>OY728130.1:757381130-759781130 GCA_963277665.1 Viscum album | reverse complement strand
TCTATATGAGTGTACATTTTTATGTCATGAACAGGACACTAACCATGTAGTTTAACATTATGTGGAAAGAACTAATGGTATTGATTTTAAATTATATCATTTAGGGATATGATAACCATCTCTTTTGATGATATTCCATAGCCATGTGAGGAAACCCTTACTAAAATTTCAAAGCACATGTGAGATATACTCACTGTGGGAAATATTTAATGTTAAGGATTACCCTCATTGTGTAGAGGAAATTAAGGATACAATTGGGGAATTTTTCATCATATGGTGGCTAGACTAAGATATAGGATTGAGGCATCCCTACATATATCATTGAAAATGATAATCAAGCTAGTTGTAGTTCTTAAAAACCCATGTGGTTTAATGTCATGTAGAAAGGGAATCTTTTGTGTATTTTAACACTATGAGGTAGGGACATATTCGATGTAGTATAACACAATTCGGTTAGGAAATTTTCCATTCCATTTAATATCTCACGGTAAGGACATCTGTCATGTAGTTTACCTTCAAGAAATAAAGATCATGATCACTGGATGTGAAAGAAATAAAATATTATGGATGGACGCATGACTAGAGGTTTAGGTGTTACTACATAACTTGTGATGGAAGGAATCAATCCACACATGGTTCTTAAATGAAGAGATTCCCTATGTGGATATAACTCTCACATGAGGGTGGGGGTAATTCATCCTTTATTCACATAGATCATGATCATGTGAGGTGATTCATTTGTGATATAGTTCATCCCTTGCAGTTTAATGTCATGTGGTGAGGAATTTCTCTATACAGTTTAACATTATGTGGTTCGGACATCTCCATAAATCTCTATAAAGTTTAACATCATGTTCTTAGGATGTACATGTGTACTTTAACATCATTCAATGAAGATGAATCAATACAGGTTAACATCATGCAGTTAGGATGTTGGATACCATGTAGTTTGAAGTCATATTGAAATGAATTTATGATGGGTGAAAACTATAAGACATATTTCTTGAAAAACCTCCCATTGGTGGGGGTGTGACTTGCTACCCATCTATTGTGGCCAACGAGAAAGCTCTATAGTGATAGGAATTATGTATAATGTAAGGTGCTTCCCATTTGGGTCCTAGCTCTTAGGGTTTATTTCCTGGTCAAATTGGGGTTTATAGAGAATATTCTAGTTCTATTTGGAGGAATTAACCTAGGAAAACCTTTTTATTAACGGCTTGTGCGATACGATTCAGATGGACTTCATGGTTCTGCAATGTACACAACTTATTCTCATCAATATATTCCAATTCATCTAGATGGTTTTTCCACTTCTCTGCATCCAAGATCATTTCATAAATGAATATTTTGAGTGAAGGTAGTTGGGATTTTATGGGAAACAGTACCTCAGTATCCTACACTAATTAGTATGGCATTGCTTGTGAAATAGTACACATGGTGGTACAGTTGGCCGATAATCATAGAGGAGGTTGTCTGGCAATAAAATATTATCCCTTTTCACCATATTAAGTATTATATTTGAAATATTCATATTAAATTCCTCTATCTATCAATTTTCCACAGCATGAGTTATTAGACTCGATATAGTACTCTTGGTACAGTTTCATCAACTCCATAAAACATTAGTGGGTTTCGTTGTCCGTTAATATTTTGTGATGGTCCCAAAACCTAGTAAGGATATGGGACAATATGGTATTGATTATATTCTTCATTATAACATCCTTGAGGTGTATTTCCTCTTCCAATTTCGAGAAGCTACTAGTTTCGGTAATGATGTAGTTGATCTGCTTGGCTGTGGCTGAGGGATATAAGCCCAAAACATCCATTCCCAAAATAGAAAATGGATGAGAATATTTAACTATGTGTAGAACCTTAAGGTGTTAATAGATGAAGTTATCATGGTCCTTACATGAATGAAGTTTATTGGTTAGTTCCACATAGTCATGAACCATGGTTTACTGTAATAACCAAGCCTCCTAATTTGGTGGGAGATCTTGGTCCCAAACTGATGACCACTACAGGCGCCTACATGGACTTCCTTAATGATATTGGGAATCCCTCTTTCAACTATTCATCTAATAAGTATTCCATCAATGCCTTGATTTTATAGGTATTTTTTCAATGTGACTATCCTGCAGGGTTAATTTCACTACCCGGTGTTGAATCTACTCCCACCTCGCTCGGGCTAATGGGAAAGATCTATTTTAGAGAAAACCAATTATAGGATTTATATATCCTTGGGTGGATGATATTTCATCACAACTTAGGGAGGAATAGAACTGAATAATTTATTCCATATCATATATGATGACTGCTGATACTATTTTTCATTTTGTGATATGAACATTTTCTTCCTCTGAATCTGGGTTAGCTTGGACTGTGGCAACATTATCCAATGTGTTGGTGCGAGCATTATGTTAATGAGGAACATTATTCAATGTGTGCTCCAAAGTTATGTCTACCATTAGTCCCCTGATGTATCCAGCGATAGGGGGCATTTCTTCCTTTTTGATAGAATATCCACCGTTGATCTTCTATACCTCTAGTTATGAGTTCCCTTTGTTATTGAGGCAGGCTATCTAAATTAGTAATTCTAGATATAAATAATTTATAAGGGATAGGAATTCCTCCTCATTTTTCATGTATCCTTTAGATAGTGAGAAAGAGTAGGGAAAAATGATTCGTCTAGAGACAAACCCAATCCCTAAGACAACATGATTTAGCATCGGGTTTTCTATACTATTGTTAGGAAACACCATAAAAGTACATCTCCCATGTTTGGGGAGTGTCATGGGCATTGAAGAACTCCTCATATGGAAGCTCAATATCCACCAGTGTATTCTCCATGGAATAATGTGCTGCTGGGAAATCCTCCAAGGATTTCCCTTTCAACTATTTTTGTGATAAAAAGAGAATGTCAGATAGTAGTAAAATGATATGCCTGTGGGACAAGCTCCCACATGACACGGGGTGTCCAAGTATGTACTTTAGTGGTTCAATATGAGAGATCCGATGGAATTCATTGTGCTTCAGTTAATGCATCATATTTTTCACTTTGAATATGTGTGCAAGATTTTTCTTATTGACATTATAGTATCGGGTCTCATTGCATAAAATTTTCTGGATGAGGTAGTAGAGATTGTTATCGCTCCCCATATTATTTTTCTTTATGTGTAGGGAAACCACGAATTGTTTCATGGAGGATACATATAAGATTATTGGAATTCCTTCTAATGGAGGAATCATAATTGATCGGTGTAGAAGGTACGTTCGGAGGATTCTTTATATTCTTCATCAATTTGATATAATATTCCCTTCTTCATTATCATGATTAAGGGGAGAGCATTGCTGGCTAGTTTGGTTATGAAATGTATAATTGAGGAATGGTGACCTTGGATCACCCTTAGTTCTTTGAAATTCCAAGTGGGTGACATTGATAAAACAAAACCAGTCTTTTCTAGTTCAACCTCGATGTCACGGGGGTCTACCTAAAAGACAAGAAAATTACATGATGTTACCCAGAAGGTGTATTTCAGCGGATGAATCTTCATATTATGCCATCGTAGCTTATCAATTACTATTTGGAGATCCATAATGTGATTGAATATTTGTTGGAATTTGACAACCAGGTCATCAAAGTAACATTTATTTTTCCTTCCTCAAAACATATTAAATATATGATTCATTGCACATTGATATGTTGTGGCATAATTCTTTATGAAAAAGGGAATGATATTAAAGAAAGATATCCCTAGGGTAACTCTGAAAGAATTGACTTCTTCATCTTTATGGGACATCATTATTTTATTGTACCATGAATTTCCATCCATGAAGGAAAGGGCTAAGAAGGTATTAGTTTCATCGATTAAGAGTTATATTATTTGAAATTGGAAATATTCATTTGGGAAGTTCCAATTAAGGTATTTGAAATCAATACAAAACATAATTTAACCATTCTTTTTCTTGAATGGGAAAACATTGGAGACTAATCTTTGGTATGGAACTTATCATCAAAATTTGGCTTTAATCAATTTGTAAAATTATGACTCTACATTGGTGGAATGAGAGGGGTGTATCCTTCAAACTTCCTTCTTAAACCCTCAATGCACATCAGGTAATCAGAGATGGTGTGTAGACACATCATGATTTAGTCTGAGTATTTATTTATAGCTCCAAGTGAACAAATATCAACATTGTTTTAGAAATAAAATATAAAACTATTTCTATTTGTGGTGTGTGGAGGTACTAATCAGTGCAGGACAAGGGTTCTTTTCTGTTCCCATATTTACCTTATTGATCTCATAAATGGTGGTGGAGATGCCTTACACGGATGATATAGCGGAGTTCCTATGGTCATCCTCATCTTTTTATACCTCTGAGTCTATGGAAACATTCGAAGACAAAGATAGAAATCAGGTGGAATCTCTGTCATTATTGAGATAAGAGAGGCCATGCAAAGAGAATATATCATCCCCTAGTACTAGAGTCATTCCAAAGAGACATCAGAGTTGATTTTATTCCACACTATCACTATAGACATATAGGGATTATACCTATGGTACAAATTTTATCACCTCAACTAGATTAATGGAAATCACATAGTCATTATCAATCATACTTTAAGGATTTTTTGGGGAGATTGTCAAGTCATTGAGGGATGACTCCAGTATATTATCATCCACCATTGGTTGTTGGACTCACCTTTTTTAAAAATATTCTTCAGTATATGTGGATTCAAAAGTCTTGAAGGGTGTATAATAATTGTGGAGTATGATAACCTTTCCATTAGTGGGGAATTTCAGACACTGATTTAATGTCTATGGTACCACCAATCATCTATAGAGACATGGCCTAACAAGAAGGACATTGTCTGAAATGTCTTGTTGTATAACCATAAACTCAGTGTTAGATGTGAGATCCTAAAACATAGGTTAGATTTTGATTTTCCCTAGAGTTATTTTCTAATGCTTATCATACCCTTGAATGGGCATATTTTTGGGATACAAATCCCATTAAATGTATCTGAAACATTAGAGGGTTAAATATAGGATTATTTTTTTCCGAGAACAATTATAAATATGATCCATTTGGATGTTAACATTATTGAGTCTTCTTGAAACATATAGGGTCCTAATATTCCCTTGAATGACCTCTTTCTGATCTGGGTTATGGAATGAGATAGTAACATGAAATTATAATGGAATGGTTTATATTTGATAAACCTCAGCTGCATTGACTTCTGTATCAAACACCTATGGGATCTGGATGGGTTCAACTAGTGCCTACCAGATTTATATTGAAGGATAGAGCACATCCCATGTTGATATATTGGTTGTGGTAACCGCCAACTATTTTACAATATCGTAATTTTGAGATAGAGGTTGGGGCTTCCTAATATGGGGGTTGTCCTAGATACGTTGATTTCAAATCAAGGAATTTGAGGTGGATGGTCAAGGTTCTTGTTCTGAGGTCAAGGGAGAATCTTCCTCCAGTGGGGAAAGTCCGGCTGGCCTTCCACATTTCATCGGATAAACTAATAATCAAACTCCCACTAGGTGATCATGTAAAACAACATGCTGCAGATGACCACTGGAGGGTCCTTGAATGCCTCCACATCTATTTTTTGCATGATAAAGTGATTTCCCATGATTTTTAGCTACATATATACCCCCTATGGGGATGTGGACTAAATATTGGGTCTAGCCACACCCACATTTTCCATTTTATTATCGGTTCCTGTGCATGTGGCCTCCAGTTCCAAAATTATGTTCCGGGAAATCATATTCTGAGGAATATTCTCCATTGGAGAAGGGTTATACCATGTGGAACACATTTAAAGTACAAAAGACTATATTTTCATCTAACGAGGTTCTGTTTGGTGGGGAGGTGCGCATATTTCAGATGTTATAGGGATGAAATATGCAAGAGATAGAGCTTGTGTTGGAGTAGAAAATGACTCTTCCTCTTTTGATTATTTTTACTTCTAATGGTTGTAACCACTTTTGGCTGACATATTCTATGTCACCTTCTTAAGTGGTGTCGCTATTTTGGGTCCATGCAGCTATGTTGTTAGGGTTTCACAATCTTAATCAACTATCCTTAGAGTCAAGTAGTTGTTGATATTATGTTAACTCTTATAAGGAAAACTCTTCCCACCACCCACTTTTTTTTGTCCGATCAACAACTCTGGGGAGATACCATTCACCACCTATCCAAAATTTATCATGCCTTGAAGGATGTAATTAAAGACAAATAAATTTTATATATTATGACCCAAAATTCTATAGAAAGGGAAGTTATCGGGAAGGTTGGTATGTTTGACCACATTTGGCTTCATGGGATGTGGAGTATTGAGTAGCTTATTGTCTATGATTTCTAAGAAATAATTAGTGACTTATTCATTTCAGAATGTTTATGACTTATTCATATGTTCCTCACATACTGGGTGACCCTGATTTCATTGTGATTTTTTTCTAAGGGAATGTTTTTGGTTGTTTCCCCTCGACAAGAGGTGATGGTCTATTTAAGATGTATATATGTTCATTAATGGGAAATATTGCTTGATTGGGAGTGAAAAATATAAATTTTACATTTCCTATCCTCTTCATCTGTGCTAATGGAATGATTGGAGATTTATATAGGGTCCACTGAAATGAATCTTACAAACATTGGGACACATATGAATACTCATGGAACCCACATGGATACTTTATTGAGATCAGAGTTGTTTACAAATCATCCCAAATATTTTCATAGAATAGATCCATTAGTTTGTACTATAAGAGAGGGATGCTAAGTCAATAAGTTATACATTTCCATCTAGAAATTAACATAGACACTATCTCATTTTCACATTGTTTACGGTTGTCCAGGTTGACTATTTTCATTTTCCTCACCATTGAGTAGAACTGATAAAGGAATTGACTATGAAGGTCTTCCCATCCTATAATGGATCCTTCTGAAAGACTACTATACCAAAAAAGGCTAGCCCTATCATTGTGTGTACAAAGTAGCTTATATTTTTTTCCTCCTGATGATCATGAGGTACCACCATCAGCCCACATCAGGATACTAAGTGTGTGAGATACTACTCAAGGTTACCTTCACCATCAAAGGTAGAGAAAGTAAGATTTTAGAAATTAGATGGGGTAAATGAAATGTCCACACACACAGGATATATCTTCCTCTCAGGATGAAGAGGTGTATATAACCCTTCCATAGATTCCATTATATTATCTAGGGACTTGATGACATTAAAAAGCTCTTGGGGTACTGTTTCCTGGCCCATATTTCATCTACAGGGAGTTGGAGGAGGTTGAAAAGGTCACCCTTACTTCATCTTTCACTAATTCTAAATTATAACTATGAATAATTTATCACCCTGGTTGGAGAGAGGTTTTCACCATAATGGAGGTAAGTGATAATAATTTTTGAATTCCTCGTTTATTTAGACCAAATTCCCTTATCCAGATCCATTCTGATTCATAAATACCACCTTTTTGGAGTAGCATTTATAGGAGGGAGAATATTCATCTCTATATGAAGATAATACCTAGTGGGAAAATTTCCCCAGAGTATCAACTCATTGAGTTAGCTAATGGTTTGTGTCTCACTCTCACATTGTGTCAACTTTTACTTTATGTAAGGAAGATCAATTATTTTGGATGTTGATTTGTATATTGCAACACCATTCCATTTTTCATTAGCACTGTTCCTCCACATAGGGTCCAACATTTTATTTTGTGGTTTCAAGTTTCAGAGCCTTCTCTGGATTTGGGTTCATGCAGCCTTGGTCAGTTCATCCAAATAACCCTCTTATCCGGGTATATTTTCCATGTTGAAACCATTTGCATTTTTGTCTTGATCCCCCCATAATTATTGTGTTGAATGAGAAAATAGTTATAAAGGCATATCATAACATGGTGGTTGTCCCATTACTTTTGACATACTAAGTTGATTCTGCACTTTTGTCATCAGGGTCATTATTTGAACCCCTAGACATATTGGGTCATTTTAGCATGTGACCCAAGTAGGGTCTGATTATTTTCTTCATACACTCTTCCTTTCTTGGTCTATAGATATTTAACTTGAGGGATTTTCCAATACCTATTTGTTGAATGGTCGTAGAAAATTATAGGGTTTTCTTAAGATGGGATACCATCCATTGATTTTTACCTCCAAACTTGGAGAAGACTTATTATCTATAAGATGATGATGATAATGAAAATTCAAGGAACCCTTCAGGATAAGGGTTTTTCAAGACCATAACTGGCATTGATTGACAGTATTTTAAGGATCTAACAATTATAATTGGGATTTTATGACTCCCTAGATGAGAATTGAAATATAAATTCCCTCAGTCAAAAATAATGGGGTTGATCTAATGTCACTATTAATTTCCACAAGAACCTATCAGAGGATGATGAACGTGGGGATAGTGGTTGAGATATAAATTTCCCCAGTCCAGTGGGATGGGGCTTGTTTTCAGCTGCGACTGATATATTATGAATCCTATCATGAAATGATAATCTATGAGATGGAGTTGGTGGTTGATATTCCCATGGCCTAATGATCTAGGTACACACTTGGATGCTTTCTATGGAAGTTGATACTACATATTGTTTGATGCGGCACAACTACACTCACATATGAGTTTGGTGGGATGTCAACCCATGATGGGAATCATTATTTATGGTATGTTGTGTGGTTAATCATAACTTTTGTCTCTATGTCTAAAATGAATTCCCATTTCTTTAAGAGGAAAAGTTAAATGTTTTATGGATATCCTCTGCCTTTGTTCATGATTTTCGGTCATTTTTAAAGTGGGGAAATGCTGTTATAGTGACCAAACTGGCCTGAGTGTAACATGGTACCCATATTTTTCTGGAAGTAATGATATTAAAGGGTGTCGTATCTAAG
Organism: Viscum album; assembly: GCA_963277665.1. Lineage (NCBI taxonomy): Eukaryota > Viridiplantae > Streptophyta > Magnoliopsida > Santalales > Viscaceae > Viscum > Viscum album. The sequence goes on along the minus strand of OY728130.1, from coordinate 759,772,211 downwards.
GGGTTCTGATGTTCTAGGGGTGGTAAAAATTGAAACACTCTATATTATCCCCATCCTCATATAATAATGTATAATGTGGATTAGTATATCATCTACTAATGGGTTGTGATTCAATGGAGGAAAGTGAGTTTCTAATTTTCACTGTTCATTTATGGGTTTGGATATCGATCCATGGAGATATTAAATACATCAAACTGGAAAAAGATTATGTTTATATTATGAAGGTGACCCTTGTATCCTAGATAAGGGATATGTATAGGCTTCAGTCACCAATGATTAGCCCACATATTTCATCATAAATAAGGAATGCACTCATTTTCTAATTCAACTAGGACCTCAGAGTTAGATGTTTAAAGGGGATTGAACATGATGGGGAGGTTTTCTCCAAATAACCATCTCCATATGTCAATTCCAGACTCTTCTTTACCAAACTTAAAAACCTCCATCTGGTTAGAACATAAAATATGGTCTTAATGATATCATGATGATTGGAGTGGAGTTCTGCTGGATGTTGATGGGAAACTATATGTAGTTGATCCCATTGTTTTGATCACCTCTCTTTACAATGGAATCTGAGTTTCTAACACCCCTCTATAATGAGGTGTTTGGGTAAGGGGAGTATTTTCTTCCTTGTGTGATATATCCCTGTGTGAAGGTTGTCCATGATGGATATCTAGAGTAGATCCCTTTCCATCCATCTCCACACTACCATGTGAAGGACTATCATGCTAATGACATATTATACATTGGTTGAAGAGTTTTTGGACACTTGGGGTGTTGAGAATGTGACTCAAACTAACTCATGGTCTCTGGAATTGAGGAGATTCGGAATATGGGTCTTGTCCTACGTCATTGGAGAAATATGATGACCTACATTTTGGAATTATGCAAGGATATGAGTCAGTTAAATTAATGTTTTAGAGACTTATTTATAACCCTATAGTGGTGTGGGAGAATGAGACCGCTGCTGAGAAGTTCTTTGAATATTTCAATGAGCTTACTCATTTTTTATTGGAATATGAGCCTTTCCTATGGAATTTTCCAATCTCAGTTGGTGAGCCTCAGTCAGGATTTGAATATGAGCCCAATCCTAAGGCTTTGGAATATGCCTCTAGTATTTATTGACATGAATATGTTCCTTCCCTAAGGCATATTCCACTCTCACATTGTGCGCCCCTGTAGAAGTAGTAATATGAGCTTGGTCTAAATATTCATTTTCCATCAGAATATGCTGACAAAGATCTATAATGGGAGAAGGGATATGAACATCATCTTGTATTTCCTTGGAATGATATTTTTGTAATCATTAGTCAGTGGAAGGATGAATATGCGTTTGGATTCTATGATCTACTAGAATGTTATAGGCAGATTCAATGATATGAATATGATCATGTCTTGAGGTATGTTCCATTCTCACTTGGATAGGCTCATCCAGAATGAGGATATATGCACGATCTTGGGCCTTTAGAGTATGTCACTCATCTTTTTAGATAAAAAATGATCCTTTCCTAAGGAATTTTCTCCTCTCACTTAGTGATCCCCAACCATAATGGGGATATGAGCCTGATCATTGGCCTTACTAATCTACAACCATAATTTTTTAGCATGCATGTACTGTAATCTAGAGTCATGTTATTCTCTCACCTAGTGAGATCTAATTGGAATCAGAAAATGATCCTAGTTCGACACCTCATCCTTTACCATAATATACCGATAATCCACCTGTATGAGAGTAAGAATGTATGGATTCTGAAGAGAAAAAACTTTTTCATAATGATCAATGAGTTGAGCCACCCTGGCTATTGGGATAGAAATATGCACATGACTCTATATCTACACAAGTTTCCAGATGTGTTGGCATAGTTATGTATTGATTCTAAGATGTATTGTAATTTTTTCAAAGTGTGTGTAGGGATATAATCTTGTACACTTTCCACATCGACTATGTACAAGAAAATATTTTTGGTTGAAGTGAGGTTATGGGCCCACTTCTATCCGCCTTCCACTATTGGAATGCTCAAATGGAATTCATTAAAAGGGTTGGGATATGAGATTCCACCATGCCTACATTATGAATATCCCTATAGAATTGTTCTATGTGAGCAGGGATATAAGCCTGCTCACTGGTCAATGCTAGAATATAGTTGAAAAAATCATCACTGGGAGTGGGAATATGATCATACTCTTAGATATCCAACATCTTCCTTTCCCGATGTGTTTCCTTATCGCTAGTGCATGCGAATCATATGAAGAAATTTGTTAGGTGGTACCCTCAGATGAAAAATGTGGGGTGGGTTACCTGTTCGATGATGCTAGAGACAACGATTGATAGGATCCCTCCTCAGTGACACCTGAATCGGAAGGAAGTTTTATTTGACTCCCTAGTCCACCATCATCATATATTAAATGTGGTGATTGTCGTGCTATGGGGTTAAGCACCTGAAGTAGTTGGATATGGATAATAGGGACACCATCTTAACTAGAAAAATCTTTGGATTATGTAGATTTTTTTACTTTAGTTCTTAGAGACACTTAGGAGTAGTCATGAGGGTTGGAACTGTACCATGGTTCTGGTACTCCAAAAAATCATCTTTACCACCCAGTGTTGGAACAGTAGGGAATTTGAGATCATTTTACGACACAAAAGGGTTCCAAACATAACTAACTTTTTGTAATGGTTGATGGATGATGAAATTATCTCAGATCAGGATGATATTTATGAGATTAGTATCTCTTGTCATGAAGAAATCAAGGAACAAGGTTACCTTTTAGTGGAATATTGTAGGAATGATGTTCTCAACCAGATATTCATGGAAAACACAGTTTTCATTTTATTCCTGATCTATCAATTCTATACACATGGACCTATCAACACTAGTATTGAATTATCTCACCGGAATTTCTTTTACAGAGTACCAACTATAATATTTTTTCTAGGGTAGATAACTTTATTTCAGTATACCAAAAAAGTTTCCTAACACATGAAAAACCATCCATCTCATTGTTTAACAGTTTCATGTCAGGTTCACCATTTTTTATTTCATATAGTGTACAAATATTTTTTTTCCATTGGATAATAACCCAAATATTTATTTATTTGACAGATTCACATCAAGTTCACCATTTTTTATGGAGAAGGGATTACCTCTAGCTATTTTTGGTTTGACCTAAGGATTATTTGTGAGGGGTAAATTTCCTAGTCAATCACTATAGATAGGTTACCATTTTCATACATAATGTATAATGCCAATGATTTTATCATCCATAACTATGTACTGACCTACTTTTCAAAGTTAGGTGGTCTATTTGGGTTTTAGATCCAATTGTACTTAGGAAATCACATTGGTCAAGAGACTGGGAGGTTGGGATCATCACACCCTTTTAGGGGAAATTGATTCATACTCTGAGACTCTCTTATAGATTTAAGATATGTTTGAAAATATCATCCGAATAATAATACAAAATTGGTTACCCTAACAAAATGACTATAGGTTAAGTATATTTTTACGAAAAATAAAGGGGGTATTATTTTCCCATCTAACTCTATGTATTAGAGATTATTTATCTATTTCCCAGTAAGGAATAGATTATTATATGCATAAGATATATAAATAGGAACTTATTAATGTTCATCCATTCAAGGAGGCATTTAATATTCTGAGTAGAGGATTAAGTCATTATAAGGCATCCTTCATACTCTGTTTATTATATGAATCAGATACCGTGATGTTTGTTATACTTGTGTTGTTTAACATCACAAGGAAAATAAATATGTGCCAGCACTCATGCATTATATATTTGAGCTCGAATATTTAGAATATTCACTATGTATCCTAGTTATATTAGGAATCATTGTTATCCTAGTTTGATCATTCCCATGGGACTGGGCTTAAGGTATATTTCTTAGGGGATAATCATATCATACAACTCATCAGGTCTTACATGTTTATATTTCCATATCTATTAGAGATTTAGGATGTGAATGCGGTGACCATCACAACCCCCTAAGGCCATGTGATCTATTCTCTATGTGAGAAACAAGGGATAACAAGTAATCAGTCTCACTACATATGGATGTATGGATTATGTGATGGGATGACCCTTGAAGGATTTAATATAGAGTTTGGGTTTAGGATGGGGTCTTCTCTATACTAATTATTACAGGAATTAGAGTTCTTATAGTTCAAGGGGATTCTCAGTATATTTATGGATGAGGTAGAATGATCAGACCATGGGAATGATTGGATCCTAATGGTTGAAATGTTGCAAACATGGAGGGACCTACATTGATTTTGATGCCCATTTTAGTTCAGTCTCTAGCCTTTCAAAGGTATAATATGTATCTTGGTGAGGACATGAATCATATTACTCATAGATCAACTAATCGAGGCTTACAAACTGAGGTTTCTATTATATGTGGGTCATATCATATTATGTCTTGGGATAGGGCATACATGATGTGATTTTCCTTGCCTTTTTATAGGCTTATGATGAAAATGATATGATCATTTCAACTCCCTAATCCCACATGAGATGTGATCATTTTGAGAAAGAGGGAACACAAAATAATTAGTCTCATCACTTATGGATGCAGGGATTTATGTAATGGGATAAAACATGGGAAATTTGATATGGATATCTAGCCATAGAAATTTTTCCAACATATCCTAGTTATTGAAGTAATTTGAGTCATCATAGTTTGTGTGATCCGAGCATACTCGTTGATGTTACCCTTTGATTCGGGGATTACATAGTAAGGATGGAAAAAGGTATCATTTTATAGGATTCCCTAGTGACTTGTCTTACTTGCCTTCCTAGAATGATTTTATTGTACACTAAAGATGACATGATTTTCTTAAAGAAATATTATATCACATTGGATTGAATTTCCCTATGTCAATCATATTATATAGTTGACCTGCCGAAGGTACATCACATTTTTTGGATGGCATGTTTGAGGTTCATCACATGATCATGGATGACTTGTCCAGATGACATCGTGAGACTTTTCTTGATGGTCCTGGATGCCATTGCATGATCTATGTTGGCTTGACTATAAGGTGTCTCATACTCTAACTGACATTCCTTTGTGTCATCGGAAAATATGTTTGACGTTCTTAGAGGGCATCGTGAGAGTGAAGGTGACATGTCTTAGAGGGTGCTGCATATCCCTGCTGAATTTTTTGGGGGTCGTCATGAGATTAGATTGTCTTGATCAGATGGAATCACACGATCCCGATGACATGCGCATGTGGTGTCACGATACTTGGAAAACATGTTCTAGTCTAGTCGTATGAGTCGAGTAACATATCTAAAGAACACTTCAAGGTTTGGATGGTGAGCATGAAGGTCTTCATGAGATTGGGGTGGCTAGCCCATGGGTCCCCATGTGACTTTTTTTGACATGTGTAGATGACTTCACCTGATCCAAATAGTATACATGAGGAGTGACATTAGATTTATGTGACATGTCCTACTGCTATTATGTGACCTCGATTCTTTAAGAAAAGTGCATGAGGATCAGTGTGCATGTATTTCACATAAGTCTCCAATTTTATTAGTCTTTATTCCAACCGTTTACTGCATATTCCTTAGATTTGTTCATTGGCATCTGTTTTTGAGTATCTTTTGATATAGAAAATATATGGGATATCATTCAGATTTCCTACTGGAATTTATTCCCATGAAATATGAATGATGACACAAAGTGATTATGCATGTTTCCTAGTTTCTCTATTTGTTCCTCAGATCATACCTTATAGGAATCTTTTCTAGTCATGAGATGAGCCACTTCGGGAACTCCTCTATGGTATTTTGGTGTGCCTTTGTGTCTGGATGTAAAAAGGATAACCTCTTCCTTGATATAGGGGTAGAGGATTTATAATTATCACTACCCTTATTGTTTACTACTTTTAATGACACTTATCATGTAAATATAGGATGGAGTTGGAGGATGTATTTGATGTCACATGCTTCATGAGGTCCTTCTATAGATCACTCATGGGGCATCACATGATTTTATGTGACTACGAGACCATCTCACCAATGTATCAACTATTTGATTATGGATAATTAATGGGGTCTTATTGAATCATTCATATATTCTAATGAACTTTAATATTATCAGACCAACATGCCCAAGGGACTTTTTGAGATTTAAGAGACTGTTTAAAGGCCTTTGTGTGATCTCAAGTGAAATTTCTACAACATTACTTTGGAAAATGATTGATTTTCAAGGGGCCTCTGCAAAATCCTGCAAGATTTTCCAGGGGTCCTATGAGACCATATTGTGGAGATCATGGGTTCATCATGAGAGTTTAACTATAATGATAGAATCTAGTCATTCACATATTTATTTTACAAGGTCCTAGGGTCTCGTGGGTTTTCCTAAGTGTTGTCAAGGATAATCATTCTTCCCATCGATGATGCATAATGCAACCAAACAAATTTATTATGGTAAAAATATATTATGGGAAACCATTATGAATCTTTTTGTAGACAAAGGGGGAGTGTAAGACTATCTAGAAATTTCCTAGGTCTTTCTTTTGATGAGGGAGATACACCAACGGAACTCTCGTGTTGTGAAGCAGATGAGTCTACAAGGGCTTGCAGTGTCTTGTGAACCATTTGGGGCATGTCATTTGATTTCTAGGATTTCAAGAGGCTCCCAACATTTATATTTTTTTATAAATTATTTTATAATGGGGTTTATGGCCTTAGCCCACTGATTTTCATATTGTCTGTCGCATGATGAATATGTGATCTTGTGATGCATTGTGCGCCTTTTCCTATTCATTCATCTGAATTTCCTATAATGTGATGCATGATCAGTGCTGGATATCATAACAGATGCATATATTGTTGGTGAAGTTATATCTACTGGATTTTGATGCAACAGTTTTTCGTTGATGGATCTTGGAAAGGTGTTCATACATTATCATGGAAATTCTCTTTGTTATCCTTTGTTATGTTTCATGTACATGGTTTTATGATGTCGTAGAATCAAATAGGGTGTTTTCATGTCAATTCCATACAAAAAATTGTGCATGGATAGTGTTTCAAACTATTTAGTCAATTTCACATAACCTAATACCTTGACACACATACATATAATATTAATCCTCTAATCATGATGATATCAACTGGGACATGGGGATTATCATGAACACATGAATATTGCATATGTGTGGTGAGGTCTTTAATTGGATCAACATTGGGCATCAAGTCATTACTTTCATTCATGTCTTGATTTCATTGAAAAAAATAAGGTATTTAGGACAAGATCATAGTTAGACATATATTTTTTTTACACAATTAATCACATAACTGGGTATAAAATAATTCACACTCCTTCTGGGAAGAGGTAGGTTTGTGGTATGTGAATGCTTCCATGCTTTCTTGATGGAGTTTATAGACAAGAAAATATTTACTTGATAGAATATACAGTGAAAAAACCTTTAACATGATAGGTTACACGATTACTACTAGTTAAATGATGCCTCAACCTTTTGTATGAATGATTTTGAGAATGGATATTGTGGGGTCACACAACTTCTCTAGATTGATCATGTGATGTATTTTTTACATATTAATCTTCTTGTAACCCTTATAACGGCTCTTAATACACTATTTTTCAAAGAAAATGAGATAATTCCTTCTAGAGTGTTGGTGACCCTATCTAATTCATGATATCCTTATTTTTATAGATGAATTATCGCACTATATCTGCACATCTAATAATGGTGGTTTATTCAATAAATAGATTCAACATATATAACATTAATATATTCAACCTGAGATAAAAAAATTATGCCTTGTCATGATATTTCTTTGAAGAGCTGAAACTTCTGGTATTCTTAATGTAACATGCATTTGGATTTACATGATTACATAACTTAAATGAGGATTCACGTAGGAATGTAATCAATATCAGGATTTTCATTCATGAACTTCTGATCTACCTCACATACTGGTTATATTTGAAAATATGTATCTACATAGTCAATGCTCATGCGCTACATACGAGCCTAGTGGTGATCACATACCAATCCTTTGACACATGCTTTATTTTCTGTGTGAACTGTATATTTTATATCACTGGTTCGATCATTATTCAATGCATGGATATTAAGACATTGTTTCTCCATGCACTAGGGAATGTCATTGTGGTAGTTTATTAATTTACAAACAACATGTGATCTATGCACCAGGTCTAGCAGGCGTGGTACTCCTCTACCTCTCTTGCTTCTGGTTTATACATGGGTAGTCCATCCAAGCAGATTTCTATAGACTACATGTGTGATAATCAGATCCCATATATAGAAAGTATTCATGGAATCATGTGTCCACATGGAGGCTTATCATGATCCAAATCCATATATACTAATGTTCACGTGATCTGCATTGATAGAATCCAACATTCCCTGAGATATCTCATATTATAATGGATGTTTTTCGCATGAACCCAAGACCCAAGATATAGTCCATGTCAATCATGGATTTGAGATCATGGTTTAACTATTCTTTACATATTAAAGAACATGGTATCTAACTCTTCATTTTTTATCATATCTAGAGTGTGGTATCTATATGACAGTATCTCATATGGCTATCTTGGTAGGAGGAGATATGGAACGAGAAAAATCATTCTCTTGAGGTCCAACTGGTGTGTAGTATCCACTCAAGGGGAAGGATTCAATCCAAAACCAAGATATTAGATGTTTTATGAAGACGAAGTGCTGTGTATCTTATCCATCACATGATATGAACCTCATGCGTCCTTCCATGGAGAAGTTTGTAATGCACAATTTTGTGTGTCAACATTAAACAATGAAAAAAAATTTATTTCATTTATGATTTAATGGGTATATAATATATGGATATAATCATTTTTATTTATATTTTTTTATGTATATAATTATAAGATATCTATGAAATCTAACCCTTTATAATGGGTTATACTATGATTAAATGAAGTATGAATCCCTTTTTTTCAAGGGTTATTCTGTGATGAAATACTTATGATACCCACTTAATTGCATGGGTTTTGATATAATGACTGTTTTATGATATCATGGAGAACATAATTAGAGTTTTCATTATGTAATGTGGTTGCATTATAAGGATAGTGGTAACATTATAACCATGGATGGTTGTTTTGTTATATCTAAGGATGGTGGTTAGCATATAATGAAGGGTGGGAGCCATGTTATAACTAGGGATGAATGGGACATATATCTACCTCTTATTAATTAGATAAATATTGATATATTTTGAGATAAACTCGACTACAATGGGGAGTGGACCCAGTTCAGTAAGGTACATCATCTACTTTTATAATTTTCGGAGTGTACCTTGACTACTATAATTATTTGGGGAGTGAACCCATTCCACTAAGATAGTCATGGAACCGATCCTTGAATACTAAGGAGATAACTTTCTCTTCTTATGTGTATAACACAATATTATGTCTTATTCCAATGTTATGCTCTAATGGATCAAGTTCTTTTATTCCATTATAAATCATGCCTTGTGAATTTATATAATTTATTCCATAACTAAATATTGTGATATATTATATGTAATGTCTAAGTGTCAAATGTTATGATCTTTTTCTCATACACTAGTGGTCATTTTATGGTAATGTGATCATTTTTATCTCCCTTGTTTACCCTTATTAAGCATAATATCTCACCCTTTTTATCTTTTCTATCCCCGAGGTCATGATGAATGGTACTAAGTAAGATATGTCTATGAATCGTTATAGTAATTAATATCTTAGTGGAATGTAATGTTGATATTTTATGAACAATTTTTTATGTGTCCATGATTCAAATGTAACTGGACCTATATGATACGTGTATGGATCATTACGTTATGTAATTAATATTTATATATTTAGATGTGATATTTATTTATGATAAGTATGAGTCCCTATAGTTTGTATCAGATAAAGGTTTAGTTAGCCTTTGGGAACTAGGATAAGAAAACATTTGTAACAACTCTAGAGATAATTTTATATATAGGATAAAATCATAACATTTTAAAATTCAACTTAGCTTAATCCAAAGGTTTTCATTGAGGAAGGTGTCATGATTTAGACATACTATATGTAATATTTTCATTATTTTATGCTTTTTTACTATGATTATTTTTTCCCACATTATGAAATTTGTTTTTATTCAATTGAAAAAAATCGAAGAAATCATATTAATGATGAGTGGGATGATAAATTCAGATATTTTCCAATTCGCAAACCAAATGCTATAGGATTTGGGATTAAAAATATTTTTTTCATGCTCACAAAACATTCTAAATCTATGAACCATGCTTATCTTTCAAATAAGAAAATTAAGGAACAATGTTATGTTGAGTACTTCATGAGGAAATATCCACCTACTTTTTGTTGTACTTCTTATTTCATGGTGCTTCCACTCAACATCTCTCAAGCTCATGATGTGTTCCATGTATCTCTCATGAAGAAGTACATACCCGATCCATCAAATTTAATAATATTAGAGGTCATACCACTATAAAAATATATTCCATACATGGAATATCCAACAGAAATCCAATAATGTAGAGATAAAGTGTTATGGAATAAGACCACACATATAGTGAATAATGCCTAGAGAAATCATAAATTTCATTAAGCTACATGGGATCCTGTGGATGTCATGAAATAAAGACGACCTCATTTTTTTCACCAGGTAGATGAATTTTGGGTGTGAAAATAAATTTAATATTTTTATAATGTAATACCCTAATATTTTATGAATTTTTAAAAATATATTTAATTTCATCAATAACTTTCATTCCACAAAACATTGAGTTTAAACAAACCGCGATATATATATTTAAAATATTATTATTAGACTGTTATAATTAATAAATTAAATTTGTAGGTATGAATATAATTATCTAATTTATGTGATATATAAAAATTCTTACTCAATATAAATTTATTTATTAATTATTTGAAAATGATAATTTAAATCTTTAGTAAAATTTTATTATGCCTTAAAAATGGATCTCCTTCATAACGATTTGTTTTCTTTTGAGAATTTTTTCTTTAATTTTTGAAACATATTAATATTTTATACTGTAAAAATGCATATTTTTTTAAAATAATCACAGAAAAAATGATAATCTGAATTAATTTATCACAATTCTATGAAAAGATTTCTTTTCTAGTGAATAGTGAAAATATCTATTTTTTTGGAAAACATTATTTTTTTCTGGCATGTATAAAGTTACATTTTATTCTATAATTATTTTACAATATAATTAGTTTTATTTTTGTTTAAATAATATAATTATGTTCATTAGAATAAATTTTATGATTGAATTTAGTATTAAAAATAATTTTTATACGTAAACGTGCATTTTTCTAATTTTTTTTGGATGTAATGTGATTTTATCGTAATAGATTAAATTACTTCCTATTGGTCAATGATATTAATGAAATTTATATTATATATTCAATAAAAATTTTCAACTAGTTAACAAATATTTCTACTATTCATGGGATAAAAATAAATCCATTTTTTTCTTAAAAATTAGTTCTTTCTAAAAGGAATTTTCAAATCATTTGGTGAAATTATTTTAAATTTACTTTATTCCACATATAGTTAATGAATTTAAATGAATATATTCTATATTCAGAATCCATAGGTTAATGTTTTTTATTAGGAACATTTTATTTATTATCATGATGAATAGTAATTGTAGTAAATTTTATCACATCAGAAAATGTTAAATTAGGTTAATCTAAGTTAAAACTAATTTGAGAAATCATGGATTTTTAATGTATTATTTTTCAATATTTTATGGATTACTTTTGAGACAAGTAACTGAGATGACATGTGATTCTGAGGCCTCATGTTTTTAGAATAAATATTTTAAAAAATATTAAAATATTAAATCGCACAAGAGCACATTTTTACTAAAAAATGAAATAACTCTTAAACGAGGTCCTAGATCATAAATATGAGGGAACCGTTGAGTTTATAATGGATGAGTTACCCTTATCATGACCTAAAATTGGTCAGCACGAGTCAATGGTTCAAAATTTACCGCATGTGTTTTAAATCAATAAAATAATTTATTTAACTTCATCGTCAAATCAAATTTTTTCTTTAAATGTATCCTTAAGTCATGATTCCATGGTTAGAGGAATAACCTAGGGAATTATATCTAATATTTGGAGAAATATCTATAAATTATTTCTGATGAACAACATTAGATCGAGTGTCAACGATGACACAACGATTGTTCTCCATCATCAATCGATCCAAATCGAGGTAGGATATATGTTTATTTGATTTAATTCCATGTTCTTGATTGCAATGATGCATGTGGTATAATCCATGAATATATTAGCCAAAATATTGATTTTATTTGTGGGATGGTATTATTTTATGGATAACCAAAGAATTAGTTGACTTAGTTTTCTAACTGGACTCCCCCTATCTTGATCGTTGGCCATGAACGCATGGCCAATGATGAAAAATCATTGTTATTGTTATTTCATACCTCATTTATTTATATTCTTCACTTTTGGAACACCAAAATTCATAGATTGACTTTTCTAGGTGGTTTCAAACTCAATCAGACCTTTGGATTCAAGGAAAATATACAACCAAGGATGAATCTGTGTAGATTGGCGCCTAAAGAGCTCAAATCTAGGACCGTTTTGATTTTTGGGCATCAGAGGAGGCATGGTGGTTTGAGGAAGGGACCACGAGTGTGGGCGGTGGTGTAGGACAGTGCAAGAAAAGGTGGCTTCATCGATGGTGTGGGACATGATATACATGGTAGGGCCTGTGGAGGTGGACCACGACGTGCATTCATATGGGGTTGTGATGACAGATGCCGAGGCACCGATGAAACGTAGTGAGGTAGATGTAGTCGTGAGCAGCGTGAGATGTAGGGGTGAGTGTATTGGGCTAGGCTAGGTGGGCCGGGTCAGACACATGTTCAGGTTTAAAATAGAGCGCCAGACACGGGTCGGACCATGATGTCTCTCTTGAGTATATCTAGATGTTCTTGTTATATGTGTTATAGACATATACCTATATAGAGATGACTATACATTCCTGTATTGTATTTATTTGTGGTTTTGAGGTGTCTAACTTAGTATTATTATATTCACCCCTACACAGGTTTTCTCAAACATGTCATATATTGTGAAATTATCAGCGCCTTTGATTCTCTCCTAGATCAAACATGACCAAATTGTAATTAGTGAGACCAGATAGACAAATGTGTGTTACTACTACTTTAAAATAGCAACCTCGGTACTCTTTACTTTCAGGTTGGACTTGATTTTACATACCCATTTTGGTGGGCTTGTATTCTGGCCCTATTTACTTTAATTAACATTCCATTGTACTCTTGTTCTTGTATATAGTGGTACGAATGCATTGTTCACATATTTGTTTTTACATTTCATCATTTTGAGGGCTTGGAGATGTGTGTGTGTGTGTGTGTGTGTATAGGTACTTAGAAAATGCCTCCCATATTAGTGTTATTCCTAATCGGTGCTAGTCACCATCCATTGGCCTATTGGATGTGGGATTGGTGAGTCATGGAATGGTACCCTCTGGGACGGGTCATGACAAAGTGGTATTAGAGGAGTTCGGTTCTAATTTATGACCAGAAGTCTGTGAGATTTGTTTGGGGAAAAAATTTTAAGTGCTCTATGTTTGGATTTCTGGATTACGACCCCAGTGTTGGTGCAAGAACTAACATATCCATACACCCAGACTCTAACCACCTACTTCTATTTTCGGTACATGAGGAAACTAGTTGTAGGGAAAATAATGGTACATGAATAATATAGGATTGGTAGTTTCTTCCCTGTCATTGTGGAGTCATCTCCCAAGATACACTCTATTGACTGTGGTATGTCTTGTTTTATTGTAGGATTCCTCCACATAGTTATCCAACCTAAATTCCACCACGTGATCATGAGTATGATCCTCCAAGTGACGAGGCATCAGTACAAGGTCATATACTAGAGATAGCACATACGGGTGGTTTACCAGCTATACTACCACCTATCGAGCATCAACTACTAGAAGCTCTACTAGCTGAGGATGCATGAAAGTTGAGTGTGTTGCAAGAATTTACGAGGTAGTTACCTCTGAGGTTTTGGGTTGATCCAGACCCCCAGATGGTTAAGAATTGGATAGAAGCAGTCCCCCATGTTTTCTACATTGTGAGGATGCAAATCAATCAGTGGATAATCCTTGTTTCAAGTCTTATTCATGGATATGCAGGACGATGGTGATGTTTTGTGACTTAGTCACATGATGAGATAACTCTCTCATGTGAAGACATAGAGTGTATCCTTAAAGAGGAGTTCTATCCGTCCACATTTTAGTTGGTATGCAAACCAGATCTCCTACATCTGTAGCATGTATGTATGACCATGGAAGAGAACACAACAAAGTTTAAATATCATTCATGCTACACCTTGGACAAGGTACGATACTACTTCTGCAGGGATCAGAACTTCGAGCAATGATTATGATAGTACGTCGAGGAATTATTGGTCTGCCTTAGAATTCCTACCTATGCTAGGGTAGTTGAGTAAGCCCTCCTAGTTCAGTGTTCTCTGGCATAGAAGAAAATATTAGTGAGAGATAGCAATGGAAACTAGGTATCTAAGATCACAAAAGAAGGTAGACGATGGTCGTTATTGGGATCCCAACAGGTCGAGCACTTTAGGGGTCAATCCCAAGACATAGTGTCAGTGGTGTAGGGTTCCTAGGGAAACTCGATTATCCAAGGGACAGATGATGCTACTAATGCTATGGTTGTGTAAATCTGGCATGAGATTACCTGACCCTTTAAAGAGTTGATCATGATATGGTCAAATGACTACCGAGGAAGAGGAATAGACATGAAAATGGTGGTTCATAGGGGGGTGGATGTGGTAGAGGGATTGGAATGGAAACACGGCGTGGTTAGAGGTACAATCTATTACCTCCAGCACCCCCAGGTGGTGTATGCCAGGCTCATAGGCTTGGTAAAATTGGACCAGTCTATCTTTAGGTGATGGAGACTCATAACCCTTGGGATTTAGGGATGATAAGAGTTATGATCTTTTACTTTTCAACCACAGCTCTAGTGTTTATAAAACAAGTACTAGCCATTCATTTCTTTCGCTGAATCATCATTGAGACATGGATATTTCAGTTGAACAATTCACTTGACCCTTATGATTGGCGAATCTTACTAGAGGATACTCGATGATCACAAACTGTTTTCAACAGTGTGACATAAATCTTAGAGGAACGAGTTTTAGCTAGGATCTATTGGTAGTTTCATCGAGGCCATATGACATAATTCTTGTTTTGGATTGGTTATCCACATTTCATGCTCATATTAATTTTTTTAGGAAAGAGTGAGGTGTGTAATTAGTGATGGAATTGGTTTTTTAGTTTCTAGTGAAAAGGAATCATAGGCAGCAAAGGATGGACTCATGAATAGGATGGTGAAGCTGGTTACTCATCCACTGTACATCATCACCCTCGGTGTAGTAGATGATATGAGTGATATATTTCCTATAGTGGGGGTAGAGTATGAAGATAGGTTTCTTGAAGATGTTATAAGATTACCTCCCAATATGGAGATAGACTTATAAATTTATCTAAACCCCAAGTTTATACAAATATGAATACCTGCATATCGGATGGCTCCTGTAGAGCTT
Source organism: Viscum album (assembly GCA_963277665.1). Lineage (NCBI taxonomy): Eukaryota > Viridiplantae > Streptophyta > Magnoliopsida > Santalales > Viscaceae > Viscum > Viscum album. Next base: position 759,756,493 of record OY728130.1, on the reverse strand, counting down.
CGTGAGCTGAGGGTACAATTTGAGTACTTATAGAGGAAGAGCTTCGTGAGACCTAGTGTTTCACCATGAGTAGCCTTATTTTTGTTTTCCAAGAAGGAAAAAAGGATCTTGAGGTTATTTGTGGATTACCAGCACTTAAACCAGGTGATAATGAAGAAAAATTAACCATTAGCAATGAGCAAAGGCCTCTTTGATAAGTTGAAATGGGACATGATGGTTCTAAAAAATTGACCTCAGATATGGCTATCACTAGTTATGAGTATAGGATGGTGATATACCAAAGATGACCATTAGGTGACGTTATGGTCAATATGAGTACTTAGTGATGTATTTTGGTGTGGATAATTACCCAATAATGTTCTTGGGACTCATATCATTTAGTCTTACTTAGACTGGTTTGGAGTGGTCTTCATTGATGAAATCCTAGTCTACTCAAAGTCTAAGGAGGAGCCTGTTCGACACATGAGTACAGTCCTGAACACACTTTTATAGCACAATCTTTATGATAATCCCTCAATGTGTCAATTATGGATTCGATAGGTCCATTTTATGGGACACACCATTTTAGAGTATGGTGTTGCAATGGATCCAGTAAAGGATGAGGAAGTGCTTGCTTGGGAGCCACCCAAGAGTGTTACCAAGGTGAGATGTTTCTGGGATTGGAATATAAATATTGGATGGTTTTACTTGAATTATCTATAGTGTAATAACCCTTGAAATCTTTTACATGAAAGGGGAATCCATTCGTGTTGATAGAAAAGTGCCAAAAATTCTTTGGGGAGCTGAGGCAAAGGTTGAAAAACACTCCCACCCTAATGATATAGGAGGAAGACGTCGAGTATGTGGTGTTCTGCATTGTATTAGGTACTAGGCTTGGTTGTTTCTGGATGCAGAGGCATGTAGTTATGACCTGTGGTTTACGCCAGTTGATACCAGATGAGAAGAACTACACAACCCATGACCTTTAGTTAGAAGTGGTAGTCTTCACATTGAATATGTAGAAGCCCTACCTGATGGGTATAAATTTTTTTAGCTACTATGACCACAGGAGTCTCATGTATATCTTATCCAAAAATGATCATAACTTGAGATATAGTAAATGGATAGAGTTCCTCCAGAACTATGACATTGATATTTTCTATAATCCTATGAAGGTGAATGTGGCGATAAGTGCTCTCAGTAGGATATCTAGTCCATTGTTGCTGAATGAGGTGTGAGATCAGCTAGCCTCATTATGATTATCCCATATAGATATAGATATAGAATCTTTACCCTAGTAAATGGTTTCCACCCATCCTCTCTAACAATTAGTTAGGTATAAACAGCTTGGGGATATTGAAAATGAGACCCTATGTGGTCATTTGTTCATAGGGAATGCTTTTGATGGATATTCTAGAGGTGGGGAGAATGTAATTATTTTCAGCGTACACACATTTGTACTATTGGAATTGCTGTAGGAGGATTCGAGGGAGTTTTAAAATCCTCTATGGAGGTATATCTAGGTGTGGTGAAGATGTACCAGGACTTCCTATGTTATTTTTGGTGGTTAGTAAAGAAGAAAGGAGTTGCAGAGTTTCTATCATGATTTCTTACTTGTTTCTAGGTGAAGGCTGAGCACCAGGTTCAAACGAATTTAGCTCAACCCTTGAGTTACTAGAATGGATGTGATATTAGATATTGATAGACTTCATGATGGGTTTACCACATATGTCCAGTGTACATGATTCCATCTAGGTGATCATTGACTGACTCACGAAGTCCTCCCACTTTTGAGCTATCTGAGAGCATAGTTTAGTAAAGAGCATGGGATTCCTCTATGTTCAAGAGATAGTTAGACTCCATGGAGTATCATAGATTATTGTTACAGATTGTGATTCCATATTTATATCCCAATTCAGGAAGGGATCGTAGGAGGCATTTTAGACCCAACAACACTTGACCACATCATTTCACCCACAGATGGATATCTAGACTAAGCGGACCATTAATGTTATGGAGGAGATGATGTTGGATTATATGTTATACTTTTCCCATAGTTGGGTGGATCACATACCACTAGTGGAGTTTTCATAAAATAATAGCTATCATCCCACCATTGATATGGAACCATTCGAGGGCCTGTACGGGTGACCCTGTAGGTCAACGCTTTGCTGGACTGACCTAGGAGAGTCATCACTAATGGGCTTAGCGTTGATGCAAGATACTAAATAGAAGTTGAAAATAACATAGTAGTGGATGGAGACTCCACAGAGTTTTCATAAGTCTTACATTGAGTGCTGATATAGGCCTTTGGAGTTCAAGGAAGTAGACAACGTGTTCCTTCAGGTTTTACATCTATGGGGATTACATGGTTTTGGCAGGGGAGGCAAGCTATCTCTGATGTCCATAGACCCTTTCTAGATACTAAGTAGAGATAGAGAGGATCTAAATCACTTGAATCAACTGGAACAATTATATTGGGTACACAACTTATTCCACATATTGTAGATTAAGAGATATGTGCATTACTTGTCACACATCACAGACTGGAGAGAGTAAGACATCGAGGTTGGAAAGAATTTTTCTTTGTTCCGAGTAGAGAACGAGGATCATTAGAAGATGATACTTCATATGTGATATATTACTTTATTTCATTCCTTGTGGAAGCATAGGAATATCTAATAGAGAACATGGGAGAAGGATTCTTAGATTCATGTTGAGTTCCCACATCTGTTTGAGTCGCCCTTATTTCATATTTTTAGGGATGTAAAGACCCATGGAGAATAGAATGTACCGTCTTTGATTTTCTATGAATTTTTGGGATATTATATGGATTATTTTATAGATTATGTACTAGGATTTCATGAGATTCTAAGGCCCGGTGTGCCCAAAAAAATGGATTAAAAATATTAAAATATTTAACAGCATGTGTGTGCGGTTTTCCTAAAAATGTGAAATAACTCTTAAACTATTTTCCAAATCAGAGATATGAGGGAACCATTGTATTTAGCATAGAATATTTAACCTATGTACAACCAATCATTGGTTGGCATAGGACGATTGTGAAAATGTTACGTTGGGCATTTTAAATGAATAAAATAGCTTAATTAATTTCATCGATGCATCAATTTTTTGTAAAAGTATCCTTATGTTAGAATTCCAAGGTTAGCTGTATAACCCTGAGAAATCTAGAGGATCATTGTAGAATGATCTGGATATTATTTCTAAATAATGACAACATATTGAGAATTGACGATGAAACAATGATCGTTCTTCATAAAAAATTGATCCAAATCGAGGTTGGTTGTTTTTTTAAATTTATTACCCCGTTATTGAATAATAGGTTGAATTTAGACTAATCCACAAACATATTAGCCCATAGATAAAACATAATTATGGGAATGGAATATTTTCAGGATTATTGAGAATTATTTGATTTTCTTTTCTAACACGATTCCCCTAATCTTGATCATTGGACAAGAACTCTTGGTCAACGATGATAAAATATCATTATTGGGATTTCCACCCTCCATTCATGGAATTCTTCTCCATTGGAATAATGAAATTCTTAGATAGTTGTTTCCTTGTGGTTCCAAACTCAATTAGACCCCAATATTCGAGGTGAATCGAAAAAATATGATGAATCTATGTAGATCGGTACCTTAGGTGCTCGGATCAATGAATGTTTCATGTTTTAGGAATTGAAATAGGCACGATCATATACAGAAAGGACCACTAGCATGGGTGGTGGTGACCAGCGATGTGATGGTGCACAGAGGCATATCCGACATCACCGGGTGGTGCAGGGTGAGGTGGTGGCATTGGTAGTGCAGGACGCGGCAAGGATGGTGGAGGTGCACCATAGTGGGAGACGTGTCGGGCCACGATGGCAGACGTGGAATCAAAATGCGGGAGACATGCCATAGAGTGAAGCATTCTCAGCTAGCAGGATAGACCTTGTGGGTTCGGTCAGACAGATGGGTTAGGTCAGAACTTGGGGTTGGACCCATGTCAAATTCAGGGAAACCAGGGTAGAGCCAACTATAGTTGATGGTGAAGATTGACCATAGAAGTCGACTGCATTGATCTTCCATGTGGTGTGGTCGATCATGTAGTGCAGTCGACCGTGCACAACGATCATCCACAAGGTGAAGTGATAGGTGGACTGACTGCGATGGTCAATCCACATGCGGCCAGTCCATGCTGTAGGTGGACCGACTATAGGAGTCGACCATGGTGGTTGTTGGACCTACCACAATTGTAGGTCTACATGCCTTGGTTGGTCTATGGGATGCATCGTTCAAATGTGCATATCTTCTAGACAAATAATCCAATTGATGAGCTTTCTAAGACATTGAGAACCTAATGTTGTGACTATCACTTTAAGACAAATGGTGGGGTTTTTTTGAATAGTACAAGTTGATATAATTACCTTGGTAAACTTCTTGATGGTTCAATAAGACATTACATCCCCATCAGAAGATTGCAATACCCTATAAAGGCCAAGTCTCAGGTAGACTATGTTCTCCCTCCTTGATACTTAAGTGAACTCATTTATCACATCTATCAGATTTGTGGAATAAGTGTAACCTACATGAGCATGTCATTGGTCCTTCATCCTGTGGGCCACATCAGTAGGGTTTGTGGTGTCCCCCAATGGGTTTTGGTGTGATCCTCTACATAGAGGGTTTCTTTTGACTGGGCATGTCGTATCCCCCATCAATTATGGGTGTGATACTATCTTTGGGTATCATAGTCTTCCTTGACCAAGGTGTTCTCATTAGGTTGTGACCAAATTATGTAAGCCTCCACATTGAGTGCATCTGATGATATGATGTCTCAAGGAGTGGGTTCTCCTGGAATGAGCATGCCTCAAATGGAATCCTATGGCAGGTAGTTGATTATGAAAATCTGATAGCCTACTGCCTCACTTGAGTATATTTGGTTGTTATTGTTATATGTTCTGTAGAAATATACCCATTTAGAGATGATAGTACTTTCCTTTTTTATTTCATTGTTGTTTCATTGTGTCATATTGAGTATTGTTTTACTCACCCTACTAGGACTTTGCTAGCATTTGTCACGTCTTGTACAGAAAATTGACCCCTTTGATGGAGTCCTATACAAACTAGGACCAAACATTTCTTAGTGATACTAGAAAATATGGGGTGTGTTCCTACCACATTCAGACAACATTCCCCGTACCCTTCACTTTCTGGTTAAACTTTTGGTTATAGATTATTTTTATTGGGCTTGTATTCTAGCCATTTTTATATTACTTTTTGTTGTACTCTAGTTGTGGGATATAGTGGTATGTATGCATAGTTCATATAGTGGTTGTTTACATTTCATAATTTTTAGTGCTTGTAGATGTGTACATCCATACAAATACATTGGTGATATCTCCCAGGTTAGTGATATGCATACTCATTGCTAGTCACCATCCCTTGGCCTATTAGAGGCATGCTTGGGGAGTCAGGAAATGGTCCCCTTTAGAATGGTTCAAGAAATAAGTGATAAGGAAATAATTTTTCATTCAAATTAAAATTAGATGAATGAAATTCAACCCTTACCACCTTAGTCTCAAAATAAGTTTTCTTGTGGACACATGTCCAAAAAAGAAAGGTATATAATATTTAAGGCAATGATAATTAAAAAATGTCACTCTATTGTTTCTTAATATCTCTTAGGCATTCATATATAGATAAACACTAGTTATGAATGAATATTAATATTAATTTTCATATTAATGAAATTATTTGATTATAGAAATTTATTTCAAATTTTTGGAAATTATATAACAGCCTAAAATTCATATGAAACACCAATGTTTTATTTATCCAATTAAAAAATTATTGTAATTTTTTTTATAAATATCAATTTTAATATAACTTTGGTGAGTTAATATGTGCCACAAATTTTATTGATGAATACGACATATCAGTATTATGTTGAAAATTATATTTTTTAGTTAAATTTTTTTATTTTTATTAAATCCAATTAAATGAAATAATATTTTATTAAATTCCTAAAAATAGTATATGTATATATGTGTGTGTGTGTGTGTAAAAAGAGGAAAGTGTGGATAATATGTGGTCAATAATATCAGCTCTATCCAATTTATATGGCTTTTGGTTCCATTTTTCATAAGATTTATATAAATATTTTTTAATATTTTAAAAAATTACAATGGTGCATCTCCCCTCAATTATAAAAGGGCACCGTCCTTTCTCTCCTCTACACCACATTTTCCCTTATATGTCAACTAAACTATACCAAGTTATCTTATCTACCATTTTGTAAATGTTGTAGATGTGCTCGTATTTCACAAAGAACAAACCTAGTTCAGTTAATATGATATATAATGTAGTCATTTTAAATAATTGGAGGTTCTAATGCATACAAAGGATGTCAAACCTATGGTAAGGGATTTTCATCTCACCTTTATTTCCTTGGGACACATAACATATTCTCAACATAATTATATTATGTGATTTATATAATAACCATTAATATATTTTATGATTCTTATTATACAATTTATGGAATATATATATCCATATAAGGTTCTTTATTTCATTTGGATTATGATTCAAAAGTTACCAATGCGGTATCATCTCAAATTATCTTTTTTAGGATATATATTATGTTAGACAATGACCTTATATTTTGAGTTGTATATAATAAAATTTTCTATTTTATATTATTATCATGATATATAATATTTTAGAAGATGTTTTTCTATTATTGGGTTTTTGATTCAAATGAAATTATAGTGGTAAGGGATTCATGTATCAAACCTATTTTAATCAGGCTTTCTTGTGGTGGAATTTCCTATAGAAAAAATTATAGGATCCTTATCCGATTAATCGATATCATTTTTCATCTCCTCAGGTAATTTGAAAAAAAAGACTAATTTTTTTCAATTCATTTCGATCTATTTAAATACTCTAGAGACTGAATAGACATTTTATGGAAAACCAACTACGGTTTACAACTTGATCGGAAAAAATTTCTTCCATGTCCATGTTTCTAAAAAAATCAAGAATGGTTTTAATATTATAAAATAATTTTTTAAAAACATATTAACCCACTAAATAATTTTAATTTTTTAAATTAATATTCATCTTTTATTCTGAATGGGAAAATTTTTTACTTATTTAAAAATGTGAAAATAATATTTTCATATAATTTATATGGTATGAAAATAATTTCTCATTATCATGAAAATTAAATGCTTTATAGATTCCTTTAAAATTATACATGGTTACTTTAAAAGAATTTTTCCCATATTATTCTTAAAATTTTAATATTTTAAACAATTGATTTCAAAATTGAGATTTAATTCTCCTAAATATTTTTTTAATTTTATTTTAATGGTAATTTTATTAATAAAATACAATTACACTTAATTTAAAATATGATCTACCTATAATATTATGTAAGGTTACCATCCAAATTATATATTTGTATAGATTATTTTTAGGATGGTAAGATTTATATAAAACATTTTCCATTTCCCGATGTTATACTATGTTGAAATGATGAAATATTTGTCAAACCTATTTATTTTACAACGTTTATGCTACAATTAAATGCTTATTAAACCCATTTACTCTGATGGTTTCTGATATGATGAATGTTAAATGATCTTATGGAACATATATGTTTGTTTTTCATTATTTTATGTTGGTTATGTGATAAATAAGGATAGTGGATATATTATAACCAAAGACGGTGGTTATGTTATAATCATGGAAAATTGTTACGTTATAACCAATGATGGGTGAAATCAATATCTCTCTACAATTATTTGGGTAAATATTGATATCTATTGAGATATACATCCATATATAGAGGAGAGAAACATTATCAATACAGGAATTGTTCCACTATGACAGTCTTTATTGAGAACCATGAATTCTACGATGGGTTGAGGAGTGATCTCATTCAACTATGATAGTATTGGAAATGAACCATGACTAATAAGAAAATGATTTTTTATTCTTATATTTATGAAACAAAAATATTTATTATAAAAATTTTATTCTATTTTGGATTATGTTATTTTATTCCTCTCTGATTCATGTGTTATAAACTTGCATGATTTATGCCCTGATAAAATATTATGATTTATGATATGTAGGTTATGAATTTAAAATGTTACTATCATGTTATAATACACTTGTGTTCATGTTATACTTAGGTGATCATCAATATATCCCCTATTTTCCCTTACTGAACATCTAAGATATCACTTTTTATGTTTCCATAGCCTTAGGTTAGGAAGAAAGGTACTATGTATGATATGTCAAGAAGAGTGGTTGTTTTGATGAACATGGTGGGAGACGATGCAGATCTTTTTTAACCATTTTTTATGTTTTCCATGTTTCCAAAGGCACTAGAATTATACATTGTCATGTAAAATTATGTTATATAATTAATAATCATCTATAATGATGTGATATTTATCTTGGAATAGTTTGGGTCAGTATAATTTTAGTTTATCATAATTTTAGAGAACTCTTATGACATTTTGATGTTAAAGATAATCTTAGACCATTATAAAAAAGATATTACTCAAAAGAAAAATAATCACATGAAATGATATTTTTATCAATATTTAAATCTCTAAATATATATTGATCAAAATAACAATGTATTTTTTTTTTAATTTCATCTACTTTTGAAAAAAAATTATTGTATCTGTTCTATGATGAAAATTATATCATTTGTGTGAGGAACAAACAAAGATTTAATATATTCTACTAAATTTTTTTTCCTCAATAGATTATGGTAGGTTGAGTTTTTAAACTCATAATTAACCGTTTAAATCAATTTTATCGAAATGTGGGATCAATATCTGTTCTACCTAAGTGAATGCATGAGGTGGTTTAATCCTATGAGCATATAACATTGGTTCATAAACGTTAGTGACAAGATACGTCACACATAGACATAATAGTGTGTATAAGTGGATGAAAAACTTATCAATTTGAATAAACATGTATATAATGAATCCATATCATAATCACATTTATATGTTCATGTACATTCCACTCATTTCTCTTGTCATCATTGATTTGTATCTAATATATAATGGTATAAATTGTTTGATATCATTGTTTTTATGTTCATTATAGTATGTTATGACAATTTATTTTCCAAATGTATTATTAAATATTATAAAATGGTGGTGTATGGATTTATTTTTAATTTTTTTAAAATATTCAGAATTTTTTTATCTTTGGTTTTGTACGGGGATATTTTTTCGAATCTCACATTGAAAATTGGGTTAGTGTGGGGTCTTCATAATATAGAGTAACATATTTTTCATTATATAAAATGATAAAATTTAGAGAAAAATCATGTTTAGTTTGAGAAAGGCATCATCCACATGTTTGTGTACAATTAAACTATGTGACATTTTGATGGTTTACTTTTCAATTCACATAATACATCATTGTGAGTTGTTATGAGATGCCTATATTTTTTTGAGGAAATTGTTTATTTCTCTTGTTAATGAAAATTTATTAATAGGTTTATAATATTAGGGACCAAGTTCACTGAGTTAATATGATATAAACCTTAAATTAGATTATAAATGATCAATATACACTCTTACACTCTAGTTGGTGTGATTTGGGTCACTTATTATATCAGGTGAAATTTCCCCTAGGATGAGTTCAGATAATATATTTCTTTATGGATTTTTCTTTACCAAACTAAAAGTGTTAATATTATTAATTTTATAGGGAACACCAATTCCTATATAATGTATTCTATATCTCACAGTAATATCATAAAATTAAATATATTCATAGTAATTTCAATCACTATCAAAAAAATAGATTCATATTTATTCTTATACAAGACTCAAAAGACTATTGTTCATGTGAAACAACAAGTAAATTGTATTACTGTATTGATTCATAATCTTATTCAATGGTTACTCTCCACTTAGTATAAGTGTAGAAGAATTACCCTTCATTGAATCTAAATTTTCATTTACATACAAAATTTACTATTGGTTTGGTTGTTGAGAATCTATTCTTATGGAAAGAGGAAAAGAAACAAGATTCTATTGGATCCATGAAATATAATCAATGATATTTCCATTCCATTATCTACCGATATCTCTAATAATATTAATAATATATTCCATAAACAAGGATATCCATTGCACAAAAACATGTTGAAGGTGGGTAAATTCCATGTAAATGCCCTTAAGAAGTTGAAAATGGGGATGAAATTTATATATGAGACACTCAAAGTGGTCAACATTTTCTCAATATATAATTCCCTAACAAATGAGGATAATACACACTATTTTTTTTATATGGAAGGAATGGGAGAATAATGAACCCATTTTCCATGGAATAATTACCAATGCATTATCCAACTATGTATTTGATATATGGAGTCGTGTCCTATATTCTGACTGGGGTGCCGCAGGTTAGGCCATATGGTCCCTGGTTGCCATTGTAGTCTTAGAGGTAAGTAAATAAAAATTATATTTTTAAGACCACCTGAGGGGTATGAAGTGCAGGTGGATATTATAGTCTATCCGGCTCGGGATAATACTGGCATGGGCGAGTGTGATGAGGTTTTCGGGGCTATTCTAAAGTTAGTGGAATCCTTTATAAAACATGAACATACATGAGTTGATCCCTGATCTCGGGAGGATCAACTACAGAAATGGGCTACACTGGTTCCCTCGGATGGCATGATGTGTGTGAAGTCAAATTTGGTAGAGCCATGGGTATCAGAGGTTTTTTATTGCCTTAAAAAGGATCTGGGAATACCTCCCTTATAGGAGGGTGGAGAGGGGACAATGCAGGGGGTGGAACAAAAATGAAGGTAGTGGATATTCCGTTTTCAATTAGTATTCTAGAGGATGTTATGAGGGACTGGATAGTTGGTGATGCCTAGTGTCCTGGGGAATTCATGGTCAGGGATGGTAAGACACTAATAAGAAACCATAGTTCTTGGGATGATGATATAAACAACTCACTGGCTCTGACTTGGTGTAGGGACATACTATCTTACTGGCTGAAATAGACACTCATAGCGGACAAGAGAGTCCAAAGGGAGTGACTGTATTAGGGACCATAGACCCAAACATCTTCAGTGACAACACAACATTTCAGTTGAAGGCTTGGAATGGGGGAAAGATGAATGAATGGGAAAACAAATTAGGTAAAGGGTTGCTTCCGTGCAAGCCGAGGGGTATCAAAGAAGGTTAAGGGATTAAGATAGGTAACCGATTTGAGGGTTTGGATGTTCAAGAACCCCCCTTGTCTTAAGGGGGAGATACTTTTGGTGATGACAGCTATAGTCAAATTTTAGTGGATATCATAGAACTGTTTCAAGGGAAAGGGCCACACAGCCCTCAAAGGAAGAAGGGGAAAACGGATTTCAAGATTTGAGGAAATTTATAGTGGTCCAAGGGACAAAACCAAAGGGATAGAAGGATTACTACCATTTTTCAAAGCCTATGGAGACAAGGACGAACATGAATGGCGGGAACAATGGGAGAAAAGTCCTAATAAAGGGGAAATTGAAGAACTTATGGAGTGTTTGAAACTGATCCTGCAATCCAAGGAAGAAGTGTTAGAAAAAGTTGTCTAACCCAATGTCTTAGAAGAGGAGGTCAAAATAATTTATGAAATAAGGTTTCAAGTTGACACCAGTGAGGAGAACTAGCTATGGATAAATAAACATGATCGAATACTGGCTCGAGGATTCAATCAGAGCATAATTAACTCAGAGGAATTCATGCAGACAACCGAGAAGATGATCACTCAACATGAAGAGTATATCACAGAGGACCCAGAAACACGGGTTAGTCTGCTACAAAAAGGAAAATTATAGGGTAACTGATTCAAGTAATCTATGTATTGTGTTTAATAATTTTTTATGCTCTATTATCACGTAGTGGTCTTTTTTTCAAACGACTATTTCCAATTTTCCCTCAAGATGGCTTAATAAAAATTTAAATTTAGATGGATTTATGTAATCCCCACCAGAAAAAAAAGAAGATAATCAATGATTTGGATAAGACTTTAGTCACCGATATTATTGGGATTAAAAAATTTCTTAGAGAAAATATCATTTCACTAAAAACCAAAAACAATAAATTTATCATAGATTCATTCAATGATGTATAATTTATCATAAAACCCTAAAATAAAAACAAAATGAAATATAAGTTTCCTTATATATCTTTTAAATCATCTATAAAATACCCCATCATGGATGGCTTGTAAACATTATATAAAACTCAAGAAGGAAGATATTTCCCAAATTTTATTGGCCAAATACCTAAAAATTGAGGATAAATATTAAAAAACACATTGAGATGTAATTCAATGTATGAAAAATCCATGTTCCTCATCTTAGAGGGATTTGATCAATCCATTTACTTAAATAGGAAATAAGGTTCATGAAATTCATCAAAATAAATAGTTTTATTCATGTAGAAGTACATAGAATTTAAAAAATATGGAGACCAAAGATGTTTCAATTGGGGATGTCATCTACATAAGAATAATGGTAAAAATAATACTCATAAGGAGGCATTTTTGTCCATGAAATTTGACGAAAATTTTCTCAAAGATAACTCTTCTTAGTAGATGTAATTTTTTCCTACATGTTAGATATGAAATAAACAAATTCTCTACAAGTGGATTAAATCAATTAACAATTTGATGTTGAAACACCAAGGGAGAGTTTCTAGAATAAACATACATAGTAAGGGTATTTATGATAACAACTTTACAATGGGAATGTTCTTCAAAATAAATGGTATCTTGTATGTTACCATAGTTTATAATAACCTATTTATAAGAAAATTAAAGAACCAATATAGTTTTTGGATGGTAGTTTTGGTGAATAAAGTTATTTAATATATAGGTGTGATCCTTGAATAATGGTATAACATGAATGATTTATTATCAAAATTAAGTATAAATATTATTTTGGTTTAATTTTTTGGGGATTTTGAATTAGAGTGTAATATTATGTTCTAAAAAAATCATTAAAACTTGAATGAAATTTAAAAAAATGTAATTATTAATAATGAAAGATTGAAATCATCATAAATGTGTTACTTTCCTGAAAACTAAAAAAAATTAGAAAATAATCTCAACTGTATAAATGAAATTTAATTTTGTAGATCTAGTAAAGATAGATGTTTGTGATTTGAATACTATAACCACAATAAAAAATAGAATGTAATTTATAAATTTAATAAAGTTGTATTAAATTGTTTTCCTTCCTATAATTTATATTATATTGAAAAACTTAATAATAAATTTTTAACCAATAAAAATTTGGCTAAAAAATGTATTATTATAATTAAATTCCATAAATCCAACAGTGTGGGAGAATGTAGCTAAAAGAAACAATTTAACATTAATAGAAATACATAATTTCCTGATGAATATCTCGTGACTCTATTGATTATTTTTGGGACAATTATAATTATATGTCTGTTACATTTTAAATATGATTCCCACAGAATCAAAAAAATATTACTCCATATTATTTAAGTAATAATTAGAAACCAAGCAACATCTAATTAGTGGTTTTGGAAGTAATTTAATAGTAATAATTCCAATAACTAAAAGGGTAAATATGGGTAATAGTGTTATTTATCGAACATTTGTGGGATATGGGGAGAATTAAAAGTCTTATATATTTATGTTCATAGAATCAATTTATTTTATAACTGATAACATGGTTATTGAACCATGATATTTTATCAAATATGAATCTAGGGGTTTCACTTATTCTAAGAACATTCGAAAAATGTAATTTAAAAAAAAGAGTATCAAAATAATATACTCTCAAGAAGGTGAAAAAAAATTAAATATCCTCATATAATCATGAAATATTGTGTATATTTCAAAATATACTTTTTTAAGGACCTAATGATATAATTTAAAAAAAACTATAGATTTGTGTAATATTGTGTTTGATTCATAACCATTTAAAAAAGCTATGACATCTACTATTGAATCTCATTAGAAGTAATCATTAAATAATTAAATGGACTCTTTTTATAGGAGTAATACATTGATATTAGATGATCACCCCAAGGTTCATAATCGATTTTTTGTAAGTGGTTATTTTGAAAAAAATGAAAAGTCTATGGTACAACTAAAAAATATTAATCCAAATATATACTCGATAGGTTCACTATAATTTAAGTAATTGGTTAATTTGATACATATTGTCATAGGATTTTGAATTATCATATTATAATCATTCATACATTATATTCTATACATAATTTGAAAATTCATCAAATAGAAGTTAAAATAGAATTATTAACTGGTGATTTAGATATAGATATATATATATATATATTATACAACTGAAAGGATTCATACTACCTTGAAAATAATAAAATGTTTGAAAAAAATTATAATTTTTATATGGTACAAAATAAGCTCCAAAATAATGTCCAGATAAATTTTGAGAATTAATTTTTATAAAATTGTAATCTTGTTTACTAAGATGATAAATGTGTACATATAAGGTCCCATAATAACCATTGAGTGATTATGTATTTACATGTCGATTTCAAATTCCCTATAAACACACTCCCAAATTTGGTTCCATAAAAAAATACATTATATACACACTTTTATACTTGTTTTACAAGACTTGATGTAACCATCCATAATTACTAAGTCAATAATTATTTTTCCATCCCTCTAATCCCAATGGCATCTTTACGTTTATATATTTATATAATCTTGACACATCATGTACCTATAATTCTAATTTCATTGTCATCTAGTAGTTATTTTTTCTTTTATATAAAAACTACTTAATACATGATGGTTTTTCAAAATCCCGTATAATTTTATTCACACATGATATACTTCTTAACAGGTCATGTGTATTATTTATCTTCATGGTATTTGAAAATGTAAACACAATATGGGGTGAATATAAATTATTGTTAAGGTAAAAAATAATACTTATATAATCAAGGAATAAACATAGTTTAAATATCAAGGAAGGAGTAACCAAACAACATGAAGCTATAATGAATAGAAATTGAGATCATGGTATAAACATAAAAATAAATGAAATTATTGACACCAACAATACTAACCTTATACTGATGGAATGAATAATGTAGAAAATCAAAATCATATTATCAAATAATTTTTCTAGGACACTATCCTATTTTGGGAACAGGTATACTCTAAAACCCAATATGTTTTTTCCCATCAGACCTAATGGTGCATCCTGGGGATATATAAATTTTCCCCACCTATCACCTGATTATGTTCAATTTATTCACCAAAATAGTCTACAAGAATTTTTATATCATTACCTAAGGAACCAATTACATAATAAATGAATGAATATCCATATATTAGAGAATTTAAATATATAATAAATTACCATTAGTTGTAAATAATAATCAAGAATGTCAATAATTTTCCTCTTGTCAAATAAAGGGATTACATGATCATAACCTATCTATATAAATAAGCTATATAGTCGAAAAATACACAAAAACGTATAAACAGTCATATGTCTAGAATTAAAAATAAATGGAATGTTAATAAATTTCCCCATTTAAATAAATAAACCATATTTCTTGGTAAATAATATATAATATGAATTTTAAAAGAGTAATGTTCACACCTTATTAGGTATGGAGGACATGATTAAGTCAATATTTTAATAATAATATTATAATCCACCCAGGTAAAGAATGTGGATGGTTGTAAAAAAATATATCGCTATTGAATCAAAATAGACATAGGGGTGTGTTCACATATATAACTATCCATGTAATCATAGAAAATTATATTTCACATTTGAGGTGTTCATGTAGCTTTAAAGGAGGGTTGTGGCAGCCTAGAAGTTTTTGTGGAGTTGGAACTGCAAGTGTAAATTAGTAGGGATGTTTGTGGAATAAAAGGCAGGATTATGCTGAAATATTTTGGTATACTGCTTGAGTAGTCGAGCATATAATAACTTGAGTTTGTTAAGGATTGTGTATTCTTATAAATTGGTTTGTTCTGACAATTTTTACCAATTCAAATGTTTCCTCTTTCTCACATTTTTAGAGGAACCCTATGCGATTTTGAATGATCATCCATCCCTCATCTTCCACCTTTTATTATTGGGTACTCATGGTTGAATTTTTATGATCCAAGGTGAGTTATCATACTTTACAAGTTTTCCCATTATGTTCCTCCCCTATAAATCCATTTTGGTGTTGTTTCAATTGTTTATGGATGTGTTCGGATATGTTTTGATGGTCCCTTGATGCATTGTTGGCTGATACACATGTTCTTTTCATAGTTACGGTTCAAAGGTGTTTATTCTACACACTATGGTGAGAAGAGGGACCAGAAAAATTCTTTGATGTAGGAAATCCCTTATTTCTCATTTTTCGAATCATGCAGGAGGGGTATATTGTTTTTTTCTATTTGAAGATGATTTTCATTGGGCTGATAAACATAATAAAAAAATTTAATTGAAATTGATTTTGAAAGGGGATTTTTTAATGATTCTATGTTTATAATATGGTTGTTTATGTTTTTATTAGACTAGATAAATTCCCCACTAGAAATAATTTCCATAGGAGGCATTTTTTATACTCATTTGGCATGTTTTGGGGGAAATCATTTGTTTTTATTCTTTATAATTACCATAAAATAGGAATTAAATATCAAATTATATTTTTAAAATTAAAATTTTCTCCTTTATTGATTGATTGTGTGATAATTCCCTCAAATAAAAGTTAATGTGATGAAAATACCCCATGAAAAATCTAAAAAATTGTATGTTTTTAGTGTGTAATGTGTAATATTATATGTTTTTTATTGTGTGATCATGTTGTGGGATGATGTGGGGTGATGTGCGGTTGGAGAGACCATATTTTGGGGGTGGTGTGAGGTAATGTGTGTTTGGTATAAGGTCTTGTTATGGGGAGGTGATGTTTGGTTATGATGTGAGGTGGTGATGTGTGGTTGAGATGAGGTTATTGTGAAGCAGATCAGTTGTGATATGCTAGTTTATTTGTAATCTAGGAACTAAATTATAATTTTGAAATCGATATGGCATATGTTGACAGGGTTAGTGAATGGAAAATGAAATGATCTAAATAATTAAATGAACTGACTAGATAATGGTAATTGGCTTGGATTATAATGAAAATTTAGAAGTATTTTATGGATTGGGTTATATTTTTTTGGTGTTTTTCATTTAATTATGGTAGTAAAAAGTAGTGGTGTTGTGAGGATGGGTGGTGATGTTGTCCTTTAGTTGGTATTTCTTTTGAAAAAAATAGTTTGAGCTTCTATGTGGATATATATTTGTAACATTTATATTCCTTGTGATTTTCTATAAATTCCATATCTACATAAATAACCATATTACAAAACCCATATATTTATATGGGGGTGTTTGTTCCACTATGTTAGTGGTGTGGATGGATTTAATGACACATAAACATTCCCTATATCCCCTCCAATTGACGTTGAAATGAGTGGGCGTTGATGGTTTGATGTTTAAATTTAATTATTGAGAAATGATGTTATATGATTTCCCAAGTGTATTTGGATGAGGTTTCACATGATGGTCATGATGTGAGGCTATGTCATGTGATGATATGGCTTATGGTGTAGGTCGTGTACTATAGGAAGTGAGAATGATTTTTATTTCATTAATGTTCAGGACACCCGCCTCTATAGTCATGAGTGTGATGTGATGACCCATGTATCCATAGAGCGGTGTGAGGGGACGGTCATGTTATGGGATAGATATATGTGACGAGATGGCTTATGGTGGGGTCATGTATAGTAGGAGGTAACCACAAGGTCAATGTACTTCATGTTCATGATACCCCACTATTCTAGTTATGGCTGTGTTATGATAGAAAATATTTCTATGGGAGATGGATAATGTGATGGTCCTAATGTGGGGCAGAGAGATGTGATGTTATACATAAGAAATGAGAGTTTTAGGTCATAAAATATAGGGGTGTAAGAGTGGAATCCCAATGGGAAAGCTGGGAATGGTAAGATTTATTGATATGATTATTTTTATATTATTATACTGGAATTCTTTTTGTATTGAGCGTTACATGGTGAGGATGGTTTCATTTAGCTGATTTGATTTGGGTAATTTTCATTCTAATGTTCCTCACCAATGTACAAGTATTATTCTTTCACATGTACATGAGATAAATGGGTTTTCTTACTGAGTGTACTTTTATTCTACCCCTATGGATATAATATGATTTTTTTGCTATCTAGGGGAATTACACAGATTGTTCTAGGTATATCCTACTCAATCCCTTGGATCATTTTTGTGTCACTACATTAGATTTACATTGGGTTATGTCTCTGTGGTAACATATAATCAAATTCAAGGAAATATTTTGTTCTTCCATGTTCTTTTTTTCTATGATGAGTCATGAAGGTAATATCTTGGGGAGTAAAATTTTCCTTCTATCCAATATCCAGTTACTCTATTTACATTATCGATGTATCAAAAGATAAAACATTGGTTTAGGTGATTGAGATGATGCACTGGTGAGGAGGCATATAATGAGAGTAAAATAGTAGGGTTCCTCATGGAACTGGGTTTTCAACAACAAATCTTAGGCACTAAGGCCTTTGAGGTCTGTACCAGTAGAGAGTCAACTTGAGAAGCTTATATTCTATCCTTCTAGGGCCAATGGATTTTTTCATTACATGGTTGGATTTAGAATAATGTGTTTTGGAAGATTGTATTGTGAAATGTTTTAGTACTACTGTCTAGTGGTTCATTTACTTATATTTGGTAGAGTTGGACATGTTCAGTGTCACCTTAAGAAGTAGTTTCCACCCTTTGAAATTCATTAGTAAGAGAATCATGATTATCCTCCCCTAAGAGGGGATGTGATGGCTATAGAAATATTATAGGTTATTCCTTGTGTTCAAGGATCATAACCTATGAGTGGACCTATATGAATCCATCAAAAAAATTGGTAGAGGAGATAGGTGTTGTCAAATGCATGTAGTGGAGGTAGTAGTGCAAGAGGGGGGCATAAATTATTCAATGTATGAAATATTTTTCATCTACCCATGTTTTTTAATTTGTTTCATTAATAATCTTTCCAATCGATTTTCCACCAACTCTAGTTCATTATTTTAGACTATAGATAGATATTTATTCCATACCCCAGGTATTGACTACGCAAGTCAGAGCCCGAACTAGCTTTTTTGATGTGTTCTGGGGGTGTAAACTGGTGATGGAGCAACAAGAGTCATGTGGGTAACTATTTTTATTACATATTCCATTTAACAATGCCATTATGCATGTCCATATGTTGTATTCCCTGGATGTTTATATGGACTACTTCTAAATGAGATCAATTTTCTCATATTTTGATGCATAGCAGGTACTTTTTATTGGTGAGAAGTGTTTTTATGTGGGTAGTGGATGGGTGGAGCCCCTATATTTCTTGATGGTTTATATGTCCATTGAATGAGTTTACATAGGGATGATGGAGTTCCTAGGGTCATTAAATATTTTCAAGATGTTTTCCTATGGATTTTGTTACACTATGCCCTCAATGTGATGTTGAGTTTTGGATAGAACTAAATAATAGTGGTTCTCATTTTTTAATGGTTCCTTATCCTATGGAACCATTAGTGGTGTAGAGTTTTGGGATTTAGATATTTTATTTGATTTTTAATGGATTTATTTGGCATAGTGTATCATTATGGGGTTCTCTAGAGATTTTCTCTAAGAAGGTGGACAATAGTCTAAGGATGTGGATAGAATACTAGTGGCTGAATCTGGTGATGATAAAGAATAATTACCCTCTCCTATGAATACATTAGGTTTTTTACATGATGATAGGGGTGAGTTAGATTTATGAGATTGATCTATAACCTAGATATGACCAGTTCAGTTTAAAGGAGATAGATATCCCAATTACTACCTTCATATGTAGTTATATGAACTTTGAGTTCATGGCCACACCATTCAGTGTAATAGACACATGATTTTTGTTCATGGGACTCATGAACTCCATGTTCCATGAATTACTATACTAGTTCATAGTCATGTTCATGAATGGAATATTGATCTACTTGAAGTTGGTGGAGGAACATGATGATCAAATCATATTTGTATTGATGGTTCTTTGATAACACACGATCAATGGAATGGTGAACAAGTTTTTCTTCCTTACATGTGAGGTTCATTTACTAGGGCATGTAGTGTCATAGTGGGTTGTTGATGTAGACCCATATAAGGTTGTGATAGTTTTTTATTTGGTGGAAAATATATTGTGGCAGAGTTTTGTAGATTCCTTTTTCTCATAGGCAATTAACAGAGGATCATATCTATCTTCTCATGGATTGAAACCCCTTTAAAAACATTGAACAAGAGGGACCATGATTTTATCTGGACATATCAATGTTAGGTGGAGTTTGATTACCTAAAAGAGAAAATGGTTAATTCTCTTGTGCTTCAGTTTTGTGAGGAGGGTTTTTTATTTGAGGTTTTTTGTGACGCGTCACATCCTGGTTTGGGATTCATATTGATGCAGTAGATAGAATTGATCTATTTTGGGTCTATACAGTTTGGTCACCATGTGTGTAACTATCCTAACTATGATCTAGAGTTATAAGCAGTTATAATTGTTCTAAATATATGGAAACATTACCTCATTGGGGAGCATTTTGTGATCTTTAGGGATCACAAGAGTTTAAGGTATTTTTTTCTCATCATCAAATGGATCTAAGATAGTTTTTTGGATTTATTTTCTTATTTTATATGATTTATATGTCACCTATACCATGAGAAAGGGGAATTTTATGGTTTATTAATAGATTAGGAAATCATAGAAGGAAGTGGTCCAGGAGTTAGGGTATTCGTGAAGGAAAATGGTGGAGTTAGAATCCCTGAACTATGATGTGATGGTGTTTGATTATAGAGATTACATGATTCATATGTTATTAATGTATTGTTATATGTGGAAGGAGGTGGATTCTTAGTGGTGAAACTCAGAGGTGGATGTGATGTTTGATATTGTTGGCAGTGGTGATGCCATAGATGGATATTTGGAAGCTGATTTTATTTCAAGAGAGACTATTTCCTCTGAAAGAAATTCATGAGGTATTCCATCATGAGAATAATTATTTCCTTTGGAGGTATAATTTTGGGTTTTCCTGATTTACCATGGTTTGAAATTATAGTTTTGGGGGCCTAGGTTGAAGCATATAGAGACATTTTTTAATAATCATTGTTTCATTTTCCAACATGTATTAGTTGAGAATCATGTTCATGGAAGTTTTTTATAGTCCTTGGATGTTCTTAAGTGGAAATGGGATGAAATTATGATGGATTTAGTTAAATATTTTACCCTTTTATAATCCTTGGATGTTCTTAAGTGAAAATGGGATGAAAGTATGATGGATTCAGTTAAATATTTTTCCCATGAATTGGGAGGTAGTGATAATATATAGGTAATTCTAGATTGGTTAATGAAATCAGCTCACTTATTAGAGATCAAGGAGTTATGTTCCTTTAATGTATTGGCATGGAATTAATTTGAGGTGGTGGTATGGTTTCATGGAGCTTTGAGATTCATAATATTATATTAGTATGCAATTCATACATCATCAGTATAGAAGGTATTTCAACATGATTTTGAGACTAATATAGGAATCAAAATTTTTTCCACGCTTAGTTTGATTGAAAGATGGAGTAGACTATCTATATAGAGAAAGATATGCTGCTATAATGAACCATAGAAAATGGAATATACTTGTTAGGGAACCTAAAATTGGTTTAGTTTTCTTATAATAACATCTATCATTGACATATTGGCATGGCTCTATTTGAGTCATTGTATGGGTGGTGGTGTTTTTCTCCATTATTCTGGACGGAAGTTAGAGTGTGAGAAGTTCATGATCAAGATGTAAAACAAAAAAATAGAAAAGGTTCAACTTGTTTATTAAAAGATGAAGGAGTAACTGGATCAAAAAAATCTATACACTGATTTATAAAGGAGGACCTTTGAGTTTGAGGTTGTATAAAATATATTCTTAAGAGTCTCCCCTCTACATGGGAAGTTGAGTTTTGGCAAGGTGATTATGATATCATCGTGATTTGTTGGACCTTTTGTGTTATTGAGGTGAATTGGAAAAGTGTATTTTTGGTTGGTACTTCCACCATAGCTGGACCATATCCACAGTTTCTTCGACATCTCTCAGCTATGTCAGTATCTTTACAATGACTCCCACAACATATACCTAGGAGAGTTTCCATATGATGGATAATGTGATGTTCATGGTGTGGTTAGTATAGATACAAGTTATTTAAGAATAGTTTATCGATGGAGAACCATTCCATTGTTTCACAGGTTCTAGAGGAGTGGTGTAGTGGATGGGTGTAATTAGGATTAATAGATTCATATTTATTCCTGATACTCAGAACTATTTTGATATTGTTTTCTCAATTTTTTTTGATAATGTGATATTAAGATCGAATTGTTTCAAGATATTTGTTTATTATTTGATATTTGATGTGTAATAAAGCTTATGACCTATGAAAAATAGAGTAACTCAATCTTAATTAGGATTTATTATACATTGACATAATTAAAATTGGTTAGTAGTGTCAGTGGTTCCCTATGTGGATCGTATCGTGACATGGAAGATGTGATTCCTTAAAATGTATGTGTAGGGATTGTTTTATGATTGTTATATAAGTTATTATAATTATTAATTTAGACATAGAGGTGATAGTTATGTGGTTTTATTGATATATGGATGTCTATGGTTTTTTTGATATTATTAATGTTATATTTTGTGATAGGCAGTGAAGTGTTTTTGTGTTTTTTTGGTCATTTTGGTTTAGCGCATTTGAATGGTGGTAGCTGTTGAGATGTGATGAGGTCCGTCAGAGGTATCTCATGGGGAGTTTTTTTCGAACCATATTTCCTATCTGTTTGGGTTGTTTCTAATCATATATAGAAATATTTGTTTTGAGAGGTATCTAATGTAACATTATATGCCTTTTTGGACCATTACATTTCTAATATGAGGTGTTGTTGTAACTTTAGAGGAGGCCAGAGGAGGGATGAAAAGTTTTTGTGGAGTCGAAGCTATAGGTGTTTAGAATCATGGAGGTTTATGTAATAAATTGGTGTTTCACATCAAAATCATCTGGTTTATGGATTTATCAACTAGCCATCTTATATATTCTATTTGGAGAGGGTTTGAGCATAAAATCAGTTTAATTATTAAGATGGAGATTTATAGAGTAAGACAATTGTAGCCTTGGAAACCATGATTTTCATTATTTTTTTTGGTCGTTCAAGGGTTTTTTGGGTTGAAGGTGGGTTTTATGATATAAAATTCAGGGACCATGGAACTTAGGGAATAAAAGTGTAATTTACACTATAGGAAATGTGTTTTATAGGTAGTAAATAGGTTTTTATGACCAATTAATTTCCATTCATCTATGTACTCATTCTCTAATTTTTTGAGGAACACTAAGAAATTTTGAAGGATCTTCTTTCACTCCTTAAACTTATTTTATCCATTGGTTACAGTGCTTGAGTTTAGATGATCCAATTTGATTTACCCTCCTTTTCCATTTGTTTTTCATGTATCCATCCATTAGATACCCACTATACAATTATTGATATGGTTTTAAGTCAAGTTGTGATGTATATTTATGTTCCCCTGAAGTAGTGTTGGTTGATCTATGAGTTATTTGTGATCTTATGGTTTCTATAATTTATTTTATAACCTATGGAGTGCAAAACGTTTTGAAGGATTCTTTTTTGTTTGGAATCCATCATTTATCATTTTTGATTTCATCTATGAGGGGTTTACTCATGATTATATATGATAATATGGTTATTATCATCCTAATAAATATAATAAAATAGTGTCATGGAAATTTAAGGATAAAGGGGAATGACTGTAGTTTTTTTAAAACCATGATATTATTTGTTATGTTGTGATTATATGGGATCAATACCCTACTGAAAATTATTACTATTGGAGTAACTGTTTCCAATTATTGGGAATGTTATATTGATCCTTTATAATTTTTATTATTTGAAATCACCCAAAAATAGGAAATGAAAAAACACTTATATTTTTCTAATAAAAGGGCTTCCCAAGGATTGATGTCTTTTTAAAAAAATCTCTCAAATAAAGATGTTTATTATAATGAAAAGGCAATATTCCAAATCTGAAAACTATTATGTGTTCAATGTGGAATGTTCATGTTAAATATGTTGTCATGGTGTGACTATGTTTTTTGGCGGTGTTATGTGATGTGTATTTGGTATGATCATGTTGTGGGGTAGTGTGAGGTGATGTGTAGTTTTTTTATGGCTGAGTTATGGGTGGTGATGTGTGGTTTTGATGTAGGGTGTTGATATGTTGTTGATATTCGGTTCGTTTGTGGTGAATTTTTTATGTTATACTAGTTACCCATGTAGTAATAAAATTGAATTATAATTTTTAAATTAGAATGGAATGGAATAATAAAGTAAATGATTGTGAAATTAAATGGTTTGAATAGTGAAATGAATGGGTTACATAATGGAAATTTTCATGGATTTTGATAAAATGTGGAATGTGTTTGTGGATTTTATTTTATTTTTGGGATGTAGTGCATAAATTAAGGAAGTGAAAAGTAATAATTTTTTGAGGTTTTGTGGTTATGTTTTTAATTTTTTGGTACATATATTGTGAACTCATAGGTTTGGCTTGTGTTTAGCTATTTATATATACCATTTATGTTCCTTGTTATTTTTCTATACACACCCCATATGTATTGATCACCATGTGTCGACACCTATATATTCTTATGAGGGGTGTTTTTACAATATCCTAGTGGCGATGATGGATGTATGGATACCCAATCATTACCACTTTCTCTTCAAGAAGACATTGATATTCTTAGGGTATGATGACCAAAAGTAAATTTTTTTGTTATCAGTAGAATATCTGATGTGAATTACTAGGTTCCTTAAGGTGGAGAGTAATGTGATAGACATGTTGTGGGGTGGAAATATGTGATTATAAGAATTAGGGTGGAGGTTATTCATTATAGTATGTGGACATGAGGTTTATATCATTCATGTTTATGATACCCTACTGTTCTCATTATGGTTGTGATGTAATGTCTTATGTGTTTTCAAGTGAGGTCTGATGCGATGGTCATACATTAGAGAGGTGAGATATGAAGAGATGGATTATGGTGGGCTTAATGAATGATAGTATTTGAAAATGTGTTTTAAATCCATCATATTCAATATAAACTAAAATTCAGGTATTAGTTGTGATGTTATTGACTGGGTGTCTTCAGATTAGTTTTTATGTGACTTTACTACAATGAAATGATGAAATTTGATGTTATACATAAGATATGGGCGCACTAGGGTGTACGATGTTTTGGTGTGAGAGTAAAACACTAGTGTAAAAGTGGTGTGGAGATCCTTTATCTATATGTTTCTTATTTTTTTATACTCTTAGGCATTTTTTTGGTGACCATGCCATGGTGAGGTTCAGTTATGTTATATGACTTGTTTAGTTAGTGTTTGGATCTACTGTTTCCTCACGGGGAATTATTATGCTTCATTCTCATGTGTACGAGTGACTTGGGTTTTCCTAATAAGTATACCACTATGATATCCCAACATGTATAAATATATTTTCATCTTTCTAAGTGGATTAGATTGACCGTGTTGGGAATCAACAATATAGAACCAAGGTCTATTTCCATGTGACTGATTTATCTTTACTTTTTAGTATTTAACATGAAGACATTTTTCGGTATCTCTTCCATTTATAGATGCATTTTTGGATGCATTTTTTGGATTTATTTTTTTTATCATTATATTGAGTTTCTTATAGTGGATTAATCCTATCTTCCGATCATGATTTATTTTAGAGGGTAATGCCTCTGATTTAGGATATTTTCATACCATCAGTGCTAGTCTCTAACCATGGGCCTACTGGAGGTGGGACTCATGGGTAATTATCTAACATACATCATTGCAGTTTCATTGGAAGGTGGGTTCATGAAAATATAAACAAAAAATGATACAACAAAAAAGAATTATTTAAACAGTATCACAAAAGAAGGGATCATGAATCAAATTGTTTGATACAACATATTCAATACCATAAATGATGATGTTTATATATATATATATATTAAATGATATTTCATTATATATAAACCCCAATAGTGTTTATTCTTTTAAAAATTGTTATGAAGTGAATGTGAAAACATAATACATATTTCCAAAACAAATATTATCATTTATATAAATTAAAAATTATCATGTAATTTTAAAAAGTAGAATTTGGTGAGGTGATATGAAAACCGTTGAAAAAATAATAATTTTAAAAATAATCTAAATTTTATATTCTTAAAAAACAATTAATTATTATCTTTTATAAATGAGTAGAGGGTGTTTAAGGATGTGAATGTGAAAGGAAACCCCCATTTTATTATTTTCTAGATACCCTTTTTTTAAAATCAAATTGTATGTAATAAAAAATTCATATATTAAAAAAAAATGAAATTCATAATATGAATAAAAAATATATTATAATATTATATTATGGGTTTATATCCCACTCATGGAAAAGAAATGTTCACGATGAAAAACTATAACTTAGTTAAAATATTTTTCAGTTTTCAATATACCTTATAGGAAACATACTCCATGAAGATTGAAATATTTCAAATTTGTTTTGTGGAAAAAATATAAACATTGATAAAAAAGAAAATAATAAAATAAAAGGGTGTATTTTATCCAAATTATTTGAAATAAGTTTATGTGAATGATAATAACTCAATGAATAAAAATTGAGTTATTAAAAACTATTATGAATGGGATATCAATTGAGTTAAAAGATTTTTTTTGGAAAATAAATGATACTGTTTTATTATATGAATAATTACATGGAAATAAGATATAGAACATTCATATAATAGTAAATAAATTAAACAATATAAAATGAAAATATGGTTCATAATATGTAACGTATATGAAAGAATCAAAATTGAGACCTTGAAAACCCTTGGTGATGAGTAATAATTTAATCAAATCCCCCTGAAATAGGTGTCCTGTAATTGAAATTAAAATAAAATTATTTAAATATAATTCATGATATGATATTTGATATATTATTTATATTGACAACATAAATTATATTAGTTTGATAGTAACAATCATGTCCCAAAAGATTGGAATTTGAGATAAAAACACTTATCTATGTAAGAATTCATTTAGAATATTCCCCAAACATCCCAAATAAATAAATTAAGTTAATTAACATAATAAATAATAACATTAAAAAATATCCATTTATACATGTAATTTATAATATTTATATACATTTTTTTACTTCTACCTATTTTCAACAATGGTTGTAAGAAATCATTATCTCTTTTAACTAGTTTCGTAAAAATGTTGTTGGTGCTCAATATTGTTATGAGTTAGACATTTCAAGTAAATTAATGTTATTAAAATATATGTCCCATGATATCTTATAAACATATAATTTCATTTCATGGTATTTTTTGTTATGATCAACATGGTTGAAATTGGTGACGAGCATGATTCAATGTTTCTTAATGAAGGAATGATGTTTTTTAATTAATGTGTTAAATTATCATTTATCCTCATAGAAAAAAACAATTATTGACAAATTCATATCTTATTACACTATTAAAAAAGTTATCATAGTCATCCATGATACAAATTCATTGTATTGTCCATATAGGTAATTAAACGGTCCCAAAAATTATCCTATCAAGAATAATTCGTGATTATGAAGTGTTTTAGTAGAAATACAATAAATCTATAAATATAATGTACTTATTTGGTTATAATAAGGGTGATATATGAAAAGTTTAAGAAAAAATTAGGGAAAAAATCAATTAATTTCATTATATAGAAATATGACATAATTTTTCTCTGAATTCTTCTTTTTTAAATGGACGAGTTTACAATAATAGTTTTTTGATAATTTCATTAATATGTTATCTAATAACTCATTCCAAAACCATAATTATTTCATAAAAAAATATTTATCTTTTAATAAAATCCTAATTATAATCTATTTATGGAGTTAATTAATGGAATACTAAAATTCAATCGTTCAATGGGGATTGTAGTGCGTATATGCAAGGTTGACGTTTTTTTTTCAATAGAACTAAAGAAATTCAAAATATTTTTTATTTTTTTAGAATAATATAAATGATAAATATATCATGAATATTTATATAATTATCTATTTAGTTTATCCAATCAATGTGGTGATTGGAAATGGAACATGTTGTGTTGTGGAGGCGGTATTCCCTATAATGAATTAATTACAACGTCATTTTTATTAATAACAAAAGGGAAATGATGATGAATGATTATTCAAATATAATATTAAAATTTTTTATATGAAAAATAATTATTTAATTTAATAGTAATTTTGAAATTATAATTTTAAAATGTATTATAAATCAATGAAATTAATTAAAAATGATTTTCCTTGTTCAACACTTTGGGCATTCCTTATAAGATACATTGGAAATGGATAGTATAGGCGAATATCACATAACCAAGAGATCAAGGGAGTGAGGTATTATTATATTAGAAGTAAACATTGAATATTTTTATGAGGAAAAATAATTATAGGAGTTCTTTCAAATGGGGTTGAGAGGCCAGTTTTAAAAGTGGTGATAATGGTATTTTTGTAAATATATTAACTTATTATAAAAAGGTCACATGTTAAACATGTAAAGTGGATATAATGTTTATATATAATTTATTGGGGAAGATATATAGTCAATTAAAACCATATCCAATAAATTATAAACAAGTTTTGATCTTATTTCAAACCCTTAACTCATTCAATTATTACTTTTAAAAATTTAGCTTTCACCGTGGTGAATAGTTTTTACCCAAGGCACTATAATATTTATGCCTAAATATAAAGTGGTAATTAGTATATAATTTGGAATCACTATTTTTTAATTTTAAATATATTTCATTTTACTCAATTTATAAAATGGTCAGAAATTAATTTTAATATAAAAATTATATTGTATTAAAAACAGTTTTTGAAAATATATTACAAATGTTCTATATTAATATATATCAATTTGTAACGTAAAAATATAATTTGTAAAATTAAAAACTGTAATATAAAACATGTATAGTTTCTTATTGACATGGTTCATAAATTTAGAACTCAAACATATTTACTAATAATATAATAAATATCATGTTATTTGGAAAAACAAATATTTTTCACTATTCTCATACAATTCATTTTTTTTAAATATAAAAAATTAATATTAATGTTTTTAATTATTATTAATCCAAATATGTCTTTAATTTTTTCAAATTAAATATATAAAATTTTATAATTAAATATTTAAATAAAATCCAATAATTTAGTGGCAAACTATTCATATTTTTATATAAATTTTAAAATTGTTTAATATTATTTATTCATATTTCCAATAAATTACTAATATATTTTTGGTAATACATAATTATTGTTAATAATATATTTTATTATATTCTAATCAAAATATACATAGTTTCTTGAAATAATAGAATTTTTTTTATTTAATTGTGTTTTTAATCATAAAATGATTTTCATAGGTTTTTTGCAATAATAATTTAATTTCATTCATATTTAAAGTATATTTTAATTTATTTATATATATATATTTCATTTAGAAGTAATAACTATTCATTCATACTTGTACAATATTTTTATTTTAATATTCATACAAAATATTTATATTTTTTCCAAAATATATCATTGATTTATTTTAGTTTGGTGTTGCCTTTTGAGAATGATATCAAACACTTTGGGATTGTTTAAAGTAATTAATATATTAATATTCAAGGGTGTTAAATTCTCCAACATTATTTAAACTTTTTCCATGGAAATTTAATTATCACATACTAATAAAATTATTAATGGGTGTCTGAAATATATTTAAAACTCAAGATATTTTTTTAATTATGTGTCTACCTTAATATCTTATGAATAAAAAAGAAACATGATTTTAATCCATCATATAAATTAAAAAATTAGATTCTGTATTTCCTACATTCTCAAACATAAAACATCCTCTAATTCATTGAATACAATTCCCTTGGCAAAACATCCCAAAATTTTGACATAATGGAGATTTAATATTCTTTCCATGATCGTATTCATGACATGATCATCCATCAAAATTTATCATTCACTTATTTGATTTGTTGGGAATTTAAACTATATTCAATATTTTAATCATTATGCATGATAGCTGATTTTTTATACTCACATGGTTTCTAACACTGTATATTATCTAATAAGGATTCTACTGGATAAAATATATGCATTATCTGTGGCATCCATTAATAACTTGGTTCCTTATAGATTTATAAATTACTAAAACCAAAAGTGTTAATATGTGTGTTAATAAATAAAAGATAATTATGATAAATAAATATAGTAATACTTAACAATAATATGTATGACGCTATAACATGACCATGTTATCTTATATTTCATATAGCTCTACATGTATCATTCTATGTTCAACCAAAGTCACTATCAATTTAAAATTTATCATACTATGTTCAACATATGATAATTTTTATTTTCCAAAACATCATAACCAAATCCTTAATATAGAGATCCCAAATAATCATGAAAATTAATAAATACTATTCCCAATAATCATAGAAATATATGCTCTCTACTCTAATCTATCACTAATTTTCGATAGTATATATCAATTACTATACACATTAACTTATTAATATGTATATTCCAGTATATGTTATCCATAGTTAATTTCCAATTAGTCAGTCCTACCTAAAAATATTAACATACCTTATAATATTCCATAAAATTAATGTTTTTAAAAAAAATGTGGGTTTTTATTCACACACACACATGCTACAAACAAGAACGGTGGACTCGACCCAACGACTAGATCCCCCTACCCCCAACCCTTAGCCACTCGATCCTCCTGAAGGGGAATTTATAAATATAATGTTAATTATCTGATTCATATCCATCATGAGTGTCTATCTAATTGTGCAATCTTAGGAAGAATAACCAAAGAACAGAGTATAGATCATATTAATGCCCAATCGAACGTTTCTACGTGACGATCCTTATATTCATCAATGTCATAGCTGAATTTATTTTCCATTATTTAAAGAGGATATAATTATAATCAAAATAACATACTAATTAATTTATAAAAACATTAGGGTCACATTCTATACATAGTCATATTCTGTGTATTGTAACTAAAGTTCCCCCTTCATTATTCTACAATACAAGTATACTACTACCTTATAATTTATTCATATAATACCCTAATGTGATATTAATTATGTTCAACTGTTACTTATCTAACCTTATATTCTCCACAAAAAACATCTTAATATATAATGTTAAGTAAAAGTTTCCTTTGAAACTAACTATGAGGTGTTATACCCACACTCCCAGTTCTACTTATGTAAACACATAGAGTACATACTCACTAAGATAAAACATCTATAAGAAAATATATAATGATCCTTAATTTTAAAATCAATAATGGTTATTTAATCTCATATGTCCCGAGGATCCTTTTAGGTTTATATATTTGGATACTTAAGATTGGTCAAAAAATAACAAACCCGTTATTGTTCTAAACTAATGGAATTTTATCTATTATTTCATAATATATTTAATTCATTATGAGTATTTAAACTATCCTAAAAATTGTTTTACATATTATATCCATCAAAAAATTTCTCATGTATTAATTTTCTTCAAAACATGGGGAAATAAAAATGAAATAATGAGTGAAATCAAAGGATTAGTAAAGTAAAAAAAATGAGGTATTCATGGAATAAACATGGAATAAAGATTATTGGATGAGTAAGTATACAACCTGAATCAATAATCAACTAAAACATAGAGAACACTATATCCTGAAAAATAAATGAAAATGAGGATATCCATAGAACTAGTCTCATACAGATGGAATGCATAGTGTTGAACATCAAAAGATTGTTTTTAAGGTTATATACCAACAAATTATCCTATTACAGGAAGCGATATACACCAAAATCCAAACTATTTTCCCTCATGAGACCTATCATTACATTGAGGGGCTATATAATTTCGGGACCTTCTAATCACATGATTATACCCAATGCATTCACCATAAGACTCAAAAATACTTTTAAAAAAATTCTAAAGGAACCACTTACTAAATAATAACATGCATATCTATATAATTCAAACCATAAATACTTAATCAACAAACATTAGTAGTAAATAGTCATCCAGAATATTAATAATTTTTCCGATGTTAATAAAATGGATAATATGATCATAAAACTTCAAAATAACAAATAAGTATGTATAAATCATACAGTTTAAAATTTTCAATAATAATATATATTGGAATAAAAATATATGTGATTCTAAAACTATTACATTTATCAGTAAATAAATAATCATTTGTGGTGAACTTCATACAATCTAAATACATAAAATTTGATATTTACATTGTATAGGGTAGGTATATAGTTAGGAAGCTAATATATTAACATGATATTATGCAATATAGAGAAATATAGAAGATTTTTTTAGAAGAACACATACCAATTGATACAATGGAAACATAGGAGGTTGTTGACATAAATGAAAACACCCTTAAATAACGAATGTTATGAATGGTCTAAAAACAATAAGGGATCAAAAGATGAATAGTTTGATACCATAAGTTCAATCACCAAATGATAATGTTATATATATATATATATATATAATAGGGAAAAATAATAGCTTATAAACCCATGTATTAAAAATAATATTTAAAATTATAAGGTAAATTCAAGTGAAAATTTTAAAGACCTTTTATTAAATATTTTTAATAATATCATAAAATTAAAATTAACATGTCACATTCAAAGGTAAATTTTAAAAATATAACTTTAATTAATTTAAAATAAGGTTCTTTTAAAATTAATCATTTCTAATGGAGACATTATAATCCATATATATTTTCTTTTAGAAATGAAGTGTGGAAGACAAAAATATGTGATGGTTTATGAAAATCCCTTTTAATTTTCACTATACAATTTTTTAAAAACTAATATTTAATGTGGAGTAATAAAATAATTTGTATCATAAATTTATTTCAAAAAATAGTATTATAAAATTTTATATAAATAATAATATGGATGGATAACCAATGAATGGAAATGAAAATTTCAACAAGAAGTAGTATAAATCAATGAAAGGAGATTTGGGTTATCAATATCCCTCATGGGAAACATTATACATAAAGAATGAAATATTAGAAATGGTTTTTAATAGTTTAAAAAGTAGAATTTAGTGGGTGCCACATATTAAAATAAATTGGAAGATATTTTGAAACTAAATTAAATAATATCAACTGAACTATAATAACTTAGTGAACAAAAATTGGGTTACTGAAACCTAATATAATTAGAGTAACACTTGAGTAAAATTAAATTTAATGAAAATTACTTGATATGTATTTGTTTGTACCAGTAATTACATGGAAATAATGTATTGAAAATTAATGGGATAGTGAATCAATATAACACAATACAATGGAAACAATGTGTATAACTGATAAAATGTCGTATAGAATCAGAATTGAGACTAAAATACCTTTACGACTTGGGTAAAACATTAATTGAAAAAACATTAAAGAGGGGTATAATAATTTAACATAAAATAAAATTATTAAATTATTAATAATTATATGATATCTCATATTGATATTATATACACCACATAAAAAAATTCATAATAAAAAACTTTTCCCAAAGAGAGTAATTTGATATGAAAACCCCAACCACAGTACTGATTCAGACTCCACTTAAACCAAACATACATAATAATAAAATTATATTAAATAAAAAAAACCCAAGATCCATATTTTTTACAATAAAAATTTATACTCATCCATTATAATCAATCTATACAAACATATATTAGTTGGTGTTTGCCTATTTTTCACACATGTTGTAAGTTATCTTTATATGTTTCAAATCGTCTCTTAAAAATATTATTAGTAGTCAATAATGTTATAATTTAATGACTCCAATATAATTAAATGTATTTAAATAGATATTTAATTATATTTAATTAATATATAATATCATTTTATGGATGTTTTGGTTAAGATCCATGATGTCAAAATCGACAAAGAGCTTGTTTAAGTGTTTCTTAATGAACAAACAATGATTTATTAATAAATGTGTGAAATATTGATATATATTTTCTAGAACCAAAAGATAAATTATTCTAATATTTTTATAATATCAAACTAATAAATAACCTCTCACATTCATCCATGATATAAGTTTATAGTACCATTCAATTATGTGGTTCAACCGACCCAAACATGAACCTACCATGATTTTTTGGTCATTGTGAGGGGGTTTAGTTGTAAAATAAGTGTTCTAGAGTCATAATTATATTAATTGGTTCTTGATATTGTGATATATAATAATATTATTTTTTATTGTTAGGTGATAATTTTTATAAACTCATTATAGATAAGAGAGAATATTCGTATATCTTCACTCATTTTAAAGACTGAATTAAAAAAAATCATTCGTTGATCGTATCATTAGTAGGTTCATAGATTGTTCATAACAATAAATTGAGGAAATTATTAATATAATATTTATAATTTAATCACATCCTCATGATTATCCATGTAATATAGTTTTTAAATGAAGAGTGAGAAGAAATCATTTGACGGAGGTACTAGTCTACACATATACATGGTTTCAGATTTCATTTCCCCTAGAAAAATAAAAAGGTGTAATTTTTTATTGTTTCAAATAATAAAAATGATATAATTATCCTAATTATTTTTTAATTTTCCCTTTTAGAATTTCGTTTTTATTAGGTGATGGAAAATAGAATATGTTTCACCGTGAAGGCCATAATACACACAACACATGAATTAAGATATCATTTTTAATAGGAAAGATATTCTATGATATATTATTATTAACATAGAATAATAATATTAAGTATATAAACAATAATTATTTCATTTCAAAGGGATTTGTAAATTATACTTGGAAAAGATGAAAAAAATGAAGTTAAGTAATAATTATTAATCACATTAACTACATTCAAAATTCCATGGAAGATATCACAGGAATGGATTACATAAGATAATCTCTTATGAACATAATATAATGTGAGTTATATATTATTATAGGGGTGGGAAATTATTATATGTTTAAGAAGAAATTCAATTTTTAGGTGTTCCATAAATTTGGTTTTAGTGGACCCTTTTATAACTTGTTAAAATGAATCATTTGTGGATATTTCAACTTAATATAATTGGAGCGCATGTTAAACTTATCATAAAGGCAAAAAATTGGGAGATAATTTAGTTTGGAAGAGTGAACTTAAATATTATCTTTATCCACTCAATTATATTCAATTTTGAATCAATTTTCATGACCCTTACCCCTTGAATTATAACATTTACCATTTTATCTCTTACTAATGTGTTTATTTTTCTACTAATTAAACATATTATTTTTGAAAAAAATATAGTGAAAAATATTTGATAATTTGAAACTAATTAATCTAATTTTAAATTAAATTTCATTAGTTTAAATTTAAATATATGATAAAAATTTATTCTAAATTTATTATTTTTATTTTATTTGATACAATTTATGAGGAAATATTACATAGGTTTTAAAACATTAAATATTGATTTGTAAATTATTTTTTTGGAATTATAAAATCAAATTGAAAATAAATATTTTTCCCTATAATATTTTTCCTGAATTCAATACTCGTTATTACAAAATAATAAGGTAATTAAATTCATGATATTTGTAAAAATGATTTTTTTCATTTTTCACCTACAAATCATTCTTCGGAAAAAAGTATAAAAAATAATACTTTTTATTTTATTATATTATTAATATTCCAGAAATGAAGTTCATTTTTTTCAAATTTTATTTTTATGATTTGGAAATTATATAATTAAATAAAATAAAAAAATATAGTAGAAAATTGTTCATATTTTAATATAAATATTAATATGTTAACTATTCGTTATTCTTTTTATAATAAATAAAAAATTATTATATGGGTAATATATAATTCATATTACAAGTATATTTTATTATTAATTAATTAAAATATAATTATTTTCTGTAAATTAATCCCCACTTTTAGAAAAAATTATTTTTAATAATAAAATGATTTTCTTAAGTTGTTTTAACAACAATAGTTTAATTTTATTTATGTTAATAGTATTCCTTATTTTCTATCTATAAAAATTTCATAAAGTGGTTATAATTATTCCTTAATAGTAATTAAATGGAAATATTTTAATGAAAATATTTAATATTTATATTTTAATCTAAATATATTAGGGGTCTGCTTCAGTTTGGTGTTACATTTGTGGAAATAGTTCAAGCACATTTTTATTATTTAATGGTAACATTGTACTTAAATTTATGGGTTTTAGATAATTATAGAATAATTTTTGGAATAAATTGTAATCAATTTAATACAGTTAAGAATATTATATCTATAAATTTTGATATATAATACATTAGTGAGGATATTTTACTTTTTAGAATCAAATTTTTAGATAGGGATTTTAATATCCTTTCTAAATCTCATTTGGTCAAAAAATTTATAAAGTGGTTTAAACAAATTGATGGTTCAAACGTTTCATCCAAAATATGATTCTAGTTGTAAGATACTACCATGTCAGAGTGGGGATGATTCCCAAGTAGAAAATTATCAACTATCTCATATAATATATGAAAAACAAATGACTATATATTTCATATATTGATTGAATATTGACTAGGTGTACTAGTAATATGGTTTATAAAAAATAGTAT
This sequence comes from Viscum album, assembly GCA_963277665.1. NCBI lineage: Eukaryota > Viridiplantae > Streptophyta > Magnoliopsida > Santalales > Viscaceae > Viscum > Viscum album. The sequence continues at coordinate 759,719,550 of OY728130.1, read as the reverse complement.
ATAGTAAAAAAAACGAAATCAAATTTTTGAAGGGTACTATCAATTATTATATATTTTATATTGGAAACCCAAGGGTGTTAGAAGTATTTTCTAAAGCAAGATAGATTACAAACATGAAGGATTAATCTTTTATGTGTGGATATATTTTAATACATGAAGGTGGATTGAAATTATATGGATAAAATAAAAAACATTTATACTTTAATAATCTTAAATTAAGAGGTTATTACTTTATAATCTATTTATGATGATATTTAATATAATAGATTTCATTTTTTAGAACTACTATTGTGGCCTTTAACAATGTCACTAGTTTCAATACAATGCGATTGTCAAGAAATATTTTCTAGGAAAATAAATTTAATAGATAATCATGAAACATTTTTCTCAAACATATATATGTGAGTAAGTTGATACAATATGGTATCATAACCATGGTCTTTATAATATTGAGATATAAATTGGAAAATGAACTAAAAACAATTTTTAAGGGAGTTAAAGTGAAAATATTTATATAAGATGGGTTTAAAGTCCTTGTTAAAAAATAAATAATGAAGGGAATTCATTATAACCTTCTATGAAATATTTTTTACTTGTTCAACATATAATATTATAGCATATATTTTATGGAATCACCAATAAATTTAATAGATAATCATGAAACATTGTTTTTTCCCACGTAAAAATGAAAGTTTGTATAAAACTCATAATATACCAAGGAAAAAAATTATTTAAAACAAGGGATTGGTTTTAGTTCACATAGGTTTATCTAATACTGGGGAATATACTAGGAAAATATTACCTTGTATCTCAAATATTCTTTATAGGATAATAAACACATACTTATAACTGTATCTAGACGACGATGTAGAAATGAGGAATTTTAATGGAATTATTTATAATGATTATAGTTTTTAATAAGAGTTAGATTTTTATAAATGTTAAAAATGTTTTTAAATTTTGATATGATTTTTATTTGATATATAAAATGAAAAATTAGGATATAACTTTATTTATTCATGTTTTTCTAAATAGTGTTTGATGTATCATTTTCAAAATGGTTCTATATATATTTAAAAATGATGGGAGATTTATTGACTACTATGGTTTAAAAAATATATAAATTTATCTTTATCTTCCTTATAAATTTGATTTTTTTAATGAAAAATTAGATTTTGGGTTAGAGAGTGGTATCATTTTTAAAGAGGTACTCTTTTATAATTATTTAAAATGAAAATATTATTGGAAAATAATCTAGTGGGGTATTATTCCCTCCATCGTCCATGCATGAATGCAATTTTACAATGTGGGGATTTGATGTCACAATTTTCACATAACATTCCTTATTATTGTTAGGTACATAATTTGATCATCTTATTTTTGATCAATTGGTTCTCGAAGCTTCTATAGGCCTAGGTATGAATGTGTCCATCCTACAAGTCAATGACTTTATTGGATGGGTATGATATAAACTGTTGTCCAGATTTGGAATGATCTAATGGAAATGGCCATTTAATATTCGGTGTGATCTTTGAATATTACAATATGAGGATCAATATGATGGATATTATTAATTTAGATATTACATCCTTTCCAGAATAGGTGTCTACCAAATTCTAGTGGGATTGATACCTTATCCAATGTGGTAGCCTAAATTCTTATAAAATGGAGTCTCCCTTAGAAGGAAATATCATTCAATTAAATCCATTCATAAACAATCCAATAATACTAAAATATAGAGTATATTCTCATTCCCTCTATAAGAATGAATGATATCATGTTAGTGCAAAATAACTATACTCTTTATAACTATATTGAATCAAATCCAACATCATTGGTTACACTTCACATTGAAAAAATATATAGCAATAAGCTGTTATTATATCTTATTGAGTATTATCTTACTACCAAATATACTACCAGTTTAGTGGGGGTAATATAATCAAAAGTATAATGGTGTCATAATGACCCTTCGTTTGTTCCATCTACTACCATACATGTAATTTCAATACATTATCCATTAATATGTTGAATTTACATAGAGGATATTTCATAAATATAGATATAAAGTAATCTATAATCTATTGAAGATGGAGATATTAAATGGGAACAACATTAAAAGGTGTAAAAATATAATCAACATGCTACTAATTACTATAAAATTTATTCCTATTCTCTTAATTTATAATTACAACACATATAATGAAGAGACACTCAAAATTTAACAAAAGAAAAAAAATGGGTGAATAAATATATCATGTGTTGGGGATACAGAATCAACCCATTATCTAGTGATGTCATTGAAAAATATCATCACCACCAAATCATAAAGGACATTCTGGATGATTTGGATAAACATTATATCATAATAAATATAGAAAGCATGAAATTCCATGTGAGCATGATAATTTCATAAAATTGGTAGATAAAATTTATATATTAGAGATACTCTAGGAAATATAACTTGTAAATACAAAAATATGAACATTTAATATTCATAATTTTCATATTCATCTTCAATAAATTACAACCTTCGTTGAAGAATGATATAAATTATCTAAAGTAGAATTAGGAAGATATTTACCTCAATGAGTTACATGACAACCTATAAATTTTGGTAGAATATCACAATCACATTGGAGGAAAATATACATATGTATGATAAATAAAACATCCATATAGTGGAAGAATTAAGCCAAAAAATGATTCGAAATTAGGTAAAATGTATAGAAAATTCTTCAAATAGAATGGTACATTTCAAGAAGAATAATGATGCATGATACATTTATTGCATTTTGAGACATATCAAAAAGAATTTTCATCTTTATAAGAATAAACATAGAAATAAACCTTTCAAGTATCACATTGTAACCATGATATTAAATGCTAATATTCTTAATGGTAACTCTTCCTTTTGGATTTATTCTTGATCTATTGGAAACATATGAAGAAAAGTTCTTATCATGATGGGGGAATGAATCAGTTATGTGATATAGATGTACATGTGGAACTATGACCTCATAAACATAAATGAGAGGGGATTTTTATTCTTGAGTTTACCTTTATGAATATCCTCACATTAAATTTCTAATTTTATGTTAATTTTTCTTATAAGAATGGTTTTTTTGGGAGATGGTTAAAAAAACATAAGATTGGTTTGTTATTTGAGATGGATAAAATTGCTATGTCCATTTGTGGGATATTGTTTTGGAAAGGGAATATTTTTATGATGGATTATTCAAATTAAATATAAATTTTCTACATTTGAGAGGATTTGGGTTTATAACATAATATTTTAAGTCACATGAAACATAATAAAATGAACTATAAGTTAAAATGGAATTATTTTCCATTAGGGATAAAAATGATTTCAAATGTTTGACATACATGAAAACATATAATGGTTTAGAAACATTTCCAACAATAGAAGGTAGATGTAATATAAAAGAATGAGTACATAATAATTTTTTTTATGATTTTAATACCATACTGACCATATGTATTAAATAGAGACTTATATATTTTTTATCTAATTATTCATGATTTTTAAATGAATATATTTTACATGATATTATTGAAGTTATATATAAATTTACTATCTAAAAAATGGGTATTAAACATAACGTGGTATTAAAATAAAATTTCACATATTTGATAAATGGTAATAGTGTTATTATCCATTATTTGAATCCGTAGTGACCATACATGATGTGAAAACTCTATATACACATAACCAAAATGGTTTAATTAAAATAAATATTAGAATATTAATTGAAATGGAAAATTGAATGATGTCTATCTCAGTTTTATAATGATTATTTTGAGAAGAATCATTTTTGAATGTCTGACACTTTCTAAATAGGTTTCTCAGGAAGGGAAATTTTTGACTCTATATGAATTAGGGGACAATTGGAAACAAAACCTCAATTATTTAAAGGATTGTATTTGCCACATAATTTTAGGAGTTACTAATCAAAAATTGGAAATTTGTGTAAAATAGGTATCAATAGTGTATTTTATGGATATAAAGAACATTAAAAAATCTAATGGATTCATAGTTATCAAATAAAATCATTGAGTTCTTGTTAACATATTTTATAACTCAATTAATGTTTTATTTGATGAATATATGAACACCTCTTTATAGAATCCTTGTTTTTTTCATATATCACTTTAAAGAATTTATATATGTATTTACAGAGCTAGGGACTAAAAAAGTGTTTGATTTTAAGGCCCGATGTGTCCAAAATTAATTTTATAAAAGCATTAAAGATATTTTAAATTTCATGCACAAGGGTTCAAAAAGAAAATGAGATAAATAAAAAACAAATAATTAGAAATATAACACCACAATTGTGTCCTGAATTCATTATTTACCCTAGGTAAGATTTAAAATAGGTCAACATGGGGCATTCAGACACCTCTCTCATGGGAGGTATGTTTGGTGGATTAATTAGTGAATTGATTAATTCATTAATTTTGGACCTAAATGTTAATTTTTTTAAATAGTGTACCATGGGGATTCACCTGGGATAGCCTTATTATCATGAGATCTTCTGAGAGCTTCTCCTTCCACATTTCTCTATCATACCACCTTGGAGGATGAAGAAATGCCAGATCATTGTATATAAGGATACGGTGACCAAAATGACATACCTCAATCATTGGATGATGAGTTCTTAAATAATGAATTATCCAATAGATAGGTAGGAATCATCAATTTTTGGATTAAACCCTCTTTGATTTGATAGATTGAGCATATTGATCCCTATCACTGGTTTTCATCCAATTGTGTCCGATTGCATGTGACCGTATATCAAAACATCATTAATTTTAGTGTTTCATAACCCCATACTCCCGTTAATTATTATTGGACTATAAATCATGTCCAATGATGTTTAAAACTTTGTTTTTTTGCTTTTACCATTTGTTTAATTCATGTTCTTCATTGGTTGGACCCCATGGTCCTGGTTCGACATTACGGGGCGGTACTGAGCCCAATAAGACCCCCAGAACAACAAATTCACAAAAAGGGGATGGATTAATGAAGTATGGTAAGATATGGGTAGTTTGTGGGTTGTGGTTGATTAGTTAATAAATCAACAGATAAATAATCATCGATGGATGGTGAAGTTTGTATGGGTAAAGTGAAGAAACCAATAAGGACCACCTTGACCCACTTTCCATCAAATGATAGACCAAAATAGTCAGAAAACTCTAGAAATACTATTCTATGGCTGATATATGGCCGTTTATGAAGAAGAAAGGCTGGATCTTTGGTGTTTATCATGGATATGTATTTAAATGAAAAACTCGACTACATTGCATGTTTAGGGATGAAAAGACGATGTGTCTCCCATTTAGTTTTGTTTCTATGGGTTTTCAAAGTAATAAGGATATCATGACATTTATTCCTCCAACATACCATGTACCACTTCCTTATGCGGATGAGCCATGTGGTGAGTCACACAGGTAGGACTCCATGTAGAATTACATGACCATAAACATAGTCGTGTATTGAATTACACAGTCATGAACAGGTTACATAGGCATCCCCATGCATGAAGAATCATGACATGCACTGAAGTACCCAGACATGTTGTCATTGTACACAGCTGCATTGAGAAGGAAACGACCTAGTCACGATTAGTCTGGAAACTCAGTATAGTCCACCTGGACGGTGTATTCTACTACATGGATTTGGAGCCCTGTACAAGCCAAGGACAAGACTAGGTGGTGGAGTGGGATGACATGATGTGTGTGTCCTCTCACATGTCATATACCCCGTGGTTAATTCCTAGGAAACCTCATGTTTCCATACCCCCTTCGTTTGAACTCTAGTTTTGGAATGCAAGTAGCCTATCCTGACTTTTTTCTATGTAAACACAGTGATCCCTTATATTGTGGATTTTGAGATATAATGTGGAATGTTTTTGGAATGAATCCTATTTAGGCGATGCTCAATGACAATAAAGATCAGGATGAGTCACTAGAGGCTTCTCATAGAGTGGAACCCCCCATCAGCATGGGTGCAGGTCCATGATGAATACATTGAAAACCCCCTTTAGCACTAGGGTATGTGTCCTCAACCACCATGTGAAACATCCTATAGGATAGGGAATGGGTCCTCAATGTATAAAGTGGAACCCCACTATGGAACCAGGTCATGGGTCCATGGATTCCAAGTGTAACCCCCATTAAGATAAGATATGGGACCTCGATGACTATTGTGAAACCCCTTATTACACCAAGGCATGGGTACTTGTGAATGTAGAGTGGAACACCCTTGACACACAAGGGTCCAGGTCCTATAAAAATACTATCAAAGTGGAACTCCCCTAACACACTAGGGCATGGGTCCTCTACTTCATGTTTATTACCCCTCGACTGTACATCATAGTGATGAGGCATGGATTGACTTGAATTGTTACATCTGGGCAGATGTGTGAGATGTTGGGCATCATTGATGGACTTTTAGAACTATGAGTAACTCTTCTTCATGGGTAATAATTGTGATGAAGATCCCCTTAATCTCTTGTTTGAGCATCTTTTCACTAAGCATATATTTATATTCTTCTATATCCATACCCTTGGATTTGGTTGCTCCCCTTCCATGTGAGGCGAAGATGCGTAGGGTATGACATATGCTTTCATTGTTTATCTTATCATGGTTTGATGATTATACTCCTCTAATATAGGTGGAAAAGACATGGTGTGTAGTTAATCTACTTACCATTTTGATCCCCTTTCTCTTGGACGAGGTTACTCTCTCTTGGTTTGGGTTGAGCTATTCTCTATCACTATATCTTTCAACCGGTGTACTATCTACTATCTTTGTATTCATGTTGTATCTCTTAATGTTCTATGTATAGATTTTAGTGCATCCTACATGATATGTATATACTCTCCCATATATTAGTATTTACCCCATGTGTAATTTATTATGATGATGATAAATATGTCATCATTGACTTCAAATGAACGTAGGGATATTGGGTGCATGAGACCACGTACGGTGGTCGTATCTTGGAGATCAAGATCTGCGATCCCTTAGTTGTTGACCTTCTCAATGTTTTTGTGGTGGGACATTTTTTGGGCTGGGTGTTTATTTTTTCCCATTTACTTTTAAATTTTCATTTTCATACTCTATAACGCCATGGAGGTTATACATTCATGGTTTACATTCAAATTGTGTTCTATCATTTACTCTGTCCTTTTTCACTTTTTCATTGAAAAGCTTTTATTTATGTATAAAGGTTCTTAGGAAAATACCTCCCCATCTTAGATATGGCTTCAACAATAATCTCCACCCTTGGCCTATAAGGTCTGGCTTGGGGTAGTTATGGCTCGAGCCCCGAGTTTGGTGTAGTAAGTACAGATTTGTATCAGAGCAATTAATTCCTTGGGATGTTGATTAGACTAGTACCCTTAAGAAGATTTGGTTGTATTTAGGGAAAATGTGTCAAATGTATCTATTTTTCTATCTTATGACATGGAATCTAGTGATGGTACAAGAAGTTTACATATCCATTCACTAGGACCTTGGCTACCTACATGTTAACTCATCATATCGAGACATTGGTTGTAAGGAACAATGGTGCATTCATTATATAGGATTGTGTATATGAATGTCCTTCTTAAGTCATTTCTCCAATATTGTTATATATATATATATATACTTTCATCTGTACTTAGTACTTCTTGATAAATATCAGGAAGCCTCCATGATGATATCCTTCTAGGATACCTATTTCTGGTAATAATGATGATTCGAAGAGCAAGGAGTACCCATTTTAGTGTCCATCTCACGAGCATGTTCTTCTATGTCGGAAGGTAGAAAAACCTCTAACTTTTGAGTAGTAGATCTTTCCAATGAAGAAGGTTGAGAATTCACACATTCTTATCATACTCCACAAGTTCTAGGGCTAGAGGATGTTGAGGTTCCATGGTGATCCAAATTATTAGGCAGCAGGGTATTGGAAAGGGTCATTGATCTATTTCTTTAGACCAATCCTAACATCAATGAATCAGGTAGTTTCATTGGAATCTATCCTTTTCCATGGAGAAGTGGGGTGCTTGTGGAGCCTTGTTATAGTTATGCACCATGAGTTGACACTATCATGGACTAAATTCTAGTATCTATTTCATGAGGAGTAATACCCCTCCAGTTGGCACTAAAATTGGTTCAAATAGCGACTGGAGCAGCATTATGAAGGTATGATGGTGGTTGAGTATGTTGTGAGGTTCACATACATTACGTGGTACCCTCTAGAAATGATTCAAGATAGACACTTCATTGAATGTATGTTTGAGCAGGGGATCTGCGGAGAGTTTTGTGAAAGTGTGGTGCCCTTGTGCATCCCTTACTATGTTGGGGTGTTGTAGAAATCACTAGTGATAAAGATATTTATTTCATAGGGATTATAGATAGCTGGAGATGAAATTAGGCACCATAGGGATGAGTCGTCAATAGTAGTTAGCATATTTCAGGTTCCAGGATCTAAGTATTAGAGAACACCCCATGATCCAGCTCATGCACATGGTCAGAGGTATCATAGAGGACTAGGTAAACCTGAAGATGGTTAATGTTTTTGTTATGACATGTGAGGTTACATAGAGAGAGACTATCTGAAGAATCATTATTATTAGTGTAGGAAGATAGCTGATAAACCTCCCCAATAGAGGTATCACACAGATCAGGGATCTCCCAGGTAAGGGAGTGATGGTCCCCATGGAGGTGGAGGAGGAAGAAAAGCAAGAGTATCTATTGGTGGTGGATGATGATATGTGATCCATCCACCACCAACACCAAGTGACAACCATTAGTATCAGGGAGATGGAAGTCACAACCACAAACTACTAGAGGATATGGAGGCTTATGACCCTACAACACATGAGATAATCTGAGGTATGGTATGTGTGTTTTCTAATCTTGCTTCCTTATTAGAATAAATAGGTTCCCAATATTCCTTCATCTCTATATTCCTGGTGTGAATGATGGAGCACCCAGTTGTGGTGCTTTCCCACTAGCTTCATCTTTAGTTTAATATAAGGAAAACTTCTTATGTATATTTTATCTTCAAGCAAAGTGAGATATAGATTGGCTAAGAGATGTTTGTGTGGGACCTTTTGGTCATCAGGATAGAACCCTATGACATCATATGGGGTATGGATTGGTTGTCCATTGTATGAGGATATATTGAATATCACTAGAGATGATTCATATTCCTATGCACTAATGGGACAAGATTCACATTTATGGGTGAGATATATCTCATGGAAAGTGTAGTAGATCCTATGAGTAGGAGGATTCATACCATAACCCTTAAGATAGTGAGTACAACAATTGTTGCAGCTAGCTATTCAATAATCTGGATTCCTTTGGTTGTAGAGGGTTATATGAACATCATCCATGAGAATGTCATGGGCCTAAATTTGAAGTGGTAGGAGATTTTTTTCATCCACTTGCATTATAGAACCATTCCAATATCTTCTATGACATATCATATGGAAACTACTGATTTATGGGAGATTCAGTTACAGTTAGAGAACCTTTAAAGTAAGGGTATATTCAGACTCAATGTGTCCCCCTATGTATCTTTAGTGTTGTTTGTGAAAGAGGATGATGGGAGAATATGGATTTTCAGGGATTATAATCACCTATACTCTACCAAGATAAATAAAAAGTACCTATTCCAAAACATTAATGACCTCTTTGACCAATTTCATGGTGTGAAATGGTTCTCGAAGGTCAATCCCAGGTCTGGATACCACCAATTGAGGGTTTTTGAGGATGATATTCCAAATCAAGAATTCTGATGTCACAATGGATGCTATGAGTTCATAATGATTCTCTTTTTTGTGATTAATTCCACCAACATTCTTATAGATTTGATGAACCTATTTTTCATCAATACATGGAAACTTTTGTGGTCATCTTCATTGATAAAATACTCAAATACTCTAAAATATTGGAGCATGGAAATCACTTGAGGATGGTTCTATATCTTCTCAGAGTTCCCAAGCTCTATGGAAATTTGTCTAACTTCCTGGTTTGGATTCATGAGTTTCACTTTCTAGGGAACATAATTTCAAATCATGGTTTAGCTATGAACCTAAAAAGGATAAATGTAATTTTTTCTTGAGATCCACCTAAGATGGTGTTAGAGTTGAAGATCTTTCTTGTCTTGGTGGGGTAATAGAGGAGTCCCACGATAGTCTTATCTATGATTGCAGCCCCTTTGACCACCCTGATTAGAGAGGGAAGCTGTTTACATGGTTTGAGAAGTTATATAGGGACTTTGAGGAGATAAGGTTGTGGATGATGAGTGATCCATTGTTGAGACTACTAGTGGGGGTGTAGAGTACATGGTGTATTTCAATACCTCATGAGATGGTCTTGGCTATATATTAATGCTAAAAGAATAAGTAATCACATACGAGTCAATGTAGTTGAGACCCCATTACTAGAACTATGTGACTCATGACATAGAACTAGTAGTAATAGTCTTTGTTCTAAGGATGTGGAGGTACTACCTTATTAGAGAGAACTTCATGGTTTACTTAGACCATAAGTGTCTCAAGTACATCTTCATGTAGAGAGACTTGAACCTGAGAGAATGATGCTAGTTAGTGTTCCTATAAGACTATGACTTTGAGATATTTTATACTCTAGGGAAGGATATTGTACAAGAAGATTCCATTTATAGGAAGTCCTTGGCTTTCTTAGTGTATGAGGCTCTAAAATAGTTTTCCTCCTTGTAGTTAACCTTGTTGGAGTAGGAGGGTATAACTTTTATATAGTTAATAGTGTTAAATCCTCTAATTATTGACTTTGTGAGAGAGTATCAGATGCGAGACATCGATTATGAGGTTTTACTAAACCCAATAACCAAGGGGGATTTACCAGATAAATATTCTGAAGGATGGAATCATGTCATCTTATTCTAGGGGAATAGAGTGGTTCCAATAACAATTCAGGAAGAGGTGATGTGAGAGTTTAATGATTCACACATTTCAGTTTATACTAGTGTTTAGAAGACGTAAAAGGACCTTCAATAGTAGTTTTAGTGGTCTATCATGAGATAGAGCATAGCTGAATTCGTTTATTGGTGCCTTACCTATCAACAGGTGAAGGCTGAGAACCATGTTCTGGAGGTTTTTTTGCCGCCCTTGAGATCAAGGATTGGGAGTGGGAATGAATATATATGTACATTATCATAGGGATTACATGCACATTGAAATTCCATGACATCATTTGGGTGATAGTTTATCGACTCATGATGTTTGTGAAATTATTTACTATTAGGGAGCAGAGTTCGGTGGAGTGTTTTGGGAAGATTTACATTCATGAGATCATTCGCCATCATGGGGTTCCATTGATGATTGTGTCTGATCATGATGCATGGTTTACAATGCGATTGTGGAGAGGCCTATAGGAGGCATTTTGGACTCAAATGAGGATGATTGTGACCTTTCAACCCCATACTGATGGGCAGACCGAGTGCACTATCCAGGTGTTAGAGGATATGCTAAGGGATTGTGTGTTTGAATTTTTACAGATATAGGATGGTCAATTTTTCATAGTACAGTTATAATAAAACAACACATATATACTCTACCATCGAAATTCCACAATTTGAGGACCAATATGAAAGACCCTACATGTCACACGTTTGCTGGAAATAGAATGGTGAGACATATCTTGTGGGCTGAGAGATGGTGAAGGTAATGGAAAAGAAGGTTTAGTTAATCCGTGAGCTGATTAGAATGGTTTTTGGTAGACATGAATCTTACAAAAATCATCATCATATTCCCTTGGATTTCATGTAGGGAGAAAACACCATCCCCAAAGTCTCCCCATAATGAGTATTATGATGGTTTGATCAGGGAGGCAATCTATCACTGAGGTTCATCAGGCTGTTTAAGATCATGGATAGGTTTGTTGAGATTTTTTACTACCTTGAATTACCCCAAAAATTAGATCTGGTGTAGGACGTCGTCTACTTGTCAAAGATGATGACATTTGTGATTGACCATACACATGTCATCAGTTAGGGTGATATGGACATCAATGATGGAGCCACCGTTGCAGAGCACCCAAAAAATCAATGAATGATAGGAGAGGAACCTACATTGATAGACTATCCCCTGGGTTCATTTGTTGTGGTATCATGAGATTATGCATAAGAGTTCATGGGAGAAGAAGAGAAAAGTGAGAGATCATTATCTCAAGTTTTTTTTTAGTTTTTATTTTTGGGTCGAAAATCAAGAAGTGGGGAATGATGTATTGACCCAGTTTTTTCTTGTAAGACTTTGAAATATTTCTATATATATTTATAGAGTAATTCCCTAAGACACCATGAGATTCCAAGGCATGTGGTGTCCTAAATTAATTTCATAAAAATATAAAATATATTTTACATTGTGTGTGAATGTTTTTTTTAATTAAAATGGGATTATTCATAAATGGAATCTCAAATAAGAAGGACAATACCACTATTAAGTATGGGTTTTTACCATATATGTAACCTAAAATATGTCAGTGCCAGTCATTTAGAAACCTCTCTCATTGGAGGTATGTTTAATGGATAAATAAATAAATTCATTCATTCATTCATTCATTTTTTAGCTAAGTGAAATTTTTAGAAATATAATGCAATGGAAATTCACCATGGGATAGCCTCATAATCCTTGGATATTATAAGAGGTTATCATTCCTCATTTTATTGGAGTAACTCCTAGGATGATGATGAAATTATAGAGTAGAGTATATTGGGACTCAACGAAAGCAATGATTTCCTTCAATAATTGGAGTACTCATTCTTCAATGAAGAATGATCCAATATCCATGTAGGAATCATCAATTTTTTATGCCCTATTTGACTAATAAAATTGAGAAGATCATCCATGTCCATGTATCTACACATTTTTTTCCAATTATATGTATCCCAGTACTAAAACATAATTAATTTAATTGTTTTATAAACTTGGAAAACCTTTCATGATCATTGGAAAATAATGATTGGATAACTATGTTTAAATTTTTTTTCCATATGCTTATTTCCTTCATTTCAATTTGGTTCATCACCAGTTTGAACTCGTGGTCCCGGTTTGACATTTTTTGGTGGTATTGACCTCAATCAGACCCGCAAAATCACTACAGTTTTAAAAACATGGGTTAAATGGATGGAATATATATCTACATTATTATGGGGTTTATAGGCACATTGAAAGTCATTAACACCATCTGGGCGATATTTTATTGACTCATGAAGTTTGTAAAATTATTTAATATTAGGGTGAAGAGTTCGGTGGAGTGTTTTGAGAAGATTTACATTCAGGAGACCATTCACCTTCATGGGGTTCCATCGATGATTGTGTCTGATCGTGATGCATGGTTTACAATGTGATTGTGGAGATGCCTGTAGGAGGCATTTGGGACTCAAATGATGATGATTGTGACCTTCTAACACTAGACTGATGGGCATACCGAGTGCACTATCCAGGTGTTGTAGGATATGCTAAGAGATTGTGTGTTAGAATTTTTTCAGAGTTAGGAGGATCACTTTAACTTAGAAGAGTTTTAATAATACAATATATACCACTTAACCATCGACATTCCACAATTTCAGGATCAATAGGAAAGACCCTATAGGTTACACGTTTGCTGGTCAGAGAATGGTGAGACATATCTTGTGGGCCCAGAGATAGTGAATGTGATGAAAAAGAAGGTCTACTTAATCCATGAGAATATTAGAATGTTCTAGAGTAGATAAAAATCTTACATAGATCATCATCGTATGCCCTTGGAGTTAGATTAGGGAGACAACACCTTCCTCAGTGTCTCCCCAAAATGAGTATTATGAAGGTTTCGTCAGGGAGGAAATCTATCACTGAGGATTATCAGGCCATTTGATATCATGCATAAGTTTGGTGTGGTTTTTTACTACCTTGAATTACCACAAAAAATGGAGTGGGTGCAGGACATCTTCCACGTGTCGTATATGAGGAGATATGCGATTGACCGTATGCACGTAATCAACTTGGTTCAGATGGACATCAAGGATGGAGCACCTATTGCAGAGCACCCAATGGAAATAAAGGAATGATTGGAGAGGACCCTAAATGGATATAAAATCCCTTGGGTTCATGTGTTGTGGATGCATGATAATATGTAGGAGAGTTCATGAGAGAAGAAGAGACAAGTGAGAGATCATTATCCTGAGTTGTTTTATTAGTTTTAATTTTTGGGGATGAAATTCAAGAAGGTAGGAATGATGTATTAACCCAGTTTTTCATTATATCACTTTGAAGTATTTCTAATATATATTAATAGGGCAATGCGCTGAGACACCATGTGATTCCAAGGACTGGGGTGTCCAAATTAATTTTATAAAAATATTAAATATAATGTATATTGTGGGTGCGTGGGATTTTAATGAAAATGGGATTGCTCTTAAATAGAATATAGAATAAGAAAGATGATACCACTATTGAGTATGTATATTTTTTTCATATATGTAACCTAAAATATGTTGGTTCCAGTCATTTGGAAACCTCTCACATTGGAGGTACGTTTAAAGGATAAATTAATTAATTCATTCTGTCATTCATTCATTTTTTACCTAAGTGAATTTTTTATAAATATAATGCCATGGAGGTTCACCTTGGGATAGGAACATAATCCTTTGATTTTATAAGAGCTTCTCCTTCCTCCTTCCATTGGAGGATCTCTTTGGATGATGATGAAATTCCAGATCAGAGTAGATTGGGATGCAACGAATGCAATGATTTACTTCAATCATTGGAGTACACTTTCTTCAATGAAGAATGATTCGATATCCATATAGGACTCATCAATTTTTTATGACCTATTTGATTAAAAAAAATCGAGCAGATCATCCATGCTCATGGATCTACACCAATTTTTTCCAATTACATGCTCCCCTGTACTAAAAAATAATTAATTTTATTATTTTATAAACCCGGATACCAATTATTGATTTTTGGAAAAGAATAATTAGAAAACTATTTTTAAAACTCTTTACATGTGCTTATCTCCCTTATTTCATTTTTGTTCATCAGCAGTCAGACCTCATGGTCTGGATTTGACATTTATGGGTGGTATCGACCTCAATCTGACCCCCAAAATCATAACAGTTTCACAAACAAGTGACCAATGGATGAGGTATGGGAATATCTGGTATTTTTTTTCATTGTGGTTGATTGTTTCAACAATCATTGGATGATTATTCTTTGATGGAAGGTTCAGTGAGTATGGGATGAGTGACGAAACCAATAGGGAGCACCAGAAACTGTTTTCTAGTGAAGGATGTCCATAAATTACCGACCAATGCTAGATCCACTATTCTCTAGTGAATATAAGATCACATTTGAAGTGGTGAGGCCATATTTTAGGTGTAGGTGGAGGATCTAGATTTCTATGAAAAACCCGACTAAACACCATGTACATTGATGAACACATGTTCTGTAACCCCTTGAGTATAGCGGATAGGTTCTTGGAAAATCATAAGGATAGAATAGCTTGTAGTCCTACATTCCATGTACATTGTTCCTAAGTTGATGAGTCATCTGATGGGTCACGAGGCATGACACCATGTAGGAGTACACAATCTGGAAAACATCTATTAACTAAAGTACATAGAAACAACCAATTCACAAAATTGACACCCCATGTGAAGAAACATGTTGTGCACTGAATTACACATGAACAAGGTTGTACATGACCATAAGGACATGACCGCATGTTGTTTATCCTAGAAACACTATGTAGTCCACCTGCATGGAGTGTAATACTACATGGGTTGGGATCCATGTGCTGGCCAGGGACATGACTAGGCGGTGGAGCAGGACCACATGTAATGAGGGTCCCCTCACACTTCATGCATCCCTATGTTAATTTAGAGGAATATTCACTATTCAATATCACATTTTTTGAACTTGAATTTGGTATTGAGTAGACTATCCTATGTTCTTTTCCATATAGAACATGACGGTACCCTCCATTTTGGATTTTGAGATACGATGTCAAACTTTCCGGGCACATCAATAATTTAGGCGATGCTCAACCAGTTTAGTGATCAAGAAGAATCACCAATTTTTTATTATAGAGTGGAATCCCCCATCCGCATGGGAGTGGTACCTCTACTGCTACCTTCCAATTGGAACCCCCTACCATGTATGGTGGGGGTCCTCAATGATAGAGTGCAACCCCCCATTGTCCCCATGGTGAAGGTCCTTGACTTCTGAGAGAAACCCCCTATTGGATAGGGAACATGTACTCGATGAAAAGACTTCAACCCCCTTGTGACACCAGGGTTTGATTCCTTGACTTCATGGTTGAACCGCCTATCCAATAGGGTGTGTGTTCTTGATGTCTAGAGTGTAACACCCTATCACACTAGGTCATGGGTTCTCATGACACTAGAGTGGATCCCCCCCCCCAATTAATTTTTGCATAGTTCCTCTATGGATACATTCAAATTTGTACCCCCAAACACACCAGGGGACAGGTCCTCTACTTATAGTTTGTGTCCCCTCAACTGTGCATCACAATTATGAGGCATGGATATGTAACACCCCGATATTTTATGAAAAATATTCTTTTAATTTCACTAATGTCTTGTGTTTTATTCTACACCAAGATTACCTTGCGCTATACGCAACATCGTATAACTTACAGTATACGCAACACTATTCTTGGATCGCGTTACACACAATTTTGATAATAGTTATTCTACGCAAAATTGAGTATATATATATATATATTAAATGTATAAATGAAATATGGTTGGATTCTGTGATACTAAACAATGAAGGATTCTTTCACAACACGCAACCCAGACTTGGCTTGCATTACACGCAATCACGACCTTCCTCGATAGCGTGTGTTGTACGCAATATCGGGTTTTACTAAACAATGATATATTATTATAATATTATTATGAACTAGCCGTTATGAATAGTATTAACTAAATTTTTAATCTTATAACATTATTATTCGTCTTACACATTTTCTAGAACATGGTATAAGAACAAAATAAATGTTTCGGGTAAAATAAGTATTTTTCAAAAAATGCAGTTTTACCGCCTTTTGATGGCGCACCCACTTTAAATCTAGTTTTTGAAATGTTTATAAGTTCAATTTTACAAAATAAAATTATTTTTTGGAATCATGAAATAAAAATTTACTTTGGAAATTTTTTTCATATTATTCTAGTAACTTTCATATTTTGATGAATAGTAAAAACATGCTATATTTTAATTAAAAACAACTTTTTTCATCGCAATAATTTATATGGTTAAATTATAATATTGAATGGTTTTAATGTATAAATAGAATATATTTTTACCATTTAATATAATTTATTTCATTAGCATTGATTCTACCTTGAATTCGTAGGATAAATCAATTCAATCTTTTGCAATGTTTTAAAGAAAAACCCGTTTTCTTTCGACAACGGGATTAATTTTAATTTAATTTCTGAAACTTTTGTGTGTTGAATTTGGAAAAATAGATTCCATATTTGGAATAAGTGGATCCAAATTATGTTAATAATCTACTTTTTATTTTTGGAAATTATGAATAGTAACTACGGTAAATTTTATTTACCATAGTTAAAGGTAAATCGGGTAATTAAGGGTAAATATAATATTATAAAATTACCCTAAAACATGTCAAAATCCTATTGGATGACTAAAAGTCGACCCATATCACCTAAGGGTCGGATTAGATTCATTTAATGGACTTTTTGCCATGAAAATAACATAATTATTATTAAAATGAAAGAATGTGACAACATGTCACTTTCTTAAATCTTATAGGTATAATAATTTTAATGTAGTGATAAAATTCATGAAACTTCTAACATGAATAGTATCCAAAAATCTAATACAATTATATACATCATAGGAATTTATTTATAATTTTTAGGGATTAAATAATTTAATTTATTTATGACACAAAGATGATGCAGTAATTGTCTTATTAATGAAATATTGACATAATTGATGTTATAAATACCCAAATAAATGTAATTTAAGACTTTTTATGAATTACACTAATTTTCAAGGTTAATATGACATGTTAGTATTGATTTAATTAACTTTTTTCGAACTAATCATTCTGTTATCAGTTTCACAAAAATCAATTACTAAATAGTGGAAAAATTGACATAAAATAGTTTTTAAAACAAATATTATATTATGAATTGTTATTTTATTCCTAAAAATCTAAATTTCGGCCAAATGACTTAGATAAAGTTATATATATTAATAATAAACAACTTGGGGTTCGTTTGGATTCTTATAGTAAGTTTATTAACCTTATAGTGTAAGAAAACAAGAAGACATGGTAAAAGTAAAATTATCTAACTTAAAGTTAAATATAAATGATAAGGTTAAAATAGGAACCTAAACATGCCTAAATTATATTGGATGAGAGGATTTAGACCCATACCCACCTTATCTTATAAATAAATCAATTTGGAGCTATTTAAAACCGAACTTGACTTTATAATAAAATAATAGGTTTAGTTATTCCAAAGGTACCCCTCTCCTCCCTTATAAAAGGGCACCTCCTCCTCCCACTTCCTCACACCAATTAGAGCATTCAATCTCGGAAAACCCCTACCAAAATCTCTTATAAACTCCCCTAGAATCATCCTATAGGTCCTGGTCTTCTTCAAAGACCATCCTTAGTTCTTTAAGTGGAGGTTAAGTGAAGGCGCGTCAAAAAGAGGTAATATCCATTACCGATCTTTTTCAATTTCTTTCTTCTTCAAATTCTTCTTATTTAGTTGTTTCATGGTAAAGTAATAACATCAGTATTTATTATATACAGATATGTTATTATAAATATGAAACAACTCTAATTAACCTTCTATCCATCCTACGGAAAAAGGAAATCACCGCGCGTGCGTACGTACGGAATACCGTCTCCACGCCGTGGTGTAATCTATTTTCCGCCACCACCTTAATTGTATGGGTATAATGGTGTAATGAGTAACTATATATGATTATTAAGAAGTGATATTGATACTTAAATAGTATACATACACTTAAAAACAATTCCACGACCATGGGAACGATATCATCACTCATGCGTACGTACGGACTACCGTCTCCACAACGCGATGAGATTAATTATCCATGTTAACCATTCCAGAATGATTATAAAGTATATATAATGAATAATAATGAAATATATGACATGATAAATCTACTTTATTTATGTATATATATATATATATATATGTCATCTACTTACTTCTATTCAAGACAATAAGGAAAGGAAAACAGTGTTCATGCGTACGTACGGACTACCGTCTCCATGAACGGTGTGTTTCATTTCATTTATCTATCTATTATATATATATATACTGAATATATAAGATATATAAATCATGTTTTATATTTTTGAAGTAAGTAAATCATGATATAAGTAATAATAATGTCAAGAACAACAAGTCCAAACACCTACGATAAATGAAACAATTTTACCCAAAACACTTCTTTAACATGGAATTTACAAAAGAACGGGTAATATAAAGTCATAAGTGAACCATATATGATATCATAACAATGAATATGATTCTGTAATAAGTTAATGACAATATTTAAATCATTATAAAGGAGTTTTGGATACGTACAAATCATATCGGACATAAGGTAAGGGAAATATCACAATCTCATTTTTATCCGAGATTGTTAATACTTTAGTATTTACTGGGGTGTATTTTATCATCCACATCCATTTTTCCTCAATATTTAATATTATTTCCATTCACCTACAATTTTTTAAATCCTATTTTACCCTTCGGTGAGTTTTTAGTAAAAGATATGAAAGGAATCTTTTGTCGTTTTTCGTACGAGGTAATTTTTGACTTTTCCGACAAAAGTATGAGAAGAATGTTTTTTTTAACTTATACGGCATGAATGGATTTTTAAAACATTATTTCCAAGAATCTTCCTTTAAAATTTTTCAAGTTTATTTTTAATAAACTTCTTTTAGTTTAAAATTGTAAGACATGTTAAGAAAGGAAAATGTTTTTGAAGTAGAAAGGATATTTTCCTCAAGAATGGAGTTCAAGTGTTTTATCAAAATTATTTTATATCTAAGATAATATAGGGTTTTGTTTCTATCCCTATTGTTACATTGATTTGATTATGTTGTGATGAAATTATTTTTATGAATTCCTTTATCTTATATGAATTGTTTTATGATGTCATGTTGTTTAAAAATTCCATTTTTATTACATGGGTTATGCAATGATGTATGATTTATGATTTTGTGGAACACATAAGAATGGTATCATTATGAGATGGGTGGGACCTATATCTCCCTCCAATGCATTGGGTAAAGATTTTATATCTAATGAGATAGACATGGCTGGAACGGTAGGTTATACCGGTTCAGTGAAACAGGACTAAAATGAGGAGTGAACTCAGTTCAGAAATGGACTTTGTCCACTAAGATAGTCTTGGCAATGAGTCTTGACTAATAAGAAATGATTATCTATGATTATGTGTGTATGACAAAAAGTTTCATGTTTTAAGTTGTGATTATTGGGATTACATTTCACTACTATGATTTATCCCATGTTATGAAATTATGATCTCTTTTGCAGGTTAAGATTTACAAAAGATATGTTCTTATGAATATGACGTGATTGATATTTCTTTTGTTTACCCTTACTAAGCATTTGAGCTCACCCTTTTATGTTTTTTTTCCGAACATAAATAAAGGAATTAGGTTTTTAAAAAAAGGAGATCTTTATGGGAGATGTTGAAGATATTTCCCCACGATTAGAAGATTATATTCCAAGTTTCCAAAGACACTAAACTATTATGGTCCTTGTGTGTTTGTTTTTGTTATGTACTAAGTATTCCGCAAAAGTAATGTAATGTCCATGTACGTCAGGCTTCAGGTCTCTATAGTTGGTATCAGAGGAAAAGTTTATTCAACCTTTGGAAACTAGGATGCGAAAACGTTAGTGAGATCCCTAGAGATATTTCTAAGGTATGTCTAGGGATGTCCCTAAGGATAAGTATACGTATAGGATATAGTCCTAGAACTATGGTAACGATCTTAGAATTTAACCTAAGATGTTAGATATTGAAGTTAATCCCCATTTATTATGATTTTTTCTTCTAACACTATTCTTTTTGGGTTTTAGAAAATAGCTGGAAACAAGATGATTCAAAATAATGGAGGATATGATGGACAATGGAATGATATTCTTCATGAGCAACCAAATGAAATGGGATTTGGAAGTCCAAACATCATTATTATGCCGAATCAGTAATCTCATAATATGATCAATAAAGTAAAATTTTTTAAGTTTCCTGACTCGACTAATAAGAGAAAGATGGAGTTTCATGATGATCATAGAGGAAAAAAGTTCAATTTCCCCTATGTAAATCATGTGGGAAGAGGAATCAAGGAGAATGTTTCAAAGGAACTGGAAGATGCTTTGGGTGTGGAAAAGAAGGACACAAAGCCAGTAAGTGCAAAGGAAAAGGTTCAGTTAACACCAGGGATGATGATAATGGTATTGCTACGACATCAACAATGGTTAAATGTTTTAAATGTGGAATGTACGGGCATTATGCAAACCAATGCCCTAAGGGAAAGTCTCATGAAGAGAATCAGTATAGTCTTATGGGTAGTATTTATGTTGATGATGATGAAGAGACTACAAATGATATGTGAGATGAAAGAATTGTTGAAGCTCGGTCAATGGTTTATGAATGTAGTGGAATGATTACATGTTTATCATGTGTAATGTTGTATAAGTAATCTCATGGTACTATGGAATAAAGATACATCTATGTATTGTTACATTGTTGTCTTTCCTTGAGTTTTGAAAGTGTATGATTAATGGTACCAGTATCCAAGAAAGGTTATTCAGATATTATTGGAATGTAGATGATATGCACATAATGAAGGGATAAGGAGAAAATTAAATGTTTGATAGTATTCATGAGCTCATGACTGATATAAGGAGATGGTTATATCATGGTTTGAGTATATAGAATTTTTGGATTTTGGTATGTGGAAAGAGTCAACTTTTTATAGAATTCATGTTTTCACTAAGGTTTAATGGGAGTTCATTTTTTAAGAGAATACATGATTAAGGTATTCACATGATTGGAATGTGACCAACAAGATATATGGGGGATAAATGATGGTATTCACATGCTTGGTTGATGAGATTTCAAGTAATCGTTTTCTTTATACTATGATCATGGACCGAAGTATTTTAGATAAGCTTAATGATTGGAATGGATTATGTTGGACATAAGTTAGTATTGTTTAAGGATAGAACTTTTTTCGATATTGTTGATGGGATGTTATAGTAGTATAGCTTTAGAAAAAGGACAACCTGCAGGACGGGCGACAGCCCATCGCGTCGGACAAGGCTGTGGGAATCGAACCCACAATCGAAGTGCGACTAGCCTTTATTGCCTACCACTAGCCTACAGGAAGTCCCTGTTTAGTAGAAACTAGTTTTATTATATTAAGTAGTATAATATAAGAAGTATAAGTCCATTTTAGGAACTATATATTATTAATCTCACTATAGATGGACTTACGTATTTTTTGATAACTTTTCAAACCTTTTGTTTGAGACAGATGGAATGACCCCTCATTCTATCACATGATCGTTTAACACATAACGAATAACCAATTCAACTTCATTTCTTTAAGAGATGAAGTGGAAATTGTTCAAAGCACGAACAACAGTGAGGTTGTACCAAAATAAAGTAAGTATTTATTCCAATTCAAACTCTTCAACTTTAGGGAAATGATCTTGAAAACCAAAAATGTTGTCTGAGTGCCTTTATATCCGATGAATCAGATGGTACCCTATATCATCACAAATTTATGGCTTTGTGATTGTTGGCTTTTTTATAGCCATGTTCTCTACCACTCTCTATCAAAACATGATGGTTAGATTTCTCTTCCATATCCATATTTTCACCTATGTTCTCCTATGTGGAAACCCAGTGATGAGTTAATTTGGGTAACCGTTAAATTTCATACTTTAGTTTTTAAAGCCATATTTTGGTATTACTTTTTACGATGTGGGTTTCTATTAAACAAACTTTTGAATAGTAAACCATTTATAACCCCGGCGAATTTCGAGGGCGAAATTCATTTTAAGGGGGGTAGAATGTAACACCCCGAGATTTTATGAAAAATATTCTTTTAATTTCATTAATGTCTTGTGTTGTATTCTACACCAAGATTACCTTGCACTATACGCAACACCGTATTAACTTATAGTATATGCAACACTATTCTTGGATCGTGTTACACACAATTTTGATAATAGTTACTTTACGCAACATTGAGTGTATATAAATATATATTCAATGTATAAATTAAATATGGTTGGATTCTATGATACTAAAAAACGAAGGATTCTTTCACAACATGCAACCCTGACTTGGCTTGCATTACACGTAATCGCGACCTTCCTCGATAGTGTGTGTTGTACGCAATACTGGGTTTTACTAAACAACGATATATTATAATAATATTATTAGGAACTAGCCGTTATGAATAGTATTAACTAAATTTTTAATCTTATAACATTATTATTCATCTTACACATTTTCTAGAACATGGTATAAGAACAAAATAAATTTTTCGGGTAAAATAAGTATTTTTCAAAAAACGCAGTTTTACCGCCTTTTGATGGCGCAACCACTTTAAATCTAGTTTTTGACATGTTTATAAGTTCAATTTGACAAAAAAAATTCTTCTTTGGAATCATGAAATAAAAATTTACTTTGGATAAATTTTTCATATTATTCTGGTAACTTTCATATTTTGATGAATAGTAAAAACACGCTATATTTTAATTAAAAACAACATTTTTCATCGCAATAATTTATATGGTTAAATTATAATATTGAATGATTTTAAATTATAAATAGAATATATTTTTACCATTTAATATAATTTATGTCATTAGAATTGATTCTACCTTGAATTTGTAGGATAAATCAGTTCAATCTTTTACATTGTTTTAAAGAAAAACTCGTTTTCTTTCGACAACGGGATTAATTATAATTTAATTTCTGCAACTTCTGTGTATTGAATTTTGAAAAATGGATTCCATATTTGAAATCAGTGGATCCAAATTATGTTAATAAGCTACTTTTTATTTTTGGAAATTATGAATAGTAACTACGGTAAATTTTATTTACCATAGTTAAAGGTAAATCGGGTACTTAAGGGTAAATTTAATATTATAAAATTACCATAACACATGCAAAAATCCTATTGGATGACTCAAAGTCGACCCATATCACCTAAGGGTCGGATTAGATTCATTTAATGGACTTTTTTCCATGAAAATAATTTAATTATTATTAAAACCTAAGAATGTGACAATATGTCACTTTCTTAAATCTTATAAGTATAATAATTTTAATGTAGTGATAAACTTAATGAAACTTCAAACATGAATAGTCTCCAAATATCGAATAAAAGTATCTAAATCATAGGAATTTATTTTGAATTTTTAGGGATTAAATAATTTAATTTATTTATGACACAAAGATGACGCAGTAATTGTCTTATTAATGAAATATTGGCATAATTGATGGTATAAATACCCCAATAAATATAATTTACGACTTTTTATTAATTCCACTAATTTTCTAGGTTAATATGACATGTTAGTAGTTTTTTAATTAACCTTTTTAGAACTAATCATTCTGTTATGATTTTTACAAAAATCAATTACTAAATAGTGTCAAAATTGACATAAAATAGTTTTTAAAACAAATATTATATTATTAATTGTTATTTTATTCCTAAAAATCTAAGGTTCAGCCAAATTACTTAGATAAGGTTATATATATTAATAATAAACAACATGGGGTTCGTTTGGCTTCTTATAGTAAGTTTATTAACCTTATATTGTAAGAAAACAAGAAGACACGGTAAAAGTAAAATTATCTAACTTAATGTTAAATATAAATGATAAGGTTAAATTAGGAACCTAAACTAGTCTAAATTATATTGGATGAGATAATTTCGACCCATCCCCACCTTAGCTTATAAATAAATCAATTTGGAGCTATTTAAAACTGGACTTGACTTTATAATAAAATAATAGTTTTAGTTATTCCAAAGGTACCCCTCTCCTCCCTTATAAAAGGGAACCTCCTCCTCCCACTTCCTCACACCAATTTGAGAATTCCAGCTCGGCCAAACCCTGCCAAAATCCCTTCTCCACTTCCCTAGTATCATCCTAGAGGTCCTGGTTTTCTTCAAAGACCATCGTTAGTTCTTTAAGTGGAGGTTAAGTGAAGGCGCGTCAAAAAGAGGTAATATCCATTACCGATCTTTTTCAATTTCTTTCTTCTTCAACTTCTTCTTCTTTAGTTGTTTCATGGAAAAGTAATAACATCAGTATTTATTATATACTTATATATTATTATAAATATTAAACAACTCTAATTAACCTTCTATACTTCCTATAGAAAAAGGAAATCACCGCGCGTGCGTACGTACGGAATACCGTCTCCATGCCGTGGTGTAATCTATTTTCCGCCACCACCATAATTGGATAGGTATAATGGTGTAATGAGTAACTATATATGATTATTATAAAGTGATATTGATACTGAAATTGTATACATACACTTCAACAAACTTCCACGACCATGGGAATGATATCATCGCTCGTGCGTACGTACGGACTACCGTCTCCACGACGCGATGAGATTCATTATCCATGTCAACCATTCCAGAATTATTATAAAGTATATATAATGAATAATAATGAAATATATGACATGATAAATCTACTGTATTTATGTATATATATATATATGTATGTCATCTACTTACTTCCATTCAAGACAATAAGAAAGGAAAACAGCGGTGATGCGTACGTACGGACTACCGTCTCCATGAACGGTGTGTTTCATTTCATTTATCTATCTATTATATATATATATATACTGAATATATATGATATATAAATCATTTTTTATATTCTGGAAGTAAGTAAATCATGATATAAGTAATAATAATGTCAATAACATCAATTCCAAACACCTACGATAAATGAAACGATTTTACCCAAAACGCTTCTTTAACATGGAATTTACAAAAGAACGGGTAATATAAAGTCATAAGTGAACCATATATGATATCATAACAATGAATATGATTCTGTAATAAGTTAATGACAATATTTAAATCATTATACAAGAGGTTCGGATACTTACAAAGCATATTATACATAAGATAAGGGAAATATCAAAATATCATTTTTATCTGAGATTGTTTATACTTTAGTATTTACCAGGGTGTATTTTATCATCCACATCCTTGTTTCCTCAATATGTAATATTATTTCCATTCACCTACAATTGTTTAAATCCTATTTTACACTTCGGTGAGTTTTTAGTAAAATATATGAAAGGAATCTTTTGTCGTTTTTCGTACGAGGTACTTTTTGACTTTTCCGACAAAAGTACGAGAAGAATGTTTTTTTTAACTTATACGGCATGAATGGATTTTTAAAACATTATTTCAAAGAAGATTCCTTTACAAGTTTTCAAGTTTATTTTTAATAAACTTCTTTTAGTTTAAAATGGTAAGACATGTTAAGAAAGGAAAATGTTTTTGAAGTAGAAAGGATATTTTCCTCAAGAATGGAGTTCAAGTGTTTTATAAAAATTATTTTCTATCTAAGATAATATAGGGTTCTGTTTCTATACCTATTGTTAAATTGATTTGATTATGTTGTGATGGAATTATTTTTATGAATTCCTTTATCTTATAGGAATTGTTTTATGATGTCATGTTGTTTAAGAATTCCATTTTTATTACATGGGTTATGCAATGATGTATGATTTATGATTTTGTGGCACACATAAGAATGGTATCATTATGAGATTGGTGGGACCTATATCTACCTCCTATGCATTGGGAAAAGATTTTATATCTAATGAGATAGACATGGCTGGAACGGAAGGTTATACCGGTTCAGTGAAACAGGACTGAAACGAAGAGTGAACTCGGTTCAGAAAGGGACTTTGTCCATTAAGATAGTCTTGGAAATGAGTCTTGACTAATAAGAAATGATTCTCTATGATTATGTGTGTATGCCACAATGTTTCATGTTTTTATTTGTCATTATTGGGATTACATTTCACTACTATGATATATCCCTTGTTATGAAATTATGATCTCTTTTGCAGGTTAAGATTTCCAAAAGATATGTTCTTATGAATATGACGTGATTGATATTTCTTTTGTTTACCCTTACTGAGCATTTGAGCTCACCCTTTTATGTTTTTTTCCAGGACATAAAGAAAGGAATTAGGTTTTAAAAAAACGGATATCTTTATGGGAGATGTTGAAGATCTTTCACCATGATTAAAAGATTATATTCCGAGTTTTCAAAGACACTAAACTATTACGGTCCTTGTGTGTGTGTTTTTGTTATGTACTAAGAATTCCACAAATGTAATGTAATGTCCATGTACGTCAAGCTTCGATTCTCTACATGATATACTTGGATGGTTACTTTTAGGAAGACATGTGATTTTTTGGGCATCGTTGATGGTCTTTTCAAATTGTGGGTGACTATTCTTCCTAGGATTAGCTATGAGATGAAGATCCCCTTAATCTTGTTTGGGATTCTGTTAACTAAGAATATATATATATATATATATATATTATTTATCCATACCCTTAGATTTGGTTACTCTCTTTCCATGTGAGGTGAAGATGTGTGGGGTATGCCAAATGATTTTTCTGGTTAGATTCTCGTGGTTAGATGAGTCAACACTCCTACTATAAGTGGAAATGACTCAACATGTAGTTTTTCTACTCACTGTTCCAAGACCCTCATGCATTTGTAAGTTCACTCTCTCTTGGTTTTTGTTGATATGTTCTCTTTCACTATATATTAAATCATGTGTACAATCTATTGTATTTTTTCCATGTTATATTTCTTACTAATCTCACATATTTGTTTGGGGTGTCCTATAAGGTATGTATATACTCACCCAAAAATGGTATTTACCCAAATGTTTCATGTATTATGCAGATGAATGATGGTTCAGTGGTGACATTAGAGGATCTTATGGATACTGAGTGCTTGGGGCCACGTACCGTGGTCTTTGCTTAGATATCAGAAGATAGGCTCCCTCAGTTCTTTACATTTCCTAGTTTTTTCAGTTTGGGACATAAATCTGGGTGGGTGTATATTTTTACTTATTTACTTTTCATTTTTCACATTCGTACTCTTGCACACCCTATATATTATGCATTCTTGGTTTACCTTCTAGTCATGTTGCATATTTCACTCATTCCCGATGAACTTCTTCATCGAGATGGTTGTGTGTTTGTATAGTGGTACTTACTAAAACACCTCACCTTGTTATATATTATTTCAATGTCATTCTCCACCCCTAGAATATAAAGGCTGGCTTGGGAGAGTTGTGGGTTAGGCCCCTACATGGGTGAGTTTGTGAAACTCTTTTACTAACAATGAGAAACAGTGGAATCTAAATAAAATAAAATAGTATCTGAAGAGGTCATGGTTGATGAGTTTTGAAAAATAAAATGAATTAAAAAACCAATAGACAATGGATTTGATTTTATAATGTACTATTTAGAAGTAAATAATTATAGTACTATGATGCACATTATAGATTTTGTTAATATAGAGTGTCTTTCATATGCCATAAAAAATTCTTGGCCATCTTGTAAAAAAATTAATTAAGGCATGCTATAAATGTTGGAATAGACCCTATTACAATGAAAAATAGTTGGATATTATTTTTCCTTCATCAATATTATTAATTGATTGGATATAAGTATCTATTTAGAAGAAACCAAAATAATGATGTAAAAATTGAAAAGCATATAGTCAGATTTGTAAATTTTGGGATTTAAATAAAAATAATAATTCAATGATTTTGATATATATAATTTTGTGTTTATCACTACTTATATTATAATTTTATCATTATTTATTCCATATATTATTCAAAAATTGATCTAACGAATTGTAAAAATACATTCTAAAATGTTGAGTCAGATGTGGAAATACATATCGAACAAATGTAAGAAGTCACAACAATTGGAGAAGAAACTATTGATTGTAAAATAGTAAGGATCCTATTTTCTTTTACAAAATATCCAATATAATTTCATGATAAATATAATAAGATAATTATTTCATATGTTTTTATAGTTATCCAAGCTTGTAAATGTGTTTTTATTTGGTTTAATAATAACCATAGAGTGGTATATTAATTAAATTCATCAGATATGGATATTTTTTGTACTAATATTGATTAATTTATTTAGGATATGTCTATTTTATTTTGAATTAGGGATATAATTTAATGAGGTGAAACTAATTTCACTTTTTGAATCAAAATTGAGTAGAATAATATTTTTTTTTCTTTTTCAATATCATTATGTCGAAATGTTTATAAATACCTCTAAATAATTTGATTGTTCACCGATTTATACCCAATATGATACTAGGAGTAGGATGCTTCCAAATCATGGTTGGGTAGTTAATGAACTAGAATATAAATGGTTCATTACATGTGTCATAAATTCCAAGACAATATAATTACATTATAATTCATTAGTTATTTGAATATTGAGAAGGAATATATGTAATCATGGTTAGGTATAATTATATAAGCCTAAAATACTACACAAATATATTATGAGCACTATTGGTTATTATATATGTCATAGGGGGACTGAAGGGTGTTAGAGGAATTTTATGATACAGTAAAACTTACTAATATAATTGATATCTCTTTTAAAATTGGTTATTTTTTTACACCTGGTTTTGTGATGTTCTCTTCGATATTAATGAAACAAAACATAATTGAATGATACATAATGGAATCTGTATTTTTTTTCTTTAAAAGATATTAGGAATGAAGATTATTTCCTTTTATCTCTTTTTTAATCCTACAATTAAGGACTTGGATACTTTCTATAGTTGTAATACATTATGATAGTTATGCATAGTAGGGAAAATAACACAAAAATACTTATAATGGAAAGTTATGAGATATTGGTCTCATAAATATCTTTGATATATTGGATAAAAGTTATTTTCAAAACTATGGATATTATATTAGTTATCTAAAATTTTATAGATTCACTAAGAATTTGATTTCCAATGAAGTTAGTTTACATAATTTCCATTGGAATATGATAATATCATTCTCAAAGGTTTCCTTATGCTGATACCCAAACTTATCTTGTGTTAACATCACATCCAAATGTTCTATATTTGTAATTCTATCATACTTCTCAAGGAAACACCATAGATTTATTAAATTATAGGATAATAGTGTTTTATGTCCATAAAAATGGTGGATGAGTTTTAAAATCATAATGAATAATGTAAATAAATGTTTTGTAACATTGGAACACTTATTTGTTAACATATGTGACTGTATTGGTGGTTCCACTCCTAATATATTACAACTTGAGATCACATTCATTAAGTAAAGGATAAGTGATAATTGGACGTAATGTTTTTTAGATGTTAATAATGAATTGTTGATGTTGAAAAAACATGCATATGATGAATCCAGTTGACCATAGGATTTATATATTAAATGAAATTTCCACTTATTTATCATTTTTTAAATATTTTTAATGGTTCAAATAGATAGATAGCCATATTTATCTATATTCATACCAAGATAATATGATGAAGGATTTTGAAAATATGTATGAAAATATTTATGAAACATGGTTGATTTTTGGATTTTAATGCTTTTTCAAATATATAAAATATTTATTATCTTCAATTTTAAAGGTTTCTATTTAATATATCTCATATTGGAAAGCGGGTTTTAGTAGATATTCCTTAATATTTAATTAATCATGTATTATTATTTAAATTTATAAAGTGAATAGAAAAAAATCTTATGGGGGATAGTTCACTGCATAATTCATGCCTGAATACACATTCACCATCTTAAATTGTGAGGATTTGATAAAGAACTCTCAAAATGCCATGTCATATTGGCCTGGGGATCAAAGAGGTTCCATTATTTTTTCAATAGATAAGATAGTCAAAACACTTTATTCCCTAGTTTAAGTGGTTTTGTATTGGGGGTTTACCCAGTTCATAAGAAAAGTATTATCTTGAAAATAAATTATATCAATCTCAATTTAATAGGCATGTTCATTCACTATTATGTGTCATTTGTGATACTTATTTGATTGGGTGTCATCTAATGGCCATGATTAATATAGATTACATATACCTTTCTATAATTGTTTTTTATAAAATTTTAAGATGTTATATACCTAATCTGAAGGGGTACTCTAATTATTTGAAAATATTTTCTCAATTAGATTGAACCATAATTCAATCAAATCCATTTTATACACTCCCGTCCCTCTAAAGGACTGAAATTATTCTTAATAGATAAACAAGAACCAATAAATATTTATTAGGATTCATTAATGACAACCTTTTATAATAGTCCTTATTAAAAAATTATTTAATAAATACGTTTATAGAATTTTAATTTTATAGTAAATTTCTATAACCTCTATACTAATGTCGACTCACATATATCCCATTTTACTACACTTTGGTGGGGAAAAATATTTTATTATAGATAGAGATATAATGATGTTCCTCAATTGGATCCATCTACTACCATATGATAAACATTTATATTATTATCCACCAATATCTCCTAATATAATAATAATAAATTACATCAAAATTGAAATAGAAATAAAAAAAATGATATGAAGGTGTATTAATTCGTAGGAAGCATTTCCATGAGGTGGAAGAAGTGGATTTTATTTCTACATGTGACTCTTAATGTAGAGTACTTTCCCTCAAGCCTAAAGAACCCCACATATTAATATTAGATACATGAAATATCCTACATGAGGGAAAAAAAATAGAATGATGGTTATATCAAATGATAAAGATACATACTAAAAAATTTAGTTAATGTTCACTTCAATGCATATCAAAAATTACCTTTGGAAAATGAGGTGAGGAAAACATTGGAGAGAAAGTACATTTGAAAGGATATATCGAGTAATAAGTTTTTTCTACATAATTTATTTTAAAATTAAATTTTATATATTAGGTATATCATAGATCATTTCTATGAAATAAAACATGTAATAAAATATTTAATGCAAAACAAGATGAACATTGATGATGACATCATTATCAATCAATCTTAAATAAACTCTTCCATCTTAGAAGAATGAAAAATATTATCCAAAATATATGAGGACTGATATTTAACAAAATTAATTAATCATGTTTTCTATAAAATGATGAAGAATATTTATAGAACAATGTAAAAAATTACACTAAATATGATAAGTCCATAGTTCATGTTATATATGGAGTGGGTTCATCAGGTACAAAAAAGGGAATAATTCTCAAACTGTTATTCAAATATAATGGTTCAATTGATGATAAATAAATTATAATGATACTTCTATGTAAATTTGAGAGAAATAAAATATTTCCTTAAACTCAATATGGAAAAAGATATAATTTACACACTAAAGAATCACATTTTATAAATGATAATAAATGTTAATGTTCTTGAAAATAATTTTTCTAGGAGGATAGAACCAAGAGCTACATGACACATGTGTAATGAAAAATCAGTCTTAAAGAGGATGGAATCATTATATTATGGAATTCCACTCTAAATGGGAAACACTAAAAGAATAAATATTCAATGGTAATGAGTATTTGATATCATGTTGACCTCAGTATTAATCAAAACTTTAGATGATTTATTTTATGTTCCTGAAACTCATTTGAATTTATATTTAGATTTATTATCAATCATGCATGGGTTCATGATTATATTTTAGGTAGATAACATTGTTCTGTTCAAGGGTGGTATCTTTTTTGGATAGAGTGGAATGTATTATGGATCTTCATAATTAAATATAAATGGATTTTCTACATTCATGTTAATAGATTTTTAATTATGGAATAACCATTTATGTTATGAAAACCATATGAAAATTAACGATGCCTAAAAAATTAATTATTACTAATGATGGATAAAAATAATAATAATAATGTGACAAAAGTAGAAAATAAATTATATTTGAAATGAATTCCTACTATAAAAATGAAAAATAAATTATTTAATTAATACATAGTGATGTCTATGATATTCATTCTATACCCACACAAGAAAATAAAAAGTACTTTGTAACTTTAGTAGATGGTTATTTTATATTTTATCATGTGTATTAATTATAAAATAAATAAGTATTTATACATTTTTTAATAATTTATAAACATGATATCAAAAACTATAGTGGGTTTATAATTAAATTCCTTGAATCTAGTAATGGAGGGGAATATTATAATAGATCATTGTTTGAATCTTCGTGTATCATATAAAAATTCGAATCTCTCTATACACGTCAAAAAAATTGTTTAATTCAATGTAATATTATTAAATTAGGGGAAATATTTACTCTATTGATATCAATCTCAGGTCTCTTAAGATAGTTTTTGGAGATGAAATAATAATTTCATTTCAAATTCTAAATAGATTTTCCACAAATGGGTTATCTATAATGCCATATACATTTTTTAATTTTGGGAAACCAACCCTAATCTATTGGATAGTTTGGGGTCATCATGAAATTATATGTGTATTATAAAAAAGGGGAATTCATTATAATAGTGAAATTGATTGAGTATTTCATGGATTTATAGAGCATTCAATAGCTTAATGATTCTATAACGACCCGACCTTAAACATTGTATATTATAGATATTTAAATATATATTTAAATTTATTTTCCAAATGATCTATTTTGTTTGGATTTTTTATAAAATTAGGATAAAAAATTGTGTAGTAAACACATACCTTATATGTGGAACCTACTATATATTATCAATTTTTACTATGAAACAAAATACTTTAAAATAAAACATGACTTTTTTCCAAGATAATTTTCACCCTTATCAGATCAACCTCATCCTTTTCCATACTCATCATGTGAAACACATTTTATAACATCGTATGGCTATAAAATGACCAATAAGGGGCATTAAAGAATGAATGAAACCATCCGTCCGTGAATACACATAGAAATTTTTCTTATTGAATTTTCTGTTATAAATAATCCATTTTTCTTTCTCCAATACACTACTACAAATATGACATTTATCATCACTTGAAAAGATGATTAACAATGTTAAAAATAGCACTGTTAATTAAGGCGAAGATAAAGGGGGTCCCTTTTATCGGCGATTTTTTAAAATTGCTGATAAAGGTTATAACAATCTTAACAAATATTTATATATTTTTTAATTATTGGTGGATTCAAAAGTGCTTGAATCCCCCCTTAAACATCTCCCATCCACCATGGTAGACCACGCACGCCCCAAGCCAGCTCCTCCCAGACACACCCCCTTTAATAGCGTTAGGTTATTCACCCCATCTGCGTGCAAGAGCTGCCTCCCCCAGGATTCAAAATTGAGACCTCTAGCCTGCACACCTAAGCCTTTCCCTCTCCACCTTATTACTTTTCTCTTTATTTATTAATATGTATATATATATAGTAATATTTACTCAAATATTAATATATATGTATATTTAGTTATGTTAAGATATATATATATCTGTATATTAATATATATATATATATTTACATTTTTTTATCCTTATATTTATTTGTATATTAATATATATTAATATATATTTATAATATTTGTTTTAAATACATTTATAAAATATGTTTTCTTATGTGTGTTTTTATAAATAAAAAATAAATTCATACATACATACATATATACAACATAAACACACACACACACACTGATATATATTATATGTATATATGTAGGTACAATCATACATATTTATATATATTTAAAAATATTATATATTAATATGTATATACAAAGATGCTAGAAATGGGGTCTTGAAAAACCTACCAAATCATTGAGTCACTGAAAAGTGCATAACATATGATCTGGGTTTTTATTTCTGATACATAAATATTCAATCCGAAGATCATGGAACAAACTATGATAAAACATGTGTTGGAGGCCGAACAGACACACAGATCGGATGTTATGACCATTTTAAGACAAAATCTGACAGGTGTCTAGACACAAAAACAAAGTTTTGGTTGCATTCTGGTTTTTTATTTTGATTTTGGGGACTTAGACTTGACTAAATATATGTTAATGTTATCATGTTGTGTATATATCTTCTCTACCTTCTATTTTATATGTGGTAGAGACCAAACCGACACCTGGAGTGAAAGTTAAGGCCGTTTGATGTTGGAATTTTTTGGAGTGTTATAATAGATATATCTTACATTCCTATGATCATCAAACTGTTTTGACTATACTTGGACATCAACAGTTTTATGATCTTCGATTTGACTGGTTGCAATTCTCAAATAGACAACAAGAGCAGAAGTTATGGCAGTTTTAGCGTGCTATAGGTTTCGTAGGTTTTTAAGAGATAGGAGAGTTGCAAAATTTCAAAAGACAATAACTTCTACCCCGATTGTCTATTTTGGATCTAACACAAATCAAATTGAATAATGTGAAATGTTACAGACTCTGGTGATCACTAAAACCCCTTATCACGTTATTTGAGGTTCATAAAGGCCCAAAATCTCTCTGAACCATCATTAGTTTGGCTTAGGGGGCCCGTTTTTTCATAAGTTCTGCTCAGAGTGTCTGTTTAGCCTCAATCACATATCAAATTGAATCTTACGACAAGAACTAAACTACCATAACCATTTTAATACCCTATAATAATCTTAAAGGCTCTAAAAGTCCTTCAATCCCAACAAACGGCCATAATTTCAGCTCCGTGGTGTCCGTTTTGGGTCTACCACATAACAAATCATTATGAAACATATTTTAAAAAATATTTATTATATTTATATCAATATAAATATACTTATATATAAATATATTATTTTATATATTTGTTTTTAAATATACACATTTATAAGCACTAGGAAAAAGGGCACTAATAATCCCCCCTATCAGTGCTAATAAAAAAAGCACTGATAAAGGGGGCCCCATTATCAGTGCTTTTTTTAGCGTAGTTAAAGGGTGGAACCACGGAAACCCAGTTTTTTGGTAGTGATAAATAATTTTCTCTACCTGAAAAATTTCATAAAACATGTCATTATAAGTCATTACGGAAAAATAAACTCATGATGGTTTCATTGGAAACATGAAAATCACATGAAAACTTGTTCACAAGGTTATTCATTTCACTATTATATATTAAATAACTATCATAGATTAATTATTGAGTCACCATCCCACCAAATCATGGATCATCTTCATGGTTAGATTCAAAATTTTATCTTAGAATAACCATCAAAAGTACTTATAGAAGACTCTCATGGTTATCTTCACAATATATATTATGAGGATCCAAATCATTTAACTCTTTCTCATACTTGTATTAACTATATGTTTGACTTCTATAACCCATTCATTGTAGGTTATAACATAACCAGAAATTATTATTTTATCACATAACAACTTTTCATTGGTTAAAAAAATAAACACCCATACTTGGTTTATAACTCAACCACCTATCATTACAAAAATTACAAAAAACTATAACATAACCAGATAACTGGAAATATTTTAAGGTAAAAAATATCTTGAGTAAAATATAATTTTTATTTTGAAATCACTTATTAGAAAACTACGAATATATAAAGAAGAATTTTGGGTGAAAATAAAAAGGTAAAAATGTAAAGAAAACAAGAAATAAAAAATTATTCATAAAGGAATAAAAATAAACATTTTCTATATATTTTCAAAAACAGTCTTTTATTAATTTTTTCAGAATGTTTATAGAGTAACACATTTCTAAAATGAAAAAATATTCTTTCCAACCTCTTTTGTAAAAATTCAATAATGGGAAAAATGACTATAAAAAGATATAGGAAAATATATTTTTTTTCAAAAAACTATATAGAAAATATAGATATGATAGAAAAAAAATATATTACAGGAAACATTAAAATATTTTTGTTAATACTGTCTCTTATTTTCAGTCCACCTCATCATGTATTTTCTTTATCATTCTTTTCTTTAGAAACATCATTTTCTTAACTCTATAAGGCAAATAAGGTTGGTACTATTCCTATATAAGGACCTCTAGAATTAGGGGGGTTTTAAAAATGGATCTGGGTAGGGATTGGATGAACCAAATTTTGTTTCAAATATAAATTATTGAGGTGTAGAGGTGAACCATTATATGAGAGAGGAGGGTCACTCACAAAATTCATCAAAATATTATATTATTATAATTTAATTTTTAATTCCAAATTGCTCCAAACTGATTTATTATGAATATATGTAGAGTATGGGTCAAAATAATCTCAACCAATAATTTTTAGACAATTTTAGGACACATGTTTTCCCTTATCATTTGGTTTTACACCCTCATTAACACTTTTAAATCTTACTGTGATGATAATGATATTTACTCTTGGTGGATCAATATGGAAACTATAAATAGAAACGTGGCATGTAAATGGACCATGGTTGATATTAAAAACAATATTTTCATCACTTGGATGAATATAATATTTTTCTTTTATTTTTCTTTATTTAATAATATATAATTAATCATCAAAAAACATTATTGTCATTTCATTAAACTATTTCTTAATTTGAATTTAATAATATCAAGATAACACATAGAATTTGAATTTATTTTAACAAATATATTACATTAAAAGGAAAAATAAAATTTTAATGGATTATATTAGTTAACTGAAATTATATTTCTTTTAATATTAATAATATTTTTTTTAATTGAAAAATTAATGCATTAGCATTGTGTGAGAAATTAAGTTGAATATTTCATCAAAAAAATTTAAAATAAATGAACCTAATGAATATACGTATTTTATATTTTAAAATAATATTTTTATTTGAACATTCCATCTTTAAAACCCAATTTTAAACCTATTATAGTTAAATAAATCTATAGTGTGCCAAGTTTCTCTTTTCATGAAATAAAATACTATAATTGTCAAAATCTCATCGAATTATATTTAAGAAAATAAAGGAATGTAATGTTTGAAATTTCGTAATAAAATAAAATTTATGCAAGTTTTAGGGTCATTTTATAATCGTTTTCTTTTTATTTTAAAAACAAATTAACTGATTTACCATTAGTGAAGTAATAAAATTACTATAGTTACAATTCATAATTATAAAAAGTAAAATGGATCAATTTACCAATTTTGGACCAACTCATTCTGAATATTGAATAAATTTTCATTATTCAATTAAAAATTGTGATATAATTTAATTTATAATTAACAACAAAAAATATAATAAAAACAGTTTTCTTGAAAAACATGTCTTTAATCACAAAAAAGAACTTATACCAAAATAAGGAATAAGGGTGATTAAAATTTAATCACTTACATTATATATAAATGAAGAGAAATTATCTTAATTTTAGAAAAAATTAAACTCATTAAGGGTCATTTTAATAAAAATCAAATGGCATTTAAAAAAATTATTTTTCACTATTAACTAAAATTTTCATCTTTTCTTGAAAATTATCAAAACATTATCCTACAATAATTTTGAAATTATTCTTTAAAAAATTAAATTCATTTTCATAAATATATATTCTAAAACTTATATAAATTAATTATACTATTAACTTATAAAAATCAAGATAAATCAATTGTTTAGGAAAATGTATTTCTGAAAATTTAATTTAATTTACTAATAATTTGAGATCTTATTTAAAAATAATAATTAATTCAATAGAAATGCATATAACTACTGTATATTTCAAAATTTGGTTAATACTAGTCATTCCCACTTTTTTAACAGTTATATTATAACTATTGAATAATAATAATACATTATTTCGTTAATCTCTATGTTGAGAATCTAATACAATGTCCAACATAGTCATTCCTTTTACAATAACAAGATGTAATAATATCCCCCCATTTAATAAATTTCATCCAACCAATTTGAAATCTATCCCAATTTCAGGGTTTCACTATTCAAAATACATTTGTTGAAATCCCACATTGAAAAAATGTCAACTATAAATCCACTTTGAGAAAAGAGAAGTTGGAACTACCAAGATCATATAGAATACCATAAAACTAGATTTCTATATAAGAAAATATTTTTCCCATTTGAAAACATAGATATAGAATTTAAAATAGACCCCAGAGGACTGATATAGAGTGATAGAGAATATGGTCATGAGGAAGATAGCCATAAAAAATTCACAAATCAATGAGGTCTGAACTAGCCATAGATTCATCATAAAAGAAGGTTATTAGAAAACATTTTTGATTCAATATCCTTTTCCAAAGAGTTGAGGAATTATTCTGCTAACTAGAATAACTACAAAAGGAAATACACTGACATGACATGATCATTTTTTTCAATTAATCATTTTCCACAACAAAATCATCTTTATCTCTAGACGATGAGTATTAAATATGAATATTCATGCCTAAGGAACTCGAATCAACTCCTATGAATAAAAAAATACGCAAAAAAAATATTCCTCTTATATTTATATACTAACCAAAACCAAATATTTTTAACACATAATTATACAATTCCCAAAATAAATAAAGCAATAATTAATGAAAAACTATCTTAATCTCCAAATTTTAATAGTAATACCCAAATATCAGCTTAGATCATTCAATAAATTAATATAATTAAAATTATTAAAATATTCCATTAATGTATTGAAACCCAAATACTATAAGGATTTGATCACATAATCTTCCCATGTTAATTTAACATTTATTTCCTCAAAAGACCAGTAACTAAAATTATTAAATTCTAAAAATAATATTTCCCAAAAACATAGTATTCAAGATATGCTCATCATTTCAATAAATAAACTAAATCACTATAAATCGATATAAATATAATATAAAATTTAGAAGATAATTCATCATTTATAACTCGAATAAAATGAAATAATACTATGTTTACATTAACAATAAGGGATTTCCAAAATAATCACGATTTCCTACAAAAATATCATTAATAATGTAATCAACAAATCAATTTCAAATCACATAGTTATGTATAAGATAAAACATGTTTCAAAATTTTAAATAGAAAAACTACAATAGAAAACTTATTAGGTGATTCAGGATTATAATAAT
Organism: Viscum album; assembly: GCA_963277665.1. NCBI lineage: Eukaryota > Viridiplantae > Streptophyta > Magnoliopsida > Santalales > Viscaceae > Viscum > Viscum album. The sequence goes on along the minus strand of OY728130.1, from coordinate 759,679,304 downwards.
ATTGATAATACACCACAATATCATAATTTTGAAATCATTATTCGTAAACAAAAACTAATCTCCAAAGTTTTATGAACCATCCATTGATTCCAACTACAAGGACCTGACCATAAATTTTATATATTATTACTATTTATAACTATAAATCAATTTTTTTTTCAAAAATATCATATAGGTTTAGAATTTTAAAGAATTAGGAAAAACTCTTACATAATAAACCCTACATTACGAGGGGATACTTTTATATAATATCAATTTTTTCTATAAAATAAAAGTATTAAAAATAAAATATGATTTCATTTAATAAAAAATATTCACCATTTTAAACTCAACATCATCCTTCTCCCTAATAGGAATGTAAAAATCAATTTTAAGGTGGTATGAAAAAAAGGCTAAGTAAAGCATATAAAATAAATATTGTAACCTACAGTCCTAGAATATTTATAAAAAATTATCTTTTACAAAATATACATTTGGTTTTAAAATAATCCATTTTTATTACCTAATAAATCAACTTTTTACCAAAAATATTTCATAAAATATTTAATTATAAATACTTATTTTAAAATAAACATCTAAATGTTTCTTTGAATACATGAAAATACTAAGATTCTTTTCACAATGTTATAAAATTTAATATTATATATGGAGGAACCATGAAAAAAATAATTTTGTAGTAATGATCACAACTACTCATGAAAGACCGTCACGAATAGATTCTAAACATTATGTTAGAGTAAACACCAGAACTACTCATTGAAGAAATTCATAGTTAGCTTCCAATTATCTGTTAGGATAAAAATTATTTGTTAACTCTGTATAATTTTTGAGTGATAATAAAGTCATCCTCCATACCCAATGCATTGGAGTTTATAAAATAACCACCAATCCTTTGATCATCACTGAACCACCCGTCATTGGATAATAACCTAACTACCCATCCATATCTTATAATATAACCACCTATCATCACAAAAATTCCCATGAACTATAACATATTCATAAAACATGAAATCTTATATCATAAAAACATTCCATATGAAAAAAAATCATATTGAAATCACATATTTTTAAAAAACTACACCCATCGAAAGGAAAACATTTTTATTGAAAATATCCATACAAAACTGTAAAGGAAAAATCCAAGAAAGAATTATTTATGATGAATGAAAATTTATTTCTTATGATAAAATTTAAAAATATTTCTTTCATAATTTTTTTATTGAAAATTCCATTTATAAAATCCTTTATGAATAAAAAAATACAATTTTTAAACTTTTTAGTAAAATTTCATTTATAGGTAAAAATGAATTTAAATAATCATAAGATAATAGTTAAAAAAATTGTAAAACCATTATATAAAATATGGATATGGAGGGAAAATATATTTTACGGGAATATTTAAAAGATATTATTTAAATGAAAGTTCCTTATCTCTAGTGTGACTCATCTCATACATCCATTATCATCCTATTAATTATAGGACCTCCATTTCTTAACAAATTAAGGCCACTAATATTAGTGTTATCAAAAACAAACATTCAAAATTATGGGATGTATTATTGAAAGGTATTTATAATGGTCTTGGTTGAACCAAATGGGTTATGAACTATGAAGTATTGAGGAGAAGAGGTGACCTTTTATGTGATATTCAAGGGGAAATCATGGAATTCATCATAATATTGAATTAATATAAATTATTTTTTAATTCCTAATCACTCCAAACTGATTAATTTTAACCTAAAGGGGTTGATTTGTTGAAATCATCTCATCCAATAATTTTTTTGTCCAAAAGGTCAAATATTTTCCCATATTATTTAGTTTTAACCCATTATTAAACCTTTTAAAAATAAACATGTCAACAAGGATTTTTACTCTTTGAGGGACATTATCGTTAATATAAGTGGAAAAATTTCCCAAGAATAGACTATAGTAAATGTTATTAACCATATAAAATTATACTATCTGAATAAAATATTTTTATGAATCTTATATCATTTAATAAAATATTATTTATTTTAAAATAGCAGAAATTTTATTTTTATAACTATCCATTAGTTTGACTTTAATAATATCAAGATAGCATATAGAACTAAAAGATATTAACTTATCACATAAAAAGATCATAAGGTAATCTAGGGAACTTTTTATTATATTAATTATCTTAAATTATATTTCTTTTAATAATTTTGATATCATTTATTCAATTTTTCCTTTAATTGAATAATTAATATATTAGTGTTGTGTAAGAGTTTAAGGTAATAATTATTAAGTAAAAATTAAAATAATAACATAACACATATAATTATATTAAATTTTTATATATTATTTTTCTTTAAACATATCCAATCGATGACCCAATATTAAAAATATTATATTTATTAAGAAAATTGTTTTACATGATTACATTTCTTTAAATAAAATACTATAAAGTTCATAATATCATAAAATAACATATAACCGAATAATGAACGATTATGGATGAAATTCAATTTTAAAATAAAATTGTGGAAAACATTATGTTCATTTTATAATCCTTATCATTTTATTGTTAAACTAAATTACCAGATTTACCCATACTGTGGTACTAAATTACAATAGTTACTATTAGTACTGAAAAAAGAGACTATTTAACATATTTTGACCCATTAATTCCAAATATTGAATCCATTTTCATGATTCAACTAAAATAAGTGGTAGAAGTTAATTTAAATTCAATCCCACACAATGCAATGAAAAACTATTTTCTTGAAAAATGCATTGTTAAGCACAAAAGAGTACTTATACAAAAATAAAGTGTAAGGGTAATTAAAGTTTAATTAATATTATTATATATATATATATATATACTATTTATTTTATTTTATATCTAATTCAAATTAAAAAAGTTATTTTTTAAACAATGAAATGACACTTGTATAAAAATATCTACTTTTCACTATTCATTGAAAAATTATTATTTTCGGAAAATTCTCATAAATTCATACTATGATATTTTTAAAAATATGAATTCAAAAAAAAATCAAATTATGTTTATAAAACTTCTAGATATTAAATAAAATATTTACTCAAACAAATAATGAAAACCATTTTGGAAGTAAACGAATATTTGACGAATAAAATGAATTTACTAGAAATTTGAGTGTTTATTTACAAAGAATCAGTTAATTAATTATATTTGAGTATGAAAAATAATATATATCATAATGCGTTTAACACTATTCAATCATTCTAATTTAACAAATTTGTAATAATGATCACATAATAATAATTCATTGTTCATTTGAGATCGATGATCCACGTCTTGTATGCTATCAAACATAGTATTCACTTTAGAATATCAAGATTATACATATTCATAGTTAAAGAATTAGATAATTTTATTTCTATGATAATTTTTATTGAATCTAGAAATTACATATTTGTTGAGTCTTGGTTTAACTCTTTACCTAAGAAAGGCCAAATATTGGAATATTGTTCAGATAAAGAAGCATCTCAAAATGTTACCATCTAAGACGTTCATAAAAGTAAATGAACTAAGATACCGATGATATAGATATTTGATTTCAATATATAATTTTCAGGTGGATCATATGATATTTTTTTTACACAAACAACAATTTTTCATAATATGAATTTTAATTAAATTATATTCTACGAAGATACATTTTCCATTCCTCCATATCTTTATTAAAAAGTTAAAAACAATTAAATAAACTCTATAATATAGAAGTTTGTCAATATCAATTGACATTAATCAGGTTAAAAATTGGATAATTTTTATAAGTTTATCAAAAATTGAAAATTTGACAATATAATCGAAAATTATAATAATAAATTATAATCTAATGGGATTTCTTAAAATAAAGGAATCAATCACATTGATACAAATGTTTATGTGGATTTGAAATCTTCAATTAGATTTCTTATAACCCTATATTATATATATAATTTTGATATTCCCCAAATTTAAATGAACATAAATTTTTTTAATAGGAATTTAGAATAATAAATATATATAGACCAATATAAATAATTTATTGTGTATAAGTAAAAAATTATGGTTTTAAAGTTAGTATGGTATCTGTATGGATTTAAAAAGATCCAAAATAATGTAATGAGATATTTAATATTTTTTTTGGAAAAAATTCAACATGGTGTAGTTTTGGGGTTTTTACAGGGATTATGTTTGTTGAAAAATGTAGATTACCACGTTTCAGTATGGTTGGTGTTTTCGAAGAAGATGGGTTTAATGTGGTACAATTTCCTGATGTTTGCCCAGTTTTTTGGACTCAAAATCAATATTTTTTTAGGAACGAAAACGTATTTCCATATAAGTTATTTAGAACCATAAATAATATAAAGGAGTTCACGAAACGTAATTCACTAACAGTGAATCTTGGAGTTTGGAGACTACATAGTAGCATAGCTGCACTATGCGAACTGCAAAGGAGGTATGTATAAACTTGAAGGATTCTTTCAACCATAGAATAGATTGATGAATTAATAAACCCATATTGGAGGTCATTTCATTGTATGATCATCATTTTCATCGAGATTTGATTATTTATGGTTTCCATAAACTGTTTTTTTTTTCGATAAAATTTTCCACCATAATGGAGAAATGCACTATGCGAACCATATAATAAGTTTGTGTTGGTGGATAATCCATAAAGGAGATTTTGGTAATTATGATTAGAATATTTTTTGGGATTTATTTGAATATATAAAGGAACCTAATAAAATCATAAAAGAAGGTGAATTTTATCAGGTAATATTATCAGTGGAAGGTATTTGTGAGTTTTGAAAGAGGTTTATGAAATGATATTCCAAAAATTATTATATGAAGTAAGTGGCTCATAAAGGATGTATTATATTAAATAGAAAGTGGTTTATGAGGGAGGATTCCATGAAGGCTTAGTTTGTGAAGGAGGAATAATTGTGGGGTATTGTAGCTCAAAAATGAAAGGTGTTCCATGAGGCATCATCCATCCATGAAGCGAATTCCATCTATGAATGTAAGGTGACTGGTGAATAAATCATGCTATATGGTGAAAGGGTTTTCACAAATGGTCCTAAGAAGTTTAAAAATTAGAACAAATAGTTCACTAAAAGACTCTCCAAAAAACACTATGTAGTGAATTGTAATCGTCTTCTAGGTGAAATGGTCACATCATGGGACACCCAATTTTTATAATTACACAAAAACGTTTCTGATCAATACAAGATTCTTATGAAGGAATAGTGAGAACAATTTAGTTTAGAGGGTAGTGATCTTTCAAATTATGACCATTTGTAAAATAGGAGGGACAATGATTCTACTCTAAACATTGTAATAGAAATGATATCATTTAGGAGTGACCTAGCCTAAACAAATATGCAGTGATCTTAGTGATTTTGGTTCACCAACATTTTATTGTATGCATTATCCTTAAACTAGCCCATAGTGGTGAACCATGTAAAAAATTTTATGTTCTTTTTCTTCCTTTCTTTATTTACATCATATGCATCATCATCAGAAAATGTTGTAAGGATAATATAAACATAATCCTTAAATAAATAATGAATTGACTCTTAATGTAAATAAGTCAAGATCCAGTGGGGTAAGAAGTATTTTTAAATGAATATCCTTACCATGATTCACCCCCTACAAGGGTAACTTATCCCCTTTTGAGCCCAACAAATATACATTTAATATATTATTTGGTAGTTAATCAAACTAATAAAAGTTTTATAGTATATTCCATTATAAAAAATTTTTGGTTAGTTTTTTATTTATTGATGACATATTAATTCATGTAACTAATATAAATCAATATAATGAGGATAATTTAATTTTAACAATAATCAATTATTTGAATGATAGGTGATGATATGGTCATTACAGAAATAGAAATTCATAGGAATAATATTTTTTTCCAAATCCCATTATATTGAAAACCCCTAAAAAAATTTACAAAATTTAATTTTCCCCCTATTTCAACCCTATATTCTTCTTGAAGTATGATTCTATAAATTCACTAAAGTGAAAATTCCCAAATTGAATATTCAAGTGGTATTCACTGTCTTATTTTTTTTATTTCAAGAAAAAGAAATTATATTTCATATGTTGGTGGTTATAATAGTAGTTTTATAAGTGATACTTGTTATTCCAAATATACTTATGTGAATAGAGTACACAAATACTATGAGGGTATTATTGATTACAATATGTGTTATATTGGAAACAGAATTTTGGAGGAAGGAATTCCTAATATTTTCTAAATTATAAGTCTAGATGATCACACTTCTATGAATTATTTTGTATTGAAAATTATAAGTGGAGTGACTTATTAGGTATCAAATATACAAACTTGTATAATATACTAAAAAAATTATTCTAGGGACATTATTTTATCATAATCTAGAAACTTCGTATAATGGTATTGATCTCATTATTTAGATATACCATTATAGTTTATGTCGATATTTCAATCTTCTACATATTTAGGTTTTTAGAAAATATTGTCTAGGTTGTATAATAATATTTATAATGGAAAATAAAGATACATTGTTCCCAGATAGAGCTATTCAAGGAAGTTCAACATTCTTTATCATTTTCAATTTTTTTAAATAAATCTTGAATTTATATTATCAAATAACAATGTTTATTTTAAGGGAGTTTTAGGAAAAAAATATTGAGTGGTTTGATTAAATCCCTTATATTAAATTATATAATAATGAGACATTAACTAAACATGTAACAATATCACATGCATAAGTTCATTATAATAAATTCAATCCTATATGGGAACAGAACCACAAAATTATACTATATTCTATGGACATGTTTCTTGGTGGCAATTAAGAATGGATGGTATGTTAAAATTGTAATGAAACATATAAATAAAATTATAGAATAATTGGAACACTATTTTTATCACTTATATAAATATTTGAGTGGGAAAACTCTTAGGAACAAATGATTTTGTCTCTAATAAATTCATTAATGGATAAGTGAGACATATCTATAAATTTTTATATATTTTGATATTGAACTAAGTAATTTGTGAAAAGTTGTGTAGGTTGAATTCAATTGATAATAATAGTAACATGTTCAATTAAGTGTCCATTTATTTCTTGAGTTAAGAATTATTTTTAGACACAATAAAATGCCTCAAATCAAGAGATATATTTAATTATGTAATTTCTATCCATGGCGGTATGATGGTTGATTTACAAATGTTTTTTTTTCAAATATTATAAACTAGGGGAGTTTTATTTTAATGTATTATAATTATTATAAATAGTTTTCATTTTGGATTTTGATGGGGAATATTTTTAGAATCCCATATTGGGATATCAATTATAGTGGGGTTCTTATTAATAAAGTCGAACTATTTTATAAATATATAAAATTATAGTGCAACGATAAACAAATAATGGGGGATAGTGAATTATACTATATAAGTGAACACACATAAGTAATCACATATTTTGGTAATTTTGTTGTACACTCTAAACTTTACATACCACATAAAAATTAGATACTTAGAGGTGCCTTAATTATTTTGGATGATTGGTTGGAAACACTGGTTTGCACCCACATATGATTGGGTACATTTGGTACATCAAATTAGTTTGTTGAATGGTTATAATTTGAATTATCTATTAGATTAGGTGTGGTATAAGGAAAAATTCCATTATCTAATGAATACAATATTTGTGCAATTTAACTCAGGTGAGATCTGGGAGAAATGATTAATTACAGTTAAATTTTCATTTCTAGAATATTTTTTTAAACAAATATAATGGGTATTACACTTAATATGAAAGGATACTCCAATGCATATTAAATTGATTATCCAGTTTTTAAAAATATAATTTAACTAGATCCATTCTTATGAACTCAAATCCCTAGAAAATATTATGATTCTTCTATAGAATTATCTAAGTATCAAAGTCTTTTTTTTGGTTTATGAAAGAAATATATTGTATTACTCTGTTGATTAAAAATTCACATCAAGGGTATCTCCCAATTTAGTGAAATTTTATAGTAATAAACCATTACTTTTTCCTAAACAGAATTCTCTTGTAGACCCTCCCACGACCAGTTTAATTGAGGATAATCTTTTATTTAGGAGAGAGATTTTTTCATGCATATATGATCTCTATCCAAAACTATAGAAGAAAGGTTCATATCCTTATCACCAAAAAAATCTAGATTCCCTTAACATTGATTTGTAAATGGTAAGCAACATGATGATGATAGATAAATTTGTTGGACATAATTTAAATAGGTGGAAAAAGAGGATGTAATTTCGATTTGATACTTTCAAGGTGTGGTATCTTCTCTCAACCCTAAATTTCACAAAATATAAGATTAAACACTCTAAATATAAAATATGAATAAAAATTTTATTTAATGATCTCATGTGTTGAGGACAAATTTCCAAAACGTTATCTGATGATCTCATCGATATATACTAAAACCACTGATAGAATTAGAAATTGGGGATTCTTTGGGGGAAATTGTGCATCACCATATATGTGGTGACCAAGAAATAAATATAAATAATTTTCATTTTTTAGAAAATGGTATATATTGGATCTATTTTATATATGTTCTATGATATATATTGTATCATATAATCATTTTTAGAAAAAATTGATAGTGGAAATCCCATCATTTTCAAATCCATCAGAGATAAAACTCTACCCTACTTAGTAAAATAAGAATCATTGTATAAAAAATATTAAGGATGATATTTCCATCATTGTGTTACTAAACTACACAATTATTTTGGAAGAAGAAAAAAATATGAGTTCGTAAATTAACCAAGGGATGATAATTATATAGTGATCATGGTAGAGTGAGTGGGTATATTGGTTCCTTAAGTGGGGAAATTTTACCAAAATACATTCAAAATTGAAGGCTCAATTGACGTAAATAAACGATCTAATTATTTGAAAAAATAGGCACATCAAATTGTATTTTCCTATCCATAAAGAGTTTGATGAAAATATAATTGTAAATGATAACTTTTTTTTCAGGGCCATCAAATCTAATGTGATCATAGGTAAATATTCGCTGTGGATTTATTCTTTTTCTAAAAAATAATTGGTAAACATTTCTCTATAAATTTTGATAGAGTCAATAAACGATGAGAAAATTATCTATAATATGATCTATATACATATAAAAAATTGTATGTTAATGATTTTTCAAAATTTTACATAATAAAAGTTCACCATTTTAAATTTTTTTGTGTATCTTCCAAAATTTTATATAAACATAATCATCATAATTAATTAATTTTTTATAAAGGAAGTGGAGAAAAAAACAAGATGAAGGGCTCAAGTAGCCCATGATAGGAGGCCTAATGAGGTCTAAAATAATGTAGACTAAGTGCATCCCCATTAACCATATTAAACCCCCTCAAGCTTTAAGAAATGAATATTATGAAACCAAATGATATCCGGACCATGGACATCAATAGAGGAAAGGTGGTCTGTGACCTGGTTCCCCTCTTGCCAAGTGTGAATCACTCTAGTGGAGTTGTTGATCATGCTCTGGAACTTCCTAATGATATAATGGATCGAACAATGGGTAGATCCAATGCCTTTAAAGGATTTGTGAAGGATTTTGGAATTAGTTTCAGCCTTCTATATAGTGATTCCTTTTATATGAAAAAAGATGATACCATAAAGCATCTCTTTTGCCTCCGCCCGAAGGGAGGAACCATGAACTAGGCAGACAGAAAAGGCCATAATGACCAAACCATGGGAGTTAAAACCACCCCTCCACCAAGAAGGACCCCATATTTTTGATGATATATTGGTATTCTGTTTGAGGCCTATGCAAGGTGGGGACCAACAGAACCAACACCTTCTAGTGCTACTGCTAACCATAGGGGTACTACTTGTATTTGTTTGAAGTAGTTGTTGGGATAGTTACTCCCTCCAGTACTTTAAAAGTATAACAATGTCTAGTAGGAGGTTATTTGTTCTGATGAATTTTGACCCACCAGAAAAATTATCCCCTTTTTGTCTAGCCTTATTACGAGCCATCCAAATCGACCAGTATCCAGTGTGATGGACCTTTGTGTGAGCTATATTCTTATGACCCATATCCACCGAACCATGGAATCACCAGTCTATAAATGGCATATCAGACATACTAGGGATGTTAATAGCATTAAATCGTCCAGATTATTGCCAAAACATCCTCACCCACTCACCCTCAAAGTACAAATTCTGTGGACTCTATTCCCTATGGTTAGTGTAGAAGGGGCACCATGAAGCTAGCAGGATGTCACAATTTTGTTTGTTATCATATGTGGGTATAGTCTTGCGACTAATCCTCTAGGTGAGAAAGTTGTTCTTAAGGGGGATTCCCTTAAACCATAGGATCTCCATCCACATATCTCTATGATCATGATAATATACCATGCAACAGAAATATTTTGTGGAGAGGACCATTGAGGAGGAGAGCCATTAGTTCATACTTGTATTTGATAAAAATATCAATTTTATTTCCATGGGTGGGTTCAATTTTACAAAGAGTTAATGTTTTATTTGTTAATAAAATTAAATATAAATTTTGTTTCTTTATTATTATTAGAGGATATTTTTATGGAATAATATTTTCTGTCAAATAAATAAAAATAAAATGCAAGAAATATTAAAAAAAATATTATTACCTATAATTTTAAAAATAACCTTAAATATATGGATTTCATGATAAAATAATTTTTATGAATTTTTTTCCAATCATGGAAAAGAATAGTGTTTTCTTATTAGTAAAACATACTGATGTTTATGCTTTCCATTATATACCCTCCATAGGTAATAAAAATAATTTAATTATTTTGCTGATGAATATTATAATTTTTTAATATCAATCATGTAACAACCATAGATTTTAATATTGGATTACCTTTAAATAATTCAAGGTGTAACACAACTTTCTCCCCACGTGACACGGAACTAAAATGAATTTATGATATGTTTAGATAGTAAAACCACTAGTCGTTAAATTAGTTGGAATTACTGGGACTAAACTCACTGCAATATATATATATAATAAATAGTTCTTTTAATATGAAATAAATCCAATTCTTATGGCCAAAATGACCCAAACAACCATTTTATGCTTAAAAAAAACCTTTTAAAATATTGGATTTTGATACAATATGAATTTCTATTTTAAAAACCCATGAATAAAAATGATAAAATATATACGATATGAATTATTGGAAATGAATAATAATTTTTAAAAAAATTTGGAAATATGAATAAGAATTGTTAATATTTAAAAAATATATTTTCTTATAAAACTAGTATTACATTATATGTCCCAATTTTATTAATAAAATAAATTTATAAAATATATAATATAAATTTGAATAAATTAAAATTATTTATTATTAATTTTATTAATATTTTCTTATGAGGAATTTAGAGAATAATTATAAAATTATTCATTTTTTATGTCAATAGTGAAAAGTAACGTTTTCACAAATAACCTGAATTTTAATAAATTATTAGAATATATATATATATATATGAATTATAAATTCACGAGATCTATTTATAATTCCATATATGTATTTTAGAAGTGATTTTATGATTTTATGATTTGTTTTTTAGTTTAAAAACCCTTATATGAAATTTTCTAACTTATTTTAAAAATTTATTAACAAATGTTTTTAATTTATTATTATTTTTTATTTAAAAATAAATTATTTTAAATTTTATAAAATAAATAAAATGAAAAAAATTTCAAATTTGTAATCATTGGGTACAAATTATCTATTATTTACCACATTATTTTTAATAATAAATATTTAGTTATGTTACGTAAAATTTAGTTATTATGATTTTAAATAAATTCAGTAATAATTTCCTGGATAAAGGGATCAAAAATTGTGAATTTTTTTATAATTTCGTTATTGTGATCTGATGGACCATATCTAAACATATAATAAATTTTTTTCTATTATTTTTCCCACATTACTTTTTTATCATGTAAAACCGTAATTAATATTGAAATATTTTCAAAAAATTTATTCACGCAACATATAAAAGAGGCCTCTCAACACCTCTTTAGAGAACTCCTAATAATTAAGTTTCATATTAAAACCATACTATTTTTTACATTACCAAGAATCCTATTTATATATTTTTTTATAGTATTCACAATATATTTTCATAGTTTATCCATTTATTCTGGATCTTTTATGAAAATCTCATAGATGTCTATGTGAGTAAACGATTTTATTTGACTTATTTTGATTTTATTTTTCTTATGCAATTATAATTATAAATTCTATATTTTATTACATAACTATTTTATATTGAAGGAATTCTTTTATTTAACTATAATTATTATTGATAATATTTTCAATTTTTCTGTTAAGAAAATAAAAAATGTTATTCATATGTCTGCGTGGAGACTACCACCTCAACAAAATGTTATATTTTTTTCGTTAACCACCTTAATTGACTGGTAGTAATTTTGTATTTAATAAATAACAATGATCTTTATAAAATTATTTAGTTAATAAAATGGTAAAAATATTTTACGTTTCTCCCACTCTATATAAAATTAAATCCTCAAGCATGCGTATGTGTGTTCTACCACCTCTATGAAATAATTTGTTTCTAATTTTATCATCACCACAATAAATGGTTGGTCATAAATATGGGTTAAACATATGATGTTTATGATATAATTAATTTTCTTTTATGACATGTTTCAAAACCAATTAATGATTGAAAAAAAGATCATCATTATTTCAATCATTTCAAATGAGCATAATGAAGAGTAAAAAATATCTTCTTTCTATTAAATTTCAGTATCTAAATTATCTCCTATTTCCAAATCATAAAAATTCAGATATATCACACTAGTAGTTAAATAATATATTCATTTTTTTAACAACCCAAGATTTTGTGAATTTTTAAAAATAAATTTAATCTTTTCGATATTTTTCATTACACTCAACACTATGTTTTTCATACGTTACATGCAACACCGATTTCAAAATAAATTTGAAATACTATTAAAATATTATTATTTAATATGATATTTATCACACTACCATAATAATGGTGTGTATGAATAGTGTTAACTATATTATGAAAATATATGGTTAAAAACAAATATTAAATGAATTATTTTACCAATTAGTTATAAATGAATATAAAAACTATTTTAAAATAAACGAAAATATTTTTCTGGATAACTATTTTTATAAAATCAATCTTGTTTTTTATTAATTAATTAAATATATCACTTTTGGTGAATTAATTTAATGAAATTTATATATTATATATTATATCGATTTTTTTATCATCCATCTTATGTCTTTCTTTAGACTCAGATAAAAATAAATCCAATTTTTCACATGAAACTGTATTTTTCTAAAATAATTTCTATTGATTTTTTCACATGTATTTTAAAATTAATTTTCACTAATTTTTTAATATTTATTAAATTAAATTAAATTCATTTATAAATCATCATGGTGAAATAATATCATAGTAAATTTATGTGAATTAGATAAGATGGTAATGTTTTCAATTAAGAGTGAAAAATACATATTTGTATTAAGAATAGTCATTTCATTCAAATCATTGAAAATATTAAAATTGGTTTAAAAGTAAAATTAGTTCAATTATATGTATATATATATATATATATATCCAATTTTGAGAACACCCAAGGAGTTATAGATTAATAATTTTATATATCTATTAGTATTTATGAATTATATAGTGGTTTTACCTTAATTGGGATGATATCAATGATAGTATACTCGATACGCAACAACAGGTTTCTCTTAAATCTTATTTTGCACACAACATTATAATATACTGAAAAATAAGACAATTATTAAATTAAATAATAGTTAACACCTAGTCATTGTATTGGTGGGAATGATAATAACTAACTATATTATGATTACACATGTTTGTTATTTTTTTTATTTATTGAATAAATTTTAGAGGCTTAAATGAGAATAAATTCAATTCTTAGAATAAAATACACTTATATTTTTAAAAGATATTTTTACAGAATTTTGATGGAGAACCCTTTTTAAATCTATTTTTTACACATTAATATATTCAATTTGAAAAAATAATCTTATTTTTTAGAATCGGGATATAAAATTTTATTTTGGAAGATGTTTTCATATTTTAATGACAAAACTCATTTTTCATGAATAGTGAAAATACTTCATTTTAATTCTAAACTATTTTTTCGTCTGATTTATTTGTATAGTAATATTATAATTTTAGTTTGTTTTAAAGTGTAATTAGATTAAATTTTTATCATTTAATAAAATGACAATCATTAGAAGTAATTTCACATTTCTATTTGATATAAACACATGACAATATTTTGATGGTTTTACTTTTTAAAAACCCATTTTCTCATTTTGAAAATGAGATTTAATTTTAAATTAATTACTGCAACTTCTATGTTTTGAATTTGGAAAATTTTATTCCATATGTGGAATAAAAAGGTATAAATGGTGTAAATAGTTAACTTTATGGGACATTTTGAATTGTAACTTAAGTAATTATTTTTATTTACCACAATTAAAGGGTAAATTAGGTAAACAAGTGTAAAAATAATTATATAATAATATAAAACAACCCTAGAATGTTATATAATTTTTTTGGATGATTTTTGGAAGACCCAAACAATCCTTTACTTGAACCATTGGCATTTAGGATCCACTTGTGTGTGATAATGATAAGTTATAATAATTAATTTATTGTAATGATAAATATAACTTAAGTATATATCTTTTTAATAAATGTTTTTTTAATATGGGGTTATATAACTAATCTCTTTGACTATTAATATTAATTATAAATATAAAAATATTTCATATATCATGGTTTTTTATCTTTTATTTTATGATTTTAAATAAATTAATTTATTTATGACACAATGATGATGTAATGATTACCTAAATAACCATATATTCATATAAATGCTATTTTAAATATTAAAATAAATATAATTTGAAATTTTTTATTCCATCCCTGAATTTTATGGATGATTTGGCCTTGTTATATTTGAGTTAATATGGTTTTTTCCAAAGAATCAAGTGGTTATAACATAGAAAAATCAATTACTAAATAGTGTCAAAGTTGACATAAATGAGTTTTAAAAAATAATATTTTATTAAAAGATATAATATTAAAAAATAATAATAATAATCCAAATAACTATTATAATGTTAAAAATTCCATTAATGACCCACAAGAGGTTTTCATGACATTTTATAGTAACTATATTAATTATATAGTGTAAAAATATTAGAAGACATGGTAATAAATAATTTATTTAACTAAGTGTTAAATACAAAAGATAAGGTTAATTTTGTGACCTAAAAATGTCTAAAATGAATTGTTTGAGAGGATATATACCCATCCATGTCTTATCCTCGAAATATATCACATTGAATCTATTATAATTCTAAAATAAATTTATAATAAAATAATGTTTCATGACTTTCCTAAAGTATCTGCCCCCCTCTTATAAAAGGCTACCACTTCTACCCACTCACTCGCACCCCTCAAGCCCCATTGCTTATCCAAATTCTACTTGAATAATGTCCTTGAATCATTCTATTTCTCATTGAATCCTTACCTTGGAAATAAGGCAATTCAATAAATCCTTTTGTCTAAAATCAAATAGAGTTACCTGATTTAGAGGCAACGTCTTCTCTCAAGATCCTTTCATTTATTATCCTCCTCTAACCCCCCAAAACTATCGTTATTACATTATTTTATAACAAAACAGTATCCTCAATAAACTATGACGTTTTTATGCCAATGGTTCTACCTACACGTACACACATCTCCATCTAATGGATATAGAACATATTATTTTGGTGTTTGAATAACTACTACCTCATGAAACAATGAGTGTTCAATTGTCTCCTACCACCTCTAATGGTGGTAATTATGATGAAACTGTATTTAAATATGTTATATATTATATTTATATTGTATCTATTCTTTTTTAATTTTTATTTACAACAAAACATTATGATTTCCATAATGTGTAAATATGATAATTTCTTTTGAGGTAGTATGGACTACCGCCCCCTCAAAGTGATATAACTCATTCAGGACATACGTGGAACATATAAAGGATTTAGTTAATGAACCTATGTAACACACATAACATAGATATTATACTTAATTATAATATACCTATTTATCATTTAGTTTTCATTCATTTAATATGACAAATAAATTAATGTAGCGGGCATGCGTACATAAGATTTATCGTATCCATGAACGGTGCATTTCATTTCGTATCTCCAAATATTATGGAAAATTTTAAATACAAATTAGTGGATATATATGATATTTAATAAATTAATATAATTATTATGATGATATAGTTATGAAAAAATGGATACTTTGCATTAAAAGATGTTCATTTTTTACTCATGTACTGAACATCGACAAAACTTCTCATATGAACTCAACTAAATAACTAATTGTTATTATATTGTAATAAGTGATATACAATTTATAATAATATTTAAAAAGGCTTTGAAACAAGTATATATTAATCTATGTTTATTATTATAGAAAATAATGAACAAACGAGTCCAGTCCAACTCATGGTAAGGGAAATTTTAACTCAATCTTCATTCATTAAGTGAAATATCCATGTCATTGGGTTTGTATTTGCAAAAATATGTGTGAATAACCTATATTGTTTTACACATAACAAATAATTATATTTGGTGTATTTATATTTTTTCATACATAATTATTTCATTTATTTATCCTTAATCTAATTATATGATCTTTGTAAGGGAAATGATAACTCAATCTCCATTCATTGAGTAAAATATCCATGTCATTTGTTTTCTTCTAGAATACGTGTGACTGACCTATTATTATTATACACCAAATATCCAATTATATTTAGTGTATTTATATTTGTCACACATAAGTATTGCATTGATTTAAACTTTATTTAAGGATATGATCTTTGTAAGGGACTTCAACTCAATATCCTTCCATTTAGGAATATTTTGATTTATATTTAACTTTATTTTATACGATATATAATAAATCCCATTGTCATTTAAATTCAATAAAATGTTTTCAAAAGTAATCATTTTCCATTGAGAATTTGACTAAATAGAAAAAGGGATGTTTTTTTTAACGTACATGGAAACAATAACCTTTCCACCACCAACATTATGTGATATTTGGCTCCTCTACAAGACGTAATGTTTTTAAAAGAAAAATAAATTAAATATACCATTTTATGTATTTTGGTATTGAAAATTGGTTTTATAAAGGATTTATTATTTAAATATCAGGCAATGATCTGTTGTGACTGCAATGTGGAATTGTTATTTTTCCGTTATGCTTTTTTTATGTGTTATGATTATGTTATGGTTCATGGGAATTGTTTATGTATACGAGTGGTTCTATGATAAATAGAGGGTGGGGGAGCCAATGACATCCCTCCAATTAAATGGGTAATTTGACGAAGGTAAATGTTAATGTTTTTCCTAATAGATTTGGGGAATATACTATGATAGGTATTCCAAACATATCCCTCAAGGTTACTCCCTATGTAGCTGTGAAAGCTGTAATGTAATTGTGTTATAGATTATACAAGTTAAATATATGATTTATAATTTCTATTATTTTTTTAAAAAAATTATAATTCCAAGAGGTATTTTAAAGAGATTATGTTTTTTGAGTGAAAAGTATGATTTCATTTGTTTGTATGTATTCATGGACTAACATTTCCATTCCTTATTTTATATCCGTTACAAATATTTTTACTCACATCCCATGTTTTTAAAATTATTTTCACAGGGTATATAGATGGGTAAGAAAAAATAATAATTCAATAATATTTTTATCAAGAAAATAATTCTTGATTTATTTAAATAATTTTATGTTATAAAAAAATTGATAGCGAGTCGAGGAATAAACTATGTAAATTTTTAGTTATTATGTAATAGTTGTGTCTTAATTATCTAAAAATATAAACCTAGAAAAATCATCAATTTGAATTTATTAACTTAACTAAAGATTATGTAACATTTAAGGTCAGAGACTTATCGTTGGTATTAAAGGCCAATTTTGATAACATTAAAGGTAAGTGTGTTATTTAAGAATAAGTGACTTGTTTTATATAACCAAAATTGATAGAATATTAAAAAGGGTTGTAGTTATTTTATATAAATTCAATGAGTTTAAGATAACATGAATATGTATATATTAGTTTTTTACCTCCACATAAGATTGTATATGGTGATTTTCTAGGTATACTCACACTGACATTTTTGGTTTTACAAAATGAATGGATCTAGCAGGAACCAATGTAAAAACGGATGTGAAATAAATTATAGTTATTTATGAATAAGAAACTAACTGAAATGGGAGATGCAATGAGAAATCATGTGGTTACCTGGAGTCATGATTGACCACTTTAACAATGGTGAATTTTATAAGACTACATATGTAACATCCTAGGTAAATAAAGAATAATACATTTTCATATTTAATAATATTTGTAACTAAAATATTAATTTTACTTTAAATGGGATTCTATTTTCTATGGCGTACATGATACGCAACAACTGGTTTCTTTGAAATCTTATGTTTCATGCAATGGTGAGTCATAGTGAAAAATAATAATATAATATTATATTAAATGGTAGTTAATGCTTGGACATTATATTAGAGGTAATGAAAAAAACTAACTAAAATATGATTATACATGTTTGTTAAGTGTTTTAAATTTATCCAATAACATTTAGAGGCCTAAAATATGAATGAATCTAATTTTAAGCATAACTATTAAAATATTCTTTAAAAGGTCGATTTACTGCCTTTTGATAGAGAACCCTCTTTAAATATAATTTTTTTCACTTTTATATGTTCTATTGGACAAAATAAAATTTTTCTTTATATTTGGGACATCAATATTTACTTTGGGTAAATTTTTGGTATTTGTCTGATAAAATTAATTTTTTAATGAATAGTGAAATTTATTGTATTTTAATTCGAAACTACCTTTTTATCTAACTTATTATATGGGAAGATTATCTTTTTTATTTATTTTAAAATGTAATTAGATTATATTTTTACTATTTTATCCAATGTTAGTCATTATAAGTAATTTCACTTTGAAATTAGACATTAACAAGTGTTAATCTTTTGATAGTTATTATTTCTTAAAAACACGCTTTTTTGTTTTGACAACGGGAATTAATTTTATATTTAATTAATCCATATTCTATGTTTTTAATTTGGTAAAATAGAAATTATTTTTGAATTTGTGATATCAAAAACATCTTAGCCTGAATATTTGGTATTTTTCTGAGAAACCATAATTTTTTATGAATAGTGAAAACACTAAGTAGTAGTTAAAAACTAACATTTTCATTTAAATGAAAATTTACCACTTTTGTGAACTGAATAATAAAAATCAAACATACATGGTTGTTATTATTAAGTGAAATTTGATTCAATACGATGAGAATAATTTTTGATGAATTGTAACTTTTGACTTTTATTTACTGCAGTTAAAGGTAAATAGGTTAAATTATGGTAAAAATAATTTTATAATAATATTAATTTACCATAACATGTTTCTTAATCTTATTGGTTGATACATTTACGACCATGGGAATCCTTGGGTCGATTTTGGGACCCCATGGAGCCACGTAAGAGTGATAATGACATATTATATTAATTAATTTAAATTAAAGACAAAAATGACAGAAACATATATGTTTTAGTGAATAATTTTTTATGTGGAATTATATATGTTATCTCTTTGACAATAAATATTCTTTTTAAATCTAAAAATCCTTCCTACATTATGGTATTTGTTTTATAATCTTTATACATCAAATAAGCAAAAATATTTATGAAACAATAATGATGCAATGATTAACTCATTAATAAATGATTTAAATAAATAAGTTTATAAAAATTAAAAATATATCCAAAACCTATTAAATTATTATTGGATGATTTTATTTCAAAAATTTTCCATATTATCTTCATATTTAATGAGTTTGGGACCATTAAAACCGAAAATAATTATAAAATGAAAATAATATTTTCAAACTTTCTGAAAGAGCCCCTCCTCCCCCTTATAAAACATCCTCACCTCTAACCCATTACTCACACCTCTCAAGCCCTATGTCTCATACAAAATCTGCCCAATTAATCTCCTTAATTCCTTCTCTTCCACCTAGAAGACTTATCTTAGTCACAAGGTGATTCAATAAATCCTTATGGTTCAAACCAAAGGGAGTTACCCGATTTAAAGGTAACATCTTCTTTTATGTTCTTTTCATTTATTTTACTTCTCTAACCCCCTAAACTTTTTTTGTTCCTTTATTTTATAAAAAAACTAGTATCCTCAATATACTAGTATGTGTTTCTGAGAATTATTCTAACTAAACTTACCCACACCACCATTTAATGGGTGAAAAACATACTGTTTCTATGGACGACGAACTACTGCCTCATGAAACGACGATTGATCGATTATATCCTACCACCTATTATGGTGGTCATTATGATAGAAATTTATTTATATGTAATATATATTATATTTTTATTGTTTCTTTGCTTCTGTATTTTTCATTTATAGCAAACCTTCATGGTTTACATAATGGGTAAACAAGGTAATTTCATTTTAGGAAGTGCATACTAGCACCCCCTTAAAGTGATATGACTCATTAATACCATACGTAGGACGTATAAAGGATGGTGTTACTAAAATTTATATTATAATAGAATTATAATATACCTATGTATAATTAATCATTCATTACATTAAAATACGAAATAGAAATGAAAGTAGCGTTCATGCGTACGTACGACTTACCATGTCCAGGGAATGTGCATTTCATTTATTATATCAATATTTTATGTATTGTTATAAATAAATATATATACTGGATATATATGATACATATGATATCTAAATAACGTATATAATTCTGGTGATAATGGACTTTTGACCACACGTAAAATTTATAATTATAATAAGTTCATTTTTATCTCAAGTTCTGAACATCGACAAAATGTCTGATATGATCTCAAATAAAAAAACGATTATTATAAAAAGGTAATAAGTGATATAAAAAGAATAATAAACTTTAAAAAGTTTCTTTAGCAAGTATAAGTTAACTTAAGTTTATTATTCAATAAATTAAAGAACGAATGGGTCATGTCGGACATGAGGTAAGGGACTTCGTCTCAATCTCCTTTCGTTGAGGAATAATTTGATTTATACTTGAATTTATTTTATACGGTGTATAAACCCCCTTTTATTTTCATTTAATTCAAAGATATTCATTTTTCTACGTATCATTTTACTAAAATATGAATGGATTTTTTTAACGTCTACGGAGACAATGACCTCTCCGCCACCGTAATAGTTAGCTGGCTTCCTCTATAAGAAAAAATGTTTTTAAAATGAAAAAGAAACCCCTTATTAATTTTTAGGGTGTTTTGGTATTGAATATGTTTTTTGAAATCAATTTATTATTTCAATGTCTTGAAATAAATTATTAATATTGAAAATTAAATCTTAGTAGTAAAATATTTATATTTGCAATATTTTCTGTGTTATGATTTTATAATGGTACTTGGATATTTGACAGGTGGTTATGTGATAAATCAAATGACAGATAGTGTTGTGATAAACCAGGATAGGTGGTTAAATTATAGCCTTCAATGCATTGGGTATAGAAGTCAGTTATATGGCTATTCCGTTTAGTGAGATGTGTTGAAGTCGACCGTATGATTATTCTATTTAAGTATGTTTATGTCCCAAGTTACCTGTATATGTTATGTGTGCTTTCTATGGATTTTATGGTAAATGTTTTGTCATAAATGGGTAATAAATGACCTTTTATATAGTGAAGAGTTTTTACTACTTCATAAAGGTAAAAATTATTACTAATGATAAGGTATTCTTAGTTTACATGTTGTTTTTAAAAACATACAATTTTCATTATTTTTGTATCCCTTAAAGAACTTTTTATGCTCATCCCATTTTATTGAAATTTTTTTCATAGGATATAAGGTGGAATAGTGTCAAGGATGGGATAAAGAAAAATTCATGCTATCTAAAACATGGATCTCGACATGAATCTTTTTTTTCAAAAGTTTTTATTTTATGAAAAAATGGAAACTAAGTATAAGTGTCTGATTGTAATATTAATTTTTTTATGTTATGAATTAATTATCTAAAGCTATAACCCTGAAAAGATCATCAATATAAATTATTAACTTTATTCAATATTATGTAATGTTTAAGGTCGAGTCCTTATAGTTGGTATCAAAGGTCATTTTAGACAAATTTTGGTGGTAGGGTATTGTTAAATTAATATCCATAAATTAATTTATGTTAATATTGAAATGATATAGAATTTAAAAATTACCATATTGTTTTGCATATGATATTTCTATGTTCAGAATGTTTTTCTATAGAGGAAATAAGGCTACTATGTTTGGAAGTCATATAAAAGAGAATAACATTCCAAATCAGCAACCTAGGATGGTCGAAATTAGAATTGAACAGTTTTTTGTAGTGATGGATCAGTTGAATCAGGTGATAAATGGTGGTTGTGTTAATTGATGATATTTTGTTTTATTCCAAAAGTAATGAAGATCATGAATGTAATTTAAGTTTTGTCCTACAAACCTTAAAAAAAAAATTTGTGAAATTCAGCAAGTGTGAGTTTTGGTTACAAAAGATTTATTTCCACGGTCACATTGTTTATAAAAAATGGCATACCTATTGATCATGCTAAAAAAAAGTGGTTGTAGAATAGCCAAGACCCACAAATATAACTGATATCCATAGTTTCCTTGGTTTAGAACATTATTACAGGAGGTTTGTTGAGAATTTTTCACGGTTATATAGTCCAGTGACAAAGTTAACTCAAAAGGTGTTAAGTTTATTTATACAAAATAATGTGATGATTGTTTTCAGAAATTGAAAATAAGATTAGTGAATGCTCTTGTTTTGCCATTAACTTCTAGAAATAGTGATTTTGTTACCTACAGTGATGCTTCGTTGAAAGGACATAGTTGGGTTTTAATTCAGAATGATCAAGTAATTGCTTATGATTCACATCAGTTGATGCCTCATGAGTTAAAATACCCTACACATGATTTAGAATTAGATGATGTTTTTTTTTCTTTAAGAATTTGGCGGCATCATTTGTATAGAGTAAAATGTGAAATATATACTGACCACAGATGTTTGAAGTATATAATCACTTAGAATGAATTAAACATTAGAAAAAGGAGATGGTTAGAATTAATAATGGATTATGATTGCATGATCCATTACCATATAGGAAAGGAAAATAAAGTGGATGATGCTTTGAGTAGAAAAATTAATGATTCATTAACCATGATACGCTTGGAATGAGATTCCTTGGTTTTTGATTTGATGAAGTTTGGAATAGAAGTTGTTGGTGCAGGAAATTCCCCTGTTTTTTTCAGGTGTCAGTGAAATAATCTCTATCAGACAAAATTAAGAAAGAGCCGAAGAAAGACAGTGAGTTACTGAAAAAGGTAGAGTTAGTTCGTAAGGGTATGTTTCCTGAATTTAACATTGATAATGATTGTGTTTTGAGGTTTGGAAAGAGATTATGCTTTCCTTGTGATTCACAGTTGAAGAAAGAGTTATTATATAAAGCTTATAGTTCTCAGTATTTAGTTCATCATGGCAGTACTATGATATACAAAGATCTTGAAGAGTAATACTGGTGGGGTGGAATGGAAAGAGATATTGCTAACTTTACTATGAATTATTTGACATGTGAACTGGTTAAACATATCAACAGTTACAAAAATTGATGATTTAGCCTTTATCAGTGCCAGAGTGGAAATGAGAAAATATATCCTTGGACATTGTTATGAGATTACCGAAGACATCTCGAGGTAATAATGCAATCTGGGTTGTTGTTGATTGATTGACTAAATAAACTCATTTCCTTCCTACTCAAGATAATTTGTTTCTAGATAAACATTCCTGGTTGTATGTTAAACATATTTTCATGTTTCATGTATTTCCCCTCTCCATTGTTTCTGATCATAATCCTAGGGTTACTTCTAACTTTTGGAAAGGCCATCTGAAGTCATTGGGTACTGAATTATATTTTAGTACAACTTTTCATCCTCAATCATATGGAAAGTTATAATGAACTATTTAGAACTTGGAGGATATTCTATGTGCTTGTTCAATAGATTAGCATTGATGTTGGGACCAACATATTTTGTTTTTTGAATTTTCATATAATTAATGTTTTCATTCCAGTATACATATGGCTCCATTTGATGTTGATTCAATAATGTTTCTTTATAACTTTTCTATTCCTTTATGTTTTGAAAATCTCAAACACCCTTTTTAAGGAAAATTTCATTTTCCTATATTTTATCTTTATAAGGAAAATTTTCCTTCCCCAAGGAAATTTCTCCTTACAGTATTTTTATTGTTCATATTCTAAGTATAAAATTCTGTTTCATATCCAAAACCTCATAATCATATATATATTTAGATATAAAGAATTATTTTTTCATAATCCAAATTCACACCCTGAGTTCTCCGAATTCAAATGTCGAACTCGTATGAGTTTAGACTCTGAGTTCTCTGAATTCAGACTCCGAGTTCTCTGAATTCAGACTCAGAACGCTAATGATTTTGGACCTTGAGTTCTCTGAATTTAGACTCTGAACTCTTAGGAGTTCAGACTCTGAGTTCCATGAATTTAGACTCTGAACATTTATGATTTTAGACTTCGAATTCTTATGAATTCAGACTCCAAACATTTATGAGTTCAGATTTCAAGTTCCAATGAACTCAGACTCTGAGTTCTCTGAATTTAGACTGTAAACTTTTATGAGTTCAGACTCCGAATTCTTATAAATTCATACTCTGAACATTTATGAGTTCAGACTCCGAATTCCAATTAACTCAGACTCTGGCTTCTTATACATTCAGACTTTGATGTTTATAGAATTATAACTCCGAATTCATTGATAAACAGAATCCAAATATCTATATAATATAGACTCTGAATAGTTTTTTCATTATACTGAAAACATTCATTTTTTTAGAGTCCAAAAAAATAAATTTGTTCAGGAAACCATGTTTTTTTCAAATCCTTGATAAAATTATGGTACGATGTCACACGTTCTGTTTCTAACAAACCATTGTTTGAGTGACAAGTGTACATGTCCCTCTCAAATTCAAGGAAAAATATGAACATTGGGGGAGAGAGTCGACCGTTGAAGTTGTACCTATAAATTAGAGCTCATTTGAAAGAGCTCAAAACATTGACACTGATTGATCAATATAGAGATTAAATGTTGTTGAAGTGATTTTTAGAGATAGATTCACATGCATTGTGCGTACTGAACATCTTGTTAAAAATTGTTTCATGCAACTCCGAATGTTTCTGTGTACATTCGAGGGCTTCTAGGGATAGGAAGACAGAGGTGTCGACTACCTTATAGTTCACGGACTTCCTTGTAGAGGAAGGCAGAGGTGCCGACTACCTTGAAGTTGGGGGCTTGTGAGGATAGCAAGATAGACTCCGATCATTGTATCGAGGGATTACCCTAGTGTTGGTAAGACATACTTTCTTGAATGTATAAATCAAGGGACCTTTATCCACTGATTTTGGATACCCTTCTCTTGGCATTAAAAGACTTTCTACTTTTTACTTCAATTGTTTCATGTTTTCCTCTGCATTTTTGTTGTTTCGGAAAGTATAACTATCTTATAATTTCTTATACATGTACTTTGATTGGTAAGATTCTATACGGTTTAACGTAGAATCTTTGTCCTTGTAAACTTCTATTTTTTTTATTTCCAGAACTACTTTTCCGGAATCAAGCCAGTTTGTAGAACTTATAGCTCTTGTGAATTTACATTTTTTAACTTTGTTAAGCATTACCATATTTAAAAGTTCTAAAGTAATTTTTTAAAGTATACAATTCAGCCTCCTCTAGTATATTGGGCATCTACATAATTATTATGATACTACAATCAGTATCATTTCTATCCTAAAATTGGTATCAGAGGGTGTTTATGGAACACTTATATTCACATAAATGTTTTTTTCACATGTTTTTCATTGTTCTATATTTTCCTTGCTTATGATATTTTTTTCCTAGTTTACAAACTTTTATTACTGACATGTATGTGTGGAAATATTTTTTTTAAGATGGCAGGAATCAATGTTGGTTCCATAGAAAACCTAAATCGTACTAGACCACCTATTTTTGATGGGAATGAGTATGAATATTGGAGAGATAGCTTGAAGACATTTATTATCAATACTGGAGTAGAAAATTGTTTTACACTTAATAGATGATATAAAATCCCTGACAAGGAAGTCAGAACCTTCACCAACCAAGAAAATAATGAATATCAACTGAATTATTAGGTATATAATAGTCTAATTTGTTCTATGACTAGAAATATATATAGACAATTTTCATCCTGTGAGGCAGAAAATTATATTTGGAAGAAGCTTGAGGTAACTCACTTTGGAACATCAAAATTCATTGAAACTAGAAGAGCCATGCTCAGAGCAGAATATCATGGTTTCTTCTTTCCTAATGGGGAACCTATATATATGGTACAACAGATATTTATAACTATTTTAAATAGTTTACAATCCATGGGTGAGAAATTATTAGATGATGAAACTCTTGTGGAAAAAATCATAGACATCATGCCCAATGAATGGGAATCTAAGAGAGAAGCCATATATGGGAATAGAAATGTTAAACAGATTTCGCTTGATTAAATTTTTGGAACTCTTCTTCAACATGAGACTAGAATGAAGAGAGATGCTGAAAATATTAAGATTAAGAATGGGAATGGAAATGTTTCTTTTACAACAACTTGAAATCATATGAAATCCAAGACTCCTTAGAGAGTTAAATGATCTAAATGTAAGAAGGTTGTTATTCAATCCAAATCTAGTGGAATTGAATCCTTAGAAAATGAATTATCCAATCTTGATCAAAGAATGAACAAGATAGTTGGACAGATGAGTTTTCAATCTAGGTACAAGAAGAAGGAAAGCAAAGCTAAAAAAGACTCAGAAGTCACTTATTATGAATTCAAGGGAGCTAGAAATATCAGGCCAGATTGTCCTATGCTTAAGATAAAGGAAAGAAAAAAAGGCATTATGAAAGGAATAGAAGGAAGTACTACAAAGCTAAAGCTAATAATGTTCTGAAAGTTAATGACACGTGGAGTGCTAGTGGTGGTGACTCTTCAGATGAATCATCAGAATACAAATCTTCTAGACAGAAGAATCTCAGTTTAATATCCAAAATACCTATTGAGAGTCATTGTTAAATAGAAAAGGTACACAATACTGAATGCATCACCAATGTATCTCTAAATAGTAATAGTAAATACAATGAATACTCCGATGAAGAATCTTATTCTTAGGAAGATAATACTTTACTGACCTATGAAAAAGTTTCTTGGTTTGCTAAGCATATAGAGAATGAGAATTCAAAACTCAACAAAAGGCTTGATAACGCAAATTATGGAAATACTATTCTTACTAAGGAAATATCAGATCATTATAAAGATCTTAATAAGAAAGTTTTTGATTTTGGAAGTATTTAAAAAAACCTTGAGGAAGTTAATTCTAAGAAGGATAAACTTTCTATGGATTTAGAAAACATAATTTCTAAGAATTTTTTTTTTGAGACTAACTCGAGTTCTAAAAAAAATGTATTGGAAGATAAGAACTTAGTTATTAGACTAAAGTCAAAAATATTTTCCTTGGGGAATTTTTTGTCAAACTTTACCTTAGGTAATGAATATTTTGATAATATGTATTCCCAAATTTAACCTCTAAAGAATAATTCTTTATTTGGATATAATAGTTCAATACCGATTTTTAGTAATAATAATTTTGTTCCTCAAATTGCTCCATTCTGCACTAAGTGTCAATGTGGTGGGAATTGGGAAAAATTGTTCCTTAAACAAAACTCAGTCTTTAGAATTTTATAAATCTTTTTTTCAAATAAAATGTGGATTCCTAATATTTTTCTTTCTCATGATTCCGGATCCAAGAAATTCTGGATTCGGAAAATCTAAATCTCTTATTTTTAGGAAAATAATGATAGTACCCACAACAATACATGGTACATGGATAGTGGATGTTCCTGGAATATGAGTGGTAACAAAAACTTCTTTGAAAATATTTTCAGGGAAAAATGAGGAAAAGTAACTTTCAGAGATAATGCTCAGGGAGAAATTATTGGTATAGGGAACATCATTCTTCATGGAAAAAAAATTGATTTCAAATGTTTTATTTATTAAGGGTCTTAAGCACAACATCATTAGCATAATTCAATTATGTGATGAAGGTTACCTTGTGAATTTTAGGCATGACAAGTGCTTTGTACACAATTCTAAGGAAGGGTTTATTCTTTCTACTCATATGACAGAGAATGTATACACACAAAACATATAAGACCTTAGGAGCCAAGATCCACCTTGCCTTAGTGAAATGGAAGATAATTCTTGGTTATGGAATTAAAGGATAGAACACTGTATCCTTTGGACCCTATGAAAACTGTCTAAGAAAAAACTAGTTAAGGATCTACCGGAGCATAGATTTGATTCTTCAAAAGTCGGTGATCCTTGTTAATATTGAAAGAAACATAAATCAAGTATTAAGTCAGTCGGTGAAGTCTCAACCACTGATGCATTATAGTTAGTGCATATGGATATTTTTGGTTCAACACAAACAGGAAGCATTGAAGGAAAATATTATGTATTTGTCTTAGTTGAAAATTACACTAGATTTATGTGGGTCTATTTTCTAGAAAAGAATTCTGATGCTTTAAATTATTTCAAAAGTTTTAGTGCCCAAGATAAAAATGAGAAAAACATTCTTTTTATAACAATTCATAGTGATCATGGAGGAGAATTTAGAAATTCTGATTTTGAAACATTTTTTAGTAGAAAAGAAATTACTCATAACTTCTCAACACCTATAACACCTCAATAGAATGGTGTTGTTGAAAGAAGAAATAAAATTTTTCAAGAAATAACAAGAACCATGTTGAGTGAGTATTCTGTGGCAAAAAATGTTTTGGGCTGAAGCTGTAAGTACTGGTTGTTATACAATAAATAATGTTTTGATTAGACCTTTTCTTAATCAATATCCTTATGATTTATCGAATGGTTGTAAAACTAGTCTTTCATACTTCATGGTTTTTAGTTGAAAAGTAATCATCTGGAATACTAAAGATAATCTATATAAATTCACACCAAAATCTAATGAAGGAATTTTCGTAGGCTAATCCACAACTTCTAAGTCTTATAACGTTTTCAATAAAAATACTTGTACTGCTGAAGAAATAGTACATGTAAAATTTGATAAAACTGATCCTTTTGTTTTTAAAAATCCTCAACCTATATCTTCGGATGTGTTTTCAAAAAATGAATATCATCATTTGTTAGAAGATCCTCTTGATAAGGAAAATTTATAAAAATATATTTCTGAAACATTTAACCCAAAATACATCCTACCCTATGTTGATAAATAGGTTTTACAAAAAAAAAATCAGTTGTTTCTTAAGAATCATCCCAGTGATAGCATCATTGGGGATGTGAATTAACCTGTAAGTACTAGAAGATCCTTATAGAATGAATTAGAACATCTAGAATTCCTTTCCCATTTAGAACCAAAAAGCACAGATGAAGCTTTAGGTGATGATGATTGGATAAAAGTTATGCAAGATGAGGTAAATGAATTCGAATGGAATAAAGTCTTGTCCTGGGTTGAAAGATCTAAAGAAACTTTTGTTATTGGATTCAAATGGGTCATCAGAAATAAGTGTGATGAAAATGGAATCATAGTAATAAATAAAGCTAGATTGATTGAAAAAGGTTATAATCAACAAGAATGAATAGACTATGACAAAACATATGCTCCAGTAGCTAGACTTGAATCTATTCATATTCTACTTGCCTTTGTAGCATTTTTCAAATTAAGACATTTTCTAATGGATGTTAAATGTGCATTCCATAATGGTTTTGTACAACATGAAGTTTTTTTTGAACAACCTCTTTGTTTTGAAGATACAAAACATCCTGAACATGTTTTCAAACATAAAAAAGCTTTGTATGGACTTAAGCAATCCCCTCGAGCTTGGTATGATAGACATACAAGATTTTTTCTTCTAAATAATTATGTTAAGGAAAATTTTGATCCAAACCGTCTTTTAAAATATATAATAATAATGTTCTGATTGTTCAAATTTTTGTTGATGACATTATATTTGGTTCAACTCTTCAATCATTAACCTATTCCTTTGCAGATATAATGAAATATTAAATTGAAATGAGTATGATGAGTGAGTTAAGATATTCCTTGGTTTTCTAATTTCTCAAAAACTAGAAGGAATCTATATATCCCAACATAAGTATATTAAACATCTTCTTAAAAATTATGGATACGATAAAACTAAGAGTATAAGTACTCACATTGGTACCTCAAAGTAACTGGATCTAGATGAAGCTGGGAAACCAGTAGATCAAACATCTTTTAGAGGTATGATAGGAAGTCTACTTTACTTAACAAATAGTCATCTAGACTTTATGTTTTCAGTATTATTATGTGAAATATATCAATATAATTCTAAATAATATCATTTAATGGCAGTAAAAACAATTTTTTTCTACTTAAAGGGAACCCTGAATCTAGGAATCTTTTATACTTCTGGAAATGATTTTGTTTTAAAAGGGTTTTCAGATACTGACTTTGGTGGGTGTAGAATGGATAGGAAAAGTATATCCAGAACATGTCATTTCTTTGGAGATTAATTAGTTTCTTGGTCATGAAAAAGAAACACTTAGTCGCTCTTTCCACTACTGAATCTGAATATGTAGCATCAAGAATTTGTTGTACTCAAGTGTTCTGGAGTCAACATACAATCATAGACTATGGTATTAGTTTTACCAAAAAAAAATCTAGTGTGATAATATTAGTGCCATTAACCTTAGTAAAAACCCTTCACATCACTCTCATGCAAAATACATGGATATTAGGCATCACTTTCTTAGGGATCACACACATAAAAGAGATAGCATTATTCAATTTATCGGAATGGATGATCATCTTGATGATATTTTCACAAAATCTTTACCCTCTGAAAGATTTGAATACATTTAATATAAGTTAGGAATGATAACCATAAGGTAATCATTCTTATTAACTTCCTGTTAAAACTAATCTTCTTACAGTAAGTAACTCATTCTCATAGGGGGGAGTACATTTGTTTGTAAGATTTTCTAAATTTTCGTAATGATGCTTTACTAAATTTTCGAAATGAAGGTTTTATAAATTTTCGTAATGAATATTTTCAAAATTTTCCAAATGAAGATTTTCTAAATTTTCGTAATGATGATTTTCAAAATTTTCATAAAGATGATTTTCTAAATTTTCGTAATGAAGATTTTCTGAATTTTCTTAAAGAAGGGTTTCTAAATTTTTCGTCATCCGTTTTTTTAAAAAAATCTCGTAATTAAAATTTTCAGAATCTATAGTTCTTCAAGAAGAATTTTCCTCATTACGAATAATCTTCCTAACAATCCGAATGGTATGTTTCCTTTCTTGAGTTTATGTAATAATATTTTAGTTATTTGTATTTTCATTCCTATTTAAATTTTCAGATTCATTTTTTTCCTCTTAAATCCGAAGGATTTTTTTTAAAAAAAAAATCAAAAGATCATATCATTCCAAGATTTCCTTGTGGATATCATCTCAACCTTCAGATCCGATCAGAAATCTTTTTAGCCATTATATTGAGTTTGGAAGATGAATTTTCGTCTCAATTGCCTATATAAAGGACCCCCCTATGGTTTTCCCATATCGAGATCCAAGATTTCGCGTGCTGAAGCCATGCTCTCTTATATAAGCTCGTTCAAAATTTTCAAGGTTTCCTCAACACTGAATATCTGTTGAAGTATCTTCACAAAAAGACATGTCAACTGTCAATCCGATTTTTGAATGGAAGATTTACAGAGAAAGGTTGGTACATCCAAATTTTATTGCTAAGTCTAATTCTATCATCTCAAAGAACATCAAGCTCAATAGATGGGAGAGTGTTTGCGTATCAAAACTAGGAGCTTAGGATCTGGTATACCCTGACTTGGTAGTAGAATTTTATGATTCTGTAAGCTTTTTAAAGGAAGAAGGAAAAGATATATTCTCCTTCAAGAGCTATGGGAAGACTTATGTCTTTCTTACACTAAGGTATCTAGTTTGATAGGAGTTCCATATGATGGTGAGGTAGAGTTCTGCTCACATAAGCTGCCTGATGTTAAAGGATGTTTTGATAAAGAGAAGATAATTTCTTCCCATGGTCTTTTAGATGTGAAGACTCTAAATATTGTTCACCGATCTAAAAATTTTTAGATTCTTGAATTTTGGGTTCAATGATTCATCATTATAAGAAAAGGTGACAAGGATACGTTGAAGAAGAGTGACATGTATATCCTGGGTTTCTTGGTGAATCTAAGAAAGATTAACTTGGCTAAGCATATTCTGATTATAATTTAGAATGTAAAGAATAGAAATTTAAAGGTTCAGATTATTATGTATCCAGCCATTCTCTCAAAGATGACTATTCAGTGTTTAGAGTCCTTTAGAATACCTTGTAGTTCTATTCCAAGAAATTGAAAAGTTATTCTAGTAAGTGATGACACTCAGAAGAGGATGAAAATTTGTTTTTCTAAAGAATTAGGATAATACTTTGATTTATGAGAAGATGATGTGGAATGTATTTTGATGAAATGGGAGGTGGATAAACCTTCTAAAATTGATGGAAGGAAGAGGAAGCTAATGGAAACTGATGAGAAATAAAAATCCCTAGAGGCAAATGAAACCCAATCCGCACCACCAAACCCTAAGAAGCAAAAAGAATATTCATATGAGGTAGTAGAAAAATGTATGGAAGACACGGAGAAAAAGAAAGAAGGGGATCCTAACTTTGGATTGGATCCTACAGAAGCAAAAGCATTAAATGAAAAGACTATTGATGAGCTTGAAAAGAATGAAAGAGAAAAGAACCAAAAGAAGAAGATAACTAAAGTAGTGATTTTGAAATATCTTCTAAAGGCTACTGAGAAAGCCTCCGAAAATATTCCAATACCACAATCATTTTTATTAGTAGCTTTAATAGAGAGACCAATAAAGAAAAATGTGACTCTGAAAAAAGCCCAAGTAAAAGTAGTAGAAGAAGTAGAACAAGTAGAAGAAGTATAAGAAGAAGAAGAAGAGGCCAGTGATGAATCTAATGATCTCATTAAGCATGTAGAATATTTTCATGAGAAAGGAAGTCCATTTGTGAGGCTTTCAATCCTAACTTCCTATGTTGAGTCTTCAAATCATGCTACCCTTGGGAATTGTGAGAAAGTTAAAGGTGAAAAGGTTGAAGTAGAAGTGACTAAGATGTCTAATGAAGAATGTTATAATCCGGATTTTATTTATCCTGAGGATGTTGAGGTAGGATCTGAGATGGAAGAGATATATGAATATAAAATTGTTCAACTATCAGATAGTGAACATATATCTCATAAACAAGAAGAGGCCATTCTGAAACCTGATAATGGGAAACAGGTGGTTGTTGATACTCCTAGTAGAGTAGTAGTGAAGAAGAAATAAGTGGGTGCATCATCAAAGAGGAAGGACATTGAAATAGAGAAAGAAGCCTCGCCAAGTAAAGTCTAAGATTCTGAATCGTCCTCCCTTGGACATGATTGCGTAGTTCAATATTTGAAAAAACTTGTTGGTAAAATTCCATTATTTCCAAGAATAGACTCGAGATCCCAAATGCTTCAACACATCCTAAATAAAAATACAGATTTAGTGTCAATGGTAATGGATAAGTATGTAAATATTGAGGTAGATTTCAAAACATTTTTCATAATCTATAAGGCCCACAAAAGATCTTGAAAGAAAATGACCAACTATTCAAAGAAAACTATAGAAGGCATGAGATTTATTGATGACTTCTAAGAAATTGTCAAGAATTCATTTGACACTGAAGATAGTAAGATTAAGGATCTCACAAATAGTTCTGAAAAAAAGATAACACTAGAACAGAATTCTTGGATTCAAGAAGTGAACGATCTGAATGGGAATTTATATTCAGTTGATCAGAGTTGGAAAAGAGAGAGGTATCTCATTATTGAGATATATGAGAAGATAGTCAAGCAAGAATAATTCTTGAACGATTAGTAATAATCTCTCAAGGATCTGGAAGAAAAAATCAAATCCCTAGAGAAGAAAGCTGAAAATCAGGATCACCTTCTTAAGCGTGCAGAGGAAGATCACAAAGTGCTTAAAAAGTTCAAAACAATAGTGATGAAGCTGATGCCCATGGAAAAGGAAGGTTAACATTGTTCAATTCCAATCTTTTTTTGTATTTTCCTTGAGTAAATTTTTCCAATTGTAATGAAAATTTGATTTTCTCTTTATAATTTTGTTTGTTTATTACTAATATTTAATGTACCATATTTACTTTTCCCATTACCTATATTCCTTTTTGAAAATCAAAACAGTGGAGAAAGGGTTGTTAAAAAGAATACAAAGTAAAAGAATAAATTTCCCTATGTATGGGGAGTTTATCTAAGGGGGGGTTTTCATTATAAATATTTCCATATGCAAGATAATGTAAAATCT
This sequence comes from Viscum album, assembly GCA_963277665.1. NCBI lineage: Eukaryota > Viridiplantae > Streptophyta > Magnoliopsida > Santalales > Viscaceae > Viscum > Viscum album. The sequence goes on along the minus strand of OY728130.1, from coordinate 759,644,535 downwards.
CATTCATGAAATCAAGAATATGATCCTTAGTTTTTCCAAGGCCTAAGGGGGAGTTTGTCGTATTCATCATTTCGCATGTGTTAAAGGAGGTAAATTTTATTATAAATGTCTAGAAAAATATTTTCTAATTCCTTAAATTATTTTTTCGTAAGGATGTTTGTGCTTTCCAAATTTGTGAGATTGTTGAGTCAATAAGGTATCTTTATGACTTTTCAATTCCTTTATGTTTTGAAAATCAAAAATACCCTTTCTTAAGGAAAATTTCATATTCCTATGTTTTATCTTCATAAGGAAAATTTTACTTCCCCATGAAAATTTATCATTACCATATTTTCATTTTTAATATTCTAAGTATTAAATTCGGTTTCATATCCAAAACCTCAGAATCATATATATAATTATATAGAAAGCATTCTATTTTCAGGATCTGAATTCAAACTCCAAGTTCTCCGAATTCAATCTCCGAATTCTTATGAGTTCAGATTACGAGTTCTATAAATTCAGACTCCGATTTCTTATAATTCAGACTCCGAACTCTTATGAGTGTCAAACTCTGAGTTCTCTGAATTCAGCCTCTAAACTCTTATGAGTTCCGACTTCTTGTTATCTGAATTCAGACTCTGAACATTTATGAGTTCAGACTTTGAATTCTAATGAATTAAGACTCTGAAAATTTATGTGCTCAGACATCGAATTCCAATAAACTCAGACTCAGAGTTATCTGAATTCAGACAACCAACATTTATGAGTTCAGAATATGAATTCTTATGAATTCAGAATCTAAACATTTATGAGTTCAAACTCCAAATTCAAATGAACTCAAACTATTAATTCTTATGAATTCAGACTCCTAAGTTTATAGAATTATAACTCTGAATTCCTTGATAAACATAATCCGAATATACATGTATTATAGACTCCGAATAGTTTTTTATTATACTCAGAACATTCATTTATTCTTAGACTCTGAAAAAAAATTGTTCAAGAAACCAATTTTTTTATTATCCGTGATATAGTTATGAAATGATGTCATACTTCTTGTTTCTAACCAACCGTGTTTTGAGTCACATTTGTACAGGTCCCTCCAAAATTCAAGGAAAATATGACCATTGGAGGAGAGAGTTGACCGTTGAATATGTGCCTATAATAGGAGCTAATTTGAAAGATATCACAACTTTGACACTGATTGATAAATATAGAGATCACATGTTGTTGAAGTGATTTCTAGAGGGAGACTCTCATTCCTTGTGCATACTGAACATCTTTCTTAGACTTCCTTTGTGTGACACTGAATGTTGTTGTGTACATTCAAGGGCTTCTGGGGATAGGAAGACAGAGGTGCCGACTACCTTAAAGTTCGAGGACTTCCTTGCTGACGAAGACATAGGATTAGACTCCCTTGAAGTTGAGGGCTTGCGGGGATAGCAATACAGACTCTGATCTTTGTATCGAGGGCTTACCCTAGTGTGGGTAAGACAGAATTTCTTGAAATTATTAATCAAGGGACCTTTATCCAATTTGTTAGATACCCTTCTCATTGGGTAAAAAGATTTTCAACTTATTACTTGTATTGTTTCAACTTTTCCACGACATTTTTTGTTGTTGAGGAAAGTATTACTATATTATAATTTCTTATACTTTTACTCCGATTAGTATGATTCTATAAGCTTTAAGGTAGAATCTTTGTCCTTGTAATCTTATATTAATTTTCATTTTTGGAACAACTTTTTCATAATCAAGAATGTTTGTAGAATATAAGGGTCTTGTGAATTTACGTTGTTTAACTTTTTTAAATATTACGATATTTAGAAGTTCCAAAGGAATTTTTTAAAGTATACAATTCACCCCCCCTCTTGTATATTTCACATCTATATCATTATTACGATAATAAAATCAGTAACCCTTCGATCCTACATTTGAGGCATTATATGGGAAGTAGTGGTGAACTATAGCTTTTTGGGATGGAGTAGGTGAAATGAAGTTGATGGGACCCAAAATGGTAGAAGAGATGATAGAAAAATATAATTTGATTCTGAATAACATGAGAACAACTCAGAGCAGGTAGAAAATTTATACAGATAACTAGATGAAGGATATTTTTTTAGGTAGGTGATCATGTCTTTCTCAACATTTCTACATGGGAAAGTGTGATGTGTTTTGGTAAGAAGGGAAAGTTGAGTCTGAGGTTTGTTGGACCATACAAAATCCTTGGGAAAGTTGGATCAGTTGCGTATGGAGTGATTTACCTCCATGTTTATCCTAGGAACACAATGTTTTTAATTTTTTAATATTGAGGAAGTATATGCCGGATTCATCTCATTTTTTGAGCCCAGAAGTTGTTAAGTTGGAAGAGAATCTCTTCTATAAGGAACAACTAGTCTAGATTATTAACTGTAGTGAGAAAGTGTTGCAAAATAATGTAATTTATCAGGTAAAGGTTTTGTGGAAAATCCATATGGTTGAAGAGGCAATGTGGGAATTTGAAAATTCTATGAGGGATAAATACCCCCACTTATTTGATAAGTGAATAAAATTGTGAGGATGCAATTTTCAAATGGGGGAAGGATGTAACATCATAGGTAAATAATGAATAATACATTTTCATATTTATTAACATTTTTGAATTAAATATTAATTTTACATTATAGTGAATTCTATGTTCGATGGAAAACTCAATACACAACAACAGGTTTCATTAAAATCATATGCTACACACAATGTTGAGTCATACTGAAAAATAGTAATATAATATTATTTCAAATGGTAGTTAATGCATAGCCTTTATATTAGAGGTAATGAACATAACTAACTACAATTTTATTATACATGTTTGTTAAATGTTTTTACATTTATCCAATAAAATTAAGAGTCTTAAAATTTGAATGAATCTAATTTTAAGCACAAATAGTCAAATATTCTTTAAAACGTAGATTTAACAACTTTTGATGGAGAACCCTATCTAAATCTAGTTAATTTCACTTTAATATGTTCTATTTGAAAAAAAAATATTCTTCTTTAGATTCGAGATGTCAAAATTTACTTTGGTTAAATTTTTGGAATTTTTATGATAAAATTAATTTTTAAATGAATAGTTAAATATAATGTATTTTAATTCAAAAATTCCTTTTAATCTAATTTATTTGTATGGTTAAATTATATTTTTATTTGGATTTAAAATTTAATTAGATTATATTTTTACCATTTATTCCAATTTTGGTCATTTGAAGTAATTTAACTTTGAAATTGGACATAAACAAGTGACAATCTTTTGACAGTTATTATTTCTTAAAAATATGCTATTTTTGTTTTGATAATGGGAATTAATTTTAATATTAATACATCCAACTTATATGTTTTTAGTTTTTTAAAATAGACATCATTTTTAAATTCTGAATATAAAATATTCCTTAGGATGAATTTTTGGAATTTTGTTTTGAAAAACATCAATTTTTGATGAATAGTGAAAATACTAAGTTGTAGTTAAAAAACTGACTCATTCTTTTAAATGAAATTTTACTGCTTTTGTGAAATGAATTTTGAAAATACGACATAAATGATTGTTATTAATAAGTAATATGTGGTTTAATAAGATGAAAATAATTTTTGGTGAATAGAAACTTTTGACTTTTATTTATTGCGGTTAAAGGTAAATATGGTAATTCAAGATAAAAATAATATTATAATAATATTTATTTACCTTAACATGTGTCCTAATCATATTTTTTGATATATTTATAACCATATGTATCCTTTGGTCGATTTTTGGACCCCATGTATCCACTTAAGAGTGACAATGACATTTTATATTAATTAATTTAATGTAAAGAAAAAATGAAATAAACATATATATTTTAGTAAATTATTTTTTACATGGTTTTATATAAGTTTCATTTTTGACTATAAATGTTATTTTGAAATATAAAAATATTTTCTACATCATGGTATTCATTTTATAATTTTTGGTCTTCATATAAAAAAATTATTTACGACACAATATTGATGCATTGTTTACCTCATTAATAAATGATTTAAATAAATATGGTAATAAAAATTAGAACAATATCCAAAACCTGTCCAATTATTGTTGGATGACTTTATTTTGAACATGAGTCTTCTTATCTTCTACTTTAATAAATTTTTGTTCTTTAGAAACCGAAAATAGTTATATAATAAAATAATATTTTCAAACATTCCTAAAGGGCCCCTCCCCCAATAAAACCCCTCACATTTAACCCATTACTCACACATATCAAGCCCCTTGGATCATCCAAACTCTGTCCAATTAAGCTCCCTAAATCCCTATATTCCACCTATAAGTCTTACCTTAGGTAGAAGGCTCTTCAAGAAATCTTTTTGGTCTAAACCAAAGGGAGTTACCCCATTAAAACGTAACGTCTTCTTTTAAGTTCTTTTCATTTATTTTATTTATCCAACACCTTAAAATATTTTTATTCCTTTATTTTATAATAACAACAGTATCATCAATATAGTGTGTTTTTTTTAATGAAATTTATTCAAAATACACTTACACACACCTCCATCTAATTGGTGAAGAACATACTGTTTCTGAGGACAGTGAACTACGACCTCACGAAATTACAATTGTTCCATTGTCTCTACCTCTTCTTATGGTGTCCATTTTGATTGAACTGTATTTATATGTAATATATATTACATTTATATTGATTCTATGCTTCTGTATTTTTCATTTATATCATACCATTATGGTTTACATAATTGGTTTAAACGATAAAATCATTTGAGGAAGTGCAGACTATCACCCCCTCAAAATGATATGACTCGTTCATGCCATAAGTTGGATGTATAAAGGATGGAGTTACTAAAATTATATATTATACTAGAATTATTATATAAATTTTTTTAATTAACTATTCATTCCATTAAAATACGTAATATAAATGAATGTAGCATTTATGTGTACGTACGACTTACCGTCTCAATAGACAATGCATTTCATTTCTTATCTCCAAATTTTATGTACTGTTATAAATACATATATATACTGGATATATATATATATATGATATATATGATATTTAAATCATGAATATAATTATTAAGATAATTGAATTTTTACAACATGGAAAACTTATAATTATTACAAGTTCATTTTTTAACTCAAGTTTCGAACATCAACAAAATGTCTGATATGAGCTCATATAATTAACCAATTGTTATAGAAAGGTAACAAGTGATATAAATTGAATAATAAACTTGAATTTTTTTAGAATTTATAGATCAACATAAGTTTATTATTCAAGAAATTAAAGTATGAACGTGTCATGTCGGACATGAGGTAAGAGACTTTTTCTTAATCTCCTTTCATTGACACATATTTGGATTCATACACGACTTTCTTTTATACGATGTATAAACCCTTTCACTATTCATTTCATTCAATGAGAATATTTTTTCTATGTATCATTTTACTAAATGATAAATGGAATGTTTTTAATGTTTGTGGTGATAATGACCTCTCCTTCGTAGTAATCAATAGTTGGCTTCCTCTATAAGCCTCAATGTTTTTAAAATGAAAAAGAAACACCTTATTCTATTTTTTGGGTGTTTTGGTATTGAAAATGGTTTTTGTAACACCCCGAGATTTTATGAAAAATATTCTTTTAATTTCATTAATTTCTTGTGTTGTATGCTACACCAATATTACCTTGCGCTATACACAACACCGTATTAGCTTGCAGTATACGCAACACTTTTCTTGTCTCTTGTTACACACAATTTCAAGTTCGTTTGATAGAAGTTATTCTACCCAACATTGAGTGTATATATATATATATTTAATGTATAAATAAAATATGGTTGGATTCTGTTATACAAAACAACAAAGGAGTTGTACACTACACGAAACCCTGACTTGGCTTGCATTACACGCAATCGCGACCTTCCTCGATAGCGTGTGTTGTACGCAATACCGGGTTTTACTAAACAACGATATATTATTATAATATTGTTATGAACTAGCCATTATGAATAGTGTTAACTAAATTATGAATTTTATAACATTATTATTCATCCTACACATTTCTAGAACATGGTAGAAGAACAAAATAAATTTTTCGGGTAAAATAAGTATTTTTCAAAAAATACAGTTTTACCGCCTTTTGATGGCGCACCCACTTTAAATATAGTTTTTGACATGTTTATAAGTTCAATTTGACAAAATAAAATTCTTCTTTTGAATCAGGATATAAAAATTTACCTTAGATAAAGTTTTGATATTTTTCCGATAACTTTCATATTTTAATGAATAGTAAAAACACGCTTTATTTTAATTAAAAACAACTTTTTTCATCATAATATCTTATGTGGTTAAATTATAATATCGAATAGTTTTAAAGTATAAATAGAATATATTTTTACTATTTAATATAATGTATGTCATTATCATTGATTTTACCTTGAATTTGTAGGTTAAATCAATTCAATCTTTTGCAATGTTTTAAAGAAAACCCCGTTTTCTTTCGACAACAGGATTAATTTTAATTTAATTTCTGCATATTTTGTGTGATGAATTTGGAAAAATGGATTCCATATTTGGAATCAGTGGGTCCAAATTATGTTAATAATCTACTTTTTTATTTTTGGGCATTGTGAATAGTAACTACGGTAAATTTTATTTACTGTAGTTAAAGGTAAATCGGGTAATTAAGGGTAAATATAAGATTATAAAATTACCCTAACACTTGGCAAAATCCTATTTTATGGCTAAAAGAAGACCCATATAACCTAATGGTCGGATTAGATTCATTTTATGAACTTTTGTACAGGAAAATAATTTAATTATTATTAAAACCAAAGAATGTGACAACATGTCACTTTCTTAAATCTTATAAGTATAATAATTTTAATTTAGTGATAAAAATCATGAAAATTCGAACATGAATAGTCTCCAGAAATATAATACAATTATATACATCATAAGAATTTATTTAGAAATTTTAGGGATTAAATAATTATCATTTATTATGACACAATGATGATGTAGTAATTGACTTATTAATGAAATATTGACATAATTGATGTTATAAATGCCCAAATAAATGTAATTTGAGACTTTTTATGACTTACATTAATTTTCTAGGTTAATATGACATGTTAATGTTGATATAAGTAACTTGGTTCGAACTTATCATTCTGTTATAAATTTCATAAAAATCATGTACCAAATAGTGTCAAAATTGACATAAATTAGTATTTAAAACAAATATTATATTATTAATTGTTATTTAATTCCTAAAAATATAAGGTTCATCCAAATGACTTAGATAAGGATATATATATTAATAATAAACAACTTGGGGTTCGTTTTTCTTGTTATGGTATGTTTATTAACCATATAGTGTAAGAAAACAAAAAGACACGGTAAAAGTTAAATTATTTAACTTAGAGTTAAATCTAATTGATAAGGTTAAAATAATAACCTAAACTTGTCTAAATCCTATTGGATGAGATTATTTCGACCCATAACCACTTTAGCTTCGAAATAAGACCCTTTGGAACCATTATAAACCGATTTTGACCTTAATATAAAATAATATTTTGAGATTTTCCTAAGGTGCCCCTCTCCTCCCTTATAAAAGGGCACCTCCTCCCTCTCCTCCTCACACCAATTTGAGCATTCAAGCTTGGCCAAACCCTGCCAAAATCACTTCTCCACTTCCCTAGTATCATCCTAGAGGTCCTGGTGTTCTTCAAAGACCATCCTTAGTTCTTTAAGTGGAGGTTAAGTGATGGCCCGTCAAAAAGAGGAGGTTCGGATACTTACGAGGCAAATCAAACCTAAGGTAAGGGAAATATCACAATCTCATTTTTATCCGAGATTGTTTATACTTTTGTATTTACTGGGGTGTATTTTATCATCCACATCCATGTTTCCTCAATATGAAATATTATTTCCATTCACCTACAATTTTTTAAATCCAATTTTACCCTTCGGTGAGTTTTTAGTAAAAGATATAAAAGGAATCTTTTATTCGTTTTTCGTACGAGGTATTTTTTGACTTTTCCGACAAAAGTACGAATAATGTTTTTTTTAACTTATACGGCATGAATGGATTTTTAAAACATTATTTCCAAGAAGCTTCCTTTACAAATTTTCATGTTTATTTTTAATCAAATTCTTTTAGTTTAAAATTATATGACATTTTAAGAAAGGAAAAATGTTTTTGAAGTAGAAAAGATATTTTCCTCAAGAGTGGTGTACAAGTGTTTTATCAAAATTATTTTCCATATAAGATAATAAAGGGTCTTGTTTCTATCCCTATTATTACATTGATTTTATTATATTGTGATGGAATTATTTTTATGAATTCCTTTATCTTATATGAAATGTTTTATGATGTCACGATGTTTAAGATTCCCATTTTTATTACATGGGTTATGCAATGATGTATGATTTATGATTTTGTGGCACACATAATAATGGTATAATTTTGAGATGGGTGGGACCTATATCTCCCTCCAATTCATTGGGTAAAGATTTTATATCTCATGAGATAAACATAGCTGGAACGGTAGGTTATACGGGTTCAGTGAAACAGGACTGAAACAAGGGTGACTCGGTTCAGAAATGGACTTTGCCCACTAAGATAGTCTTGGAAATGAGTCTTGACTAATAAGATATGATTCTCTTTGATTATGTGTGTATTCCAAAAAGTTTCATGTTTTAAGTTATGATTATTGGGATTTCATTTCACTACTATGATTTATCCCATGTTATGAAATTATGCTCTCTTTTGCAGGTTAGGATTTCCAAAATGTTATGTTCTTATGAAAATGGTGTGATTGATATTTTTTTTGTTTACCCTTACTGAGCATTTGAGCTCACCCTTTTATGTTTTCTTTTCCCTAGGATATAAAGAAAGGTTTTAGGTAAAAAAAAGGAAGATCTTTATGGGAGATGTTGAAGATCTTTCACCACGATTAGAAGATTATATTCCGAGTTTCCAAAGAAACTAAAATATTACGATCCTTGTGTGTGTGTTTTTGTTATGTACTAAGTATTCCGAAAAAGTAATGTAATGTCCATGTACGTCATGCTTCGGGTCTCTACAGTTGGTATCAGAGGAAAAGTTTAGTCAACCTTTGGAAACTAGAATGCGAAAACGTTAGTGAGATCCCTAGAGATATTTATAAGTTATGTCTAGGGATGTCCCTAAGGATAAGTATACGTATAGGATATAGTCCTAGAACTATGGTAACAATATTAGATTAAACCAAAGATGTTATATATTGATGTTACTCCCCCTTTATTATGATTTTTCCTCTCACACTATTCTTTTTGGGTTTTAGAAAATGGCTGGAAACAAGATGATTCACGATAATGGAGGATATGATGGACAATGGAATGATATTCTTCATGAGAAACCAAATGAAATGGTATTTGGAAGTCCAAATATCATTATTATGCCGAATCATCAATCTCATAATATGATCAATAAAGTAAAATTTGGTAAGTTTCCTGACTCGGTTAATAAGAGAAAGATGGAGTTTCATGATGATCATAGAGGAAAGAAAGTTCAATTTCCCCTATGTAAATCATGTGGGAAGAGGCATCAAGGAGAATGTTTCAAAGGAACTGTAAGATGCTTTGGGTGGGGAAAAGAAGGACACAAAGCCAGTAAGTGCCAAGTAAAAGGTTCAGTTAACACCAGGGATGAGGATAATGGTATTGCTACGACACCAACAATGGCTAAATGTTTTAAATGTGGAATGTACAGGCATTATGCAAACCAATGCCCTAAGGGAAAGTCTCATGAAGAGAATAAGTATGGTCGTATGGGTAGTATTTATGTGGATGATGATGAAGAGACTACAAATGATATGTGAGATGAAAGAATTGTTGAAGCTCAGTCAATGGTTTAAGAATGTAGTGGAATGATTATATGTTTATCAAGTGTAATGTTGTATAAGTAATGTCATGGTACTATGGAATAAATAATCATCTAAGGATTGTTACACTATTGTTTTTCCTAAAAGTATTTGAAAGTATATGTTGAATGGTACCAATAACCATGGAATGTTATTCAGATATTTTTGTAAAGTAGATGATATGTGCATAATAAAGGAATAAGAAGATAATGAGATGTTTGATTGTATTCATGAGCTCATGATTGATATAAGGACTAAGTGATATCATGGTTTGAGTATATAGAATTTTGAGGATTTTGGTATGAGGAAAGAGTTAACTTTTGACAGCATTCATGTTTTCACTTTGTTTTAATGGGTATTCATTTTTCAAGAGAATACATGATTAAGGTATTCACAGAATTGGAATGTGACCAACAAGATATATGGGGGATAAATGATGGTATTCACATGCTTGGTTGATGAAATTTCAAGTAATTGTTTTCTTTATTCTATGATCTTGGACTGAAGTATTTTAGATAAGCCTAAGGATTGGAATGGATTATGTTGGAGATAAGATAGTATTGTTTAAAGATAGAACTTTTTTCGATATTATTAATGGGATGTTATAGTAAAGTAGTTTTAGAAAAAGGAAAACCTGCAGGATGGGCGACAGCTCATCGCGTCGGACAAGGCTATGGGAATCGAACCCACAACCGAAGTGCGACTGGCCTTTTTTCGCCTACCACTGTCCTACAGGAAGTCCCTGGTTAGTAGAAACTAGTTTTTTTTATTAAGCGGTATGATATATGTAGTATAAGTTCATTTTTGGAACCATATACGATTAATCTAACCATAAGATGGACTTATAACTTTTGCTAACCTTTTGTTTGAAAGAGATGGAATGACCCATAATTCTATCACATGATCTGCTAACACATCACGAATAACAAATTCAACTTCATTTCCTTAAGAGATGAAGTGGAAATTGTTCAATTCATGAACAACAGTGAGATTGTACCAAAATCATGCAAGTATTTCTTTTAATTCATCAACTTTAGGGAAATGATATTGAAAACTGAAAATGTTGTCCTAGTTCCCTTATATCCGATGAATCAGATGGTACCTTAGATCATCACAAATCAATATCTTTGTGATTGGTGGCTTTTTCATAGCCATTTCTCTACCACTCTCCATCAGAACTTGAGGGTTAAATTTTTCTTCCATATCCATATTTTCACCTATGTTCTCCTACGTGGAAACCCAGTGATGAGTTAATTTGGGTAAACATTACATTTCATACATTATTTTTTAAATCCATGTTTTGGTATTCCTTTTTACGATGTGGGTTTCTATTAAACAAACTTTTGAGTAGTAAACCATTTATAACCTTGACGAATTTCAAGGGAAAAATTCATTTTAAGGGGGGTAGAATGTAACACCCCGAGATTTTATGAAACAAATTCGTTTAATTTCATTAATGTCTTGTGTTGTATGCTACACCAATATTACCTTGCTCTATATGCAACACCATATTAGCTTGCAGTATACGCAACACTTTTCTTGGCACTTGTTACACACAATTTCAAGTTCGATTGATAGAAGTTATTTTACGCAACATTGAGTGTGTATATATATATATATTCAATGTATAAATAAAATATGGTTGGATTCTGTTATACGCAACAACAAAGGAGTTGTGCACTACACGCAACCCTGACTTGGCTTGCATTACACGCAATCGCGACTTTCCTCGATAGCGTGTGTTGTACACAATATCGGGTTTTACTAAACAACGATATATTATTATAATATTGTTATGAACTAGCCGTTATGAATAGTGTTAACTAAATTTTGAATTTTATAATATCATTATTCATCTTACACATTTCTATAACATGGTATAAGAACAAAATAAATTTTTCGGGTAAAATAAGTATTTTTCAAAAAATGCAGTTTTGCCACCTTTTGATGGCGCACCAACTTTAAATCTAGTTTTTTACATGTTTATAAGTTCAATTTGACAAAATAAAATTCTTCTTTTGAATTAGGATATAAAAATTTACATTATATAAAGTTTTGATATTTATCCGATAACTTTCATATTTTAATGAATAGTAAAAACACGCTATATTTTAATTAAATAATACTTTTTTCATCGTAATATCTTATGTGGTTAAATTATAATATTGAATGGTTTTAAAGTATAAATAGAATATATTTTTACCATTTAATATAATTTATGTCATTAGCATTGATTTTACCTTGAATTCGTAGGTTAAATCAACTCAATCTTTTTCCATGTTTTAAAGAAAAACCCGTTTTCTTTCGACAATGGGATTAATTTTAATTTAATTTCTACATCTTTTGTGTATTGAATTTGGAAAAATTGATTCCATATTTGGAATCAGTGGGTCCAAATTATGTTAATAAGCTACTTTTTTATTTTTGGGCATTGTGAATAGTAACTACGGAAAATTTTATTTACTATAGTTAAAGGTAAATCAGGTAATTAAGGGTAAATATAAGATTATAAAATTACCCTAACACTTGGAAAAATTCGATTTGATGGCTAAAAGTAGACCCATATAACCTAAGGGTCGGATTAGATTCATTTTATGGACTTTTGTCCATGAAAATAATTTAATTATTATTAAAACCAAAGAATGTGACAACATGTCACTTTCTTAAATCTTATAAGTATAATAATTTTAATTTAGTGATAAACTTCATGAAACTTAGAAAATGAATAGTCTCCAGAAATCTAATACAATTATCTACATCATAGGAATTTATTTAGAATTTGTAGGGATTAAATAAGTATCATTTATTATGACACAATGATGATGTAGTAATTGTTTTATTAATGAAATATTGACATAATTGATGTTTTAAATGCCCAAATAAATGTAATTTGAGACTTTTTATGACTTAAATTAATTTTCTAGGTTAATATGACATGTTATTGTCTATATAAGTAACTTTTTTTGAACTTATCATTCTGTTATGAATTTCATAAAAATCATGTACAAAATAGTGTCAAAATTGACATAAATTAGTTTTTAAAACAAATATTATATTATTAATTGTTATTTAATTCCTAAAAATCTAAGGTTCAGCCAAATGACTTAGATAAGGATATATATATTAATAATAAACAACTTGGGGTTCTTTTGGCTTGTTATGGTAAGTTTATTAACCATATAGTGTAAGAAAACAAAAAGACACGGTAAAAGTTAAATTATTTAACTTAGAGTTAAATCTAATTGATAACGTTAAAATAATAACCTAAACTTGTATAAATCCTATTTTATGATAGGATTTCGAACCATACCCGCTTTATCTTCGAAATAAGACCCTTTGGAACCATTATAAACCGAATTTGACCTTAATATAAAATAATATTATGAGATTTTCCAAAGGTGCCCCTCTCCTCCCTTATAAAAGGGCACCACCTCCCTATCCTCCTCACACCAATTTGAGCATTCAAGCTCGGCCAACCCCTGCCAAAATCTATTCTCCACTTCCTTAGTATCATTCTAGAGGTCCTGTTGTTCTTCAAAGACCATCCTTAGTTATTTAAGTGGAGGTTAAGTGAAGGCGCGTCAAAAAGAGGAGGTTCAGACACTTACGAGGAAAATCGGACCTAAGGTAAGGGAAATATCACAATCTCATTTTTATCCGAGATTGTTTATACTTTGGTATTTACTGGGGTGTATTTTATCATCCACATCCATGTTTCCTCAATATGTAATATTATTTCCATTCACCTACAATTGTTTAAATCCAATTTTACCCTTCGGTGAGTTTTTAGTAAAAGATATAAAAGGAATATTTTTGTCGTTTTTCATACGAGGTATTTTTTGAATTTTCCGAAAAAAGTACGAAGAATGTTTTTTTAACTTATATAGAATGAATGTATTTTTAAAACATTATTTCCAAGAAACTTCCTTTAAAAGTTTTCATGTTTATTTTTAATCAACTTCTTTTAGTTTAAAATTGTATGACATTTTAAGAAAGGAAAAATGTTTTTGAAGTAGAAAGGATATTTTCCTCAAGAATGGTGTTCAAGTGTTTTATCAAAATTATTATCCATCTAAGAAAATAAAGGGTTTTGTTTCTATCCCTATTATTACATTGATTTGATTATGTTGTTATGTAACTATTTTTATGAATTACTTTATCTTATATGAAATGTTTTATGATGTCACGATGTTTAAGATTCCCATTTTATTACATGGCTTATGCAATGATGTATGATTTATGATTTTGTGGCACACATAAGAATTGTATCATTATGGGATGGGTGGGACCTATATCTCCCTCCAATGCATTGGTTAAAGATTTTATATCTCATGATATAGACATGGCTGGAATGGTAGGTTATACCGGTTCAGTGAAACAGGACTGAAACGAGGGTGAATCGGTTCAGAAATGGGCTTTGTCCACTAAGATAGTCTTGGAAATGATTCTTGACTAATAAGATATAATTCTCTATGATTATGTGTGTATGTCACAAAGTTTTATTTTTTAAGTTATGATTATTGGGATTTCATTTCACTACTATGATTTATCCCATGTTATGAAATTATGCTCTCTTTTTCAAGTTAAGATTTCCAAAATGTTATGTTCTTATGAAAATGATGTGATTGATATTTCTTTTGTTTACCCTTACTGAGCATTTGATATCACCCTTTTATGTTTTCTTTTCCCCAGGATATAAAGAAAGGTTTTAGGTAAAAAAAAGGAAGATCTTTATAGGAGATGTTGAAGATCTTTCACCACGATTAGAAGATTATATTCCGAGTTTCCAAAGACACTAAACTATTACGATCCTTGTGTGTGTGTTTTTGTTATGTACTAAGTATTCCGCAAAAGTAATGTAATGTCTATGTACATCAAGCTTCGGGTCTCTACAGTTTTTGAAATTGATTTTTTATTTAAATATCTTGAAATGATTTATTTTTATTGCAATTGAAATGTTATTATTGAAATATTTATATTTCCAATATTTTTTGTGTTATGATTTTATAATGGTACTTGGACATTTGAAAGATGGTTATATGATAAACCAAATGACTGGTGGTTCCATGATAAACCATGATGAGTTGTTACGTTATAACCTTCAATACATTGGGTATGGAAGTCGGCCGTATGGCAATTCCATTTAGTGATATGTGTACAAGTCAACCATATGATTATTCCATTTAAGTACGTTTTTGTCCTAAGTTACCTATATATGTTATGTGTGCTATCAATGGGATTTATGGTAATATTTTGGTTACAAATGGTAAATTAATGTTGTTTTATTGCGTGAAGAGTATTTACTAATTCATAAAGGTGAAAATTAATAATTATGATAAGGTATTCATGGTTTACTTGTTGTTTTAAAAAAGAAACAGTTTTCCATCTTTGTGTATTCCTTATAGAGATTTTTATGATCATCCGAAGTTTTTGAAATGTTTCTCACAGGACATGAAGTGGAATAGGGTCAAGGATGGGGTCACGGAAAAGTCATGTTGTCTAAAACATGGAACTTGACATGACTGTTTTTTTCAAGAGTTTTTATTTTCTAAAAAAATATAAATTGAGTAGAAGGGTCTATATATAACATTCAAGTGGTTTTGTTTGTGTTATAACCTAATTATCTAAAGCTATAAAACTAAAAAGACCTCAATGGAAATTATTAACTTAATTCAAGATTATGTAATGTTTAATGCTTGGTCCATATATCTTATTTGTGAGAAACGAATCCCTATGGTTGTTTTGGTAATAATCATAAAGGCCAGTATATTCAAAAACCTATGTGACAAGTATATGGAATTAAAAATCTAGTAAACTATTTTAAAGGGGTAGGAAGATGTTATATATGTGGTAATGAAGGTCATAATCAAATAAACGTTCACAGAAAATGAAATAATTCTGTTGACTCTAAGAAGGAGAAAAAGTTCATTCCAAGTTATTATTTGAATGTTTTAAATGTGGGGAGCATGGTAATTATGAAAATAGATATCCTTCGAAGAATGTACAAGAATGGTATTAGCAGTACTGTACAAATATATGTTTACCAATACCAAATTGCATTCCAATTGAATATGAGGAAATTAATAATGACATATGATAAGAATGAATTATTTCTTAAGTTATGTTTTTAAATTATTAAATCATAGGATATGATTTATTACTTTATTTTTAGGAAATAAGTACTACTGAATAAGTAGAAAAAACATGGTTAAAGGATCATAAAGAATTATGAATTATTATAAAGACCACATATAAGATATTGAAGATTTATGGTAGATTATAGGATGCTAAAATGTTTAAAAGTAATGATGATCTTTTGATAATGGGGTTACATTGGAGAATTTATTTTTTAGCATGTATAACCATGATGCTTGTTATATGAAAATTTCATTAAATGAATAATTATCTTTTCTTGTGTGTAAATAATAATAATATTAATTTATAACATTTAGGGTTCATATGAATTTTTTTTCGAGGTGATTAAGGGTTATTACTTTCTGTGATGCAAAATTAATGGTATTCGATAAACTTTGAGTTTAGAGTAGGTTATGGTTATTTTTTAGGACATTATCTTATTTTTGAGAATTTTTTATGAATGATATAGTTTAAGAAAAATGATAACTCTTATGATGGGTGATAACCCACCATGTCTAGGATGGCCATTGGAATCGAACCCACAAACGAAGGGTGACAAGGGTGCATCATTATCCATTGGATGACATGAATTCCCAAGTTAGTATGACCATTTGTTTTTTTTAATTGGTAATTTGGATTAAAAATAAGTTGATTTTAGAGAAATACATTTTATCAAATGGATATTTTTAAAATTAGAAAATTATTTTGGGGTATATATGATAAATGTTATTTTGGAAGACATTCACTATTTTCGGAACTTTACAGGATTATGGTAAATAGAACACTACATGATTTTAATAGAGTAATGGTTGAATGATATTTTATAAGAACATATGATTCAAATTATGGACTTATGGGAATTATTTTACTTATGAAAGTTATTAATCTATATAGGAGAAAATGTGATTAGGACAATGTCTTTTTGGTATGAGACATTAAGATTAGTTGATGTTATTTTGAGATAAATGCAAAAAATAAATTTGGAAATTATGTGATAAGATACTTTTGAGTGTTTTATTTCAATCTTAGTTGGATTATTTTGAATAATTTTAAGGATAATTATTCATTGAATGTTATATGGTAAACTTCATTATCAATGTTGAATTTTAGAGATTAATTTAGTTTTTATCATATAACAGTTCATTCATTTTGGGGAATTATCTTAGCTTGTATTAACAATTTTGATTTTGGTTAACACCCAATGACAAGAGAAATAGATAGCTAAACTTTTATAGATAACTGTAATCTCTAGATGTTGATTATAGTGCTTCATGTGTGAAGAAATAATATTAAATACTCATTGATTGGAGGTAAATATGAGTTTATTGTGGAAATTGACTAAAGGATTAATCTCTACATCTCACAAAAGTATGTTACCTTATGTCCTTATTAAAATAAGTAATTGAATTATTCAACTCTATGAAAAGGATATTAAAACAAAAACATTTTCCCTTTACTTTTACTAATGTAAAAGAAAATACTATTTAACCCATGACATGTTTTTTGTTTTTTAAGTGTAAACTTGCTCCTGATCTTGTTTTATATCACTCTCTACTAGAATAAGATTGTAGAGACCCAAAGCTTGACGTACATGGACATTACATTACTTTTGCGGAATACTTAGTACATAACAAAAACACACACATAAGGACCGTAATAGTTTAGTGTCTTTGGAAACTCGGAACGTAATCTTCTAATCATGGTGAAAGATATTCAACATCTCTCATAAAGATCTTGATTTTTTTTACCTAAAACCTTTCTTTATATCCTGGGGAAAAAAAATAAAAGGGTGAGATCAAATTCTTAGTAAGGTTAAACAAAAGAAATATCAATCACATCATATTCATAAGAACATATCTTTTGGAAATCTTAACCTGCAAAAGAGATCATAATTTCATAACATGGGATAAATCATAGTAGTGAAATATAATCCCAATAATCATAACTTAAAACATGAAACTTTGTGGAATACACACATAATCATAGAGAATCATTTCTTATTAGTCAAGACTCATTTCCAAGACTATCTTAGTGGACAAAGTCCCTTTCTGAACTGAGTTCACTCCTCATTTCAGTCCTGTTTCACTGAACCGGTATAACCTACCGTTCCAGCCATGTCTATCTCATGAGATATAAAATCTTTACCCAATGCATTGGAGGGAGATATATTTCCCACCCATCTCATAATGATACCATTCTTATGTGTGCCACAAAATCATCAATCATACATCATTGCATAACCCATGTATTAAAAATGGGATTCTTAAACAACATGACATCATAAAACAATTCATATAAGATAAAGGAATTCATAAAAAATATTTCCATCACAACATAATCAAATCCATGTAATAATAGGGATAGAAACTGAACCCTTTATTATCTTCGATGGAAAATAATTTTGATAAAACACTTGAACTCCATTCTTGAGGAAAATATCCTTTCTACTTCAAAAACATTTTCCTTTCCTAACACGTCTTACAATTTTAAACTAAAAGAATTTGATTAAAAATAAACTTGAAAACTTGTAAAGGAAGCTTCTTGGAAATAATATTTTAAAAATCCATTCATTCCATATAAGTTAAAAAACATTATTCTCGTACTTTTGTGGGAAAAGTCAAAAAAGTACCTCATACGAAAAATGACAAAAGATTCCTTTCATATCTTTTACTAAAAACTCGCCGAAGGGTAAAATTGGATTAAAAAATTGTAGGTGAATGGAAATAATATTAAATATTAAGGAAACATGTATGTGGATGATAAAATACACCCCAGTAAAAACTAAAGTATAAACAATCTCGGATAAAAATGAAATTGTGATATTTCCCTTACCTTATGTCCAATATGCTTTGTACATATCCAATCCTCCTATATAATGATTTAAATAATGTCATTAACTTATTACAGAATCATATACATTGTTATGATATCATATACGGTTCACTTATGACTTTATATTACCCGTTCTTCCGTAAATCCCATATTAATGAAGCGTTTTGGGTAAAATCGTTTCATTTATCGTAGGTGTTTGGACTTGTTGTTCTTGACATTATTATTACTTATATCATGATTTAATAACTTCCAGAATATAAAACATGATTTATATATCATATATATTTAGTATATATATATATATATAACAGATAGATAAATGAAATGAAACACACTGTTCATGGAGACGGTAGTCCGTACGTACGCATGAACGCTGTTTTCCTTTCCTTATTGTCTTGAATGGAAGTAAGTAGATGACATACACATATATATATATATATATACATAAATCCAGTAGATTTAACATGTCATATATTTCATTATTATTCATTATATATACTTTATAATCATTCATGAATGGTTAATGTGGAGAATGAATCTCATCGCGTCGTGGAGACGGTAGTCCGTACGTACGCACGAGCGATGATATCGTTCCCATGGTCGTGGAATTGTGTTTAAGTGTATGTATACTATTTCAGTATCAGTATCACTTTATAATAATCATATATAGTTACTCATTACACCATTATACCCATCCAATTAAGGTGGTGGCGGAAAATAGATTACACCACGACGTGGAGACGGTATTCCGTACGTACGCATGCGCGGTGATTTCCTTTTTCCATAGGATGGATAGAAGGTTAATTAGAGTTGTTTCATATTTATAATAACATATCAGTATATAATAAATACTTATGTTATTACTTTATCATGAAACAACTAAATAAGAAGATGTTGAAGAAGAAAGAAATTGAAAAAGATCGGTAATGGATATTACCTCTTTTTGACGCGCCTTCACTTAACCTCCACTTAGAGAACTAAGGAAGGTCTTTGAAGAATACCAGGACCTCTAGGATGATACTAGGGAAGTGGAGAAGAGATTTTGGCAGGGTTTGGCCGAGCTTGAATGCTCAAATTGGTGTGAGGAGGAGAGGGAGGAGGTGCCCTTTTATAAGGGAGGAGAGGGGCACCTTAGGAAAATCTCAAAATATTATTTTATATTAAGGTCAAATTCGGTTTATAATGGTTCCAAAGGGTCTTATTTCTCAGATAAAGTGGGTATGGGTCGAAATCCTCTCATAAAATAGGATTTAGACAAGTTTAGGTTGTTATTTTAACCTTATCAATTAGATTTAACTCTAAGTTAAATAATTTAACTTTTACCGTGTCTTTTTGTTTTCTTACACTATATGGTTAATAAACATACCATAACAAGCCAAACGAACCCCAAGATGTTTATTATTAATATATATATCTTTATCTAAGTCATTTGGCCGAACATTATATTTTTAAGAATTAAATAACAATTAATAATATAATATTTGTTTTAAAAACTAATTTATGTCAATTTTGACACTATTTGGTACATGATTTTTATGAAATTCATAACAGAATGATATGTTCGAACCAAGTTACTTATATCAAAAATAACATGTCATATTAACCTATAAAAATAATTTATGTCATAAAAAGTCTCAAATTACATTTATTTGGTCATTTATAACATTAATTATGTGAATATTTCATTAATAAGACAATTACTGCATCATTCTTTGGTTTTAATAATAATTAAATTATTTTCATGGACAAAAGTTCATAAAATGAATCTAATACGACCCTTAGGTTATATGGGTCTACGTTTAGCAATCCAATAGGATTTTTGCAAGTTTTAGGGTAATTTTATAATCTTATATTTACCCTTAATTACCCGATTTACCTTTAACTATAGTAAATAAAATTTACCGTAGTTACTATTCACAATGCCCAAAAAAAAGTAGCTTATTAACATAATTTGGACCCAATGATTCCAAATATGGAATAAATTTTTTCAAATTCAATGCACAAAAGATGCAGAAATTAAATTAAAATTAATCCCGTTGTCGAAAGAAAATGGGTTTTTCTTTAAAACATTGCAAAAGATTGAATTGATTTAACTTACGAATTCAAGGTAAAATCAATGATAATGACATAAATTATATTAAATGGTAAAAATATATTCTATTTATACTTTAAAACTATTCAATATTATAATTTAACCACATAAGATATTACGATGAAAAAAGTAGTTTTTAATTAAAATATAGCGTGTTTTTACTATTCATTAAAATATGAAAGTCGTCAGAATAAAATGAAAAATTTATCCAAAGTAAATTTTTATTTCTTGATTCCAGAGAACAATTTTATTTTTTCAAATGTAACTTATAAACATGTCAAAAACTAGATTTAATGTGGGTGCTCCATCAAAAGGCGGCAAAACTGCATTTTTTGAAAAATACTAATTTTACCCGAAAAATTTATTTTGTTCTTATACCATGTTCTAGGAAATGTGTAATATGAATAATAATGTTATAAAATTTAAAATTTATTTAATACTATTAATAACAGCTAGTTCATAATAATATTATAATAATATATCATTGTTTAGTAAAACCCGGTATTGCGTACAACACACGCTATCGAGGAAGGTCGTGATTACGTGTAATGCAAGCCAAGTCAGGGTTGCAGTTTGTGAAATAATTCTTCATTGTTTCGTATAACAGAATCCAACCATATATCATTTATACATTGAATATATATATATATATATATACTCAATGTTGCGTAGAATAACTATTATCAAAATTGTGTGTAACACGATCCAAGAATAGTGTTGCGTATACTGCAAGCTAATACGGTGCAGCGTATATCGCAAGGTAATCTTAGTGTATCATACAACAGAAGATATGAATGAAATTAAAAATAATGTATCTTATAAAATCTCAGGTTGTTACATTCTACCCCCCTTAAAATAAATTTTGCCCTCGAAATTCGTCAGGGTTATAAATGGTTTACTATTCCAAAGTTTCTTTGATAGAAACCCACATCGTAAAAAGGAATACCAAAATCAATCTTTAAAAACAAAAGTATGAAATGTAACGGTTACCCAAATAAACTAATCACTGGGCTTCCACATAGGTGAAAATATGGATATGAAAGAGAAATCTAACCATCATGTTCTGATAGAGAGTGGTAGAGAACATGGCTATGGAAAAGCCAGCAATCACAAAGCCATAAATTTGTGATGATCTAGGGTACCATCTGATTCATCAGATATAAAGGCACTTGGACAAAATTTTTGGTTTTAAAGATCATTTCCCTAAAGTTGAAGAATTTGAATTGGAATAAATACTTACTTTATTTTAGTACAATCTCACTATTGTTCGTGCTTTGAACAATTTCCACTTCATCTCTTAAAGAAATGAAGTTGAATTTGTTATTCGTGATGTGTTAAAAGATCATGTGATAGAATGATGGGTCATTCCATCTGTTTCAAACAAAAGGTTAGAAAAAGTTATCAAATATACATAAGTCCGTCTTTGGTGAGGTTAATCGTATATGAAAAAAAGAACTTATACTTCATCTATCATGACACTTAATAAAATAAAACTAGTTTCTACTAACCAGGGACTTCTTGTAGGTCAGTGGTAGGCGATAAAGGCTAGTCGCAATTCGGTTGTGGGTTCGATTCCCACAGCCTTGTCCGACGCGATGGGTTGTCGCCCGTCCGGCAGGTTGTCCTTTTTCTAAAACTACATTACTATAACATCCCATCAATAATATCAAAAAAAGTTCTATCCTTAAACAATACTATCTTATGTCCAACATAATCCATTCCAATCTTTAGGCTTCTCTAAAATACTTCGGTCCAAGCTCATAGTATAAAGAAAATGATTACTTGAAATGTCATCAACCAAGCATGTGAATACCATCATTTATCCCCCATATATCTTGTTGGTCACATTCCAATCATGTGAATACCTTAATCATGTATTCTCTTGAAAAATGAATACCCATTAAACCTTAGTGAAAACATGAATGTTGTCAAAAGTTAACTCTTACCACATACCAAAATCCAAAAATTCTATATACTCAAACCATTATATAACCTTCTCCTTATATCAGTCATGAGCTCATGAATACTTTCAAACATTTAATTTTCTCCTTATCCCTTCATTATGTGCATATCATCTGCTTTCCAAAATATTTGAATCACTTTTCATGGTTACCGGTACCTTAAAATTATTGAAAACCACAAAAATACAAAAATATTCTAATACACAATAAAAGTACCTCAACAACATTATTCTTGAATACCAATACATAAACACTTCAATCCATCCTCTTCAATTATTGTCCTGGAATAAGTCCTTCCTTGATTTAGAAGTAACTTTTTAGGTCAGGGCATTGAGTTGGGTAATGCCCATGTTCTCCACGAATAATACATTGAACTCCATAACAGTCTGTCACTCTATAACCCTTTTCTCCACACAAATAACATCGGTCCCTCTATTTGAGGTATTTCACAAGGTTATTCTTCCCTTATTTAGAAATCTCAATCTTCCTTTCTTTATGATCCTCAACATGCGAACATGCATAATAGTCTATCTTCCTCTTCTTTGATGAATTAGGTATACCACTAAATTTCACCATGTTAATCATATATCACGATGACTGATTCGGCATAATCACAATATATTTCTCTCTAGGAATTACATAATTTTGTTGCTCATAGTCACCAATTTGTCCATTGGATTCAATGTTAACCGAATTCCGTCTGGTTCCCTCCATTAACTAAAACACAAAAAGAATTCTGTGAGAGGCAAAAATCATGCTAGAGAAAACAACATAGTAAAGGGAGAGTACCCTCAATATCTAACATCTTAGGTTAAATTCTAATATTGTTAGTGCAATTCTAGTACTATAACCTATACATATACTTAACCTTAGAGACATCCCTAGACATACCTTAGAAATATCTCTAGGGATTTCACTAACGTTCTCGCATCCTAATTTCCAAAGGTTGACTAAACCTTTCCTCTGATACCAACTGTAGAGACCCAAATCTTTACGTACATGGACATTACATTAATTTTGCGGAATACTTAGAACATAATAAAAACACACACACAAGGACCGTAATAGTTTAGTGTCTTTGGAAACTCGGAACGTAATCTTCTAATCATGGTGAAAGATCTTCAGCATCTCCCTTTTTTTAACATAAAACCTTTCCTTATATCCTGGGGAAAAAACATAAAAGGGTGAGCTCAAATTCTCAGTAATGGTAAAAAAAAGAAATATCAATCAAATCATATTCAAAAGAACATATCTTTTGGAAATCTTAACCTGCAAAAGAGATCATAATTTCATAACATGGGATAAATCATAGTAGTGAAATGTAATCCCAATAATCATAACTTAAAACATGAAACTTTGTAGCATACACACATAATCATAGAGAATCATTTCTTATTATTCAAGACTCATTTCCAAGACTATCTTAGTGGACAATGTCCCTTTCTGAACTGAGTTCACTCCTCATTTCAGTCCTGTTTCACTGAACCGGTATAACCTACCGTTCCAGCCATGTCTATCTCATGAGATATAAAATCTTTACCCAATGCATTGGAGGGATATATAGGTCTCACCCATCTCATTATGATACCATTCTTATGTGTGCCACAAAATCATAAATCATACATCATTGCATAACCCATGTATGAAAAATGGGATTCTTAAACAACATGACATCATAAAACAATTCATATAAGATAAAGGAATTCATAAAAATATTTCCATCACAACATAATAAAATCCATGTAATAATAGGGATAGAAACATATACCTTTATTATCTTAGATGGAAAATAATATTTATAAAACACTTGAACTCCATTCTTGAGGAAAATATCCTTTCTACTTCAAAAACATTTTCCTTTCTTAACATGTCTTACAATTTTAAACTAAAAGAATTTGATTAAAAATAAACTTTAAAACTTGTAAAGGAAGCTTCTTGGAAATAATTTTATAAAAATCCATTCATTCCGTATAAGTTAAAAAAACATTCTTCAAGTACTTTTGTCGGAAAAGTCAAAAAAGTACCTCTTACGAAAAACGACAAAAGATTCCTTTCATATCTTTTACTAAAAACATTCCGAAGGGTAAAATAGGATTAAAAAATTGTAGGTGAATGGAAATAATATTACATATTGAGGAAACATGGATGTGGATGATAAAATACACCCCAGTAAATACTAAAGTATAAACAATCTCGGATAAAAATGAGGTTGTGATATTTCCCTTACCTTATGTCTGATATGCTTTGTACGTATCCGAACCTCCTGTATAATGATTTAAATAATGTCATTAACTTATTACAGAATCATATTCATTGTTATGATATCATATATGGTTCACTTATGACTTTATATTACCAGTTCTTTTGTAAATTCCATGTTAAAGAAGCGTTTTGGGTAAAATCGTTTCATTTATCGTAGGTGTTTGGACTTGTTGTTCTTGACATTATTATTACTTATATCATGATTTACTTACTTCCAGAATATAAAACATGATTTATATATCATATATATTCAGTATATATATATATATAATAGATAGATAAATTAAATGAAACACACCGTTCATGGAGACGGTAGTCTGTACGTACGCATGAACGCTGTTTTCCTTTCCTTATTGTCTTGAATGGAAGTAAGTAGATTACATAAATATATATATACATAAATCCAGAAGATTTAACATGTCATATATTTTATTATTATACATTATATAAACTTTATAATCATTCATGAATGGTTAATGTGGAGAATGAATCTCATCGTGTCGTGGAGACGGTAGTCCGTACGTACGCACGAGCGATGATATTGTTCCCATGGTCGTGGAATTGTGTTGAAGTGTATGTATACTATTTCATTATCAATATCACTTTATAATAATCATATATAGTTACTCATTACACCATTATACCCATCCAATTAAGGTGGTGGCAGAAAATAGATTACACCACGACGTGGAGACGGTATTCCGTACGTACGCACGCGCGGTGATTACCTTTTTTCGTAGGATGGATAGAAGGTTAATTAGATTTGTTTCATATTTATAATAACATATCAGTATATAATAAATACTTATGTTATTACTTTATCATGAAACAACTAAAGAAGAATAAGTTGAAGAAGAAAGAAATTGAAAAAGATCGGTAATGGATATTACCTCTTTTTGACGCGCCTTCACTTAACCTCCACTTAAAGAGCTCAGGATAGTCTTTGAAGAAGACCAGGACCTCTAGGATGATACTAGGGTAGTTTAGAAGATATTTTGGCAGGTTTTTTCCGAGATTGAATGCTCAAATTGGCATGAGGATGAGAGGGAGGAGGTTCCCGTTTATAATGGAGGAGAGGGGCACCTTAGGAAAATCTCAAAATATTATTTTATATTAAGGTCAAATTCGGTTTATAATGGTTCCAAAGGGTCTTATTTCTAAGATAAAGTGGTTATGGGTCGAAAGCCTCTCATAAAATAGAATTTAGACAAGTTTAGGTTATTATTGTAACCTTATCAATTAGATTTAACTCTATGTTAAATAATTTAACTTTTACCGTGTCTTTTTGTTTTCTTACACTATATGGTTAATAAACTTACCATAACAAGCCAAACGAACTCCAAGTTGTTTATTATTAATATATCTATACTTATCTAAGTCATTTGGTCGAACCTTATATTTTTAGGAATTAAATAACAATTAATAATATAATATTTGTTTTCAAAACTAATTTATGTCAATTTTGACACTCTTTGGTACATGATTTTAATGAAATTCATAACAGAATGACAAGTTCTAACCAAGTTACTTATATCAACCATAACATGTCATATTAACCTATAAAATTAATTTAAGTCATAAAAAGTCTCAAATTACATTTATTTGGGCATTTATAACATCAATTATGTCAATATTTCATTAATAAGACAATTACAACATCATCTTTGTGTCATAATAAATGATAATTATTTAATCCCTAAAAATTATAAATAAATTACTATGATGTATATAATTGTATTAGATTTTTGTATACTATTCATGTTCTAAGTTTCATGAAGGTTATCACTAAATTAAAATTATTATACTTATAATATTTTAGAAAATGACATGTTGTCACATTCTTTGGTTTTAATAATAATTAAATTATTTTCATGGAAAAAAGTCCATAAAATGAATCTAATCCGACCCTTAGGTTATATGGGTCTACTTTTATCCATCCAATAGGATTTTTCCAAGTGTTAGGGTAATTTTATAATCTTATATTTACCCTTAATTACCCGATTTACCTTTAACTATAGTAAATAAAATTTGTCGTAGTTACTATTCACAATGCCCAAAAATAAAAAGTAGCTTATTAACATAATTTGGACCCACTGATTCAAAATTTGGAACACATTTTTCTAAATTCAATACATAAAAGATGCAGAAATTAAATTAAAATTAATCCCGTTGTCGAAAGAAAACGAGTTTTTCTTTAAAACATTGCAAAAGATTGAATTGATTTAACCTACGAATTCAAGGTAAAATCAATGCTAATGACATAAATTATATTAAATGGTAAAAATATATTCTATTTATACTTTAAAACCATTAAATAATATAATTTACCCACATAAGATATTATGATGAAAAAAGATGTTTTTAATTAAAATATAGCGTGTTTTTACTATTCATTAAAATATGAAAGTCATCAAAATAAAATGAAAATTTTATCCAAAGTAAATTTTTATTTCTTGATTCCAAAGAATAATTATATTTTTTCAAATGGAACTTATAAACATGTCAAAAACAATATTTAAAGTGGGTGCTCCATCAAAAGGCGGCAAAACTGCATTTTTTGAAAAATACTAATTTTACCTGAAAAATTTATTTTGTTCTTCTACCATGTTCTAGAAAATGTGTAAGATGAATAATAATGTTATAAAATTCAAATTTTAGTAAATACTATTCATAACGGCTAGTTCATAAAAATATATCGTTGTTTAGTAAAACCCGGTATTGCGTACAACGCACGCTGTGGAGGAAGGTCGCGATTGCGTGTAATGCAAGTCAATTCAGGGTTGCGTGTTGTGAAATAATTCTTCGTTGTTTCGTATAACAGAATCCAACCATATTTCATTTATACATTGAATATATATATATATATGTATACTCAATGTTGCGTAGAATAACTATTATCAAAATTGTGTGTAACACGATCCAAGAATAGTGTTGTGTATACTGCAAGCTAATACAGTGTTGTGTATAGCGCAAGGTAATCTTGGTGTATCGTACAACAGAAGATATTAATGAAATTAAAAATAATGTATCTTATAAAATCTCGGGTTGTTACAAAGATTGTTATTTTTTCTTCTGTATTCATGATTTTCTACATGGAATCCTAGTATGTGTTATATCAGGTGACCTTTGTACTTATCTTTAATTTTTTAAAGTGTTAGTTTTATTGAAACTTTTCCGATGTGGGGTTTCAATTTAGTAAATTTGAAAAGTGAAACAGTAGTTACCGAGCCCGAAATTTAAAATTGTGCGGATAGAATTCATAAAAGGGGGGAAGGATGAAACATACCGAGTAATTATAGAATAATAATTTTTTATGTCTATTAATATTAATGAATTAGATAGCGGTATTTTATTAATACAGACTCTATATCCAATAGCGTACTCAATACACAACAACAGGTTTCTCCAAAATCTTACGTGGCACTCAACACTAAGTTATATCGAAAAATAAAACAATTATTATTTTAAATAGTAGTTAAAGCCTAGAAATATTTTTAGTCGGAAGGAATATAACTAAAAATATTTTGATTTCACATTTTTGTTAAATATTTATACATATATCTAATAAAATCTCGAGTCTTAAAATGAGAATAAATATATTTTTAAGCATAAAATACTCTAATATTTTAAAAAGGATGTTTTACCACCGTTAGATGGAGAACCCCTTTTAAATATTTTTTTAAACTTTTATTTTTTATATTTTAAAAATTAAACATTTTATTTAAAATCAGGGAATTATAATTTACTTAATTTGATGTTTTGGTATTTTGATGACAGAATTCATTTTTAATGAATAATAAAAATACTGCATTTTAATTATAAACTGGTTTTTTGTCTAATTTATTAATATAGTAATAATATAATTTTAATTGGTTTTAAAGATTAATTGGATTATGTCATAATAATTTAATAAAATTATGGTCATTGTATTTAATTTCACATTGAAATTTGATTTAAATACATGCCGATTTTTTGTTGTTTTTAATTTTTAAAAACCCATTTTCTCATTTTGACAATGGGATTTAATTTTAAATTAATTAATACAACTTATATGTTTTGAATTTTGAAAAATGGATTCCATATTAGGAATAGTAAGGTCAAAATTGTGTAAATAAGTACCCTTTATGTTTGGACATTATGAATAGTAACTTGAGTAATTATTTTTATTTACCACGGTTAAAGTGTAAATTATGTAAATAAGGGTAAAAATAATATTTTATTAATATAAAACTATTATAACATAGGTATTAATCTTATTTTATGACTCATGGGTGAATTAAACAATCCTTTGGCCGAAAGTTTGGCATTTGGGAGCCTCTTGTGTGTGATAATGACATGTTTTAGTAATTGATTTAAAGAAAAGAGAAATATAACATAAACATGTATCTTCTTAATAAAACAATTTTAATATTTGGTTATATAACTGATATCATTTACTATTATTAGTAATTATAAATCTAAAAATATTTCACACATCATTTTATTTTATTTATAATTTTTAGACATTGAATAAAAAATTTATATATGACACAATGATCATGCAATTATTACCTTTTTAATGAAAGGTTCAAATAAATGAAATTATAAATATTAAAATAAATATAATTTGGAAATTTTGATGAAATCAACGAATTTTATGGATGATAATTACATGTTATAATTGAGTTAATTTTTTTTGAATGAATAAAGCTATTATGACTAACAAAAATCAATTACTAAATAGTGTCAAAATTGACAAAAATGAGTTTTAAAAAAATACCATTTGATTAAATGATATAGTGGTCATAAAAATCTATGATTCAGTATAAAAAAATATATACTGTTAGAAATTTAATTAATTAACTACTATAAGTTCTATTGTAAATTCATAGTTACTATATTAACTATATAGTGTAAAACTACAAGAAGACATAATAATAGTTAATTTATTTAACTAAGGGTTAAAGTGAAAATATAATGTTAAATTTCTAAAAAAACATGTCTAAAACAGATCTATTGAGACGATTTATACCCATAATCATCTTAATCTCTAAATATATAAATTTGGAGCTATTATATATCAAATTTTATTTATATTAAGATAATATTTCAAGACTTTTCTTATATTACCCTCCTCCCTCTTATAAAAGGTTACCACCTCTTCCCAGGAACACAAACCTCTAAATCCCCTTGGTTCATCAAAATTCTACTCAAATAATCTCCAAAAATCCATAAATTCTTTCTATATTCCTTACCTTGGGCTCAAGGAAATTAATGAAATCCTTTTGGCTAAAATCAGAAGGAGTTACCCAATTTAGAGGTAACATCTTCTCTCAAACTCCTTTCAATTATTTTCCTGCTCTAGCCCCCAAAAAATTATTTATTCCATTATTGAATATCAAAAATAGTATCCTAAATATAATAGGATTTTTTATGAAAATAATTCTTCCTACACTTACACACACCTCCATCTAATAGATATAGAACATATTGTTTCTGTGTATCGTGAACTACTGCCTCACGAAATGATGATTGATAATTTTTATCTTACCACCTCTCATAGAGCACTTTCTGATGAAAATTTATTTATATATGATATATATTATACTTATACTGTTTTTATTCTTCCATAATTTGTATTTAAAATATACATTTATTCTTTCTATAATGTGTAAATATGATAATTTCATTTGTAGGAGTGTGGACTACCGCCCCCTCAAAGTGACATGGATTGTTCATGAAATACATGGAACATATAAAGGGTATTTTTGATGAACTTATGTAACATATATAATGTATTTATTATAAATTAATTAAATTATACCTGGGTATCAATTATTTTTTATTCCTTTAATATGATAAGGAAATGAAAGTAGCATTCAATTGTATGTACGACCTACCATCTCCATGAACGATACATTTAATTTCTTATATCCAAATATTATGGACTATTATAAATACATATATACTAGATATATATGAATTTTAAGTTATAAAAAACATTCTGTTGATGATGGTCTTATTAAAACATGGATAATTTGCATCAAAATGAGTTCATTTTTGACTCAAGTACCAAACATCGACAAAACGTCTGATATGAACTAAAATAATTAAATAATTGTTATAACATGGTAAAAAGTGATATAAAATGAATTATAATATTAAAAAAGGATTTTTATGTACATATAAAATAATCTATTTTTATTATTTACGAAATTAATTATGGAACGAGCCAATTTGGACTCAAGGTAAGGAAAATATTAAATCAATATCCATTAATTGAGTTAAATATCCATGTAATTGGTTTTGTATTTACAATAATATGTTTTAATGACATATTAATGTTTTAAAGTAAATATATACTTATATTTTGTATATTTATATTTTTTACACATAATTATTTCATTTATTTATCCTTAATATAATGATACAATCATTATAAGGGAAATCTTAAGTCAATATCCATTCACTGAGTTAAATATCCATTTCATTGGTATTGTTCTTTCAAGAATATATGTGAATGACCTATGAATATTTTAAAATTAATATCCACTTATATTTGGTGTATTTATATTTTTCACACAAAATTATTTCATTGATTTATCATTGATCTAATGATAAAATCTTTGTAAGGGACTTCGTCTCAATCACCATTCATTGAGGCATATTTTTATTTGTACATGACATTATTTTATATAATATATAATCAAACCCTTTGAATTATAATTTCCTTCAATGGTTTTCAAGATGAATATTTTTCCAAGAATAATTTTACTAAATTATAAAAGGAATTTTTCTTTTTGACGAAGCGGTGAAATCGACCATTCCACCGCCAACATTTTTTAATATTTGGATTCCTCTACAAGACATAATTCTTTTATAAGAAAAATAAATACCATATACACTTTTATGTATTTTGGTATAGGAAATGGTTTTTATAAAGGATTTATTATGTCAATATCATGAAATAATCTATTTTTATTGCAATGTGGAAATGTTATTTTTTTCCTTTATACTTGTTTTATGTGTTACGATTATCTTATCATTCTTGGGAATTGATTATGAATTTGGGTGGTCCTATGATAAATTGAGGGCATGTGAGCCCATTATAGATATAAAAGTAATTGGGTAACATGATAGAGGTAAACATTAACGTTTCTGTTGAGAGATTTATTCAATATATGGTGAAAGGTATTCAAATCATAACCATGAAGGTTACTCCATACGTAGCTGTGAAAGCTAAAATTTAAGTATGTTATAGACGGAAAAAGATACCTTTATGATTTATAATTTTTATGAGGTTTTGATAAATATCCAGATATTTAGAGTTATGTTATAGAGATAATGTTTTATGAGTGAAAACTATGATTTCATTGGTTTGTATGAATTCATAAACAACCTTTTTTTCCTTAATTTATATCACTTACGGAGCTTTTTATGCACATCCCTTGATTTTGAAATTATTTTGACATTGTATAAGGATGGTTAAGATAATGGAATAATTCATGAATATTTTAATCAATAAAATAATTCATGTTTTATTTAAGGAGTTTTATTTTGTGAAAATAATTTATAGTGAGTGGAAGAGTCGACTTTGTAAATTTTGAGTTGTTATGTAATAGTTATGGCATAATTCTCTAAAACTCTAAACATGAAAACATCCCCAATGTGAATTTCTTTATGAAACAAAAGATTTGTTAGAGTTTATGTCTAGGTCCTTATAAATATATTTCGATTTATTTATTTTAAAAATAAGTTTTTACATAATTTTTTTAAATCTTTTTATCATCTTTTCATTAGAAAGTCGCTTTTTTGTCGCATGTACATGCTTAAATTGAAATTAAAAATTTCATCTTCAATAAATAGAATTTGAAAAAATGGATTCCATATCTGGAATCAGAATAGTTTATAATTTCTAATATGATCCAAAATATTTTTCACCATTATGAATATTAAAATAATAAATTTTAATTATCGCGTCTAAGGTGAAAATTGGATAACCTAGGTGTTAAACAAAAATGATAAGGGTTAAAATGGCCTAGAAACTTTTGAAAAACCCATTTCATGTTGATATTTCAAACTAATAACATCTATCTATATATAATGGACAATTTATGTGCCTTGGGTTTTTGTAAAAAATATTGGCACACCTTTTTGTCTACAAAAATTACAACTGTTCCACTCACCTCACTAGTAAAATCCCACCACCACTCCTCTTCTATTCACCCATCCAAAACCCAATGGTTCAGCCAATAAATACCCTAATGCATTCAGTAATTATCGTTAATCATCCTAGAATCCTTATTATTATAATAAATACAATCTATGAAGGATTTTAGTTCAAACTAAAATATTTTTTTTTTGAGAAAGAGATAACATACATTACAAGACATTTTATATTATTTCTTACTCCACCTCCTAAAATTATCATTAAAACATCATTATAAGATAGAATAAGTATTTTAAATATATTTATATGTTTTTATATAATGTAATTACCAAAAAAACCACCACTTAAATCAAATGGGATATGAAATCATCATTTATGTGTACGTCGGACTACCGCCTCATGAACCTATGTTATTCGTTTTCCATCACCATATCTCATGAATGGATCGAAAAATGGATTTAATTTTTATATATTATATTTATAATCTTATTAAACCTATATAATTATAATACCACATCTACCATCTTACCTCCCAAATTGTTGGAAAATAATATGGTTACAGGTGTGTATGTCAGTCCAGCGACTTATAATACGATGTGATGTATTTTTCAATTTTTTACGAAGATTGTAATAAGGATTGATTAAGTGAATATAAATGATATTTTTAACATATATATTGTTATTTATTTTTTATTTCACATATAACTCATTAATTTCCATTTTTGGGATATACAATAATGTTGTTCTAGTGTACGAAGGGAAACCACCACACAAAGCGATGTGATTCCTCTTTCAGTAACACATTTCATGTAAGGTAATTAGGAAAAATTAATTAATGTGTGTGATATATATGAAATTAAAATGATTATTCAATATTAATATATTATATAATATTTTATTTCATCCATTGATAAATTGGAAACATTTTTCATACATACATATGGTCAACCGTCTCCATGAAAGATGTATTTCATTTTGTATCCCTATCTATTATAGATTACTATAAATTACCATATACAGATTATATATGATATTTATATAATGTATAACATTATTTATATTATGGAACTATGATCTATGTAATAGTAGTTAAAAAATGTATCAAAACATACATGAAAAACAAAGTAGTTATTACATGTAACGTGATTTTAATAAGGAATTGTTAATAAACCAGTAATAAAATATCATAATTACATAATATATGGAATAATATATATATATATTTATTTATTTATTTATTTAATATTTTAATAATAAACAATTATTTATTATAAATTATGTTCAAATGTGTATTATGGAATTCGAGACTTAAGGTAAGGGATTTATGTCTCACTTTTTACTTCTATGTGACACATGCCATATTCAACATCTTTTTCTATTATGTGATGTATATAATGACCATGAATTTCTTTATGATATTTTTTCATAAAATATTTGGGATATACATATAAATTAAAGGATATATCTTTCATGGGGATATGATTCTTAGTTTAAAAATTGGTATGTTTTTCATGATAAAATATCATTGACTATTGGGATTGCATATGCTTTTGCTTTTGATGATTGAATATTATGATATATATATAATTAAAATATTGTTTTTTCTTATCCTATATTTTTGTTAATACAATAAATTTTCCCTTAAATTTACTCTCTTTATATATTCAATAGTTCATAATAGTTGTTTTTTTGAAAAACCAACTATATTTCTTTATTTAGTTGAAAACCCTCTTTATTCGTAATATATATATATAAAAATGTTTTCAAAAATGTTTTATAATTACCCAATGGATTTTCCAAAGAGTTTTATCCAATTATTAACTTATTAAAAACTGTTATAAAATGAATAATCGCATAATTTTTAAAACAATATATATTTTTCTTTTTCTGAATATGTGAAAGGAATCATTATTTTAACATGTACACCATTTTCCTTCTTCAGTACCACTAAATGTTTTAATGATTACCTTATAAGACCTAGAGGATACATTCAAAGTAGATTACTTTTGAATTTTTTACATTTTTTTCATAGTGGAAGGGATATTTTTCTGAAAAATTGATTATATGATATTTAAACAATTATTTATAAGTTTCCAAGTATATTTTCAATAATATGGATATTGAAAACATTTTACCTTTTAAAAAGTGTTTCTCAATGTTTAATGGATATTTTACTCAATAAATGTTCAATATGATCTTTCTATATCAATTTTTATATATGATTATATCCTTTGATGTTAAATATGCATTATTGGAGATATGATTAAATAATACCATATTTATTTTTTATTGGGATGGATTAAGATTATGGTTAAAATATTTATATGAAACATGCTTCTTTTCATTTGTTATAAAATAATGGAAAGTTTATGGAACTAGATCCCTTTCCATGGGTTATGATGTGATAAATGTTTTAAGATCATGTGTAATATAGATGAATGAGTTATGTGATGGGTGGGACCTATATCTACCTCCAATCCATTCGGTAAAAATTGATAAGTCATTAGTAAATTTTATATGCATGAACCTAATTACATATTCATAATAAAATACATTAACTTGATCACATGTACATATTTTTATTCAGGTACCTGATTAAATGGTCATAGTCTTATGTGGGGACTAATAATTAAGGTTTATAAGGTTATACATGGACCACATTGTATCCCCATAATTTTTTGTGAGGCCCTTATTTCATGTCCTTAACTAAGTGAGTGATTTTATTTCTATTAATACATGTTTACAGTCTTATACGGTTATGTCTCTGCCAAAAAAATATACGCCTTATTCCAATGTTATGTTATTATAGATTATGTTATTTGATTCCATTATGATTCATGCCTTATGAACTGTCAATATTTATTCAATGACATAATATTTTGATCTTCGATATGCCAGTTATGGTTTTCAAATTTTATACTTCTGTTATCATACCCATATGATTATGTAATGTTTATGTATTTACCATGTTTACACCTACTAAGAATCCAATCTCACCCATTCGTATGTTTTTCCCCAAATTTTGAAGAACGGTTCTATGTATGGTTTTTTATGAGAGTATAAAAGAGAAAATCATAATGGGAGATGTGGTAGTTCTTTAAAAAAATAAACTGACTGTGTAACTAGTCAAAATAGGCACACAACAATTATGATCCTTGGGATTGTATTTGTGAAATTTAATGAATATTAATCTAAAATTATGTGATATATATGTAAGAGAAGTTAGGGTCTTTATAGTTGGAATCATATGATAGGTTTACTTAACCTTCAGAAACTATGATGAAGAAACATTAGTGAGATAACAAATGATATTTATGAAGATATGTATAGGGGTATGTCTAAGGATAAGTATATAGATGATTTGAAGTGATGGAAAATGGACTAGAATTTTGGTAAAGGATAGTGTGAGTGATTTCAATGAAATTAAATCCCTATCTAGATACTAAAATTGTATGCAGATATGGAATAGAGGTATTAATGGGTAATAAATCTAAAAAGGATACTTTTTACTTAAATCAATCATCATTGAGTGTATGATAACGATCCTTGATTCACATTCCATTTGAAATTCCCAGGGATTTGTTTTATGGAATTCACAAATTATTTATGATGCATCATGAAGGATTTGAATAATGAAAATGAATGACCTAGGGTAATCTGAAGATATCGTAGATTAAAAAGAATGAGTCAGGATTTAGACATACTATAAATGAATTTTCATTATTATGTGGTTCCCCACTATGATTATTGTTGCTCACTGTCATGACATAGACAGAGATGGGGTTTGATCTATAACTTCCACATGCCCACCTCCATAGTCCAGGTGGAGAGGAAAAGCACGTGAGGAATAACATACCCAGGGATGCCTTTTCTTATGTACATATATTTGCACAAATAACCAAATCAATCCAAAAGTTCTGAGGGAAAGAGTAAAAGTTGAACCAATTTGATAAAGTTATCCAAGCATACATGAACATCCATTCAATATAAAATTATGGTAGTGTAATATGAAATGTAATAGGAAAAAAATCAAGTCCAACCATAAATATATCCCAACCGAATAAGATAAATAGAAAAGTAAATAGCTAAAAGAGATCCTTGATCTTGAAACCCAAACTATGACCACT
The DNA here is from genome assembly GCA_963277665.1 of Viscum album. Taxonomy (NCBI): domain Eukaryota; kingdom Viridiplantae; phylum Streptophyta; class Magnoliopsida; order Santalales; family Viscaceae; genus Viscum; species Viscum album. Next base: position 759,607,068 of record OY728130.1, on the reverse strand, counting down.
GTACATGGTTTACACACCAAATTTTCATAAGTTCTTCTATATTCACGGTCAACTTGTCCATCTTCTAAATAATACATGATATCTTCGGGAAAAGAACATGCACATGTCAGTATAAACTTTCCCAATAGGACACCCCAGAAGCTGATGGGGGAGACATAACAGATAAATTAAAAGAAAAATATTGTATATATTACAAGGTATAGTGAAAAGTACACCTATACCCAATAAAGAGTAAAAACGTATGCTTGTATAAGCATAACATGATTTTAATGGTGAGTAGATGAATACCCATCAAGTCTTCACCACCCAAAGTAGGAGTGTAGAATCATCCAATCATGAGAAGCTAAACACAAAGAGCACATAGCAAACCCCATGTGTCTTTTCCTCTTTTAGAAGGTGTGTAACCATATTCAAGTTGTGGATATAGAAGAATGATGTATATATATATTCTCAATCAATGAACCCCAACCAAGAGATTAAGGGGATCTCCATATCACCGTTCAGCCCAAGAATAAGATTAGACAATAGTTCCAAAAGTCCATCAATGCTGTCAAACATCTCATGTGTCTTCCTTGAGGTACCCATCAATGTCAATACAAGCCTCATCACCATGACCCATAGTCAAGGGACCACAATCTATAGTAAGAGGACCCATTCCTGGGTACAATATGAGGGTTTAACTTTGGTAGTCGAGGACCCAATCCTTTCCCAGTTGGATGATTCCACTCTAGGTCATTTAGGACCAATACCCTGACCTGCAGGAGGGTTCAACTCAGAAATTCAAGGTCACATGACCATCCTAGATGGAGGGTTACCCTACAGGTCATCAGGGACTAATGACCGACCCCGTAAGAGGGTTCCACATGTAAATTCTAGAAATCATGCCCATCCAAGATAGAGGGTTCCACTACAGGTCCACAAGGAACCACACCCAGTCTGGATAGAGGGTTATACTATAGGTCATCAAAGACTCATTCCCTTCCCAGAAGAGGGATCCAATTGGAATGTCACATACCCTTTCCCATACTAGTTAAAGGGTTCCACTATATAATATCAAGGACACCTAACATGCCCTCGCAAGAGTGTTCCACTCAGAAATAATCCTCTGATGATCTCTCTTAATCACTACCACCGTCGAGTGACACCTCAATCGATTTCATGTACAAAATGATACACATCATATCATTAAAGGAACAACCGAGGGAAACATCATGTTATATATAGAAAAACACTAATGATAGGATTTTCTTGGGAAAAAATCTAAGTAAAATAAGGAGATATGTAATCATGAAGTTTCAGAAAACAAATAGGTACACAACATGTTAGGAACCCACATAGTGTGTGGTCTTAACCCACTTCATGGCCTTGTACTCACGATAACACAAATTTATATCCACGTAGCACTAAAAAACATGTAAGGGTACTATACAATGTGTCTTAAACAAAATCCTAATGAACGAATGAGGCTCATCACCGATCTGAGGGAATAAATGTAATTTTAGTAATATGCCTATGAAAATAGCCTCGGATGGACAAATAGATCACACCCTTGCAAACCTTACAAATTATTTTATGAGATTATATTCAGTTAAAACAATTTTACACCTACTTAAAAGAACCATTTCATCGTATCATGCATGAATGGTATCTCATGGGGCCGAGCCACAAGTTCGAATTAAATTATGGAATTTTCTCTTGAAATTTACACCTTAGTTTCAGGGTCATAGCATCATAGACTGTTCTTTATTTTGACACAATATAGGAGAGATATGTTTCATACAAGATTCTATAAAAATAATAATTTTTTTATTAATATTCATTTTGTTGACATAAACCATGATTCAGAAAAAGGTATCCATAACTAGAGAAGTTCTGAGTGGATTTAGATTTGGAAGAAAAAATTTATCAATAATAATATTTTATATTATTTATATAATATTCTCCCCCTTTAAACTCAAAACTTATACTCCACATCCCTTTCTTGTTGTGCCAGCAAGGATCTACACCCCACAAGTTATCTTTTATTTTGGCTTTATTATATCACCAATATAATAATTATTATTATAAAACACAATTAACTAATATATAAGCAAGGAGGTCTACAAAGATCATTTCTCCCATCACACTATACATGTTGTGCCCCATCCCCCACATTGGGGTCTCTTTCAATAAATAAAATTTCAAATAAATTACTTAATTAATTTCATAATAACCACCTCATTTTATTAATTTCCCTATATTATTATTAATATTATGAAAAATCCTAATAATAAAACAAAACGCATTAAATTAACTTAATTAAATTTTATAAACCTCTTGCACACATTTTTTGTGTCACCATTAATTATAATAATAATAATAACAATAATAATTCCAAATATAATTTTGTTAACACATCACCATTATTATTATTGATTATTTTTATTTCTTACCACATTGTGTATATCCGAACACCTCATAAGATATCTCAGATATGACACTTTCATGTTCATTCCATGTAGCATCCTCTGTGGGGCACTGCACATGGCCTTTGTTCGAAATCAATCATATCACAATGCATGTCACCACCATGCACCAATAGAAAACATGGATAACTAATCTGATCCTCAAACCACATTCGATATCAACGCTCACACTAGTGGTACCAAACTGATTTATTCACCAAACAACATCTTGCTCATTTATCAATTCATCCCCAAATAGTTAATCGTCATGCAGTTTATGATACTATGATGAATCAGATGGTTTAATCACACTTTAACCCACCCCAACAATGTTAATTCATTTCCTCGTGGACTAATGATGAAGAACGCAGAGAAGGGTGGGGGAAACCACCAATAAAAAAGTGATAATAATCATTGGATCTGTGTTCTAAGACAACTATTTCATAGCAGGGAAACTAAGGAGAGAAACATGGCCTACATAAGAAATAAATTGAAATAATAATTTAATTCAATTACATGGCCTCTTGAAAAGGATAAATTATTTCAGATTAGAGATAAGGAATTCAACATGTTAAGTATTTTATTTATAAGGGTGTAAAACCAAATATACTGAATGTGACCTACATTATGGATTTATCATTGGTGAATAATGTGTAATGAGGCAGACCTGTTATGATCCCTACTCATCGATCCACCTCAATCTAATAAAAATTTGTTGTTTGATATTGATCCAGCAACAATGAATGCTCCCCTCCTCCTCTTGGATCTAGAAAGGGTTATGCGGACAACCCTTGGTAAATCATCATATGAAGGTTTTTTATAGAGGGTTTACTTATTTATTTAATATAATAATCAAATAAAATATTTCTTTATTTCAATTATATGTACCAACCAATGGAGACCTCATCTGAACCTCCCACACTTACCAATTGTAGATCACTCTTTGGGTAAACATCACATTCTATACTCAACGACGATGTAACATTTTACATTCAAGACTTCATATGTGTTTTCTTTACATTAGTATAATTAAATAAATAAATTAATTTTTCTAATTCATCCACTAATGATTTATCCATTGGAAGACCCTCCACCAAAAAACCATATGTCACTCCTATGGTAAAATCCACATTTTGGATTCAAATGTTCTCTCAGATTTTTGATTTGAGACTCTGTTTATGATATATTCCAATTTTTTAGGAAAAATATGAATTCTCAAGAAAAATATATCTAATATTTTTTTTAAAATTAATTCCTGGATCATTAGGCCTCAGAATCGGGCATCATCTCAACCTCTAACTATCCAAATATTCCTATAAATATTATAAAATATTATGTAAAAAAAATCTAAATTGATCCCTTTTAAAAATATTTTCATCCCATAAAAACCAACTAGGTAGAATAGTGGGGATACTAATCCCACTTCTGGTTTTTCCATACATATTCCATACATCACGATGTACAACTAAATGAGCGGTGTAAAACTCCCTCCTCACCTCCTCTCATAACATGATCAGAATCACCATTTATCCATACAAAGGATGATCTTATTCCCTTCTTCAAAAAATCCATCCGGTGAAACTCTTGAGGTTATCTAGTCATGCAAGACCACATAGTCAATGTCCCTCAGATGGTAGCACCTTCACATCATCGAGGAAAATATTATCACTTCTAGCTCTATGTTGTGATCCTCGTAGTTATATTCATGGGGTCTCAACTACCTTTACTTGTAGGCTAAAACTATTTGTTTCTGCATCAATGTGGGTACCATGCATTAAAGGGTGCCAAATGAAAAGGGCATTTGAGTAGATTCATCTAACCATGAGAATCTAGAAACAAAAAACTCACGACATACCTGATACATCCTCACCTCTCATTGAAGGAGAGTTACCTAAAACCATAAACTATACCACCACCATTTGTGGTATCCCAAAAAGGGCCAATTAGGAAAAATATACCACAAATGATAGTACATGATCTAACACTCCATCACAAAACCTCACCCTCAATGAAAAATTATAAGGAATTAATTTTCCACTCTTTCACTATATCTTCTTTGGATGAAACTGATTCACCTGCAAGGTATTGTTAGTATAAAAAACATCTTGTTGGAGAAAGAGTCCCTCTTCCTTGTGAGTATAATGCTAGGTCAAACTATGTTACATTTTCTTCAAGTGTCTTTGGTAAGAAATGACACCACATACACAAGGGTAATAATGAACAACAAAGGGATGCCCAAAATGCTCAACTAGGCATTACTAGGCCCTCTATTTGCAGACACCAACACATCACCCAACCTCGAACACACAATTTTTATGGACTCATCTAGCACACCTCGAAACTATGTACTTTGTGTAGAATTGACACACCCTCACAGTTTCTCTCACATTTCAAAAAATGAATCTCGATGGGGGAACAACCCCACTCTATTGTTAATTCAAAGCTACGTTAAACAACACTGAAACAGTATTAAACCAATTCCTCATGACAACCTGGTATAAAACTCAAGCAACAAGAAGGATAAAAAGAGTACCTCACAAAATGTATAAAAATTACTACTATAGTAAGTAAAAGAGACATATACCATACCTCTTATCATCTCATGGACTACTAGATCCTAGAAATTAAAATTCTACAACTATCTGCATCGCCAGCCTCTAGCTACTTAAGTGTGATTTGGGCCAACTGGTGGTGGTGGAGTGATCTCATAGAAAAAACCACAACCTACAACTCCTCCTACTACTCTACCTGCTCTGCCTCCCCGAGGACCACCCTATCCACACATGGTAAATACTTGATCACGGTGCTTCCTTTTCCATGTTGGTCCATCAGCTATCTACCTGTGATGATGAGTATGTCAAGACAGTAAGTCCTGCACCATGTGGCATAACCCATCACAAGTAATGCACCGCCCCTTTGTAGGGTGACTCTCACAATGTTCCAAAGTCTTATCAGTGAAAGGATTCCTATTTCAAAATCCTGGAACCTGACATCTGCTAGCTTCTCCAAGTGAATCAACTCTTCTACACCTACCATCAGATCCAACTACCTGGGATCCCTAGAATAGAAGTATATCAGTCACTATTTTCCACTCCAACACCCATGCATAGGTGTTAATTAACAAGGATGCAACATTAGCTCAGATCACTCTACGGATTCCCTACTCAAACATTCATGTTCAGAAGTATCCATCTTAGATAATGAATAATGAACAACATAAAATGTATTTGAACCTCACTGCGTAATCATCCACTATCATCCCTCAGTATTACGTCCCCAAAAATCTCCTCGATTGAGACTAATCGTAAGTAGGAGGGTTATTACTCCTCATCGCACAACTATTGGAAGTCAGACCAGGAGAGTGTCGACTCTTCATGCATTTTGATAATAAGGCTCAACTAATGCCCAAATTCTCTATGGTAGAGGTATGCTACCAGTGAAACTACCTGATCTATCAGGATATGAAAAAACCATAAGATATATACCACTAACTCTAGACATTCCTCTACTACCTGAAGATCTTTCTCTCTAGGGAACCTCGACAGTCTGTGATACTAGAACTCACGGAGCACACAAAGCATGTTCACATCTTCATACTACTCTATTTTAATGATCTGCTACTTGATAGGGAGGTCATTCTACCTTCCCACATGGAGGAAGGGGTCACGGTATGGACCCAAAAGTAATGCCTCTTTTCTCATTTGATCATCATCACAAACCAAAGCTGGTATGTCTGCTGGTTGTTATCCTAGAGGCATCCAGAATGTTATCAAGGAGTACCAAAATCAGATGAGCATATATATATATATATATATATATATATATATATATATATTACAACACCAATGGGTAGAAGAATAAATAAGGACAATCAATGAATAAACCCTATTTGATGCAAGTTCCATTTCTCCCTATAAAAATGTCTCATCATGTTGAGTCGAAAAGAAGATAACCAAGGTCCTCATGAATGTATACATAAACCACCAAACCATATGTGGATTCCCTATCTTGAGATACCAACTTGAGATAGATTGAGAATGTTTTCCTATACCCAACCAACCCTCTTAATGGGATACATTTAAATAATGTCCCAAGGAATGAACATTCTCTGATTATAATCTCTAACAACCAAACCCAAGTTGTGGATCGATCCACAACTATCCCAATCCCACATATATAGGTCAATGGGTTGAAACAAGCATCAAAGGCACAAATAGCATAGGGAGGCCCTTTTCCTACATACCTCTACACACACATATCCAACTCATTGAAAAAGTGAAGAGGGAAAGAGTAAAAGCTGCAACACTGCTATAAAGTAAACCAAACATGCATGAACCTCTAGACAATACAAATGTATGATAGTGTAATATGAAGAGTAAAAGAGAAAACTAAAATTCCAACCAGAGATAAGTTCCAAACTGAGAGTAAATAGAAAAATTAAATAGCTAAAAGAGAGTCCCACTCTTGAATCCCAAGCCATGACCACCGTACACAATCTAAAGACCTAGTATATCTATGATCCCTTGTATTCCCATTCGACCTGTCTGTCATCTTCATTAGACATGATATGTGCAGGAATAGCCCATGCAGGTGTCAGTATAAACATACCTAGTAGGACACCCCGAAAGGTAACAGGGATAAATAAGAGATACAATACAAGTGGGATACACTAGATAGAAAAGGTATAATGAAATATTATATGTCAACCCAAAAAATATTGAATATAAGCTCGTCCATGAATAATGGGCTAAAAAAGGTGAATAGATGAACTACCCATCGAGTATTCACACCTATAATAACTGTGTACACTCATCCAACTATGAGAAGCTAAAAACAAAAAGAACATGGCACACAACTTTCATATTTACCTCTCTTGGAATGAGAGTAACCAAATCCAAGGTGTGGATGTAGAATAAGCACACACACATGCATATATATGTTGAGTCAAAGAATCCCATAAAATAGAGTAATGGGATATCCATCTCACACCTCAACCCAAGAATAAGAGTAGCTAAAAGTTCTAAAAGTATATCTATAGTTCCCAACATCTCATGCATATTCCTTGAAGTACTTGTTAAATTCAAGCTAGACATAATCACTATGATTCATAGTTGAGGGGACATAAACACTAGGTAGAGGACCAAATCCTTGGTACAATAGGAGGGTTCCACTTTGGTGGTTAAGGACCCTTACTAAACTCGGCTAGAGGATTCCACTATAGGTCATAGAGGAGCCATTCCCTACCCCGCAAGAGGGTTCCCCTTGAAATATTGAGGACTCATGCCATGCCCGGCCAAAGGGTTCCACTCTAGGTCATCAATGGAACATACCCTTCCCCATATAAGTGTTACACTCTAGGTCATCAAGGAACCATACCCATCATCGAATAAGGGTTCATGTTTGAATGTAGAGGTCTCATTCACAACCCACCTAGAGGGTTCCACATTAGCTCATCAAGCAACCATGCCCTGCCCTGAATTAGGGAACCTCAAGGACCCAATCAAATCCCGATTAGAGGGTTTCACTCTAGATTATTAAGGATTTATTCCATGGATCATAGGAGGGTTACACTAGGAAAGAATCCCTTGGTGATCTCACCTTATTACTACCACCATCAATAATCACAAAAAATGTGTTTTTATCAAAACATTCCACATCTTGTCATGAAATCAAAAAATGAAGGAACTATTTCATTCTACATAAAAAAACAATTAGGATAGGATGTTTGCAGGAAAATATCCGAGTTCAAACAAATGAGAAAAAAGAAATAGAATTTTCCTAAAAAATATTTTACACTACATGTTGAGGAACCATAGGGAATGTTGTCCCACTCTACTGCCCAATCGTGTCATTATAAGAACATGGATTTCTAGCTATGTATCACTACACTATGTGTAAGGTTACTAAAATGAATTTCTCATCCTAAATTTTGATTAATTACTGAGCATCGTTGCCTGTCCGAGGGGAAAAATAAAATTTCACTAATATTCCCATCCAAACGACCTTGGATGTCCCAATAGATCAAACTATTCTGAAACTCAATGAAAAATACATGAGATATAATATTCACATTCCTCAATCACACACCTAGTTAAAATACACTTTTCACCATATCACGCTCGAATGCAATCTCTTTGGCCCATGCCACGAGTCTAAAATAAATATTTGAATTTATTCTTGAAACAATTACCTTAATTTTAGTGTCATAGTTCCCTAGGCAGGTCATCATTCAGCCACTATATGAGTGATATATGTAATATATAGGATTACATAATTATAATAATTTTATTATTATGGGGCTTTTCATTGACCTGTAACATGAGTCAGAAAAAGGTATCTATCACTTGTCTTAAAGTGATTATCTCAATTTGATGGTCACGCTGCCACTGAAAGCTCATAAACCCAACATCTTATAAATAAGTTACAGGTGGACTATGAGTTGAAATCCAAAAATAAATAATAATAATTTTTTGTATTACTAATTTTATATTCCCCCCTTTAAACTCATAACTTATACACCGTTTTGCTTGGGGCATGCCTGTAAATATTGACACACCACTTGTTCTCTTTGATTTTTGTTTTATTATATCACTATTATAATCATTATTAATATGAATATTATATTATCTATATAAAAGAAATGGGGTATGTAGAGTTCATTCCTCCCTTCACACCATAAAGGTAGAAACCCCTCCGCCACATTGGGGTATCTTTCAATAAATAAAATTTCAACTTAATTACATGATTATTTTAAATCTAATTACCTTATTTTATTAATTCCTTATTATGAATATTAATATCATGAATAATATTAATAATGATAAAACACCCATTAAATTAATAACATGTAATTTTATTAACACATCACATACATTTTCGCATCACCATTAGTAAAAATAATTATTATAACAACCCCTCCTTTAATTTTGTTAAGGCATCACAATTATTATTATTTTTAATTATTATTACTTTCCACCATGTTTGCTATGTTTTAACATCTCATTAGAGATTCGAAACCAAGCACCGTCACATTCACACAGATAAGCCACTTCCATGAGACTCTACACATGGACTCCACTAATAATCAATCATGTCCCACCATATGTTACCACCATGCTGTAACCAGAAAATGAGGGATCACTGATATAATCTCGAACCACCTCTGATGACAAAGCTCACACCCCGCGATACCAAATTGATCCACACACCAATCACTATCCCACTAGATTATAAAATATTTCCCAAACCTTCAATTCTCATGTCATTCATGCTACCAAAAAAAATATGGGGGTTCAATCAAACTCGAACCTACCCCCGCCAATGTCCAATCGTGACCTCGTGGTCTAATGATGAAGAACATGAATAACGGTGGGGGAAATGAACCAATAAAAATGTGATAAAAATAATTTCTACAAAATTCTAGGATAATGATTTCATAGTATGAAAAATAGGGTGAGAAACATGGAATATATGAGAAATAAATATAAGAATAATTTATTTCAAATACAGGGGATCATGAAAAGGAAAAAATTAACATAGATCGAAGACTGGGAATTGACCATGATCAATATTTTAATTATTAGGACTAAAAACAACAAAAAATTGAGTCCTACCTTGATTATGGACCAATATTTGGTGAAAACTGTGTCTGCCAGTGATGAGGATGACCCCCTACGATTGCTACCTGTTGGTCCACCTCAATCTGATCATTGTTCGTTGTTTTATGTCGATCCAACAGCAAATAACACTCTCCTCCTCCTCATGGATCTAGAATGTGTTATCTAACCAACCCTAGGAAAATAATCAATGTCTGTTTTTTATAAAGGGTTTAATTAGTTCCTTAAATAAAACCAAATAATAAATTATTTATTTATTTCAATTAAATGTTCCCACCGACAGCTGCCACATCTGAACGTCCCACACCGACCAATTTTAGGTCACGTCTAGGGTAAAAACCATATTCTAAACACAAAAATGGTCTCAAATTTCCTATTTGAGTCTTCTCATTCAAGTCATTTAGGTTAGAGTTATTACATAAATTAAATAAATTAATTAATTTATCCAATTCACCCACTAACGTACATCTTATCCAAACATACCTTACCGGCCAACCTTCGGTTGCACCTACGGTAGACTCTACATTTCAAATTCAACTGTTTTCTCAAATTTATAATCAGAAACTCCATTTTTGAGATATTACACCTTTTCATGAAAGTTGTGTGATCACAATAAAATTATATTTAGTATTTTTATAAAATTAATTTTGGGATCACCAGTTCTTGGAATCGTGCACCCACTCATCGTCTGGCTCTAACAATATTTCTAGAGATATTCTAATGTATTACATACAAAACCAGAGTATCTTCACTTACTAAAAGTTTTTGTTTTTAGCTTAGTGGGGGTAACAAAATTGAAATATATTAAAATTTAATGATAATGAAAATGTGTTTATGTTTAACCAAATGGGATGATGACAGATTTCATGTATTCTGTGATTATTCCTATTTAGTTATCATGATATATGACTAAAATCTTATACCTTAACCAACCCTCAAACTCAAAAAAAAGATAAGGATTTAGTACTTCGAGAATTTGGATGATGGATACCACAGAGGAACTAAGAATCTATTTAATATATATTAAGAATGTTTAAAGAAGAAATTCATGGAAGGTCACAAAAGAATAAGAAGGATTTTAGTTATAGAGGTTAAGGGAACTGAGTAAGTACTTCTATTGAAAAAATGGAATTTTAAATTAACAATGGAAATGGAATATTGGTCTCCATATGGTATCATCAATGAATAAAGGATTAAAATGTGAAAACAATTGAATTAATAAAATCAATGTCCTGTGGGGAAATCTTGAGAAAAGATTTAGAATGGTGGTACGAGTAATGGTTGTACTAATAATGATGAAGATAATATGAATGCAATATGAAAGAAATGAAATATTCTAGTAATATTGATTATGGTAAATGTGAGATGTATAAATATATTGAGGAAGATAAATTTCAAGAGATGATTAAAAATTCATATTATAATAAAGAGGTATTATGTAATAAGGTGATAAATCTTGGTTAATGATTTAAAAATTAAGTAGAATTATTAAAGTGTTTAAATATGAGAATTCAAGAATTATGTTATATAAATCATTAAATATATAATAATTGTTCGGTTGGTGATTTTCATTAGAGATTTTCAGTAATATGTTGGATTGTACTGATAACATAAAAAAGTGATTTAATGTCATTGCGATATTTTATAGAAAACACATGATTAAGGGATGATAACCCTTAATATGTTTTTTATTTTTGTGTTTTGTTTGGATAATTAAATGATTTCTATGGATAAATTAAACTAGATAGTATTGATGAACCCCAAACTGAATAATAACGTGTTGAAAAGGTGGTATATGTTATCCCTAATGGAGTTTACAAAACTTTTTGATTTATGGAATATAATCAATAATCTTATATTTTATTTCAAGATTGAGGTGGAAAGTATGTTTACATTATGGTTTTTTGGAATGTTTTTTAATAACCATACATCAAGAGAATATATGAACAATGTATTCACATAATTTCATGAAATCAGTAAGAGCTACTTATTGATATTTGTGGGATTAATGTTATGTTTTTTTTAAAATTAAGATAATTTCATTATAAATTTTCTACTTTTTCAAGGGGAATAGTGTTAAACATTTATGAAAAGGTTTGAGATTAACATTGAAAAAGGTTTTAAAGATTAATGTATGACATCACCATAAGATGATTTGTGTATATTGTATAACCATTGATAAAAAAAATTTCTATGATGATATCTAGATATATAACGAATGACTTATCATTCTATTGTTGATATTGAGATCTGTTATTTCTTCAGGCTGAACAAATTAATCTAAATTTCAAGAAGTAACAAAATAATTTGAGTTTTATTATAGAACAACCAAATGATTGAACAATGATTAAGATACAAATAAATTCCAAGCCCTCGATATATCAGTCACATTGAATGTCTTTATTATATTTCGATGATATCCTATCTATTCTTTCTTCTAGGGAACCTCTTTGTAGTCCATGATCTATTCCATGTATCTCTCCTAAGGAAGAATATAAATAATTCTTCAAATGAAATGAACTCAGAGGTCATACCACAAGAGTATGATCTTTCTTAAGAAAAACAATCAGTTCAAATTCTAGATCATACATAGAAGGATATATAGAATAAGAACACTAACCACTATCATAAGGAAGTTACATTAGAACTAGAGGATGTAATGAGGTAGCAGTGTCCTCAGTTGTTGGTACTAATGTGATGAATTTTGATGGATAATATCATTTTAAGGGTGGTAAAATGTGTCACATTGACATTTTGTGATTTTTTCCAATTAATTTAATATTTTCAAGGTTTTTCATTACACACAAAACTATGTTTATCTTTAATTGCATTCAAACCTTAGTATAAATGAAATTTAACATTCTATTATTTTTTTATTTAATATAGTATTTATCACCTAGCCATTCGAATGTACTCTAGGAAAAAAATTAAAAAAATCATTAAAAAATATGGTTGACTCATGTATATGAAATTATTATTTATTTTCCAATTAGTTAGAAATAAAAATAAAAACATTTTTAAAACAAATGAAATCTTTTTCTAGAAAACTACATTCATGGACTCAAATATGTTTTATCTCAATAAAGTAAATAAATCATTTTGTATAATGATTTTAATTAATTAATATATATATATATTCATTCTAATTTTTAACCTTCAACATATGTGTTTACTATATTTGAAATAAAAATACATCCAATTTTACCCTTAATACTAAATTTGTCTAAAAATCATTTTTTTCTATTTTTACACCCTTATTTTAAAATTTATATTTGCCAATTTAGGAAAATTTAGTTGAAAATTTGAAATTAATTTTTTAAATAATCATGTCAAATTTATATTATGGTTAATTTTTTTAAATTTTCATAGAAGGTAACTATTTTGATCAATAGTGAAGAATATTGGTTTTTATTAAGAATTATCATTTCCGTAAAAATATTGTAAAACAAAAAAATTAATTTATTATGGTTTTAATAGAAAAATAGTTAAATTATATATCTATTAATCCGATTTAGGCCATCTTTGTCTATTTTATATTGAATATTGATATATTGTTTTTAAAATTTTGATTATTTTCTCTTTGAAAAGCTGATTTGTCGTTACGTCTACTGGTTTAATTTTAAATTTATTTTTTATGCTTATATGAATATATTTTTTAAAAATGGGTCACATATTTGGAATCATAAGAAATTATTTTTTCTATTAAGTAAAACATAAATTTTGACCACTATGAATAGGAAAATTAGTAAGAATTTTGTACTACATTTAAGGTGAAAATGGATATACCAAGGGATAAACTAAAAAGGTAATGGAATAAATAATATATAATATTTTAAAAAAACAATTTTTATGGAAATATTTATATATTATTACCTATAAGTTTTAGAAATTTCCGATTTTGTGGTCTTTTTTCATGTTAAAAACATGGGTACAACATTTTTCTAAAAAAATTGTAAGTTTTCCATAGACTTCACTTGTGAAAGGCCACCACCTATCTAATCATATTCATAAATACAAAGCCATGTTTTGGCCAATACTGACTATATAAATTCTTTAATTCCCTACCATAATAATAGAATCTTTAATTTGGTTATAAATCCAACAGATGATGGATTTTTGTGCAAACAGAAAGAATTTGTTCTAAGAAGAGGCAACATCCCTAACTTAGAAATTAATATTATTTCTTCGTCCACATATGTCAATTGTTATTAAAAATTATTATTTAATAACCATATCATATTCCATAATATATTTCTTCATTCTATGGCAATGAACTACAACAAGCTCCACTTTAATCCAATGGGACATTAAATCATCATTCATGTGTACGATGAACTATTGACTCACCAACCAATGTTATTCATTTTTTCACACCCACTCTTGCAGATAAATATAAATATTGATTTAATTTATATATATGATTATAATTATATTATTATACCTTTGTAATTATAATAAAATACCTACCTTTTACCTTCATGTTATTTAGAAAACAATAACATCTCCAAGTATACGGTAGGCTACCGCCTTGTGAACCGATGTGATGTTTTTTATCTCTATTTCACTCAAATGGTTATATGGATTGATTATATGAATATATAAGATATTTGTTTTCATAAATATACGTATATAATCATGCTATAAAATATAAAATATTACTTTCTATCACATGGGGGATATGATAATGTCGTTAATGTGTACCACAAACTAAAGCCCCCTGAAGAACTGTCATTCATTTTTCAATAATGATTTATACGGAAAGTAATTAGTGTAAATATAGTTAATATATTTTAAATATATTGACTTTCTTTCTTTTTAATGGTAATATATTGTTTACATTACATTCCATTCATATATCCAGAAAAAGGAGACAATGTTTATGTGTTTGTACAACCTGAAATCTCAATGAACAATGTATTTCATTTTCTATCTCCAACATTGATGAATTACTATAAATACATATATAATTAAATCATTTAATATTTATATCATGTTTAATATTATAGATATTATGGAATCATTATTTATGTAAGAATAGAAAATATAAAAAATCAAACCATACCTGAATAACAAATTAGTTATGACCCATAATGTGGTTTATGTAAGGAATTGTAAAAAATGGAAAATAAAAGGTCATAATTCAATCATATATGGTATGATATATATAATAATTTTTATTGGATAAATTTTTAATAAACTCATATTTATAATATGCAAGATTCAATAATGTACTAAGGAATTTTAGATTTATGGTAAGCGATTTTCATCTCACTTTTTTATTTTATAATACACAAGACATATTCACCACCTATTTCATTAATCTGGTGTATATATTTACTATTAATTTATTTTATGATTTTATTGTAGAAAAATATTGGGAATTGAACATCCTTTTTTTGATCTATCTTTTACATGGCTTGTATTTTAGTGTTACCAATGTGGAAAGGGTTTGGTTATAAAATCTCATTGTCTTTCGGGATTGTATATGTTTATTCTTATTATGATGAAATATTATTATCTATCTCTAAATATACTCATGAATTTTCTTATTTAATGCTTATTTCATGGGAATATATATTTTCCATCATTTTAATAACTTTCTGTATTCAATATTTCAAAGTGTTTTTTTATAAAAAACAGACTTCATTTCTTTCTTTAGTCAAAAATCATATTTCTTCCATACTGATGTGGTGCTAATAAAAATAGTTTCTACAAATTTTTATTTCACATTAAACAATTTCATTAATTTTTTTTATAATTTTTTCCAAATATTCACACTTTTAAATTTTTATAATTAAATTTATTAATTAATAAACTTTTATAAAAAAAATAATTTTTTTTAGCTTTTGAAATAAGTATTCAAGTCTTACTAATATTTTTAGACTAATTATTTTATTAATTTACTATTTGGTTATAATCATATTTAATTTTTAAATAATGTGAAATTTTTATCATTTTATTTTCATTTAATTTGTAACGCCCCAACCCTAGTTACCAAGAGTCGATGCATTATTACATAACATTGACAGGATCACAAGAGATCTAGTCCGAAATATCGATCCGTTTAGTAGCCTTGGAAGTACTAAATACATACATAAGTTTTACATTACATTATGAAATAAAAAAACAATGAAATTGTGTCCACTTTTTAACACACTCATATCCCTTACCCTATTCTCGAAGGCCAATCATAATATACTTTTTCATATCCTGTGAAAAATAAAACATAATAATGTAGTGAGCTCAGAGGCTTAGTTAGGATAAAAATATAACTAAAACATTCGTAAATAAGCCTAAACCTTTAAGGAAATGTATAATGATAAAACAAAAGCCTTTTAAAATTAATCTTCAGCATAATGTGGAAAATATAAATCAGATAATAAAATTTACTTATTCACATGGATGTTTTTCTAGTTGAATAATCACATGTAATATCAATGGATAATTTCATAATGATGGAATTAATAATACCATACATCATAACCACATATTCAAGGCCTCGTTCCAGGACTATAAATAATATTTTGTCAAAGCCCTGTGCTAGGACAGTAGTTTGTCTCATGAGACCTACTAATGCATTGCTGGTCTATACCAGGCCCCACCCATCACTTACTAAGTCCAATGCATTCCTCATATTAAAAGGGTGAAACATAACATAAACATTCCTATTAAAACAATCATAAAAAATGTCAATACATCATCCATAAACCATTAATAGTATAAAAAAGAACATCTATTGTCAAACATATCATAATTCATTCAATACAAAATTGAACATTGTATTATAATAAAGAAACCTCAATCATGAATAATATAAAGTAAAGTATGTTGACATAGTTGATAATGATTAGTAAAACTCTTTGAGAGAAATATCTATATTTCATGAAATCATTTAAAATTCACACAATTTATAAAGGAATACATTTAAAAGACATTTTTGAACCAATGTGTCCCATACCACTTTGAAACATCTAAAAGGAATTAACATTTTAAAACATTCATGTCCATATAAATAAAACCTTAAAACCATTTTGAAAACATAGACATTAATGAGAATTATTTAGAGTAATAAATATTTAAACTATTTAAAATTATGTTTTAGTTAAATAGTACATTTAAGACTATCCTTTTGAAAACTCTTTTATGAAACATATACATTGATAATAAATATGTCCCAGTAAAAACATACACATAAACAATCTCAGATAATAATGAGATTGAGGAATTAACCCTTGACTTGTACTTTTCTTGGATGAGGGTACATTAACCTTTTATATAATAGTTAATTCATTGATATTAAATTATATAACAACAACATACATAATTATGATATCATAAATGATCTTCTAATATTTCTTTGTCAATGATATTTCAATAGTATCAATGTTTTGGGTGTTAAAAAATTCATTTTCCTTAATATTTTTTGTTAAGTAAGTCATATTTGTTATGGATAAGATGTATTTGATTCATATCTATAATTATATAAGTTCTACAATTATATTTTTAAAAATAAAATGAAAATTATTCTTGAATAGTTACGATTGGGAATAAATCACATCATGTTTGTGGAGATGGTAATATGTACATATGCACGAGTAACAATACAATTCTATTGATGGTGAAATCCTACTTAATTGGATGGTATATCATATATATATATAGAATAATTAACATGTTATATTTATTATTTAGATCAATTATACTAATTATTAAACCCATAAAAATAATGAAGTGTAAAATGACAAACTACACCGCGACGTGGAGATGGTAAGTTGTACATTCACATGTATGGTGACTTTGTCCTTAATAGGATAGATAAAATAATGAATATTTTTGTACCATATTTATAATAACATCACATTATATATAAGTTATATGAATTATTACGTTGGTATGGAAACAACAATGAAAGTGTAAGTGGAAGAAGAAAAGAACTTTGAAAGCGGTGATAAATTATTTCCTCTTCTTCGGGTGCTTCTTTTTGATTTGATCAAAAGGGCTCCTTAAGTCAGATTTATGATCATTTTATGGCATCTAGGATGAAGTGAGGGTAGTTTGGAAGATATTTGTGTATTGGTTGGCCAATACAAATTGCTTTTGTGGTGTGAAATTAAGAGAAGGTGAAGCACCCTTTTACAAGAGATGTGAGGGTCACCTTAGGAAAAACATGAAATATTATTTTATTATACTATAATATTCTGTTTATAATGGCTCCAAAAGGATCTATTTCTAGGATAATGGGGGTTTTGGGAGAAAAACTCCCAATCAATAGGTTTTATATAGGTTTAGTTTACCATATTAACCTTATCTTTTAGATTTAACTTTTTGTTAAAAATTTTAACTTTGACCACGTATTCTTTTGTAATTATAATTAATGGTTAATAAACATACTATAAAATGATAAGAGAACCTCAATTAGTTCATTAATGACATATATATCATTATATAAGTCCTTTGGATAAACCATATAGTTCTAAGAATATTATATAATTTAATAATATAGTATTTGTTTTAAAAACACATTTATGTCAATTTTGACACTATTTAGTATTTGGTTTTTGTGAAAGTAAAAAAAACATGATAAATTATAAAAAATTACTTTATATAAATTCTAAAATATTATATTAACCTATAAATTCTTTGAATGCATCAAAATTCTCAATTTACATTTATTTTTATATTTATAAAATCAATTACTTTAATCATTCATTAATAAGATAATTACAACATCATCACTGTGTCATAAATAAATTTAATTATTTAATGTCTAAAACTAATAAATAATATACTATTATGTAGGGAATTTTTATCTTTCTAATGAATAGTTATAGTCTAATTTATCTTTTGTATAGCTCTATATTAAATTTTTTTTAGTTTTAAATATTTTAATTTAACACTTTTAACTCTTCTTTAAATAAAATAATAATAAAT
Source organism: Viscum album (assembly GCA_963277665.1). NCBI lineage: Eukaryota > Viridiplantae > Streptophyta > Magnoliopsida > Santalales > Viscaceae > Viscum > Viscum album. The sequence goes on along the minus strand of OY728130.1, from coordinate 759,588,077 downwards.
GTCCGAATTTAATCCAAGTAGATAAAATAAAATCATATTTTATTCTTAAGGATTATTTTGGTCTAAATACACTTATCCAATAGAATTACGACCTGTGTTAGGGTAATTATAATAAATATTTTTTACCTTTAACTATCGTTTTTAATTTTTACCGTGGTAAATAAAATTCAAAAGTTATTATTCACCAAAAATTATTTTCATCTTCTTGAACCAAATTTTACTTAAGGATGTCAATTTTGTCTCTAGAATTTTTGAAATTCAATTCATAGAAGTGTTAAAATTATGTTCTATGCAAATTTAAAAATGTGAATAGAAGGTGGATAAAAGATGTTAAAAAGTTCAATAAAATATTATATGTCTAATCTTATTATAAAATGTCTCTAAGGAATTAAATTGGTATAATATATGTATTATGTATCTGTTTTTCCATTAAGATAATTTTTTATTTATAAATAATTATTTAAATGAAAATGTCGGTTTATTTCTACAACGTAATGTTTTTCAATAATTATCAAAAAATTAATGTTTTTAGAAACAAACCAAATATTCACCCAAATCTAATTTTTCTATTCCAAATTCAAAAATTATTTCTATTTTACCAAATTCAAAAAATAGGAGTTTCATTAATTTATTTAAAATTAATTTGCATTGTCAAAATCAGAATGTGGGTTTTTGAGAAGTAAAATTTATCAAAAGATTGATATGTGTTTATGTCAAATTTAAATGTGAAATTACTTCCTATGAAAAATATTGTATTAAAAATTTGAAACATAATCTAATTATACTTCAAATCAAATAAAATTTCCAATTTATCACTATAAATTATTTTGAATTAAAAATTTGTTTTCAATTAAAATCTTGTATCTTTCATTTTTCATAAAAATATAAAAGTTATAATAAAAAAAGAAAAAAAATAATCCAAACTAAATTTTTATGTCCCTCTTCTAAAAAAGAAGATTATTTTTTCAAATTTAACATATAAAAGTGTCAAATATTGGATTAAAAAAGTGTTCTCAATTAAAAAATGGTAAAATTGATTATTTTGAAAAATACTAATTTTTTAAGAAAAATTGAATTTTTCTCTTATATTATATCTATGAAACACATAATATGGATGGTAAACTTTTATGGAATATATAAAATTCAAAATACAGTTAATACAATTCATAAATTCTTTTTGAATGACTAGTTTGGTACATCATGGTGCCCTCTAACTCGGTGTTGCGTGTAGCGCAAGCTATTGAATTACATTAAAGAGATAATGTACTATGAAATATCAGGGTGTTACATTGTCCCCTCCTTCAATAAATTATTTCCTTGCAATTTGAAATTTTTCCTTAAAAATAAAGGTTTCAAAATAGAAAAAACCTTTTTGGAAAACCCACATCGTAAATAGTATTAATAAAATTTTTTCTTAATTAGAAGGAGAGGGAAATGAAATGGTCACCACAAAATTAAGATTTGGAATAGAAGAACATTGGTGGCCATTTGAGACAGATAATTGAAGGGAAAATTTAAATATACATAGGGATTTATTGAGGTCAGCAATCACAAACAAGTGAACAATAAATAGAAAATTGAGGGCCTCAAAGCCATAAATCTATGATGACTAAAAATATTATTGGCTCATCAAAACATAAGGTATTAAGATAACACATTTTTGGTTTTAAGATCCTTTCCCTAAAGTTAATGAATTAATTTTGTCATATAATAATAATAATAATACTTGACAAGTAGAGCTTCATCCTTTAACTAATTTCTAACACAAACTAATCTTTCACTCCTAAATATAATAGAAATCAAAAATATTCTATTTATCATAAACATATTGGGATTAAAAATTGAATTTATAATTCATCCATTACATCATTAAAAAATTGTATTATACAAACTAGGACATCACATAGGCAAGTGGTAGGTGATGTACCCTTGTCGGCCTTTTGTTGCGAGTTCGAGTCTCATGGCCTTACCGGACACAACGGGTTGTCTCCCAACCATCGGTTTGTCCTTTTTATAAAAAAATCGAAAAATAATCTTAAGAAATGTTTTAACTTTAATCCATAGTATCCAATGTACAACTAAACCTACTAAAACCTTTTCATTTATCCAAAATACACATTTACAAACTCATAGTCCAAAAGTTTATAAGATCAACATAACATAATGAAGATCACTTTTTGCCACATAATAACATGTGAGTACCTTAATCAAGTATTCTATTAATATATGGTAACACCCAGAATTACCATAAAACCATATTGAATAAATTCAGAATCCCTTATTCCTTATATAATACCAGATATATGCCTTATATCCAAATAATTTTGAATACTCCAACAATGATGGAATAAACAAACCATTAATCAGTTCCAAGGTATTCAAGAATATCCAAAATAATTTATCAAAATCAACCATATCTTATTAAAAAATCACTACCTCAGTATCAGGACAATATTAAGGTTTATCATTCCATCAACCATATATTTTCTAAAAAGGTTAACTTATGGTTGAGTCACTTTTCATAGTACCATATAATATCAAATCCTCAATGAAATTGTTCTAAAATACAGTCCTTATTTATTTTCATAATTAATATAACCACTAAATCATTGATACAACACTCAAATGACATAATTTTTTAATAAAAATATAAGAACACTAATTAACCCTCTTCATCTGTGGTAGTATCATAACTTAATTATTATTCAATATAATCATTTGGGGTATACTGTGATGACTGGGACATTGATTCGTGTAGTGTCCCAACTCATTGCAGATGAAGCATTGTACATTTGAAACCTTTTTCTTAACCTTGAAATCACGTACATGGTGTCCTTTTCCTCCACACTTATAACAAACTCCCATTCCCTTCAAGAGTTCACATAGGTGATTCTATCCACAGTTATCACATATGGTAAAATCATTCTTTCCCTTCTCCCCTTAATCCATATTTCTCTCTACCATCCTTTTTTATATGGATTCCCTTCAAAGCCATATGACTCAAATAATTATTTACTTATCTTATTAACACATTATAATATTTTTTCATATGATGAGAATATGTGGGAGACTATTTCACTTCTAAATATTTTCTTAAGACCCTGGAATATATGATCCTTCTTAATATTGGTATCATGTTTATTGATGGAGTTCTCATGCCTTCTACTGGGAACCATTTCTAATAAAACGGCATACACTAGGTTAGTTTATGAATCACAATGCATAATTCCAAACAAGGAAAACACTTAACATAAATTGAGCAGTTTATGTATATAATCCATAATCATAAAAATGTTTTATTTGTGAAAGTATTTACTAATAAATCCTTCATAATGGTTTGTAATGAAAATGTGAATTATCTTAAGCATATCCCCCACAATTTTGGTAACCAAGAGTGCAGTAAGGCCGATTTTCATGTACTAGGACACCTCGGGTCAAGCTCAGAACTCCATGTTGGAGTTTTCACTCCTAGGTACTTTTTTGCTAGAGCCACCTCTACCTACTTGTATCCAGATAGGGATGTATTTCTGGGAAAACTCCCAAAATATCTACGTTAACAAAGTTCTAATAATTTCTTCAATACAAATCTTCTATGTTTATCTTAGGGTAATGTTCTCTAATCAATGTTTTTCTAAATCTAGTATCCAAGGTTTGTACTCAACTTCCTCTGATAAAAATTGTAATGCCCTGAACCTAGTAAAATAGAGTTGGTGCATTATTATATAACATTGGTGTAATCATAAGAGGTCAAGTCTGAAAGACTGATTAGTTTAGTGGACTTGGAAGTACCAGATAGATACATAAGTTTTACATTACATTCAGAAATGAAAACAACAACAACATTGTGTCCCCTTTTTAACACACTCATAACCCATAGCCCATTCCTACTAGTCAATCATAATATACTTCTTTGAATCCTAGAAAAAATAAAAAATAAGAAAGGGGTGAGCTCAGATTCTCAGTATGGATAAAAATATTGTGGAAACATTAATCAATAATAATAAACATTTAAGGAAATGTATAAGACTAAATCATAATCCATTTAAACATAAAATTCAGCATAATATGGAAAATATAAATCAAATAATTCCATTTACTTATTCACTTGGATATTCTTCTAGTCGAATAATCCCATGTAAAATCAGTAGCTAATTTCATAATGATGGAATACATAATAACAGAAACCATAATCACATTGTCAAGGCCTCGTGCCCAAGATATAAATAATATCTTGTCAAGGACTTCTGCCAGGACACTATTTTGTATCATGAGACATACCGATGCATCGAGGGGATATAGCGGGCCCCGCCTGTCACTTACTAGGTCCAATGCATTCCTCATATAAAAAGGGAGAAACAAGACATAAGCATTCTTATTAAAACTATCATAATAAATGTCAATACATAAACTGTAAACCATGAATGGTATAAAAAAATCACATCCACAGTGAAAAATATCATAATTAATTCTACACAATATTGAAAATTGTATTATAATAAATAAACCTCAATAATGAATAATATCCAGTAAAAGATGTTTCCACAGTTGAAAATAATCATTAAAAATATTTGAGAGAAAAATCAAATTTTCTTGAAATCATTTAGAATTCAAACAATTTAGAAAGGAATACATTTAAAATATAATTTTTAATCAAAGTGTCCAATACAACTTTGAAACTTTACATTGGAATTATCATATAAAATATTCATGTCCACATAAATAAATCCTTAAAACCATTTTGGAAACATGTAAATTAATAAGAATGGTTTAGAAGAATAAATATTCAAACCATATGAAATTTTGTTTTAGTTAAAGAGGCCCATAAAAATAATCCTTTTAAAAACAATTTTATGAAACATGGACAAGGATAATAAATATGTCCCAGTAAAAACTTACACATAAACAGTCACATATAATAATGAGATTGAGGAATTAACCCTTACCTTGTACCTTTCCTTGGTCAAGGTTATGTTAACCTCTTGTATAATAGTTAAATCACTGTTATTAAATAATAAAATAACCACATACATAAATATGATATCATACATGATCTTCTAATATTTATTTTTTTATTATATTTCAGTAGTATCATTGTTCTGGGTGTTAAATGATTCGTTTTTGATTATTAGGTTTGTAACGTAACTCATGTTTATTATGGATAGGATGCATTTGATTCATATCCATAATGATATTAAGATCTTAAACATTATTTCTAATCATAAAATAAAAATTATTCTTAAATGGTTAGGATGGGGATTGAATCTCATCGTTTTCGGTGAGACGGTAATCTGTACATACACATGAGGGAAAATACCATTCTATTGATGGTGAAAGAATATGTCATTGGATGGTATATAAAATATATACATAATAATTGACATATTATATGTATTATTTAAATCAATTATACTCATTATTATACCCATCTAAATAATGAAGACTTGAATGACATACTACACCCCGATGTGGAGACGGTAAGTCGTATGTACGAACGTACGATGACTTTTTAATTAATAGGATGGATAATATAATGAATATGGTTGTACCATATTTATAATAACATCAAAGTATGTAGAAGTTACTTGATTAATTTTATTGGTATGGAAACAACATAGAAAGAGGAAGTGGAATCAGAAAAGGACTTTCAAGGAGGTGATGAAATTATTACCACTTCTTCGGGAGCTTCCTTTTGATTTGACCAAAAGTGTACTTTATGTCAGCTTTCTGATTAATGTAAGACCTTTAGGTTGAATTGATGGTAGTTGGGAAGATATTTGAGCAGGTTCTAGTTGAGCCAAATGGATTTGGAGGTGTGAAATTAAGATAAGGTGAATTACCCTTTTATAAGAGAGGTGGGTGTCACTTTAGGAAAAGCTGGAAATATTAATTTATTATACAATCATACTCAGTTCATAATGGCTCCAAAAGTGTATATTTCTAGAATAAGGTGGGGATATATTGAAAACCACTAAACCAATAGGTTTTAGATAGGTTTATGCCTCCAAATTAACCATATATTTTAGATTTAACTCTTGGTTAAATAGTTTAACTTTTAGCATGTATTCTTTTATTATTATAATAAATGGATAATAAAATTAATATAAAATTACAAGTGAAGCTAAATTGGTTAATTAATGAAATATATATAATTATACATGCCATTTTTCTAATCCTTATATTTTTAGGAATATTATATCTTTAAATAATATAGTATTTTTTTTTTAAAAATACATTTATGTCAATTTTGACACTATATAGTATTTTGTTTTTGTGAATGTCAAAAAAAACATGATTAATTTGAAAAAATTACAATAAATAAATACTAACATATCATAGAAACCTATAAAATTTTTGGAATTCATCAAAAGTCTCAATTAAAATTTATTTTCATATTTATGAAATCAATTATTTCAATCATTCATTAATAAGGTAATTACTGCATCCTCATTGTGTTATAAATAAATTTAATTATTTAATATCTAAAAATAATAAATAAAATCCTATTATGTAGAAAATGTTTTTTCTTTCTAATGAATAGTTATAATCAAATTTATCTTTTTTATATATCTATATTAAAAATGTTTTAGTTTTAAAAATTTTAATGTAAAACATTAAACTCCTCTTTAAATAAAATAAAAACAAATGTCCTAATCTAATCCAAGTAGATCAAAAAGGATCATATTTTATTCCTAAGGTTTATTTTAGTTGAAATGCATTTATCCAATAGAATTTGGACATGTGTTAGGTTAAATATAATATATTTTTACCTTTAATTACACTTTTTAAATTTTACCGTGGAAAATAAAACTCAAAAGTTACTATTCACCAAAAATTATTTTCATCTTATTGAACCACATTTTACACACTGATGTCCATTATAACTCTTTGATTTTTGAAATTCAATTCACAGAAATGATAAAATTATATTTTATGCAAATTTTCAAATGTTCTTCGAATGTTGGTAAAAGATGTTAAAAAGTTCAAAAAATATTATATATCTAATCTTATTATAAAATGTCCTTAATGAATTACATTATACTAATATATGTATTATGTGTCTATTATTACTTTAAGGTAAATTTTTATTTATATATAATTATTTGAATAAAATAATCGGGTTTTTCCTACAATGTAGTGTTTATCACTATTCATCAAAAATTTAAAGTTTTCATAGAATACCAAAAATTAACCAAAAGATAATTTTGATATTCCAAATTCAAAAATGATGTCTATTATATAAAATTCAAAACATAAGAGTTTAATTGATTAATTTAAAAATAAACTTTGTTGTCAAAACCATAAAATATGTTTTTTGAGAAGTAAAATCTATCAAAATATTGATATGTGTTTATGCCCAATATAAAAGAGAAATTACATCCAACGAATAATATTGTATTAAATGATAAAAATATAATCTAATTATACATTAAAATCATTTTAATTTATAATTTAACACTATCAATTAATTTTATTAAAAAACATGTTTTCAATTAAAATTTAGTATCTCTCTCAATTCCTCAAAATATACAAGTTAACATAAAAACACCAAAAAAATTTCAAAACTAAATTTTTTTGTTTTTCTTATAAAGAAGAAATTTATTTTGTCATAATAGATATATAAAGGTATAAAATATTTTATTTTAAAAGGGTTCTCCATTAAAAGGTTGTAAAATTTCATTTTTAAAAAATATTTATTTAATTTGGAAAATTGAATTTTTTTCATATATTTTGTCTAAAAAACACATAATATGGATGTTAAAATTATATGGAGTATATTAAATTCAAAATTAAGTTAATACTATTAATATCTTCTTTTTGAATGACTAGTTTGGTATGTCGTGGTTTGCTCGAACTTGGTGTTAAATGTAGAGCAAGATATTGAAATACTTTAAATAGATAACGTACTATGAAATCATGGGGTGTTACAAAACCAACTTATTATTTAATTTAATATTTTATATTTCTGTATTGTTCTATTAAAAGAAATTAACATTATTAGACTATTATAATAAAATTATCTGAAATTTATTATTAAATTTAATCAATCATTTCATTTTATAATTGGTAATTTAATTATTTTATTAACATTGTTAGTTTTTAATATAAGGTAATTATTCATTTTTAGTTAGATAAAATAATGTGTTTTTAATTTTAATTATTCATTTACTTAATAAATTTAATAATTTAGATTTTTAAATAATTAATTTTCATAATATTTTATTATGTTTAATTTTCTTTCATGTCCATGACATCTTTTTAAATTCCTATTTTTTAGTCATTGACTCGTCGATAGTTTTTTGTCTCAATGATAGTGTTTTTTTTTCTACTATTGGTGACTCAATGAGTCACCAAGGCAATTCCACTTCACTCACCTTTTCTCCTTCCTTCAAATCAATTTATTTTTATTTTATTAATTTACCCCTTAATTTTAATTTAAATCTGTAAATTTTTTTAAATTTGTCCTTAACATCCTTTTTAAATAACATGATTACAAATAATAGTTTAATTATATTACATTGTTTGATTGATTTTTAATCCAATTTTTTTTATTTGGATTAATTTATTTAGAATTTATTTTTAGCTTAAGTTTTTTTAGTTTTATATTATCATTAATCAATTAAATATTTATTTTTATTAATATAAGTGTTAGTTTATGTTTTATTTAATTAATGGTTTTATTTATTTAGTTTAATGGTTATATTTGAGCCACTGACCCTAAAAATTAATTACTCTATTTGTAATCTTCACCGACAGTTTCTCCTAACAGTTTCAGGGACATTGATGCCACCCTTACCCCCTCATCCTATCTGTGTCACCAATAGTTATATCGACTCACCTCCTCTCATTTTCTTCCTACAACTGATAACACACCCTTCTAACTTCACTTGCGTCTCACTGTAATCTCGTACACCTTAATCCTACTAAAAATCATCTTCCATTCTTGAAAATAACCACCCCTACAACCTTCCAATATCATTTTCATCATCAAACCAAAACAGATCAAACCATAAAACCATCGCAAAACCAATCATTCAAACTTCAAAATAAAACCTCAGTCCAACGAGATATAGATTTATAATAGATTTTCTACAAAAAGAAAACCCAGATTTCAAACCACATGTAGAACCTGAATCCCTACAATTTTGCAAGGATATGGAGAAGGAAGGGAACCAAAAGCCAAGGCACTATTTGTGAAGCCACCTCACACTATTGGTAGATCCGTAGTTCCAAAACTGTCACTGCCTACACACCTTTGGAGATTAAGCCTTACCGTCGTGGATGAAGGGTGTCAGTGTTAAGAAAGAGCAACACGAGGTTGGGATAGGCCAGCTGCAGGTTATGGTAGTCCGAAGGTGCCATCGCACAGCTTCACGCCGCATCCAATGAAGATCCAAAGTTGATTCTACCATATGTTATTGTTCGACAGTAGGGAGAGTCCACTTCCACTTGCAGGGAGCCTCTACTCCTTGAAGAACCAAAAACCCATCCCACTACGTCTTAGATAAGATGTTGTAGGGGAAGATAAGATTAAAGAAACATAAAAAATCTAGAAACCAAATAAATAAAATTAAAAGATAATAAATAAATAATTATTTGTATTTAATATAAAATTATGAAACTATTTAATAAAATAAAAAAATTAATTAATTAAATTAATTTTTTTTAACTAAAATTATTAACAATAATAAGTTATTAATAAAATCACTTAGAAAAATTAATATTTTATATCAAATATGTTTAATTTAAAAAATTAAAATTTTAAATATATTTTTTCAAACAAACATTATTAATAATATAAAAATATATAAATAAAAATATTTATAAATTATAATAACTATAATAAAAATGTAATTAAATAAAATAAATTGAACTAATCTATTAGTAATGATATTTAAAATAAAATTATTTATTAAAATAAACTAAGTAAATAAATAATAATTTAAATAAATAAATTATATCAATAACCATAATAATTAATAATGATAATAATTTAATAATTCTAATTTAACTTCTTAAATTATTTATTTTTATTACCCTTTTTATCATATATTTTGATAATATCATTATATAGAAAAAATATTTAATAAATGATCAAATGTAAATAACAAATAAAAAATCAACAACAAATTATTATTCATTTAAACTAAATAACATAACAATACATTAATCTAATATTAACTAAATATTTATTAAGAGTTAAATTTTTATTTTAACATAAAATTAATTAGTTTTCTATATTGTAAATTTGCAGGTACATGAGGAATATTTATACACATCTAGATACATTTAACTGACTCTCTTGGAGTTAGTTAAATGGGTAAAGCTTGTACGACGTGTGAAGCACGAAATAGAGAATGTGTGCGATTGTGCAATGAAGAAATGAACCATGTTGGTGGAGATAGTGGGTGATAAGAAGTAGATGACATATGATATAAGAATAACACATCAGTGAGAATGAAAATAAAATCTTATTCGACATTCCACGCCATAATATTTGAGAGCTGATACTCCTAGGAGACATCAAGAACAACACTAGAGACTTAGAGGCAATGGATCCTGAGAGTAGAGTAGCACTATGGGATTTCTTTCTCCCTCTATGTTCTTATTTCTAAAACTATGTAATTATTTATTTTCACTAATGTAATCATATTGATAATATGTTAAAAAAAATTAGCTCATTAATTTTTATTCATCTAGATTTTCTTTTAGGTTCTATCATGTACTTTTCTCTATATGAAATCATAATCAATCAACGAGATTGAATTCTGATTCTCAATTTAATTGTCCACACCTAAAATTTTTTCAAATTTATAAATTCAAGATCAACTAGGAATGTAAATATTTTATAAACTTATTGAATCATTAATGTGTTTAAAAATTGGAGTATTACAGTGAGTTAACTTCATGTTGTTATATTTATCAACATCTTATGTAGTTGGATTGATTTTTGGAGTGGGGAAATCTAAAACTCAATCCTCTATCTGCTGAGTTTCCTAGTCAAGGAGATTCTTCAACATTTCTTTGAGGTGTGATTGAATAAAAATTAGTGAATAAGTCAATATTTTTAAACAATATTTTTGAATTATCAAGTTCTATCTTGATCTTTTTCTCCAAAGTAATTAATTTTATGTGTTATTTCACTAATTATACAATATTTCATCATTATCCTACTTTATAGCATAAATTCTTAGTTAAAATATTGTTATCTCATTTCTTCTCATTAAAATAAAAAAATAATTATAATATGTTAAAAGTAAAAAAAATGTGCACACCCCCTCCACTGCTGACAAAAGTGGAGTTAATTTTCAATAAACCCTTAGAACATTACGTGCCTTTATTTTGGTTTGACCCAACACTAATATAATAGTTTAGGTAATAAATGTAATAATGAGGGTTATGATGACCTCCAGATCCAAAAACAAATTGGCATAGTTGCTGGGGAAGGAATGCACAATGTTTATTTAAAAGAAAAAATGTTTAGAAAAACATATAATAAAATCTAAAAAACATTATAAACAAATTAAATTATAAAAAAATTGTTATCTTTTTTCATTGCATGGGATGATTTCAATATTATTCTTATTTTAGTGGATTGTGTGTTTTTAATAAAATTATTTAAAATTGAAGTATATGAGGGCTTGATGTATCACACTGGACTATATTGTGTATGTTGGGGCTGTTATAGGCCCATTGCCTGATAGTGTATCAATAAACAACCATAATAGACTGGTTATATTGAAGAATATGAACAACACTTTGAACCCAGTCCTGACACCCTATGTAAAAAAAGACTTTTTTGAATCTAAAATGAATGCTATTATGGAAATTTGGAAAACATTGTTAAACCATGACCATTAAATTCAAATTAAATATTCTTAAGAGAAAGTTAAAAAACTAAAATGACTTGAAAACATGATCATATAATTAAATAATAGATTCAATGATAAAGGAGGAGTTGAATTATGTGAAGAAGAAAATTTTTATAAAATATTTGATAATGGAAATGAAGAGAAGAGTGAGGTTGAACATGAGCAAAAAAACCATTTTTTTGAAGAATATGAATCTAATGAACCAAACATGGAAATAACCATGTCACTGAATGAATCACACAATATTGAAGATCTAATTAGGAACTTAAAGGTAGTTGTGTTGTATAATTCTAGAAATGAACTAAAAATAATGAAAAATAATGCCACGTTCTCTTTATGATTCCAACTTTTGAGAAATGTCATTTTTATGAGATTTAATAACTTGATCACTAGGGTTAAGGAGAATATAAATAATGATAACTTCAATGTTAAATAATCTTAAATATAAATTTCTTAATTTTTGAATATTGAACATAAGATTGAACTAGGAATATGTTGGAAGATGATAAAATGCTTGAAAAATAGAATCTGAAATTTTTGAAACTTAACAAAAAACTACTCTTCCGTATTTGGAATATTTTAACACATCGTTCTCTAAAATTATGTTCAATGAAGTTTATTAGAGAATTTTATTAAAATAAACTATAACTCTTTATCTTTCACCTCTATATTCTAAGATTCATCACTTTTCACAAACTTTGTGTTCCGAAATGGAGAATAGTGTTGATAAACTTGTGGAAAAATGTTTGCATTTGGGAAATCTAGAAACTGAATTTCTTAAAGCTGAATTGAAAAATACATCCCCTATTATTAAACTACAATAATCAAATGATATTATTTTGGAAAATAAATTTTTTTGAAATGAACTTGAAGTATATTTTGAATACACATTATATTATGGTTGGATAAATGTTTTTTTAGAAGTAGTGGTTGATAATATCTTATTATCTAATGAGGAATTATTAGTAGTGGTTTATATCATTATTAAACCAAAACTTATTAATTCTAAAATAAATTATCTTCCATGTTTTCACTTCCATCCTCAACCGAGTTGGGTGCTGATCCTTATTGTGAAAATGAGGGTAGTATAGAAGTATGGTTAAACATGAGTTCTAGTGTTCCTCATTCAATTAAGAACACTATTTACTCCATTATTTTACCTAATAGTTAAAACTAATCCATTGGAACCCTTGTTTTTTATTTTGATAACATTTAAGTGAGATAAATCTATGAAGACAATTCCATTCCCTTAGAATTACCTAATTTTTTGTTGTGCCTTCTTAAAAATAAACAATTTATCAAATCTATAGAAAACTAATAAATGGACATCAAACAATACAAGTTTGATCCTTTCAATTGATCCACATATTTTGAGTTTAAATGTACCTTGGAAGATTATTAGGGATTCAATTATTTCCCATATAAATTTAAATGTTTTGTAAATACTAAAAAGGTGGATTTAGATTATGATTGTTTTTCAAATTGAAGATTCCATTGAGTAGATCCTTAATGTTAAAGAATGCTACATAGTGGTTATTTCAAACTATGGGAATTTAATTTTTGTTTTCATTAGTATTAGTGCCCACAAAATCCATTATTTTGTTAAGACAAATTTGAAAAAAACACTTGTGGTGGTTTCTATTGAGGATACCACACCTACCTAATGACTATTGTTATTTTCCTGGGGAGTCTATATGGTGACATTAAATCTAGTACTTCGTGGGTGGTAACCCATGATTTTTCTTGTTAAAATAAAACAAAAAAATCTTTAATTAAATTTATTCTAACCGAAGGCTTAAAACTCAGTGCTTCATGGCAGTCAACCCATGGTTCATGTTTTGTCTTTACATCTATTCCATTTTTTGAATAAACTACTTGTTGTTCTCTATTGTTATCTCTATCTTTGTGAGAGATTTATGTCATGGTCTTCATGCTCTGATATTTTCAGGATTCTGCTATTTTTTTCCATTAGAGGATTGTAATTCCCATGCTTGAGATTTAATGACAATGTTTAACATGGATTTATTTTAATTTCTGTATTTATTTTCTTCTCCTTATTTTACTTTTTTTTAAAACATCACTGAAAAGTCACTGTTACACTGGTCAATGGTAATCCATTGAGTTTACATTTCATGTGAGATACTATTACACTAAAAATGGTGAATCATCTTAGTAGTGATTCAATGATAAGTTATAAATCAGGATTTAGTTAATGCTATTTAAAAAATATGGTTGTACTAAAAATTTGGATGCATCTTTCATGGCTAACAAATTCTGCATGTGCCTCTTTTTTGAAAATTGAGATGCATTGGTTTAATATCCTCACTAGGAGAAACTAATTTTTTTGGGGTGGGGGGTATCTACATGCAGGTTATTTCTTCTTTTTATTTAATCTATTTGTTTTTGTTGTGTGTTTTATATGAATTATTTTCTAAATTACAGATATTTTTCAATCAAATTTTCTAACTTGCATTCACCCAATCCACTGTATATTTCAATATTTCACATATAATTGATTGAAATTAACTGATTTTCTTCTTCATTGCCTTAATTTTTTTTTGATGCATGCATGTATATCTATAGATGTTTATAGGGGAAAACACATTTATGGTTGATCTTTAATGATTCTCTTGTAACTTGTAATAAATCTACATTATGGAAAATCTACTTTTAAGATTTACAGTTAAATAGTTCTTCTCCATATTTTAATTCCCCTTTAAGGATAATTTTGGGTTTTGTGTGTGGGGGAGGGGGTCAATTTATGTTGAGATAAACTATGCCTCAATGTATGATCCTCAAATTCCAGTACTCTTTAAACTATTTATTTTTGAAAAATTTAATTTACAGACTGTTTTAATTAGATACCTAATTTATTTAAAAATAAATCCCCTTTTTATTTTACCAAAAATGTGAATGGTATAATTGTCATAAATTTTATAACATTTTATGTTTTATTGACTAAAAAATGATTTGAATATTCCTCTATAAGTTTTAAGGATTATTTTCAAAGAAATGAATTTTTAAAATTATTTATGTTTCGATTTTTTTAAAATTATAACATATATTTTCATTAACATGTTTTTTAAATGACCTTTAATTCATAATTTAATAGTATAAAAGTTTATTTTCATTGAAAATGATTTTAAAAATGACTTATGTATCAGAAAGTGTTTTTAAAGAATAAATGATATTTTCCTCAAGAAATAATCCAAGTTATCATTCAAAATCACATTTCATCTAGGTTTACATCATTTGATATTACTTAATATTTACTAGTTATAAGATCCAATGATACTATATTTATTCATTATTATTATTATTTATGATTATGATGATAATATGTTTATGAGTCCCATTTCTTTCCACATGTTATACTGTTACAAAATGTTTATGGAACCAAAACCCATTTCATAGGTTATTATATGATAATTGTTATATGATATTGTGGCACATAGATGTATAGATTATGGTATAATTTTTAAATATATCTCACTCAAATGCATTATGTAAATATTGATTTATCATGAGTAAATATGATATGCGTGAATATGATTACATATTCACAATTTCATATGTAAACCTAGTGACATGGTCACAAAGGTATGCATGAACCTGATTACATGTTCCCAATGTTATTCATAAACCTGGTTTTCATATTCATGATGTTATATTTAGACCTAGTTTCATGGAAATAAATTTATTTGGGGGTATTATTTCATTCCCTTAAGATAATGAGTGAATATGTTTCTTTGTATATATGCTCACTTCCTTCATTATTTATTTATTTATTGATAATTCACATTTCAAGGGGTGCGGTGGAACCCTTACAATGCATGTAAGTGTAAGTATTACATGGACCATAGGCCTTATAGGAATAATTTCCCATAGGTTTCAAACATTACATACAACCCAAACTAACTACTTGGAACTGCTCCCCCCAGCATCTTCATTGTGAAATCAGCTCTCCACCTTCGCATGTATGTTCGGCTAGGAATTGTCATGCATGCACATGCTTGTCCTGATGGAAGGTGCCATAGCCTCACATTCTTGCAATCCGTTTAGCTTCTACTATGGTGAACGCTCCTTTCCCATTCTCCTTGTAGAGCTTGTTCCTCGTAGGTCGTCTGATTTTCATCTGCACTTAAGGTGGCCCGAAGGCCTTGAGGTGGCCCGAAGGCCTCACTGACCTGAAGGCCTGGGTGGCCTGAAGGCCTTAAAGGACTTGGGGACCAAATCAGTGGCCCAAAGGCCAAAACAGGGGCACATTCCTAGCTGTTATAGTGCCAAACAGTACCTGCTACAGTTCCTGTTACAGTACCTGTAACATTACTACACAGTACCTGCTATAGTACCTACTACACTACTGCTACAATACCCTAGAAATAATGTCTCCGCCTATATATATGCTCACAATGTTAGAAGATTATATGCATGACAAAAACTTATGTATTATTCCAATGTTATTTTCTCATGGATAACCTTATTATATACCTTTATAATTCTTATCTTATGAACTTATAAAATTTATTCCTTGACACCTGATTTTGATATTTAATAGGAATGATATGGTTTTCATAAGTTATTGTCATATTTTCCTACCCTTATACTCACGTTATGTTTACATATATCCCTTTTTTAACGTTGTTGAGAAACTAAGATCACCCATTACTATGTTTCATTTAAAAGGTTACGATGAAATGTTTTAATAAGTTTATGTATTTGAGTAGTATCAAAGAGATTGATCATTATGGGTGATGTTTAAGATCATTCACTAAATTAAAAGGTTGTGTACCTAGTCTCCCAAGAAATAAAACCATTATGTTCCTTTTGTGTATATTTTAAAAATGTAATTAATATTAAAAATAATTATATGATATATATGTTTGATAAGTTTTTTTTATTACATCTATGAATTCAGTATAATGGTATAATAAATAAACTACCTCATATTTATCAACTAACCATGGTAGGTTAATGTTCTGGTTATTTTAACCACCCACATGAAAAATAAAACGATTTTATATCATGGATGAATTTTATAAATTATTTAATAGTATAATAAGATATAAATATATAAGTATTTTTTATTCTAGTTATGTTTTATATACATTTAATTCATTTCTTAATAAATCACCCATCGTTCTTTAAGAATCACTGAATACACTTATTGCTGATTTTTTTCCTCCTAGATTGTTAGAAAAAACTACTCTAAAATTAATTTATATCATTATATACTAACTTTTAATATCATTACAAGTAATTTTAAGGATGTAGTAGTTTTTTATGTTGGAAAAGTAATAGATAACAACAAAACATTTACGAAACTAGTTAAAATTATAATGAATACTTATATATAGTGTTTAAAATAGGTTAAAATTGTCTTATATATTTACAAATATAATATTATTATATATTAGGATTATAAATGGTGGGGATTATAAATATGGATCTTAGGTATATATTTAATGAACATAAATTAATTATTAATGAAATTTTGTGTGACTGTATAATGAATCATGATCGAGGTAAAGGTTTTCATGTAAAATTCCACTCATTGAGACATGTTTGGTAATAGGTACCAAATGCCATTCATGTGGTGTATATATGGACTCTTTGAAATATTATCTCAGGAATTATCTTTTCTTCCTTGTATTTGTGGTTTAATTACAATCCCCCAATTTCATTGTGGTTTGATTAAAATGTTACTCACGCCTTAAGGTTTCTTTCTCTCAAATTATAATTCCTTTGGACAAGTTTATATTTTTTTCCATGAATTCCATTGAATGGTGTGTTAACTACCCATAGAGGTATATTTGTCACATTTTTTTATTATTAATGGTAAATAATTTTTGAAATTAGTTCCTTTACGTAAAATAGGATTTTAATCAGTTTTTACCAAATTTATAAGGAGTTTTGGAAACCCAATTTTTAGTAATTGAGTAATGATCATCCACTTTGACATAAATTTTGGTAGCTCAATTTTACGATGTTTTATTCTTACTTCAAAGATTATTTTTCCCACAAGGGACATTGATAGCTCAAATATCATTTATTTGATTTGTATTGTTTTCTGATGATATGATTTCTTCAATGTTTGGGTTACCCCACCCTAGTATTACGTAATATTTTAATTTCATTTTACACTGTGGTGATAACTATATTTTGACAAAAAATATTTTTTTCAAATCTTTTAATGATCTTGTATTTTAACAAAGGTATTGTAAAAAATATATATGAGTTTCCCTTAACATTTATAGGTTCTTTCAACCTCTCATATTTTCTCTGTGATAACAGTTATTACCTATTCAAGTATACATTATTTGAGATTATTCAGAAATTTAAATGTTTTCAAAATCATTAAAAACACAATTACAAAATTTTCCTTTGAAAGAGACATGTAATTTTTTATGTCATTATTAAAAATATTTTCTAAATGCTATTTTAAGTTTTAATTTCCCTTCCCTATGTTATTATAAAAATTATTTTCCATAATAGTTTTTATATTTAATTAATTATCATTTAATATATATATATATATATCATTTTAGGTATTGATCTTATTGAATCAAACAACTTTATTCCCAATAACTTATTTTTTGACATCATTTTGAGAATTCTGTTTATGAGGGTTTTTTATTTTCATTAACACCCTTCTATTAGTTCTTTTTTCATTGGGGATACATTCTTATAGACTAAAAAACACATTTCATAGGATTTATTATGGTCATGTTATTCTAGAATTGACTTAAGTGTTACTAATTATCCTTTAAAGTGTGCACATCTAACTTTAAAAAATTCAAATTGGAGGATGTTCACCTAGAAATATTTTTTATTTATTTGATGAGGAATTATTTGAATTAAAGATGATAAATGAATACTAAAATAGGTTTATTAGGAATTTATATTATTTATTTTCCTTTATAAAATTATCTATATTTCAATTTAAATATAGACCATTAGTGAATGGTATGAATATTCTTATTCACTCTTAATGATATTGCATTTGATTTAATCATGTGATGGTGGCAGCTGGAATTATATAGCCCCTTGATGAATCAATAGAAATCATGGGAAAAAATATTGGTTTTTTGTGTATACCTCTCCCCATATCAATATAGTGGTCTAGAACAATTCTATGATAATATATTTTAATTTTTGATATTATCGATTCCTGTATCATGTAATATATAATCATTATTATCTATGTTTTAATTTAATTCCATGGATATAGAATTATCCTCATTTTAGTTGACTAGTGAAGTGTTCATATCCTTTTTTGTAATCAAATTATATATTCATATATTATGTTTTTTAAAGATTTAATATTACATTTACCTTACTGAGAATTTTATCTCACCCATTTATTATTTTCCATTCACTAGGTTTTGATGATATGTAATACATGTGACACGTTTTGAAGGATATCATGTGTGGATGATTTTTTGGGAGTTTTTGAAGACTAATCATGAATTAATTAGATTTATATATAGTGGGGAAAAATTAAATTAATTAAAAAGGGATGGAAGTTATAAGTTATGGTTTCTCCTATTTCTGTAATCCCTAACACCAAAATTGTGTTGGGAAAGCATGTGATAAAAAATATTATTTCTGTCATTTAATTGTGGGACAGGTACATCCTTGAATATACAGATGGTTTCAAAATAAATTTTGTAATATATTTATTATTAACATCTATCTAAAGAGTGTGGGCCTAGCGAATCAGAGTTGGCATCAAGAACATGCAATATATAACATTGGAGATTAGGATTTTTGTTTAGGATAATTTGAGTGTTGAAAAGTTAAGGTTGATCATAATTTCCATGGTATAAATAAAAAATTATGGTAGTATATTATTTAATGTTATATTTATAATTAAATTTTTATTTGGTTATTATGATAAGGTATATTTAGTAAAAACCTTGGGGATATGTCTATATGAGAATACTAAATATAGGATATCATCCTAATGTTTTTATAGAGAAGAGATTTTGTGATTTTCAAGAAATTTCATCCCCTCCAAGATTCTGAATGTGGGTACCAACTTTGAAATATAATTATATAAAGATAACTACCCCCAATGGTTGGTGTAACACCTTGTTATGTAATAATATTTTTCACTTTAAATAAATAAAATTTCATTTATGGAATTATTTGAT
Source organism: Viscum album (assembly GCA_963277665.1). NCBI lineage: Eukaryota > Viridiplantae > Streptophyta > Magnoliopsida > Santalales > Viscaceae > Viscum > Viscum album. Next base: position 759,568,051 of record OY728130.1, on the reverse strand, counting down.
GGAATTACATAAATATAACCACCCAGTCGGCCGGAATGAGGGACCATGGAAATCGCTTTGGAAGCTCAACGTCCCCCAAAAAATATGCCACTTTTGGTGGCAGTTATACACGAGCACCCTCCCTAATATGAGCCTTCTCGTTTACTAACATATGTCTAATGAAGTTTTCTGCCTTTTCTGCCCAAATATCCCAGATACCCCTTTGCACTCCATCATTCCCTGCCTAGGAGCTATGGAAATTTTGAATAAATGGGGCCTGGCTCCAGATGCATCACTGGCCATGGCTTCTGACCTCCCCTCTCTCCTAATGTGCTGGCACTCCTCTCTCTCATCAGATAATGCAGGTTCACTATGAACCATGACCTGGATCATCTGGGTCTGACGTAACGATGGTGTTTTCCATCACATGCAAAAACCTCCTGAATTGTGGACTGAACGGGTGACTTCATGGATTGAGGGATGGAAACACCACAATGGACATCAAATGCCAGAAGTTCCCCCCTCTTGTCCCCCTCATTGGAACCCCCCAACGGAAGGGATTCTTATGATCAACGTGGATGCATCTCTCCCCAATGATGGACTTGTCTCCCTTGGTCTCCTAGCCCAAAATCATCTTGGGAAAATCATTACTGCAAAATATGAATCACATCATGCCTTTTGGGAACCTGCTGTAGCTGAAGCTAATGCCATCCTAGTAGGTATGATGCTGGCTTTGGATTGTGGATGGGTTGATATCAGCATTGATTCTGACTGACTCACCGTGATCGATGCCATTATCCACAATGACGGAGGGTTCCAGACATTTAGCCTCATCATCCTGAGAATTCTATCTCTCTGCCAATTCTTTTCATTCTACACCTTCTCCTCTACCAAAAGGTAATGAAACAATCCAGCCCACCAGCTGGCGGCATCTGGCCCCTTCGATGATAACTAGCTCTGGCTGGACAATTTTCTTTCGTGGGTTTGCATATGTACGCCTGCTGATCTTCGTCATTAATGATATCTATCTTTTCTAAAAAAAGATAAGAGTATAGTGAATAAATAAAATCATATAACACCAAACAATTATAATTAATGAGTTATGGTGTTGGAGATCAAAATCATAGACATCAAAAATAAAAGAATCAAGAACCACCCAATAAAGATGAGGTGAGATATAGATTACAAGAGTAAGATCTTCATTGCTTTCCATATCAGAAGGCCGCACCAAGCACCCCATTAATTACATTAACAAAAATGAGTAAGGCAACTCCAGATGCAACAAGGAACCAACAAAGCATGCCACTCTAGGTTCAAAAGAAGTAGTAAGATATATGTAGCTGCTATTATCTTAGATAAGCTTCTCGAGGGATATTTTTCACCTTTAAGACATCCTGGAGATCCCATGAGATCAAATACAGCTACGAAGAAGAAACATTTTGAATTCTAGTTGCAGAAATTTTCAATGATGATTAAAAAACAGGTCTCTCCATTCATGTCAACATTAACTAGAGATAAACATAAATGAAAAATGAAAACAACTAAATTCATAAGAAAAAATTGAAGATATGTTCAATCCCAGTAAAAATGAGGGAACATGTGACCATAAAAATTATCTCCATAAGAGGTGCTTTACTAGACAGAAATCGATCCACTCATTATAATAGATACTACTTGAAAAACAGTGCATAAATTAACCTAGATTGGTAAACAGGCCACTTCATTTCTGTGGAAAAAACATAGAAACATACCACTCCATAGAATCCAAAATAATGTAGCTAACAAAATAGTCCCCAAGGATTTAGTACAAAACAAAAAAATTTATAAGATTATATATAACAACATCAAACAGAAATGAGTCATAAACATAAGAATCAATAAAATGGAATTAAGACACCAAAAATGACATTTTAAATACAAATTAATATTAAAAATAAGTGACAACTTACAGAAGTCTAAAAATGGTAGAGTTGTCATAATCCCTTTTAAGAAAATGATGAAGATCTTCAAGTAATTGATCATACCAAGAAAAATCAACTCCATTAACCCCTTTATTTGCAAGACCAATAGAAACTGAATTGGATTCCATATAAATTTTGGTGATAATATGATTCAAGGAAAATAGAGAATCCAAACACACAATACAACAATTAGTTAGATTCCAAGGAAAGTGAGAAAGGCCCATCCTGATGACAGATACGACAACAGTATAATCACTCTCTATCCATAAATTATCCCATTCGAGATTTACAGCTTCATCAACTACAACGAAAATGCCAACCATTTTAGCCTCATGTGAAGTGGTAAGGCTAAAAAAACCATGAAAACATCAATGGAAATCACCATTATGATTTCTGAAAACAACACCATAACCAGAGAGCACTGTATTACCTCTAGAATCTCCATCATAATCAGTAGAAAGCTTCCCATGAGCCATCATTAAGGAAAATGTTGTCCGATAAGGCCTAACAAAGATCATATGTAAATCCCCCATAATGTTATATCCTCTATTTCTAGATAAATAATATTAATATAATTTAATAATTTTATCTTTATTTTTGGCCATAGATAATTTCATAAATATTAAAATTTGGTTACCATAATTATTGTTAAAAAGTTCTTACCAGGGGTGAACCAATGATATATATTTTAAAAAGTAAAAAATAACTAATTTTATTTGATTGGATGATTTTATTTTTATATTATCCATTTTATCTTAAAAATTAGACATTTTGGAGCCCCTTGACTTTGGTAATTAATTATTGTATTTAAATCTGTTTAAAAATCCATGTGTGCACTCCCTCTCTCACTTGTAAAAGGAAGCCACATCTCGTATTGTCCTCGCACACATTGTGACTTCTAGATAGTCCATGAATAAAACAAATACCTTTCTAAAATCCCTTCTCATTTCTTAATGTTTATTTTCTTGTCAAAATAGAATCCTTTTTGGGAATAAGGTCTAACCCCATGGAGGAATCTCAATAATGAGGTATAAATCATAGATGCGTACTTTTAGTTTTATTCTCTATCCTCTAGATCTAAGTCTATGTTATAAATTCTAAATTAATTAACTTTTTATATTTAATATACATGATTTTCTATTTTATTTTTTAACCATTTACACCACCATTCTATAAAACATGGATTGAATTTGTCTCTTTTTGTGTATCTGTAGACTACCACTATACATAGAGAGATGATTTATTATAAAATTCCACCTAACATAGTTTTTTCATTAAAGTAAATTTTTTATTTAAATATGTTATTTTGGGTAAAATTAGGAATCTATGATTACATTTTCTTATCTACTCTCATATCATTTCATTAGTTTCAAAATGATAACGTCGCTCATGCATACATGTTGATAAGCACCTCTATGATACTATGTGAACAGTTTTTCATCGTGATTTTTATGAATAATTATAATATTGTATATGGTGAATAAATATTATACTAATTTCATGACTATGACTTTGAAAATGATGAAACCATTTTAAGTTGTTTATGTGGGAACCATTATGCCGAAACATTCATGGGGAACATATATGTTTTAACTTAATTGTTTTTTTAACAATGAAATTGATTATAGATAGATAATTTGAAATTATGAAAGACTAATACATATAATTTTATGTATTAATATGGTCCTATAATACAATTATAATAAATATATGTTTTGTATACTGTGTATTTGAATGCATACAAAGCAATACAACCCTTTAGGTAAGTGTAATGCTACAATCTCATTTCTCTTCCATATTTTTTTGCTAAATTTTCATTGAGGGAAATTTTATGGATATTATCATTTAAATCTATCTTATTTTTATCAATTTATTATTTATGTCTTTTCTATTCACTTTTATCATTTTACTCTTCTAGGTAAATAAAAATGTGATACAATTTTTTAAAACAAAAGATGACATAATTTATTCTTTATTGACATATGTTTTCATCTTCGTACATCATTAAAATAATTATTTAAAAAACATTTTTACGAAAAAAGAAATTTTATTAAATATTTTATTTTATTATCTTTTACTGTAGTCAAAATGTTTTGAAAATGAATCTTTCTAAAAAAATGTATTTGAGTAACTCAGTTTTTGAATTTTAAGAAAGGTGTACAAGGAATGTTTTATTTTAATGTAGACAACAGGAATGGATTTTCCGACTCTTATTAGAGTTATTTTCATTAAATATTAATTTATTAATTCTTATAGTTATTTTAAAATAAAATTATTTCACTAGTATTTTATATTTTTTTATATTTTTAATTATAAATTTCAAAAAGTGTATTTTTCTCATGAAATATTCCAATGATATTTTAATTTAATTTTTAATCTATGAAAACATCATATAATGTTACATATAATTTACATGGTATATGATCCAATGGTAAATTATATATATTTACATAGAATGGTTTAGGATTTTGATGATGTAATGGTTATGAAAAACAATCTTTTCCCCAATTTATACTATAATGAAATGATGAAACTTGTTATGAACCCCATTTCATTTCTATAGGTTATGATATGATACGATTAATGTTTTATGATATTAGGGAAAAAATTTAAATATATTATGATTATAGGATGGTGTGGATTGAATTTATATATCCCTTATATTCATTTTGTAAATTTGGATATCTCATGAGATAATAAGGACAAGAATGGGGAGTGAACTTAGTTCAGGAAGGGACTTTGTCAAAGAATAAGCCTTGAGATTGGAATCTAACTAAGGAAATGATTGAAGTGGGAGTTAATAAAATCCCCTAATATAGTCATGGTCGTTCACCATGGTTGAGTAAATGATTTTATATTCTTGTGTTTATGAAAAAAATATGTCTTACTGTAATGATATTCTCAGAAAGCCAATGGTTTATTATTAATGATTTGATACACATATGACATATGTCTTTTACTTTAAAAAATACTTATACTATGATTTATTATTAATCATATTTTACTAATTGGTTATGATTATTTTTATTAGTGATATAATTATCACACACATGATTATTTTATACTCATATATTATCATTGATTGATTTCTCTAATAGTTACCCTTACCGAGCATACTGATAACCCTTTCCAATGTTTCATTTTCCCTGTTTATGATGGAAAATATTCAGTAGGTTATTTATATTAAGTGTATTTTATGGGATGAAATTTTTGGGATATTTTTAATATATTTAATTAAAATTTCAGACTATGTATATAAAATCCAATTACTCTGATTATTTATACTTTTTTGGGAAAATATATATTTTTCAAATATATTGAATTTTAGTCAAAAGGATGTAATTCTAGGGTATGAAATGATCAAGTATCCTTAGTTGGTATCTAATAAGGGTTTAGTTAATCATTATATATTAGGGTTAGAGAACATTTTTGAAACCCCTGGGGTTAATTTTATGTATTCTATACCATCTTGAATCATGGTAATGTAAATTTTTATGTTTTCCTTTAAAAGAAACCATTATTTGGATTGGGAAAGTGTATGTGATAATATCATATATGTAACTATGTTTAATAACTCTAAAATTATTTTATTATGTGTTGAATATATCATAACCTATTCAATATGAGTGAGAATATGATTGTACACCGGTATGGACACTTATGAGGTATATTATTGGGTTAATTCATATTTTTTATGAACTGATATAAAGGATTATAAAATATAGTAACCATGAATATCCTTGCTTAAACATGATGTTTAATTTATTTAATAGATATTGTAGTTATTTGTAAAATCTATTAATAATTTTTCATGATTACATGTTTAATTTTTATGATTATTATCTCACACACAATTATTTCTTGTATTTTATAGTGGTGTGGACTTAGAGAAATCATGATGATGTTGAATTTAATGAGAAATTAAACAACTATACTCATGATAAACAAAATTAAAATTTTATTTTTATTGTGATTTATTATTTATTTGATCACTCAACTATCTCACGATATGAACAACAACATAAATCAGGATTATAATACAAATAGAAAATGTAAGGGCCAACTCAATATACAGTCTTTTATAGGAAACTTCCATGTCCCGTAATTGGTTCCTATAATATAAATATTGTTTAGATATGGATCAATAATAGTCAATTGATATCCATTTATAAGGGTTTGAACCATGAAATTTTTTCCAAGGATTTATATCATTTAGAATGAAATCCATATCAATTTTGGTATCTTATCAAGAACACTTGGAAAGAGTAGGAAATTGACACCATTAAAATTAAAGAGATAAATATTTATTTTTTAAAAAGTACATTCCTAGAATTATTTTCGTGAAAATATAAGGGGGATTTATAAAACAAAAGAAATATTATAACAAATCCATTAGCCAAAGGTAATGTTCTTATGATCATAATTTCTATATAAAATCATGATAATTTCTGGTTAATATATAAAATTATTATCCACTATAGAATTATAGATGTCTTATTTTATTATAACAGTACTATATAATTACTAACAACACTATAATGACATAGGACTTATTTTTTTCAAAAAATACCCACTCTTTTATATTTAACGAATCTAATAATGGTATATTGTCACAACCTCAATGATTAGATATTGAGTTAGTGGTAAAAACCTCTAAAGGTATAATAATTACATTCTTATGTCTATATATCCTCTTCGATTGATATGTGTTGGAATGGGATTCCAATAAATCATTATATTCTCCATTTTGTTTAATTTTATTTTATTTGGGTAATGGATTAGAACTCTCTCTATACGGATCATAACAAATATCATGGAAGGTAATTCTTCTCCATTTAGGATCATATATTTTCGTGTGGATGAATATAAACTTCGAATGAAAATAACTTTTGGTTTATGAGCTTTACTATTTATTCATAAGGGATTTTTATATGAAATGGTTAGAGAGGTACTCAGAATATTTAATATGACTATTATTCACGAATAAACTGATATATTTCCTAAATGATATCCTAGTATTCCCCCAAGCCATGTTGTTGAGTTTTCAATAGAACTTATACCTATTAATACTGAAATTTCAAAGACTCCATACAAAATGTCCACGACTCTATTATATTAATTAAAGAAGAAACACTAAGAGAATATTGATATATGATTCATTCTCCATGTGTGTCACCATGGGGTGAACTTATTATTTTTTGTTAGAATGAATATGGGTCAATGTGGCATTGTAGTGATTATTGTGAAAATAAATAGATAAATATCAAAGAAAATAATCATCTATCCTATATTGATGACTTTTTTGATCAAATATGCATATGTCTATATATTTCCATGATTCAACATCCTTCGAGATATCATCAATTGAGGGTTGTGATAGATGGAATATCAAAAAATCCTTCTATAAGAGATATAGAAATTCTTAATGTATAATTATTCCATTTATAATTAGTAATGTATTGACTACATTTAATTATTTAATTTGTTTGGTCTTTAGAGTTTCATTAATTAGTTTGTACTCGTCTTTATAGAAGTTTTTCTAAAATATTCGATGGGAAATTAATAACATTAATAACTTCCAATAATTGTGTTGAAGACTGATAGGGAAAAAAAATTCTATGATAAAAATAAAATTTTGCTATTTTTAAATTTATAAATTTACATTATTGATTCAATAATATAATGATAGGGTATATTAGTTGATCCTTCAACGATGGATTTTTTTTGAATAATGGCTCATAAAAATTACAATATTTGAGATCTGTCCAATTATTATTTTTTCTTAATTCTAACAAAACATGGTGAAAGATTTATGATGGGTATTTTAACACAATGAGATTTGTTAAAATATTATTCAAAAAAATCAATTTTTATATTTTTCATGAAACTCAACAATTATTTTAGCTACCATTACATGCAACACTAAGTGTAGCTTGCATTATAAGAAACACCGAGTTTAAACAAAACATGACATACTTTGAAAATAGTACTATTTAAAATGATAAATATTACCTAGATGTTTTAATGGTGGGTAAGAATTGGATAAATTTAATTTTATATGGTTTTAAATGTGTATAAAATCACTTTGTTCTATAAACAACTTATTTGAAATGGATATTAAAATTATTTTAAAATAAGTGAAATATTTTTCTGAAAAAACTTTTTTTATGTACAGAAACATGTTGAAATTAAATAAATAAATTAATCTATTTTTTGAATTACTTTAATTAAATTTATTTATTATATGTTCAATAAATTGTTTAAAATTTACTTTATCATTCTTCTAACCAATATATAATAATAAATCTAATTTTAAACATAAAACATTTTCTAAAAAACTGTATTATCACCTTCGGTACAATTAAATTAAAAATATTTGTTTACAGTATTATAAAATTTATTTTTCATAATAAATTTAAATTTTTTATATAATAATATGAAAATATTCTTGGGGTTAATTTTTGAGATTTTTCTGAGGGGATAAATATTTTGATGAATACTGAAAAACAGAGGTTTTTATTAAGAAATATGTTTTCTTTTTAACAATTTTAAAAAAAAAAATTGTTTTCATATGGTTTAAAAAAAATTACTTAAATTACATATCTTTTAATAAAATTTAGTTCATTGGAATCATTTTCATATTGAATTTTTATATAAAAAACTATTTAATCTTTTGAACATTTTCCCTTTGAAAACTTACATTCTCATCATGTATGTGAGATTGATTTTAAAATAAAATTTTCCACTTATAGGAATTTAATTTAGAGAATGGATTATATATTTGGAATAAGATTAATTTATAATATCTAATAAGGATAAAATAATTTTTTACCACAATTAATAAAAAAATATGAAAATTTCTTTACCGTGGTTAAGGGATATATGGGTTTACATGGGGGTTGAAATAAAACCATGAGGTTTAAAATAATCGAAAAATATTTCAATTTTTTTATAATTATATTTTACCCTTAAATATTATACTTTATATAATATCCAATTTGATATCATTGTAGCATGTCAAAAATGAGGGTAGACCTTTTTTATTACAAAAATTACAACTATGCCACTCACTGCACATATAAAAGGCCACCCACAATCCTATTCTCTTGACACATACACAAAAAAAATTTTAAATTAATTTCCCAAATGAATTCCTTTATTCTCTCACCTCATCCTAAAGTACTTATTTAGGTCATAAGGACATCCTACATAGCCTTTTGTTTCAAACAAAAAAAAATGTTTTCTGAATAAGAGGTTACATCCCTAATCAAGCGTTTTATAAAATTTATTCCTAAAAATCCATAAATTATTATTAAATCCTGATGATATAATAGTATAATTACCTTATAAATATTTTTTTTATTATGTTAATTAAAAAACCCATATATTTATTCTCTTCTATCAAATGGGTTATAAAATCACCATTCTTTTGTATGGCGCACTTCTGCCTTGTGGAACAATGTCAATCATTTTTCCATTACCACATCTCATGGATGGATATAATGATGGATTAAATGTTTATATATGATATTTATCATATTATTATATTTATTTAATTTTTATATCACTAATACAATCTTACTTTTCAGTCGGTGGGAATACGATATCGTCAGTTTTGTGTGCGGAAGACCACCGCCTAGTGAAGCAATGTGAATCGTTCATGCTTTACATGGAAGGAGGTAATGATGTTTTTAATAACATTATGTAAAATATATGACATAAAAATGATTCTAAAAATTCAATATACAATTTAATTTCATTTATTTCAATCATTCAAGTAAATTAAAATAACATTAATGCATACATACGACCTATTGTCTCAGTGAATAGTGTATTGAATTTTCTATATCTAAATAGTATATATTATTATGAAAGATATATAATGAATAGATATTACATTTATATAGTTTTTTAAATTATATTTATGAAGTAAATATGAATAATTTTATAGGTTTGAAAATAAAAAAACAAAGCATACTTTAAAAACAAAGTAGTTATTACGTGGAACGTGGCATTAACATATAATTATTAGTAAATGGGTAATAAAAAATCATAAGAAAATTATATATGGTATGATAATTATGTTATTATAATATATTTATAATAAAAATATATTAATTATAATGGAATTTAGAATGTTTATAAGAGATGTCTAGACTTAAGATAAGGGATTGTTAATCTATCATTTAATTCTGAGAGATGTCTTCCATATTCAAAACTTTTCCCTTTTGTGTGGGCGGTATATCTTTCACAATTGAAATTTTATTTTATGAATATAATTATTTTAATGATATTTTAAGGTTCATTTGATGTTATATTTATTGGGTATTACTATTTAAAATATTACTAAAATGGTGAGAGATTTTTGCCTCAATTTTCCTTCTTTGAGACACATGTTATGTTATCCACCTATCTTATTTTATGTGGAGTATATAAAACCCCATTGAAATATAATATCATGAATTTATTTATTAATATGATATTTTATGTTTCATTTAATGTAATTATTTCTTGTTTTATATGATTTAATGTTACCAAAGTGGTAAGAGTTTTATGTTATATTCTCATCTTTTATTGGGATTGTTTATGATAATGTTATCGAAGATGAAACCTTATGATCCATATCTAAATGATATCTTGAATACTATTATTAATTGGTTATCTCTTGAGAATAATCTTTTTTCTATTCATTTTCCACTCTTTATTCACTCAAGATACCAAACTATTTTCTTAAAAAAATCATTGTTAATTCTACCTTCGATCAAAACCCATTTTTTCAAAACCATATTTACAAAAATGGTTTAAAATATGTGTTTACACAATTCATAAGGATTATTAAATAAATTTTTACCCATGTTTTTATGTTTAATTTTTTTGAGGGGAATATTCATTTTATTTTCTAATCAATGCCCATTTGGCTTTCACCGAAAATGTTAATGCAAAATTTTATGTAACATATAAAGAATGAACATAATTGCCCCTTTTAATGAACAATATTTAATTTTATGATTCTTTTATACACTTTAAAGTTTATTTTCAATGAAAATTATTTTAAAAATGTTTTACATTTTAATATGTGTTTTTAAGTAATAAATCAAATCTTTCCGTAGAAATGTTCAAAATGATTCTTAGAGATTCCATTATAATTTTGAAAGCATATTTTAAAATAAAAGGACTTATATTTTTTTAAGGATTTATAGTTTTAAAAATTAATTTTCCAATAAAATTCATTTTCCCCCTGAAATTTATGTTTTTTCTTGTCAAATTCATTTTCATTCAAAGATTACATCATTTGATGTTACTTTTGATTTACTAGGGATATTATCTAAGAATAAAATTATTAATTTTTTATCTAAATGATATATGTTTATGGTGACATTATGTTCATTAATTTATTTTCCATTCCACGGGTTATACAATGAAATTTTTTTTGAACAATTCTTATTTTTCCAATGGTTATGCATTGATGAATTAATTGAATGGAAATGAAACATATTTCATTTCCACATGGTATGCAAAGATTAAATGATTATGAAATCCATTTAATTTTATGATTTTTATATAAAAAATGTTTTAGGATTTTGTTGAATATGTATCTATGATTTTCAATATGTAATGATTGGAACCTATATATCCCAATAATTCAATTGGTAATTCTTTATATTACCTAAGATAATAATGAGAAACAAGACTCTAGGCTTGATCTACTTTGAGAAATAGGTGCATCATGATTCACTATGGGAAAAAAGTGTATACTGATCCACCATGGGGAATATGTGATTAGTATTCATTTAATATAATGATAATCTTGGTAGTTATCCTTGATATATGAAATGGTTTTCAATATTTATGATGGTGAAAAATTTATATGATAATAGTTTGTTGTTCATTATTAATTTATGAGTATTTCTTAATATTATGTGACATACTATCCCAAATAATAATGTTTTCTTCCATGAGTCAATTTTATGATCAATAATATGTAGATTATGAACTTCGTATAGTGTTTTCATAATATCATACCCTTATACTTATCTTATTATTTCATATTATCAGAGATTTATTTCTCCATCAATTATCCTTAATGATCATATGAGCTCATTACTTCTTATGTTTCATATCCTGATATTTAATTAATTTTTTAGGAAGTGTATGCATAATAGGAGTACTATGTTAGATGATCGCTATGGTAGATGTTGAAGAACATTGGTGAAATAAGAATATTATATAACTAGTATTAAAATACACTAAATCATTATTATCCTTGGTCTTGAGAATGTGTAATATATTGAATATTCATATCAAAATATGGGATATCTATTTATTAAAATAAATGTCTACTATAGTTAGTATAATAAAAAATTGTTAGTTAACATATAAAAACTAGAATGAGAAAACATCTGTGTAATATATAGGTGTATTTCCAATTATATATCTAGGGATTCATCTAAGGACAATTCTATGGATCTGGAAAAGTATTGGAAAATCTCCTCGAATTTTGGTAAAGGATAGAGATAATGGTTTCCATGAAATTAAATCCTAGTCTAGATAATAAAAATATATGTGGCTCCAAAACAGAGGTACATTAGGGTAATAATTATGAAAAGACACATTGAGATGAAATTGATCATCAACTGGTGTATGAAAATGGGGTTTTCTCCACACCTTGTTTGAAACTCTTAGAGTACATGCTTTATAAATTCCTAAAATCATTATGAACCATCATGAATGATTCAAATAATTTGAATAAATTACCTCATATTAGCCTAAGGTGTCATAGATTAAACGGAATGTGTCATGATTTAAACATCCTTAAGGAGATGTTTCATTATTACATGGATACCCACTATAAATAATGTTACTCACATTATGATATTTGGTTTTAGTCATTGGAAGTAACCATAAGGAACTGGTATAACATAGAATTTGATAAATACTATGTTACTAAATAATAAAATGGGATACCAATTTGAGTGAAGGATATTATGACTATTATTAAATAGTTATGATCGTATATTATTGAAAATTTATACCTTAACAACCTATTAGACTCACCAACAAATATTAGTATATAATTTGTTGAGTGTTTTAGTGGATGATACTATAAAATAAAGAAGAATTAGTTTACTATATATCAATAATTTGGGAAGAATAACCTGAGTGGGTTTCATAAAGGAATGGGAATATGTTTTGAGGAAAAAAATATAAACACAAAGAAGGTAATTATATAAGAATAATTTAACATTATATCAATTAAATAGATATGATTATTGGTCCCTATATAATATCATTGATGGTTGAATTTTTCAAATGTTGGATGTATGAGAATTATGAAAATGAATGCCCAAAGGTGAATTATCAGGAAAAAATGATCCAGGTGGTACAAGTAATGGTTATATGAATCATGAAATATATGAGGATTTTCTAGTATATGTTTTTTTGTTATGATTTCAAAGACTATATTCAATTTTGTTAATAAAAATGAAATTGGATTTAATGTAATGGTAGTATTTTGTTTATGGGATGTTTACCCTTAATTTATTCTTGATGTTAATAATATGGTTGTTAGTTTGAACAAATAGATGATTGATATGGATAATGTATATTGAATAGAATTAATGACCTTAGAACTGATTAATGATTTGTAGACATAGTGTTTTATGTTATCCTTGATGGAGTTTAAAACATTATTTGACTTATAGAATATATTCAATAATTTCTGGTGTTATTAAAGGAATGTATACGTATATATGTTTTCATTGTGGTTTTATAGTAATCTTATTTATTAGTATGATTTAGGAAAATATATAACTAATTTATTCAAATATATTTTTATATGACAATCAATAAATACTTGATGATATTTTAGATGTTAACATTATGTTAATTTTGATAAATTTAGTGACCTTATTTATATATTTTCAATTATGTAATGGTTATAAATTTAACAATTCACAGAGAGGTTTAAGATGAATTTTAGATGATGCTTTATAGATTAATGTATTATTTCACCATATGAAGATTAATTCATATATTTTTCTAACCATTTTGTCTTTTTATAATAACTATAGTCAAAATGAATGATTTATAATTCTTATAGGGATATTATTTACTACAATAGGCGTGAAAAATAATTTCATAGAGTATGATATGAAGAGGAACTTTATCATGTCACAACCAAAGGAAGTGATTTTTCCTATGAAATGGAAAGAAATTATGTAAGTGTATCTTTTCAAAAAATTCTTCCACCTAAATAAAATGATATTAAAAGTAGATAAACATTTTCCTTCATTTATGAAGAATGAATCATCTTTTAACCTATCCACTGTGTATAGATTTTCAGTCATTAAAGTTCTCTTGAAAATTTTATCAATCACTCTCCATCAGAAATCGGTTATTAGTTTTCAATTTTATGTCCATGTTTTCACTTCCCACCGCAGTAATACTAAATGGAAACCTTATTATGTGTTATTTTAGATGACCTTATCACATCCCTAAATCCCTTTTGAATATTAATTTTTACTAGTCCTTTTCCAATGTGGGTTTAACATAAAGATTTTTTAAAATTTTAAAGCCTTGTTTACTGAGAACAAGATCTATTTGTGAGGAAATATTTTTTAACGGGTTTGAATATAAAACCTTGAGAATTTGTGAATTATTTTTCTTTTTAAATTTTTATCCTTTTCAGACTTCTCATTATACAAAACACTGATTGTAGACCACATTACACAAAATATAAAGATTAAATGAGAAAAGACATATTACTAAAGTTTTATTACATAACAGGATAATTACCATGTATCCTTATGAATGGTGGGTATGTATGAGATTAATTTAATTATATATATTTATTACATATGTATTTAAATATTCTCTTTAATGACAAATTTATTAGAAATTATTATAAAAAAATTGAAAATAAAGGAAATATTATTCTAAAAATCTATTTTTATTAAATTATACATTTCAACCATAAAATATTAAACCAAAAAATTTTATTCAAGGATATTAATTATGTCTATATATTTTATATTAAATAAATTGTTTTAAAATTCATCTTATTTTTTTTTCTATACAAGAGTTAAGAATAAATCTAATTTTATGTTCAAAACTCTATTTTCCTAAAAGGAAGTTGTATTTCCTTTTGAAAAATTATTTTATAACTATTTAATTAAATGTTTTTGAAAATTTATCTTAGATAAAAAAATTAATTTTTTAAATAATCATTTTTAAATTATCTTATGGGGAATGTTTTATAATTTTTTGAGAAGATAAATATTCTAACGAATAGTGAAAAATAATTGTTTTAACTATGAATTTTTATTAATTTCGTATATTTTAAAAACATAAAACTATTTTTAAATGGTTTTATGAATAATTTGAGTTCAATTATTTATCTATTAATCGAATTTGGTTAATTTTAATCATTTTTCTATTGAATTTTTATATAGAAGAATTTTAATCTTTTGAATATTTTCTCTTTGAAAACAAACTTTCTCATCACCTTTGCAGAATTAATTTAAATATAAAAATTTCCACTTCTATTAATGGAGTTTGGAATTTTTTTTGAAATATTTTGAATCATAATTATTTATATTATTTAATATGGTAATCATATATATTGGTCCATAATAAATAATAAAAATAGTAAAAAATATTTATCATTTTTAAGGTAAAAATGGGTTTAATAAGGAATGAAACTGAAAAGATAAGGGTTAAACATGATCCCAAACATATCCAAATCTAATTATACGTTTATATTTAAAACATAAATATTATAGTAACTATAATTACCCATTTTTGTAATTGTTTTATGTGAAAAATATGTGCACACTTTTTTCTTTTAAAAAATTATATGTGTGTCACTCACATTACTTAGAAAGGCCACCCCTCTTCTTTCCTAATCACACATACAAAACCGTTTTCATCAGCCAATACCAGCTCACATCTCTTATTAATTTTTTACCCTAAACATAGAAGACTTATTTTGTTCACAAATCCACCCTATGTGGCCTTTTTTTGCAAAACAAAATATGTTTTCTGAAGAAGAGGTAACGTCTTTAATCAAGGGTTTTATTTAATTTCTTCCTCCACCTTATTCAATTATTCTTAAATAAATATGATATAATAACTATATTAAATTTAATTTAATTACATGTTATATGTTAATGTAATAAACTAAATCCTTCCAAACTTTTAACAAATAGGTTACAAAATCATTTTTTGTGTATGTGGCGGACTACCGCCACACAAAATTGATGCCATTCATTCTTCAATTACAAACAATTAATTATGGATATGATGATGGATTAAGTGTTTAAATGTTATATTTATGGCATTATTATACTTACATAATTATTATATCATGTATTCCTTTTTATATTCCATTCTATAGGAATATGATATAATCAATCATGTATAAAGAGGACTATTGCCTCACGAAGCAATGTGATTCAATCAATATTTACATGTAAGTTAATTAGGTTGGAATAAATGAAGTTATTTAATTTATATTAATTAAAAAAATCTATAATAATAATATATTATATACCAATCTTTCTTAAAATTCGTTTAGAAAATGGGAACAATGTTCATGCTTAAGTATGACCTCCCATCTCTATGAACAATGTATTATAATTTCTAACTCTAAATATTATAGTTTACATTAAAAGAATATATAATTAATATATATGATATTTATATCATTGTAAATATTTTGGGCATTACGGAACCATAATAAAAAACTTGGTCTGAAAATACCCAATCAAAATATACACGAAAAACAACGCAGTTATTACCTAAAACGCTAGAATTGTTAAAAAGTAGGTAATAATATGTTATAAAAAATTAAATATGTTATGATATATATAATTGTGGTTTTATAATAGATGTATATTAATATTTTATTTATTTTTCAGGATGTTTGAGCATGTATGATCGAATTCGAGTCTTATAGTAATGGATATCTAGTCTCTCTTTTATTTCGGGGAGACATATTTCATATTAACCTCTTATTTATTTTTTTGTGGTGTATATACTAGGAATTTCAAATGTTATAAACTTAATATCCACAATTTCGTGATATTTAATGTTTCATTTTGTGTTATTATATTTTGTGGATTATGATTAAAGTTATTAATAAAGCGGTAAGGGATTCATTTTCATAATTTTCCTTCTTCAATATATACGTTATGTTATAAACCTATCTTATTTTATGAAGTTTATATTAAACATTAACAATAAATATCCTGAATTTATTTATTCTCATGACATTTTTAGTTTAATTTAATGTTATACATTCATTGGTCTTATGATTCTATGTAATCAAAGTGGTAGGAGTTTTTTGATACAATCTCATTGTTCATCAAGATTGATTATGATAATGTTTATGATGATGAAATATTATGACTAATCTCTCAATAAACTCATGAATTTCCTTCTTCTATATTTATTTAATAATAATACATTTTTCCCTTCATTATATTCCATTAATGTAATCAATAGTCATAAATTATTTGTTTATAAAAATTTATTGTTATTTTTCTCTATGATTTAATAACATTATCTTCCCAAACCATATTTTCTTAAAATGTTTTCAAAAATGTTTTTAAAATTATTGAAATAATTTTTAGATAGATTTTTTCCTTCTTTTGAAAATTAATTTTTTTAAATGAATCTTCAATTATTTTTCCAGAAAATACCAATTTGGATTTAATAGAAAATGTGAAAGGAATATTTATTTTAATGTCTATTGAATAAATATAATTTCTCACCATCATAACCATTATTTTCTTTGAATATTTTATTAAATTGTTTCATTTTTATATTCAAAGAAAATGATTTTAAAAATTATTTATGTTTCAAAAAGGTTTATTTGAAAGAAAAATGTATATTTTGTAAAAGAAATGTTTTAAATGATTATAATTCTTCTTATATAAGTTTCAAAGTATATTTTAAAATAAAATGATTTTGAAAATGTTTTATGGATTTTTAGCATCACAAATTGATTTTCAATGAATAGTTATTTTCTAAAATAATTGTGTAATATCTATTATATTTCCATGTAATTCTATAGAATGTTATATGGATTATTTTCAGAGCCTGACACTAGGATGACATGAGAATCCAAGGCCCAATGAGATATGGATTAAATTTTGTAAAATAACAAATATTTTAATATCATGAATTCATATGTTTCTAGAAAAAATATGAATAACTCTTAATGGTGGCTCAGTTCAGAATTATAATTACACGTTTGATTTCATAGTGTGGGTTTTACCCTAAGAAAGAGAGAATTTTTATCGATGTTGATCATTAGGCAAAAGAACCTTCATGTGTGAATAATTAAACAAATTTAATTCTTTTATTTAATTATTATATTAAAATCCTAAAATTAATGATACCTATAAATAAATCATTGTGAACTAATCTCTATGGTAAGCCACATAACCTAGATAATTTGAGGATTCAATGGAGGAACATTTTTAGATGACATTAGATCAAGATCAGATCGAGGATAGTGAAGCAATGGAGTTTATGGATCTCACTAATGACGACAATGCATAACCATTATTTATTAGAGATTGATCAAAAATATAGGTAGGATATTTTATTAGTGTGATTATATCCCATTCATTTATCCCAATATATCACATATCAATTCCATGAACAATAATTTATTCGAGTAATGACAATAAATTTATTTTTGATGGATTTATTTTATTTTTTGGATTTCCCCTTATTGTTCGTATATTTATTATACAACGTATAAAGGCCAAAAAAACAAAGGAAAAGGTTTCTTCCAAAAATCATGTATTATATGTATTCCCCCCATTTCTTCCCATCTTATTCATTATCATTTTCCTTTTCCAACTGTTCAACAAATACCTTGTAATTGATAATTTCCAGACAATTATTTAGTGAAATAGATCAATACTATGTGTGTAATTTGTGATAAAGGGTTTGATTAAGGTGAATAAATGATAGAGTATGATGATATGAATATTATAATGGATTAATAGTTACTATTTAACCCATATTTGATCGTGATGCTATGAATGACAAATATGGGTGTTTTCAAGGTGGATTTAAACCCCAGATCCATGATTTCTGGTGAGGACAACAAAATTAGTGACATGGAAGATGATGTGAAATGCGAAACCCAAGAATTATAAAAGAATAAAATTTTATTTAATATCATATGTGACCCACAACATTTACTTTATATTTTAATGACAGAAATCTATCTTTATATTGTGTTAAATGCAACAACTATTTTCTTTGATAGCTTGTGCTACGTGTAAGACCGAGTTTTCCTAAATACAAAAAATATTATTATTTAAAATGAAAATTAAATCATAGATATAAAATTGGTTTGTTATGAATAGGATTAAATAACTTTTGAAAATATTTGGATATATTTTTTATTTACCAGTTATTTAGAAATGGATAAAAAAAACAATTGATTTTAAAGGAAATTTTATTAAAAATAATCATTTTGAACACAAAAGTTGTTTTATCACAATAAATTAAATTAATTAATATTAGTGGATGTTCATAAAGAAATTTATATATTATATATTAAATAATATTTTTTATATTCATCAAATATATTTAATTTTCATAAGATATGAACAAATCTAATTTTCTTCTTAAAAAGATGTATTTTTGTAAAGGTGGGTTTTTCGCCTTTTAATGGTTCACTTGTTTTAAAACTATATATTGAAACATTTAAAAATTTTATTTTAAAAAATAAGAAAAATTCTAAAGATTAAATTCAAAATTATATTATGTTGGTGTTTTTATTTTTATAAGAAGTTTCATTTTTTGATGAATAATTAAAAATACAGAATTTTAATTGGAAATAAACATTTCATCCAGAGTATTTATAATGTTAAGTTATATTTTAAATTCTGTTTGAAGAAAAAAAAATTAATTATAAATATTTTAATTCAATATAGGTTATTATAATAATTTTTATATTCAATTTCAATATTCCAACATAGTAATCTTTTGAACATTTTCACTTAAATTACCCTTATTCGCATTCTGTATATGGGATTTTTTTGAAATTTGTATTTTCCACCTATATGATTTGAATTTAAAAAATAGATTATAAATTTGGAATCTGAATAATATATAATTGTTTCATCATAATTTTTTTTAACAATGCGATTAGGGAAAATATATTAAATTATTTACAACAGTTAACAGAAAAACAAGATTATAATGGAACTAAACATTAATGATAAGGGAAAAATGATATAAAAACAGATCCAAACCCCATTTTATAGCTATATGATGACATTAAAACTTCTATTATTGTTATTTATTCATTATTGGAGAAACAATACATGAAAAAATGTGATATCACTCAATACGTTTCTAAAATACCAAGTGTGTTATCTCCCCGACTTATAAAGGTCACCCCCTATCCACCCTTCTTCACACCTATCAAGACATTTGTATCAAAAAAAATTTCATCCCAAACACCATCCAATCATCCTATAAGCCTTATATTTTTAGTAATGTAATCCATGGAAGGTTTTAGTGAAAACTTAAAGTTGATATCTGAAGAATAGGTGATCATATTCATTAAGTGTTATTATTTTATATCCTTCTCCACCAACATTAATTTCTATTATACCATGAAGATATAATGATAAAATTATCATAAAATTACTTAGATGTTGTTATGTTATGTTTTATTTCAATCAAAATTAGACACTTTCATTAGTTGGGTTATGAAATCAGCATTCATGTGTTCAAAAGACTAATTCCTCATGAACTGATGTCATTCATTTTTCCATTACCACCTTCCAAGGTTGATAATAATTATGGATTTATTGTTTGTAAATATTATATATAATATATAATATTTTATTATTATTCCAAAATTATTATACCACTCACACCTTCATGCTTTCCAATTTATGGGAATATGATATTGTCGCTCTTGTGTACGACAGACTACCACATTGCCAAGTGATGTGATTTGTTCATTCTTTACATGAAATGTATTAAGGATTAGTTTAAATAAATATGGGATATAAATTATAAAAACATGATTATTTAATGATAATAAATATATATATATACACACACAAACACAAATATATATATAAATATATATATAATTTACCTTTTTTTATTTCAATACGACATTAATTAGAAACCACATTCAGGAGTACGTAAGACGTACTATCTCTATGGACGATTTATTTCATTTCATATCACCAAATTATATAAAATAATATTAATAAATATATAATGAATTTATAATATTTTTAAATCATTTTTATCATTATTTATATGTTAAAATAATGATCATAATCAAAGGACTGAAAAAATAAAATGTAATAACCTACATGAAATACATGGTAATTAACATCATAAACAATGAAAATAATGAAATATTATTAAAAAATGGAAGTAAGATGTCATAAAAGGATAATATATGACAATATAAATATTAATATGGTTTTATTATAAGTTAATAATAATATTATAACCATTATAAAATAGTTTAATAAAATTTTGAGCAAAAGTAAGAATGAGGTAAGGGTTTCTCGTCTCACTTTTACTTCTGTGAGACTTACGCCATATTCACAATTTATTTCATTTTTGTGGTGTATATACTAATTTTTTAAGATATATCATGAATAAATTTATCATAATGAAATTCAATGTTTCATTATATGTTATTTTTTTCATGGTTCTTTAAATACAAAATTTAATAAAGTGGTAATTATTTAGTTTACAACCTCATCAATATTCGAGAAGGTTTATGATTACATATACCTTTGGGGAATTATTTGATATATAAATATTAAAATAAATATATTTCCTTAACCTACTGTTATAAATGATATTTTAGTGTAATAGTACCATTTTATCCACTATTTCGTACTTATTGTAATTGAGAAAATGTTCTAAAACAATCAGACTTCATTTATATCTCTGTTCTATAATTTGTTTTCATACAAAATTATGTTTTATAAAAAATTAAATTACTATTCTCTTTAAAATTATAAAAAATATTAATTAAAAGGAATTTTTACCCATTTATTATTTTTATGAAACATTTTGATTGTAATCTTCTTATCACTTTTTAAATAAGTCACTTTTATAATCTTTTTACCATATAAATGGAATGGTCTTTATGGAATGTATGAATTTATCCATTGAGATGGACCTCATTTATATGAAACTTCCATTACAAGTTTACGAGGATCTTTTTGAATAATATTTTTAAAAAATAATTTTCTTGGAAAAGGGTTTTCATTTTTTTTAAATGAATAGGATATTTCTTCCAATAATTTTCTAAACATATTTTTATGGTATTTATATTCCTAAATTTTTATGGTATTTATATTATAATGATATAATCCTTATTTTTTATCTAGATTGTTTATGAAAACTCTTACTAGGGATGTAAAATTTTTATACCATTCACTCTACTCCATGTGGTCTATTATGATTTATTGGGTGAATTATATATATTCATAATCCAGTTTTAAAAAGAATCATTATTTTAGTAATGTTTTAGCCATTTTATATTTGTAATTCATAGGATTTCGTATATGAAAAGTGGGGACTTCTATTTCCCCTCAATTCATTGGTGGGTTTCATGAGAAAATTTTTATATGGTTTTTGTCAAGGACTTAACGATTCATTAGATTCTTAACATAAATACTAGACAATATTAGAGTCTTGTAATGAAACCTTGATAATAGTATATGTCACCGAATGAATCCTCAATAATGGTTTGTAGATATCCATCAGTATGCATTCCATCATTACTAATTTAGCAGTTTATGTTCCACATGATTATTAGATTAGTTAGAATATTAATGGTTAATTTTTATGTTTATGTGATTATTTATTTGTAATTATTTGATAATTATTTAATACTTCTATACTATTCTAATGTTATTTATTAAATGGAGTTTGTTTCAGCTTTATAACTTTCAATATTTATTGTGAATTATTTATATATATCTTCCACTCTACAATTACCCTTATAGAGCATTTTAGATCACCAATTTCTTATCTTTTAGTTTTTCTTAGGATATGAGGATGTATTTTTTAATTTATATGAGGGGATACGCTAAGGGGAATAATGAAAATTTCAAAGAAAATAATTTATATTTTTTTAAATGTAATGTAAATTTGAATTATTTATCTATTTTACCAGGACTACTAAAATATCTGTTCCTTTAGGATTTGAATCTTGTATCAATTCTAATGTAATAATGTCAAGCACTAGCTTCGGGCTACTTGGGTTGAGGTCATTACAGTTAGGATTATATATGGTTTAGTAGAATCATTGGGAACTGGATTTAGGAAAACATAGATTACTAGCATAACCCTATGATATAATTTGAGTATAATTATAAAAGACCATACTAAAATATTGTTCAGATAGAAATTATTTGGGTTTTCTTTATAATACATTGATTTCTAGATACAATAGGTGGATGTGGTTCTACCACATATGTACCTAAGATTAATATATCTAGAAAAGTTATGTCAAGAATGACTCGTGTATTACCTTGTACCCAACAACGATCCTTAATTCCTAGCTGGATTGAGACTCCCAGGAGATATTCTTAGGATAACTCACATTTTCTTTATAAATAATTATTAAGGACTTCAATATAAATACATTCCAAATGAAACCTTGTTTATGACTATGAGCACATATATGTTATGTGATTCACTAGTTTTGTGATTAAATATTTCATTTCACAATGTGTTGATCTATTCTTATTTATTCCATTATTTATAAATGGAACCTAATAGAAGGAATGAGAACTATATCAATTCATGCACTCTTTGTAGGGATTTCCCACTAGGGAATGATAATGAACCTAGATCTGAAGTAGTACCTGGAGCTGATCAAATTATAAAAATATTAAGGTGCATAAATTAGTTTCTGTGCAATAAAGATACCTATATAGGTCATCCAACCAATCCACCATGCAGTGTGACAATTTTAGACCGCTTCATTTTTCATCATCCACTATTATTCATTTTTACTAAAAATCAATTTTTATCTAAGGAATGGATATGTTCCTTTGAGAAGCTATTTCTTGATCAATGAAGTATTGAAAGAAAGAAAGTTTTAATGAAATTTTATCATCTCTCTGGAGATGTGGGTAAATGGTGGAAATTTATTAAAAAAACTAAGAATGAGGAAGAAATAACAGGCATGAATTACAAGGATTTCAAGGTAAAATTGTTGGAAAAATATTTTCCTCAGGAGTAACGAGTGGATATAGAATCAAAGTTAAGGAGTTAAGATATAAAGAGGGAGAAATATTTTCTATGTATAAATTCATTATTATAGGGTTAGTAAGATAAGCAGTATAATATATCCATAATTCAAAGAGAATGATTAACCATTTCTTTTATGGGATTATGCAATTTCTCCAAAGGGAACTAGTCACCCCAAAAGTGTCATTATATGAGGACATAATATCATGTTCTATTAAGATATATAAATAATAATCCATGTCTTATGGATCCAAAGGGATGAAAGATAATAAGAGGAAAATTGGGGAATGGGTTGATAATGGGAATTAGGGAAATAAGGATTTTCTAAAATGAGATACTTCTTAAAGGAATTATCATAGTACATTCTTAATATGAAAATTATTTTTCATCAAGTGTGGAGAAAGAGGCTAATCTTCCCATTATTTAAAGGAAAAAAATTAATTTTACAATGATTAATGCTTCAATAAAAGGGATATTGGGCACTTGGAAAATTAATTCCAAAACAACCAAGGGAATATAACATAGAAGAAGCTAATGGGTCAAGGTAAGGATTATTTTATTACTATTGATGAAATGTAATGAATAATATTCTGGAATTTGGATAATAATTATAAAATGTATTAGGATTCTTCTGTTGGAATTTCCAATAAGGATTTAAAATCACATCTTGAATGGTACCGATGACCAAGAAATATGTTTCATTGGAATATTAAACTTCATGGAAAACACATAGTTGATAGAAATATGACCCTTATGTTTCTAATGTTGCGATAATCATGTCAGGATAAGGAGATAATTGATATGGATAATTTCAATTGGATAGTATCAACTAACATGAAACTGATTAATGATAATTTTATTTTGTAAATTTAGAAACCATAACTTTAAAGATATGGATCTTAATCATTTAGAAGGATAATAAGTTTAACCATTTATGGAATGGTTTATCATGAAATTTATAAAAGTTTGTAGGGAATAATTTATTATATTTGATAACTTTTTCAAACCATATTGGTTATGGAAAATAGTTAGATACAATTGAGAAGTCATTTAACTGTTATATGGACCTTATGATCTGTTAAAAGTATATTATAATGCTTATGTAATAAAAAATTAATTTATAAATATTCATAATTATTGTAATAAGGGATGAATTGGAAACTAATTTAAGCACAACAAAACAATGAAATATTACTTATGTAACTGAAATGAATAAATTATTTTTATTTATTCATTCATATATAGTAAAATAATTAATTAATTTGAGTAAAATGTTATTGAAACAAAAATGTTATCCTATTACCTTTAAATCTAATGAAAAATATAGTATATTAAATCATTACATGTTCATGGTTTTGATGCCCTTAAATTTCCATTAATCATTAATATGTTGGTGATCAACATCCTCAATCACACTTTATAGCAATTTATGTTGGATTTGGTGTCCTAGGACCAAATATTTATACCTTTATTACATGTATTTTTGATGTATTAAATATTAATAAAACATATTATTACATAATTTTTATTTTTCTCCATGAATCTGACGTAATAATTTTCTATAGTATATGATGCATTGATAAGGTCATATAAATTTCCCACTATAATTAAAACATTGATGTGATTTAACAATATTATCAAATAATGTTATGTAGTTGGACAACGTACTATGATGGGACACATATTACTTAAATTTTTAGGGAAGAGTACTTCTAATAAGGTGAGGCTTCTGCTCTTGAAGTCCCCATTTGGTAATACATAAGATAAGAGATAATGATAACAAACCCACCAGTAGAAACTCCCCATGTTTAGGTGTCATCAGATAATCTTATATGTAAGCATGTGTGATGGTCTATATACATTAAGATTATTATTAATAAATGTTACAACTCATGTACTTAGATGTATTTCATAAACCATGAAGATAACAGTTTAGGGAGAAGTTGGATATGTTGGGTGCATCACAAGTGATAGGTCATTCATGAATAAGTTAAGGAAAGATTTGTCCATTCCATATTTATGGAAGCTGATATCTCCGCCTTTTGAATGGAATATAAATGTTTCATAAAAATCCATGACCATGGTGTAATGGAGAGTTTATTTTAAATAGTCAAAGTAATACATATCAAGAAGATATGTTGGTTATATGGATATGAAACCTTCTTGATGAGATATTATGACAGAGGGATCATATTACATGGTGAGCGTTTGTATTTGGTTTTCGACGTTGCAAAATTTTGTTATCTCTCCTGGGTGCCTTAACCCACTACAAGATAGTAATGTTGGTTTTTAGGCAATCCCACCTATTGAAAATGAGAAATAATTCTATTGGGTTACATAGTATGTTTTTATATTGATCTTAACTAAATTATATTTGAGTTTAATCAATGGAATAAATTTTATCCCCATGTCCAAAACATAATTTAAATAAAGTTATATTAATTGCATAAATTAAATAAATATTTATTTTGTAGCTTATGAATAACTTTTTTATTTTAGTTGTTGAATATTTTAATAAATATATATTTTCTAGATTATGAATAAAATATTAATTTAAAGGAAAATATTTATTTGGTTTTTCAATAAATACTAGAGGAGTTTGAATGGGCCATGACTGAGTTGATTGACAAATATTAAACAACAAGACCGTTATATAATTTTTTTTATTGTCCATGTTGGTGCGAACCATGAAATAAAAATTTTATAATTATTATTATTTGTCATGAGATTTATTAAAAGTAATAAATGAAATTTAATGGATGATATGTAAGTAAATAATATTTTAACTTAAATACCAACTCTACAAATAAATGGCTATGTGTATTGTGAAGAGCATCCAAAATAGATAATAGAGAATTTTTGTGCCCAAAGAATTCTCCCTAAATTCTTCCTCCACTCCCCCTCTTAAGAATGAGAAGTAAATGAGAGATTTATTCAGGAATGAAGAAGGATCGGTCAAGAACAAGAAATGGAAGACATTCAACTCGCCATGATATCACCCATTGACAGAGTAGTGTTTCTTAGAGATCATAAGAGAATGTGTGGATCACAGCTATGGGGATTATATTATTGGACCCCCACAACGCAATAAAGGAAATCCAAAAAGATATTTTTGGATGATCAAAATTCACCAATGAATGAATTTCATTATCCCAAATATTTATTTATTCAAATATTAAATAAATTATTTAAAAAAATTATGTGGAAGATCCTTTCTCTACGTTTCGAGCAAAGATTATTAAATGAAATTTTATTTTATTTCCCTCCTCTACATGGTCTCTTTATGCCTGGAACTATCAATTGGTATCAATGTTTTCAAATTTAAATTTATAATTATTAATTTTATATTTGATCTATACACAAGTATGGATAGATTTTAATTTCATGATATTCATTCATTAATCCAATTTCAATTATCAAGTTACCCATATATTTATAATTTTCATTCATAGTTTTTTTTTATTAATGCTTTAAGAAAAAATTTAGAGTGACTAGAGTTTTCATTGGGAAGTTCCAAATCATTGTCTAGTAAAACTTGGTTATACGAAATGCAGCTAAAGAACACATTGTATACCCATGCACCTTGCATATAGATGCTCCGATTAATTAATTACACAAAGTTCTTTTATTGCACACCATGTATTGACTGGGCCAACCAGGCACAAAACAATTGGATACAGGTTATGTCACCGACATGTACAGATCATGTAGTCTGGTAGAGTTAACATGTCGAAAACCCAAGTGTGTGACATGAAAATACAGAAGCCTCGGTACATGGATTTTAGTTTCATGTACATTCTATGTAGTCTCTTATTAATGAAAAAAATTAAAATTACATCAGGTGAGAAAATTTCATCCCTAAAACACTTGTTTGAATTATGGTCCCACCATTGCATGTTTGAAAATTTAATAATAGTTCTAATGAAATTTAAATGAACAATTATTTTACTATAAATAATATAGAATTATTGGTTATAATATTTATGTTACATGAATCCCATTAACCATGAGTATCTCTAAATAAGGTTAGATAAAAACTAAAGATGAAATGGAATTATTCAATTAATTAATTAATATAAGGACATTTATCTTAAATAATAAAATAAAGAATAATGAAATTAATTACAACCATTTGCTTTTACATATTCATTTCATGTATGACCATTTAAGAGATTGAACAAGACATGTGTATTTTCTTGATTTTTTTAATTTAATTTATTGTATGAGCTTTCCATTATTTAATATTAACATAAATGATGGCATGTGAGTCATCCCTCCCTCTATAATTATGTAAGACCTGCATGTCCAGTGATATTTATGTGATCCCCTTTAACCAATCCTTTGGTTCCCCTCAAGTGTATGTGAGTAATAAATATGTGTAATAAATGAAGCATCCCAAGGAACATGTATAAATGAATTAAAGTGGTATGTTATAACTCAGGCCAAAACTGTTAGTTAGAGTTATTTCCCCTATTTCAAAAGTTTATTTAATGTTATCTCACTAATGAAACTAATAGATAAATCTCATGAATAGGTAAATTAATTGATTTCTAATTTCTTGAAATGCTATTATTTATTTTATAGATGGAAGGTGATAATCATTGAAATAAATGAATTTAAGTGGAAATTTGTAAATTAAATAAATTAATTATCCAAAAATTGTTTATCCAATATGGTTAATTAATTAAGTAATATACACGTAAAATTTTCAATATTTGTAAATGTTAAAACAAGAGGAAATTAATTAATAATAAATTAAAATCCCTTAAATAAATATTATGTCAGAATAAGCCATCCATTACGTGATTTGGGGGAAATCACATAACTAAGTGTAGTACATAGACAATGTTTGGACATTTAATTTCATCCTAGAGTTCTCATGAGTGTTTTGGTTTGACATAACTAAAATTTTATTGAGATTAATGCAAAAGGTTTTTCAATACAATTTTAGAGCTATGTGTTGATGAAATCCAAGTTAGGATTTCATGATAGGGGATTCTACCCAATAGGTCAAGGAGTTTCAAGTCCAAAATTGGAAAAACCAACTACCTAATTACTTTTTATGGGTTTCATGGAATAATTCAGTTTCATTAGTAAAAGTAATGGGGATCCTTGCTTTTAGAAGATAAAGAAACGAGGCATTCTGAGTTCAATGGTTAGGCCTATTGATACTTGAAAAAATTGTGGGATTTTTAATAAATAGAAAAACATTTAATTCATTATATCTCCATTATTTAGTAATTAAAAAAAGTACTTAGAATCTTATCTTTTCTATTGTAAAATAAAATTAAAATTTCATTATCCACACTATCCTTGTGATCAATATTGTTGAATGATTACCTCAAAATTAGTAGTTACTTCTAGGAGTAGTTTATACACCTTTGGTTAGTGTTATTCCATGAACATAAATATTACATTATATAATCCTAAACGCCTGATCTGTCTACTAAAGAGGTGAGTGACGAAGAGTTCATTGTTAGTGAAAAAAAATTTATTGATGTTTTCGACATTCAATGATAGATGATTTAATCAATGCAAAATGAACTAATGAAGTCTCACCAAAACATGGATTTATATAGAATGATTGAGAACCCCCATGTTATTTACCAAGATAGAGCTAGATAAGAACTGTTTGAGAATTATTAGTTTCTCTTTTAGAGTAAGCATGGATAGGGTTACCTATCTGGGAATCAAATAGTCAAGCTCATTGGATACATTGAGAACATGGAGTTTATAGTGTTTAAAATCCCCAAATAATTGGGAGATGACCTCATACTTGAATTACTCACTTTGAGATTCCTTATATTTGTTGTGAATTTTCATATGAATGACATTGAGAAGTATTTACAAGGTCTTTTTACTCTTCTTCACCAATTATATAAGGATACAAAGTGTGAAAATAATTCATACTTATGGTGAACAATGTAAAGGGAAAGAAAAGATATTTAAGACCAAATATTTTTCACTCCCTTACAAGAAGAGGAAAATCATAGGGAAAGGAAGGGAAAAGATATCTTCTATTTCACAAGTGGCAAGAAGGTCCACTGGATGAAAAACTACACCTAGATAAAGTAGCATGGGGATACTTTAGGGGGATTTTTTATTGAGTACAATTTATATATTTTATGAAATTGGATATTAGATATAGCTTGTGGTCCTCACATGTGCATTCAAATACAATAACCAAGTATATTTAGAAATATTGATAAAGTACATTTATATCTTTGAGTAGCCAACATAGCTAAACTTACTGTTGTAGCCTTTGGGGACTAGAACCTCCCATTGCTGACTAGAATGATCTTGGATTAAATGGTTGTTATTATGTGTCTTCAGTTACCTATAAAATTATTTATGTATCCATTATTGGCATATATAGATTTATTTTCAAATTTTGGAACAATTTTTTCTTCTTTTAGAATGATATCATTTTTTATAGAAATGATTATTTAAATAACATTAATTATTTGTTGGATTACAATAAAAAAATAATGAAAACTCATAAAGAAGTTACTTTATTTGACTCCCACCACACCTGACTTTTGGAACCTTTAAAAGTCATGTAAATGAAATATACTTAACTAAATTACATCAAGATAAATATTTATATTATTTTGACATAAATCCACTTAGTGTATGTCACACATGTTTATAAAGAAAATTGACCCAACCCCTATTCAATGGGAAAGGTTAAAGGGCTACATAGATTGTTCAATTAGATCATACTAATGTGTGTGGAAAATTTCCAATTGAATCAAGGGGTGGAATATCACAATTCATAACTTTTAGTGATGTTTTTATTATATATGGATATGTCTACTTAACAAGGTAAAAGTCATACTCTTTTTCTAAATTCAAGGAATACAAGAATGATGTTGAGAACCAGATTTGAAAGAATATTTTGAACCTTTTTTCAAACCATGTTAGAGAATATCTTAATAAAGAAATAATTTATTTTTTATGTGAGTTTCATATTTTATCTCAACCCACTCAACTTTATACGACTCAATGGAATGATGTAAGTTAAAGTATGAACTGAACCTTGATGTCAATTGTGAGATCAATAATGAGTCATGTGATTCTTCCATTATCCTTTTCGGTATACATGTTACAAACAAAAATATACATACTAAATCCAGTGGCAACTAAAAAAACAAGTGATATACCATACCAATTCTGAAATGTAAATAAAATCATGTTTTCATTCTTATATGTATAGGGTTACATGTTATATGTTATGTCTTCCTCATATTACAATATTTCACCCTGAGCAAAAAAGTGTACTGTTATTGGATATCCCAAATAAACAATTGTATAAAACATATAAAACACTTGAGACACAATGGTTTTTGTTGACATATATCCCACATTTTTTATTGGGGATATTATCTCTAAAATATATAATGTTAGAAAGATATACATTGATGATTTCCAGACTCCAGATACACAGGATTTAGAATAAGAACAAATTCTACAAAGCCCCGTGGGAGAAGAAATTATTCCAATGAAAAAATTCTTGTATAGGAGTTCTTGAGATGTTATAAAACCATAATGGTATGGTTTTATAGTCACTAAGGATGGGGTCTCATTATTATTAGATTATAATGACCCTCTATCCAAAAAAGAAATTGTAAGTTGGATAGATGTATCCATCTGTTAAGAAGACATGAATTCTAAAATAAATTCTATGTCCCAAAACTGAGTGAGGATTTTAGTAGACCCTCAAGTAGATGTAAATATTATTGGTTTTCAATTAGTGTTCAATAAGAAACTAGTCATGAAGGATAAATCATTACCTATAAAAAATATTGGTAAAAAAAGGTTTAAAAAGTGTCAAGCAATTGACTATGATGAAACTGTTTCACCAGTTGTTATGCTGAAATCCTTCAAAATTCTACATTATAATAAAACATTCCTTGATTATGAGATTTTGGAAAATGTATATAAAAATATCCTTCCTTAACATGTTCCTTTTGAAATATATCTATATAACATAGCACGAAGGGTTTGTGACTATTAAGGATTCTAAAAAGGTATTCAAGTTGAATAGATCCATTTATGGATTAATGAATGAATCCAGGTCAAGGAACATTCATTTTGATAAAGCCATAATTGAATTTGGGGTCAAAAATAATGAATTCAGGTCATGTGGCTAAAAAAATATTAGTGGGAGTGCAGTTATTTTTTTAATAGTATATGTTGATGACATATTACTCATTGAAAATGAAATACTAGACTTACAGTAAGTTAAGGCATTGTTGAGTAAATTATTCTCTGTGAAGAACTTGGGTGAGACAACATATATTATTGAGATCAATATCCATAATGATAGATCATAGAGGTTGGTCTACTTATTTCATAGTACATACATTGAAAAGATACTAAAGAAATTTAGTAAGGAATAATACAGGAGGTGATTTTTTCCAATATCACAAAGGATTCACCATTCTAGGAAAATGTGTCCTCAGAAACACATGGAAAGAAACAAGACGATATGGATTCCATACACATCAGTGATTGGATTATACATTTATACTATGTTATATACTAGGCTAGATGTCACAAATGAATTAAGTGCAGTGGGAAGTTATCAAGTTCATCTAGGTGACCACCATTGGATATAGGTCAAAAATATCCTTAAGTTTATGAGGAGAACTAAGGATATATTCTTCATTTATAGAGTATATGAGGAAATAATAACCACAAGATATAAATATGCTAGTCTCATAATCAAGAAATATGAAATGAAGTCACGAATGAGATAAATATTCACATCGAATGGGGGTTTTATGAGATAAAGACCTCAATGAAGGTTGTGGTTGTAAATTCTACAATAGAGACTGAGTATATTGTGGCTTATGTGGTAGCTAATGAATAAGTATGGATTCATAACTTCATCCAATATCACGATGTTATATCCTGAAGTAAATATTGTATCACACTCTATTGTGATAGTACCATAATGGTGGATCTTTCAAAAGAGTCAAGGTCACATCAACAGATGAAGCACATAATTTAGAAGTATAATCTATTGAGGTATTTTCTCAAAAATTTGAAGTTGGATAGAGAATTATTCCGATGGAAGAAAATTTGGTAGACTCCTGACTGATGCCTTTAATCAATAGAAACATGACTATCATGTGAGTTCGAGTAGAATAAATGTCATAGGTAGTTTGATCCCTTTCATGTGGGAGGTTGTTGGAGTTTGTGTCCTATGACCAACTGTTTTTACATTGGTTAAATGTATATTTCATGTATTAAATATTAATAAATATTCTTATTACATGTTGTTTTTGGGTTTTCATGATTCTAATTTAAAAATGTCCTAGAGTATACATTATATTGATATGGTCATAGCAGTTCCCCCATATGATGTGAAAAATTGATGTGATATGAATATATTCTTCAATATTGTTCTCTATTTGGATAACATATTATGATGTGACACATAGAACATAGAATATTAGTTTTGAGTACTCATAAGATTATGGGTCTTATAATTATGAAGTTCTTACATAGAAATCTTTGAGACTGTAGATTATGATAACAGGCCCTCCAATTGGAATTCCACAAGTTTTACTGTCATCAGATATTACTATCTATCAGAATGGGTGAATTTCATTAGAAATTTAAGATTATTAGAAATTAATATTACAACATTAGTACTTATATGTATTTAATAAACAATGATGGTAAAAGTTGATGGAGAAGTTGGATACATTGGGTGCATCATGAGTGGAATGTAATTATTAAATATGTTGAGGAAGAATTTTCCCTTTAATATTAATGAAATTTTATATCATAAAAGAATTCTTTGAATATAACCATAACATTAAATTCCATGTCCATAGTTAAATGACATGTTTGTTTCTAATAGTAAATTAATGACATATATATCATATAGATTGGTGGCACGGATGTGCAACCTATTGGATGAGATATGGTGGTAGAGGGATTATAATACACTATGATAATTTGTATATGGTTATTGATTTTGCAATGTTGATCTCCTTCTCATATATGCCATTACCCATTGATAGATAGTAATATTGGACTTTAAGAAATCCCGCATAATGACAATGATAAATAATCCTAGAAGGCTACACATTAAGTGTTTAAATTAATCACAATTAAATTCTATTTGAGTTTAATAAATAGAATAAATATTATTCTCCTATCTAAGGAATAATTTTATTCATGTTATATTGATGGAATAATTTAAATAAATAATTATTTGTTTGGTTTTGAAGAGAAAATTTATTTTATTTATTAAATATTGTAACAAATATTTATTCTCTTGATTATGAATAAAATTTAATTCATGAATAAAATATTTA
Organism: Viscum album; assembly: GCA_963277665.1. Lineage (NCBI taxonomy): Eukaryota > Viridiplantae > Streptophyta > Magnoliopsida > Santalales > Viscaceae > Viscum > Viscum album. The sequence continues at coordinate 759,533,499 of OY728130.1, read as the reverse complement.
TTCAGTTGTTCAATAAATTCTATAAGAGTTTAAACGGACCAATATTGAGTCTGGCGACAAATATTAATTCAAAATAATTTTATATAGTAATTTTCATTGTGTAATTTGATGTGCATCAAAAAATAATAGTTATATAATTATTACTATGTGGCAAGATATTTACTAAAGGTAATAAATATTATTTATTAGCTGGTGTGCAAGTTGGCTATGTCTACTGTGTAGAGAATCCAAAATTGAGAATATATAGTTATTGTGCACAATGTATTCTTTCTCAATTCCTAATTCTCTCTCGCTCTCAAGAATGAGAAGTGTAGAAGATATTTCTACAATACTAAAGAATGGATGATCAAGAAAAAATAATGCATGATATTCGTCTCACTGCACTAGCTCCCAGAGATCCAGTTGTGTTTCCCAAAGATAATAGGATCACATTTGGACCACTACTAGAGGGATTTTATACTTTTATCCTCACATTGCAATGAAGGTTATATAAAAGGATCTTTTTGGATGATCAACATTCAACAACAAAGAAATTTATTAAGAACACATTTTTATTTAGCCAAATATTAAATTAGTTAATTTTTAATTTTACTTCCAAGATCCTTTATTTTGTTTTTGAGAAATTATTATAATAATGAATTTAAATATATCACCCACCTCTGCAAGCTTCTACTATTCCCAAATCAATCATGTATTTATGATTTTATTCCTGGTCCAAATCATCACTTTCCATCAATGTTATCCATATAAGAAACCTATTTATGCTTTATTCCATATTCCCTTGGTATTCCCCTTTATCTATTATTAAGATGATGTTTTAATAAACATTATATGATGTGTGTATTTTAATAACGGTATTTCTAAATATCAAACCCTTGATTTCTAATGTCAACTTTAAATTTCGAGGATGAAATTTATTTACTGTTGGGATAATATAACTCCATAAAATTATAAAAGAATAAAATTTTATTAAATATAGTATGAAATAGGTTACATTGACTTTATCTTTCAATGAACACAACACTGAGCCCAGCTTGCGTTATATGCAATAATAATTTTCTTTGATAGCTTGCATTTCACGCAAGACCGAGTTTTACTAAATACTAATATTATTATTTAGAATGAAAGTTATATCCTAGCAATAAAATTAAAAGTTTTGAATATTATTAAATAAATTATTATAATATATGGTATAATTCATTGGTTAAAATTTAATTATAAATGAATATAAAAACAAATTTTCATATAAAATAATTTTTTTATTAAAAACTATTTTTATGTGAAAATGGGTTTTATCATTAAAAATTAAATTAATTAATATAATTGTATAATCTTAATTAAGTTAATATATTTTATATTAATTAATGTATTTACATTTATCAAATATTTTTTATAGGCATAAGATAAGAAAAAATCCAATATTATGCATAAAAGTGTATTTTTCTAAAGGAAATTTTGCGACATTTTAATGTTGAAACTGTTTTCAAATTTTAAATTTAATTTTTAAAAATTCTATAGAACAAAATGAGATTAATTTTTAAAATTTTAATTTAAAAATTATCTCTGGTTGGACTTTTATAATTTTTTAAAGCAGTTTTATTTTTTATTAATAATGATAAATACTCAATTTTAATTGAAATATGACTTTTAATATAATTAATTTATAATGTTAAATTATATTTTAAATTTGTTTTAATGTATTATTAGATAAATTATATATATTAAGACAATTTATTTCATTATAATCATTTTTATATTGAATTTTGATTTTAAAAAATTGTAAACTTTCAAAAATTTCCCATCAAAAACATGTTTTGTCATTCTGTATGTGGGACTAATTTTAAATTATTTTTTCAACTTCTAAAGATTTAATTTGAAAAAATTCATTCCATATTTGGAATAATAATAATTTAAAATATCTAATATGTTCATCTTATTTTTTCCCAAAGTGATTAGTGAAACACAATAAAATTAATTATAGAGATAAAGAGAAAAATGAACTTTTTGAGGTTCTAAACAATAATCTTAAGTGGAAAATTTTCTAAAAACATGTCAAACACCAATTTTAGGGACATATTTAAACATTATATCATATATTATGGATATATATACATTATTGGTTCCAATTTACATGAAAAATGTTGGAGAACTCAATACCTTTCAGAAATACCAAGTGTATGCTCTCCCCCACATTTAAATGGTTATCCACTCTCCTCCATTATTCACACCTATAAAGACATTTTGTTTAACAAAAAACTACCCAAATAACTTCATAAAATCCCTACATAAATCCTAGATTCCATATTTTATGAATTAAGTAAAAAATTTAAGGTTTTCTTCCAAAGCGACACAGGATAATAAAAGAAGATGTAATGTTTTTCTTAAAGTGTTTTTATTTTATATTAACATCCACATCATTAAATTTATAATATATCATGACTATATAAAAAATAATTATTATAAATATATTTATATTTTTATGTTAAGGCCACTACCTACATATTCACACACTTACATGCTATGGGTTGTGAAATCATCAAGTGTGTGTACCGTAGACTACCACCTCGCAAAATAATTTCATTCTTTTTTCTACTACCACCATTCATGGTTGGGAATAAATATGTTTTTATTTATTATATTTAATATATTTTTTTTTGGGCTTTATTATTATATTTGCATTATTATATCACATGTACCTTCAAACATTCCATTATGTAGGAATATGACATCATCAGTTGTGTGTACGACAGACTACCGCCTTGCAAAGAGATGTGATTCATTCAAGAATTACATGGATTTTATTGATGATGGATTTATTAGAAATATTTGATATATAAGAAATAAAAATAATAATGTAATCATAATATATATATATCATCTACCTTTAATTTTTCTAATAAAACATTGAAATGGAAACAACGTCCATCAATACATACGACCTAAAGTCTCTATAAACAACATATTTAATTTCCTATCCCAAAATTTTAAAAAAAAATTAAATACATATATAAATAATTTATATTATATTTATTTCATATTTTTAATTATTTATATTATGAAATAATTATCAAATAAAGTTGAAAATAAAATTACAAGTCAAATCATACTCAAAAAACATTGTTGTTATCACCCGAAAAAATGAAAATAATGAAATATTTTTAACCAATAGGTGATAATACATAATAAAAGGATCATATATGATATTATAAATATTAATATGGTTAATTTTTTAGTTAATATAATTATTAAAATAATTATAATATAGGCTAAATAATGTTTTATCTGAAGTAAGCGTGAGATAAAGGCTTATCGTCTCACTTTCACTTCCATAAGACATACACCATATTCACAATTTATTTCCTTTCTGTAGTGTATATAATGATATTTTTTATTTATATATATTGAAATAAATTATGATAATTATATTTAATGTTATAATTTAATATAAAATATTCATGAGACTTTTAATAAAAAATTTACCAAAGTGTAATGTGTTTAGTTCACAATCTCATCATTATTCAAAATAGTATATGTTCACATCTACCTTGGGGGATTTATTTGATATTTCAATCGTAAAATAAATAAATTTTCTTATCTTTAATTTATTCATAACATTTTCATGTAACACTACCTTTATCACTCCTATTTTTAAAATAATTTAGAAAATAGTATAAAATAATATAACAACATTTCTCTCTTTATTCAAAAATCCATTTTCTTACAGAACCATGTTTACTAAAAAAATTCAAATCTTTTATCTTTAATATTTAAAAATTAATTATTAAAATACTTTTTTCCCAATTTTTTATTTTTACAAAAACAATTTGAAGGAATAATCTTATCACTTTCCAAAAGGAACTTTTCTAAACATTATATTATGTAAAATGGATGTTCTTTTCAACATATATGAAATTAACCACAAAGAATAACATCATTTATATTCCTTTTTAATTTATGGTTTTTTTGGATTAAAATGCTATTATAAGTGATTTAGAAAGAAAACGATTTTCAAAATGTCTTTTCAAAATAAAAAGATAATTTCTTCTAAGAATGTTTTTAATGATATTTTAATGGTATTTATATTCATTAATGAAAATAGTCATTTATACATTATCCAATGGCTATATAATGTAATGATATTATCCTTATTTTTTCTATGGATAGTTCATGATCACATTGACTTGGGATTTACTATTTTTATTACATTCACTTTACTCTAGAATATATATGATTATTGATTCAAGAAACAATCCAAAATTATATCCTAGTTTTAATATGATTTTTTATGTTAATTATGTTTCACCCCTATTAATGTGAGGAATCTGTTGGATTTTTTATATAATGGGTGGTGCCTACTCTAACCCCTTTATGTATCTATAGGATTCATGAGAGAACTAGAAATGGTTTTGGCTATGGTATTACCCATTTATTAGATTCCAGGTATAAATCATTAATGATATTAGATTACTTTATTAAAGCCTTGATAGTATTAGATGTCATGAAACAAATACTCAATGGTGAGTTTTAGAAATCTAATGTTATAAATTCCATCACAATGAATTAAATTATATTAATTCCTTGCAATTATTTTATTTCTTATAATATCTATGGTTAATATTCACTTTCATATAATTATTTTTATGACATTATTTGACAATAATTTATTTCGTCAATATTATTCTCAAGTTATCGATTTAATTGATGGTGTTTCAGTGATTTACATTGACCTATTCATTACACATTATTTAACAATATATTTTATTGTACACCTACCCATACTGAGCATTTCATCTTAACTTTTTTATGTTTTATATTACCCTAGGATATGGGGAATTATTTTATAATTGATATATATAGGTATGATAATGTGAATAACAAAATTATCACAGAAAATTCATTGTGTATTTTAAGTATTAAAGTATATTTAAAATTAAAATTAAGTATATATTTCTCCAATACTACATATATATTCGGTCCTTTGTGATATGAATCTTAAATCTAGGAAAATGTAATAAAGTAAGGAACTAAATTTGGGATACTACTGTAAAGGTTGTTACATGAATGAGTATCTATTTGGATATAGAAATATCATGTTACATGATGTGTAATCCAAAATTACATGCCCTATGGTACAGCCTTGTATGGAGATAGGGTTTTAGAAGAGTGAAAAATATCACACCCCATGTGACCCATGTCTCGTGCTATGTGACCCATGATGGCGGCTCAACATGTTTCTTGGAGGATAAATTGGAAGAGGTAGGCCACATTATATTGAAAAAGTAATGTGTAGATAGACATAGCTAGGTGTACATTATTTATTACATGGGTATGGCCAGCAGTAAACAAGTATTAATAGAAGGAATGGGTAGTGTGTTGGGATATCACTAGACACTGTGTATTACTACTAACAAAACATGTATTTCAAGGCTTATAATCTATGTGAGGAATCACCACACGGATAGACCATGGTATGTTTGGGCATGTTAGGGAACCCCAATACATGTTGTATATCCACCTTAAGAGTGTTTGGTTCCCTTTAGTTATTCATACTTGACTATTATCAAATAATTTTGTTCCATTGGTCAACCCCATTGAGGTTATAGTGAAGAATTAAATCCACAACTCTAGATTGTGATCCCCACTGGAGGATGAGTCACATATAGAGGTTGTTGTGTCCCTTAATTTGAATGAAGTGTGATACTTTATTGTTTATTATTTTACCACTGGTTGGGTTTATTTGAATTGACACAACATCCTTGTTTGAAGTCTTGTTCCTCCATATAGAAATATGGTTTAGTAGGGTTCAAAGTATTATAGGTATATGATCACCTATACAACAGGTTGATCGAGACTAGGTCTTTATTTCCCCCAATGGTTATACATATGATCCCTTATCTATATTTGAGGTATTTTTATGAAAAGTGATCTTAATTTGGTGGGTAAAAATGTTCATGAACTCTTGGATGAGTGTCTCTGCTGATATACTTGATCATGAAGTGTTTTCCCCCAAAACAATATTTCCCCAGAAGCTTTGAGTAGAGTCTTGTGGTTTGAAGACTTTTTGTCATAACTTAGAGTAACGATATCCTTCCTGAGTGTAATTGGATTTTTGAGTATACATTTATTTATATATCCTTTTTATGATAGAAATATTCTTGATGCTTTAGGTTTAGTGTTTTTTGGGCATCTTAATAGGTATTTATATATTAGTCCCTACATGTGATCTTCCCACATGTGTCCTGTCTTATGCAGACAATGACCCATTTTATGGTGTCATAAGAAGGAAGGGAGTTGGTGGAGTATTTATTGAGCTAAAAAGGATAAGGAGTTTTCTGGGTGGAAACATTTGATAGAACTACTCACCTTCGAATCATGTTATTCTCTCTTCAATTTTTTAATGGGATTGTATTTGGCCTCTTTATTGGTTTTTTACTTTAATTTCATACTCTAATTATGGGATCATAGATATATTCATGCGTTGGTTTCATTTGTTTTACATTTCATCACTATATGGACATAGAGATATGAGTTTTTTTTCATGTACATTAGGATAATTCCTCCCATGTGTGTAATATTCTTAATCATAACTGGTTTCCAAACCTTAACCTATTGAAGGTACTCTTTGGGTATTCATGGTTTCGGACCTATCGGTTCATGTCCTGAAATAAATGTTCTAACTGTGTTCTGTAAATCATTTTCCATCTAAGATGAAACCATTTGATGTTTATTGTACTTTAATGGGGATATGTTCTAGGTATAAATCTGTATTGTTATCATTAACCTATGTGTGTTTTTGATGATAAGATGTTAATGAATCTCATTCCCTTATATGGGTTATACCATGAAAAATGCTTAAAAACCCCACTTCTGTTTCCATGGGTTATTCATAGATGAAATTTAAAAATGGTTATGAAACCTATTTCTCTTCCATAGGATATGTTATAATCAAATGTTAACGAAATCCATATCATTAAATGGGTTTTGATTTGATGAATTATTTATGATATTGTGGAAAACATATATATTATTTTCCTTATGTGATGGGGGAGACCTATATATCCCCCCCAAATTAATTGGGAGAATCTTTATATCTCAATAAATAACAATGGGTAATAAGTTAATGGGCTTGATTGACTATGGTAAATAGGTTCAGCCAGTTCCAAGATGGAAAATTGGAATAATTTTATCCAATATATGAAAAAGGTGCATCCTATTCCACTATTAGAAACTAGTGTGTTCTAATCCACAATGGAAAATGTGCAATGATTTCAGATCTATTAATTTGATGGTATTGGTAATTAAATGTGAAAAATGAAATGGGATTAAATATTTATGATGGTTAAATGCTTTAATGACATGAGATTATGGTTCATGGTTGATTTATGATGATTTCTCACAGTTATAGGACATGTTTTTAGGAATGATAATATATTATTCCATGAATCATGCTTATGATATAATAGAGGTTAGGTGTAAACATCATAATTTATATTCACGATCACATACACATATGATTATCTTATTATTTCATATATTCATAGATTGATATCATATATGATTATCCTTACTAAGAATCTTATCTAACAATTTCTATGTTTCCTTCCCTAGGTTATTGAGATAGTTTTATATAGGTTATGACAAAGAGGAGTACTATGTGAGAAGATATTTAATGGATGTGTTGAATATCTTTCCTCAAATAACAATATTATGTACCTAGTCTCTAAAGACACCAACCTATTACAATCCACTTGAATTTGGTTTTGTAATGTAATTAGTATTCATCTAAAAATATGTGATATCTATGTATTAATATCATGGGTCCCTACAAATATCCAATCCAAAATCTAGATAGTTAGTATATTTGTAAATACACTACTCTATAGTGGAGAAGTGTTTGTTATATTTAGTGATATAGAAAATAAGGGATTGGAATGAGTCATCCTATATAATGATATTATTATAGATTATACCTTATGAAAATTAAGAAATCAAGAGTAAAATTTCATGTCATATGATTATGATTTGAAATAAGAAATTTCATTCAATAAATATATAGGGGCATTATATTTATTGTGAATGTTGTGATATATATAATAATTTTAAATATTTGAAGTATCTATTCATGTAGTAATAAATTAATATACACTAATGATTAAGGTTGAAATTGATCTAATGTTAATATTTCTCAATACAGTACCACCCTCAGAAAGCAAACAAGGAGGACGATTCTCTATGTCGAAAATAAAATGATAGTTTTTGCATGATTTGAATTTAAAGAGATTTTTTCATAATGTATTTAATAATGGTGGATCTTGAAATCGTGATTAATGGGGATTAATAATATCATTTTAAAATTTCTGATAAACTGTTCATCTATGTGAGGATTAATGATTCACTAAAGAAGGATGTGGAACTACAGAAGAATGTGTGAAATGTTCATGAGTTCAATCATGATAATAATGGAATGTTATGGTTCAGAAACCAAGTATGATTATCATAAATACTATACTTGAAAATGGATATATTGTAATAAGTACAATGTTCATCATTTTCTATTAATCCATAATGTGAAAATATTTATAGTAGTATAATAGAGTGTTTCTGGTGTGATAACATAACAATAGATATTTCATTTTTTTTTCTTGATTCTTAGTATATCAACATGTTATGGATAGGATATAGAAGTACACGTAGATGTTATATACACTACCCATACTAAAATTTAAATCACAAAAAATTACAATGTATTTCCTTATCATACTCCACAAAACATATAAATTGAATAATTCTACTTGTGTAGTAGTTGATAACATTTCAAAATCAGAATATTTCGTTGAAATCTGAGAATTTTTCTAACATAATCATTTTTCTAGGATACAGATTATTTAATTGGTAAGGATTCATAGATTATGACATTCTGTTATATTTAATTAGGATTTAATGATTACTTTGAAATTCTATAGTTATATTTAGTAGGGTATACATTTTATGTTGAGTTTCAGTAATGTATATCATTATTATGAAGATGGTTATTCTAAGAGGACCATTAAGACATTAAAATGCATGATAGGTGATTCTTATATGGATTTAATGGGTGAATAGAATAAATACCATCCAATGGTAGAATATTGTCATACAAATTTATTTAAATATGTAATTCATGTGGATCATTATGATGAACATTATGGTAAGAATAAAAGAATGTAAATGTGGTGGGTTAATGTTGAAAAAGAAGCTATATTGTCCAAAAGAGTTACACTAACTGTCACTTATGATATTTTTAATTCAATTTTGGTGGTAATATATTGTGATGAATATCTCCTTCGAATAATATTATGATATTTGGAGAGAATGGAATGAAGATCCCCATATATATCATACTATTTAAAATTATTGATAATATAATGATAGTTTTTATAACTTGTAATATACATTAAATATATATAAATTTCATGATGTCATTTATGTTTCTCACTTATTTAAGTACATAACCAATCCTTGATAGGTACTATAGCATCCAAATATTTTGTAATATTATTTCGAATTATTTGAAACTTTTTAATATTTTTCATTTCACAAGACACTAAATATAGCTTTTGAAAGAATTATCTTAGGATTGTATTTCATAAAAAAACAAGTTAATATAGCCTTTTTTGAAGAACATAGATTATATTTTACTAATTTCATCACTTTTTATCTTCTATTACAAACAATGTTGAGTTCCTATGGTAACTTATGTTACATGCAAGACCTAGTTTAAAAAAAATACATTGTATTATTAATATTATGATTAAAATATTTTTGATTTTTTCACATATCCTCATTATTGAGAATATGAATAGTTTTAACTAAATTATTAAAATATGGTGTACACATGTGTATAATAATAATTATTTGGTTACCAATTAACTAGATATTAAGATATAACTCTTTTGAAAATATAGAAAATCTTTTGATGGGAAATTTTTTTATTCAAAAACGTTTTACATAAATAAATTGATTAAAAAACATTTGATAAATTATTTTATTGATATATATATATATTATATTCATTTAAATATTTAATATTTATCTAATTTATTTTCAAGGAAATAGATAATAAAAAATCTGATTTTAGACATAAAAGATATTTTTTTCTAATGGGTAATTTTAATACCTTTTAATGGAAACCAATTTGTAATATAATTTTTAAAATTTTATAGTTTTTATTTGAAATAATAAAATTCATTTTTTCAATATAAATATCATAATTTACATTAGGTAGGGATTAATTATTTTTTTGAGAGGTTTTATTTTTTGATGAATAGTGAAAACATTGAATTTTAATTGAAAACTACATTTTGGTCAATGATATTTATATAGAAAATTTATATTTTAAATTGATAATAATGTATATTTTGATAAATTATAAATATATTAATTCAATTTAGGTAATTGGTATCTATTTCACAATGCAATGTGAAAAAAACAATTCCAATTTTGAACATTTTCACTTTAAAAACTAGTTGTCTCGTCCTAACTGTGGGATTAATTTTTAATTAATTTCTTCGAATTGTGTGTTTATAATTTAAAAAAATGGATTCATTATTTTTAATAAGTAAATTTTATAATTTATATTACGGTTAAATTATTTTTGATCCAAAATTATAAGTGAAAGTAATAAAATTTAATTACACTGATTATAGAAAAATGAGTATACTTTGGGGTTATACATCTACATAAGGGGAAAATTACCTAGAAAAATGTATAAAATAAATTTAATTTTAATAATTTGACCATATAATAATTTTTATATAAATTTTACCATTATTGTATGAACATTTTTCAAGTGAGACCTCCCAATAGTGTTTACCTTTTCATATTTACAAGAATGTCACTCCTCCACTATAAAAGGGAACACACCCCTTCATTTGTTGACACCTATAAAGTAATTTTTAACATAAAAAACCTTCTAAAATAAAATAAAAAATTCTTTCCACACATCACATAATATCTACTTTTGGATGAAATCAAACCAAGTTAGTCCTTTGGTGAAAACCAAAAGGAATTACCCAAAGAAGATGTAACATCCTTGAAAAATCAGTTTTGTTTTTTCTTTATCAGCCAATAAATTCTTATTATTATATGATTATATAATAAGATAAATATCCTATATATACATATATGTGTTTATGTGAAGGTTTTTACCTACACATACAGATAATTCTATGAAATGGGATATGCATTTATAGTTCATGTGTACAGTGGACTACCGCCTCACGAACCGATGTCATTTGTTCGTCCATTACCATCTTTCAAGGTTCATAAAAATAATATAATTACTATTATTATATTAAATATATAATATTTATGATTTATTAATGCTTCTGTAATTGTTATACAAACAAAACCTTCATGCTTCCCATTTTTTGGGAATATGATAGCTTCGTTTGTGGACGTGTGGACTAGCACATCCTCAAAGAAATATGATTAGTTCCCACATTAAATAAAATATATTGAAGATGGGGTAAGAAAAAATATTGGTTATAAATGAAATAATAATTATTCTATAATAAATATATTTATGTACATATATTTTAATTACATTTTTTCTTTCAATATGATAAGAAAACTGGAATAGTGTTGATGTGTACATATGACCTATCGTCTCCATGAACAATGAATTTCATTCCATATCTCTATCATTTATAGATTATTATAAAGTATTTTTTAGAGAAAATATATGACATTTATATATTGTTTTAAATTATTTAAATAACTAAATCATGATCAATTTAATAGTATCAAGCATAACAGGTCAAAATATATTTGAAAAACAAAGCGATTGTTACGTGAAAAGAAACTTTAACATGAAATTGTAAATAAATGGGTAATTTAAAGTCATATAAAATCATATATGGTTTGATATATAGAAATAGGGTAATTTGGTTGATGTGTAATAAAATTATACTTATTATACATATGTTTTTAATGTGTATGAAGAATGTCATGACATAAGGTAATGGTTTTGTCATATCACTTTTTTTTGAGATATATGATACATTCACCACTTATTATTATTGCGTGGTGTATATACCAACATATGAAATTTAATATTTTTAATTTAATCTATTTAACGATATTTAATGTTTCAAATGATGTTTTTATTTCACATATATCATGATTTAATTGTTTCTCAAGTAGTAAGGGGATTTCTAGTCTCACTTTGATTTCTGTAATAATATTTCCTCATTCTTATCTCCTTTATTTTTTGTAGTGTATAAAATTATCATTAATTTATACTATGATTCTTATCCTTAAATTTATGGGTATTTACATATCTATTTCATTATATCTCTTTCATGGGATTTTAAGTTAAAATGTTATCAAATCGGTGAAGTATTTTTGTCTCAAGTTTCCTTCTTTGAGGCACATGTTATGTTATAGATCTATATTCTTTTATGAGGTGTATATATTACCATTCCACTTGTTATATCATGAATATCATTATTTTTATGATATTTTATGCCTCATGTAATTTAATTATTTCATTCAAATCATGATTCAATGTTACCAAAGTGGTTAGAGTTTATTTCTATGATCTCATCATTTATTACGATTGTTTAGGACTATACTTATATTGATAAAATTTAATAATAAAATATCTCAATAATTATCTAGAATTTTCTTATCCTATGGTTATTCATGATATACCCGTGAAATGGAAAAAAATCCACTATTTTTTACTTATGATAATTAAGAAAACATTTTTTATAATGTTTGACTTTATTTCTCACCTCAGTCTGAAAAATATTTTCCTAAAAAAGAACATTTTGTAAAAATGTTATCAAATATATGTTATTCTAATTTCTAAAGGAAAACATTTTCAAAATATTTAATGTTTTAAAAAAGGTGATTTAAATGGTTTGAAAATATTTTTTTCATGTTTTCAAATTTATTTTTAATGTGAATGTTTTTTAATATATTTCCTGTTAAAAAAATCATCTATCAATGAAGAATGGATATTTTCATCAAGAAATGTTTCAAATGTTTTTTAATTCTTAATCTATATGTTTTCAATTTGTTTTTCAAAGAAAACTATTTTGTAAAGGTTACATTTATAAAAATCAAAAAAAATTATGTTCCATGTGATCTTTTAAAATCCATCTCTATATATTATGGGTTCCTTTAATATAGTTTATTCTATAAAAGTGATATGATCATAGGATACCATTCATACTACTTCTCATAATGGTTTAACTTTTTGATGGCATGATATTTGTGGAACATTTTTTTCATGAGTAAATCATGTTTTAATGAGATAGTTATGTAACCCATTTCTTTTCTATATACCAATCATGTTTTCAAGAGATTGACATGAAACATAATTATTTTACATCGGTTAATCAATTTATGAAATAATACTTGTTTATTGAGTTTTTATAATGATACTAATGTTATTTTCAGTTTATTCATGTTCTGGTTCATAGAAATCTCTTATATGACGGGGTAGACCAGATATAATTGGGTATGCATGTTAGAGCTTATGAGATGTGGTAGACCAGATGTAACTGGGTAATTCTATTAAAACATATATTACGGGGTGACCCAAATAGAAATGGGTATGCCTGTTACAAATTATTTTATGGGGAGTCCAAAATAGAAATGGCTAATCTAGTTATATAGTATGTTATGGTTTATCCCAGATAGTGATGGGTAAGCCCATTACACCTTATATGATGGGGTGTCCTAGATAGTACTGAGTATTCCAACTATAGCTTAAATGATAGGTGGGACCTATATCCCCCTATAATGCATTGGGTAATGATTTACATCTCATAAGATAATAATGTGAAAATTAAGACATGCTTTTTCCACTATGGTAAGAAAGAATAACATATTCCAATATAAAGAAAGGGTTGTAACTAGGGATAGTGGTGTGTACCATCATGTAGGTGTATCCCATATGACGTACCTAGATAAGTTTTTAAAAAGAGAATTTAATTAAGGAATTATTTTATACGTTTATGTGTCTACCAATGATTCCATTTCTTTCTCTTATGTTATATTTTTATGGAATATGCTCTTGATTACCTTATGATTCATGTCTTATGAACTACCAATCATTATTCCGTGACTATTGTTTATGATATTTTATATATAGGTTACATCTTATAATGTTATGATAATATTTTCATACCATTATTATCATTTTATGCATACATATATCCATTTTTCCCCATACTAAGTATCTGAGGTCAGCCATTTCATCTGTCTCCTTTCCCCATGTTATGAAGAATGATTTTATGTTGGAATATTAAAGAGGAAAATATTTAAGGGAGAAAATAAGGCCTTCCACCAAGATTGAAGATTATGTATCGATGTTTCCAAAGACACTAAACTATTACAGTCCATAGGAACATACTTTTTTAATGTTCCGAATATTCATCTAAAATCATGTAACATCCATATACGTTTAGACTAGGTCAAAAAAATTGGTATCAATGGGAAGGTTAAGTTAACATTTGAAAAACTATGATGAGAAAATATTAGTGAGATCCCTATGTATGTATCTAAGTATATGTATTCAGATAATTCTATCGATAAGCCTGTGGTGTAATGTATTTTAAAGTATGTTTCATGATTCAGGGAACATATAAGTAATTTTTTCAGATTATGTGGTGTTATTCAATGATATGTGCTACTCATCGACTGATTTATGTTCTTATTCAATAGCGAGAACGAGATAGAACTGGTTTAATTTTTAATGTTTCATATGTGGAAAGTATGGGAATTATATAAATCTATATTCCATGTTTAAATATCTTGATGAGAATTAGGAAGGTGGTATGAGTATTGTTTATAATGCAGAAGATAAAGATACCACAAATGACATGTGGAAGGAATGGGATGTTCTAACCTTATTACTTACATTAAACATTGAAGTATGATTAAATTGTGGTTTAGTAACTATAATACATGAATCAAAATTCATATTCCAAGAAAGTTTTATTAAATAATGATATAATGAGGCATAAGTAATGGTTTAATAATAATATTGAATGATGGAAGTATATTTGTTTTAGAATTCAAAGAAAATTTTATACGAGCCATGAAATATATTAGTATTTTTGGTATAATTTTTTCATTAATGATTTTAAAGGATATGTAGAATAGTGATGATGACATTGAAAATTCATTTAATGTAAATGTTTTATTTAGATTAACAGAAGGTAACACTTAATGTGTTCATAATGTTGAATTGTTTTTATTGGGGGTAAAGAAATAACTGAAATGGATAATGTAAATTTGATAGTACTAATTACCATGGAACTTATAACTTATTTGATTAAAAGTGATCTATGTTATCATGGATGAAGATTACATATTTTTTGGGATTGAAAGAATATATCCCAAAATATTTGAAATAAAAAAAGTAGTCATTTATTAATATGGTTTTATGGTTATTCAGGTTATTACCATGTTTTAAAAGAAAACATGTTAAAGGTATTCATATGTTTCATGTATGAAAAAAATTAGATACTTTAGAATATATGGGGGATTAATGTTATGATGATATTGAGAAACTTAGTGACCTTCTATCAAAAGTTTTTTATTTCCATTTTTGGAAGGGTTTCAAGATTAACCATTGATGGAATGGTTTGAGTTAAAATTTTGATGAGGTTTTAGATATTAATGTGGTGTCTATACATATAAGTATTTATGAATATTGGATAGCTTTTTCTAAACATTTTTCTGGGATGATAACTACATATATATGGAACAACCTATCATTTTATTTTTGGATATCATGATCTGTTAATTCTTCAGGAAGGAATAATTCATTTTCTTTTCTTGGAGTAAGAGATACACTGGGAATTGATTAAGGAACAACCAAAGGGTGAGATTGTGCATATGAAAATGAATGAAATCTAGCAATTATATATCCTTGTGAAATTATTAAACTTTAAGAAAAGAGTAATGAAAAAAAATTGCCTTGTTATCATCATTTTTCATGATATCAATGAACTTTTTCAAGAATATTTTGGTTATGGATTTATGATCATTTTCATTATCCTAACCATGTCCTTTATCACTCTACATTAGAACTTGATAGTTAGATTTATATTTCATGTCTATATTTTAACTTTCCACCTATGTTCTTCTACATGGAAACAAAGTTATGACTTATTTTTACCAACTGTTATATTCTCAAATTTTATTTTTAGAGGAAGTTTTAGAATTCATTATTTATGATGTGGGTTTCTTAGAAAGGAAATTTAATGTATCAAAAATTTTATGACCAATATTAATTTTAAGAGAGAAATTAATTTTAAAGAGTGTATAATGAAACACCCCAAGATTTTTTTAATTAATTTAAACTTTTTGACATTTTACAGTTCATAGAAAAATAAATATAGCTTGTTAAAGCACTATATTTGGGGTTCATTACATTAAATTCCAAGATAAGATTGTGTTACTTGAATAAATTAAAATATTTTTCTCTACACATAACACTATGTTTGTCTTGCGTTACACACACTGCTGAGTTTCTTCAATATCTTGTGTTGCACGCATGTCCTTGTCTTTCCATACTACAATAAACTATTAAAATTATTATTAAAATATTATTATTAAAATATTATTATAGTTTTCACATAGATGTTGGAATGGAGGAAATGATTAAGATTAAAAAAATTAGAAAAATGTGTTTTAGACATGAATATAAGAATAATTATTTGGGGGTCAATTAACTATAAAAGAAAATAAAATGCTTTAGAAAATATAGAAATATTTTTCCAAAAAATGATCTTTATGAAATAAGACATGTTTTACATCAATAAATTAATTAAAATACATATGATATATTATTTTACTAAAATTTTTATATACATTATATGCATTCAAATATTTTACATTCATCTAAGGTGTTTTCTAGATATGAGATAAGAATAAATCAAGATTTACTCATAAAAATATTTTTTTTCCAAAAAGGTATATTTTATTCCTTATAATGGAATACATATATGAAATATAATGTTGAAAATTTTAAAAAATTTATTTGAAAAAATATTTTTTTTTGAAAGTTGAATATTATAATTTACATTGGGAAATTGTTTTTTATTTTTTTGAGAGGTTTTATTTTTCATGATGAATGGTGGAAAACAATGAATTTTAATTGAAATATGTATCTTTGTATAATTTATTTTCATAGCTAAATTATATTACAAATTTATTTAAAATTATATTTAGATAAATAATACATATTTTTAGTAAACTTTATTTATTTATTTTAATTTAATTTTAGATTTGGATATACAAACCTTTCAAACTTTTGCATATTTTTACATTAAAAACAAGTTGTCTCATCCCATCTCCGATATTAAATTTAAATTAATTTATGAAAATTTTGTGTTTATAATTTGGAATAATTGTTTCCATATTTGGAATAAGAATAATTTATAATATATTTTTTGGTACAAATATGATTTCACTAAAAATATTAGTGAATGTAATTAAAATTAATTACAATGATTAAGGTAAAAACAACTTTATTTAGCTGTTAAACTTTAACTAGAGGAGATAAATAACCTGAAAACATTTCCAAAATACATTTTATGGAAATTTTTCAACATTATAAATCATTTTCTATAAAATGGGCCATTAGTTTAGGCACTTGATGTAAGGAAGACCTCCCAATAGTTTTTAACTTTTATATTTACAAGAATTCCACTCATCCTCCATTATAAAAGGGCATGAACCCCCACCACTAATTAACACCTTTATGGACCATTTTATCAACCAAAAAAACCCAAAATAATGTCTAAAATTATATAATATCATCCTAGGATCCTAAAATTGGAAATAAATCAAACCAAGTTATTCCATTGGTGAAAATTGAAAGGGATTGACCATATAAGAGGTAACACCATTAAACAAGAACTTTTGTTTTGT
Organism: Viscum album; assembly: GCA_963277665.1. Classification (NCBI taxonomy): domain Eukaryota; kingdom Viridiplantae; phylum Streptophyta; class Magnoliopsida; order Santalales; family Viscaceae; genus Viscum; species Viscum album. The sequence goes on along the minus strand of OY728130.1, from coordinate 759,515,565 downwards.
TTCTTTCTAAACCCCATAAATTTTTTTTAGTACATGATTATATAATAACATAAGTATCTTAAATATACTTATATGTTTTTATGTGATGGTTTTGACCTACACCTACACACACTTCTATCAAATGGGATACACAATCATCATTCGTGTGTACGTTGGATTACTACCTCGTGAACCGATGTCACTTGTTCTTCCGTTAAAACCTTTCAACATTGGAAATAATGTTGAAATTACTATTTTATATAATATATATGATATATATGTTTTTTAGTATTATTTAATTATTATATAGCATATTCCATCAAGGTTTCTATTTTTTAGGAAGACGATAACTTCACGTGTGTAGGTGTGGATTACAATATCCTTAAAGTGGTGTGATCATTTTCAAATTACATATAATTTATTAAGGATTATTTTAGAAAAAATTATATAATATATTTGAAATAATAATTCTTTAGTAATGATATTTTATAAATAAATATATTTTATTTAGTTTTTTCTTTCAATATGATAAGAAAACAGAATCATCGTTCAGGAAAACGTATGACCTACCATCTTTATGAAAAATGTATTCCATTACCTATTTATTTGTTTTGTATATTATTTTAAATAACTATATAATGAATATGTATTACATTTATATCATGTTTTATAGTCTTTAAATATGTAAATCCTGATATTAGATAGAGGATCAATAAAAACATGTTAAAACATATTAGAAAAAATAATGGGTTATTTCCCAAAATGTAACATTAGCATGAAATTATTAATAAATGGTTAATATAAAGACATAATAAAACCATGTATGTTATGATATATAATAATATGGTTCCTTGGTCAATTTATAATGATATTTTATTTATTATATAATAGTTTTGAATATGCATGATGAAATTAAATACATAATGTACATGTCTTCTCGTCTCACATTTATTTATGTGAGATATGTGGTATACTCGCCACTTATTCTTTTCTGGGGATGTATATTCTAATATATAAAATTTTATTTAATGATGAACCATTATTTAATGATATTAAAAAAATTAATTGTTATTTTAATTTCATGGATATCTAGATTCAGAAGTTACTCAATTAGTAAACAGATTTATAGTCTCACTTGTATTTATGCAAGACTTATGCCTATTTCACTACATGATTTTTTTGGGTGCATATATGACCCATTAATGTATTATCATTATAGTATATTTATGTCCTCCCTTTAATGGGTTTCATTGTCCAAACGTTACCAAATAGTTAAAGTAGTTTTGTCTAAATTTTCCTTCATAGAGACACATGTTATGTTATGCACCTATATTATTTTATGAGGTGTATATACTACCATTTTAAATGTTTTATCATGTGTATAATTATTTTAATGATATTTTAATAGTAATGTATTGTTATTATTTGATGGGGATTTTGATTCAAATTTACCTAGGTCGTAAGATTTTATTACTATAATCTCATCATTTATTAGGATTGTTAATGATATTTCTTAAATAGATGAAATATTATGATCTATATCATAAAAATTCTCATTAACTTTCTTCTAATATGTTTATCCATTCTATATCCAAATAATGATACTATTTTCATTCTATGTAACTTAATAAACATAAAAATATTTTTAAGAAAGTCTGACATTGTTTCTTATATTAGTAAGAAATCAATGTTATTTTAAAAAAAAATTAAAAATGTTTTAACATGATATTTAAAGATTATATTAAAATAATAGGATTTTAAAATTATTTTCATTTTCAAAAACTGATTTAAATTATTTTTAAAGCTTTATTTATAAATTTTCAAGGTTATTTTCAAATGGAAATGTTTTCAAATTTTTTATATTTTAAAAAGAGTTTTTCAAAGTGGAAATGATATTTTACTAATCAATTGTTTGGAATAATTTCTAGATCATACTTTATAAGTTATAAAATGGTTTTAATGATTTTTTTTTGAAAATGTTATATATTTTAAGAAATTCATTTTGAAATAAAGGTTATGTTCCATGTGATATTTCAAAATCCTTCTCCATATAAGATGGAATCATTTTTTATAGTTTATTATATAAAATGGATATCATCCATGTATACAATTCATACTCTTTATATTAATATTTTATATTTTTCGGGAATTATTTTTGTGGAACTTGTTTCATTTCCATGTGAAAATCATGTTTCAAAAGGACTATTATGAAACTCGTTTGTTTTTTTAGGGGATATTCACATTTCAAGGAGATTAATATGAAACACATTTCGTTTAAATGGTTTAATCATGTTATGAAATAATAATTGTTTTATGTGTTTTTTATGATATAACATCTATTTTTACTTTATTTGTATTTTGGTTCGTTGACATTTCTTATACCATTGGGTGGCCAACATTATGTCGGTATGCCTATTATAGCTTGTATGATGGGGTGTCCCAGATAGTGCTAAATAAGCATATTACAACTCATACGATGGGGTTTCCCATATAGCTTTGGGTAAGTCTATTACATATTATATGATGGGTTGGCCTAGATAGCACTTGGTAAGGCCATTATATATTAAACAATGGGGTGTTCCAAATAGCACTAGGTAATCTTGTTACAACTTATATAATGGGGTATCCCAGATTTGTTTTGGTGAGCCCGTTATTACATCCATGATTTGTGGGACCTATATCTCCCTCCAATTCAAGGGGTAGGTATTTTTATCCCATTAGATAATGATAGGAAAAAGTCGAAACATTTGATACACAATTGGAATAAGGTATTACCTAATCCACTATATGGAAAGGGTCATAATAGGGGATGGTGGTGTTTCCTGACAAGTAGGTGTAACCCACATGAATTTACTAGATATGTGTTTGGAAAGGATACTTGAATTAGGATTTATTTTTTATGTTTATGTTTCTAACAAAAATTTCATGTCTTAATCCTATGCAATGCTTACACAGCTTATACTCTTGATTCTATTATGATTCATTTCTTATTAATTTCACAACATTATGCAATAACTATTGAGTATGATCATTGATATAAAAGGTATGATATTATAATTTTATGATAATTTTATCATACTCTTATGATCATTTTATCCATACATATCTCCCTTGTGTACCTTTACCGAGAATCTGATCTACGCCATTTATTATGCTTTATTTCCCTAGGTTCTGAAGAAATGTTTTACATAGTACTAATGGTGAATATCATTAAGGGAGATGTTGATGATATTTCGACAAGATAGTAGATTATATTCCATGTTTCCAAATACACTAAACTATTACATTCCTTGGATGTGTACTTTTGCAATGTGATGAATATTTATCTAAAATGATGTAATATCCATGTATGCTAAGCTTGTCTCACTTTATATACAAATATCTGAGGTTTTACCATTGGTTTAAGATATAAATTATGAGTAATAACTGGTGGATATTTTGGTTCAAGGAGATAGTGTTTTTCAAAATAATTTCGCTCACCTGATCAATATTTTGGAAAAAAATCCATTTTCTTGAGGAATCTATTTTGGAACCTGAATTTGTGATGACGTACAAGTATCATCAATTGATTGTGTATGAGTAATGGAATTAAATTTTAAAAATTTATTATAAGTTTGGTAAAATGTAACTCATTGATATTTTATGATATTTTTCCCTTTTATTAAATTTAATTTATTTGTTAGATTTCATGGAATGCAACAACATGTTTAAAAAATTGAGATATACTATTAAAACATTGTTATTTACATTGAATTTTAGAATATATATATAAAATTAGAGATTATTAAAATCAATTACTAAATTATTAAAAATTATTACACATATAAAATTAATTAATTAGTCATCAATTAGCTAAAATTAATTGACCATCATTTGAATGTAAATAGAGATAATTTTTTGGAAAAACATTTTCTAAAGAAAAAAATGAGTATTTATCCAAATATTTTAATTTAATATATATTGCTAAATTATGTTTAATATTTTAATTTATAATATATTCAATAAATTTTTTTAACATTCATTTAGTATTTTTTAAAAGGTATTGAATATAAATAAATCTAGTTTTATGCTTCAAAAACATTTCAATGAAAACTATTTTCATTGAGTGTTGTGAGATTATTTTGAAATGAATATGTAAAAGATACAGAAATTGAATTTGTTAAAAGTTACTCAATATATTTATTTATAAAAATTAATTAAATTTAATAAGTAAAACGTAATATTTTAACATTGTGAGTAGTAAAATCAGTAAACTAATGTTACAATCATTAGGGTTAAAAAGGGTTTAGAAGGTGTTAACCTAAGAGATAATGACTAAAAAAGATAAAATTAAATTTATTGGGTGATTTTGTTTCAATATTATCCATGATATATTATTATATTTTAATTTTTTAACCACGTTGAATTTATAATACATTATTATATTTTATTCTTTTTAAAATTTCCAGGTGTGTCCTCTATATACCTTATATAAGGACACCACATCTTATCTCTTCCTCGCTCTCAATGGTAAATATAGATTTGAAAATATCTAACCAGATAATTACTAATATCCCTCATCATGTCTTAGTGGTCCATGATTTATCATAATACCATCATTTAAAGTATTATGATGTAATCCAAATGAGGTTTTCTCCGTGAATAGTCTTAACTCTTAACAAGGTACATTCAATTTAATTTCATTTTCTGCATCTTCTGAAGCTATGGAAATAATTATAAAATATAAATTCAGTATATTTAATAATAAAATTATAATGATGTTGAATCAACAATTGTTTTCCTCATTACCCTTTAATGCATGAATGTATTCCTCACGCGTATGTGTGGACTACTGCCTCCACGTAGGGATATGATTTATTTTCCATCACTTCCACACAAAAATATTTAGTATGATTGTTATTATATTTCTATATGATATATATAAGATAATTATCATTATATAAATGTAATATCATATTTAACATCGAACCAATAAATTTTTTAAAAAATGATAAAATTACATATCTGTACGTGGGAACTATAAGGTTTACACTGTGATGTGTCCCATTTTCACCACCAAATTATATGAAAATTTATAATTGTATTTATAATGAATAAATATGATAATTATTTCAATTTTTTCCCTCATAAAGTTTCCCAAGGAATCCCAAGAATATAATATTAAACTGTGAAATCTATAATCATGTTAGGAAACAATTTATAGTTTTCAATTATAATGGTAAAAAGAACTGCAAAACTATCCAAATCCTTCCCCAAATAACCTTTATATGAATAACTAAAAACTTTCTTGGTGTCCACAAACAAACAATTTTTATATATTGAGGAAATAATTCTAGTCCCCTCAAAACAATTTTTTATTTATGGTCTGAGAAATATTTTCCACACCACCCGAAAATCGATTTTTCATTTCTAACATGATCTATCTGTTCCATGCCCTCCTCAAATGGATTTTTTTCAATTTTTGTATAATATATATCTTTCAACCCCCCCCCCCCCAATGATTTTTTTGTTTATAGTGAGGGGTAGTGTAATTACACCACCCATAAATGGAAATAATTTATGGAATGATACTTTCTCCCAACCACCTCTGATAATCAAAAACCATTGTGGATATAGAAATGGTTTTATATTCTGCCTCACAAGGTTAGGTATGATACACTACTGACCAACCATCTCCGAAAAAATGGTTATTCCCGCCCCTTATAAATAATTTATCTTCTATTGAAAAAAATATATGGATACATCAAACATTAATTCATAATAATTATTAAAGGAAAGAGATTATTTATGGATATAAATTTATTAGGAAATTATTTTACAACATACTGAAAGTAGAAAGGTGATTTATCAGAAAAAGGATGTTTGGGGAATATCCTCACCCACAAACGGATAAATATCACAAGAAGAGGGGATATCCTAGTCATCCTCAATGGTGACACTCTATCACTCAATAAATAAATATATCATGAAGTTACCCAATTTGTAAAAGAGCCTATAATAACAAGATAATTTAACAGAACACAATTATTGATAACATTTTCAACATGCAACAAAGAGTTTTAAAACACCGTGATATAATATTAAAATATTAATTTTAAATGGTTGAAAATATTACCTAGCAATTAAATTTAAAATTTTGAATAGTATTAAATGGTAAGTGAAATTTATATAATGTTCCTTCTCAATATAAATTTTCTTACAAATTCTTAATAAATAAACGCTAATATTTAATGAGGGTATTTTATAGTATTAAAAGAATTTTTCAATCAAAAATTATTTTGATGGTTTTATGAGCAAATATATTTTCATTAATTGATGGAACTTGTAGAAATTTAATTTTATAAAATGCATAAAAATTATAAAACCAGAATATCAATATTAACATAAGGTGAAATTATGGGATTTTTTAAAAAATATTAATTTTTCATTAAATAATTACAAATACTGATTTTTTTTGTATTTCTTCTATTTATTTTAAAAAATTAGGTAAATTAAAATCCTCATTATTTATTTAAGATGATTTAATAATTACCTACTTGTTATTTATTTATAATTAATCAAATTAATTAAATTTAAATAACCATTATAGGGTATTTTAGTATAATTTTTTATACTTCATAACATATTTTTCTAAAAAATTGTTTAATGTCAATAATATTTCTCAATTATAATTAATTTAAATAACCCATATTAAATAATGATTTAAATTAAATTTATAGATTATTTAATGATATTATTAATTTTAATTCTTAAAATTATAATTTAAATTCATACCCTTAATATATTATCATATTTTCCTGGGAAATTTCGTTTTTTAGAAAATAGCTTTTCACCATCCTCACATGTTTTATTAGAAATAAAATTCAACCAATTTACTGAATTTTTTAAATTTATTCCACATTTGTAATAAATATATGTTTATTCTAAAATAATTTAATCATAATTTATGATCATAATGAATATTATAAATAATAAATAATATAGTATTTGAGGTAAAAATATAAAAATTGTAAATGAGAGTAACCTGAGATGTAATGATTAAAATATGTTTAACAAAATTTAGTAGTAGAGGTTTTTCACAACCTTATCTCTCCTCATCTCATTTGTTTTTCAATTTTGGATGTACTTGGATTGATATTGACTTCCCAATATTGAATAGTTTTGGGTATTTATAAATATGTCACTCCCCTTCGATTATAAATGGGAACCCTCTCCCCTAACTTCCTCACACATATCGATCCATTTGTATAAAAACTAATGCAATGTAGATACAGAAAATCATTACCCACATTCCAGTTCTTATTTTTTTCCCAAAACACAAACATCATTGTCCTTAAAAAGAGATCCAAAAGAGGTTTTTCTAAGTGATGCTAATCGTATTCACTAAGATCTATTGTTACACATCTTAATTTTCCAAATCTAATTATGTATTAACTAAAAAATATTCAAAAAGAATTGTACACAATATAATGATATTTTATTATGATTGAGGTATAATATTTATCCTAACCAACTTCCATTAGATGGGTTATGAAATAAGCGTTCGTGAGTATGATAGTCTTCCTCTTCATGAAGAGATGTAAGTCGTTTATCCAAATTACCTATCATGGATGTTCATGATGATATATTTATTTTGTATATGTGATAATAAATTAATATTATTCATTATATAAAATTAACATATCATATAACTTCATACCTTTCCATATATTGAAAAAGGATAACATCATTTGTGTGTATTGTGAACTGCAGCCTCATGAAGCAGTGTGATTGATTGTTTTTATTTCCACATCATATAGATTTTATATGTAATTTTATTTAAAGAAATAATATTATATTTATGATATAAATATAATTATATAATTTTAAAATATTACATAACTATTTTAAATTAGGATCATTGAAAAATAGAAGGATTGCTCCGGAATACATGCAACCAACCATTACCATGATTATAATATAGTTAACTTATCATAACCATATTACATGGTTAGTTTTAAAAGTAAAATTTTTGTATAAAAATGATTATTATTTCATAAATATTATTCATTATATGATAGGATAATTAAACTTTTGACCACTTTCAACACACTAATGACTTTTGAATTTATGAGCTTACCAACCTAAAAACACTCGATGGGGACATAACTTGTTAAGATATTAATTATGAAATTAAAAATAATGAATTTAATGGCTGAATTATAATGTTATAAAAATTTTAATGGTTTTTATGAAAAATTATAATTTATAAAATGTTATTATACATGTAACAAAGGACATAAATTAAAAGTATGGACTCAAGGTAAGAGTTTATATCTCAAAACATCATTATTTGAGACACATGTTCATTTATACACATGTTTTTTATAAGGGTTATATATTTCTAAATTACATATTATATAAGGAATCAATATTACCTCATTCTATTTTATATTTAAATTCCCTTACATCACTCTCACGGTAATTATTATTAAGTTATCAAAGAAATAAGGGTTTATGATTCAATCTCATTTAAACTAGGATTGTTTATGATTAAATTTCCATTAAAAAATTATTTTATAGTTTAATATTAAAAACATTAAATTTTTTTCCACCATTTATTACTGATATTTTTTAAGTATAAGTACCATTTTCCACTCTTTGGTACCGAATATGGTTAAGTAAATGTTTTTATCAAAATTTAACATCATTTATCATTTCTATCGAAAATCCATTATCTTTTATGCCCATATTTTCTATAAAATGTTAAAATATATTTTTACATATTATTATATTATTAATTAATGTAGTTTTTTACACAATTTTTTTCAAAAAATGTTTAAATGGGTTTTTTTTATTTTCTAAATGAGGTACCTTTTAACTTTGAACAAATGATTTGAAGTAATGTTTGTAAACATATAAAATATATATGGAATTACCTTACATAATGACCATTCTATTATTTTAATATTTCATTACAATATTAAAATTTTAAATTCAAAAAAAATTATTTAAAAATATGTAATATTTTTTTTATCAAAATCTATTTTAAATTTTGAAAGTTTATTTTCACCCAATTTTTTTTATTATTTTTAAAATTATTTATATTCATCACTTTCATCAACCCATAATGTTATGTAATGAGTCATAATATGTATATATATATATATATTCCAAATATAAACAAAGATTACAATCCATTCCTTTCATGGGTTAATTCGTGACTTATAACCATTTCTCAAATGTGTTATTTAATAATTCACTTTTGATCATGATATTAGGCATTATAATGCAACCCATTTTCTTTTAATATTTAATTATTAATTTTAACCCATATTTTTGATTTCCATATATAGAACACATATTTATGTACATGAAATGAGTATAACATGTGGGTCCAGAATTATATAACTTTCCAATACATTGGGAAATATTTTAGTTACATGTGACGTCATGTGTGGGATTATGGAGGGAACCTAATCACTTATTGGATATTTTACACCATGTGGTGTTGTCTCAGTGGTAATCCATGAAATATTTTTATGTCATTTTATATTTTTTTCCTATTTCTTGTGAATCTAAGATCTTATTGTATAATCACTCTAGGAAAATACCATATACCGACGGTTTAAAACTGCGGGTATATCCCAAACAACCTTGGGTATAGCCTATACCCATAGTTTTAAGAATCGTGGCCTTGGTATTTGTCAGTATAGAGCTATACCCAGAGTTTCTATCGAAACAATAGGTATAGCCTTAGAGGTGTTTAACATACCCACAGTTTAAATCAAACTATGGGTATATATCTATTTCTATGATTTTGAAAATAATGGGTATCGATTTTCAGAGTAGAAAAAATTATACCCAATATTCTTCAAAATATGGTTACAGGTAGGTATCCCCATTTTGTAGTAACAACAGCTCTTCCAGCCCTTGAACTTGAAAATAAAATAAAAACCATTTTACACATTTAAATCAATGAAAATATTGTATATTTATCATTCACCCAACGACTTATATTAATTTTAAAACCATTTAGAAAACTATAACATACATGTACATCCATAAAAACAATTAGTTCATTGAGGGAATCTAAGGTAGTATTGTAAAAATATAAAAAAGGTATATAATTATGAATTTTTTATAAATATTTGAAATATAAATAATAAAACTCACAATACATTCTGGTGTTTTTTCATTTACCACACTTAAATTTTTTTCTTCTTGCTAGAGAAAAATAAATTTTCTTGACGCACATGACCATAAATTACCAATACAGATTTCTAAAAATGTCATTTATTAGTATACACATATTTAAAATATAACCATTTTATAATCATAAATAATATTAAAAAGGAATATCTTTTTAATGAATTAAAAATTTATAAATTTCATCATGTGTTAAACATTAATGAAAAATTCATAAATTAAATCAAATCATAATGATTTTATTATTTTATCTACCCAATGTGGAAATTATATAATTTTTAATATGAATGATTTATATTAATTTAATAATGTGGAATCTATATTATTCATTATATAGAATAACCTATATATATATATATGATAATTTTTTAAATATAAAGATTTTATATATCAATTCATTATTCAAACTATTTAGATAATCTAAATTTATCATATTTTATAATATTTAATCATTGAACTAATAAAACATTAGAAATATTTTTATACAGTTTCAATAAAATGAAAATAACGCCCCAAATTTGAATAATTCAAATAATGTTTTTATAAACAGTTATGAATGTTTATATATGAATTATTTTTTTATTTCATAAAGAATAAAAATTGGAAAACATACTAATCGTCATTTACCCAATCGGTGAATTGGTCATTAGGCATTTCAACCAATTTATCATTATTCCATTAGGAAATTAGAGGAATTTTAGAATTTTCTATTATCACTTTAGGCTAGTTGGACATTAAGACATTAGGCTAATTAGTCATAATGCCATTAGGTTAATTGGTTAGTTTTCCATTAGGACTTTAGGCCAATCAAACAATATGGTCTTTGGTTAGTTATCAATTAGTCCTTTTGGCCAATTGGACATTACACCATTAAGCTAATTTTTCAATGGGCTAATTAGAAATTTGTACTTTAGGCCAATTGTACATTAGGCATTTAGGCCAATTATCCATTAAAACATTATACCAAATAGTCAACTCGACATTAAGTCTTTAGGCCTTTATGCCATTAGTTTTTTACGCCAATTAGGCCAATAAGCCCTTATGAATTTATGATAATTTTCCATTAGGATTTTATTCTGATGATACAATTGGCTGTTTGGCCTTTAGGATAATTATCATGTAGGTTTTTTGGACAATAGCTCATTAGGTCTTTAGGGAAATGGACCAATTTCACATTATGAAATTAGGAGAATTTTCAGTTAAAAGATTGGGCCAATTATCCAATTGGACATTAGACTTTTAGGAATTTAGGCCAATTGGACATTAGGCCGTTAAGTGATTTGGTCAATTGGTCATTAGGCCAATCGGAAAATGACCGATTGGTCCTTTAGGCCAATTGTCCATTAGCCCAATTGGGCAATTGGTCATTATGCCATTATGCCAATTTTCCATTAGGCCTTTAAGAAAATTGGCCATTACACGATTAATAAAATTGGCCAATTAGAAAATTGTTCAATTGGATAATTAGACAACTGGACATTTGGGTATTAGGTCTTTAGGAAAATTAAACATTAGGCCTCTAGGCCAATTGGCCATTAATAAATTTGAAAAGGGTATTTTAATCCCTATATTAAAGGGATTAATGAAAATAAAATGTAAATTTCTACATGAATAGAAAACTATGTAACAATATAAATCAAGGTATTATTCTAATTACTATTATTGTACATGTATCTTCTCATTCTTGGGTATTGTGACACTATTCATGTAGATACATCATTTATTTTTTTTTAACAACACATCCTAAAAAAATTCAAAAAATGTAATAAGGATTAAATGTTATTTGAAAACCATTAAAATTTGGGTATAAATTAATCCCATCACTCTTCAAATATGAAATCATTTTTTGATTTAGTGTTATATTATATTTAGTGAATATGGTTACACCCTCTAAATGAGAAATCACTCTACTACTCCAACTAAAATATAACTCTTGCTTATATTATCCATAGAGCTCCCCAAGATCCATCAACCTTTCATCCCTAGTAGCTTCACCATTGGGAAAGTTAATCCAATGCTGAAATGAACATGTTAATTACTATAACTAAAAAAATATAGATTTAAAGTTACTAAATTTTCATACCCATATTTCTACCCATTCTTTGTCCTTGATTTCATTACTGATATATCACTGTATGATTGGTTCCCATGTAATGATATTATAGTTCTCTGCTAATGTAAGCATGAAAATTTAATAGTACATAAATTTTTTACCTATCATTGGATTTTATTCATTTCAGTTCAACATTTTTTTTGTTTCATGTTTCTAAGAATCCCCTATACATTTCACCCACATCGCGTACTAAAAGATTCCACTGAATAATTTAAAATGGGAAAAATAATAATTATGTCATTCTAATATTGGAAAAAATTATGTGATATAATTTCAAAAACAAATAATAAAAAAACATAAAGAGGCTTGTCAATAAGAATTAACAGATCTTGGGACAATCATGGACCAGTAGCCTATGAAGTATGTGTCTATTACAATGCATGTTCTAGGTAATTTTCATGACCTTTTATGGGAGATGAACGAAAAGAATAATCATATAATATATGGTTAGAAGTAAATAATGGAATTATAGAAATGACAAGATATGGGTAGTAGGGTTGGGGATACATCATAGGATATGAAAATAGAAAATATAGCACCATCATTGCAGGCGATGTAGAATTGCTATGGGAAGAAGAGGATAAATGAGATGATGATGGAGGTATGAATAAGAAATCCCTAGAAGATCGTGTAAAGGATCGAAAGTTTTGGTAGATGGGGTCTTCAATGGTGGTTCTAGGTGGGAATGTGTATGATGGGAGATCTGTATAGGTCTGGGAGCAACTGTGCTCGGACCCATTATGGTTGGATTAGGTGGAGTAAAATATAGTGAAACAGAATATCCCTATTTTTTTATAAACTATATGAACATGCCATTATATTAATGCAAACAAATGTTAAAATTACTATACCCACTAATGGATATAGAGAAAGAAACTCACATTTTTGTATCTTCTAATTAACATCAAATAATCGCTTCCTTTTAATTCCTACAGAATTTTTCGTAATCTTCATAAGAATTAAATGTAATTACTTAAGAAATAGTGTTTAAAAACATGCATACAACTTAGAATTCAAAGATGTTATAAACAACGTCATAACCTGTTTTAGTGATAATAATTTGTAACCAATTTATACATTTTTTAACAACCTATTTTAAACATTGTGTTATGAAGTGAAATAAATCTAATTACATGAAATAAAACAAGAGATTATTGAAACATACATATTACTCCTAACTAAAACTAAATTAAAATAATTATAGTAATATGAAACACAGAAACCCATGTGAATGTAAATTTAATAAACTGTCAATATATGTAGTTGCTTTTATATATTACCCACCACTACTTCAATTTTAATATCAACTCCCACAATGGGAAAATTTGAGTCATCAAAAGAAATATTTTTTTCACCAACAATGGGGGAGTCAATGGAGTCGATTTCATAACCATCATCTTGAAAAATATCTCTTTTGATTATATCATTAATGAAACCATAATCATGTCTCATATGATGTTTCACAAAAACACTAGTTTTATTCATTGAGGCCAAAATGTATGGTTCATTATTTGTGTGGAATCAACTCATGTCAATAACTCTAAATCCATAATAATAAATAAATGTACCATGTTGTGTCATTTAATAAAACCATTTACATTTAATTATAGTGAATCAACCATGAGAGTAGTAATCCAATAAAAATATTTTCTCAACAACTCTATAGTAATAGAAATTTTCAAATGAGGTCCAACTATCAGAGGCACAAGAATAACAGTCCATTTTAGTAGTTAACATAACTCCATCATGATGTGTTCTAATATTCATCACTTGATCATTTCTAGAAAATTTATAACAATTCATTATTAATTATTTTCATTCACAAACCATTGAATTGGGACCAAAAGCTAATGCTCTTAATTCTTGAGAAAGAAATATATCATGTTAACTAAATTCCAAAAATATATATGAATAATACAGCGAAACAAATATCTATATTTTATATTAATTAATGTAATGGTGAGGCCTTTTATTTCAACTATGCTAGAAACTCTTGTCTATAAAAACACTCTCTCTATCTAAAAGGAAAAAATCGAGAACTCTTATTATAATTTATAATGTTATATACATAAAATAATAAAAAATGTTTAAGGTATATTTGGAATTCTGTAGTATCAAAAACATATTAATATTCAAATTACACACATGATATAGTCATCGAAAAAAATATAGTTATACATATAACTTTAATTTTTCTTTATTACACATTAAAATATAATTTATTATATTAAATTACACTTAATAATACCCAAAATAAAAATACATCTAGTGTGTTTTGAAATTATGTACAAAAAATAACATCTTGAACATGGGATGCACCAACATTATTAATAACTTCATTGAGATGATTTTATTTAAAACATCTTTAACATGTTCACAATACCCCTTCGAACTTAAAACTGAATGGGATTACCTGGGGACATATATTTGAAAGGGTTGATCTATAAATCCCAGTATGTGAATAATCATGGAATAAGTAATACATGTTAAAAAATTTCCATATAAATAAGGAAAAAAGAAACATGAATAATAAGGCATGATATAGAATGATAATAATAATATGGGATATGTAGAAACAACATAAAACACTGAATCATGAACATATGTAAAGGATAAATGACAAGAAATTCATGATGGAGAAAGTCTCAGAAAGGATTCAGGTAAAACCCTATTACAAAATTATGTATCATGATATTAAACATTACCCAATTCATTGGAGTGCTATCTGGGAACACCCATCATGATCATTACAACCTCCTGCTTATATATGCCACATAGATCATACAACCTGGATTCGTTCATCAACATAATTTATTCCAAAATGAAAGGAATTTGTATTATAGATATTAATGTCCTGAATAAACTAGTACATGTGCATAAAGGTGAATACCCATGATAGAATAATGGGTATAGTATTCACTATACAATTGTTTTGTCTTGGAAAAGCGTAGTGAAATTTTAGCACCATAACAACATTACATAAATATTCATAAAATTGGTTAATGAGAGAGAAATGGGTCTCTAATTATTTATACACAAAATGGGCAGTAATAATGACATGGAAATTCATATCCAAAAATTAGAAATTTTGAAATAATAAGAATAAGTTTATGAAGAAACATGAATATAGAAAAGAATCATTACGAAATTTCGGCATAGTAACAGCTATACATAAAAGATCATGGGAGGATTAATGGGGGTGAAAGGAAGATCCCCTCATTTAATAATAAAATGGATAGTAAGGTAAATATGTAATATCATATCCCATAATAATAAAATGAAATGTCAAACACATAATATAAATGATGTTCTTGATAAAATGGTCGAATGAAAGATCCCTTATTTGATTGTGGGACTCCAAAGGATTGGGATGGGCTTATGGAAAGATTGAGGGATCCTTGGGAGGAATCTATAGAGTGGAGGGGTGTGTAAATATGTTCCAAAAGGTGTTAAAGTTAATATTAATTGTATCTAGGGGTATTATATTAGATAATAGGGGTATTTATTTATTATTTTGGTTTTGGACTCTACATAATAAAATTACCAAAACCACAAACCATCCCATTGGTTTTTACCATGGTATTTACCAAAGGGGAGTGGTTTTTATTATTTTTTGAGGAAAACGGCCTAATATATTAAAATATTACAGTTGGTTATGTCGAGGCGAGTCACACTCTTAAATAAAAGATTCTAAAATCATAAAATATATCATATGTTTTGGAAGTTTCCAAAGGGATTTATAAAATAAATATAAAATCAAATTATTTTAGTTTAAAAAATTTATTTTGTATTTTATTTCATTTATATTAGTTATTACATAATATTTTTTGTCATTACGATGTCATATATCATAACTAATATTTATACAGTATTTAATTTTTACCCGAAAATTCGATTATCTCAAAAAATAAAAAACAATTCCCCTTTGGATAATTTTAAAATTTCGATTCCAAAAATTAATATTTATTTTATCTAAATTATTTTCTAAATATTTGAATTTTCACTTTTAAAATAATAATCTATATTTTTTGAAAATAACGGGTTTCCTTACAATAATAGTTTTTTTGAACCCTTATAATAATTATCTTTGACTTCATAAAAGTTATATGATAATTTATATTTAATAAATATTATTTCATAATAATATTTTATTAAAATTATATTTATTTAAAAAATAAATTAATTCATAAAGATATATATCTTAGTTAAATTTGAATATTAACCAAAAATAATATTTTTGTTTAATTGAATAAAAATAAAAATAATTTATAAAGAAATAATAATAGTTTGGAAATATATTCAGTATTATATAAAAAGTAATAAACATATTCATACCACTAGGGTCTTATTACATATCTATTTAATACACTGGTAAACACCCTAAGGTTCAGGTGTGCGATGGTGGGACATTCAAGTGGTGGTTTATCGAACATGGTTTGGGTTGTGATCTCGATTATCCTGAACTTATCTCATAAATGGTTACACTCAAGACTATTTTATTGGATATCATCTTCGTCTTAGTCAACGGAAAATCCCAAAAATTCGATCTCCCTCTGATTCTCTGATAAATGGGCTTTATAGGTTACGATCCTGCTAGTTGAGGTCATCACTTCTTTTTTCAATGACAATTTTAATTGTTAAAACCCTATATTTATACTAATCATATGATCACTATTAAATAGCTATATTATAAATGGAAATGATACATAACGGTATTTTAAATCCAATCAGCATAATAAGACAAAATAAGTTCATTTTTTCTATAATTATATTATATAATAATACATTTAATAAAAATAAAAGGGGAATTTTATTAATAATATCCTAGGTTGTTAAAATCTTTACCCCTTACAAAATTTCACCCTTGAAATGTTTTCTTCCCAAATTAAGAAAGACGAGGGTTACACTTATTCATCACTTCCACCAATTCCTATATTTTTTCTTCAAACTTCTGGTTTCTCCACAACAATTTGAATATGGGTATCATCTTATTTTGAATAAATTTGTTCATATGATCTAAGATATTCACCTCATGATCTCCATAATAAATTCCATTGTCCAATGGTACCACTAAGAGATAGAGTACATGTGAAATTTTTGTTATGTACTTTCTCAAAAGGGATACATTGAATACGTCATATACTTGAGATATGTTCAGT
This sequence comes from Viscum album, assembly GCA_963277665.1. Taxonomy (NCBI): domain Eukaryota; kingdom Viridiplantae; phylum Streptophyta; class Magnoliopsida; order Santalales; family Viscaceae; genus Viscum; species Viscum album. Next base: position 759,498,126 of record OY728130.1, on the reverse strand, counting down.
GGGAGTTTCATCTGATATTCCACCACTCTTATGTGATCAAGGATAAAAAAATGGTCGATGTTCCTTGGACTAGTCTTTCCCTTCTTAACAAATCTCGCTACTTTTATCCATAGAGATATGAAGATGAATACTATGTCTCCAACATAATATTCTAGGTCACGTCGATTATTGTCAGCATAGCACTTCTGTCTACGATTAATAGCATTGATGTGTTGCAGAATTGTTTTAACCTTGTACACTATTTTCTCATATTTTCAGGGCCTAGTAATTTTCATTCCTCAAAATCATCTCCACATGTATGGGTTTTACACCTCTTCACATATAGGTCTTCATAGAAACCCATTTGAATTCTCTAGTGGAAACCATTGTTGTAAGAGAACTCGAATAGAGGAAGATGTTGGTCCCATAATCCTTTAAAGTCAATTGAGCATTCTCTCAACATGTACTCAAGTGTTATTATAGTCCAGTCAGAATTGCCTTCAGTTTGAGTGGGATAAACTGTATTTAATTTCAGCTTAGTGTTTAGAGCTTACTAGAGACCTTTCCAAATCACAAAGGTGAATCATGTATCGTGATCAGAAATAATTGATAGTGGTACTCTATGCAGCATCAAAACTTATATAATGTATTTCCATGAATGTTAATCTAGTGAAAAATTCTCCCAAATCATAATGAAGGTGCAGTCTTTGTATGATGATCTAAAACAACCTAGATACCTTTTTTCCATTGGATGTCTTCAGAAGTCTATGGGAAAAGTCCATGGTTACATCTTCCCATTTACATGATTGTATGAAAAATTGTTACATAATCCACTAAGCCTTATACCTTATATCCTTAACTTACTGACATAAAAAGAACTTTTATGTATATTTAGTCATCTCCTTCATTATATTATCCCACCAATAGTGCTCTAAGAGATCTCAAAATATCTTTGAGTTTTCTATGTGAATAGAGATTGTTGAACTCTGTAGATCAACCAATAGTTCGTTCTTAAACATAATATTTGATGGAACACATAGGCTTGAACCAAATCACACAACTATTTCTCTATTTACATTGAACTCCTAGGATTTAAATTTGCCTATAGTTTCCACATTCTCCATAATTCCAACATCAAATTTTTGAGCATATATTAACCATTTAGGAAGATATGGCTGAGAATTCATTTTTTAATGTGTTGATGATTATCTTTCCATTATGATTTCAATATCCTCCCTCTTCAATTATAAGAATAATGGAGCCTTCTCAATTTTCAACAATAATAAAATTATTGGATCCTTTCAACATTGAGCATCCAAAACATTGTTTTATTTCTTAATATCATAGTAAATTGAGAAATCATACTCCATGATATGATTTAACCATATTTTTTTGTTCATATTAAGGTCTTTCTATGCGAATATATATTTTAGTATCTTTTCATCAAAATATATCTTACACTTCTCCTCATAGAGATAATGTTTCCAAATTTTCAACAAAAATACCACATATTCCAACTCCAGATCATCTGTGGGATTATTTTTCTCATAAACTTTGAACATGAGGCTTAGGTAATGAATTTTTTCATTCTAAATTAACAAAAAACACAATCCCTTATTTAATTAATCGGTGAATACTATGAAATTTTATCCACTTATGGGTAGTGTGTGCATAAGAGATGTGATACGACTCCTTTTTTACTCCTTTAATATTTCTTCACATTCATTATTATAAGGAAATTTGACTCCCTTTAGAGTTTTATAAGTAAGAGGTTTTTATAATCATGAGAAACTTCTCACAAATTTGTGATAATACCTAGTTAACCCTAGAAAACTACAAATATCTATCACCAATGTTAGCCTTGACCATCCTTCTATTTATTTTTTCTTTGAAGGATCAATAGAAACTCATTTCTTGTGATGATATTCCCCAATACAGATTCTTCTCTCAACCATAACTCACACTTACTGTACTTGGCATAAAGGTTCTCTTTTCCTAAGGTCTTTAGTACAATGTTGAAAAAATACTCAAACTAATACTTACTTTAGAGTATATTAGTATGTCATCACTAATTACTACCAATAATTTTCCTAAGTAATCTATGAGGACTCTATTCATGAAATCCACAAAGACTGCTAGAGTATTAGTGATTCCAAATGGAATCACTATGAACTCATAGTGTATTTACCCTGTATCAAAATTATTTTTGTGGATATATTCCTTTTTCAACTTTACCTGATAATATCTCAACCAAAGATCCACCTTAGAGATGTATTTTTCTCTGCGTAGTTGATCAAACAAGTCACTAGTCCTTCGAAGATGATACTATTTATGTATCATGATCTAGCTGATGTAATGATAATTAAGTAAATGAACCATTGACCCATATTTCTTCTTTATTAAGTGAACCGGCGCACCCCATGGTGAATCACTTGGGCATATAAACCCTTTATCTAGATTCTCATGTAGGTGTTTCTTTATATACAAAAGTTACACAATAGTTATCCTATATAGATTCTTGGATATTAGATATGTTCCAAGTATAATAATGATAGAAAATTTAATATACATACTAGGAGGAATACTGGACAATTATTCATAAAACTCATCCGTATATTCCCTCATAACATTAATGTTTTTGTGGATGATCCTTTCTTTAGACTGAATCTTTTGAGCTATATAGGCTTGCTCATAGGGAAATAATATCCATGATTGAGATGATGGTCTAAAATTAGATTCATCATCCTCATTGAAATTTTACAGAATTGGTGGTTGATTCATCATACAGAGACTGATTTACTTCTCGTTGAAATTTCTATTGGCTCTTGACAGGGAAAGCCAATCCATGTCCAGAATTTCATCAAATTTCATAAAAGTATATATGATTAGGTTCCCTGGGATTTTGATCCCATAAAATGTGATATGGGAGGATTTATATATATGGGATGCAAAAATTTCTCTATTTTCTTTTTTCATCAAAATCTATACTTCCATGAATTGGGTTCATGTTTGAATAGTTATACTAAAATTTCATGATATGAAGGAATAAAGAGAACCTGACTCAAAAATTATGTTCTTTATTCTTGAATGAATAACTAGATTAACTATCACCACATCATTTTTGAGATTCACTTTAGTGGTAGTAATACAAAGATCTTACCCTTATTGCCTTTGAGGCTGTTCGTTTCATGCAGAAACAATTATCTTAGGGAATTGCTTTGTAAAGTTACAAGGTTCCTTGTATTTGTAGCAATAAACAATGTATTTCAGGGTTGAATAGAGAATTTCTTTCCTTCTTTGCATTAGTGAGTTTTCCTTCAAACAATTATTACTTATGTGTACTTCTTTCCCACACCTAAAAATTCTTCTTCCCCCTTAGGAAATTTATGAGGTGCTTCTTTCTACACCTTTGACAAGTGGGATACGAAAATTTATTTCCATAGATAGATATCTCTATCGGACTACTAGAATTAAACTGTACTTTTCTATTCTTATCCTTATAATACCCTTGTTATTCTCCAATCTACATTTCATCTTTGAGGGATCATCATAAAATTTAATCTGAGCTATCGATGTCATGGATCGCCATGGATTATCGTAGAGTAGGTTTTGGCCCACAAAAAAGTTTTTAACCATTCTTTCAAGGGTAATGACAAAGAAAATGGTGTATTTGGAAAGTCTTGTGAAATTTTCCTCAGACACCCTAATAGATTTGTCATCTTCTCTTTTGAGGGTGATAAAATAATTTTCCATTTTAAGTTTGAGAGTGTGAGGAAAAAATTTATCAAAAAACCTTATCTGGAATTCTTTCTGCTCTATCACTTCGATCTCTTCCTCAAGATTCATATTCTGGATCAATTCCAATAAAAGAGCATCTTCCACATCCATATGATAAACAACCAGCAAGAACCTTCTATTTCTCAGAAAATTTAATGATGGAAAAGATCTTCTCAATGGATTTGAACCATTTTTTCATGATTAAGGGATTATATTATCCATTGAATGTAGGAGGACCTTTTCACATGATGCTCTCAATTGCAACTTTTTCTCTCCTAGGGGGGATTGGGTGCTCCTACTAAACTATATTTCTTTTAAAAACAAAAGTCAGTTGAGAGAGTATATCTAGGAAAATTATGCGATTCCTGCTCTCATTAGATTGGGTATTTCATTGGGGAAGTCATCACATTGCCCGTTACATTGAGTTTTTACTTGATTTATCCCATTTATGGCTACTGGCTATTATAAAATGAAAATTAGGGATGATTATATTATTAAATTAAACACATAAAAGGTAATACATTGAAATTAAATGGATTAGTTATAAATTATAGTAATCTCCATAACTTATTAGTATTTAGGCTTAAATCTATGTTATCCATGATATATTTCCGAACATATATTCTTATTGTAATTTTTTGTTACCTTAATAATTGAACATAATAAAATTATGAATTTACCAAATAATATCATCTAGGAGTGTCAAACTAGGTTTGCAGGAAGGCCCATTTTCATGTACCAGGTAACTCCGAGATAGAACTGGAACACCTTAATAGAGTTGTTACTCCAAGGAACATATATACTATATTCATGTCCACTTATTGTATCAAAACAAGTATATATTTTCTTGATAAACCACTAACTCTATACTAACAATAATTTTGGGATTTTTTCTTATTCTTATTATTATTTATAAGGCATACATTAGTGTTTTCTAATCCTAATCCCATAAATAACCAAACATTTCCCCTGATACAAACTATAACCACTCTAATCTATATTAGACATTAATACTTGATTTATTACATATAAATCAATGTAACATGACCCAAAAGATCGATAATTCTAGATTCTTTAGGAATTGGGTACAAACCATAACATATTTAAAAAGGGATACAACAATGTTTTTTTAAAACATTCTTAACATGCTTTTATTGAAAACTTATTTATCATGCTCAAAATACTCATTAAAACTTAATATTTAATGGGATAACCTTTGGAAATACATAAGAAATTGGTGATCCATAAAGCCAAGTAAGAGAATAAACATGGAATAAGTGATTAATTTCATACAATAGACATATCAATGAAGAACACAAGGATCAAGAATAATAAGGCATGGTATAACCTGATAATAATAACATGGGAAATGTGGTAATAACTTAAAACACTGAATAATGAACATAGGTCAAGGATAAGATTCCAAGACTTCGTGGTGGAAAATTACCCATAAATGAATTAGGTAAAAACATCTTCCAATATGAAATATCATGATACTAAACATTATCCAATGCATTGGACTGCTATCTCGGCACACCCATCATAATCATTTCATTCTCTTGGTTAAATGTGACACATAGATCATAGGATATGGTTTCATTAAACATGATAATTTATTAAATGATAATGTAATATTTATTACATATACGTAAGTCCATGGTAAATTAGTATATTTTCATATATTTGGATACCCTTGATAAAAAAAGGTTATGGTATTCACTACATAATTGTATTGGCATGGAAAATCACAGTGAAATTTTGGCCATATAACAACATTACATAAAAACTCATAAAAAAGATTGATGATTGTTTAAGGGGTATCTTAATATTTGGTAATCAAATAGGCAGTAATAAGGACATGAAAAATAATATCCCAAAATTAGAAATTTGTAAATAAAAGGCATACTTTAATGAAAGAAACATGATCTAAGAAAAGAAACCTTATGAAATTTTGGCAGGGTAATAGGTGTACAAAAGGATAATTGGAGGATTAATAATAGTGATAGGAGTTTTTTATAATTCATAAATAATATTTAAATTAAGTATTATATGGAATATAATATCTCATCATAAGGAAATGAAAAGTAAAAGACATAACATAAAAGGACTGCTTGATAAAAGAGGAGAGTTGAAGATCCCTTACATGTGTGTGTGAATCCAATGGATTGGGAGGGGCTTCATGAATGATTTGGGATAACATGGAAGGAATCAAGGGAGAGAGGGATGATTAAGGATGTTATTCATGGATTTTTAGTGATAAACAATGGGATATTGGGAGCATTTATATAGGAAAAGAGGGGGATTCTATTATTATTTGGGTTTTGGACTTTACATAATAAAATAAACCAACACTAAAACCATACCATGTTTTCGTCCAATCGTTTTTACCAAAGGGGATTATTTTTTATTATTTAATTATTCCAAGGTCCTAAATTATTATAATATTATTATTGGTGATGTGGATGTCAGTCATACTCATAAAGAAATGGTTTTAAAATCATAAAATATGTCATAAGTTTTGGAGGATTCAAAGGTGATTTATAAAATAAACTTAAAATCACATTATTTTAAAAGAAAAATAAATATTTAGTTATTTATTCCACTTAGATAACTTATTATATCATATTTAGGTAATTATGATTTTAGAAAACATAATGTATATTTATACGGTATTAAATTTTTAGCTAAAAATTCAACTCTCTCAGAAAATTGGTAAAAATTCACCGTTAGATACATTCAACATTCTAATTATAAAAATAATATTTATTTTATATAAATTTTTTTAATATGTGATTTTTCAATTTTAAAATAATTTATGACATTTGTTGAAATAAATGGGTTTTTTGATAAAAACTGCTTTTCAAACCCTTATGAAAATTACATTTGACTTCATAAAAATTATATGACAATTTAAAATTAATAAACATTATGTAATAATATTATTTCATTAAAAATATTATATATTTAAAAAAATACATTAATTCCTCAAAATATATATCTTAATTTAATTTCAATGTTAACCAAAAATGCTATTTTTTTAAATGAATCAAATTACAAAATCATTTATTATGTAACAATAATAGGGTTGAAATATTTTAATTTTTCATTAAAAAATAATATACATACTCATATTGCTTGGGTCTTATTAAATATCTCATTCATACATCAGAAAACACCCTAAGGGTAAGGTGTGAAATGGAGGGACATTAATAAGGTTTCTTGAAAAACATGGTATGGGATGGGATCTCGGTGAGCTTTAATATCTCTTATAAACTGTATCACTCATGAATAAGTTGTTGGATCTCATATTGGGCTTGGTAAAGGTAAAATACCAGAAATGTTTTCTCCCTCAGAATCTCTGATAAATATTCTTCATGAGGTATGATCCTAGTAATTGATCTCATTTCATCCTCAGTTTATGTTAATGGGATTGGTTAAAACCCTATCTTTATACTAAAAGTGTGATTAATGTTCAATGACTATGCTATCAATAGTAATGATATATAACTATCTAGTTAACCCAATAGGAATAATATGAAAAAATAAGTGCTTGTTTTTTCTACAATCATATTATATAACAATACATTTAATAAAAATAAAAGGGGAGTTTTATTTATGATATTTTAGGTTGTTACAAAACAAGACTTTGCGATGTGCCATATCCTACTCTTAAAGGCTCATTGTGGCCAACGTATATGATCCAAGAATTCCTCCTGTTTAGGGAAGATAAGGAAATGAGGTATAATTTTATATATACTGCTCATATTCATTTTTTATTGGATGGTTTGGTCCTGTTCTCACATTAAGCAAATACATTAAAAAAAATCCATATATTATCGAGCTAGTTAACCTCTCAAAATATAACCATTAGGAAGATTATTATTTTAGACCTAATATTTCAATATAAAAAAAATTTCTTTCAGTGGGATACATCAATAGAAAAGTAACATGTCCCCCAAGAGGTGTTTCAAATAGAATATAAACTTGTAAATGAAATATGAAGGTGAAAAATGATTGACAAAATTGTTTTTATAAATGAAAATAAATTAAGGGGTCCTCTTTCTTCATTACTATCAAGAAATAATTTGATAACCTTTTAGAATTATTATCTCTAAAAATTCCATAATAGAATCACTATCCACATTTCATTATTGTATATTAAATTCCATATTTTTATTAGAATCAAATAATTAAGAAGGATTTAAAAATCATGAGTTTTTAAGGATTTTACTCTCAAATCCCTTATATTGAATTTTTTAGATATGTTAGTGGAATAGCCTTCAAGAACAATAATATTCTCCAATACTTATAGAAATTTATTTTTCTCTCAAGGTGTCATCACATAAGTATTACAATGAACATTCCATTTGTCTTTACTGATACACACAAGATGTAATTCTAGTTAAATACCCTAATCCAACAAGACCCAATAATATCAGAAGCAATCATTGGTCTTCCCCATTATATTTAGATGAAATTAAAGAAATATTTTTTAAATATTTTTTTCAATGCTCATCATTTCTAAATAATGAAGTAAAAAATTTGTAGACAAATATGGAAACATAAAAAAGATACTTCAATTTTTTTAATTGCATGTGGCTTCAGTCTCAACATTTTTTTCTTTTATTAAATTTCATCTAACCATTCCCACATGAAAATAAAAAATCTTTCAATTCATTAATCACATCTTTTAATGACATATTTTTATGTGGATATTCAAATTCAGAAGTATTATCAAACCTTTGGCAATTTTTCTTGTAATTAAGATCCATTCGCAATAGTCTTTTATGCCATATGAAATTGAAACTATGAAGATATTTAATCCTTATTAGTTGTTTATTATTCATACTACTAGAACATGATATCATTCTATTTTTTCCCAAACTAGACATCATTTCATAAGTTGGTAAATCATTTAGAGTCTCTAAAAGGTTGACACAGATCTGAAATATTTTTTTTTGGAGAAACATCAAATGGGTGTACACCAATATCCCAATGCTGGTTAAACTTTCTTATTAATGGTTTTCCAGTAGACGTCTATATCATTGATAGGATCAGAAGGTATTGAAATTAGTTTACTCAAGAATATTAGATGTTTTTTCCTAGAAATCCAAGGGGGGTGATTTTAAACATGAATAAAAACATACTATATGCTTTGAGCAGTAAGAATCTAACCAAATGGATTTCACCCATGTAAGACCCTGATATTTTATGAGAAGTATATATTTTTTTATGTATTATTTTATACGCAAAGGAATCATTCACTGTAGACAACACTAGCTTGGCTTGCGTTACACGCAATCGCGACCTTTCACGATAGCGTGTGTAGTACGCAATACCGAGTTTCACTAAACAATGATATATTATAATAATATTATAAAATATCTTTTATGAATATTATTAACTTAATTTTGAATTTTATAACATTATAATTCATCTTATATATTTTCTAAAATGAGGTATGAAAACAAAATCAGTTTTTTGGATAAAAGAAGTATTTTTCAAAAAATGCAGTATTACCGCCATTTGATGGCGCACCCATTTTAAATCTAGTTTTTGACATGTTTATAAGTTCAATATTACAAAATAAAATTCTTTGTTTGAATCAGGATATAAAAATTTACTTTGGATAATTGTTTCATATTATTCTGGCAACTTTCATATTTTGATGAATAGTAAAAACACGCTATATTTTAATTAAAAACAAATTTTGTCATCGCAATAATTTATATGGTTCAATTATAATTGTCTCAAAGTATAAATAGAATATATTTTTACCATTTAATATAATTTATGTCATTAGCATTAATTTTACATTTAATTCATAGGTAAAAACATTTCAATCTTTGCCAATGTTTTAACTTTTAAAACCCATTTGCTTAACAACGGGATTAATTTTAAATTAATTATTGAAAATTATGTGTTTTGAATTTTGAAAAATGGATTCCATATTTGGAATCAGTAGGTCCAAATTATGTTAATAGGTTACTGTTATTTTTTTTTGACATTATGAATAGTAACTATAGTAATTTTTATTTACTGCGATTAAAAGTAAATAGGGTAATTCAAGGTTAAAAAAATATTATAATAATTCAAAATTACCTTGAAACTTCTCCTAAACTCATTTAATGAGTATTTTCCGACCATGGGCATCCGTGGGTTGATTTTGGGACCCCATTGAGCCACTCGGTAGTGATAATGACAATTTGGATTAATTAATTTAATGTAAAGACAAAATTGACATTAATAAAAAGCTTTTAGTAATTACTTTTTATAAGGGTTTATATAAGTTATATTTTCGAAAATAAATATTCATTGGAAATATAAAGATATTTCCTAGATAATGATATTTTTTTTAATTTTTAGACACCAAATAAATTAAATTATTTACGACACAATAATGATGAAGTATTTACCTCATTAATAAATGATTTAAATAAATAAGATTATAATGATTATAATATTTTCCAAAACATGTCCAATTCTGATTAGATGATTTTATTTCGACCATGAGTCATCTTATATTCATCTCTAATGATTTTTGGACCTTTTGAAACTAAAGATAAGTTTATAATAAAATAATATTTCCACACTTTCCAAAGGTGCCCCTCTCCTCCCTTATAAAAGGGCACCTCACCCCTCTCATCCTCACGCCAATTTGAGACTTCAATCCTGGAAAAAACCTGCCCATTTCACTTCCCCAATTTATTATAAACCTACTAGAGTTACTGGTCTTCTCTAAATACGAACTCTAGTGCCCTAAGAGAAAGTTTAAAGGAGGCACTTCGAGAAAGAGGTAATACCTTCTACCGTTTTCTTCAAAGTTCCATTCTTCTTCTACTCCATATTCTTTAGTTTTTTCATTATGAGGTAATAAAATCAGTATCCCTAATATAATTATATGTTATTATAAATATTAAACAACCCTATTTCACCTCTTATCCATCCTACGGTAAATAAAATCAACGTGTGTGCGTACGTACGGAATACCGTCTCCACACAGTGGTGTAATATGTTTTCCACCACCACCTTACATGGATGGGTATAATGATGTAAATAAATAACTATATATTATTAGTGTAAAGTTTTATTGATTTTGAAATATTATACATACACTTCAATACAATTCTATGATCATGGGAACGATATCATCGCTCGTGCGTACGTTTGGCCTACCGTCTCCACGATGTGAAGTGACTCATTCTATATGATCTTCATTGAATAATGATTATATAAATGAATTGAATGAATGAATATGATATATATTACACTAATAAAATTATGTAAATGATGTATTTATATCCTATAAAGAATAATAAGAATTTATTCTCCAATACACGCATAAGAACATAAAGCAATAAACACCCGAATAACAAGTAGCAATGAAATATTACAAATAAGAAGATAAAAATATGACCATATATGATATCATAACAATGAATATGATTCTGTAATAAGTCAATGACATTATTTAAATCATTATGCAGGAGGTTCTGACACATACAAAGCATATCAGACCTAAGGTAAGGGAAAATCTAACAATCTCATTTTTATCCGAGTTTGTTTGTACTTTGGTATTTACTGTGGTGTATTTTATCATTCACATCGATGTTTCCTCAATATGTAATATTATTTCTATCCTCCTACAATTTTTTAAATCCAATTTTACCCTTTGGTGAGTTTTTAGTAAAAGATATGAAATAAATCTTTTGTCATTTTTCGTACGAGGCACTTTTTGACTTTTCCGGCCAAAGTACGAGAAGAATGTTTTTTTAACTTATACGGCATGAATGGATTTTTAGAAAATTATTTAAAAGAAGCTTCCTTTACAAGCTTTCAAGTTTATTTTTAATCAAATTCTTTTAGATTAATATTTAATGACATGTTAAGAAATGAAAAATGTTTTTGAAGTAGAAAAGATATTTTCCTCAAGAATGGAGTTCAAGTGTTTTATCAAAATTATTTTCCATCTAAGATAAAATAAGGTTTTGTTTCTATACCCATTATTACATTGATTTGATTGTTTTATGATGGAATTAATTTTATGATGTCCTTTTATCTTATATGGGTTATGTAATGATGGCATGATGTTTAAGAATCCCATTTTTACTACATGGGTTATGCTATGATGTATGATTTATGATTTTGTGGCACACATAATAATGGTTTCATTATGATATTGGTGGGACCTATATCTCCCTCCAATGCATTGGGTAAAGATTTATATCTCATGAGATAGACATGGCTGGAATGGAATGTTAAACCGGTTTAGTGATACAGGACTAGAACGAGGAGTGAACTCAGTTCAGTAATGGACTTTGTCCTCTATGATGGTCTTGGCAATGAGCCTTGACTAATATGAAATGATTTTCCATGATTATGTGCGTATTCCACAAAGTTTCATGTTTTAAGTTATTATTATTTGGGATTACTTTTCATTACTATGATTTGTCCCATGACATGATATTATAACCTCTTTTGCAGGTTACGATTTTCAAAATTTTATGTTCTTATGAATATGATATGAATGGTATTTCTATTTTTTACCCTTACTGAGAATTTGATCTCACCCTTTTGTATGTTTTCTTTTCCCCAGGTCAGGAAGAAGGATATTAAGTACGATTTTCCAAAAAGGGACTCTTGATATAATGAAATAAAAATGAGACAATGTAGTTGATTTTATGAACCAGTTGTTTATGTTTCCCAGTTTCTAAAGACACTATACATATACGGTACTTTCACAGTTTTGTTATATGTTGTAATAAGTATGCTTCAACTTTGAAGTAATAACAATGTATTTAATGTATGGGTCGTTATAGTTGGTATCAGAGGAAAGATATAGTCAACCTTTGGAAACTAGGATGTGAAAGCCTTAGTAATAACCCTAAGGATAATTATAAGCATAGAACACAATCTTAGTATTTTATAAATGTCCATGAACAACCTATGATAAGACCTTAAGTGAGAAATTTTATTCTTGATTATGTGTTTTTTCTATTATGATTAGTGTTTCTCACACTATGCTTCTTGGTTTTAGTCAATGGCTGGAACCCGAAGGAACTGTGTTAATGCTGAATGCGATGGGAAATGAAATGATAGTCCCCCTGAGCAACCAAATGTTATGGGAGCTGGAATGAAAAATCATGTATCCATGCTCACACAACTTCCTCAAGCTATGAACCATGCAGGACTTCCAAACGAGAAAAGGAAGGGGAAATATTCTGTTAAATCCTTCATGAGGCAGCGTCCACCATCATTTAGCGGGTCTTCTGATCCATTAGTAGCTGAATAATGGATTATTACCACTGAAAAAATATTTTCAGTTCTACAATGTTCTGAACATGACAAAGTCATCGTAGCAGTGTATCGTTTGGAAGGTGATGCTGATCAATGGTGGAATCTTATCAAGAATACGAGGCAAAAAGATGAAATTGATTCCATGGAATGGGACGAGTTAAAGAACTTATTTTTCAATAAGTACATCCCTCGTATTCTTCGAACAATGATGGAGAAGGAGTTTCTTGAACTGAAGCAAAAGGATGAGGAATCTGTTGGTACCTACGAAGAAAATTTTACAAGACTTTCAAGGTACGCTTCCGGAATTATTATCCAGCCTGAGGGTAAAATCGATCGATTCTTTAGTGGCTTAAAACCAATTCTTTGAAGGGTTTTAGCCTTAAGGGACTTCAATAGCTATGAGGAAATTTTTCGATGTGATCTCAAGGTTGAGATGAAGATTGGAGTAACCAATCAGTTATATGGGTTTGATAAGAAGAGGAAAATGGAATTCAAAGGAAAATCTAAGGACCACACTAAAAAGAAGATGAGTTTTCCTTTATGGTCAAATTGTGGAATGAAACATGGAGGGAATTGTCTTAAGGGGGTAATCAAATGTTATAAGTGTGGAAAAGAATGTCATCAGGCAATTGAATGTCGAAATAATGGGAAGAAGATACCTAATGATGCGAACAAAGGAAGGGATACACAAAATGCAACTCCTACACTTCAATGTTTCAAGTGCAAGAATATGGGTCATTATGCCAATCGATGCCCAAATCTAAGGGTTGATGATGATGATCGATGTCAACAAACTCTTAAGGCCAAATACAAAGGAATGTCACATGAAATTACTATCGGCGATGTGGAGTACAACAACGAAGTGGTGAGAGGTACACTTACCATACACTCTAAAGTAGAAAATTTTTATTTGATACTGGATCCATCCAATATTTTATTTATGAAGAATTTTATAAGGGTATCGTCGTATTACCTCAACAATTAGATGTTGAGTTAGTTGTGACAACTCCTAATGGAAGAACGGTCGCATCAAAAGTTTATAAATCTTCTCCGATTGAAGTTTGTGGGAAAGTGCTTCCTGTAAATCTTGTGATCCTTCATATAGTGGAATTTGATGTGATTCTCAGCATGCATTGGCTTTATTTAAACTGAGCTCATATCAATTTCCAAATAAGGGAAATCACATTTAATATTCCAGATCAATATATGATCTTCTATCGATTCAAGGATGAATAAAACCTTCCAGAGGAAATTTCTTCCATCTTATGGGTCTTTATTCCACTAAATGAAGGTTATTTATCTCAAATGGTTGGGGAGAAACTCATGATTAAGAATACACCCATTGTACTTGAGTTTGATGATGTCTTTCCGGAGGAATTGTGAGGTCTTCCACCAAAACGTGAAGTTGAGTTTTCAATAGAACTCATATCGGGTGCAATACCTATTTCAAAGACACCTTATAGAATGGCCCCAATTGAGTTGCAGGAATTGAAGAAGCAACTCCAAGAGAATATTGATAAAGGATTCATACGCCCTAGTGCGTCACCTTGGGGATCACATATCCTATTTGTTAAGAATAATCATGGATCAATGAGACTCTGTATTGATAATCGATAACTTAACAAGATTGCTGTCAAGAACAAATATCCTCTCCCACGCAATGATGACTTATTTGACCAACTACGTGGAGCTCAATACTTTTCCAAGATTGATCTTCGTTCAGGGTATCATCAACTAAGGGTCAGAAAAGAGGATATACCAAAGACATCTTTCCATACAAGGTATGGACACTATGAATTTATAGTGATGCCATTTGGTCTTACTAATACCCCTTCTATCTTCATGGATATAATGTATAGAGTCTTTAGAGATTATCTTGATCAGTTTGTGGAAGTCTTTATAGACGATATTCTTGTGTATTAAAAGAGAAAGGAAGAACATGAAGATCACTTGATAATTTTATTAAAGACCCTAAGAAAGGAGAAGCTTTGTGCCAAATTTACCAAGTGTGAATTTTGGCTTCAAAAAGTTGCATTTTTGGGTCACATAATCTCAAAAGAGGGGATATCCGTGGATCCAGCAAAAATAGAGGTTATTGAAATATGGTTGAGACCAACAACACTAACTGAGATCTGATGTTTTCTTGGTTTGGCGGGATATTATCGACATTTTGTGAATGATTTTTCATGATTACCTAATCCACTCACCAGGTTGACTCGAAAAGGAGTTAAGTTCGTGTGGACGGAGGAGTGTGAAGAGAATTTCAAGCAGTTGAAAAGAAGGTTATCCAGTGCACCTGTGATCACACTACCTTGTAGTGGAGAAAGGTTTGTGATCTACAGTGATGCATCCAAGAAGGTATTGGGGTGTGTTCTTATGAAAACCGATATGGTGATAGCTTATGCCTCACAACAGTTGAAAATCCATGAGCTAAATTACCCAACTCAGGATTTAGAGTTAGCTACGGTAATCTTTGCATTAAAGATTTGGAGGCATTATCTTTATGTTGAAAGGTGTGATATTTATACTGATAACAATAGTTTAAAGTATATTTTCACACAAAAGGAGCTGAATATGCGCTAAACAAGATGGTTGGAACTGATTAAGGATTATGACTACTCAATTCATTATCACCCTGGGGAAGAAAAAAATGAGGCAGATGTATTGAGTCGACAAGACCATGCTAGCTTATCCATGATGAGGATCACAAAAGATCCAATATTTATGGATTTACAAAGTATGGATCTTGGAATTATAATGGAAGGGGAGAAATCTTATCTTTCTCAAATGAATGTTCAACCATATATACATGTGAAGATTAAAGAGGCACAAAAAAGATGTTGAGCTACAAAAGAAGGTGAGAAATGTTCCTGAATTCAACCTTGATTGTGATGGGATAATAAGGTTCAGGAATCGGGTTTGTTTTCCTCCCATACAAGAATTAATGAAGGAGCTACTGGATGAGGATAATAGTTATTCATTTTCTATTCATCCTAGAAGTACAAAGATGTACAGGGACCTGAAAGAGTACTTCTGGTGGGATGGAATAAAAAGAGATGTTTCTGAATATGTCCCTCGATGCATGGTTTGTCAGTAAGTTAAAGCTGAGAGACAAAAGTCTAAGGGAATGTTACAACCATTACCCATACCAGAATGGAAATGGGAAAACATCACTATGGACTTTGTCACCGGACATCCAAAAACCTCCAAAAGCAATAATGATATCTGGGTTATATTTGATCGTCTTATGAAGTCGGCACACTTCATTGCTGTTAGGGAAAATTTCTCTCTGGATCAGCTTGCCAAGATATATGTAAAGGAAGTTGTAAGATTGCATGGAGTACCACTTTCCATTATATCTGATCGGGATCCGATGTTTACCTCGAAGTTCTAGCGAAGTCTTCAGCATACTCTAGATACAGAGTTGAGTTTCAACACAGCTTACCATCCTTAGACAGACGGTCAGTCTGAGAGGATAATTCAAACTCTAGAAGACATGTTGAGAGCTTTCTCTATGGATTTCAAAGGTGTTTGGGATCAACACCTACCTTTGGAGGAATTTTCCTATAATAATAGCTTTCACTCGAGTATTCAGATGGCTCCTTATGAAGCTCTCTATGGAAAGAAATGCAGAACTCCAACTTGCTGGGATGAAGTTGGGAAAAGAAAGCTATTAGGACCTGATCTTTTTGATGAGATGGCAGAAAAAGTCTGATCTATTCAACAACACATAAGAGCATCTCAGAGTCAACAAAAAAGTTATTCCTACAACCTAAGAAAACACCTAGAGTTTGAAGTGGGTGATAAAGTGTTATTATGAATATCTCCTTGGAAGAGAGTAATGAGATTTGGGAAGAAGGGAAAGCTGAGCCCTAGGTATATCTGTCCTTTCAAAATACTAGATTGTGTTGGGAAGGTAGCTTATCGATTGGCGCTTCCACCGAATCTCTCTCAAGTTCATGATGTGTTCCACGTATCTCTCCTAAGAAAGTACATACCCGATCCTTAACATGTACAAACCTCAGAAGTTGTACCGTTGTAGCAAGATCTTTCTTATAACTAACAACTGATAGAGATTCTAGATCGTAGCGAAAAAGTTCTACAGAACAATACCACTCGCATGGTGAAAGTTTGATGGAGGAACCACCAATTAGAAGAAGCTACATGAGAACTTGAGGATATGTTTAGGGAGAGGTATCCTCATCTGTTTGTTACGAAGTGACGAATTTCGAGGGAGAAATTAATTTTAAGGGGGGTAGAATGTAACACCCTGATATTTTATGAGAAGTATATATTTTTTATGTATTATGTTATACGCTAAAGAATCTTTCACTTCCCACAACACTAGCTTGGCTTTCGTTACACGCAATCGCGACCTTTCTCGATAGCATGTGTAGTACACAATACCGAGTTTCACTAAACAACGATATATTATTATAATATTATAAACTAGCCATTATGAATAGTATTAACTGAATTTTGAATTTTATAACATTATAATTCATCTTATACATTTTTTATAATGAGGTATGAAAACAAAATCAGTTTTTTGGATAAAAGAAGTATTTTTCAAAAAATGCAGTTTTACCACCTTTTGATGGAACACCCATTTTAAATCTAGTTTTTGACATGTTTATAAGTTGAATTTGACAAAATAAAATTATCCTTTTGAATCAGGATATAAAAATTTACTTTGGATATTTTTTTTCATATTATTCTGGCAACTTTCATATTTTGATGAATAGTAAAAACACGCTATATTTTAATTAAAAACAACTTTTTTCATCCTAATAATTTATATGGTTATATTATAATGGATTTAAAGTATAAATAGAATATATTTTTACCATTTAATATAATTTAAGTCATTAGAATTAATTTTACATTGAATTCACAGGTAAAAACACTTCAATCTTTGGCAATGTTTTAACTTTTAAAACCCATTTGCTTAACAACGGGATTAATTTTAAATTAATTACTACAACTTATGTGTTTTGAATTCTAAAACATTTATTCAATATTTGTAATTAGTAGGTCCAAATTTTGTTAATAGGTTACTTTTTTTATATTATGAATAGTAACTATGGTAATTTTTATTTACTGTGGTTAAAAGTAAATAGGGTAATTCAAGGTTAAAAGAATATTATAATAATTCAAAATTACCTTGAAACTTATCCTAACCTTATTGGATGAGTCGTTTCCGACCATGGCCATCCTTGGGTCGATTTTGGGACCCCATTGAGCCACTTGGTAGTGATAATGGCAATTTTTATTAATTAATTTAATGTAAAGTCAAAATTGACATTAACAAAAATCTTTTAGTAATTAATTTTTATAAGGGGTTATATAGATTAAATTTTCGACTATAAAAATTCATTGGAAAGATAAAGATATTTCATACATAATTATATTTTTTTATAATTTTTAGACACCAAAAAAATTAAATTATTTATGACACAATAATGATGAAGTATTTACCTCATTAATAAATGATTAAAATAAATAAGATTATAATGATTACAATATTTTCGAAAACATGTCCAATTCTGATTGGATGATTTTATTTCGACCATGAGTCATCTTATATTTATCTCTAATGATTGTTGGACCTTTTTAAACCGAAGATAAGTTTATAATAAAATAATATTTCCACGCTTTCCAAAGGTGCCCCTATCCTCCCTTATAAAAGGGAACCTCCCCCCTCTCCTCCTCACACCAATTTGAGCCTTCATGCTCGGCCAACCCCTGCCCATTTCACTTCCCCACTACCTTAAAAACCTACTAGAGTTACTGGTCTTCTCTAAAGACCAAATCTAGTGCCCTAAGAGAAAGTTTAAAGGAGGCACTTCGAGAAAGAGGTAATACCTTCTACCGTTTTCTTCAAAGTTCCATTATTCTTCTACTCCCTCTTCTTTAGTTGTTTCATTATGAGGTAATAACATTAGTATCCCTCATATACTGATATGTTATTATAAATATTAAACAACCATATTTCACCTCTTATCCATCCTATGGTAAACAAAATCACCGCGCGTGCGTACGTACGGAATACCGTATCCATGCTGTGGTGTAATATGTTTTCCACCACCACCTTACTTGGATGGGTATAATGGTGTAAATAAATAACTATATATGATTATTTTAAAGTGGTATTGATTCTGAAATATTATACATACACTTCAAAACAATTCCATGATCATGGGAATGATATCATCGCTCGTGCGTACATACAGCCTACAGTCTCCACGATGTGATGCGACTCGTTCTATTAGATATTCTTTAAATAATGATTATATAAATGAATTGAATGAATTAATATGATATATATTACACTAATACAATTCTGTAAATGATGTATCTATATCCTATAAATAGGAATAAGAATTTATTTGACAATACACGCAAATAAACATAAAGCAATAAACACCCAAATAACAAGTAGTAATGAAATATTACTAATAAGAAGATACAAATATGACCATATATGATATCATAACAATACATATAATTCTTTAATAAGTCAATTACATTATTTAAATCATTATACAGTAGGTTCGGACACGTACAAAGCATATCGGACCTAAGGTAATGGAAAATCTCACAATCTCATTTTTATCCGAGTTTGCTTGTACTTTGGTATTTACTGGGGTGTATTTTATCATTAACATATATTTTTCCTCAATATGTAATATTATTTCTATCCTTCTACAATTTTTTAAATCCAATTTTACCCTTCGGTGAGTTTTTAGTAAAATATATGAAAGGAATCTTTTGTCATTTTTCGTATGAGGTACTTTTTGACTTTTCTGGCGAAAGTACTAGAAGAATGTTTTTCTAACTTATACGGAATGAATGGATTTTTAGAAAATTATTTCCAAGATTCTTCCTTTACATGTTTTCGAGTTTATTTTTAATCAACTTATTTTAGTTTAAAATTCTATGACAAGTTAAAAAAGGATAAATGTTTTTGAAGTAGAAAGGATATTTTCCTCAAGAATGGAGTTCAAGTGTTTTATCAAAATTATTTTCCATATAAGATAAAATAGTATTCTATTTCTATCTCTATTTTTACATTGATTTGATTGTTTTATGATGGAATTAATTTTATGATGTCCTTTTATCTTATATGGTTTATGTTATGATGGCATGATGTTTAAGAATCCCATTTTTATTACATGAGTTATGTTATGATGTATGATTTATAATTTTGTAGAACACATAAAAATGGTTCCATTATGAGATGGGTGGGACCTATATCCCCCACCAATGCATTGGGTAAAGATTTATATCTCATGAGATAGACATGGATGGAATGACAAGTTAAACAGGTTCAGTGATACAGGACTGGAACGAGGAGTAAACTCGGTTCAGTAATTGACTTTGACCTCTATGATGGTCTTGGCAATGATCCTTGACTAATATGAAATGATTTTTTATGATTCTGTGTGTATGCCACAAAGTTTCATGTTTTAAGTTATGATTATTTGGTTTTACTTTTCATTACTATGATTTATCCCATGACATGATATTATGACCTCTTTTATAGGTTAAGATTTTCAAAGTGTTATGTTCTTATGAATATGATATGACTCATATTTCTTTAGTTTACCCTTAGTGAGAATTTGAGCTCACCATTTTGTATGTTTTCTTTTCCCTAGTTCAGGAAGAAGGATATTAAGTAGGATATTCCAAAAAGGGACTCTAGATATGATGAAATAAATGGGAGACAATGTAGTTGATTTTATGAACCAGTTGTTTATGTTTCCCAGTTTCTAAAGACATTATTCCTATACGGTCCTTTCATGGTTTTGTTATATATTGTAATAAGTATGCTTCAACTCTGAAGTAATAGCAGTGTATGTAAAGTATGGGTTGTTATAACACATCACAGGAAAGACCCAATGTGACATTAAATAAATCATCTGCAAAATTAGGATATTTTGCATCAAATCTCCACCATGATAATCCATCACACTATTGCCATTAATTCTCTCATTATTATTCCATTTCATATAGTATCATATTTCAATAGACATGAATAGGTTTTGAGGCATTGTAACAAATTGAATGTTCCACATGACATTGTGTGGCACAATAGCTGGTGTACATATGCATTTTCCTTCAATCAAGATATAATTATTTCTTTATAGTCATTAGGTTCACCTATTTACTCCCAAAATAAACTTCTATATTTTCTAAACCAATGAATTTTATTAGTATAAAATCTATGTTTCTTAATTAACATCCACACACAAAAATGATTTGTGTAAATATCTACACCATCAAGAAGAATGTAATTAAAAAAAGGTAAGAATATAATCGTGTGTGGTCTTAGAAATTCCAGACATGTTTCTTCCATGATTTCACCACATTAAAAATAAAAACCTATCATTCTAGTACTATAATGACCCATACTTTACATACATTGTTAATACTTCAAAATTGAAGCACACTTATTGAAACATATAACAAAACCATGAAAGGATCGTATAGGTATAGTGTCTTTAGAAACTGGGAAACATAAACAATTGGTTCATAAAGCATCTACATTGTCTCCCATTTATTTCATCATATCTAGTGTCCCTTTTGGAATATCCTACTTAATAACCTTCTTACTGACCTGGGGGAATGAAAACATACAAAAGGGTGAGATCAAATGCTTAGTAAGGTAAAACAAAAGAAAAATCGATCACATCATATTCATTAGAACGTAACATTTTGGAAATCTTAACCTGCAAAAGAAATCATGATTTCATATCATGGGATAAATCATAGAAGTGAAATGTAATCCCAATAATCATAACATAGAACATGAAACTTTGTGTCATACACACATAATCAAATAGAATCATTTCTTAGTAGTTAAGACTCATAGCCAAGACTATCATAGCGGAAAAAGTCCATTTCTGAACCGAGTTGACTCCTCATTTCAGTCCTGTTTTACTGAACCGGATTATCTTGTCGTTCCATCCATGTCTATCTCATGAGATATAAAACTTTACCCAATGCATTGGAGGGAGATATAGGTCCCACCCATCTCATAATGATACCATTCTTATGTGTTCCACAAAATCATAAATCATACATCATTGCATAACCCATGTAATAAACATGGGATTCTTAAACATAATGACATCATAAAACAATTCATATAAGATAAATGAATTCATAAAAATAATTCCATCACAACATAATCAAATCACTGTAATAAAAGGGATAGAAACATAACACTATATTATCTTAGATAGAAAATAATTTTGATAAAACACTTGAACTCCATTCTTGAAGAAAATATCCTTTCTTCTTCAAAAACATTTTCCTTTCTTAACATGTCATACAATTTTAAACTAAAAGAAGTTGATTAAAAATAAACTTGAAAACTTGTAAAGTAAGATTCTTGGAAATAATGTTTTAAAAATCCATTCATGCTGTATAAGTTTAATAACATTCTTCTCGTACTTTTGTCGAAAAAGTCAAAAAGTACCTCGTACGAAAAATGACAAAAGATTTCTTTCATATCTTTCACTAAAAACTCATCAAAGTGTAAAATTGGATTTAAACAACTTTAGGTGTATGGCGATAATATTACATATTGAGGAAACATGGATGTGGATGATAAAATACACCCCAGTAAATACCAAAGTATAAACAATCTTAGATAAAATGAGATTGTGATATTTTCCCTTGCCTTAGGTCCGATTTGCTTCGTAAGTGTCTGAACCTCCTGTATAATGATTTAAATAATGTCATTTAATTATTCCAGAATCATACTCATTGTTATTATATCATATATGGCCATATTCTTAGCTTCTTATTAGTAATATTTCATTGCTACTTGTTATTCGGGTGTTTATTACTTTTTGTTCTTACGCGTGTTTTGTCGAATAAATTCTTATTCTTCTATTTAGGTTATAGATACCTCATTTCCAGAATGGTATTAGTGTATTATATATCATATTAATTCATTCAATTCATTTATATAATCATTATTCAATGAAGATCATGTAGAACGAGTCGCATCACATCGTGGAGTCGGTATTCCATATGTACGCACGAGCGATGATATCGTTCCCATGATCGTGGAATTGTATTGGAGTGTATGTATACTATTTCAGAAATAATATCACATTACAATAATCATATATAGTTATTATTTGCACCATTATACCCATCCAAGTAAGGTGGTGGTGGAAAATAGATTACACCACAGCGTGGAGACGGTATTCCGTACGTACACACGCGCGGTGATTTCATTTTCCGTATGATGGATAAGAGGTGAAATAGGGTTGTTTCATATTTATAATAACATAATTATATGAGGGATACTGATTTTATTTCCTCATAATGAAACAACTAAATAAGAGGGAGTAAAATAAGAATGGATCTTGATGAAAACGTTAGAAGGTATTACCTCTTTCTCGAAGTGCCTCCTTTAAACTTTCTATTAAGGCACTAGAGTTGGTCTTTTGAGAAGACCAGAACCTCTAGTAGGTTTCTACGGAATTGGGGAAGTGAAATGGGCCGGGTTTGGCTGAGCATGAAGGCTCAAACTAGTGTGAGGAAGAGAGTGAGGAGGTGCCCTTTTATACGGGAGGAGAGGTGCACCATTGGAAAAACTAAAAATATTATTTTATTATAAAGTCATATATTCAGTTTTTAATAGCTCAAAATTGATTTATTTAGAAGCTAAGGTGGGTATGGGTCGGAATCCTTTCATCCAATATAATTTAGACAAGTTTATGTCATTATATTAAACTTATCTTTTAGTTTTAACTCTTAGTTAATTATATTGACATTTACCATGTCACTTTGTATTTTTATATTATATAATTAATAAACATACCATATATATCCATGTGACCCCCAAGTGGTACATTAATGATACACCTATCATGATATAAGTATCTTGGCCAAATTGTAGATTTTTAGGAATATAATAACAATTAATAATATAATATTTGTTTTAAAAACTATTTTATGTCAATTATGACACTATTTGGTAATTGATTTTTGTGAAAATCATAACAGAAAGATTAGTTCGAAAAAAGATAATTAAATCAATACTAACCTTTCATATTAACATAAAAAGTATTGTAATTCATAAAAATTCTCAAATTAAATTTATTTTGGTATTTATTACATCAATTATGCCAATATTTCATTAATAAGATAATTACTGCATCATCATTGTGTCATAAATAAATAAAAATTATTTATTGTCTAAAAATTACAAATAAAATACCATTATGTAGGAAGTCTTTTTAGCTTTCTAATTAATATTTATAGTCGAAAATATAATTTATATAACCCCTTATAAGAATTAATTACTAAAAGATTTTTGTTAATGTCAATTTTGTCTTTACATTAAATTAATTACTCCAAATTGTCATTTTCACTACCAAGTGGCTCAATGGGGTCCCAAAATCGACCCAAGGATTCCCATGGTCGTCCACTACTCATCCAATAAGGTTAGGACAAGTTTCAAGGTAATTTAAAATTATTATAATATTCTTTTAACATTTAATTACCCTATTTACCTTTAACCGTAGTAAATAAAAATTACCGTAGTTACTATTCATAATATCAAAAAAAATAAAAGTAACCTATTAACATAATTTGGACTCACTGATTCCAAATATGGAATCTATTTTTCAAAATTCAAAACACATAAGTTGCAGTAATTAATTTAAAATTAATCCTGTTGTTAAGCAAATGGGTTTTAAAAGTTAAAACATTGCCAAAGATTGAAATGTTTTTACCTAAGAATTGAATGTAAAATTAATGATAATGACATACATTATATTTAATGGTAAAAATATATTCTATTTATACTTTAAAAACATTCAATATTATAATTTAACCATATAAAGTATCGTGATGAAAAAAGTTGTTTTTAATTAAAATATAGCGTGTTTTTACTATTCATTAAAATATGAATGTTATCAGAATAATATGAAAAATTTATCGAAAGTAAATTTTTATATCCTGATTCTAAGGAAGAATTTTATTTTTTCAAATTGAACTTATAATCTTGTAAAAAACTAGATTTAAAGTGGGTGCACCATCAAAAGGCGGTAAAACTGTATTTTTTTAAAAATACTTCTTCTATCCAAAAAACTGATTTTGTTTTCATACCTCATTATAGAAAATGTATAAGATGAATTATAATGCTATAAAATTCAAAATTCAGTAAATACTATTTATAATGGCTAGTTTATAATATTATAATATATTGTTGTTTAGTAAAACTCGGTATTGCGTACTACACACGCTATTGAGGAAGGTCGTGATTGTGTGTAACGCAAGCCAAGCTAGTGTTGTGTGTAGTGGAAGATTCATTTCCGTATAACATATTACATAAAAAAATATACTTCTCATAAAATATCAGGGTGTTACATTCTACCCCCCATAAAATTAATTTCTCCCTCGAAATTTGCCACTTCGTAACAAACAGATGAGGATACCTCTCCCTCATCATATCCTCAAGTTCCCATGTAGCTTCTTCTAATTGGTGGTTCCTTCATAAAACTTTCACCAAGCGAGTGGTGTTGTTCTGTAGGACTTTTTCACTACGATCCAGAATCTCTATCAGTTTTTCTTCACAAGAAAGATCTTGTTCCAGCGGTACAACTTCTGAGCATAGTACATGTGAAGGATCAGGTATGTACTTTCTCAGGAGAGATACATGGAACACATTGTGAACTTGAGAGAGATTCAGTGGAAGCACCAATCGGTAAGCTACCTTCCCAACACGATCCAGAATTTCAAAAGGACTGATATATCTTGGGCTCAACTTTCCCTTCTTTCCAAATCTCATTACTCTCTTACAAGGAGATATTCTTAAGAACACTTTATCACCCACTTCAAACTCTAGGTCTTTTCTTCAGTTGTCGGCATAATTTTTTTGTCGACTCTGAGCTGCTCTTATGTGTTGTTGAATAGATCTGACATTTTCTTCCATCTCATCAACAAGATCAGATCCTAATAGCTTTCTTTCCCCAACTTTATCCCAGCAAGTTGGAGTCATGCATTTCTTTCCATAGAGAGCTTCATAAGGAGCCATCTGAATACTGGAGTGAAATCTATTATTATAAGAAAATTCTACCAAAGGTAGGTGTTGATACTAACCACCTTTGAAATCCATAGAGCAAGATCTCAACATATCTTCTAATGTTTGAATTGTCCTCTCAGACCGACCGTCTATCTGAGGATGATAAGCAGTGCTGAAACTCAAATCTGTATCCAGAGTATGTTGAATACTTTGCCAGAACTTTGAGGTAAACCTTAGATCCTAATCAGATATAATGGAAAGTGGTACTCCATGCAATCTTACCACTTCCTTTACATATATCCTGGCAAGCTGATCCAGAGAGAAATCCTCTCTAATAGTAATGAAGTGTGCCGACTTTGTAAGACGGTCAACTATGACCCAGATAGCATTATTGCCTTTGGATGTTTTAGGAAGTCCAGTGACAAACTCCATAGTGATGTTTTCCCATTTCCATTCTGGTATGGGTAATGGTTGTAACATCCCCTTGGACTTCTATCTCTCAGATTTAACTTGCTGACAAACCAAGCATCGAGAGGCATATTCAACAACATCTCTTTTCATGCCATCCCACCAGAAGTACTCTTTCAGGTCCCTATACATCTTTGTGCTTCCCGGATGAATAGAGAATGAAGAACTATGAGCCTCATCTATAAGCTCCTTCTTTAATTATGGAATGGGAGGAACACAAACCCGATTCCTGAAATTTATTATCCCATCATAATCATGGTTGAATTCAGGACCATTTTTCACCTTCTTTTGTAACTCGAAATCTTCTTTCTATGCCTCTTTAATCTTCACTTGTATAGATGGTTGAAAATTCATTTGAGAAAGATACAATTTTCCCCCTTCCATTATAATTTCAAGATCCATCCTTTGTAAATCCATAAATATTGGATCTTTTGTGATCCTCATCATGGATAAACTGGAATGGTCTTGTTGACTTAATGCGCCTGCCACCTTGTTTTCTTTCCTAGGGTGGTAATGAATTGAGCAGTTGTAATCCTTAATCAGCTCCAACCATATTCTTTAGCATATATTCAGATCCTTTTGTGTGAAAATATACTTTAAACTTTTATGATCAGTATAAATATCACACCATTCTACATAAAGATAATTCCTCCAAATCTTTAATGCGAAGATTACCGCAGCTAACTCCAAATCATGAGTTGGGTAATTTTACTCATGGATTTTCAACTGTTGTGAGGCATAAGCTATCACCATATCATTTTTCATAAGAACACACCCCAATCCCTTCTTGGATGCATCACTGTAGATCACAAATCTTTCTCCACTACAAGGAAGTATGAGCACAGGTGCACTGGATAACCTTCTTTTCAACTCCTTGAAATTCTCTTCACATTCCTCCATCCAAAAAAACTTAACTCCTTTCTGAGTCAACATGGTGAGTGGATTAGATAATCGTGAAAAATCTTTCACAAAACGTTGATAATATCTAGCCAAACCAAGAAAACTTCGGATCTCAGTTACTGTTGTTGGTCTCGACCATCTTTTGATAACCTCTGTTTTTTCTGGATCCACAGATATCCCTTCTTTTGAGATTATGTGACCGAAAAATGCATCTTTTTTAAGCCAAAATTCACACTTGGTAAATTTGGAATAAAGATTATCCTTTCTTAGGGTCTTCAATATAATTCCCAAGTGATCTTCATGTTCTTCCTTGCTATTTGAATAGACAAGAATATCATCTATAAAGACTACCACAAACTGATCAAGATAGTCTCTAAAGACTCTATTCATCAGATCCATGAAGATATCAGGGGCATTAGTAAGACCAAATGGCATCACTATAAATTCATAGTGTCCATACCTTGTACAGAAATCCGTCTTTGGTATATCCTCCCTTTTGACCCTTAATTGATGATACCTTGAACGAAGATCATTCTTGGAAAAGTATTGAGCTCCGCGTAGTTGGTCAAATAAGTCATCAATGCGTGGTAGAGGATATTTGTTCTTGATATTGATCTTGTTAAGTTCTCGATAATCAATGCAGAGTCTCATTGATCCATCTTTCTTCTTAACAAACAGAACATGTGCTCCCCAAGGTGACGCACTAGGGCATATGAATCCCTTATCAAGATTCTCTTGGAGTTTATTCTTCAATTCCTGCAACTCAATTGGGGCCATTCTATAAGGTGTCTTTGAAATAGGCAAAGCACCCTGTACGAGTTCTATTGACAACTCTACTTCACGATTTGGTGGAGGACCCGGAAATTCCTCTGGAAAAACATTGTCAAACTCCCCTACAATGGGAATATTCTTAATCGTGAGTTTCTCACCAACCAGTTGAGATAAATAACATTCATTTAGTGGAATCATGACCCATAAGATGGAATAAATTTCCACTGGAAGGTTATGTTCATCCTTGCATCAATAGACGATCATAGATTGATCTGGAATATGAAATGTGACTTCCCTTCTTTGGAAATTGATATGAGCTCCATATAAAGAAAGCCAATCCACCCCAAGAATCACATCAAATTCCACTATAGGAAGGATCACAAGATTTGTAGTAAGCACCTTCCCACAAACTTCAATCGGAGAAGAATTATAAACTTTTGATGCTACTGTTGTTCCATTAGGAGTTGTCACAGCTAACTCAACATCTAATTTTTGAGTTAATACGGTGATACCCTTAGAAAAGTCTTCAGAAATAAAATAGTGGGTGGATCCAGAATCAAATAAAAAATTTTCTACTTTAGAGTGGATGGTAAGTGTACCTTTCACCACTTCGTTATCATACTCCACATCGCTGATAGAAATTGCATGAAACTTTCCTTTGTCTTTATCCTTAAGAGTTTTTCGATGTCGATCATCATCATCAACCCCTGGATTAGGGCATTGATTAGCATAATGCCCCATTTCCTTGCACATGAAACATTGAAGTGTAGTAGGTTTATTCTGTGTATCCCTTCCTTTGTTTTCATCATTAGACAATTTCTTATGATTATTTCGTCATTCAATTTCCTGATGACCTTCTTTTCCACACTTATAACATTTGCTTGTCCCCTTAAGACAATTTCCTTCATGTTTCTTTCCACACTTTGAGCATAAGGGAAAACTCATCTTCTTTTCAGTGTGCTCTTTATATTTTACTTTGAATTCCATTTTCCTCTTCTTATCAAACCCATATGACTGATGGGTTACTCCAATCTCTATCTCAACCTTGAGAGCACATCAAACAATTTCCTCGTAGCTATTGAATTCCCTTATGGCTATCACCCTTCGAAGACTTGGTTTTAAGCCACTAAATAATCGATCGATCTTACTCTCGGGTTGGATAATAATATCAGAAGCGTACCTTGCAAGTCTTGTAAAATTTTCTTCATAGGTACCAACAGATTCATCATCCTTTTGCTTCGGTTCAAGAAACTCCTTGTCCATATTTGTTTGAAGAATGTGAGGGAAGTACTTAATGAAAAATAAGTTCTTGAACTCATCCCATTCCATGGACTCAATTTCATCCCTTTGCCTCGTATTCTTAATAAGATTCCACCATTGATCAGCTTCACCTTCCAAACGATAAACTGCTAAGATGACTTTATCATGTCCAAAACATTGAATAACTGAAAATATCTTTTTAGTGGTACTGATCCATTTTTCAGCCACTAATGGATCAGAAGGCCCGATGAATGAAGGTGGACGCTCCATCATGAAGGATTCAATAGAATGTCTCTCCTTCCTTTGCTCGTTTGGAAGTCCTGCATGATTCATTGCTTGATAATGTTGTGTGAGCATGGCTACAAGATTTTTCATTCCAGCACCCATAATGTTTGGTTTCTCAGGGGGACAATCATTGCATTTCCCATCGCTTTCTGAATTAACACAGTTCCTTCAGGTTCCATCCATTGACTAAAACCAAGAAGAATAGTGTGAGCAACACTAATTATAATAGGAAAACCACATAATCAAGAATAAAATTTCACACATAAGGTCTTATCTTAGGTTGTTCATTACCATTTCTAAAACACTATGACTGTGTTCTATGCTTAGACTTATACTTAGGGTTCTTACTAAGTCATTCAAATCCTAGTTTCCAAAGGTTGACTATACGTTTCCTCTTATACCAACTGTAATGACCTATACTTTACATACATTGTTAACACTTCCAAATTGAAGCACACTTATTACAACATATAACAAAACCATGAAAGGACCGTATAGGTATAGTGTCTTTAGAAACTGGGAAACATAAACAACTGGTTCATAAAGAATCTACATTATCTCCCATTTATTTCATCATATCTAGAGTCCCTTTTGGCATATCCTACTTAATAACCTTCTTCCTAACCTGGGGGAAAGAAAACATACAAAAGGGTGACCTCAAATGCTCAGTAAGGGTAAACAAAAGAAAAATAAATCACATCATATTCATAAGAACATAACATTTTGGAAATCTTAACCTGGAAAAGAAATCATAATTTCATATCATGGGATAAATCATAGAAGTGAAATGTAATCCCAATAATCATAACATAAAACATGAAACTTTGTGGAATACACACATAATCATAGATAATCATTTCTTAGTAGTCAAGACTCATATCCAAGACTATCTTAGCAGACAAAGTCCATTTCTGAACTGAGTTCACTCCTCGTTTCAGTCCTGTTTCACTGAACCGGATTAACCTGCCGTTCCAGCCATGTCTATCTCATGAGATATAAATCTTTACCCAATGCATTAGAGGTAGATATAGGTCCCACCCATATCATAATGATACCATTCTTCTGGGTGCCACAAAATCATAAATCATACATCATTGCATAACCCATGAAATAAAAATGGGATTCTTAAACATCATGACATCATAAAACAATTCATATAAGATAAAGGAATTCATAAAAATAATTCTATCACAACATAATCAAATCAATGTAACAATAGGGATAGAAATAGAACCCTATATTATCTTAGATGGAAAATAATTTTGATAAAACACTTGAACTCCATTCTTGAGGAAAATATCCTTTCTTCTTCAAAAACATTTTCCTTTATTAACATGTCATACAATTTTAAACTAGAAGAAGTTGATTAAAAATAAACTTTAAAACTTGTAAAGGAAGATTCTTGGAAATAATGTTTTAAAAATCCACTCATGCCGTATATGTTAAAAAAACATTCTTCTCATACTTTTGTCGGAAAAGTCAAAAATTACCTCGTATGAAAAACGACAAAAGATTCCTTTCATATCTTTTACTAAAAACTAACCGAAGGGTAAAATTGGATTTAAACAATTTTCGGTGGATGGAAATAATATTACATATTGAGGAAACATGGATGTGGATGATAAAATACACCCCAGTAAATACCAAAGTATAAACAATCTCGGATAAAATGAGATTGTGATATTTTCCCTTACCTTAGGTCTGATTTGCTTCATAAGTGTACGAACCTCCTGTATAATGATTTAAATAATGTCATTGACTTATTCCAGAATCATAATCATTGTTATGATATCATATATGTCCATATTCTTAGCTTCTTATTAGTAATATTTCATTGCTACTTGTTATTCGGGTGTTTATTACTTTTTGTTCTTATGTGTGTTTTGTCGAATAAATTCTTATTCTTCTCTTTAGGTTATAGATAACTCATTTCCATAATTGTATTAGTGTAATATATATCATATTAATTCATTAAATTCATTTATATAATCATTATGCAATGAATATCATGTAGAATGAGTCGCATCACATCGTGGAGATGGTATTCCGTACGTACGCACAAGCGATGATATCGTTCCCATGATCGTGGAATTGTATTGGAGTGTATGTATAATATTTCAGAATCAATATCACTTTAAAATAATCATATATAGTTATTATTTAAACCATTATACCCATCCAAGTAGGTGTTGGTGGAAAATAAATTACACCTAAGTGTGGAGACGGTATTCCGTACGTACGCACGCGCGGTGATTTCATTTTTCGTAGGATGGATAATAGGTGAAATAGGGTTGTTTCATATTTACAATAACATATAAGTATATGAGGAATACTTATGTTATTACCACATAATTAAACAACTAATTAATAGGTAGTATAAGAAGAATGGAACTTGAAGAAAACGGTAGAAGGTATTACCTCTTTCTCGAAGTGCCTCCTTTAAACTTTCTCTTAAGGAACTAGAGTTGGTCTTTTTAGAAGGCCAGTACCTCTAGTAGGTTTCTAAGGAAGTGGTTAATTGAAATGGGCAGGGTTTTGCTGAGCTTGAAGGGTCAAATTAGTGTGAGGAAGAGAGGGAGGAGGTTCCCTTTTATAAGAGAGGAGAGGGGCACCTTTGGAAAAACTAAAAATATTATTTTATTATAAAGTCATATTCGGTTTTTAATAGCTTTAAATTGATTTATTTAAACGATAAGGTGGGGATGGGTCGAAACCTATTATCCAATAGAATTTTGACAAGTTTAGGTCATTATATTAACCTTATCATTTAGTTTTAACTCTTACTTAATTAGATTGACATTTAACAAGTCACTTTGTATTTTTATATTATATAGTTAATAAACTCACCATATACATCCAAGTGACCCCCAAGTGGTCCATTAATGATACACCTATAATGATATAAGTATCATGGACTAACCGTAGATTTTTAGGAATATAATAACAATTAATAATATAATATTTGTTTTAAAAACTATTTTTTTGTCAATTTTGACACTATTTGGTAATTAATTTTTTTGAAAATCATAACAGAATGATTAGTTCGAAAAAGGATAATTAGATCCATAATAAAATGTCATATTAACATATAAAATTATTCTAATTCATAAAAATTATCAAATTACTTTTATTTGGGTATTTATAACATCAATTATGTCAATATTTCATTAATAAGATAATTGCTGCATCATCATTGTGTCATAAAGAAATTAAATTATTTATCGTCTAAAATTTACAAATAAAATACCATTATGTAGGAAATATTTTTATATTTCTCATTAATATTTATAGTCGAAAATATAATTTATATAACCCCTTATAAGAATTAATTACTAAAAGATTTTTGTTAATGTCAATTTTGTCTTTACATTAAATTAATTAATCCAAATTGTCATTGTCACTACCAAGTGGCTCAATGGGATCCCAAAATAGACCCAAGGATGCCCATGGTCGGCCACTACTCATTAAATAAGGTTATGACAAGTTTCAAGGTAATTGTGAATTATTATAATATTCTTTTAACATTGAATTACCCTATTTACCTTTAACCGTAGTAAATAAAAATTACCGTAGTTACTATTCATAATATCAAAAAAAAACCTATTAACATAATTTGGACTCACTGATTCCAAATATGGAATCCATTTTTCAAAATTCAAAACACCAAAGTTGCAGTAATTAATTTAAAATTAATCTCGTTGTTAAGAAAACGAGTTTTAAAAGTTAAAACATTGTCAAAGATTGAAATGTTTTTACCTATGAATTCAATGTAAAATTAATGATAATGACATAAATTATATTAAATGGTAAAAATATATTCTATTTATAATTTAAAAACATTAAATATTATAATTTAACCTTATAAAGTATTGCGATGAAAAAAGTTGTTTTTAATTAAAATATTGCGTGTTTTTACTATTCATTAAAATGTGAAAATTATCAGAATAATATGAAAAATTTATCCAAATTAAATTTTTATATCCTGAAAATAAGGAATAATTTTAGTTTTTCAAATTTAACTTATAAACTTGTTAAAAAAACTATATTTAAAGTGGGTGCGCCATCAAAAGGCGGTAAAACTGCATTGTTTTTTAAAAATACTTCTTTTATCCAAAAAACGGATTTTGTTTTCATACCTCATTATAGAAAATGTATAAGATGAATTATAATTTTATAAAATTCAAAATTAAGTTAATACTATTTATAATGGCTAGTTTATAATATTATAATATATCATTGTTTAGTGAAACTCGGTATTGCATACTACACACGCTATCGAGGAAGGTCGTGATTGCGTGTAACGCAAGCCAAGGTAGTGTTGTGTGTAGTGGAAGATTCATTTCCATATAACATATTACATAAAAAATATACTTCTCATAAAATATCAGGGTGTTACAAGTACATTCGTGATATACAAGATTTATAGCATCATACATTAAATTTTCCACTCTCTCAACATCATCATCATTAGTCTTTTCCTCATGTATATTGATATCATTATTTTCTTTCACTGACATACTATATCTATCATTATGTTTCACAAATGAATACCGATCAAATATCAAATTATACATACCACTTCTTTCATTACATTTACGAATTGTAGAATATTTTCTCCTCTCTCTATTGTGATACCAAACATGATATTTTGTTTTAAATACATATTTTTTATATGTTTGAAGACTTTTTATCAGCATAACCATGGTCTTCTAACAAATTTATAACATTGACACTATATAAAACCTCTAACTAAAGAATTTTTAAATGCTTAATCTAAAATTTTTTCCAAAATCTATGGAAATTTGGTTGAAATATGACTGGTATGATACATATAGCTTCAAATTATTCTATGACAGGTAAAAAAAAGTTATGTTCTTATCAACAATTTAAACCATAATTACAATGATATCCAAATTCAAATAAAAATTAAAATTATCGTGTAGATGAAATTAGATAAAATAATAGAAAACCAAATTTAATACAATGCATGATGTGTGTGACAATTATTGAATAATATTTTGTCTATCCTAATAAATAATAAGTCTTATCACAAGATAAAACCAATGCAAACTTATATAAATGATGCAAAACTCTATCAATAATTTAAGTAACTTTGAAAACCATCCCTCACCAATCCAACTCAAGACTACGATGGTGGTTTAAATTGTGTAAAATGTATGGTTTATACACATGATCACGAGATATCACCACAATAGATATATCCATGATACTAGAAAAAGAAGATATGATAACCCATGAGTCTGTATTTAGATATAGAAAACTGTTGAAACAAAAATACTGAAAGACCCCCCCCCCCCAAATATAAGTATTTCATCTTTATAGTATACCATTATAGGAGGATTATTTTAAATAAACATGATAAATCAATCCAACATGGTCATTCCCCTAAATAAAACCACTCTCCAAAATAATCAAAATTATTTAAAAAAATTACCCATTTTTTGAAAAGTGAAACACCTTATTCAATGAGTTCCAAAACAAAATAATCTTTAAATACCAAGAATAAAAACACCAAAGTGGAAAACAAAACTTTGAAAAAATATCACAAAAATATCAAACAATATCCAACATTGATTAATTAAAAAAATTCACATTTTAAAGAAATTTATATCCAACCACTAATTATAATTAAAAAAATAACAACTATGATACTAATTACTATTACTAAGTATCTTATGATATTCTATTTAAATTTTATAACATCTTCAACTAGTTTAATATAAAAACATACCCTATATTTCACATATTAAAAATAACCAATATTTCATTACCCTTTAATATGGTATAGATTCCTCTTCATGAAATATATAAATAATATTAAAAACATATTTCATTTCACCAAAAACACTCTAAGGCATCACATCAAATAAAAAACGTTAATTTCATGGAATCCATTTTTCTCATAGAAAAATCCTTTTAAAAAAATTCATAATCATAACAGGCCAAAAAATTACTTGTAACATTATGAGAGAAATAATACTTATACAAAAGAGAAGTAAAAAATAATAAATAAAAATAAGGGAATGAAATATTACATCTTTCGATTGGTGGAATGTTTCCTGAGTAGGTGGGGGGATGCCAAAGGAACCGAGTAGTAGAGGGGGGATTCCAGCAAAGGAGGGGAGTTGGGATGGAAATATGAGGAGGGGTGGGGATGATAAGATAAGGAGATGATGGGGGGACACCAATATGAGGAGGGGAAGGGAAGTAGCTGAGGCTGGAGGTGGAAGAGAGAACTAGGGATCATCTAAGGAGGGGGTGGATGATCCTGAGAAAAGCAAGCTATATAATAGGATATATCCATGGTTTTTTAAAAATAGCGGGTATAGGATTGGGTAGATAATCTATACCCATTATTTCTCAAAACTATGGGCATAGAATCATTGGCATAAGTCCAGTTTCTAGTTGTGAATTTTTGTTATGTTATGATCTAAAGTGATTACTCTTAATCCTTCTATTTTTATGGAATGTTTTACCATCATCTCGCAAGTTATACTTCCTTATCTTGTTTATTCCTTTACCCAAAGTTTTTGATCATCCATTTCTTTCATGTGTTCCCCAGTTTATCATATTCAGTTTTATGAAATCAAATTTAATTAGGATATCATTATAGAGAATAAAATAAATAATTTTTATTAGTCTCACCTTGAATTAATATTAACATAGTCTTCCAAAGAATCTAATACTTAATATAAATGGGATATTATTAATAGATATTTATGTAAAAAACATGTAATAATATGTGTAAAATTATTAATACAATATATTTTCAATAGGAGAAATGGTTTTTCTATCCACTAGATATTAGGATGTTAAAAAATTACAAAGAATCATAGGGGAAATTATGAGGATAACTTTTAGTAATGAAAACTATTTTTTAAATTTAGTTTTGGATAGAGTGTGTGGATTCTGAGAAATTTCCTCCCTATCTAGATACGACATATGGATGTCTCTCTAGTATTGTTTTACCTAGGGGTAACAACACTAAAAGTTGTGCATTGATCTGGACATTATCGTCACTATTTTATGATAATAAGTCTTACTTGTAACACCCTGATATTTTATGAGAAGTATATTTTTTTTATTTAATATGTCATACGGAAAGTAATCTTCCACTACACACAACACTAGCTTGGCTTGCGTTACACGCAATCGCGACCTTCCTCGATAGCGTGTGTAGTACGCAATATCGAGTTTCACTAAACAACGATATATTATAATATTATAAACTAGCTGTTATAAATAGTATTAACTGAATTTTGAATTTTATAACAATATAATTCATCTTATGCATTTTCTATAATGAGGTATGAAAACAAAATCAGTTTTTTGGATAAAAGAATTATTTTTCCAAAAATGCAGTTTTACCGCCTTTTGATGGCGCACCCACTTTAAATCTAGTTTTTGACAAGTTTATAAGTTCAATTTGAAAAAATAAAATTCTTCCTTAGATTCAGGATATAAAAATTTACTTTGGATAAATGTTTCATATTATTCTGATAACTTTCATATTTTAATGAATAGTAAAAACACGCTATATTTTAATTAAAAAACAAATTTTTTCATCGCAATACTTTATATGGTTAAATTATAATATTGAATGTTTTTAAAGTATAAATATAATATATTTTTACCATTTAATATAATTTATGTCATTAGCATTAATTTTACATTGAATTCATAGGTAAAAACATTTCAATCTTTGACAATGTTTTAACTTTTAAAACCCGTTTGCTTAACAATGGGATTAATTTTAAATTAATTACTGTAACTTCTGTGTTTTGAATTTTGAAAAATGGATTCCATATTTGGAATCCGTGGGTCCAAATTATATTAATAGGTTACTTTTTTTGATATTATTAATAGTAACTACGATAATTTTTATTTACTACGGTTAAAGGTAAATAGGGTAATTCAATGTTAAAAGAATATTATAATAATTCAATATTACCTTGACACTTGTCCTAACCTTAGTGGATGAGTATTGGCCGACCATGGGCATCCTTGGGTCGACTTTGGGACCCCATTGAGCCACTTGGTAGTGACAATGGCAATTTGGATTAATTAATTTAATGTAAAGACAAAATTGACATTAATAAAAATCTTTTAGTAATTAATTCTTATAAGGGGTTATATAAATTATATTTTCGACTATAAATATTCATTATAAAGCTCAAAAAATATTTCCTACATAATGGTATTTTATTAGTAATATTTATACAATAAATAATTTAATTTATTTATGACACAATGATGATGCAGTAATTATCTTATTAATGAAATATTGACATAATTGATGTTATAAATACCCAAATAAATGTATTTTGAGAATTTTAATGAATTACAATAATTTTATACGTTAATATGACATGTTATTATTTATTTAATTACCTTTTTTCGTACTAATAATTCTGTTATGATTTTCACAAAAATCAATTACCAAATAGTGTCAAAATTGACATAAAATTGTTTTTAAAACAAATATTATATTATTAAATGTTATTATATTCCTAAAAATATAAGGATCATCCAAGATACTTATATAATGATAGATTTATCATTAATGGACCACTTGGGGTCACTTGGATGTATATGGTAAGTTTAATAACTATATAATATAAAAATACAAAGTGACATGGTAAATGTCAATCTAATTAACTATGAGTTAAAACTAAAAGATAAGGTTAATATAATGACATATACTTGTCTAAATTCTATTGGATGAGATTAGTTAGACCCATCCCCACCATATCTTCGAAATAAATCAATTTGGAGATATTAAAAACCGAATATGACTTTATAATAAAATGATATTTTTAGTTTTTCCAACGGTGCCCCTCTCCTCCCTTATAAAAGGGCACCTCCTCCCTCTCTTACTCACACCAATTTGAGCCTTAAATCTCAGCCAACCCCTATCCACTTCACTTCCCCACATCCTTAGAAACCTATTAGAGGTACTGGTCTTCTCAGAAGACCAACTCTAGTTCCTTAGGAGAAAATTTAAAGGAGGCAGTTCGAGAAAGAGGTAATACCTTCTAACGTTTTCTTCAAGTTCCATTATTCTTCTACTCCCTCTTATTTAGTTGTCTCATTATGAGGTAATAACATCAGTATCCCTCACATACTTATATGTTATTATAAATATGAAACAACCCTATTTCACCTCTTATCCATCCTACGGAAAACGAAATCACCGCGCGTGCGTACGTACGGAATACCGTCTCCACGCCGTGGTGTAATCTA
Source organism: Viscum album (assembly GCA_963277665.1). Lineage (NCBI taxonomy): Eukaryota > Viridiplantae > Streptophyta > Magnoliopsida > Santalales > Viscaceae > Viscum > Viscum album. Next base: position 759,459,074 of record OY728130.1, on the reverse strand, counting down.
TTATCCACCACCACATTACTTGGATGGGTATAATGGTGTAAATAATAACTATATATGATTATTTTAAAGTGATATTTATTCTTAAATAGTATACATACACTCCAATACAATTCCACGATCATGGGAATGATATCATCGCTCGTGCGTACGTACGGAATACCGTCTCCACGATGTGATAAGACTCGTTCTACATGATCTTCATTGAATAATGATTATATAAATGAATTTAATGAATTAATATGATATATATTACACTAATACCATTCTGGAAATTAGGTATCTATAACCTGAATAAAATAATAAGAATTTATTCTACAAAACACACATAAGAACAAAAAGTAATAAACACCCGAATAATAAGTTGCAATGAAATATTACTAATAAGAAGCTAAGAATATGGCCATATATGATATCATAACAATGAGTATGATTCTAGAATAAGTCAATGACATTATTTAAATCAATATACAGGAGGTTCGGACACTTACGATTCAAATTGGACCTAAGGTAAGGGAAAATATCACAATCTCATTTTATCCGAGATTGTTTATACTTTGGTATTTATTGGGTGTATTTTATCATACATATACATGTTTCCTCAATATTTAATATTATTTACATCCACCTACAATTTTTTAAATCCAATTTTAACCTTTTGTGAGTTTTTAGTAAAAGATATGAAAGGAATCTTTTTTCGTTTTTTGTACGAGGTACTTTTTGACTTTTCCGACAAAAGTACGATAAGAATGTTTTTTTAACTTATAAGGCATGAAATGATTTTTAAAACATTATTTCCAAGAATCTTCCTTTACAAGTTTTCAATTTTATTTTTAATCAACTTCTTTTAGTTTAAAATTGTATGACATGTTAAGAAAGGAAAATGTTTTTGAAGTAGAAAGGATATTTTCCTCAAGAATGGAGTTCAAGTGTTTTATCAAAATCATTTTCCATCTAAGATAATATATGGTTCCGTTTCTATCCCTATTATCACTTTGATTTGATTATGTTGTGATGGAATTATTTTTATGAATTCATTTATCTTATATGAATTGTTTTAAGATGTCACGATGTTTAAGAATCCCATTATTATTACATGGGTTATGCAATGATGTATGATTTATGATTTTGTGGCACACATAAGAATGATATCATTATGAGATGGGTGGGACCTATATCTCCCTCCAATTCATTGGGTAAAGATTTATATCTCATGAGATAGACATGGCTGGAATGGCAGGTTAATCTGGTTCAGTGAAACAGGACTGAAACGAGGAGTGAAATCAGTTCAGAAATGGACTTTATCCACTAAGATAGTCTTGGTTATTAGTCTGGACTACTAAGAAATGATTCTCTATGATTATGTGTGTATGCAAAAAAGTTTCATGTTTTATGTTATGATTATTGGGATTACATTTTACTTCTATGATTTATCCCATGATATGAAATTATTATTTCTTTTACAGGTTAAGATTTACAAATTGTTATGTTCTTATGAATATGATGTGATTGATTTTTCTTTTGTTTACCCTTACTGAGCATTTGAGCTCACTATTTTTATATGTTTTCTTTCCCCCAGGTCAGGAAGAAGGTTATTAAGTAGGATATGCCAAAAGAGACTCTAGATATGATGAAATAAATGGGAGACAATGTAGATGCTTTATGAACCAGTTGTTTATGTTTCCCAGTTTCTAAAGACACTATACATATACGGTCCTTTCATGGTTTTGTTATATGTGGTAATAAGTGTGCTTCAATTTTGAAGTATTAATAATTTATGTAATGTATGGGTCGTTATAGTTGGTATCAGAGGAATGGTATAGTCAACCTTTGGAAACTAGGATGTGAAAGCCTTAGTAAGAACCCTAAGGATAAGTATAAGCATAGAACACAATCTTAGTGTTTTAGAAATGGCCATGAACAACCTAATATAAGACCTTAAGTGTGAAATTTTATTCTTGATTATGTGGTTTTCCTATTATAATTAGTGTTGCTCACCCTATTCTTCTTGGATTTAGTCAATGGCTGGAACCCGAAGGAACCATGTTAATGCGGAATGCGACGGGCAATGCAATGATTGTCCCCCTGAGCAATCAAACATTATGGGAGATGGAATGAAAAATCATGTAGCCATTCTCACACAACTTTATCAAGCTATGAATCATGCATGACTTCCAAACGAGCAAAGGAAGGAGCAACATTCTGTTGAATCTTTCACGAGGCAGCGTCCACCTTCAATCAGCGGGTCTTCTGATCCATTAGTGGATGAACAATGGGTCAGTACCACTGAAATGATATTTTCAGTTCTTCAATGTTCTGAATATGATAATTTCATCTTAGTAGTTTATCGTTTGGAAGGTGAAGCTGATCAATTGTGGAATCTTATTAAGAATACGAGGCAAAGTGATGAAATTGAGTCCATGGAATGGGACGTGTTCAAGAACTTATTTTTCAATAAGTACTTCCCTCATATACTTCGAACAAAGATGGAGAAGGAGTTTCTTGAACTGAAGCAAAAGGATGATGAATCTTTTGGTACCTATGAAGCAAATTTTACAAGACTTTCATGGTACGCTTCTGGTATTATTATCCAACCCGAGAGTAAGATGGATCGATTCTTTAGTGGCTTAAAACCAAGTCTTCAAAGGGCGTTAGCCATAAGGGACTTCAATAGCTATGAGGAAATCGTTCAATGTGCTCTCAAGGTTGAGATGGAGATTTGAGTAACCCATCAGTCATATGGGTTTGATAAGAAGAGGAAAATTTTATTCAAAGGAAAATCTAAAGGGCACACTGAAAAGAAAATGAGTTTTCCCTTATGCTCAAAGTGTGGAAAGAAACATGGATGATATTGTCTTAAGGGGACAAGAAAATGTTATAAGTGTGGAAAAGAAGGTCATCGGGCAATTAAATGTCTAAATAATGGGAAGAAAATTTTTACTGATGCAAACAAAGGAAGGGATACACATAATGAACCTACTACACTTCAATGTTTCAAGTGCAAGGAAATGGGGCATTATACTAATCAATGCCCTAATCTAAGGGTTGATGATGCTGATCGACATCAACAAACTCTTAAGGCTAAAGACAAAGGAAAGTCACATGTAATTTCTATCAGCGATGTGGATTACGATAGCGAAGTGGTGAAAGGTACACTTACCATCCACTCTAAAGTAGCAAATGTTTTATTTGATTCTGGATCCACCCACTCTTTTATTTCTGAAGAATTTTCTAAGGGTATCACCATATTACCTCAACAATTAGATGCTGAGTAAGCTGTGACATCTCCTAATGGCACAACAGTCGCTACAAAAGTTTATAATTCTTCTCCGATTGAAGTTTGTGGGAAAGTGCTTCCTTCAAATCTTGTGATCCTTCCTATAGTGGAATTTTATGTGATTATTGGCATGGATTGGCTTTCTTTATATGGAGCTCAAATAAATTTCCAAATAAGGGAAGTCATATTTCATATTCCAGATCAATCTATGATCGTCTATCGATGCAAGGATGAACATAACCTTCCAGTGGAAATTTCTTCCATCTTATGGGTATTGATTCCACTAAATAAAGGTTATTTATCTCAAATGGTTGGTGATAAACTCACGATTAAGAATATGCCCATTATACGGGAGTTTGACGATGTTTTTCCAGAGGAATTGTCAAGTCTTCCACCAAATCGTGACGTAGAGTTTTCAATAGAACTCGTATCGGGTGCTTTGCCTATTTCAAAGACACCTTATAGAATGACCCCAATTGAGTTGCAAGAATTGAAGAATCAACTCCAAGAGAATCTTGATAAGGGATTCATACGCCCTAGTGAATCACCTTGGGGAGCACCTGTTCTGTTTGTTAAGAATAATGATGGATCAATGAGACTCTGCATTGATTATTGAGAACTTAACAAGATGACTATCAAGAACAAATATCCTCTCCCATGCATTGATGACTTATTTGACCAAATACGCGGAGCTCAATACTTTTCCAAGATTGATCTTAATTCAGGGTAACATCAATTAAGGGTCAAAAGGAAGGATATACCAAAGACGGCTTTCCGTACAAGGTATGGACACTATGAATTTATAGTGATGCCATTTGGTCTTACTAATGCCCCTGTTATCTTCATGGATCTGATGAATAGAGTCTTTAGAGACTATCTTAATCAGTTTGTGGTAGTTTTTATAGACGATATTCTTGTCTATTCAAAGGGCAAGGAAGAACATGAAGATCACTTGAGAATTATATTGAATACCCTGAGAAAGGAGAAGCTTTATGCCAAATTTACCAAGTGTGAATTTTGGCTTCAAAAAGTTGCATTTTTTGGTCACATAATCTCAAAAGAGGGATATCTGTGGATCTAGAAAAAACATATGTTATCGAAAGATGGTCGAGACCAACAACAGTAACTGAGATCCGAAGTTTTCTTGGTTTGTCTGGATATTATCAATGTTTTGTGAAAGATTTTTCACGATTATCTAATCCACTCACCAATTTGACTCGGAAAGGAGTTAAGTTTGTTTGGATAGAGGAATGTGAAGAGAATTTCAAGTAGTTGAAAAGAAGGTTATCCAGTGAACCTGTGCTCACACTTCCTTGTAGTGGAGAAAGGTTTGTGATCTATAGTGATGCATCCAAGAAGGGATTGGGGTGTGTTCTTACGAAAAATGATATGGTGATAGCTTATCCCTCACGACAGTTGAAAATCCATGAGAAAAATTACCCAACTCCTGATTTGGGGTTAGCTGTGGTAATCATTGCATTAAAGATTTGGAGGAATTATCTTTATGGAGGAAGGTGTGATATTTATACTGATCATAAAAGTTTAAAGTATATTTTCAAACAAAAGGAGCTGAATATGCGCTAAATAAGATGGTTAGAGCTGATTAAGGATTACGACTGCTCAATTCATTACCACCTTGGGAAATCAAACAAGGTGGAAGACGCATTAAGTTGACAAGACCATGCCAGTTTATCCATGATGAGGATCACAAAAGATCCAATATTTATGGATTTAAAAAGTGTAGATCTTGGAATTATAATGGAAGGGGGGAAATTGTATCTTTCTCAAATGAATGTTCAACCATCTATACATGTGAAGATTAAAGAGGCGCAGAAAGAAGATTTCGAGTTACAAAAGAAGGTGAAAAATGTTCCTGAATTCAACATTAATTTTAATGGGATAATAAAGTTCAGGAATCGGGTTTGTGTTCCTCCCATCCCAGAATTAAAGAAGGAGCTACTGGATGAGGCTCATAGTTCTTCATTCTCTATTCATCCTGGAAGCATGAAGATGTATAGGGACCTGAAAGAGTATTTCTGGTGGGATGGCATGGAAAGAGATGTTGTTGAATATGTCTCTCGATGCATGGTTTGTCAGCAAGTTAAAGCTGAGAGACAGAAGTCCAAGGGGATGTTACAACCATTACCCATATCAGAATGGAAATGGGAAAACATCACTATGGACTTTGTCACTGGACTTCCGAAAATATCCAAAGGCAATAATGTTATCTGGGTCATAGTTGATCGTCTTACAAATTAGGCACACTTCATTGTTATTAGAGAGGATTTCTCTCATGATCAGATTTCCAGGATATATGTAAAGGAAGTGGTAAGATTTCTTGGAGTACCACTTTCCATTATATCTGATCGGGATCTGAGGTTTACCTCATTGTTCTGGCGAAGTCTTCAACATACTCTGGATACAGAGTTGAGTTTCAGCACTGCTTATCATCCTCGGATAGACGGTCGTTCTGAGGGGACAATGAAAACTCTAGAAGATATGTTGAGAGCTTTCTCTATGGATTTCAAAGTTGGTTGGTATCAACACCTACCTTTGGTGGAATTTTCTTATAATAATAGCTTTGACTCTAGTATTCAGATGGCTCCTTATGAAGCACTCTATGGAAGAAATGCAGGACTCCAACTTGATGGGATGAAGTTCGGGAAAGAAATCTATTAGGACCTGATCTTGTTGATGAGATGGTAGAAAAGGTCAGATCTATTCAACAACACATAAGAGCGGCTCAGAGTCGACAAAAAAATTATGCTGACAACCGAAGAAAAGACCTAGTGTTTGAAGTGGGTGATAATGTGTTCTTACGAATATCTCCTTGGAAGAGAGTAATGAGATTTAGAAAGAAGGGAAAGTTGAGCCCTAGATATATTGGTCCTTTTGAAATTCTGGATCGTGTTTGTAAGGTAGCTTACCAATTGGCGCTTCCACCAAATCTCTCTCAAGTTCACGATGTGTTCCATGTATCTCTCCTGAGAAAGTACATACCTAATCCTTCACATGTACTAAGCTCAGAAGTTGTACCGCTGGAACAAGATCTTTCTTATGAAGAATAGCCGATAGAGATTCTGGATCATAGCAAAAAAGTCCTATGGAACAAGACCACTCTCTTGGTGAATGTTTTATGGAGTAACCACCAATTAGAAGAAACTACATGGGAACTTGAGGATATGATGAGGGAGGGGTATCCTCATCGGTTTGTTATGAAGTGACGAATTTCGAGGGAGAAATTCATTTTAAGGGGGGTAGAATGTAACACCCTGATATTTTATGAGAAGTATATTTTTTATGTAATTTGTTATATGGAAAGTAATCTTCCACTACACACAACACTAGCTTGGCTTGCGTTACACGCAATCACGACCTTCCTCGATAGCGTGTGTAGTACGCAATACCGAGTTTCACTAAACAATGATATAGTATAATATTATAAACTAGCCGTTATAAAAATTATTAACTGAATTTTGAATTTTATAACATTATAATTCATCTTATACATTTTCTAGAATGAGGTATGAAAACAAAATCAGTTTTTTGGATAAAAGAAGTATTTTTCAAAAAATGCAGTTTTACTGCCTTTTGAAGGTGCACCCACTTTAAATCTAGTTTTTGACAAGTTTATAAGTTCAATTTGAAAAAATAAAATTCTTCCTTAGAATCAGGATATAAAAATTTACTTTGGATAAATTTTTCATATTATTCTGATAACTTTCATATTTTAATTAATAGTAAGAACACGCTATATTTTAATTAAAAACAACTTTTTTCATTGCAATACTTTATATGGTTAAATTATAATATTGAATGTTTTTAAATTATAAATACAATATATTTTTACCATTTAATATAATGTATGTCATTAGCATTAATTTTATATTCAATTCACAGGTAAAAACATTTCAATCTTTGGCAATTTTTTAATTTTTAAAACCCGTTTGCTTAACAACGAGATTAATTTTAAATTAATTACTGTAACTTCTGTGTTTTGAATTTTGAAAAAATGATTCCATATTTGGAATCAGTGGGTCTAAATTCTGTTAATAGGTTACTTTTATTTTTTTTTATTTTATGAATAGTAACTACGGTAATTTTTATTTACTACAGTTAAAGGTAAATAGGGTAATTCAATGTTAAAAGAATATTCTAATAATTCCAAATTACCTTGACACTTTTCCTAACCTTATTGGATGAGTAGTGGACGACCATGGTAATCCTTGGGTCGATTTTGGGACACCATTGAGCCACTTGGTAGTGACAATGACAATTTGGATTAATTAATTTAATGTAAAGACAAAATTGACATTAACAAAAATCTTTTAGTAATTAATTCTTATAAGGGGTTATATAAATTATATTTTCGACTATAAATATTCATTATAAAGCTAAAAAAAGATTTACTACATAATGGTATTTTATTTCTATTTTTTAGACAATAAATAATTTCATTTATTTATGACACAATGATGATGCAGTAATTATCTTATTAATGAAATATTGACATAATTGATGTTATAAATACCCAAATAAAGGTAATTTGAGAATTTTTATGAATTAAAATAATTTTCTATGTTAATATGACATGTTAGTATTGATTTAATTAAATTTTTGTGAACTAATAATTCTGTTATGATTTTCACAAAAATCAATTACCAAATAGTGTCAAAATTGACATAAAATAGTTTTTAAAACAAATATTATATTATTAATTGTTATTATATTCCTAAAAATCTAAGGTTCGGCCAAGATACTTATACCATGATAGAGGTATCATTAATAGACCACTTGGGGGTCTCTTGGATGTATATGGAAATTTTATTAACTATACTATATAAAAATTCAAAGTGACATGGTAAATGTAAATCTAATTAACTAAGAGTTAAAACTAAAATAAAATGTTAATATAATGACCTAAACTTGTCTAAATTCTATTGTATGAGAGGATTTAGACCCATAACCACCTTAGCTTCGAAATAAAGCAATTTAGAGCTATTAAAAACCGAATATGACTTTATAATAAAATAATATTTTTAGTTCTTCCAAAGGTGCCCCTCTCATCCCTTATAAAAGGGTGCCTCCTCCCTCTCTTCCTCACACAAATTTTAGCCTTAATGATCGGCCAACCCCTATCCATTTCACTTCCCCACTTCTTTATAAACCTACTAGAGGTACCGGTCTTCTCAAAAGACCAACTCTAGTGCCTTAAGAGAATGTTTAAAGGAGGCACTTCGAGAAAAAGGTAATACCTTCTAACGTTTTCTTCAAGTTCCATTCTTCTTATACTGCCTCTTCTTTAGTTGTTTCATTATGAGGTAATAACATCAGTATCCCTCATATACTTATATGTTATTATAAATATAAAAAAACCCTATTTCACCTCTTATCCATCCTACGGAAAATGAAATCTCCGCGCGTGCGTACATACGGAATACCATCTCCACACCGTGGTGTAATCTATTTTACACCACCACCTTACTTGGATGGGTATAATGGTGTAAATAATTACTATATATGATTATTATAAAGTGATATTGATTCTGAAATAGTATACATACACTACAATACAATTCCACGATCATGGGAATGATATCGTCGCTCATGCGTACGTACGGAATACCGTCACCATGATGTGATGTAACTCATTATACATGATCTTCATTGAATAATGATTATATAAATGAATTGAATGAATTAATATGATATATATTAAACTAATAACATTCTGGAAATGAGGTATCTGTAACCTAAAGAGAAGAATAAGAATTTATTCGACAAAACACGCGTAAAAAAAAAGTAATAAACACTCGAATAACAAGTAGCAATGAAATATTACTAATAAGAAGCTAAGAATAATATGGCAATATATGATATCATAACAATTATTATGATTCTGGAATAAGTCAATTAAATTATTTAAATCATTATACCAGAGTTTTGGACACTTATAAAGCAAATTGGACCTATGGTAAGGGAAAATATCACAATCTCATTTTATCCGAGATTGTTTATACTTTGGTATTTACTGGGGTGTATTTTATCATCCACATCCTTGTTTCCTCAATATGTAATATTATTTCCATCCACCTACAATTGTTTAAATCCAATTTTACACTTCGGTGAGTTTTTAGTGAAAGATATGAAAGGAATCTTTTGTCGTTTTTCGTACGAGGTACTTTTTGAATTTTCTGAAAAAAGTACGAGAAGAATGTTTTTTTAACATATACAGCATGAATGGATTTTTAAAACATTATTTCCAAGAAACTTCCTTTACAAGTTTTCAAGTTTATTTTTAATCAACTTCTTTTTGTTTAAAATTGTATAACATGTTAAGAAAGGAAAATGTTTTTGAAGTAGAAAGGATATTTTCCTCAAGAATGGAGTTCAAGTGTTTTATCAAAATTATTTTCCATCTAAGATAATATAGGGTTCTGTTTCTATCCCTATTATTACATTGATTTGATTATGTTGTGATGAAATTATTTTTATGAATTCCTTTAACTTATATGAATTGTTTTATGATTTCAGGATGTTTAAGAATCCCATTTTTATTACATGGGTTATGCAACGATGTATGATTTATGATTTTGTGGCACACATAATAATGGTATCATTTTGAGATGGGTGGGACCTATATATCCCTCCAATGCATTGGGTAAATATTTATATCTCATGAGATATACATGGCTGGAACGGCAGGTTAATCCGGTTCAGTGAAACATGACTAAAATGAAGAGTGAACTTGGTTAAGAAATGGACTTTGTCTGCTAAGATAGTCTTGGCTATGAGTCTTGACTACTAAGAAATGATTCTCTATTATTATGTGTGTATTCCACAAAGATTCATGTTTTAAGTTATGATTATTGGGATTACATTACACTTCTATGATTTATCCCATGATATGAAATTATGATTTCTTTTGTAGGTAAAGATTTCCAAAATGTTATGTTCTTATGAAGATGATGTGATTGATTTTTCTTTTGTTTACCCTTACTAAGCATTTGAGCTCACCCTTTTGTATGTTTTCTTTCCCCCAGGTCGGGAAGAATGTTATTAAGTAATATATGCCAAAAGGGACTCTAGATATGATGAAATAAATGGGAGACAATGTAGATGCTTTATGAACCAGTTGTTTATGTTTCCCAGTTTCTAAAGACACTATACCTATATGGTCCTTTCATGGTTTTGTTATATGTTGTAATAAGTGTGCTTTAATTTTGAATTATTAAAAATGTATGTAAAGTATGGGTTATTATATTACTAGACACCTGGTTTGTCACTCCTAGGTGATAATCTTGGAAAATTTAGAAACACTTTATGAACAATTGTTATAGACTAGAGAAAATGTTCAGGTCTGAAAACCTAATAGGTTTAATTTTCATTGATAACCTTGATTGAAACCTAGAGAAACATAAGCTAGTATAGAATTATCATTTATAAGTTATTCCTCATATGTTTTTATATTTCCCTTTTGTACTTTTATTAGTTAATGTAATTTAATATTTTTTATTCATTTAATTAATTGGGTGAAATTTGATAAATAATTATAATAACAAATGTGTTAGGCTTTATATTGATTTTCCTTTCATGATGCCTAACCTAATGGTAATGGTAGGTTGACATAATTTTAATCTTTCCAATGAGCTATATATATTATTATTAATATCAACTTGGACATAGAAAAGTTTTCTAACAAATAAATGAATATAGGGGTGGAATCTCATCAATGTTAGAGTGTAAAATATAATAATGAAATTAAAATTCAGTTTTCTACTGATAGGAAATGCCGGAACTGAAACAATGTAAAATTTTATAAGTGAAGTGGAAGATTATTTATTTGTGGAAAAATATTATATAAATAATCTTATTTTCGATTAAAAATGTTGAGTTTGGTTAACAAGATGTAGGGAAATAAAGAACAACCAAATGAACAACTAAAAATTTGATGATATTAATGTGGGGAACAAGTCCATTATCTTAGTAAATGGGATAAAAAATGATTAATTCATAAGGGTATGTGTTATGATAATAAATTTAAGTGGAATGATTGATGTGTTTTGTTATTAAATCTTTATATTAATGATTCTAAATTATTTTTATCAATGGAATGCATGTTATAAGAATCATGAAACATCTAAAGATTATTTTTCAAAACAACATCTTTAATTATTTGAAAGAATATGTTGAATAGATAAAAATACAAAGGAAAATTATTTAATGATATGGTATTTTTTTCAAAAATATAATCTTTCATATATGATTTATTTTGTTGTAATTATATTCAATTATGATTATTTGAGTTTTTTTAAAAAAATACATTGTAAACAATAAATTAGTGGTAAAAAATTTATTTGATAATTTACTTTAATTTTGACAACGTTCTTCATATTTTTGGGAAAAATAGAGTAATAATAATGGTATAGTTTCTTAAAATAAACAACCCACATGCTAGATAAAAAATCAACGTATATAGCATAGCTAAGGAAAAAAATAAGGCAATGGAAAAAAGGTTGAAACACCAACCACTAGACTACATAATGTACTTATTAGTATGTATTTTTTATAAATAAAACATTTAATGGATAAATTTAAATTTGGTTTTGGGAATCATTTTAGAGGAACAATTTATTTTAAAAAAATTTAGGATTTTGTGGTGATTAATGATATTTTGGGAAAAAAATATTTTGGAAGGATATATGTAACATTTAGGTTTAATGAAAATATTATTTGGGAAGAATAATTGTATGATTCAGTAGATGTGTTTAAACACTATTAGATAAAATTGTAGGTTAATTTTTTTTCAATATTGAGGTTTTTCAGGTAAATTTCAATATAAGTTTATTTATCTAAATCCATTTTATTTATTGTTTAATTTTGGATTTTTATATATTCATAATAACTTTGGAAATTATACTACTATTTTATAACCATTATTGTTTTAATAAAGATAGGAAGAATAAATTGTTACTTTTTAATATATCTTATGATCTGTTAAAATTTAATTTTAGTGCTTTATACATGAAAAATAATTTTATATTGGATATTAATTCCATTGAGTATGTGGTGAAGATAAAATTGATTGAATCACGATTAAACGATGAATTTTTTATAAAATAAAAAAATTTCAAGTAATTATTTTGTAAATACCTAAAATTTTTGAATAATAAAAGTTTCTTAAAAATTTGTGTTATATTATTTTGTAATCAACATAAATATATCTCATTGACAATGAAGTGAGTATAATTTGAAATGAGACAGTTATTTTTCAATAGTTATATGACTATTGGTCAATTATGATAGTTGATCAATATTACTATTAGAAACTACACTCTAAATAATTATTTTGATGTTATAGTTATTGTTTATAAGTAGACATGAAAAAGGGAAATTAATTTTTAAAGAAGAGGAAATTAATGACCTCACTTAGTACACATGTGCCATACGAGAAACATTTTTTAGAACTTACGAGGGAGGTAGTGTCACTAGGCTTCTCTCTTGAACCTTCCCAAGATGCGCTTCAACATGTTTTTCTTGAATGAAACCACCTTTGGGGGATGTTTGAGTTAGTGAAAATTTCCATTCAGGTGATGTTATTTGAGCCACCTTAAGAATCTAAAACCATCATGCACCTCACACGTAAGTCATATTCATGTGTTACAAGAGTTAATTTTTTGATTCCATAGATACTTAATGTGTAATCCATTTATATAAATAAAATTTTAATTCTTTTTATTCTATTTTCGAAATATGTTTTCTATGAAATAAGATGAATTTGATAAATTTAATTTTTGACCAAAAAATGTACTTTTTAGATATGATATATTTATTATAATAAATTAAGGTATTATGAATAATGATTATTTTAATTAAATGTTATTGTTAAAATACTCTAATTTTAATTTTAATGATAAAATATTTTCTATCAAGTGTTAGAAATATTATATGAATTTTCTAGCTAATAATATTTTTAATAAATTAGGATATTTAGATTTAAAAGGGAAAAATATAATACTTAAATAATTATTTTTCTAAAACAATCATCATTTTTGAAATCATAACATCAAAATTAGGTTAGGGTGAATATATGAGAATTTTCTAAAATATTTTGTTTTCTAGAGAATAGAAAAAATATAGTTTTGAGTTTTTAAATATGTTTAATGACATCATATTTATGAATTATGTAATATAAAATTTGGGTATTATTTTTTTTAATTACAAAATAGGTTTCCCAAGAGGCCAATACCATGGTCAAGCCAAAATTTTGGAATTTACCACTATTTAGGTGTCCAAAGAAATCAATAAACAAATCCCTTGTTTTTTGTTAAAAATACAAAACCATTTTTACTTTATCTTACATTCCAAATACCCCCTACAAAAATATATGATATTTATACTTCCCAAGGATTTCTACAAATTCTTACTCAATCCCTAAGGTCTCGATCATCCTGTTTTATTAGTTACTCTTCATAGTAAGTAAAATCGAAGCTTCACTTTTCCTTTCAAGTTCCCTTTCTTTGTGTTATATATTTCAAATGTCATTAATATGTAATTATGTCCATTTTATTCTATCACTTTACATTATTTATAGTACCTTATTAATTTCATACCCTTACCCACTCTTTTTTAAATCTTTCTAAAATCATGTTTCATAACCATTATGCTGCTGAATTTTCTTTTCAATTTTTCCCTTTTTCTCAGGAAATTCTTCTATTTTATTTATGTGAACAACCTATACCCTTTATTTTCTGGGGTTATTAACTATGTTTCAAAAATTATTAATTTTATTTTTTAATTTACATAAATAAAACCTTTATTCCATTTTCATGGGTTATAAACGACATTATGATCCTATTTTTATGAATATTTTAAGATGCCTTGACTTTGATATGAAACCCATTTCTTTTGTTCTACGTGGGTCAATTACAAGATTTTTTATTATGATCTATGTGGATCACATGAAAATTAATACATATTAATCATGTGCTCTGTGAGAGATTCAATGTATTGGGTATGTAATTTAATCTCTAGATATAGAATGTTTTACAATACCTCTGTGAATAACCATTGTAATTTTTATGACACCACTATGAAAAACCATAGTGATGTACATATGAATGTATAAACTAAATGTTTTAGTAACATTTTTATATTATAATTCATGTTATTTTACTTATTATATATAATGTCCTGACCCCAGTTACCCAGAGTCGGTGCATTATTACATAATATTGGCATGATCACAAAATATCAGGTCTTGAAAGACTGATTTGTTTAGTAGCCTTGGAATAACTAGATACATTCATAAAATTTACATTACATAATAAAGTGAAAACTAATACAACAACATCTTGTATTCATAATCCACACTCATATCCCCTCATACTATCCCTGCAGGTCATTCATAAATTACTTCTTCACATCATGGGAAAAATAAAACACTGAAAGGGGTGAGCTCAGATGCTCGGTAAGGATAACAATATAGCGGAAACTTTCATAAATAAGCATAAACATTTAATGCATTGTATAACTAAAACAAAATTCTTTTAAACTTTAACTTCAATATAATATGTAAAACATAAAATGAAATAATTCCATTTACTTATTCACATGGATATTCTACTAGTCGAATAATCACATGAAATATCAATAACCACTTTCATAATGATGGAATGCATAATGACAGACTATCATAACCACATTACCAAGGCCTCGTGCCAAGAATACAAATAATATTTTGTCAAGGCCTTGTGCCCAGACACTAGTTTGTCTCATGAGACCTACCGATGCATCGAGGATCTATAATTGTCTCCACCCGTCACTTATTAAGTCCAATGCATTCCTCATATGAATAGGTTTAAACATAACATAAACATTCGTATTAAAACTAGCATAATAAATGTCAATACATTCTCCAATAACCATGAATGGTATAAAAATGACACATCCACAGTCAAATATATCACAAAACCTTCAACAATATATGGAAGTTTTGTATCATAATAAATAAACATCAAATAAGCTTAAAATCCATCAAAGGATGTTGACATAGATGAAATCAAACCTATTTGAGAGAAATATCTCTTTTTTTGAAATCATTTAAAAGTCACAAAAATATAGAATAAAACATTTAATTTTAAAATATTATTATAATCTTGTAATGTAAGCTTCGACGATTTTATAATGGCGTAAAATAGCCACACCCGCCATATAAGTTAAAAAAGACATTCATACCTTAATTCTATCGAAAATGTTAAAAAGGACCTTGTTTGGAAAATGACAGAAAGATTCCTTTATAAACTTCTTATAAAAAGTCAAAAAGTGTATAAATGACTTTATCGCATAGTCTTTAAAATAGTAAGAATGATTCAAAAT
Organism: Viscum album; assembly: GCA_963277665.1. Lineage (NCBI taxonomy): Eukaryota > Viridiplantae > Streptophyta > Magnoliopsida > Santalales > Viscaceae > Viscum > Viscum album. The sequence continues at coordinate 759,443,422 of OY728130.1, read as the reverse complement.
ACATTTTCAAGAAACATGGATGTGGATGATAAAGTGGTACCAGTAGATAATCACGTATAAACAACCTCGAATAATGAAGAGATTGTAAAATAAACCCTTACCTCGTAATTTTCCTTAGTCTATGGTATGTTAAACTCCTGTATAATAGTTACAAAATTGTTATCAAGTTCTAAAATAACTGTATACACAATTATGATATCATATATGATCTTCTATTAATGCTTTGTTAATAATATTTTATTATTATCGTCGTTTCGTGTGTTAAGATAATCATTTTCTTTTATATGTTTTGTTACATAATGCATGTTTGTTATGGATAGGTTGTATTTTATTCATATACAGAATTATATCAAGTCCTTAAACATTATTTTTAATCATAAAATGAGAATTATACTTGAATGGATACGATGAGGAATGAATCTCATCGCGTTCGTGGAGACCGTAGTCCGTACGTACGCACGAGTGAAAATATCATTCTTTTGATATTAAAATAATATATAATTGGATGGTATATCATATATACAGAATCATTATCATGTTATTTTTGTAATTTACATGAATTAAACATCATCATTATACCCATACAAATAATAATATATTGAATAACAATTACAACACGACGTGGAGACGGTAAGCCGTACATACGCACGTATGGTGACATGTCATTCAAAGGATGGATAGAATACTGAATATTGTTACACCATATTTATAATAACATCACAGTATATAGGAGATACTAGGTTTATTATTTTAGAATGATAATAACAACGAAAGAAGAAGTTGAAGAAGAAATGAACTTGAAAAGGGGTGGTGAAAACATTACCAATTCTTCGTGTTCTTCCTTTTGGTTTGATCAAAAGAGCTCCTTAGGTTTGCTTTGTGATCAAACTAAGGCCTCTAGGTTGAATTTAGGGAAGTTGAGAGAGTATTTGGGCATGGTTTGGCCGTACCAAAAGGCTTTGAATGTGTGAATTAGTGAGAAGGGGAAGTGACCTTTTATAAGAGGGGTGAGGGGCACCTTTGGAAAAGCTAGAAATATTATTTTATAATAAATTTATATTCGGTTTATAATGGCTGAAAAGTAGATCATTCAAAGTATAAGGTTGTTATGGGTCGAAATACTTTCAACCAATAGAATTTAGACAGGTTTGTGTTATTATATTAACCTTATTTTATAGTTCTAACTCTTAGTTAATTAGTTTGACATTTACCATGTCACTTTGTATTTTTATATTATATAGTTAATAAAGTTACTATATATATCCAAGTGACCCCCAAGTGGTCCATTAATGATACACCTATCATTATATAAGTCCCTCAGCCAAACCATAGATTTTTAGGAATTGAATATCAATTAATAATATAAACTTTGTTTTAAAAACTCTTTTATTTCAATTTTGACACTATTTGGTATTTGATTTTTTGTGAAATATCATAACAGCATGATTGCATCAAAAAAAATATTTAAATAAATAATAACATGTCATATTAACCTATAAAATTATTGGAATTCATAAAAAGTCTCAAATTACATTTATTTGGGTATTTATATTATCAATTAGTTTAATATTTCATTAATTAGGTAATTATTGCATCACCATTGTGTCATAAATATATTAAATAATTTAATTTCTAAAAATTATAAATAAAATTCCATTATGTATTAAATAGTTTTAGATTTCTAATGAATATTTATAATCTTATTTATCTTATGTAAAACCCTTTATTAAAAAATTTTTAGTTAATAACTTTGATTTTAACTCTTTTAACTCTTCTCTGAATTAAATAATAATAAATGTCCTAATCTAATCCAAGTGAACCTAAATGAAAAGATTTTATTCCTAAGGTTTTTTTGGTCGATATACACATGTCCAATAGAATTAGGACATGTGTTAGGGTAATATTAATATCATTTTTACTTTTAATTATCCTATTTACTTTTAATCGTGGTAAATAAAAGTAAAAAGTTACTATTCACCAAAAATTATTTTTATCTTATTGAACCACATTTTACCCATTGATATTAACCGTGTCTCTCGGATTTTTGAAATTCCACTCACAGAAGCGGTAAAATTAAGTTGTATGTGAATTTGTAAATTCTCCTAGGAGGTGGGTAAAAGACGGTGAAAAGTTCAATAAAATTTTTATATGTCTAAAATTATTATTAATTGACTCCAATGAATTACATTGAACTTATATAGGTATTATGTATAAATTTGGACCTAAAATAAATTTAAATAAAATAAATAATTATTCAAATAATAAGTCGGTTTTTAACTAATAACTCAGTGTTTTCACTATTCATCAAAAATTTAAAGTTTTCAGAAAAATACCAAAAATTCACCCTAGGCTAATTTCGATATTACGAATCCAAAAATGAAGTCCATTTTGAAAGATAAAATTTATAAAATTTTAAAAAGTGGGTATTAAAATTCATAACAGGTGATTGATTGGTTGTGGTGTGTGTTAGAAATCGAAGTTGCGTACAACACATGTTACTGTATTATTCAAAGAGAAGTGTACCGTGGAAGCTTGGGGTGTTACATTCTCCCATCCTTCAAATAATTTTGACCTCGAAATTTCTGGAAAATTACTGTATAAAAAGACTCGGGTGATTCTTCATCATAATATCCTCGGGTTCCCACATTGCCTCTTCCATCTTATGGTTTCTCCATAGAACTTTTACCAGATGAGTCATCTGGTTTCTCAGCACTTGTTTTCTGGTATAAATAATCCTGATGGGCTCTTCGCAATAAGATAGATCGGGTTCAAGTTCTAATTCCTCGTAAGTGAGTACATGCGTTTGGTCAGGCATGTATTTCCTCAACAGTGATACGTGGAATACATTGTGAACTTTGGAGAGACTTGGCGACATTGCCAAATGGTAAGCTACAGGCCCAATTCGTTCTAGAATTTCGAAAGGTCCGATGTACATGGGACTCAATTTACCCTTCTTACCAAAACGTATAATTCCCTTCCATGGAGATACCTTAAAAAAACATGATCTCCCACCTGAAATTCCAAATCCTTCCTTCGGTTATCGGAATAGCTCTTCTGCCTAATTTGAGATTCTATGATGTGGTTTTGGATCACCTTCACCTTTTCCATCATTTCCTCCACCAGTTCTGGGCCTACGAGTTTTCTTTCACCAACATCATCCCAATAGGTTGTTGTGCGACATCTCTTTCCATATAACTCTTCATATGGTGCCATCTGAATACTCGAATGGAAGCTATTGTTATAGGAAAATTCTACCATAGGTAAATATTGATCCCACATACCCTGAAAGTCAAGTGAGAAGGATCTCAATATGCCTTCTAAGGTTTGAATAGTCCGTTCTGATTGTCCATCTGTTTATGGGTGGTAGGCAGTGCTCAAATGATGTTCAGTATCCAAGGCCTTCTGAAGAATCTTCCAGAAACATGAAGTAAAATAGGGATCATGATCAGAAACAATCGATAGGGGTACTCCGTGAAGTCTCAAAACATCATTAATATATATTATTTCTAGTCGTTCAAGTGGTAAATCTTTACTTATAGTAAGAAAATGTGCTGACTTGGTAAGACGATCAACAATGAACCATATTGAATCATTCCTTCTAGGAGTCTTTGGTAGCTCCATGAAGAAGTCCATTGTAATAGTATCCCATTTCCACTCAGGTATGGGAAGAGGATACAATGCCCCACCAGGCTATTGACTTACAGCTTTCACATGTTGACAAACCATACATCTTGACACAAAATCATCAATCTCCCTCTTCATGTTGTCCCACCAAAAATGTTCCTTCAAATCACTATACATTTTGGTCCTCCCAGTGTGTATAGAGAAATTAGAACTATGAGCATTGTCCAGTAATTCCCTTTTTAGATCAGGTGTATCAGGAACACAAAGTCTCTTCCTAAATTTCAAAATTCCATCTTCATAGACAAAGTCTCAATCTCCCATCATTCACATCTTTAATCTTCTTTTGAAATTATTCATCATCATTCTGAGAACTCTTAATCCTTTCTAGTAAATATGGTTTTGCAACCATTTGAAAAATCATTGATGTTTCACCTTTCAGGGTTATTCTCATGTCCATCCTCACTAGATACATGAAAATTGGATCCCTTTCAATTATCATATTGTTCAAAACTCCATGATCTTTTCTACTCAAAGCATATTCCACCTTTTTTTCCTTCCTCGGGTGGTACTGTATCGTGCAATAATAATCCTTGAGTAATTCAAGCCATCTCATTTGCCTCATGTTGAGTTCTTTTTGTGAGAAAATATACTTCAAACTCTTGTGATCAGTATAAATCTCATATTTTTCACCATAGAGATGATATATCTGTATCTTCAAAGCGATGATTACAGTAGCTAACTCAATATCATGAGTAGGATAGTTTTTCTCATGAATTTTTAGCTGTCGTGATGCATAGGAAATAACCCTATCATTTTGCTTAAGGACACAACCAAGTCCTTTCTTCTATGCATCACTATAAATAACGAACCCATCATTCCCCGATGGTAGAGTCAATATAAAAGAATTGACTAATATTATCTTCAGTTCTTCAAAACATTCTTCACACTATTTTGTCCAAAAAAATTTAACCCCTTTACGTGTGAGCTTCGTTAATGGGTTAGCCAATTGGGCAAGATTCTGGATGAAACGTCAATAATAACCTGCTAAACCAATAAAACTACATACCTTAGTTATACTCGTCGGTGCTGGACATTCTTGGATTGACTTGGTCTTAGAAGGATCAACAGATATTCCATCTTTGGAGATAATATGTCCAAGAAATGAAATCTCATGAAGCCATAATTCACACTTTTTAAACATCCCATATAATTCATGTCTACTCAGAGTCTTCAGGATAATGCACAAGTTATTTTCATGATCTTCATAGATTTTGGAGTATACCAAGATATCATCAATAAATACCACCACAAATTCTTCTAGATAATCCTTGAAAACTCTATTCATTAGATCCATGAATACAGATGGCACATTAGTCATCTGAAAAGGCATTACTGTAAACTCATAATGCCCGTACCTAGTTCGAAATGCTGTCTTCGGAATGTCTTCCTTCTTCATACAAAACTGATGGTATCCAGACCGAAGGTCAATCATTGAAAATTATTAAGCTCCATGCAGTTGGTCAAATAAATCATCAATGCGAGGTAGGGGATACTTGTTCTTTATTGTTATAGCATTGATTTCCCTGTATTCGATACATAACCTGATAGATCCATCTTTCTTCTTAACAAAAAGGACAGGGGCTCCCCATGGAGAAACAATAGGTTGAATAAATCCCTCATTACTCAATTACTCTAGTTGTTTCTTTAGTTCGACTAATTCCACAATGGCAATTCTATAAGGGGTCTTCGATATAGGCCTTGATCCAAGAATTAAATCAATGGAAAACTCAACTTCTCGTTCTGGACGATGTCCAGGAAAATATTCCAGAAACACATCTACATATTCTTTCACAATAGGTAAATCCTTTCTTTGAACATTCCTTTCTTAACCCATAATCATTTCATTCTCTTCCTCCCCAATAATTTAATTTAGTTGAGATACTGGGGGTGGATCTAGATAAGAATTAGGCGGTTATGATTCCGCTCTAAAGATAAGGTGTTCCTTATCATCATCATAAAAAAATATTTACCTCCTTCTTCTTATAATAAATCTTCACATCATGGTCCGAAATACAATCCATACCGAGAATTATATCAAACTCAATCATAGGTATAATGATGAGATCAGAAGATAAAGAACATTTATGTGCTCTCATTAGGACTGATTCACAAAACATTGTTGCAATGATACTTCCCTTAGGAGTTTTAACTGACAACTCCTTTGTTAAATCAAATTTGGAAATATCTAATTTTCTTAGAAAACTGGGAAGATATGAAACAATGTGATGATCCAGAATCAAGTAAAGCATTTTCTAAACTTGAGGAAACCATTAAATTACCTGCCACCACATCTTTTGGAGCTTCTACCTCGGCAGTAGTGATAGCATATTCTTGGCCTTGATCCCTTGGTCTTTTCTAAGGTAAGTTCCCCTTATGATTAGGACATTCATTTTCATAAGGTCCCATCTCCCTGCAATTGTATCATTAGACATCAGTAGCTTCCTTCTTCCCCTTGAAATCATGATCTTGGTGGCCTTTTTCACCACACTTGTAACAGACTCCCATTCCTTTTAAGAAAGTACTGGGGTGTTTCTTCCCACATTTACTGTAGGATGGATATTCAACTTTTCCGTTCTTCCCCTTATTTCCATTCCCAGATTGATCAGCATATCTCTTCTTCTCTTACTTTTCTTTAAAGTCATAAGACTTAGATAATTCCTTTTCTGTCTTGATAGCACATGAGACAATGTCTTCGTATGACGAGAAAGATTGTGAGACTAATGCTCGACAGAGAAATGGTTTTAACCCATCAAAAAATGATCAATCATACTTTTTGGGTTACATATATAATATCCAGCACACATTTCTAACCTTGTAAAGTTAGCCTCATACTTTGGGACATTATTATCCTCCTTTTGTCTCAGACTCAGAAATTGCCTTTCCATGTCTGCTCGATGGTCACGAGGAAAGTATTTTTATAAAAACATATATTTGAACTCCCTCTATTCCATATTTGATAATTCATCATCTTCCTTTGTGTTTTGAATCAATGACCACCATTGATCAGCATCTCCAGTGAGGCGGTAAACTGCCATGATAACCTTTTCCCATTCACTAATCCCCAAAGCCTGAAATATTTTCTCTAGGGAACTTATCCATTGCTCAGCTACCAATGGATTTGTACTCCCATTGAATGTTGGTGGTTGTTGCCTCATGAAGCGATCTAACATTGATCCTCCATGTTGTGGATCAGGGTGCTCTATATGGGTAAGGTTGTTATTCATAACCTGAGTGAGTTGTCCCAGTATGGTGATAAGCTGATCAGCACCAGTTGTATCACAAGATCCACTATAATTATCTTGAGAAGATGGGAAATTTTTACATGGAGTGTGTGCATTGATATGGTTTCCATTTCTTCCACTAGGTTCCATTTCTAAACAATGGCATAAACTAGATCAGTTTATGAATCAAAATACATAATTCCATACTTATAAAACACTTAACATAAATTGAACTATTTATGGATATAATCCATAATCATAAAAATGTTTTCTTTGAGGAAGTATATACTCATAAACCCTTCATAATGGTTTGTAAAGAAAATGAGAGTTATCCTAAGCATATCCCCCAGGAGTGTCGTAACCAAGAGTGCAGCAAGGCCCGTTGTCGTGCACCAGTTCCCGTTCAAGTCAAGCTCAAAGAGGTGTTTTCGGGTTTTACCCCTAGGTACATCTGTGCCAGAGCCGCCTCTACCTGATTGTATCCATATAGGGATGTATTTCTTAGAAAACTCAAAAAATCTATACAATACCAAAATTCTAGGAAGTTCTTCTAAACTAATCCTCAAAGTCCATCTTAGGTCTATGTGCTCTAATCAGAATTTTTCTAAATCTAGCTTCCAATGTTTGTACTAAACTTCCTCTGATACCAACTGTAATGCCCCGACCCCAGTTACCCAGAGTCAGTGCATTATTAAATAATATTTGAATGATCACAAAAGATCAAGTCTCGAAATATCGATTAGTTTTGTAGCCTTGGAAACACTATATACATTCATAATGTTTACATTACATCATAAATTGAAAACTTCTACTACCACACCTTCTCTTCATAATCCACACTCATATCCCCTCATATTATCCCAATAGTTCATTCATAAATTACTTCTTCACATCCTGGGAAAAATAAAACATTGAAAGGGGTGAGCTCAGATGCTCAGTAAGGATAACAATATAGCGGGAACATTCATAAATAAGCATAAACATTTAAGGAAATGTATAACTTAAAAAAAAGTATTTTAAACTTGAACTTCGGCATAATATGTAAAAGATAAAATAAAATAATTCCATTTACTTATTCACAGGGATATTCTACTAGTTGAATAATCACATGCAATATCAATAACCACTTTCATAATGACGGAATGCATAATGCCATACTATCATCACCACATAGCCAAGGCCTCGTTCCAAGACTACAAATAAGATTTTGTCAAGGCCTTGTTCCAAGACACTATTTTGTCTCATGAGACCTACCGATGCTTCAAGGAGCTATATCGGGCTCCACCCATCACTTATTAAGTCCAATGCATTCTTCATATGAATAGGTTTAAACATAACATAAAAATTCATATTAAAACTAGCATACGAAATGTCAATACTTTCTCCATAAACCATGAATGGAATAAAAATAACACATCCACAGTCAAAAATATCACAAAACCTTCAATAATATATGGAATTTTTGTATCATAATAAATAAATTTCAAATAAGCTTAAAATCAATCAAAGGATGTTTACATAGATGAAATCAAAACTATTTGAGAGAAATATATCTTTTTTGAAATCATTTAAAAGTCACATAATTATATAATAAAACATTAACTTTGAAAATATTCTTATAAGATTGTAAGGAAAGCTTAGACGATTTTATAACGGTGGAAAATAGCTGCACTAGCCGTATAAGATAAAAAAGACATTCTTACCTTAATTCTATCGAAAAGGTTAAAAATGACCTTGTTTGGAAAATGACAGAAGGATTCATTTATAAACTTCTTATAAAAAGTCAACAAGGGTATAAATGACTTTATCCCATAGTCTTTAAAATATTAATAATGATTCAAAATACATTTTTAAGAAACATGGATTTGGATGATAAAGAGGTCACAGTAGATAATCACGTATAAACAACCTCGGATAATGAAAAGATTATGAAATAAACTCTTACCTTGTACTTTTCCTAAGTCGATGGTATTTTAACCTCCTGTATAATAGTTAAAACATTGTTATTAAGTTATACAAGAACCATATACATAATTATGATATCATATATGATCTTCTATTAATGCTTTGTTAATAATATTTTAGTATTATCGTCGTTTCGGGTGTAAACTTAATCATTTTCTTTTATATTTTTTTGTTAAATAAGGCATGTTTTTTATGGATAGGTTGTATTGTATTCATATCCATAATGATATCAAGTCCTTAAAAATTAATTTTAATCATAAAATGAGAATTAGACTTGAATGGATACGATGGGGAATGAATCTCAGCGCGATCGAGGAGACGGTAGTCCGTACGTACGCACGAGTGACAATATCATTATTTTGATATTAAAATAATATATAATTGGATGGTATATCATATATATAGATTCATTATCATGTTATATTTATTATTTACATGAATTAAACATCATCATTATACCCATATAAATAATAATATATTGAATAACAATTACACCACGACGTGGAGACGTTAAGTTGTACGTACGCACGTATGGTGACATGTCATTAAAAAGATAAATAGAATACTGAATATGGTTGTTCCATATTTATAATAACATCACAGTATATAGGAGATACTGAATTTATTATTTTATAATGGGAATAACAAAGAAAGAAGAAGTTGAATAAGAAATGAACTTGAAAAAGTGTGGTGAAAACATTACCTCTTCTTCGGGTTCTTCCTTTTGGTTTGATCAAAAGGGATCCTTAGGTTGGCTTTTTGATAAAACTAAGGCCTCTAGGTTGAAGTGAGGGAAGTTGAGAGAGTATTTGGGCTGTGTTTGGCCGAACCAGAAGGTTTTCAATTTGGGAATTAGTGAGAAGGGGGAGTGCCCTTTTATAAGAGGGGTGAGGGGCACCTTCGGAAAAGCGAGAAATATTATTTTATAATAAATTCATATTCGGTTTATAATGGATCAAAAGTAGATTATTAAAAGTCTAAGGTGGGGATGGGTCTAAATAATTTCAACCAATATAATTTAGACAGGTTTGGGTAATTATATTAACCTTATCAATTAGTTTTAACTCTTAGTTAATTAGTTTGACATCAACCATGTCACTTTGTATTTTTATATTATATAGTTAATAAAATTACTATATATATCCAAGAGACCCTGAAGTGGTCCATTAATGATAAAACTATCATTATATAAGTCTCTTGTCCATACCTTATATTTTTAGGAATTGAATATCAATTAATAATATAATATATTTTTTAAAAACTCTTTTATGTCAATTTTGACACTATTTGGTATTTGATTTTTTTGAAAATCATAACAGCATGATTACTTCTAAAAAACATAATTAAAACAATACTAACATGTCATGTTAACCTAATAAATTATTTTAATTCATAAAAAGTCTCAAATTACATTTATTTGGGTATTTATATTATCAATTATTTTAATATTTTATTAATTAGGTAATTATTGCATCACCATTGTGTCATAAATATATTAAATTATTTAATGTCTAAAAATTATAAATAAAATACCATTATGTAGGAAATCTTTTTATATTTATAATCGAATTTATCTTATGTAAAACCCTATATTAAATTTTTTTTATTTAATAAACTTTGATTTTAACTCTTTTAACTTTTCTTTGAATTAAATAATAATAAATGTCCTAGTCTAATCCAAGTGGACCTAAATGAAAATATTTTATTCCTAAGATTTTTTTTGGTCGAGATACACTTATCCAGTAGAATTAGGACATGTGTTAGGGTAATATTAATATCATTTTTACTTTTAATTATCCTATTTACTTTTAACCGTGGCAAATAAAAGTAAAAAAGTTACTATTCGATGAAAATTATTTTTATCTTATTGAACCACATTTTACTACTTGATATTAACCATGTCTCTCTGATTTTTTAAATTCCACTCACAGAAGCGGTAAAATTAACTTTTATGTGAATTTTCAAATTCTCCTAGGAGGTGGGTAAAAGACGGTGAAAAGTTTAATAAAATTTTTATATGTCTAAAATTATTGTAAACTGACTCCAATGAATTAGATTGAACTTATATAGGTATTATATATCTATTTTTACCTGAAATAAATTTAAATAAAATAAATAATTATTATAATAAAAAGTCGATTTTTAACTAATAACTCAGTGTTTTTCACTATTCATCAAAAATTGAAAATTTTCAGAAAAATATCAAAAATTCACCCTATGGTAATTTCAATATTCCGAATCCAAAAATGAATTCCATTTTTAATGATAAAATTTATAAAAGTTTAAAAACTAGGTATTACTATTCATAACGGTTAGTTTGATTGGTTTTGGTGTGTGTTAGAACTCGAAGTTGTGTACAACACACACTATTGTATTATTCAAAGAGAAGCGTACCGTGGAAGATTGGGGTGTTACATTATATGCCATATTTTCTTTTTTTCATTCCATAATGATATTATTCATTTTCATATTGATTTTACTCAAGAACATATGTAAACTGTTTTACTTGCTTACCCTTATTGGGCCATATGGTCACAATTTCATTTGATGTATGTCCCTGAGTTACGAGATGCAATAAGTTTACTTAGGATGAACCTATGAATAATTATTTAATGTGTATTAAATTCATATTTTATTTTTTCATATATTATGTACATTATTTCCAAAAAACAAAACAATAAAAGGTCCTCTATTTTTAATAATGTAGTGAGAGATAATGTATGAAAATAGGAGGGATTACATATATATTTTCTACTGTTCACTACCATGATATCTAATATAGGAAAATGATTTTGAAACAAACATTTTATCCTATTAAACTAATATCCAATGAATGAATGACCATTTAATTCATCATTGATTTATGATTTTGTGGTTTTTAACATTATCTTGATCATTCAATTTCTTCTGATCAATGACCCCTATCACTCTCTATAATAATATATGAATTTATTAAATGTCCATATTTCTACTTCCACCCAATTTTCTCATATATTAAAAACATGTCATTTGTTTTATTATATGACCATATTATACATATTTCCCTCTATTTAGAGGACGTCTTATTAACCCCTTTTTACAATTTGGGTTTTACATTATAGGATTTTTTGATTGTCAAACCCATCATTACTAAAACAATATAAAATTGTTAAATCGCAATTTATTTACGGGGGTAGAATGTGACACCTTGATATTTTAAATGAACACAATGATCGATAGATATATTTTGTTAGTTTTTCATTGTAAATATTAGAATTATATCTACTAATGTTTTTTGATCTAGGTACTGAGACGTTGTGAGATTTTGAGGCCCATTTAGCCCAGAATTGATATTTTAATAATATTAAATGTATTAATGTTACACATGAATATTTTTCATAAAATTGTAGAATTACTCCAGAATAGAGTCTCAGATCAGAAATAAGAGGCCACTGATGAGTTAAGAATTTGGGTTTTACCAAAGATGTGATATAAAAAATATTGAAATTAGGCTTGGAGAAACGGTTTTCACGCGTGATAATAATAAATATATTTATTTGTTTATTTATTTTATTATGGTTGGTGTAGTGACCTATAAATTTTTATAAATTTATTTTTATAATGAAATATCTGGTTTAGCCACATAACCATGATATTGTGAGAGGAGACCATAGAGAGATGTTGGTAATCAAAAATGGATTGTAACTTCAAATCAATACGAAATTGATCATTTGTGCTAAAATATATTATGGATTTTGTAAATGAAGGAAATATATAACCATTATTCACCAATGATTAATCAAAAGACATGAAGTATTTCTATAGTTGGTGGATTCATCGAATTATTTATCCCATGTCAAAAAAGATCAATTATAATATCAAGAATTTATACATGCATCCATGATTGATTTATTATACTATAAATATATTTGTTCATTGTTGTTTAATACTATTCATTATTCTATTATGTAGTAATTATTTGAATTAAAAAAATATATTGTGGTTCATTTCCCATGTTTATTTTTTCATATTGTTTCCCTATTTCATTTCACACTCATCATAGGTTATTCCTTTTCCCAGTCTTTATTGAACATTTGGTATTTAATCATTTCGTGACTGTTAGTCTACCCAATGGACCAATACCAACCGTATAGTTAATGATCGATGTGCGAAGATGATATAGGATGATAATATGTGGATCATAATGGACTAGAGGTTTCTATCCTTTTAAATTTAACATGAATCGATGGTGTGAGGAGCCAAACCGTTTCTTGATCGAGTTGGATGCCCGAAATTAGATATTTGGTGATTGAATGGGTTGACTGGATGAGATCTATTATCTATAGGAGAGATTGAATTTTTATCCTAAAGCAACATTTGTGTTATAATAAATGTATAATCTACCATGGAATTATTTAAATCCCATGTAACATGTCTTGTAACTCTAGATTACAAGTCTTGTGTGACCCAAATCGTCAGTGCTAGGATTTCACCAAAATGTTATCATTGACAAACTGTGTGGTCCCTACCGCATTCCAATGGCCACTGGATGGAGGCATGCTATTTATCTAATAGTATACATACAAATAGGTTTATTATAAGGTCTATGACATGTACATTGACTTGACTAGAGTACACAAGTTGAGAATTGTTCTTAAACACTTCTATGTTTATACAGTCACTACCTGAAGTTCATGGGTAGAAATAGACATTACTAACTAAGCACCATTTACCTCTACATGTTGTGTACCCTAAGAAGACATGAAATTTATTTTTATTTTTACGTGATGTGTGAGCTGGTGATACATTGGTAGGCGTAGGGTTGGAGTGAAAATCCATGTACCCTAGTACCTTCCATGTACTCTTACTACGGATGTATAGATCCCTTCATTTCTTTTTTGTATACCAGGTTCAAATGAGAGTGATTCATTTTTTCCATTCCCATGAGGGTATAGTGAGACATTATGTAATCTATATATGATTATGATACCCTACGGGGATTTAATATTGGATAAAATTCAATGAATCCCTCAATGGGAATAGGGCGGGATCCTCTATCATTCATAGGTGGGGTTGGTTGTATCGACACGACCACTACACACATACCATTGATCAAATATTCTAGCCAGATGATTTGGTAGGATTTTTGGTGTCCCTCAGTGGCCATATGCGTTATATCATATCATAGTGATGAGATATTCATATATCTACCGAGTACTTAATTAGTGGCGGAATAATGATTTTAACCTATTGGATGAGTGTTACCAGTGATAACATAGCACATTGTGTGAGTACTCAAGGATTGAGAACTCCCTAGAAGCCTCGAGATTTATCCAATATATGATATTATAGGTTGATACCTTCCTGAGAATGGTTTCCTATTAGGAGTATATCTAGATGTTTATGTCTCTTATCTATTGAAATATATTAGGTTTAATTTACTTTTATTGATTCTTAACACATAGTGATTTCATGGTTTCATAATGTTTATTATTATACTCACTCCTGCATGGTATTTTACCACACAATTTATATATTATATAGATGAAAGACCTTTTCAAATAGTACTAGTAGGACTAGGACTACAAAGGGATTAGATCAGTAATGATAGAATCTGGTGTTTACCAGGTATACCATTGGATGACAGTCCCTTATCTATGTGTAGATTTCACTCATTTAGAGTTGTTGGTGGGATTCTATTTAGACCATTATAAAATTCAGTAATAATCCATCATAATTTGTTTATGGGATCATATATGTATTTATGTATTGATATTATAGTTTTAAACATTATTGTTGTATGGGATTAGACATGTGTGTGTATGTGTGTGAAGTTACATTTGGGCAATTCCTCACCTATCTAGGATATGACTACTCAGGTCTAATAATCATCCCATAAACTAATGGAGGTGGGTTTATTATAGTCAGACATAGAATGTCTCTTGTCAGGTAGACATTGGTTGGTTTGGTCATGACAAAGTGGTATTAGAGGCATGGTTCTACCTTAGTACTAGAACAAAAAAAATTGGAAAATTTTGACATTGGATTGGGACATATATCAATATTATTAAAGTGTTTCAAGTTCTTCTATTAGGACATAGACTCTAATGCTACTACGGCAGTTGAAAAAAAAATACCATGATTCTGATAACAATATTGTATACTCAGTACATATAGATCCTAGTTTTATGGAAAACATTGGTACGCACATCAAATATGATTTTTTTTATTCCATGTAATTATCGAGTAATATTTCCAGGTATACTCATTGAGCATGATGCATCATACTTTTTTTATTATTCTTTCAAGAAGAAAAACATCTTGGATTCCACTACATGATCAAGAGGTTTATCTGTCGAATGAATAGGATTCAGAAATGGGGCCTATAGAGGAGGTGGTAACACCATGTGGGTTTCTAATTACCCCACCACCCATAGAATAACAGTCCTCACCAATAATACCTACTGAGGATGCACAAAATATGCATGAGATGCATGAGTTTAATAAGCAAGAACCTCCCATGTTATAGGCAGATCCAGATCACTAGGTAGATGAGGAATGGATAGACACAATTACTAGAGTCTTCCACCTTGGGAGGAAACCATCAAATCAGATCGATGCCCTTGCAGCGAGTCATCTTTAGGGTTAAATCTGGATACGTTTTCAATTTGATGACACAATCCAATGATTAGGTAGGTATCTTTAGGTCCCAATTTTAGCACATATTCAAGGATGAGTTTTACCTTGTTATGTTTTAATTATCAAGCTTCTAGTATCATTTTAATTTATATAAGAAATTATTTCCATGGTGGAATATTTGGAAAGTTTCACTGATCTCTCATGATACTCTCCATATATGGTGAAAGATATTTTCTCTTGAGAACTATCTATAGAGAAGGGATTACATAGATATATTATGTCATCAGTGATATCTCTATGAATTCCCCAATTTTCTAGTTTACATGAGTATTATTTAGTAGTAGGGATGTTCCTGGTAGAAAAAATAGTGATAGAAAGTTCTAGTAGTAGGAATACAGGAGCAGAGATCTCAATAGTGGGTAGCTAATGGTAGTATCAGGATCCAGGGAAATCTAACAACTTTTGGAGAAGATACCAAGATAGAGGGTTAGTGTTTAAGGTATCATAGGATATCTTGATTCAACTATGGGAGAGGTAGAGCTTCTTATGCGGCGATAGAGGACATATCACTCAGGATTGTCCAACACGTCATATAGTTGGTAAGAAGATAGTAGATGTACCACCACGATGGAGACTGAGGTAGGATTAGGGATTTTAATATGGAGATAGAAATGGAATAGGAGTTTCTTGAGAATCATGAGGTGGAATTTTCTCAAAATTATTACCATCTCCACACATAGGAGGTCTGCACACTCCTATATGTGCTGGTGGGAAAAGATGTGGAAACAAGCATGTAGTTAATGCATATGAACCTGAGGATCCCATCATGATTATAGGTATGATTTTTTCTACTATATATTAGTGGTATATTGGTAGACATTGTTTTTAGACACAATTTCAATTCCTCTTCTCCGGTTTTATACTTAGATATTCTCATCAAGCCTTTGGATCAAACCACGATCTTGGAGACCCCATTAGGAAGGGGCTCTATGATTACACATATATTTTAATATTTTCATTTGATTCTTATAGGTTATAGCCACATAAGGGGTCACATTATAGTTACAATATGTTCTTATGACATCATCTTAGTTATAGACTCGTTATCCACGTTTCATCCCTAGATTGACTATTTGAGACATAGTATGCAATGTATCCATGGGGTCGGATTGATGTATTACATAATAGATGAGAATGAAACCCAAGAAGAGTTGGATGGGATCATACATATAATATTACATGGGATAAATAAAAATTGGCATGTATAATTATAAAGTAATTGAATTCTTTGGGCTATCTATTTTCTACGGTGGTGGAAGAGTATGAGTAAATATATTCTAAGTATGTTCTAGTCTTACCTCCCCACCAAGAGATATACATATGCATTGACATAAACCCTAGAATGGATTTGACATGTGGATTTCCATATTATATGGATCCCATATATTTTCACGAGTTTTGGGTGCACCTGGGGGTCTTGTAAATGAAGGGATTTGTGAGACTGAGTGCTTCCACAAGGGAAGTCCCATTATTTTGCTCCAAGAAAGTGGATTGGATCTTGAGGTGTTTTATGGATTATTAGTTGTTAACCATGTTACCATAAACAATAATTATACACTACTAATGATCAACAAAATCTCCAATATATTGACTATAGAATGACGGTTCTCAAATATTAACCTCAGATTAGGGTATCCAAATCATCAAGTATTGATTTTGGGTACATTTATGAATACCTTACAAGGATTCTATAGTCAATATGAATACCTGATTAATCCTTTCAACATGATGAATTTCCAAATAGAATTCATTGAAATAATGAACCATATATTTCATCCCTTCATACACCATTTTTTTTATTAATGATATCATAGTTTACCCAATGTTCAATGAGGATTATACACGTATTATGGATGGTTATAGAAAAACACTGAAAGAAAAAAAACATTATGGGAATATATCGATGTTTTAATTAAATATTTGGTAAGTAAATTGTATGGTACATGTCTTCTATAATGATGGTTTACCAGTTTAACCAGTGGAGGTTGAGGAAAAGTTATCTTGGGATCCACCCAAGAGCGTGATGGAGGTGAAAATATTTAATAGATTGGAAGGATACTACAAGAGATTCATGTTTTATTTTCTAGTATATTTCAACCACTGACTACTTTGACCTGAAAACTGAAGCCTTTTATGTGGATGGAGATTTTCTAAAATAATTCTTATGATAAAATGAAGATGTTGAAGAGCACCCCCATAAATATATTCTATAGGGTCTCAAGCATGTTGTATTTTGGGAGGCCAAAAGGCCCAAAATTGGCTGTTTTTTTATGTATGAGTAATTTTTGAATACCTATGGGTCTTTTAAATTGAGGTCACATGAGCAAAAATATGAGACTCATGATCATTATTTGGTAGAGGTAATATCCACCAAGAAATTTTTGTCACACAACCTTATACGGGAGCGGTTTATCATCTACTGTGGTTGTAACAGTCTTCAGAATATCTTCTCAAATAAGTATTATAAAATAAGGTAGAGTGGATAGCTAGATTTCCTTCAATGTTATGAATTAGATATAATCTATAGACGTGGAATGTGGAACATTTTATTGTAAGAAATCATTAGGATATATTATTCCATCTTGAAGATTGAGTCCTTATAATATTTAAATTAATTAAGGTTTTCATTAGTCAAGAAGGATGGTTCTTCATATCTATAGACAATTGTTGTCACTCAACCACATCTATTATGTGTTAGGGAGTATTAGATTCAAGGTAACAACTATGAGACCATATGTAACAACCCGAGATTTTATAAGATATATTCGTTTTAATGACTTTCATATCTTATGTTGTACGCTACACCAAGATTATCTTGTGCTATATGCAACACCGTATTAGCTTGCAGTATATGCAACACTAATCTTGGATCGTGTTACACCCAATTTCATGTTTTTTTATAGTAGTTATTCTACAAAACATTGATTATATATATATATATATTCAATGTATTTTGTTATACGCAACAACAAAGGAGTCGTGCACTACACGAAACCCTGACTTGGCTTGCATTACACGCAATCGTGACCTTCCTCGATAGCGTGTGTTGTACGCAATACCAGGTTTTACTAAACAAAGATATATTATTATAATATTATTATGAACTAGCCTTATGAATAGTATTCACTAAATTTTGAATTTTATAACATTATTATTCATCTTACACATTTTCTAGAACATGGTATAAGAACACAGTAAATATTTCGGGTAAAATAAGTATTTTTAAAAAAATGTAGTTTTACCGCCTTTTGATGGCGCACCCACTTTAAGTCTAGTTTTTGACATGTTTATAAGCTAAATTTTACAAAATAAAATTATTCTTTGGAATCAGGATATAAAATTTTACCTTGGATAAATTTTTCATATTATTCTCATAACTTTCATATTTTAATGAATAGTAAAAAAACGCTATATTTTAATTAAAAACAACTTTTTTCATCGTAATAATTTATGTAGTTAAATTATAATATTTAATGGTTTTAAAGTGTAAATAGAATATATTTTTACCATTTAATATAATGTATGTCATTATCATTTATATTACCTTGAATTCGTAGGTTAAATCAATTCAATCTTTTGCAATGTTTTAAACAAAAACCCATTTTCTTTCGACAACGAGATTGATTTTAATTTAATTTCTGAAACTTTTGTGTATTGAATTTGTATAAATAGATTCCATATTTGGAATCAGTTGGTCCAAATTATGTTAATAAGCTACTTTTTATTTTTTGGGCATTATGGATAGTACCTACGGTAAATTTAATTTACCATAGTTCAAGGTAAATCGGGTAATTAAGGGTAAATATAAGATTATAAAATTACCCTAACACCTGATAAAATCCTATTGGATGACTAAAAGTCGACCCATATCACCTAAGGGTATGATTAGATTAATTTAATGGACTTTTTTCCATGAAAATAATTTAATTATTATTAAACCCAAAGAAAGTGACAACATGTCACTTTCTTAAATCTTATAAGTATAATAATTTTAGTTTAGTGCTAAACTTCATTAAAATTCAGATATAAATATTATCTAGAAATATAATAAAATTATCTACATCATATGAATTTATTTATAATTTTTAGGGATTAAATAATTATCATTAAAGGTGACATAATAGTAATGTTGAAATTATTTTTTTAAGAAAAATATCAAATAAATGGTTTTAAAAATATTAAAATAAATATTATATGAACTATTTAATGTGCTCCACTAATTTTCCAGATACTTATGACATGTTATTAATCTATTAAATCTTTTATTTTGAACATATCTTCTGTATATTGTTTATTTAAATTCAAATAATTTAATAGTGTCAAAATTGACACTATTGTTATTTTATAAAATCAACATATTATAAAATTGTTTAAAAATCACAAAAATATTAAAAAATTATAACTTTAAATTTATATGGTCTAAAATGTCATAAAGTGTCAAATTATGGAAAATTCACAACACATATGTAATTATTTATAATAATTTAAAATTTAGAATATTATTACCACAAATAAAATTAAATTGATAAATAAGGATAAATCAAGTTGATAATGTTTAAAATAAATTCCTAACATGTCTAAATTGTATTGTTTGATGCGATTACAACCCTATATCATCTAAAATTCGAATATGAGTCATTTTGGAAGTTTTTAAGTGGGGTTGGGATTTAATATAAACTAATATTTCTTATATCTCCAAAGGTGCCCCTCTCCTCCTTTATAAAAGGGCATCTCCTCCCTCTCTTCCTCACACCACTTTGAGCCTTCAACCTCGGCCAACCCCTGCCAATATCTCTTCTCCACTTCCATATAAACATCCTAGAGGTTCTGGTCTTCTTAAAAGACCATCTTTAGTGCCCTAAGAGGAGGTTAAGAAGAGGCGCTTCAAAGAAGAGGTAATGTCTGTTACCGATTCTTTCAACTTTATTTCTTCTTCTACTTCTTCTTCTTTAGTTGTTTCATTATTAAGTAATAACATCAGTGTCAATCATATACTTATATGGCATTATAAGTATTAAAAACCCTATTTGACCATCTATCCATCCTACGGAAAACGAAATCACCGTGCGTGCGTACGTACGGAATACCGTCTTCACGCTGTGGTGTAATCTGTTTTCGACCACCACCTTACTTGGATGGGTATAATGGTGTAAATAGATAACTATATATGATTATTGTAAAGTGATATTGATTCTGAAATATTATACATACACTTCAATATAATTTCACGATCATGGGAATGATATCATCACTCCTGCGTACGTATGGACTATTGTCTCCACGATGCGATGAGATTCATTCTCCATGTTAAACATTCATTAATGATTATAAAGTATATATATTAAGTAATAATGAAATATATGACATAATAATGATATTGGATTTATGTATATATATATGTATGTCATCTATTTAATTCAATTCAATTCAATAAGGAAACAAAAACAACATTCATGCGTACATACTGCCTACCGTCTCCATAAACGGTGTATTTCATTACATTTAGCGATCTATCATATATATATATGTATATTCTGAATATATATTACATATAAATCATGTTTTAAATTCTTGAATTAAGTAAATCAGGTTATAAGTAATAATATCAAGAACAACAAGTCCAAACATGTACGATAAATAAAACGATTTTACCCAAAACGCTCTTTAACATGGAATTTACAAAAGAACAGGTAATATAAAGTCATAATTGAACCATATATGATATCATAACAATGAATATGATTCTATAATAAGTCAGTGACATTATTTAAATCATAATACAGGAGTTTTGGATACATATGAATCATATCAAACATAAGGTAAGGAATAATTATTCCAATCTCATTCTTATCCGAGATTGTTTATTCCTAAGTATTTTCTGGGGTTATGTTTATCATCCATGTCCATGTTTTCTAAAAATGTTTTCATAAAATTTTATTAATCTTCCAAGTATGTTTAAAGTCATTTTTACCCTTTTTTGACTTTTACCACAAGGTTTGGAAGGAATCTTTCTTTTGTTTACCATACGAGGAACTTTTTGACTTTTTCGACAAAAGTAGGAGAAGAATGTTATTTTTAACTTATACGGTGTGAATGGATTTTTACAGTTTCATAAACCCTCATTTTCATAAATCTTATTCTATAATTTTTCATGATTATTTTCAAAAAAACCCTTTTCTTTTAAAAGTGCATGGCATTTTGTGAAAAAATGTGATTTTGATGAAGAAAGTATATTTTCCTCAAGAATTCATTTCAAGTGTTTTATCAAAACCATTTTTCCATCTAAGATGACATTATTTAATATGTGTATGTTTCAAGTATAATGTCTCTCTGATTTACATGGTTTCACTTTTCTTATTATGAAATGATATCCATTTCTTTTATATGGATTATGTGATGATGGAATGACGTTTATGAAACCCATTTTAATCTTTGGGTTATGATGAATGATTTATGTTTAT
Organism: Viscum album; assembly: GCA_963277665.1. Lineage (NCBI taxonomy): Eukaryota > Viridiplantae > Streptophyta > Magnoliopsida > Santalales > Viscaceae > Viscum > Viscum album. The sequence goes on along the minus strand of OY728130.1, from coordinate 759,421,413 downwards.
GTTGTGACACAAGTAAGAATGATTTCATTATGAGATGGGTGGGACCTATATCTCTCTCAAATGAATTGGGTAAAGATTTATATCTCATGAGGTAGACATGGATGAAGTGGTAAGTTAATCCGGTTCAGTGTTACATGACTTAAACGAGGAGTGAACTCAGTTCAGAAAGGGACTTTGTCCACTAATATGGTCATGGAAGTAATGCCTTGGCTACTATGCAAATCATATCATGTGATTAACGGTTTCCAAAATTAAATATTTTATTCTCATGCTAATTTATCATGATTAATGTTTCTTCATGATATATGCCTTACGTACTACAATGTTTTATGTCATTGCTCAAGATTTTGATGTTTGGATTTTATGCTCATGTTTTTTTACATTCAAATGTCTAAGGATTGTTTTATGTTCTCTATGCTTACCCTTACTGAGCATTTGAGATCACCCTTTATATTTTTTCATTTTCCCAGGATTTAAAGAAAGGTTTTAGGTAAGAAAACAAAAGGTGAAGATCATTAATGGAAATATTGAAGATCTTTCACCACGATTAGAAGATTATATTCTGAGTTTCCAAAGACACTAAACTATTACAATCCTTGTGTGTCTATTTTTGTTATGTATTATGTATTCCGCAAAAGTAATGTAATGTCCATATACGTCAAGCTTCGGGTCTCTATAGTTGATATTAGAGGAAAGGTTTAGTCATCCTTTGGAAACTAGGATGCGAAAACTATAGTTAGATCCCAAGAGATATTTCTAAGGTATGTATAGGGATGTCCCAATGGATAAGTATACGTATAGGTTATAGTACTAGAATTGCGCTAACGATATTTGAATTAAACCTAAGATGTTAGATATTGAAGTTACTCCCCCTTTATTATGTTGTTTTACCGAGCATGGTATTTGTCTCTCACACTATTATTTTTAGGTTTTAGACGATGGTTGGAACCTGAAGGAACCGTGCTGATCAATGTAATAGACAATGCAATGATTGTCCTTTGGACCAAACCAATGTGATGGGATATGGAGTGCACAATCTTATTTCTATACTTACACAAGATAGGAATCATTATGTACTTCAAAATGAGCATAGAAAGGAGAAACATTTTGTTGAATCCTTCCTGAGGCAGCATCCACCTTCATTCAGTGGGTCTTCTGATCCCTTAGTGGCTAAACAATGGATCAGTACCACTGAAAAGATATTTTCTGTTCTACAATGTTCTGAGCATGATAAAGTCATCTTAGCAGTATATCGTTTGGAAGGTGATGCTGATCAATGGTGGAATCTTATCAGGAATACGAGGAAAAGAGATGAAATATAGTCCATGGAATGGGACGAGTTCAAGAACATGTTTTTCAGTAAGTACTTCCCACTTATTCTTCGAACAAAGATGGAAAAAGAGTTTCTTGAGCATAAGCAGAAGGATGATGAATCTGTTGGTATATACAATGTGAATTTTACAAGACTTGCAAGGAATGCATCTGGCTTCATCATCCAACCTGAAAAAAAAGTTGATCGATTTTTCAGTGGCTTAAAACCAAGTCTTAGAAGGGCATTAGATATAAGAGACTTCAATAGCTATGAATAAATTGTGTGTTGTGCTATCAAGGTAGAACTATAAGTTGGTGTAACAAATCCATCTCATGGTTTTTACAAGAAACGAAAGATGGACTTCAAGGATAAATCTCAGAATAATGGTGAAGAGAAGATGAATGATTCTTTATGTTCAAAGTGTGGAAAGAAGCATGGTGGAGATTGCCTAAAAGGTACTAGAAAATGCTTTATGTGTGGAAAAGAAGGTAATCGAGCAGTTGATTGTCTAAGTAATGGGAAAAATGTTTCTAATGATGTGAATAGAGAAAAGACTATAGATAACTCTCCACCAACACTTCAATGCTTCAAGTTCAAGGAAATGGGGCATTATGATAATAAATGCCCTAATCCACTGGTTAATGATGATCAACGTGAGAAACCTCTTAAAGCAAAGGATAAAGGGAAGTCTCATGCAATCACTATTTGTGATGTTGAGTATGAAAATGATGCTGTGAAAGGATTAAGTGTTTATGTAATGGGATTTCAAAACAGAATCATGGAATCTCATTTATGGTATTGTGGAATTTTGGAATATCTATGTATTGGTTTTCAATTATTATATGGTACTGGTAACCATGAAAAAGTGATTGAAATATTTTTGGAAAGTAGATGAAATGCGCATATTAAAGGGATAAGGAGAAAATAATATGAGAGTAATCATGAGCTCATGACTAAAATAAGGACAAAGTGATATCATGGTTTGAGTATATAGAAATTTTGGGATTTTGGTATGTGGAAAGAGTTAATTTTTGACAGCATTCATGTTTTCACTAAGGTTAAATGGGTATTAATTTTTCAAGAGAATACATGATTAAGATATTCACATGATTGGAATGTGATCAACAAGATATATCAGGGACAAATGAAGGAATTCACATGCTCGGTAGATGAAATTTCTAATAATCAGACAGAAGTATTTTTGATAAGCCTAATGGTTGGAATGGACACCATATAGTATTGGTTAAGGATATAATTTTTATTTCTGAAATGTTATGATAGTATAGTTTTAGAAAAAGGATAACCTGCAAGACGGACGACAACCCGTCACGTCAGACAACGCTGTGGGAATCGAACCCACAACCGAAGTGCGACTGGCCTTTATCGCATAGCACTGGCCTACAGATAGTCCCTAGTTAGTAGAAACTAGTTTTATTTTATTACGCGGTATGATATATGAAGTATAAGTTCATTTTGTGAATCGTATACGATTAACCTCACCATAGATGGACTTATATATATTTGATAACTTTTGCTAACCTTTTGTTTGAAACAGATGGAATGACCCATCATTCTATCACATGATCTGTTAACACTTCAGGAATAAAAAATTCCTCTTCATTTCATTAAGAGATGAAGTGGAAATTATTCAAAGCATGAACAACAGTGAGATTGTACCAAAATCAAGCAAGTATTTATTCAAATTCAAAATTTTCAACTTTAGGGAAATGATATTGAAAACAAAAAATGTTGTCCTAGTGCTCTTATATCCGATGAATCAGATAGTACCTTAGATCATCACAAATCTATGGCTTTGTGATTGTTAGATTTTTCATAGCCATGTTCTCTACACCTCTCCATCAGAACTTGATGGTTAGATTTTTCTTCTATATCCATATTTTCACCTATGTTCTCCTATATGGAAACCCAGTGATGAGTTACTTTGGGTAATCTTTATATTTCATACTTTAGTTTTTTAAATTAAGTTTTAGTATTCCTTTTTATGATGTGGGTTTCTATGAATAGTAAATGATTTTTAACCCCGATGAATTTCGAGGGCGAAATTAATTTAAAGAGGGGTAGAATGTAACAACCTGATATTTTATAAGATATATTCATTTTAATTTATTTCATATCTTCGATTGTACGCTACACCAAGATTATCTTGCGCTATACGCAACATCGTATTAGCTTGCAGTATACGCAACACTAATCTTGGATCGTGTTACACACAATTTCATGTTTGTTTGATAGTAGTTATTATATGAAACATTGATTATATATATATTCAATTTATTTTGTTATATGCAACAAAAAAGGATTCTTGCACTATACGCAACCCTGACTTGGCTTGCATTACACGCAATCACGACCTTCTTCGATAGCGTGTGTTGTACGCAATACCGGGTTTTACTAAACAATGATATATTATTATAATATTATTATGAATAGCCGTTATGAATAGTATTAACTAAAATTTTAATTTTATAACATTATTATTCATCTTACACATTTTTTAGAACATGGTATAAGAACAAAATAAATTTCTCGGGTAAAATAAGTATTTTTCAAAAAATGCAGTTTTGCCGCCTTTTGATGGAGCTCCCACTTTAAATCTATTCTTGAGATGTTTATAATTTCAATTTTACAAAATAAAATTATTCTTTGGAATCAAGATATAAAATTTTACCTTGGATAAATTTTTCATATTATTCTCATAACTTTCATATTTTAATGAATAGTAAAAACACGCTATATTTTAATTAAAAACAACTTTTTTCATCGTAATAATTTATGTGGTAAAATTATAATATTGAATGGTTTTAAAGTATAAATAGAATATATTTTTATCATTTAATATAATGTATGTCATTAGCATTGATTTTACCTTGAATTCGTAGGTTAAATCAATTCAATCTTTTCCAATGTTTTAAAACAAAACCTGTTTTCTTTGGATAACAAGATTAATTTTAATTTAATTTCTTCAAATTTTGTGTATTGAGTTTGGAAAAATGGATTCCATATTTAGAATCAATGGGTCCAAATTATGTTAATAAGCTACTTTTTTATTTTTTGGGCATTATGAATAGTAACTACGGTAAATTTTATTTACCGTAGTTTAAGGTAAATCTGGTAATTAAGGGTAAATATAAGATTATAAAATTACCCTAACACCTGCCAAAATCCTATTGGATGACTAAAAGTCAACCCAGCTCACCTAAGGGTCGGATTAGATTCATTTAATGGACTTTTTTACATGAAAATAATTTAATTATTATTAAAACCAAATAAAGTGACAACATGTCACTTTTTTAAATCTTATAAGTATAATAATTTTAGATTAGTGATCAACTTCATGAAACTTTGGATATAAATTGTCTCCAAAAATCTAATAAAATTATCTACATCATATGAATTTATTTAGTATTTTTAGGGATTAAATAATTATCATTAAAGGTGACATAATAGTGATGTTGAAATTATTTTATTAAGAGAAATATCAAATAAAGGGTTTTAAGAATATTAAAATAAATATTATATGAAATATTTAATGTGATCCACTAATTTTATATATAACTATGAAATGTTATGAATCTATTAAATCTTTTAGTTCTAACATATCTTATGTATATTGTTTATTTAAATTCAAATAAATGAATAGTGTTAAAATTGACACTATTGTTATTTTATAAAAATAACATATTATAAAATTGTTTAAAAATCACAAAAATATTTAAAAATTATAAATTTATATTTATATGGTCTAAAATTTGATAAAGTGTCAAATTATGGAAAATTGAAAACACATATGTAATTATTTATAATAATTTAAAATTTAGAATATTATTACCACAAATAAAATAAAATTGATAAATAAGGATAAATCAAGTTGATAATGTTTAAAATAAATTCCTAACATTTCTAAATTTTATTGGTTGATGATACTACAAATCTATCTCATCTAATATTTGGATATGAGTCATTTTGGAATTTTTTAAGTGGGTTTGGGATTTAATATAAACTAATATTTCTCATATTTCCAAAGGTGCCCCTCTCCTTCCTTATAAAAGGGAATCTCCTCCCTCCCTTTCTCACACCACATTGAGCCTTCATGATGGGCCAAACCCTGCCAATTTCTCTTCTCCACTTCCATAGAAACATCCTAGAGGTTACAGTCTTCTTAAAAGACCATCTTTAGTACCCTAAGAGGAGGTTAAGAAGAGGCGCTTCAAAGAAGAGGTAATGTCTGTTACCGATTATTTCAACTTTATTTCTTCTTCTACTTCTTCTTCTTTAGTTGTTTCATTATAAAGTAATAACATCAGTTTCACTCATATAATGATATGTTATTATAAGTATGAAACAACCCAATTTCACCATCTATCCATCCTATGTAAAATTAAATCAACGCGCGTGCGTACGTACGAAATACCATCTCCACGTCGTGGTGTAATCTGTTTTCGACCACCACCTTACTTGGATGGGTATAATGGTCTAAATAGATAACTATATATGATTATTGTAAAGTGATATTTATTCTGAAATATTATACATACACATCAATACAATTCCACGATCATGGAAATGATATCATCACTCGTGCGTACGTACGGACTACCGTCTCCACGACGCGATGAGATTCATTCTCCATGTTATCCATTCATTAGTGATTATAAAGTATATATAATAAGTAATCACAAAATATATGAAATAATAATGATATTTTATTTATGTATATATATATGTATGTCATCTACTTAATTCCATTCAATTAAATAAGGAAACAAAAACAGCATTCATGCGTACGTATGGTCTACCGTCTCCATGAACGGTGTATTTCATTCCATTTATCGATCTATCATATATATATATATATATATGTATATGCTGAATATATATTACATATAAATTATGTTTTACAATTTTTAATTAAGTAATTTAGGTTATAAGTAACAATATCAAGAACAACAAGTCCAAACATGTATGATAAATAAAACGGTTTTACCGAAAATGCTCTTTAACATGGAATTTCCAAAAGAACGGGAAATATAAAGTCATATGTGAACCATATATGATATCATAACATTGAATATGATTCTATAATAAGTCAATGACATTATTTAAATAATTATACAGGAGGTTCGGATACATACGAAGCATATCAAATATAAGGTAAGGGATAATTATTCCAATCTCATTCTAATCCGAGATTGTTTATTCGTAAGTATTTACTGGGGTTATGTTTATCATCCATGTCCATGTTTTCTAAAAATGCCTTCATAAAATGTTATTATTATTCCAAGTATGTTTAAAGTCATTTTTACCCTTTTTTGACATTTACCACAAGGTTTGGAAGGAATCATTCTTTTGTTTACTATACGAGTTACTTTTTGACTTTTCTGACAAAAGTACGAGAAGAATGTTATTTTTAACTTATATGGCGTGAATGGATTTTTACTATTTCATAACCCCTCATTTTCATAAATATTCCTCTAAAAGTTTGCATGATTATTTTCAAAAAACCCCTTTTCTTTTAAAAGTGCATGGAATTTCGTGAAAAGAAAGTGGTTTTTTAGAAGAAAGGATATTTTCCTCAATAATTCATTTCAAGTGTTTTATCAAAACCATTTTTCCATCTAAGATGACATTATTTCATATGTGTATGTTTTAAGTATAATGTCTCTATGATTTAAATGGTTTCACTTTTCTTATTATGAAATGATATCCATTTCATTTATATGGATTGTTTGATGATGGAATGACGTTTATGAAACCCATTTTATTCTTTGGGTTATGATGAATTATTTATGTTTATGTTGTGGCACAAGTAATAATGATTTCATTATGAGATGGTTGGGACCTATATCTCCCTCCAATGCATTGGGTAAAGATTTATATCTCATGAGATAGACATGACTGGAATGGTAAGTTAATCTGGTTCAGTGTTACAGGACTGAAATGAGGAGTGAACTCTATTCAGAAAGGGACTTTTTCCACTAAGATGGTCATGGCAGTAATGCCTTGGATACTATGGAAATCATATCATGTGTTTAATGGTTTCCACAATTACATGTTTTATTCCCATGCTAATTTATCAGGATTAATGTTTCTTCATAATCTATGCCTTACGTACTTCCATGTTTTATGTCATTGCTCAAGATTTTGATGTTTAGATTTTATGCTCATGTTTTTTTACATTCAAATGTCTAAGGATTGTTTTATGTTCTCTATGCTTACCCTTACTGAGCATTTGAGCTCACCCTTTATATGTTTTCTTTTCCCCAGGATTTAAATAAAGTTTTTAGGTAAGAAAACAAAAGGGGAAGATCATTAATGTAGATGTTGAAGATCTTTCACCACAATTAGAAGATTATATTCTGAGTTTCCAAAGACACTAAACTATTTATATCCTTGTGTGTCTGTTTTTGTTATGTATTAAGTATTCCACAAAAGTAACGTAATGTCCATATACGTCAAGCTTCAGGTCTCTACACCATACATACTCATACATCTATTAGAAATGATCCATATTAATTTCTTGAAGGTGGGGAGCATGTCATGTTTTTAAAGGATGTAAAATGGTACAAGTGATGATGTGAGATGAGGAAATGAAGGAGTTACATACATAAAATTTAGTAGTATGACTAGGTGTGGGAAATATGTAATAGTACCTAAGACATTAGTTTTTTTCTTATAACTTGGGGTATGTTTTAGAAAAGTTTTATTGAGGCCCCACACTTCATCATGTAAAGGGATAGAACTACGTTCTAGAAGGATTTTCTCACCCCATAAAGTGCCAGGACGGAAGTGGAATGGGTTATCTATAGAAATTATGATGGGTTTTCCATGTATTAATAGTGGAAACAATGTATTAAGGGTGGTCATTTACAATCTTACCCAATCATCCCACTTCCTAGAAATATGATAGTATTGTTCATTATATATATTAGGATGCATTTATGTGAATGAGATAGTCTCAGACCACATATTTATCATGATTATATCTTGATACCTTGATGTTCACTTCATTCCATAATTAAGGAGAGGAATGCAAGAGGAATTTTGGACTTAGTGTCACCTAGGAATTATGTTTCACCCCACACAGATGTCAAGACAAAGAAAGCCTGTCAGGTTTTGGAGGAAATATTGTGGGATTACATGTTTGACTTTGGACATAGTTGGGAGGATCACCTACCATCACTGAAGTATACACAAAACAATAACCAACATTTGGCTATTGTAATGACACCATTTTTGGCCTTATATGGGTTTCAATTTTGGTCACCACTATATTGGACAAATCTAGGCGATTCAACACTCATGGGTCTAGTGTCAATGTGAGCTAAAATAGAAAAGGGGCATGTCATCCCGTAGCATATGAGGACTGCATGGATCTATCAGAAGTCCTATGTTGTCTGAAGAAAAAGGCATTTCAATTCTGGGGAGGGAAACAATGTGTTTCTAGAAGTCTCAAATAAACATGGATTATTGTGTTTTTGCATAGGTTGAAGGTAATATATGAGGTTTATTATCCATTTATAATTACTATTTAGGGATAAAATGTTTGTGTACCACTTCTATTAAGCAAAACAATTATTCTAGGTGAACAACATATTCCATGTTTCAGAGATGATGGGGTATTCCCATGAATCATCACATGTCCTCGACTGGAAATAGATGAAAATTAAGGATGGAGATACCTTTACATAGTATGTAGAGGAGATTACGAATTGGTAGGATAATATATTTTATGGGGGTGTGATTCATTTCATTTTTTTTTGTGGAAGCATATGAATCTTCAAGAGAGAACTTGGGAATAGGTAACCCAGGTGTGAGCTCAGTATAGAAATATTTATTAAGTAGGTTTGTTTTCTTTTTGGAATATGAAGACATTACTTGTTTATAATGTTATTTATCAGTTTTCAATATGTAATGATTTGAAATACATATAGTAATATTTTCATAGTCAGTTGATGAGAAATCATGATATTCCAAGGCCTAATGATCCTGAATTGATATTTGAAAAATATTAAATACATTAATGTCAAATACATGTAGGTTTACTAATTTTTTTTTAATAAAACCATAACAAAGTGTCATAGTGAAAATATGACGACTCTGATGAGTTTAGAACGCCTGTTTTACCATAGGTGCGACATAACCATTATTAGAATCATGTTTTTGTGAAAAATTTGTCACATACACTAATAATAAATTAATTAAATAATTAACTTATTAATTTTCATAAGGTTGATGCATTTCCCTATAAATCCTTGTATATAATTTTAATAATGATAAAGACATTCCCTATAAATCCCAATATATACACTGTTATATCACAAGGATAGGGTTAGCGGAATAACCTTGAGATTGTGAGAGGATAATGTGGAGAGAAATTAGAAGACGACAACATATTGGATAATTGAAATAATACTACACAAATAATCCATACCAACAGATATTGTGTGTCTAATTAATGAGAAAAATTATTGGTCATTCTTTCTTATAGAACAATATAAACTCTAGGTATGAGGTTTATATTTTTGTATACATTTTATTTAATTATAATTTCTCAAACATGAATCAATTCGTGAATCAAGAACTGATTCCTGCATCGATAGTTTATTTATTTATTTTTGTTTTGTTTATTTTTTCATATTTTCTTATTCCTCTTCAATAATCTATTCAATGAAAATGTATTGAGGCTGAAATGAAAAATGTTGAGGATTGTTCCTAATGTTTTTGGTTAATGTTTTTCTCTGATGTTTTTTATATGTTCCTCGTAACAAAATATTTTAATCTATGTTTCAGTGAATTCATTGTATTTGGTCAATTTATGACCATTATTTAGAAAAATGGATCAATATCATGGGTATAGTTCACTATAAAGTTTGTGATTGAGGTGAAATGATGAAAAAAAAGAATATTTTAGGTGGATCATAATGAACCCGTGGTTCTAATTCTTCTCATTCTAATGTGCAGGGATGGTACATGGTGTTGGATGATTTCCATATTGAGTTAGTTGAGTAGAATTGGATCTCATGTGATGAAATGGCATTTATATATGAGATCTGTGATCTTGAGGTGAGATAAATGGTGGAACTAGAGGCAATAATGATGTTAGATGATGTAGATATGGAACCAAGGAGTTATGAAAATCTCACATTACATGGTGTGTAATATCGAGTTACATGCCATGTTGGACCCCTAGATAAGGATCTAGGATTTCGATAAAATGTTATGTATCTTAGAAAGTGTGTTCCCTACCACATGTCATCTAGTATTTGGATTGCAATGTGTCTTAAAGGATATATGGGCACATGTAGAGTACATGGGTTAAGAAGTCTACTGAAACAAATTTAGTGTACACACACCAAACTATGTACACAAAATCAATTAGGTGTATACTGGAATGTCCTAAAATACATGTTCAGGGATTGATGGAAGGGTTAGAGTACTGGAAAACTATATAATCTATTTTCCTTGAGACCACATGGTATTTATTTTTTATTTTACATGCTACGTGAGATAGTGATACATTGATAAACTAGGGGTTGAATAAACTAGTCATGTACCCCTAGTACACGCCACGCACGTCATTTGTAGAAGTTTACAATACATTATTTCAAAAGTATATGACATGTTTTGATGAGTGCGAAACCTTTTTCCTTTCTCATTTGGGTATTTTGTGATATTAAATCCTGGGTATATGATTGGTATCCCCTCTATTTGTTTATTATTGGATAGTGTTTCATGAATCCCTCTGTAGGACTATGGTACAATACTCTATCATTCTTAAGAGGGGTTTTTCCTATCTGCTTGAATACCATTCATAGGGTGTATATCCCCTCTCTTGTGGGATGATCCAATAGGTGTTTTGGTGTCCCCTAGTGGCCCTAGGTGTGATCCCCTTCCTAGATGATGATATCATCATAGATCTATGGAGTAATTCTTAGGATTTGCAAAATAATTATGACCCCTTGGATGATAATCACCAGTTATAGAATAGATCATTGAGTGGGTACTCCCGTAATGAGTGTTTCCAAAAACCCTCAATTAATATCCTAGGGATAGATGTTTTTGTTTGAGAACTTCTCAAGATTAGTTGTCTATTTTGATTATATCTATTTTGTGTGTCTCTTATTGGATGAAATATATTGTGTTGAGATGACTTCCCTAGATCCATTATGCATTGTGATTTTGGGGTGTCCAACTTGGTATTTTCATAAAAACCTCATCATTATATATTTCCTCATGTGTCGTGTCTTATGAAGATGATAGAACTTTTTAGGGAGACGCCTGAGGATAGAGAGTAGGAGGAACATGGATTTGCAAAGATAGACTAAAGTGTTTACTGCGTGTATGATTTCATAGTAGTACCCTTTATCTGAGTAGGTTGGACTCCTTGTTTTTGGGATTATATTTGTATTTTTCTCTATTTATGTACTTATCTATCACACTATAATTTTGGGTTCATATATATATATTCATGAATTGGTATCAGTTGTTCGATATCTTAACAATTTATAGGCTTAAAGATGTGTGCGTCTATATATGTACAATATCCTAATGCCTCTCATGTGGGGGATATGCCTTCTTAGAGCTATTATTTTTCCCCATGCCAATTATATGTTGTCTTGGTATAGTCACACTCAACTTGTCACCAGCTAGGAGGGCCTAGTGGGTCAGGTTGTAGCAATAGTGTATTCAACATGCAACGCTGTGTCTAAATGAACCAAGATAAAATATTGAAATATTATTATTTAAATGGAAAAATTATAAAATAGATGTTAAATTTTTGTGTATAATAATATTAAATTATTTATGAATTATATACAAAGGCCCAACATAATATAATTTTATTTACTAATGCATAATAAATAAAAAGTCGAATTTAATAAAGATATTTTATTATACAAAAATATGTTTCCCTAAAAAATGAATTTGATTGATTTTGAAAGAAAATATTATAATAAATTTATGGAAATTTTAGTAAATATATTTCATAAAATGGATTTTTTTTTAAATTTCTGAAATTTTTGGATTTTAAGAAAAATATTGATTTTTCTGTGAATATTGAAAAATACTATTATTTGAAAAACTATTATTTATATTTATAAATTAATTAATATAAAACTATTTGTATAAATTTAATATGACTTAACATTAAAAAATGTATTCCTCAGATATATAAAAACTCAATAATTACATTTAAATCATCATTATACTGGATTTTAGTATAAATATATTTATAAGCCTTAAACATGTTTTTATAAAAATAGTTTTAATGTCCATAATGTTCCTCAATTTTAATTAATTAAAATTTACCCTTATAATGAATTATTTAAATTAAATTTATAGAATATATTTATATATTCAACTAATAATGATTTCTATTCATACTGATAATATAAGATCTCCAATTTCATGGAAAATCATTTTTGGAAAAATGCATTTCACGATTCTTATAAGTTTTATATGATATTAAATTAAACAAATTCTATGAATTGAAATTAATAAAATGGATTCTTTATTTGGAATCAGAATAATTTCCCTTATATAATATTGGATGCTTAAATTCTTTGCATAATGAATAGTAAAAACAGAAGAAAATAGTTACCATGGAAAAAAAATTAAAAGTGAGAAATATTATTATTAAAGTGGAGAAAATGTTTAAATCTAGACTATTTATATTTTTAGATAATTGTGTCAGAACAATATCTCCCCCACTTCTTTAATAATAAATTTTGGATGCACATGGCTCGAGAGTGAGGTCTCATTATTGAATAGTTTTGGGTATTTAAAAGAATATGACTCAAACTCAATTATAAAAGCGCAGCCCTCCCCTCAAATCAACACATGTGTAAAGAAATGTTTCTTAACCAATCCCTACTAATAAATATCACATAAATTTTTATCTGGATTCCATTTCATTTTCTATTCCCAAAATATCAACCATGGGGTGTTTAATAAGAGATCTAAAGGAGATTCTTCTATGTAAAGATAATATTCTTCCCTGAGCGCCTTCTTTTCAATTATTATTTTGTCCAGTTTAAATTAATTATAAACATTTACCATATAGAAACACAAATATCTCTTATATATTGTGTTGTTATTATTTTTAGAGAATAATATCTTTTCATCATCTCTTCTGTCAAATGGGCAATGAAACAATAATTTGTGTGTATGATAGAATCCCAACATAGAAAATGATATAAAAAATTTTCCAATATCATTAGTTATGTAAGATTATGATGATGAATTTAATATTTTTATATAATATTCATGGATTTTTTATTCATTATTTAAAAACAACATATCATATACCTTCTTTAAATACCATCCTTAGAAAAATAATAGCATCGTTTATGTGTATGATAGACTACAACCCCAAAAAGTGATGTGATTTGTTTTTTATTATTGCGTCACATAGTAGTATATGTATATGTATTTAAAGAAATAATATGACATATATATGGTAGAAGATTCATTATGTAAATGTAAAATAATACTTACCTTCTTTCACTCACGATTGTTGAAAAATGGAAATGTTACTCAGAAGTACATATGATCTATCATCTCCATGATTGTAATATAATTCATTTTTCAAAACCATATTACATAGATGGTTATAAAAGAATATTTAAATGTATAAAAATGATTTTTAATTCATGATTATTAGTCTGTATATTTTGGAAAAATCACTCTTTTAACCATGGTTAAATCATTGATTCAGTTTTGAATTTTTAAATAGAACACCCTCAAAATAGATTACATAGAGACACCAAAATATATAATTATTTATTTTATTAAAATTGATATAATACATTGTTTATGAGTAATTCCCCGACCCTAGAATCCTAGAGTTCGTGAATTATTTTATAACATTAGCATGAGTCTAGGTAATCAAATACTAAAGGACGAATTATCTTAATAGTATTGGAAATTCATATTACAAATATGATATCCATAAAACATTGGGAAGTAGAAAATTAAAATAGTATACATAATAAAATGAAATAAATCACATCATTGAAATAAATTCAATGGATACCTCTTTATAACATGGGTCAAGGAAATATAATAAGGGTAAGCTCAAATTCTCATTAAGTTAATGTAAATAAGAATCAATAATGAATCAATTAGAATAAGTCAACATGGAAAGGTAAATTACTGATAACACATGCAATTTAATCAATAATATAATAATGGGTTATAACCGTGGACATTATAACTAATTTAATAATAAAATATAAAAAAATAACTACATATAAAATGATGGAATTCATAACAATAGATCTATAAAAATTATCTTTGAGGCTTCATGCCAAGAATTTAATACTTTCACAGATTAATTCCAATTATCGAATACCTTTAATGATTCATGCTAAGAATCTAATACATTCAAGGCTTCATACCCTGAATATAATAAATTGAATGATCCACTTACTAAACCATATCTTGTTTTCTAATGAAACATTCCAATTAATCGAGGGGATATAGTGGGCCTTGCCCATCCCATACGAAATCCAATGCACTCCTCACTGGTAGAATAATTTATTTAATTAATAAAATACATGCCTTATCATCAAATATCTGAATTGAATAAATAATACAGTACTATCAATAATTCCATAGTGGAAGATAGTTAACAAAAAGGGTTTCACATGATCTCAACCCAGTTGATGAGGACTCTGCAAGGGCATCCATGAGACCAGGGATTGAATTCCGGCAGAGGAATAATTATGGGGTACTGTAGCAGGCAATGTTTCGTACTATAGCAATCAAAACTATTATCCTTCATGCCATTGGTTTGGTCCTGGAGTCCATTATGCCTATGGGCCACCAAAGGCCTTCGATCTAGTTAAGGATTTTGGGCCACCACACGACCATTGGGACACCCCATTCAGATCATGCATTGCATATGAAACCAGACTGACCAAAGGAACTAGCTCCGGATAATGCCTTAGAGCATGAGATTTCCCAAAAACAAAGATATAAGGATATGGAAGAATGAGATGGTATGAAAATTTATATCAGGACTAGGCTTGTGAACCTATGTAAATTTATTTCTCGGTGAACAAGCAATGTGGATGTGGGAAACTGACTTCACAATCTAGATGTTGGGGATGGGTATTTCTAATAGTCATGTCTGGAATGAATTCCTATAAGGCCTTATTATCATGAAATTCACAAATCCTACAGCCTTGTAAGGGTCCCCCTCATCCATTAGAAGGTGGGTTATCCAAAATCAATAAAAATAGAGACATTGGGCCATTCGAGTAACTAAAAACAATATTTTTGATGTTGATGAATGGAAATAACATTTAGATCTCATTAAAAATATTTTTGAGGAAAATAATCATTAAACATTACAAATTGTCCAATACCACATTGAAATATTTATGTAATAATAGATATAAAGGTAAATAATTAAATGAAACTCGTAGTATCATTCAAATAAGGATATTCAATATAACATGTCAAATGTATCTATATACATCATATAAAATTGAATTGGTGCATATCAACAAATAAGTCTCAATGAAATGTAAATTGAGACGAAATCACATACATTGCGCCCAACTTGTATTGAGAGTATTCATATTTCTGAATGATGAACTTATGTAAATTATTTATGTGATTCATAACCTTTCGTAGGTTTATTATTAATTTTACAAAACATAATACAATAATATATACAATTACATAAACAATTATTTTTAAATTATGTGCTTTCACCAAATTCATTTCAAGTGACAGAAATGAATTACTATATCAATTATGGATGAATGGGTCATTATATAAACATATCAAGAATAATAATCATGATATAATTATCAAATTTATACATTAGTTATATTTTTATATCCATTCATTAATGATGGTTATGAAAAATGAACCAATTTTGCAATCATGGAGACGGTATGTCGTATGTACGCTTGAGGAACATTCAAAATTTTAAATAATCATTATAGAAATAAGGTAAGTAATATTATATTTTTAATTAATTATGATTTTATTAAATATAATGTTAATTAATTTTATATACTTATATATTGAATTATTTTGATGTAAAAAGAATCACATCGTGCTCAAGAGGTGGTTGTCCCCACATCTATGAACGTCATTTTAACATTTTTAGTGTGTGAACAGGTAATAAAAAAAGTTATACATTAATTCTAAAAATATAATTATTTCATAAAAATCATATATATGTGGTGTGTGTAAAAAAAATTAAAAAATCCTTATATTTTAATGTATAGTGTTGAACGAATCACATCGCTTTGAGGAGGTGGTAGTCCACACTTCAAAAAACGATGTTATCGTGTTAACAAAAAAAGGAAAGTATAAGGTTATGTGTTATAAAATAATTAAATAATAATAAATACATGATAAATATCATAAATATCATATATTAATATATTTCTCATCACAATTACTACCAAGAGAGGTGGTAAAGGGAAAATGAACAGCTTCATTTTGTGAGGCAGTAGTTCGTTGTACACGTAGACAATTTGTTCATTAACATTTACATTTAATTGTATATACGTTTTGGTATAAATAAACATTAAAACATATTATTATATTTAAGATATTGTTTTTATTTTATAATCATGGAATAAGTAGCATTTGGGTGGTGGATAAGGGAAATAAAACTAAAGAGCTTAAGGACATATATTACCTCTTCTTTAGGTAACTCATTTTGGTTTATACCAAAATCCTTCCTTGGAATTATTTATTCTGAAAAATAGGAATAAATGTTAAAGGTATGGATTTAGGGAGGTGAATTGGGATTATTTGTTCCCATCCCAAGTGGTTTGAGAGGTGTGAGGAAGCGGAAGAGTGAATTCCTTTTTTATAGTGGTGGAGGAGTGACACTCTTGTAAATACATAAATGTATATATTAATGGGAGGTATCCATTACATAATGTGCCTCCAAAAAGGAAGATAATGGTTAAATGGGGAATCATGGTAAGTAAAAACCTCAAAAACACAAAAAATATGTAATTTTTTAATAATTTGGTTCATTATATTCTATTTTTTTCCCAATTTTATCATTTTAGTTTTTATTAGAGATACTTATTTTCCAACAAATATAATTTTATCATTAAGAATAAATTAAATATAAAATTATTATAAAATATTTCTCCAATAAATTATTAATATTATACATAATTTAAAAAAATAAAATATCATGTGTCTTGGAAATTAATTTTAGCAAAAGGGAATGTAATGGGAAAAAACAATGTTTTATCCAAAACCATGCTAACAATGTTTTTACAAACTATGGGTCAATAGATTTATTATAAAAGATAAATTGGTCCATTAATATCCCATATTTAATATTTACTAATACTTAAAAATCACTTGGTAGAATATACTATTTCTATTAATTTTAAATCATTTAGTAAAATATAATTTATTATAAAATAACATTAATTTCAATTTTGACATTTTTATTAAATTTAAATTTAACAATTTCAAAAAAAATAGTTATTAAAATATATTATGTTATCTGATGTTTGAAATTATATATTCAATTATTAAAATAATTAAATAAAGTAATTCAATCAATTTTCATCACTTTTAATATTTATAGTATCATTTATTTTAGTTGATTATTAACTAAATAATCATTATGTTGGTGTTTTTTAATGATTTTATGTAACTAATTCATTTATAAAAAATAATAAATAATTACTATGATAAAAATAAAATATTTATCTTTAAAAAGGACATGTATAATTGTAAGTATAATATTTTTATGTATCTCAATGTTTTATAAATGTTAATGGTAAGGAAAGTCCCTTTTTTTCCTATTTCCTTAAATTACATATCATATAAGGAAATTTCTTAAAATATTATCCCAATAAACAATAAAATTATAAAAAATACATAATATGGTATATATATTGGTAGCTAATGTTTTTTGGACTAGTTTTTATTTCATTTTGGATCTTAATATTATTTTTTAGCCTCTTGTGCAGCTTAATTTTACCTTAATTGCCGTAATTAATTTTAATCACTTTAGTAATTTGTTTTGTAAAAACAATCAGTTGAAATCATTACATAAAAAATATTATAATGATTAAAACCATGTATTTTCATTTTTTAAAATTAAAATCATAGAATATGGAAAATTATGTTTATCTTTAGACCAGTAGACGTGGCATGAAAGTGGGTTTTTAAATAAAAAATCTTCAAAAGTTCAATAAGTATTTTATACCCAATTTCAATATAAAAATGATTCCAATGAATTAAATTGGGTTAATAGATACATATATATATAATTTATCTTTTTTTTATTTCAAAAAAAATTTATAAATAATTTTACAATAATAATTATTTAAAAAAACTGAAATTTTTAATTAATATATTGCATTTTCACTATTCATCAAACAAAAACTTCTCAGAAAAATACCAAAAGTTAAACCAATGATAATTTAAACACTATAAATTAAAAAATGGTTTTCAGTTTGACAAATAAAATTTATAGAGTAATAAAAAACTAATTTTAATTTGGTTCTCTATTAAAACGTGAAAAAACTCAAACTTGTGTGTTACACAATCTAACTCAGTTTTGTGTGTAGCATAATATTATCAAGGTTTTTCCTATAATGAAATATGAAAAAGAAAATCAATTTTATATTAAAATAAAAAATATTGTAATGTATTGGGGTGTTATATCCCCCCCCCCACGTTAATTAAATTTTCTCCTCATAATTTAATCTTGGTCTCAGTTATCAAGAGTTTTATATTTTAATATAAACTATTGTTGAAAAACCCATATCAAAAATAGAGTTAATATAGAATATTCTTTATATGACAGAATATAAATCACAATGGTCACTTAACTAGGTTTCCTAGTTGCAGAACATATATAGGAAATAGTAACATAGATACAGAACAAAAATATAACAATTATGTTCTAATGGAAACTGATAGATAATATGGTTTGGAGAAAGTCAACAATCACAAAGTCATAAATATGTGATGATCTAAGGGGACATTTGATTCCTCAAAAATGAAAGTACTAGGACCACATGTTTTGTTTTAAGATCATTTTTCCAATAGTTGATGAATTTTTTACTCTCTACAAATATAAGTAAATATAATTATTGGGTATGTTCTATAAGCACAAACACATTCTTTGTTCATGCCTTGAACTATTTCTACTTCATTTCATAACATAGGTTTTATCATATGGGGACTTAAATACATTTTCCTCCAAAACCTGAAACAATAATCAACATAATACATTTCATAATTGGTTAAATTCTCCAAAATATTGTGACTCAACACTTAAGAACCATTTCTATTATAGTTATCCACTTTACTTTATCTATATCAAGTATCTATTTATCTAAATAGAATTGTCTCAATGTCAAGAACATATCCATCTTGAGCATTCCCTCAACCATGTGTTTTACAAATAGTTTAATAGTCTACAAAATCTTTTTTAAGGGTACCTTTGACATAATATATAAAATCTTTACTGAAAATGTATTTTAGTACAATCCTTATATATTTAATTAGTTATATACTGGGAAAATCATAAACAAAATACTATTATAATATATTTATTAGATTCAAATAAACAAGTAAATTAATCATTCCACATTAGTTATGTCAATAATATATACTCCACCTTTATCTTATAGCTTCATCTGGGGTATATTCTAATGGTGCTTGGGGAATTAATTGGAATAGTACCCTATATACTTACAATTGAAGCACTGAACATTTGGAAATTATTTATTTCCCTTACAATCCCAAGCATGGTGGCATTTTTATCAACACTTGGATCAAAATGTTTTCCTTTTTAATAATGTTCCAAGGTTTTTCCTTCCATAGGTATCTCATGATGGAAAATTCTTATATACCTTTTTCCCTTTATCCTCATTTTCCTCTTCTTTCATATTATTCTTTTACTTTTCTTTGATGCAATAAGATGTAGATAATTATTTCTATATCTGGATACCACATAAAACGGTTACATCATATGAGGAAAATGTTTGATACACCACTTCCCTTGGGATACATGGATTAAAGCCTATAAATAAATGGTCAATCTTTCATTACATATTTTGTATGAAATTAATACCATAACTTTATAACCTTTTATAGGTAACTTCATACTCAACAACACTTTTTCCCTCCTTTTTAATTAAACTAAAGAACTTTTTCTCCATATCTATTTGTTTCTCAAGTGGGAATTATTTATTGAAGTATTTATCCTTAAATGTTTTAGATTCTATTGTATATACCTCCTCTTATTCCATAGTATTTTATATAATAACCACTACTGGATAGCATCGTCTCTAAGACAATTCACTATAAGTGAAACCTTTAACTTTTCACAACATCCTAGAACCTAAAATAGCTTTACCAAATACATAATCCAGTTCTCATATGTAATTAGAGAAGTATTACCACTAAAGTATGGTGGCCTCTCTTATATAATGTGATCCAACATATGAGAGTCTCATTGTGGAATAGGTCATTATATCTGGGAAAGGTTACATGTCCCAACCTAATTATGCTTCCCCAATATATCCATAACATTATCAGTTCTTATACCAGTTACATTGACTTTCTCAGTAGGCAACCTTTATATTGACCATAAGTGTTGATACATGTATTCCTTCTAGGTTCAATTACTATACAATGGAATATACAAGGTTAGATCATAAAATTATAAACTTTGTATGATTATAAATGTGGAATATCACTTAACATAAATTGAATAACTTATGCATAGCGAATATCACAATTATAAACAATATTTATTTAGGGATATCATTAAATCCTTTATAATGGTTTATAAATATAATGTAAATTATCCATGTAGTATCCCCTAGGAGTAACAAACTAGGTGTGTGGTAAGGCCCATTATCATATTCTATGTTACACCATATCAAGCTCAACATGCCTTGTTGAAGTTGTTTCTCCTAGGTAAATATGTTCCATAACCACATCCACTTGTAGTGTCCAAATATGAATGTAATTATAGAAATAGACACATAATATATACCTTACCAAAATTCTATGATGTTATTCCAAAATTATCCCCAATGTGTATCTTAGGGTTTTTTTCCTTAATCATACTTTTCTAAATATAGTTTCCAAGGTTGCTACTAAATTTCTTTTGATGCCAACTGTTACACCCCAACCCCAAAAGCACAGAGCCAGTTCATTATTTTATTACATTGGCATTATTACAAGGAATCAAATCTCAAAGGGTGATTTGTTTATCTTTTTTTTGAAATCCATATTACATACATGTTACCAATAATATATTGGGAAATATAAAATAAAAATAACATATAAAATAAATTGAAAAAATAGACTTCATAAAACCCATTCAGAGGAAACCTCTTCAAAACCTGCAGAAAGGAAACATAATATTGGTTAGAGCATATTCCTAGTAAGGGTAATTAATGTGGAATCAGTAATTAATCAATGAGAATAAATCAACATGGCAAGGTAAATGATTTGTAATACGTACAATTTAATCAATAATCTAATAATGAAACATAACCATGTATATCTTGACTAATTGAATAATCACATGGAATAATGATAAGTGAATAACTTACAATGGATTAAATAATTATGGATATCAAAAATATATTTTTGAGGCTTCATTTCAACAACCTAATACATTTCAGGCTCCATGCCAAGAATCTAATACTTTCAAGGATTTATGATAACAATCTAATACTTTTATTTTTTTATGCCATGAATCCAATAAATAGGGAAGTCCTCTACCAAAACCATATCTAGTTTGTCTCATAAATCCTACCGATGGAAAGAAAGGCTATAGCGGGCCTCGCCCATAACATACTAAATCCAACACACTCCTCATATGTAGAATAATCGATTTAATTAATAAAAATTTTCCTTATCATCAAATATCATCATTGACTAAATAATACAGTTTTATAAATAATTCCCCAATGTATGATAAGTAACAATAAGGGTTGTTGATGTTGACAATGTAAAATACCATTTAATGATTATTAAAACATTCTTCAAGAAAATAATCATTAAACATTCCAAAGTTTCACATATACTTTAAAACATTTAAATAATAATAACCATGAAAGAATAATATTAAATGAATTTTATAATATCATGAGAATATGGAGATTCATTATAACGCTCCAAATAGAAGTATATAAACCATGAAAATCCAATTGGTTCATAACAACAAATAAGACTCAATGGAATGTAAATTGAGATTAAATACCTTACCTTACACCTGACTTATCACGTGTTTAAATATATTCCCAAATGATATTTTTTAGTTATTTACTTTATTCATAAACCTTTTTAGGTTTATTATTACTTTAACTACACTTATTTAAATTTTTTATACAACTACATATATAATTAAGTTTAAGTTGGGTGTTTTGACCAAATTTAGTTCGTATGACAAAAAGATAATTGTAGGTAAACTACGGTCAAAGGGTTCATTATATAAACATATCCATAATAATAATAATTACACAATTATCGTATTTATATACCAATTATAATTTTAAAACAAATCATGATAGAAGGTTATGAAAAATGTACCAACATTACAATCAGGGAGATGGTAGGTTGTACGTACCCATGAGTAACATTCGCATTTCCCAATGATCATTATTGAAAGAAGGTATGTAATATTATATCATCCCGGAATGATCATTATATCATAAATAATAAGTTATATAATTAAATATAGTATTATATATGGAAATATTGTGATGTAAAAGGAATTGCATCTTGTTGAGGAGGCGGTAGTCCACACATCCAAGAATGATGTTATCAATTTTTATGTGTGTGAGTGGGGAATAAAGAAAATGATATATTATATTTCTAGAAATGTAATTATTTTATTAATATATTATATTTTTTTAATGTAAATATTTTTAAATAATTCCATCTTTTATACATTCCATGTATAGTGTGAACGACTCACATCGCTTTGAAGTGGTAGTAGTCCACACTTCCACAAACGATATTATCGTGTTAACACATTATGGAATGTGTAAGGGTATGTGTAATAAAATAAGTAATGAAGAATAAAGACATAATAAATACCATATATAATATATATAATCATATGTTTTATCAAAATTCCCATCGGGAAGTGCATCAAAGGAAAAATGAAAAACTTCGCTTCAGGAGGTGGTAGTTTGTTTTAGACATAAAAAGTATGTTTGCAACCCATTAGATGGATGTGTCCGTTTTTGTAGAAAATATAAAATAAAAAAATATTAGTAAATTTTGTATACTTTTTATATTATATAATCATGGAATAAGGATAGTTGAGGGAGTGGAGAATGGAAATAAAACTAAATACCTCGAGGAAAGACGTTACGTATTCTCTTGGTAATTCATTTTGGTTTATACTAAAAGGATTAACTAGATTTATTTCAACCAAAAAATGAGTCTTCAAGGAATAAAGTAGGGATTTTGGAGAGTTAATTGGAATGATATTGGTCGATCCTATGTGTTTGGAGATTTTCAAGGAAGGGGAAGAGTGAATGACTTTTATAGTGGAGGAAGAGTTCCACTATTGTAAATACCAAAAAGTATACATTAATGATAGGTATTATTAACCTAATGCTCCCAAAAAATGGGAAACTAATGGTTTAAAGGTTAATAATTGTCTATAAAAACCTCCACTATAAAAATATAAGTTCATTCTTATTATTTTGTTTCTTAAACCTAAATTTCTCCCCAATTGTATCATTTTGGTTTTTATTAAAAAACTAGTTTTCTATCAAATGTAATTTAAATATTTAGACTATATTAAAGAAATATTTTTTTATAAAATATTGAAAATATAAATTATAAATACTATATCCAATTTTTAAAATAAAAAAGCTGTTTTTGTTAGAAATTAATTTTAAAACAAGGGAATGTAACGCTAAAAAACTATTTTAACTCGAACCATGCAAACAAATGTTATTTTAAACTATGTTTCAATATGATAATTACAATAGATAAATTAGACTATTAATATAAAAAATTTTATATTTATTAATTCTTAAAAATAACATTTAATAATATAAGAATTTTATTAATTAAAAATCTTTTTAAAAAATATGATTTTTTTATAAAATAATAGTAATGTCAATGTTTACATTATTTAATTATTTTTAACATTAAAATAAAAAAATATTTAAGATCTATAAAGAACGCAGTGGTGTATCATTATATATTCATCTAAAAAATAATTAAAGATAATACTTTAGTCAATTTTCTTCACTTTTAATATTTATAATATCATTTATTTTAGATGATTATTAACAAAATAATCACTACGTTGGCATTTCTTTAGAATTTCAAGTAATTAATTTATCACTAAAAAATTGTGAAATAGTATTTTGATAAAAATAACCCCTTTATATTTAAAAATGATATTTAAAGCTAAAAATATGATATTTAGAATATATCTCAATGTTTGATAAATGATAAAGGTATGGAAATTTATCTTATAGTATTTTTCCTTTCATAACTTATCATATAAATAAATTTCATGAGATATTATCCTTATAAACCCTAAAATTATAACCAAGATGGGATAAATTCAATAATTGGCAGATAATGGTTTTCGGACAAGTTTCTATGTCATTGAAACCCTTAAGATTATGGTTTAATCCCATGTTAAGCTAAATTTAACTTTAAAAATCATAATTAATTTTAATTACATTCACTGGTATTTTTCATCAAAATTTAAGTTGATCTTATAAGATCATAAATATTATACTTATTAAAAAAATTTATCTTTATTTTTCAAAATTCAAATCATATAAGTGGGAAAATTAAGTTTAAAAATGATCCCACTGATGTGGAAAAAAGAAGGGTTTATAGTAAAAATGTTCAAAAAATCAATAGGTTTCTTATATCAGTTTTTAATATAAAAACGATTCCAATGACCTAAAATAGGTTAATATATTTATAATTGATATATTTTGACTCTAAAACCTTATTTATAATATAATTTAACAATAATAATTTTTTAATCAAATAGTATGTTTTTAACAAAAATGTAGTATTTATCCATATTAATCAAAAAATGAAACATCTCATAAAAACAAAATTTTAACTCAAAATTAAATTTGAAATCCTGAATTAAAAAATGAGGTTTATTTTTTGTAATAAAATTCATAATTTTTTTAAAATTGGATTTAAAATAGGTTCACTAATAAAAGGTGGTGAAACTCTATCTTTGGTGTAACACAAGCTACCTTAGTGTTGTGTGTAACGTATGCTTAACATGATATTACATATAAATAATTCAAGAAAAAAATTAATTTTACTACTAAATGAAAATATTTTAAATTCTTGGGTGGTTATATTACGTATAATGGATTAATCTAATTAAAGGTTCTTAATAATGAGAATAATCGATATATGTTTAGTATGTAGGATATAAATGACATACACGACATGTCTTGGCTTGGGGTACGAGTTACCATACCAAACATAATTATTTGGGACACATGTCCTTTTATGAACCTAATTTTTTTATACGATGTATATAATAACCATTTATATATTATCCCAAGAATAATTCATAATTATTATTATTATCAGTTATAATTCACTTACATTATTCATGAATATTATGATTGAAAAGTTATTAAAGTATTAAAGATCTATGAATCAATATCATTTAAAGTAGGATAATTTATGCTTGAATTTTCATTGAATTAAATTATTTAATCATTGTATATTAAAACCATTTAATTTTATACTCTTATAGTTCTTCATGAGGTTTTCTTGTTTTTGAAATACTTTCCGATCATTGTTAGCTAAAATGATTGAGTAAATGTTTTTAAGGAAAATCGACTTCATTAATCTCTTCAATCATAAACCATTTCTCTTTCATACCCATGTTTTCATTATAAGGCTTTAAAAATGTTTTTTATTCTTATCTAATTTTTTATATTCATAATTAAAAATAATTTTTTTACAAAGATGATTTAGATGAATCGTCTTATCATTTTCCAAACGAGATAGTATTTTACTTTTTACCAAACATTGAAATAAATGTTCTGTATCTTATATTGATTGTATAGTATCACACAATACCATGGACATTATTTTCTTTGAGTATTTCATTAAAAAAATTAATATTATTTTCAAAGAAAATTATTTCTATAATATTTTGGGAATTTTTAGTTTTCAATATTTATTTTTAAAGATGAAGGGTTATTTTCCTGAATATTTTTTATTATTATTAAATTTAATTCAATTAATTAATAATAACAACCTATAATGTTATGTAATTCTTCTAAATTATATAATTAACTATATTAAATTTATACATATCTCACTCTTGCTTCATTTGAGGAGGTAATTCATTTTTTATAATCATTTCTCTAATGCCTTCTTTAACAAATCTATTTTGATTGTGATATTACGCAATATTAAGCCACCCATTTTCCTTCCATGGGTAATTATTATGTTTATGAATTAAGATTAATTTATTAATAAGGTAAACAAAGTCTTGTACATGAAATGAATGGGATGGGTGAACCAAAATTATACAGCCCTCCAATGCATTGGATAATTTTTTAGTCTCATGAGACATTCTTAATGGGATTAGGTAGTGAACCTAAACCATTTTGGGACATTTTCCACCTTGTGTTGTTGTCTCTTTGGTCTTACATGGAGTATATTTAGCTCATGTTTTTTTAGGCATCCATGTATCCTATGATTCCCTGATCTATTGATACCTTGGTCATTATGTTATGCTCACATGTGGTTACTCTTGATCATTTTATTTTATGATATCATGTAACTCCATTGACTCACAAGTAATACTTCTTCATCATATTTATTCCATTAGTTGGTTTTTCATCTCTCCAATTTATTTTAGGAATTACCCATGTTTTCCAATATAGTTTTAGGAGATCAAAAATTATTTTAAATCTCATTTTAGAGAATAAAATAAATAATTTGTTTTCAGTCTCACATTGATGTATTATGTACCTGGACTTAGAAAGTCATTATTTCTCACAAAAAGTAGGTTGTAATTAATGTATTTTTATGATGAAAATCATGTAATAATATGTGTAGAAATATTGGGTTGTAATAGAGTCCCCAGTTTTGTTTCGACATCCTGAATATTGAGAAGTGTAAGTGGAATGGGGTACTTTTAGGGTATTTTACCCACCCTATCTCATTTTCCTCTTTCCGTGTAGTGTTTAGATCATATTGTTCCCTTTGTGAATTGCTAACATGGGTCCCTATAAAGAAAAAAAAATAGGAGTGCATCAACATGACCATCCCCCATAACTATGAAATCTATTTATATTGAAGATAAGTCACATCAATGTGTCCCTCCCATGATTGTTCATTCACTTAGTAAAATAGTTCCCACAGATAACCAACTTAATCAGTTAATTCCATAGGATGTTTATAGTTGTTTAACCCCTCAATAATGATGACTATAGCCTTGGTGTTTGTGTCAGGAACCTGAACAGTATGGAAAGTGAGGGGAACCACATTCATTTCCATTTGATGACGGTGCATTTTGTATCATGTTTGCATCCTCTCTAAAACTATGAATTTTGAATCTATCATGTAGTAAGACCCAATCATTTATCACATGAAATAACTTTCCTTCAATATCCTTGTCCCTGTAGACCAAAAAAATTAAAGAGATTATATAATGTTCCAAATACATTACTTACTTTAGTTTCTCACACCAAGAAGAACTCATGTGGACCTACAGGTTAGTGGTGATCATATCACTATTATTATAAAAACCTCATAAGGTTCATATTACGAATTGAGTAATTTATCCCTCAACCATACATGTAAGCCCCAATTATTCTAAACAACATGGGATTTGATTCTAAGACTCATAAGATACATAGGAAATCTACATATGTTTTAAACCCAAAAATTTCAATCATTTACCATCCATATTGAGCCCTAATTAGAGTACTTTCATGCCCCCTCTTAGGAGGATATATCTATTCCAGGTACTTTCTTTGTATTCCTAATCATCCCAAATTTGTAGTGAAGGTCGTCGCTTTGATCTATATTTCAAGTGTGGTCATCCATCAAGGGCCACATATGTGTATGTAGGACACCAAAATTATTTTGGCACCTTTCACTTAAATGTCCTTACCCAATGATGCTAAACTGTGTGGTACTATTCTTTTCACATAAGCTTAAAAGGTATATGTGTCCCCTTATGTGGTGTTGAACCTTGTGGGTTAAGATTATTTTCCCATGGATATGTTGATAGCTATTTTCATAGGACTTATTCTATCACCAAAAATCTAATTTCCTCCCTATACATGAATTAGCTATAGATTTCCCAATCATGATTCTTGAAATTTTATTCCATTAAAATAAATCATTAACAATAAAAAAGAGGATAATATAGTGAACCACTGGTACATATAGGTGGGGAAAATTTGGGTGTGCGAGGCAATTTTTTTATGAAAATGGGTTCCCCATTTCCTTTATTTAGGAAATGGGGCACCCTAGCACCACTTCAATTGGCGCTAATGGAAGAAAACACCATAGCGCCACTTGAAGTGGCACTAGGTGGAATTCGACACACTATTCATCAGCACCACTTCAAGTGGCGCCGATCTCCCTCACTGCCTATAAAACCCCATCACCCCTCACCCCCTCCTCATTCATCCATCCACTCTTCCTTCATACTTCCCAAAACCTCCTCCCTTTCTCTCTCAATTTGGAGTACAAATTTCTGGTTGTCCATCCGCCGACCTTTCTGCAAATTTGAGGTAAGTTTTCATTTACATTTCTTTAATATTTTAAATTGTATATTTATTTGTTTAGTTAATGTAATTAGATTATAGAATTTGTTTATTAGTTTATTTTTTTAGTTTATATAATTAGTTTAAAAAATAATAAATTTTAAGTAGTTAAATAATTAATTTAACTTGGTTAATTAAGTAAGCATAATTAGGTACCTAATTATGTATAATTAGTCAATTAATTAATTTTAATTAGTCAATTATTTGAATATAATTATTCAATTAATTAATTATAATTAGGCAATTGGTTAATTCTAATTAGTCAATTAGTTAATTTTAATTAGTCAATTAGTTAATTATAATTAGTCAATTAGTTAATTATAATTAGCCAATAAGTTAATTCAAATTAGTCAATTTGTTAATTCTAATTAGTCAATTAGTTAATTATAATTAGTCAATTAGTTGATTATAATTTGTCAATTAGTTAATTCTAATTAGTCAATTTGTTAATTCTAATTAGTCAATTAGTTAATTATAATTAGTCAATTAGTTAATTATAAATAGTCAATTAGTTAACTATAAAAAGTCAATTAGTTAATTATAAATAGTCAATTAGTTAATTATAATTAGTCAATTAGTTATTTATAATTAGTCAATTAGTTAATTATAATTAGTCAATTAATTAAATCTAATTGGTCAATTAGTTAAATCTAATTAGTCAATTATTTAATTATAATTAGTCAATTAGTTAATTATAATTGTTCATTAAGTTAATTATAATTAGTCAATTAGTTAATTATAATTTGTCAGTTAGTTAATTATAATTAGTCACTTAGTTAATTATAATTAGTCAATTACTTAATTATAATTAGTCAATTAGTTAATTATAATTAGTCAATTAGTTAATTATAATTAGTCAATTAGTAAATTATAATTACTCAATTAGTTAATTATAATTAGTTAATTATAATTAGTAAATTATAATTAGAAAATTATTTAATTATAAATAATCAATTATTTAATTATAATTAGTCAATTAATTATAATTAGTCAATTAATTAAATCTAATTATTCAACTAATTAATTATAATTGCTCAATTAGTTAATTATAATTAGTCATTCTTATTTGTCAATTAATTAAATCTAATTAGTCAATATAATTGGTCAATTAATTAATTATATTTAGTCAATTAATTAAATCTAATTTTTCAATTAATTAAATCCAATCAGTCAATTAATTAAATCTAATTAGTCAGTTAATTAATTATAAATAGCCAATTAATTAATTGTAAATAGTCAATTAATTAAATATAATTAGTCAATTAATTAAATCTAATTAGACGATTAATTAAATAAAATTAGTCAATTAATTAAATATAATTAGTCAATTAATTAAGTCTAATTAGTAAATTAATTAATTATAATTAGTCAATTAATTAATTATAATTAGTCAATTAATTAATTATAATTGGTCAATTAATTAATTATAATTGGTCAATTTATTAATTATAATTGGTCAATTAATTAAATATAATTGGTCAATTAATTAATTATAATTTGTTAATTAATTAATTATAATTGTTCAATTAATTAATTATAATTGGTCAATTAATTAATTATAATTTGTCAATTAATTAATTATAATTATTCAATTAATTAATAATAATTAGTCAATTAATTAATTAATTAATTATAATTAGTCACTTAATTAGCGAAGTAGTTATAATAATTAGCGAAGTAGTTACAGTAATTAGCGAAGTAGTTACAATAATTAGCGAAGTAGTTACAATAATTAGTGAAGTAGTTACAATAATTAGCGAAGTAGTTATATTATGAATTGTTTATATAATATATATTTTCATTACATTCTATCTGTGATATTGATTTTAGTTTATCATCTACCATGACCTCAGTTTGTAATTATATTTTTGAACTAGAATTTAGTAGTTGAATATATTTTTTACATATTATGTGTTAGAGTTGTCATGAAATGAAAGGATTTCTTGAGTAATGTATCCCCAGATAGAGGGGTTTTGGGTCAGACCACCTAATTTCCTAGAGGCTTGCCTTATCTAGGAAAGTGAATGGGGTTGGCTAGCTTTCACTCCGGACTTATTCATGTTGAGTTTTTCAAGTTCATATAAATCTATACATTTACATGACGTGTTCATGTACCTCAGGCATATGATGCATGTGGATATGTATGAATATGTTTGACTTTCTATTTTTGGGTTAATAACACAAACTTCTGGGTTGTGTAAAGACATTTACATATCAATGTGGTTTGAACATATTGATTTGGTGGAGGGACTAAGATTCTAATATAAATTCTAGAAGCATGCAGACATAAATTTATTGTTTGATCATATGTGATTAATAACGAGGTTTTATTTTGGATAAAAAAGATGACTGCTTATATTTATTGCAAAGGATAAATAATTGAGAAAGAATAAGGATGTACTTGTAGTATACATCCAGAAGCTATTGTAATGCTTGGAGGGTGTACAACTTTCGAAACTCTTCAAAAGAAAATTCATCAAAAGTTGAAACTGAGGAGAAACCAAGAGATAGAATCTATCACTTACAAGAATCTACAATATTTTGATAGGTTTTAGCATGTGTCCTATCCAATAACGGATGATGAAGAATGGGAATGGGTACTGTCATTGGTAAAGTTCCAACCTCCCAATCAAATGATGGAGTTATATGTGCCAATAGATACAATGGAGGTTCCCTCGACAATGGAACCTGGGTCATCACAATGTCATGAGACTATGTCATATGATCATGTTAGAACACATCAAGAAGTTCCATCTTCAATGGTACCATCATTTCCCTCAGTTACAATTTCAATGGATTGTCCCCCGCATACTGTAGATGCGTTGGTCGATGATTTTGAGGATGATGAAAATTTAGAAGATGAAGAGGAAGCAGAAGATGAAGTGGAAGTGCATGCAGAATAACAGTCAATTCCCACTCATTTGAGGTTTAACCGACCGCTGAACCATCCCCCACTATTGATTTCATGGTCAACGGAAGGCATGAATCGCTTTCCAGAATTCAATTGGTCATTTATTACTCATACTTGAGAATTTCTAGGAATCATTGGGGGCATAGATCGAGTGACAAATGAAGGTGTTCTGTATATTGGAAGAGATTTTGAGAGTAAAGATGCAATGTAAAATGTGATTAAACAATATCACATTGAAATAAATTACTCTTATGTTGTAGAAGAGTAAGAAAGATCTTATTATTTGATCTGTTGTGACAAATATGATTCGAACTATCAAATGCATCTGCGAGATATAATTGATAACACTTTTCACAGCTGGCACATCAGAAGATTTACTCCACATACATGTGTGAGCCCAATATTCTTAAAGGAACACTCTTCAATAGATGTTGACTTTGTTTCATCAGATATTGTTTAAATTATTAGATAATGTCAAGATGTTACTATTATTCTAGTGAAGGAGGGAATCAAAAAACTTGTTGGGTATCATATTTCTTACCGGTAGGCATGGGCAGCATGGAAAAAGGCTATTGTGAAAGTGGACGGTGATTGGGACGAATCTTATCGAGTTTTACTACAACTTTTGGAGCTTTTATGCCACAATAATCATGTGATCTATCGGTTACATACTTCTAAATATTTTAACCAATACAACCATGTTGACCAGTCAATGGTTGTTCTTGATAGATTGTTTTGGGAATTTTTACCATGTGTGGTGGCTTTCAGGAATTGCAAGCATATTATAAAAATAGATGAAAAATTTATGTATGGAAAATATACATGAACTTAATTGATTGCTTCTACACAAGATGGAAATCGAGCCCCTCTACATTTGGCATTTTCAATTGTGGATAAAGAGAACTTCTCATCATGTAGTTGGTTTCTGGCATGTCTTCGAGAGTTTGTTACGGGTGCGGAAGGGATTTGTCTTATCTCAGATCATCACCATGCAATCAAGGAGGTAGTATAGTCTGAGGTACTTTCATGGAGAGAACCATATTCGCATCATCGATACTGTATTTGACACATTGCTAGCTATTTACGAAAGAGATTCAAGAATGAGTCGATGAATAAAGAAATCTTAAAAATTAGAATGAATATCATTTTTCTATTAAAAAATCCTTTCTTAGTTATGATCTTATCGGTTCAAATTATTTCTTTTAGGATAGAATACGAGCCTCAACAACAATGAATGGAAGAGTGACTTCAAGATATTCATGGAGTTAATCTAGAAGTTTATGATTACATGATGCAAATTCCAAAACAGAAATGGTCGTTGGCATATGATGATGGGAGGAGATTGAAGGACCCCGGGACACCCTGAGAGGGGAGGGGTGAATCAGGGTGACAACTCTTTCTTTTAATGTGATGGCTCTTGTTCCCATGTTGCTAGTAACTTGTTGAACCTGTATGATGAATATGATCAGAAATCAAACATTCACATGCATAGAGAAGACACATCACTTTTTACTTGGTTCACCACTAATGGCTACGTCCAAGGAGCATACACCGACAGGTTTTTGGTCATACCTAATTCCACTAAAATTCACAAGATGTAGATTACAAAGGTTCGGGAACAGCCACTCAGTCCCAAGCTCACTGCATTTACAATTGTTCAGGGATAACTCACTGTGTCCCTCGGATCACTCCCGTTGACTCCCCCTGGCTCACAGCACTTAGTGAAGTCACACTTAGTTTATAGACATGAAGGTATCTTCACCATTGCAAAATAACGCATCCTCTGTTGAATGTAGATTCTCTATTGAAGTACAACTTTCACTTGTATACTAATCCCACTTTCCACCGAAGGTATCGGGAAGTCTTCCAGTTCTCGTGCAGCTCCAAAAGTACCGGCGTACAACAACTTCAACTGGTGCGCTTCTCCAAGACTAGCACACAAGTTTCAAGAATGACGTGCAAATCACTTTCGCGGTACAAAATCGGCACGTAGGTGACATCAACACACTTTTTCAACACTGCCTCCTTCAACTCCAAACTTACACGACTCTGCACCTTTAACTCACAAACCGCCTTGGTCGCACAACCAACAACTGGCGCGCAGCCTCTACTTGCGCGACCCAACCACCACTTGCATGACTCAACCACTTGTGCGACGAGAGGTCGAAAAATATCTATGTCTTGAACTCCATTTCTAATGAGGAGTGGTGGTCTTCTATTTATAGGCAAACTGGACCCCCTGTGCGGTGGCGTGCAAGTGTCCTCATGGGGTGCAGGTCTATGCGCACAGCTCCAACTGCCCTAGCCTCTGTCGCGTAACTCACTTGTGTGACTAAACCAATACTTGTGCAACCCTCTTTACTTTTCCATATATTGAAGTTTTGATCATGAAGAACAATAGGCTCTCAACTTTCCAACCTCCTAGGAATTAGTGCGCAAGTCCTTTCTCAGCCCGCAGGTCACTTGCGCGAGCAGTCCAAAACTTGTGCGGCCCTTATCCCTTCGCCATTTTTCCATGTTCTGATCTTGAAAAATATATGTCGTGGAAGTTTCCTCTTCTTCAAGTACATGACACACAAGTCTATTTCCAAAAATATATTTTCCTCATTTGTCGATTTTCAGGCCCAAAAATTTTGCACGCACTGGGAAACAGCGCCACCTTCAATACTGTTGTCAGCTTGAACTGTATGATCAATTTGCTATGAGGATTGAAAACAAACACAAACCATACTCCAATTCAGGCATAGAAGACCATGGTTCCAAAAATATCCCCATTTGGGTTTGTTGGAAATTAGAAAATAAATTCAATAGATCATCATCCATGTGCAATCAAAAAACGCAAGAATCAACTCAGCCAACACTCTAAGTCTACGTGAGAAATGCTTGGCGTAAAAAACAAGAGAGGAAGCTAGAATTGGGTTCCAGTATTTTGGAATTCTCAATGATGCCCAAGAAGAATTACATGACCGATGTATTAATCCTTCTCATCCTATCACTGACACTGAATTCACATCGTGTTACAGGAGCACTACATGCTTGAACATGCCTGAATTTATTCCTTTCTCCGCCATTGACAATAAAACCAAAGACCAGTAATTAGTTCAATGTTCAGCTCAAACCATACTCCCTGGATAGTATCTCCCCCACAAACCTGCATCATAGCCATAAATAGATAAAACAGATATCATAATCAGAGAGAGTGGTTATTGTGAAAAATCCTTATGCACTGGGAGGTGGCTGAACATAAAGGTTCAAACGATTCTTCTCAAACACTTCCGCTGATAGTGGCTTGGTTAGGATATTAGCCACTTGCTCATCAGTTCCCACATGATCCATTCTAATCACGCCTTTGCTCAAATTTTTTCTTTAATAAAGTGATACCTGATTTCAATTTTTTTTTGTTCGAGAATGCTGAACAGGATTCTTCGTGAGGTCAATTGCGCTCTTGTTATCACAGTAAATTACCATTGGTTGATTCACCTCATCACCAATATCTATTAGTTGTTGCTTCATCCATAGCAATCGAGTGCATGCCTTTGTGGCAGATATATACTCAGCTTCAGCAGTACTAAGAGAAGTACTTTCTTGTTTCTTGCTCTACCATCCAACACATTTCTGCCCAATATTGAAGGCTCCACCACTGGTGGAATTTCTTTCTACTACATCACCAGCCCAATCCGCATCAGAAAACGCTGATAATTCATTTTTCACGCCTGTAGCAAAATATAACCCAATGTTATGTGTACCTTTAATGTACCTCAAGATTCTTTTTACTGCCGCCATATGTTCCTTCTTTGGATTACTCTAAAAGCGGGCTACAAGACATGTGGCAAAGACAATATCTGTCCATGTCGTTGTCAGGTACTGTAGGCTCCCAATGTTCCTCATGTACATGGTGGGATCAATAGCATCCCCATCCTCATGCTTTCTATGTTTAGTTACAACTGCAATCGGAGTTGACATTGGTTTGGAGTCTTGTATATTAAACTTCTTCCGCAGCTCTCTTGCATACTTTTCCTAAGAAATGAAAGTGTATTTCTTATTTTGAATCACCTGCAGCCTCATGAAATTTGTGAGCTCCCCAATCATAGACATTTCAAATTCTGATTTCATGTGATTGGAAAATTCATCCACTGATTTCTGCCTGCTGCCACCAAATATGATATCATCCATGTAGACTATAACCACGAATTGATCTTTTGGAGAATTCTTTACATAGATATTGCGATATACTCCTCATCTTTTGAATTCTAGCTTCTTGAGATACGAATCCAGTCATGATTACCATGCCCATGGTGCTTGCTTCAAACCATATAGAGCTTTCTTCAGATTTCTAACCTTTATTTCATCAGTACCTAGAACAAAACCCACTGGTTGTTCAATACAGACTTCTTCTTCAAGTACACTATTCAAGAATATTTTCTTGACATCCATTTGATATAATTTATATCCTCCTTGAAGTGTTAGGGCAAGGAAAAGCCTGATTGACTTCAGTCTATCCACTGGAGTAAAGGATTATTCAACACCAATACCTTCAATCTGAGAGTATCTTTTACATACTAGTCGTGCCTTGTTTCTGATGACACTTCCATGCTCATCAAACTTATTTGTGAAGATCTATTTGGTACCAATCACATTGTGACCTTCGGGTCTCTGGAAAAGATCCCATGTCTGATTCTTGTCAATCTGATCTTATTCTTCATTCATGGCTTTCACCCAAGATTCATTATTTGCAGCTTCTTCGAATGTGGATGGCTCCACAACTGACAGAAATTTAGATTGCGTATTATTCCTCATCCTTCTTGTTTGAGCGGGTGCACTCCTGTCCCCAATTATGTTGGATGGATCAATCTCAGATCTTCTATTTCTCCTGCAAGGTTTAGTTGCATTCTCTTCAGCCATGGTTTCTTCTTCAGATTCTTCTTCTGAGTCAACATCATGATGTGACTGCTGAGTGTTTTGTACAACTTTCTCTATTTATGTATTTTTATTTTCTCCACGTTCAATTTCTTCCTCACTTTATTTTACATTATCATATGATGTCTTTGAAGAATTTGTGTTTTTCTATTCAATTATCTTAACACCACTGCTTTCCACAATCCTTCCTAAATACTTGTTCAAACATTTGTAGGATTTGTTGTTCATTGAGTAACTGAGGAAAATAAATTCATCTGCATTGTCTCCATACTTTCCTTGATATCCTTCTTTTTTCCTGACGAAGCATTTAATTCCTAAGACACGAAAGTATTTTAAAAACGGCTTCCTTCCATGCCACAATTCATATGGTGTCTTCGTCTCACCCATATAATGTCTTGTTTGATTCTAAATATACATTGTATCTTGAACAACCTCTTTCTAGTAATGTTGTGGAATACGACTCTCAATCAGCATAGTTCGTGCCATGTTGTTCACCTGTCAATTCCTATGTTCAACAACTCTATTTTGTTGTGGAGTTCTCACAGAATCTACCACATGTTGTATCCTAGGCTTCTCTATATAATTTTCAAATTCCATGGTTTTTTATTCTCCTCAATTTTCAGATCTCAACACTTTGATTGTTCATCCGGTATCATTTTCGGCGATTCGCCGATATGATTTCATGCAGTCAAAGACTAGTCGTTTCCGGTAAATGACCATCACACATGCCATTCTACTGTAATAATCTATGAAAAGGACAAAGTACCCTTATCCATGAGTTAAACATTTGTATGAATCAGATCAAGAAGGTTAGATGCCTTTTTCTTCTTTGGCCAATATGAACTACATACCAGCTTCCCACGAATTCAAGCATCACAAGACTTTTCATGCTCACACTTCATGTTGGTAATGTCTATGAAAATCCTCAATTTTGATATTTTATCCATGTCTTATTGATTGATGTGTCTCAGTCTCTGATGCCACAAATGTTTTTCTTCTCAACAGTCATGTAACAGTCATTTTCTTCACTATCAACCTGATACAAGTTGCCTTCTATTCTGCATCCCTTCATAAGTGAATTACTTGTCTTTCCCTTGATAGTGAAACCATTCTGATTAAAAGTAACTATAATTCCTGAGTCACAGAGTTGAATCACACTGAGAAGATTATGACGTAGTCCATCTACGTAAAGGACTTCAGTCTTCTTTAGTTCTCCATTATCTAATTCTGTACTTCCACTCCCTTTGATTTTCAGAGCTCCATCATTACCAAATCGTACTATACCATCAACCTTCCATTTGATATCCATTAACAAGCTAGCATTATCTGTCATATGATATGAACAACCACTATCCAGAATCAAGGTACTATTATTCTTTGTAGCTTTGAGGGCCACCTCTAAAAGGTTAGATTTCTCAATCTTCTTCATTTCCTTCCATGAGACATTGGATTGAGTATAGAGTACTGATGGCCTTTCAATTATCTCTTCCATGTACCCAGGTTCTTCATAGTCGAAATCTTTTTTCAGAGGAGAAAACCTGTTTGAAAGAGAAACATTGTCTTGCTGATGAGACTTGACTTGTCTTGAACTTTGGTATGATGTGTCCATTTCCCTTCTCTGCCTGCAATTAGCAGCCTTAAGACCCAAGTTAGAACAAAGAAAACAATATCCATATAAATTGTTTCTTCTATAAGAATTAGGATATGAATTTGTTCTCCTTTTTTGAACTCCTACATCTTCTACATTCAGATAGCTTCTTTCCTCATTGCAATAAGTCATTGAATGGCCCAGATAGCCACAGAATTGACACTTCATGAGAGGAAATTCCTTCTCACTTGAATTTCTCCTCATACCTTCTTCCTTCAAAAAATAGTTAGACTGGCTTTCATTTATTAATCTTTGAGGATAATTTTCAGTTCTACTTTTTTTTGGATTGAGGGTTCCTTTTTCAACACTTTAGGAAACATTTCAACATGTTAAAAATTCATCTTATCTTTCTTTTGGATCTTTTCACTTCCATCAGTTGATGTCTTAGCTTCACAGCCAATTCCACTCTTTCCTATGCAATCGGGCCTTTGATCACTCTATATTTTTCCAACCCCATCTGAATGACACTTGGATCTTTCCAGTAATTCTGCATATGAGAATCTTCCAAACTGTATTTTCTTCCTCACTTCATTGGGAATTGATTCAGTCTCAATTTTACTCCTAATACTAACAACTTCCTCCTGAAGACCCTCGGCAGTCTTGGATTTTTCTTCTAGTCTGTAGGTGAGGTCATTGATGAACTTTTCCTGCTCTTCAATTATCAGCTTCAGATCCACTACATCATCATTACTTTCAATTATTTTAGACTGTAGCTTAACAAATTCTTCTAGTCGTTCAATTTAATCTTCAAGCTGATCAACATATTCAGTTGATTGTTCTACAATTGATTTCCACTTATTGCAACTCTTACATTTAGTCTTAATCTTACTAACAGCATCCTTAAGTTGCATCTCAGGATATGAACAAGTTTTCAAATGTTTTTCTCCACCAGTATATTTTGACTTTTCAACAGTGGCCATCATGGAAGCATGGTTCCCAGTTTTGAATTATGGTTCTTCATCACATAATTCATTATCATCTTCTTCCTCTTCACAAACAAAACTCTTTGTTTGCAATTTCTTTCCAGATTTGAAGTCTACCTTTTTAAAACACCTTCTACGAGGCTTCTTGGAGCTTTCATCTTCACTACTACTATATTTTGAAATTATTATTTTATCCATGGACTTAAATGCCATTTCCTTTCTCACACGAGTTGTAGCATCTTCTTGTTTGATTCTCATTTCATATGCTACCAAGATGCTTAGGAGGACATCCAGAGAATGTTGTGAAAGATCTATTTCCTAAAGGGCTGATACCTTTGAATTGTATAGGGGTGGAAGTCTTCTCAGTATTTTCTTCACAATGTTAACATCTTTTATTTCTTTTCCTATGCCC
Source organism: Viscum album (assembly GCA_963277665.1). Lineage (NCBI taxonomy): Eukaryota > Viridiplantae > Streptophyta > Magnoliopsida > Santalales > Viscaceae > Viscum > Viscum album. The sequence goes on along the minus strand of OY728130.1, from coordinate 759,381,481 downwards.
CTAATTGCCCCAACTACTTCATTGATTCGATTAAAGAAGGGTTTTGCATTCTCATCAGGGTGCATCTTCAAATCATCGAACCTATTGTGCAGCACTTGTAGTTTCACCTCCTTCACTTTTCTATATTCTTCATAAATAGTCTCAAGTTTATCCCACATAGATTTTTCTGAGGTGAAATTCATCACCTTTAGGTTGAATTGATTAGAAAGGGTTGTGGTGAGTGAATTTTGTGCTTTAGCATCTGCATCAAGAATTTTCCTGTCTGTGTCAGTCATAGCTAGACCTGTTGGATCAGTGACTTGTATTCCTTGAAAAGTAGAAAATAGAACTTCCATTCCAAGATATCTTAGATGAGATATCATTCTGTTCTTCCAGATCTAGAAATTACTTCCATCGAAGTGAGGAACTCCCCTGACATTGACTGTATTCTCCATGACGACAAAGGACAGATTCAACACCAGCAACCATTATCCTCTGATACCACCTAAAGGTCCCCGGGACACCCTGAGAGGGGAGGGGTGAATCAGGGTGACAACTTTTTCTTTTAATGTGATGGATCTTTTTCCCATGTTGCTAGGAATTTGTTGAACCTCTATGATTAATATAATCAGAAAGCCAACCTTCACATTCATAGAGAAGACACAACACTTTTTACTTGGTTCACCACTAAAGGCTATGCCCAAGGAGCATACGTCGACATGTTGTCGGTCGTACCTAATTCCACTAAACTTCACTAGATGTGGATTACAAAGGTTCTGGAACAGTAACTATGTCCCAGGCTCACTGCCTTTTCCATTGTTCAGGGATAGCTCACTGCGTCCCTCGGGTCACTCCTGTTGACTCCCCCTTGCTCACAACCCTTGGTGAAGTCACAATCAGATTATAGAGGTGATGGACTCTTCACCATTGCAAAATAATGAATCCTCTGTTGAATGTAGATGCTCTGTTGAAGTCCAAATTTCACTCGTATACAAATCCCACTTTGCACAGAAGATATCGGGGAATCTTCTAGTATTCGTGCAGCTCCAAAAGGACTGGCATAAAACAACATTAGCTGGCGCGCTTCTCCAAGACTGGAACGCAAGTTTCATGAATGGCACGCAAATCTCTTGTGCAGTACAAAATCGGCACACAGGTGAAACCAACAGACTTGTGCGACACTGCCTCCTTCAACTCCAAACTTGCGCGACTCTGCACCTTTAACTTCCAAACTGCCTTGGTCATGCAGCCAACAACGGGCACGCAGCCTCTACTTGCGCGACCCAAGTACCACTTGCGCGACTCAACCACTTTCACGAAGATAGATTCAAAAATCTCTAATTCTTGAACTCAGTTGCTAATAAGGAGGGGTGGTCCTCTATTTATAGGCAAACAGAACCCCATACGCAGTGGCGCGCAAGTGTCCTCACAGCATGCAAGTCCCGGTGCGCAGCTCCAACTGCCCTAGCCTCTATCGCGTAACTCACATGCACGACTAGACCAATACATGCACAACCCTTTTTCCTTTGCCATATATTGAGGTTATAATCATGAAGAACAATAGGCGCTCACCTTTTCAACCTCCTAGGCATTGGCGCCCATGTCCTTTCTCTGTGCGCAGGTCACTTGCGCGACCAGCCCAAAACTTGCGCGGCCCTTATCCCTTTGCCATTTTTCCATGTTCTGATCTTGAAAAACATATGGCATGCAAGTTTCCTCTTCGTCAAGTACATGGCACGAAAGTATCTTTTCCAAAATATCTTTTCTCCATTTGTCGATTTTCCGACCCAAAAAATTTCAAACACTGGGAAATGGTGCCACCTTCAATACTGTAGTCTTCTTGAATTGTATGATAACTTTGCTGTGAGGATTGACAACAAACAAAAACCATAATCTAATTCATGCATATAATACCATGGTTCCAACAATATCCCATTTTGGGTTTGTTAGCAATCAGAAAATAAATTCAACAGATCCCCATCCATGTGCAAACCAAAAATGCAAGAATCAACTCATCCAACACTCTAAGTCTACGTGAGAAATGATCGGTGTAGAAAACAAGAGAGGAAGCTTGAATTGGGTTATAGTGTTTTGGAATTCTCAATGATGCCCAAGAAGCATTACATTACCGATGTATTCCTTCTCATCCTATCACTGACACTAAATTCACATCATGTCACAGGAGCATTACATGCCTGAATTTATTCCTTTCTCCCCCATTGACAATAAACCCAAAGACTGGTAATTAGTTCAATATTCATCTCAAACCATACTCCCCCCGGATAGTATCTCCCCCACAAATATGCATCATAACCATAAACAGATAAAAAGAGTTATCATAATCGGGGAGAGGGGTTATTGTGAAACCTCCTTATGCACTGGGAGGTGGCTGAACACCGAGGTTCAACTGATGCTTCTCAAACACTGTCGCTGACAGTGGCTTGGTCAGGATATCAGCCACTTTCTCATCAGTTCGCACATGCTCCATTCTAATCACCCTTTGGTCAAATTTTTCTTTGATAAAGTGATACCTGATTTCAATATGTTTTGTTCGAGAATGATTAACATCATTTTTTGTGAGATCAATTGTGCTCTTGTTATCACAGTAAATTACCATTGGTTGATTCACATCATCACTAATATCTGTTAGTTGTTGCTTCATCCATAGTAGTTGAGTGCATGCCTTTGTGGAGGATATATACTCAGCTTCAGCAGTACTAAGAGAAGTACTTTCCTGTTTCTTGCTGAACCAGCCAACACATTTCTACCCAATATAGAAGGGTCCACCACTGGTGGGATTTCTGTCTACTACATCACTAGCCCAGTCCGCATCAGAAAACGCTGATAATTCATTGTTCCTACCTGCAGTAAAATATTACCCAATGTTATGTGTACCTTGAATGTACCTCATGATTCATTTTTACTTCCACCATATGTTCCTCCTTTGGATTACTCTGAAAGCGGGCCGCAAGACATGCGACAAAGACAATATCTGGCCATGTCGTTGTTAGGTACAGTAGGCTCCCAATAATCCTCCTGTACATGGTGGGATCAACGGAGGCACCATCCTCATGCTTTCCAAGTTTATATCCAACTACAATCAGAGTTGACATTGGTTTGGAGTCTTGCATATTAAACTTCTTCAGCAGATCTCTTGTATACTTTTCCTGAGAAACGAAAGTATATTCCCTATTTTGAATCACCTGTAGCCCCAAGAAATATGTGAGCTCCCCAATCATAGACATTTCAAATTCTGATTTCATGTAATTGGAAAATTCGTCCACTAATTTCTTCCTGCTTCCACCAAATATGATATCATCCACGTAGAATAGAACCATGAATTGATCTTTTGGAGAATTCTTAACATAGAGATTGTGATATACTCCTCCTCTTTTGAATTCCAGCTTCTTGAGATACGAATCTAGCCACAAGTACCACGCTCGTGGTGCCTACTTCAAACCATATAGATCTTTCTTCAGTTTGCAGACCTTTGTTTCATCATTACCTAGAAGAAAACCCATTGGTTGTTCAATGTATACTTTTTCTTTGAGTACACATTCCAGAATGCTATCTTGACATCCATTTGATATACTTTATATCCTCTTTTGAGTGCCATGGCAAGGAAAAGCCTGATTGACTCCAGTCTAGCCACTGGAGCAAAGGATTCTTCAACATCAATGCATTCAATCTGGGAGTACCCTTTACATACCAGTCGTGCTTTGTTTCTGATGACACTTACATGCTCATCAAACTTTTTTTGAAGATCCATTTGGTACCAATCACATTGTGACCATCGAGTATCTGGATAAGATCCCATGTCTGATTCATGTCAATATGATCTAATTCCCCATTCATGGCTTTCACCCAAGATTCATCATTTGCAGCTTCTTCGAATGTGGATGGCTCCACAACTGACAGAAATGCAGATTGCATGTTATTCCTCATTCTTCTTATTTGAGTGGGTTCACTCCTGTACCTAATTATGTTGGATGGATCTATCTCAGCTCTTCGATTTCTCCTGCGAGGTTCTATTGCATTCTCTTCAGCCATAGTTTCTTCTTCAGATTCTTTTTCTGAGTCAACATCATGATGTGACTGCTGAGTGTTTTGTTCAACTTCCTCTATTTCTGTATTTGTATTTTCTCCACGTTCACTTTCTTCCTCACATTCTATTACATCAGCATATGACGTCTTTGAAGCATTTGTGGGTTTCTCTTCAATTATCTGAACATAACTACTTTCCACAATCCTTACTAGATGCTTTCTGAAACATTTTTTGGCTTTGTTGTTCATTGAGTAACTGAGGAAAATTCTTTCATCTTCATTGTCTCCATACTTCCCTTGATTTCCTTCTTTGTTCCTTATTAATCATTTAATTCCTAAGGCACGAAAGTATTTTAAAGAGGGCTTCCATCCATTCCATAATTCATATAGTGTCTTCATCTCACCCATATAATGTCCTGTTCAATTCTGAATATACACTACTGCTTGAACAACCTCTTTCCAGTAATTCCATGGAATAGGACTCTCAATCAACATAGTTCATGCTATGTTGTTCACCTATCGATTCCTACATTCAACATCTCCATTTTGTTGTGGATTTCTCACAGTATCTACCTCATACTGTATCCCATGCTTCTCTAGATAATTTTCAAATTCATTGGATGTGTATTCTCCTCCATTGTCAGATCACAACTCTTTGATTGTTCGTCCGGTATCATTTTCGATGATTCGCTGATATGTTTTCATGCAGTCAAGGACTTGTTGTTTCTTATGAATGAAGATTACACATGACATTCTACTGTAATCATCAATAAAAAGAACAAAGTACCTTTTTCCATGAGTTCCAGCAACATTTATTCACCCAAAAACATCTGTATTAATCAGATCAGGAAGCTGAGATGCCCTTTTCTTCTTTGGATGATATGAACTGCAGACTAGCTTCCCACGAATGCAAGCATCACAAGAATTTTCACGCTCACGCTACAGGTTGGGAATTTCCATGAAAATCCACAATTTTGATATTTCCTCCATGTCTTGTTGATTGATGTGTCCCAGTCTCCAATGCCACAAATTGTTTTCTTCTTCAACAGTCATGTAACAAACATTTTCTTCACTATCAAACTAATACAAGTTTCCTTCTTTTCTGCATCCCTTCATAAGTGAATTGTCTATCTTTCCCTTCATATTGTAGCCTTTCTAATTAAAAGTATCTATATGTCCCGAGTCCCAGAGCTGACTCACACTGAGAAGATTATGACGTAGGCCATCTACGTAAAGGACTTCAGTATTCTTTAGTTCTCTATTAGATAATTCGTCACTTCCACTCCCTTTGATTTTCAGAGCTCTATCATTACAAAATCATACTATACCGTCAACCTTCCTTTTGATATCCTTTAACAAACCAGCATTACCTATCATATGAGATGAACAACCGCTATCCAGAATCCTTGTACCGTTGTTCTTTGTAGCTTTGAGGGCCACCTCTACAAGGTTGTATTTCTCAATATTCATCCATTCCTTCCATGAGACATTCGATTGAGTATAGAGTACTGATGGCCTTTCAATTATCTCTTCCATGTACCCAGGTTCTTCATAGTCTAAATCGTTTTTGAGAGAAGAAAACATATTTGAAAGAGAAACATTATCTTGCTGACGAGACTTGACTTGTCTTGAAATTCAGTATGTGGTGTCCATGTCCCTTTTATGCCTACAATTAGCAGCCTTATGACCAAAGTTAGAACAACGAAAACAATATCCATAGAAATTTTTTCTTCTATTAGAATTAGAATATGAATTTGTTCTCCTTTGTTGAACTCCTAATTCTTCTCCATTAAAAAAGCTTCTTGCCTCTTCGCAATAAGACATGGTATGACCTAGATAGCCATAGAACTGACACTTCATGAGAGGAAATGTCTTCTCACTTGAATTTCTCCTCATACCTTCTTCGTTGGGAAAATAGTTAGACTGGATGTCATTTCTAAATCTTGGAGGATAATTTTCAGTTCTCCTTTTCATTTGGATTAAGGGTTCCTTTTTCAGCACTTTAGGCAATGTTTCAACATGTTCAACTTTCATCTTATCTTTATTTTAAATATTTTTACTTCCAGCAGTTGATGTCTCAACTTCACAGCCAATTCCACTCTTTCCCATGAAAGAGGATCTTTGATCACACAAGATTTTTCCAACCCCATTTGAACCACACTTGGCTCTTTCCAGTAATTCTGCATCTGAGAATCTTCCAAAATGTAATTTCTTCCTTGATTCTTTTGGAATTGATTTAGTCTCAAGTTTACACTTAAGAGTAACAAATTCCTCCTCAAGACCCTCAACAGTCTTGGATTTTTCTTCTAGTCTGGAGGTGTGTTCATTGATGAACTTTGTCTGCTCCTCAATTCTCACCTTCAGATCCACTACATCATCATTTATTTCAATTATTTTAAACTTTACCTTCAAAATCTCTTCCAGTCGTCCAATTTCAGCTTCAAGATGATCAACGTATTCATTTGATTCTCATACAATTGATTTCCACTTATTGCAACTCTTAAATTTAGTCTTAGTATTACTAAAAACATCCTTAAGTTGCATCTCAGGATCTGCACATGTTTTCAAATGTTTTTCACCACCACTATCTTCTAACTTTTCAATAGTGGCCATCATGGAAGCATGGTTCCCAGTTTTGAATTCTGGTTCTTCTTCATCACAGAATTCAGTATCATCTTCTTCCTCTTCACAGACAAAACTCTTCCTTTACAATTTTTTTCCAGATTTGAAGTCTCCCTTTTTCAAAAACCTTCTATGAGGCTTCTCGATACATTCATATTCACTACTACTATCATTTGAAATTTTTATTTTATCCATGGCCTTAAATTCCATTTCCTTTCTCACACGAGTTTTAGCATCTTCTGGTTTGATTCTCATTTCATATGCTACCAATATACTTAGGAGGTTATCCAGAGAATGTTTTTAAAGATCTATTTTCTCAAGGGCTAATACCTTTGTATTGTACAGGGGTTGTGTAACACCCCGAGATTTTATGAAAAATATTCTTTTTAATTTCACTACTGTCTTGTGTTGTACGCTACACCAAAAGGAACTTGCACAACACGCATCCTTGACTTGCCTTGCATTACATGCAATCGTGACCTTCCTCGATAGCGTGTGTAGTACGCAATAACGAGTTTCACTAAACAAAAATATGCTATTAAAATATTATTAAAACTAGCTGTTAGGAATAGTAATAACCACTATTTGAAATTTTGTAAATTTTATTTTTCAAAATGGAATTCATTTTTGGATTCAGAATATCAAAATTAGCCTAGGGTGAAATTTTGGTATTTTTCTGAAAACTTTCAATTTTTGATGAATAGTGAAACCACTAAGTGGTAGTTAAAAAACTGAATTTTTCATAAAACTTAATTTTACCGCTTCTGTGAGTGGAATTTCGAAAATCCGAGAGACACGGTTAATATCAAGGACTAAAATGTGGTTCAATGAGATGAAAATAATTTTTGGTGAATAGTAACTTTTTACTTTTTTTTACCACGGTAAAAAGTAAATAGGGTAATTAAGGGTAGAAATGATATTATTATTACCCTAACACATGTCATAATTCTATTGGACAAGTGTAATTCGACCAAAAACAAACTTAGGAATAAAATATGACCATTTAGGCCCACTTGGATTAGATTATGACATTTATTATTAATTTATTTAAAGAAGGGTTAAAAGAGGTAAAAATCAAAGTTTATTTACTAAAACATTTTTAATATGGGGTAATATATAAGATAAATTAGACTATAAATATTCATTATAAAGATAAAGAGATTTCCTACATAATGGTATTTTATTTGTAATTTTTAGACATTAAATAATTTAATGTATTTATGACACAATGATGATGCAGTAATTATTTTATTAATGAAATATTGACATATTTGATGGTATAAACACCAAAATAAATGTAATTTGAGACTTTTTATAAATTACACTAATTTTATAGGTTAATATGATATGTTATTATTGATTTAATTAACTTTTTTCGAACTTATCATTATGTTATGATTTTCAAAAAAATCAATTACTAAATAGTGTCAAAATTGACATAAAATAGTTTTTAAAACAAATATTATATTATTAATTGTTATTTTTTTCATAAAAATCTAAGGATCGGCCAAATGACTTATATAAGGTTATATATATTAATAATAAACAATTTGGTGTTCGTTTGGCTTCTTATAGTAAGTTTATTAACCTTATAGTGTAAGAACACAAGAAGACACGGTAAAAGTACAATTATTTAACTTAATGTTAAATCTAAATGATATGGTTAAAATAGGAACCTAAACTTGTCTAAATTCTATTGGATGAGAGGATTTCGACCCATCCCCACCTTAGCTTCGAAATATATCAATATGGAGCTATTTAAAACCGAACTTGGCTTTATAATAAAATAATATATTTAGTTATTCCAAAGGTACCCCTCTCCTCCCTTATAAAAGGGCACCTCCTCCCTCTCCTCCTCACACCAATTTGAGCATTCAATCTCGGCCAACCCCTACCAAAATCTCTTCTCCACTTCCCTAGTATCATCCTAGAGGTCCTGGTCTTCTTCAAAGACCATCCTTAGTTCTTTAAGTGGAGGTTAAGTGAAGGCGCGTCAAAAAGAGGTAATATCCATTACCGATCTTTTTCAATTTCTTTCTTCTTCAACTTCTTCTTCTTTAGTTGTTTCATGATAAAGTAATAACATCAGTATTTATTATATACTGATATGTTATTATAAATATGAAACAACTCTAATTAACCTTCTATCCATCCTACGGAAAAAGGAAATCACCGCGCGTGCATACGTACGGAATACCGTCTCCACGCCGTGGTGTAATCTATTTTCTGCCACCAACTTAATTGGATGGGTATAATGGTGTAATGAGTAACTATATATGATTATTATAAATTGATATTTATACTGAAATATTATACATACACTTCAACACAAGTTCACGATCATGAGAACGATCTCATCGCTCGTGCGTACGTACGGACTACCGTCTCCACGACGCGATGAGATTCATTCTCCATGTTAACCATTTAAGAATGATTATAAAGTATATATAAGCAATAATAATGAAATATATGACATTATAAATCTACTGGATTTATGTGTATATATATGTATGTAATCTACTTAATTCTACTCAATTCAAAAATGAAAAGAAAACAGCGTTCATGCGTACGTACAGCCTACCGTCTCAATGAACGGTGTATTTCTTTCCATTTATCGATCCATTATATATATGTATATTATGAATATATATTATATATAAATCATGTTTTATATTCTTTAATTAAGTAATAATGATCTAAGTAATCATATGAATAATTACAAGTTAAAACACGAACGACAAATGAGACGATTTTACCCAAAACGCTACTTTAACATGAATTTACAAAAGAACGGGTAATATAAAGTCATAAGTGAACCGTATATGATATAATAACAATGAATATTATTATTTAATAAGTCAATGACATTATTTAAATCATTATACAGGAGGTTCATACACTTACGAAGCAAATCGGACCTAAGGTAAGGGAAATATCACAATCTCATTTTTATCCGAGATTGTTTATACTTTGGTATTTACTGGGGTGTATTTTATCATCCACATCCATGTTTCCTCAATATGTAATATTTATATCCTTATACAATAGTTTATATCAAATTTTACCCTTTGGTGTGTTTTTAGTAAAAGATATGAAAGGAATCTTTTGTCGTTTTTCATACGAGGTACTTTTTGACTTTTCCGACAAAAGTACGAGAAGAATGTTTTTTTAACTTAAACGGCACGAATGGATTTTTACGGTTTTATAAAGCCTTATTTTCATGAAGCTTCCTAAAAAATATTTCTTGACTATTTTCAATAAAATCTCTTTCTTTTAAAATTGCATGATGTTTTGTGAAAAGAAATTGATTTTGAAGAAGAAAGGATATTTTCCTCAAGAATTCATTTCAAATGTTTTATCAAAATTATTTTCCATCTAAGATAATAAAGGGTTCTGTTTATATCCATATTTTTACATTGATTTGACTATGTTGTGATGGAATTATGTTTATGAATTCCTTTATCTTATATGAATGGTTTTATGATGTCATGTTGTTTAAGAATCCCATTTTTATTACATGGGTTATGCAATGATGTATGATTTATGATTTTGTGGCACACATAAGAATGGTATCATTATGAGATGGGTGGGACCTATATATCCCTCCAATGCATTGGGTAATGATTTTATATCTCATGAGATAGACATGGCTGGAACGGTAGGTTATACCGGTTCAGTGAAACAGGACTGAAACGAGGGTCACTCGGTTCAGAAAGGGGCTTTGTCCACTAAGATAGTCTTGGCAATGAGTCTTGACTAACAAGAAATGATTCTCTATGATTATGTGTGTATGCCACAAAGTTTAATGTTTTAAGTTATGATTATTGTGATTACATTTCACTTCCATCAGTTATCCCAGGTTATGAAATTATGATCTCTTTTACAGGTTAAGATTTCCAAAAGTTATGTGCTTATGTATATGATGTGATTGATATTTCTTTTGTTTACCCTTACTGAGCATTTGAGCTCACCCTTTTATGTTTTCTTTTCCCCAGGATATAAAGAAAGGTTTTAGGTAAAAAAAGGAAGATCTTTATGGGAGATGTTGAAGATCTTTCACCAGGATTAGAAGATTATATTCCGAGTTTCCAAAGAAACTAAACTATTACGATCCTTGTGTGTGTGTTTTTGTTATGTACTAGGTATTCCGCAAATTCAATGTAATGTCCATGTACATCAAGCTTCGGGTCGCTACAGTTGGTATCAGAGGAATGGTTTAGTCAACCTTTGGAAACTAGGATGCAAAAACGTTAGTGAGATCCCTAGAGATATTTCTAAGGTATGTCTAGGGATGTCTCTAAGGTTAAGTATACTTATAGGTTATAGTCCTATAATTGTGCTAACGATCTTAGAATTTAACCTAAGATGTTAGATATTGAGGGTACTCCCCCTTTACTATGTTGTTTTCTATAGCATGATTTTTGCCTCTCACAGAATTCTTTTTGTGTTTTAGTAAATGGAGGGAACCAGAAGGAATTCGGTTAACATTGAATCCAATGAACAAATTGGTGACAATGAGCAACAAAATTGTGTAATTCTTAGAGAGAAAGATATTGTGATTATGCCGAATCAGTCATCGCGATATATGATTAACAAGGTGAAATTTATTGGTATGCCTAATTCATCAAAGAAGAGGAAGATAAAATATTTTGCATGTTAGCATGTTGAGGATCATAACGAAAGGAAGATTGAGATTTCTAAAGAAGGGAAGAAGAACCTTGAGGAATACCTCAAATGAAGGGACCGATGTTATCTGTGTGGAGAAAAGGGTCATAGAGTGACAGACTGTTATGGAGTTCAATGTCTTATTTGCGAAGAACATGGGCATTACCCAACTCAATTCCCTGACCAAAAAAGTTACTTCTAAATCAAGGAAGGACTTATTCCAGGAAAATCATTGAAGTGGATGGAATGAAGTGTTTATGTATTGGTATTCAAGAATAATGATTGTTGAGGTACTTTTATGGTGTATTGAAATATTTATGTATTGGTCTATTGTGGTTTTCAATAATTTTAAGGTACCGGTAACCATGAAAAGTGATTCAAATATTTTGGAAAGTAGATGATATGCGCATAATGAAGGGATAAGGAGAAAATGAAATGTTTGACAGTATTCATGAGCTCATGATTGATATAAGGACTAAGTGATATCATGGTTTGAGTATATAGAATTTTGAGGATTTTGGTATGTGGAAAGTGTTAACTTTTAACTGCATTCATGTTTTCACTAAGGTTCAATGGCTATTCATTCTTCAAGAGAATACATGATTAAGGTATTCACATGTTTGTAATTTGACCAACATGATATATCTTATGATATATGAGGGATAAATGATGGCATTCACGTGATCATTTTCTTTATACTATGAGCTTGGACCGAAGTATTTTAGATAAGACTGAAGATTGGAATGGATTATGTTGGACATAAGTTAGTATTGTTTAAGGATAAAACTTTTTGATATTGTTGATGGGATGTTATAGTAATATAGCTTTAGAAAAAGGAAAACCTGCAGGACGGGCGACAGCCCATCGCGTCGGAAAAGGTTGTGGGAATCGAACCCACAACCGAAGTGCGACTGGCCTTTATCACCTACCACTGGCCTACAGAAAGTCCCTGGTTAGTAGAAAATAGTTTTATTTTATTAAGCGGTATGATATATGAAGTATAAGTTCATTTTTGGAACCATATACGATTAACCATAAGATGGACTTATAACTTTTGCTAAACTTTTGTTTGAAAGAGATGGAATGACCCATCATTCTATCACATGATCTGCTAACACATCATGAATGACAAATTCAACTTCATTTCTTTAAGAGATGAAGTGGAAATTGTTCAAGGCACGAACAACAGTGATATTGTACCAAAATAAAGTAAGTATTTATTCAAATTCTTCAACATTAGGGAAATGATCTTGAATACCAAAAATGTTGTCCTAGTGCTCTTATATCTGATTAATCAGATGGTACCTTAGATCGTCACAAATGTATGGATTTGTGATTGTTGGATTTTCCATAGCCATGTTCTCTACCACTCTCCATCAGAACATGATGGTTAGATTTTTCTTCCATATCCATATTTTCACCTATGTGGAAACCCAGTGATTAGTTTATTTGGGTAACCTTTACATTTCATACTTTCGTTTTTAAAGATTGGTTTTGGTATTCCTTTTTACGATGTGGGTTTCTATTAAAGAAACTTTCTAATAGTAAACCATTTATAACCCCGACGAATTTCGAGGGCGAAATTCATTTTAAGGGGGGTAGAATGTAACACCCCGAGATTTTATGAAAAATATTCTTTTTAATTTCACTAATTTCTTGTGTTGTACGCTACACCAAAAGGAGCTTGCACAACACGCATCCTTGACTTTCCTTTCATTACACGCAATCGCGACCTTCCTCGATAGCGTGTGTAGTACGCAATAACGAGTTTCACTAAACAACAATATGCTATTAAAATATTATTAAAACTAGCCGTTAGGAATAGTAATAACCACTATTTGAAATTTTTTAAATTTTATTTTTCAAAATGGAATTCATTTTTGGATTCGGAATATCGAAATTAGCCTAGGGTGAAATTTTGGTATTTTTCTGAAAACTTTCAATTTTTGATGAATAGTGAAACCAATAAGTGGTAGTTAAAAAACTAAATTTTTCATAAAACTTAATTTTACCGCTTCTGTGAGTGGAATTTCGAAAATACGAGAGACACGGTTAATATCAAGGACTAAAATGTGGTTCAATGAGATAAAAATAATTTTTGGTGAATAGTAACTTTTTACTTTTTTTACCACAGTAAAAAGAAAATAGGGTAAGTAAGGGTAGAAATGATATTATTATTACCCTAACACATGTCCTAATTCTATTGGACAAGTGAAATTCGACCAAAAACAAACTTAGGAATAAAATATGACCATTTAGGCCCACATGGATTAGATTAGGACATTTATTATTAATTTATTTAAAGAAGGGTTAAAAGAGGTAAAATCAAAGTTTATTTACTAAAACATTTTTAATATGGGGTTATACATAAGATAAATTCGACTATAAATATTCATTAGAAAGATATAAATATTTCCTACATAATGGTATTTTATTTTTAATTTTTAGAAATTAAATAATTTAATGTATTTATGACACAATGATGATGCAGTAATTATTTTATTAATGAAATATTGACATAATTGATGTTATAAACACCAAAATAAATGTAATTTGAGACTTTTTATAAATTCCAATACTTTTATAGGTTAATATGACACGTTATTATTGATTTAATTAACTGTGTTCGAACTTATCATTCTGTTATGATTTTCACAAAAATCAATTACTAAATAGTGTCAAAATTGACATAAAATAGTTTTTAAAACAAATATTATATTATTAATTGTTATTTTATTCCTAAAATCTAAGGATCGGCCAAATGACTTAGATAAGGTTATATATATTAATAATAAACAGTTTTGGGTTCGTTTGGCTTCTTATAGTAAGTTTATTAACCTTATAGTGTAAGAACACAAGAAGACACGGTAAAAGTACAATTATTTAACTTAATGTTAAATCTAAATGATAAGGTTAAAATAGGAACCTAAACTTGTCTAAATTCTATTGGATGAGATTATTTCGACCCATCCCCACCTTAGATTCAATATATATCAATTTGGAGCTATTTAAAACCAAACTTGACTTTATAATAAAATAATATTTTTTGTTATTCCAAAGGTACCACTCTCCTCCCTTATAAAAGGGCACCTCCTCCCTCTCCTCCTCACACCAATTTGAGCATTAAAGCTCGGCCAAACCCTGCCAAAATATCTTCTCCACTTTCCTAGTATCATCCTAGAGGTCCTGGTCTTCTTAAAAGACCATCCTTAGTTCTTTAAGTGGAGGTTAAGTGAAGGCGCGTCAAAAAGAGGTAATATCCATTACCGATCTTTTTCAATTTCTTTCTTCTTCAACTTCTTCTTCTTTAGTTGTTTCATGATAAAGTAATAACATAAGTATTTCTTATATACTGATATGTTATTATAAATATGAAACAACTCTAATTAACCTTATATCCATCCTACGGAAAATGGAAATCACCGCGTGTGCGTACGTACGGAATACCGTCTCCACGCCGTTGTGTAATCTATTTTCTGCCACCAACATAATTGGATGGGTATAATGGTGTAATGAGTAACTATATATGATTATTATAAAGTGATATTGATACTGAAATAGTATACATACACTTCAACATAAGTTCACGATCATGAGAACGATATCATCGCTCGTGCGTACGTACGGACTACCGTCTCCACGACGCGATGAGATTCATTCTCCATGTTAACCATTTAAGAATGATTATAAAGTATATATAAGAAATAATAATGAAATATATGACATTATAAAGCTACTGTATTTATGTGTGTATATATTTATGTCATCTACTTAATTCTACTCAATTCAATAACGAAAAGAAAACAGCGTTCATGCGTACGTACGGCCTACCGTCTCAATGAATGGTGTATTTCTTTCCATTTATCGATCCATTATATATATGTATATTATGAATATATATTATATATAAATCATGTTTTATATTCTATAATTAAGTAATAACGATCTATGTAATCATATGAATAATTACAAGTTAAAACACGAACGACAAATGAGACGATTTTACCCAAAACGCTACTTTAACATGAATTTACAAAAGAACGGGTAATATAAAGTTATAAGTGAACCGTATATGATATAATAACAATGAATATGATTCTATAATAAGTCAATGACATTATTTAAATCATTATACAGGAGTTTCGGACACTTACGAAGCAAATCGGACCTAAGGTAAGGGAAATATCACAATCTCATTTTTATCCGAGATTGTTTATACTTTGGTATTTACTGGGGTGTATTTTATCATCCACATCCATGTTTCCTCAATATGTAATATTTATATCCTTATACAATATTTTCTATCCAATTTTACCCTTTGTTGTGTTTTTAGTAAAAGATATGAAAGGAATCTTTTGTCGTTTTTCGTACGAGGTACTTTTTGACTTTTCTGACAAAAGTACGAGAAGAATGTTTTTTTAAATTAAACGGCACGAATAGATTTTTACGGTTTTATAAAGCCTTATTTTCATGAAGCTTCCTAAAGAATATTTCTTGAATATTTTCAATAAAATCTCTTTCTTTTAAAATTTCATGATGTTTTGTGAAAAGAAATTGATTTTGAAGAAGAAAGGATATTTTCCTCAAGAATTCATTTCAAGTGTTTTATCAAAATTATTTTCCATCTAAGATAATAAAGGGTTCTGTTTATATCCATATTTTTAAATTGATTTGACTATGTTGTGATGGAATTATGTTTATGAATTCCTTTATCTTATATGAATGGTTTTATGATGTCATGTTGTTTATGAATCCCATTTTTATTACATGGGTTATGCAATGATGTATGATTTATGATTTTGTGGCACACATAAGAATGGTATCATTATGAGATGGGTGGGACCTATATATCCCTCCAATGCATTGGGTAATGATTTTATATCTCATGAGATAGACATGGCTGGAATGGTAGGTTATACTGGTTCAGTGAAACGGGGCTGAAACGAGGGTGACTCGGTTCAGAAAGGGACTTTGTCCACTAAGATAGTCTTGGAAATGAGTCTTGACTAACAAGAAATGATTCTCTATGATTATGTGTGTATTCCACAAAGTTTAATGTTTTAAGTTATGATTATTATGATTACATTTCACTGCCATGAGTTATCCCAGGTTATGAAATTATGATCTCTTTTACAGGTTAAGATTTCCAAAAGTTATGTGCTTATGTATATGATGTGATTGATATTTCTTTTGTTTACCCTTACTGAGCATTTGAGCTCACCCTTTTATGTTTTCTTTTCCACAGGATATAAAGAAAGGTTTTAGGTAAAAAAAAGAAAGATCTTTATGGGAGATGTTGAATATCTTTCACCAGGATTAGAAGATTATATTCCAAGATTCCAAAGACACTAAACTATTATGATCCTTGTGTGTGTATTTTTGTTATGTACTAGGTATTCTGCAAATGTAATGTAATGTCCATGTACATAAATCTTCGGGTCGCTACAGGTTGAAGTCTTCTCAGTATTTTCTTCACATTGTCAACATCTTTGATTTCTTCTCCTAGGCCCTGAATTGCTCCAACTACTTCCGTGATTCGATTAAAGAAGGATTCTGCATTCTCATCAGGAGGCATCTTCAAATCATTGAACCTATTGTGAAGCACTTGTAGTTTTTCCTCCTTCACTTTTCAATTTCCTTCATAAATATTCTCGAGTTTATCCCACATGGAATTTTATGAGGTGCAATTCATCACCTTTAGGAAGATCTGATCAGAAAGGGTTGTGGTGAGTGCATTTTGTGCTTTAGCATCTGCATCAAGAATTTTCCTATCTGTGTCAGTCATAGCCAGACTTGTTGGATCAGTGACTTGTATTCCTTGAATAGTAGAAAATAGAACTTCCATCCCAAGAGATCTTAGATGAGATCTCATTTTGTTCTTCCAGATCTATAAATTACTTCCATCAAAGTGAGGGACTTCCCTGACATTGACTGCATTCTCCATGACGACAAAGGATAGATTCAACACCAATAACCTTTACCCTCTGATACCACGTGAAGGACCCCGGGACACCCTGAGAGGGGAGGGTTGAATCAGGGTGACAACTTTTTCTTTTAATGTGATGGATCCTGTTCCCAAATTGGTAGGAACTTGTTGAACCATTATGATTAATATTATCAGAAAGCAAACATTCACATGCACAGAGAAGACACAACACTTTTTACTTGGTTCACCACTAAGGGCTGCATCCAAGTAGCATACGTCGACTGTTTGTTGGTCATACCTAATTCCACTAAACTTCACTATATGTGGATTACAATGGTTCGGGAATAGTTACTCTATCCCAGGATCACTTCCTTTACAATTTTTCAGGGATAGCTCACTGCGTCCCTCGGGTCACTCCCGTTGACTCCCCCTAGATCACCGCCCTTGGTGAAGTCACACTCAATTTATATACATGAAGGTCTCTACACCATTGCATAATAATTCATCCTCTGTCGAATGTAGATGGTCTGTTGAAGTCCAACTTTTATTCTTATATTAATCCCACTTTGCACCAAAGGTATCAAGAAATCTTCCAGTTTTTGTGGAGCTCCAAAAGGACCGGCGTACAACAACCCCAGTTGGCGCTCTTCTCCAATACTGGTGCACAAGTTTCAAGAATGGCGTACAAATAACTTGCACGGTAAAAAATTGGTGCGTAGGTTACACCAACACACTTGCTCGACACTTCCTCCTTCAACTCCAAACTTGTGCGACTCTGAACCTTTAACTCCCAAACCGCCTTGGTCGTGCAGCCAACAACCGGTGCACAACCTCTACTTGTGTGACCCAACTACCACTTGCGCGACTCAACCACTTGCGCGAAGAGAGCTCTAAAAATCCATAGTTCTTGAACTATGTTTCTAATGAGGAGGGGTGGTCCTCTATTTATAGGCAAACTGGACCCCCTTCACGATGGCGCGCAAGTGTCCTCACGACGCGCAAGTCCCGGCCCACAGCTCCAACTGCCCTCGCCTCTGTCGCATAACTCACTTGAGTGACCAAACCAATACTTGTGCAACCCACTTTCCTTTTACATATATTGAAGTTCTGATCACGAAGAACAATAGGCACTCAACGTTCCAAACTCCTAGGCATCGGCGCGCAAGTCCTTTCTCACCTTGCAGGTCACTTGCGCAACCAACCCAAAACATGCATGACCCTTCAATAATTTTGTCTGCCTGAACTGTATGATCACTTTTCTATGAGGATTGACAACAAACACAAACCATACTCTAATTAATGCATAGAAGATCATGGTTCTAACAGAGATATGGTCATATGATGACTATCATCGTTGAATGCATAAATGGAGTTATAAAGGGCGTTCGAAAATTACCAATCACGGGTAAATATAAATATTTGATTTTATGTTGCTCATAAAAGAAAAATTATATTATAATATTAGTATAATGACATAAATCTAAATTATATGTATGGTAAAAGAGACCTTCTATCATAGTGTCAAGTATTTTTTGGAATGAGGAATACAAGATGAAGAGGGCTTGAACAGAGGGATGTGTTATGGACACCATTTCTAGTGCAACCAAGATGTTGTTCTTTAGGAAGTTGCAACGTATCGTGTCACCGCATTTAATCATCCATAGAAACGATTTGAGGTCGCTGAGCCTGGTGATGTTGTCGCTTCCAGCAATGGTCATATCCGAGTTGATTTATTGGAGAAGAATTACTGTGAATGTGGAAAGTTCCAAGCATTGAGATATCCTTGTGGCCATGTGATGGCAGCATGTGCTTACGTACATGTATATTGGGAGTAGTTTGTTGATCCAGTTTATCGACTAGACAGTATCAACTTTTGCTACAATACTCTGTGGAAGACGATCAGAGAATATCATCATTTTCAGCTCTCTGATGACACACCCATGCTTCTACCAAACAGTAGTAGACTTCACCCTAAAGGGAGACCAAAGTCGACTGGTATTCAGAATGAGATGGATTGGCCTAGTGAACAGGCACCTCGACGAAGGTGCAACATATGTCGATAAGAGGGTCATATGAAGACGTGTTGTCCTAAACACATATGGTTAAAATGATTTTTGTACTCCATCAGTTACAGTAAACACAATGTACATGTAATCAATATTTGTCCATCGATGAGTTTTGAAACCATTCATAGTTAATATATCATCATCATTTAAATAAGTGGTTGTTGTTTTAGAAAAATAACAAGAAATTTTAAAATATAAAAAATGTAAGATCGAGGATTTAACAGAATTTGAGAATCAATTAGAGTGAATACTAAGGAAGAATAATTTGAGGATATAATAAAATATGAGACTACTATCTTAGAAAATGACAAATAAAGAAATCAGGACAACAAGGTTCAACCTGAAAATCATGATGAACCCGCACCTCAAAAATCCAAAGATCCAATGAAAATGACGTGGTAATAGATAAAAAAGGCAAGAACAATGCTCCATTTTAAGATAAGGTTAGAAATCAACCTATTTCAAACATTATTCCCCTCTCATCCTTTTCTTCAAAAGTGTTAAATAGAGTGATGAAAATATGTAATTGATATTCCTGAAAATGATTAAAACATTATGCCCCTCGTTTTCAACCACGAGAATGGGCATTCTCCACAAAAAACATTGATTCATTCTACAACATTGACAATTCCCCTCTTTAGTTGACTTAGTGAAGAACCAATTGTCATATATTCATTCAGAGGTCATGAATATGTGACTGTTGGTTCTTTATTGGGTCGACTAAATCTACGATGCAGAAGGGGGATGTTTTTCATGTCAACCGTACATGGATCAATGGTTTTTCTATATTCCTTCTAAACAATGTTGATTGACCATATTGAGTTGGCCAACTCTCTATTTTAGGTTTCAGATGAAAGGGTGTAGTGATTTGCAGGCAGAAAAATGTACTTAAAATATGTTTATATGCTTTAAGAAAATGATCCATGAGCCATTTGTGACATGTATGAACCAAAATATCCAACGAAGAATATTTAATATAATAATATCATCAGTATTTAATAGAAATATTAGTTTGGAGAATCAATCCAAAACGTTATATGTTGAACACATCATAAATTCCTTTAATGATTTTGGCCAATTATTGTGACGTTGACATCTTGCAAAATCCAATGTCATCGTTGAATTTTTAAATCATTCAAAGTGAATATATCATAAACTTTATATGTTTAACATATCATAAATTCCTTTATATATTGAACATATCCTAAATTACTTTATTTAACTCACTACATGCTTCTTTCATACATTAAATGATAAAATTCATTCCTTAAATGACAAATGTGATGACTAACATGAAATTAATGTTTTACTATTTTTACAATCAGATGGAGTAGCCACTATTATCTTTCTAGGAGACGCATGTGTCGTGTATTGTGTTGGTGTGATGACCTATTCGACATCTTTCTATTCATAGAGCACATAATTTACATCACGATGTGCCCCCAACAACTATTTCTCCATACCTTAGACATGCTGGAATTTATGGAGTCGCTATGTGTGACTTCAAGACTATTGATCATCATTTTATTGCAACATTGGTTGATAGATGGCGACCAGAGACACAGAAATTTCATCTCCCGGAGGGGGAGATGACCATTACTTTAGAGGATGTCGCCTACATGCTTGGTTTGGCCATCCATGGACAGGAAGTTACGGGTGCCACTAGTGGCAACTCAGCTGCCGTCATACAACGACTATTAGGAATTGATATCGTTGGCATACGAGCTGTCCTTGTGGGTTATCGATTGGGCATGACCTGGCTTGATGAGAATTTCAATGTCATTCCAGATAATGCAGATGAGGATATTCTTATTAGGCACATGCGTGCATATATTCTGCGACTGCTCGGAGGCATGTTATGCGTCAACTACTCCACCCTTTTGGTACACATGATGTACCTCCCATTACATGATGATCTTGATCATACATCTACATATAGTTGGGGATCCACTGTATTAGCACATCGGTATAGATCCCTTTGTACAAGTTGTCAGGCAGATGCACAGTAGATTGCATGTTGTATGGTTTTAGTACAGATGTAGTCTTGGGAGCATTTTTTCCACGCATCGCTTCTCGAGCTATCGCACCACTTGCAACAAAGCTATTTCAGGATTTTCCTCGGGGATGATGGTATGTTTACTTCATTACTTTCATTTATTTAGTACTTTTGTTTTTTTTATTTATAAACTTACTGTATATAACTCTTTTGTAACCAGGTGGAGTCAGTCTCAGAAGCATGCACACACACCGAGACATAGTGTGCACAGCTTTTGACTAATATTCGATGCATTAGTACCAGTTGATGTAAGTCAAAAAAATACTTTTATATAGAACAATATTTTTTGTTATCACTATTTTAATTTATTTCAATGTAATCTTACTAAAATTATCTTACGAATATGTCACTTACTTTTTGAGTTTACATTTCAGGTTTCATGGACCCCATATACAGGTTATGTCTATGCGTCACTTCCACCGTACTGCACAGTCATGATTGGAGATCGTGCTGTAGTGGTGCCACTCATCCACTTCCATATCATTGAGTGGCACTAGCCAGACTGGGTCATGCATCAGTTCAGTTATATACTGTATATCCCGTTGGCACCAGGACAGCCTGATGGGTTGCATTCTATTTTACTTACAGGTAGACAGTCGACGGGATGGCAGTAGTTTCATGCATCTCATATTGAGTTGTGGGACGCGCGTGCCTGGTATGATGTTTCTAGATATGGATATTCCACAGCACATTATCAATTATCTATCCATGGGGATTATGCAGACTGGTATCGACGTCATACCATCATGCATCTTACAAGTCAGGGGATTGGAATTCAGCGGATGGTATGTTTATTAAGGTATATTATATTTGTTTAACTCTTTTGGTGTATTAATTTGAATGTTATTTCATTTGCAGACAGACAGCATTGATCGTCTTGCACATATCACACATCCTCAGGAGGAGGCATATATTAGACGGGATGTAGTTCATTGAGATGTGTTGGCTCTCTACAGTGATATCCGGATGATACGAGAAAATTGTTATGACGAGGAGCCACATGAATATCCTGATCCATATCCTCTAGCTGGCGTTCCTGAGGGTGATGATGTCCCTTCTATGCCTGCTGATGACAATGCACGACCACCGCCACAGCCAGCTGGGAGACGGAGACGAGTACCTCGGGAGGGGCAGAGACAGCGAGATAGACATCCGAGAGCACCTCCTGCAGATGTGGCAGCTCCACATAGAGATGATCATGCCCAACTTTTTGATGAGCTTTCACAGCAGAGAGACACTTATATACCACATCTGTCATCTCTGATGACTACTATGGACTACGAGCTGGATCAGGTGACACAACTTGTGGAAACCCCCTTCCTCCTGGTGAGGACTTCTTAAGTATGCCCTTTCTACCATTTTTAGGAGCCCCAGGACCAGCTGGCTCCACGCATGATTTTGGGTCGTCATCCACATATGATTTTGGGCCGTTATTCACACATGATTTTGGTCAGCCCTCTACACAACATCATGAGGAGGCACCAGATGCACCAGAAGCGGAGGATCCCACTACTAGGACACTAGAGTGACACATACATCGGACACGGGGAGGACATGAGATTCCTATGCCACGTTGGGCTTCCAGGGGGCATCAACGTTTATTTATTCAGATGTCATGATTTATATGTTAAAAACCCTATTTATTTAGATAATTTATTGTTATTTATACAAATAATTAGAAAATAAAATATATAGTATATACAAAATAATTTAAACGAAACATGAAACATTGATTAAACATTTAATAAATACTCGAAGACAAAAACAATTTCATTAAAAATGAGGGTTTGTCCAAATTTAATGAAATTGAATTGAAAGATTAGGTGGTATGTAGGAAGCTGTGGTGGTGTTCCCCCCAAAAAAAGGGCGGCATCAGCCTTTCTTTATATCCAGTATAAATTGTGACATCCAATTCACTGTAAGGAAGGCCAGAAGGTCCAAATATGGTGTATTTATGTAGTCCTTCTGGCCATTCTTGCAGTGAATTGGATGTCAAAATTTCAGAAAACCAGTGTGACAAGGATTCCCTTAACAAAAGATGGCTTCAGCCTTTCTTCATATCTATTTTACATTTTATAGTCTTTTAAAGCTGCGTACTTGAAACATTTTTATGTTTCAAGTAGGCGGTTTTGAAAGCTTACAAATTAATTTTTCTCATCATTTTTAATGAAATTATTTTTGTCTTAGAGTATTTCTTATACGTTTAATCAATGTTTCATGTTTTATTTATATTGGTCTTATTGTTTACATTTTATAGTCTTTCAAAGTCACGTACTTGAAACATTTTTATGTTTTGGGTTACTAGTTTTGAAAGCATATATATTATTTTTCTTCAACATTTTTGATTAAATTCCTTTTCATTTCAACAATTTTTTATATTTTTAATCAATGTTTCATGTTTAATTTATATCCATGTTAAAGTTTCTATTTTATAGTCTTTTAAATTCACGTACATGAAACATTTGTAAGTTTCAATTGGTGGTTTTGAAAGCATGTAAATTATTTTTCATGAAATTTTTTTAATGAAATTTATTTTGCTTTAAAATATTTATTATATGTTTAGTAAATGTTTAAAGTTTCATTTATATTCGTTCTATAATTTATGTTTTATATTCTTTCAAATTGACGTACATGAAACATTTGTAAGTTTCAAATAGCTGGTTTTGAAAGCTTATAAATTATTTTTCATTGACATTTTTCATTAAATTCATTTTGTTTTCAAATATTTATTATATGTTTAATCAATGTTTAAAGTTGCATTTATATCTTTGTTATACATTATCTATTATATTATTTCAAAAACACATATTTGAAACATTTTTATGTTTCAAATAGGTGGTTTAAATTGCTTAAAAATTATTTTTCATTGCCATTTTTTATGAAATTTCTTTTGTTTTCAACTCTTTGTTATATATTTAACATAAAATTATTACAATTTATTATAATTATAAATAATTATATTTGTAAATTATTTATAATAGTAAATTAAATTATAATTTATTACAAATTAATATTATAATAAGTTATTATAATTGTAAATTAATTATAAATAATTAATTGTCCTTAATTAAATTACAAATTATATTTTATTAATATATGATTATTAGAAATTATTATACCTTTATGTATACATTATATATTTATTCTATTTGTATTTATATAATTATAATAAATATATAACTATAGTAAACATATAATTATAATTATAAATATAATAAATATCTAATTATAATTCTAAATATAATAAATATATAATTAAAATAAATGATTATTGTAGGAATATATTTATTATAATTACATATTTATTATAATTACATATTTTTAATGTAAAAAAATATAATGTATATATATAGAATTATATATTTTCATTATGAAATTATATATCTATGTATACATTATATATACATTATATATAAATAGAATTTCATATTTAGAAAGGAAAAAAAAATTTGTATACATAAATATATAATTACATTTACTACATTTATTATATTTATTACATTTATTATTTTTATTATAATTCTATAATTATTATATTTTTTTATTTACTATATTTATAATTATATAATTATAATATTTTTGTTTTTACTATATGTATATATTTATTATTTTTATATATTTATCATAATTATTATATTTATAATTATAAATTTATTATAATTCTCTATTTATAATTATAATAATTCTAATATTATAATGTATATAGAATAATCGAAATATAATTATAAATATAATAATTATTAAAAATATATAACTATAATAATCAAAATATACAACGAAGAATATTTCCTATTATATTTATTACATTTATTATAATTATATATTTACTATAATTTTTATATTTATAATTACAAATTTATGATAATTATATATTCCTATTTATGGTAATTATAATATTATAATGTATATATAAATATAATTATAATTATTATAATAAATATAAAAACTATCAAATTATATTAAATGTAAAATAATAAATCTAATAAATTAAAAAAACTATAGTGCCACTTGAAGTGGCGCTATTCAAATAATTCTATTGTGCCACTTCAAGTGGCGCTAAAAACACCCATATACCTAAATAATCCCGATCGTAACTCATTAAAATAAATTTTCTTTTTTTTGACCCCTCCCCTAAATTCTCCTATAGGTGGATATCTCAATAAAGAACCTTGAATACATGCATATGGTTCCATTTATGGATAAACCTTGATACATAAAGATGGTTACTCATGAATCTATATATGATTTATTGTAGATGTAAAGGGAGTCCAATTTTAAATTAATTTTTATAAAGGATACAAAAATATATAATAGTTTCGAAGTAGGGGACAATCCACCCCCACCATAGGGGGTTATGTGCCTGACCTCCCACCCTCTTGAACAATGTGAGTCCCAAATAATCATTGAAAAATAATATTCACTGTGATATCCTACTATTGGAAATCAGTTCCATATCATGGATATGAGAACAATTCAGTGTTTTCTGATCCATGTATAATCACCGGTGGAAACCAACCCAAAAATTAGTACAAAAGAATGGAAAACTTGATTTGATACCATTCATTAATAAAAATAACTATGGAAATCACATGTTAATCCATTTCATATAACAGATTTACATGATTCAGAAAATTTCTCAATATGTATTTCTAATTCAAATCAGCTGACATGAGTTTATCTTGTTATGGTGATACATTGATGAGTTTATGTGTTTGTGTTTGTTTACTCCCTACCATAATATTCACCAAAACATTTATCAATAAAAAGTTGCATCTTTCTGTTAGTAACAATATAATTCATCACAAATCATAGAAACTAGATCCTTATCCAAATATAGGATTCCATCACCCACCCAGGGGCTTTGACACTGTGTGCCCAATGCTTTAATCTAGGAGTGTAACATTTACTGTATAATCCCAATCAAAGAAGTCGCATGTGAACTCCTCATGGATATAAAGCCCTACTAGCCGCCCAACTAATGATGGCTTGTGGTAAATAAAAAAATGAATCTCTACCCATATCAAGACATTTTAGAATCCCAATATGATAGGGATAATGTTTATAGTATTTTTAATCCCCTATGAAGAAGACGCCCTAAATCTGAATGAGGAAAACCAAATATACCAAATTAAATCTAATTATCTAAATTTTTAAAAAATAATAATAATAGTAATGCTACAATTTAATAATTAAATTTTAGAGTAATTATATATACAAATAATATTTTAAAATATAACGTGAAAACATTAATATAAATATATAAATATATATATGCACGTGTAATTAAATAATATAAAATATAGATAAAATAATGATAATAAAATTTCTACTATGAAATATAATATAATAAAAAATAATAAATAACCAATAAAAATACTATTTCATTAACACACAAAAATATAAAATAATCTTAAAAAACAAAAATATAGACAATTAAAATATATATTAATAAATATTAATAACATAAAAAAATTAGTTTAGTGGAAATAATAATAATAATATAGTTTTAAATAAAATATGTAAAATTAATATAATATATAAAAATACTAAAGTACTAATATTGATATATAAATGACCTATAAAATATCGAAATATCAAAAATCTAAAAAAATTATGAAAATTTACTAACATTTGTTAAAATATTTTACTACAAATAAATTAATCAATTATAAAAATACAATAGAAATTTATATACATCAAATCCCCCACACTTAATCCATTTCACTCATGGTAAACACAATCGGAATGAATAAATAATTAGACTCATAGACAAATAAAAACAAATAAATTACATGTTCAAAATTTTTCAATATATTTTACCCACATTGTATCATGATTAATTTAAAAAAATAATTTTCAGAACACTTTTTCTTTGACTCGTATACATTCCAAAACAAGTAATCATACCCATGATCCCTACGACCTATATTTCCATCACTCTCACCACATAAATAATTTGATCAAATATTGTCTCAATTCTCAAACAAATTCATGATTACTATAGGCTTTCCATGAATTTCACATCTACACTAGTGGAAATCTTAAAAATTCACCAATCTCGAGGGTTTCACATTAGGTTCAGCTCTCTCTAATTCAGTGGGATGGTGGGTGAGAAAAAAAATATTTACATATTTTTTGGGGAAAAAGTATTGAATTTTAAAATAAATACATGGTAAGTGTCAATCCAAAAATCGCCCTCAAAATCTCAGTATACCACCCTTAAAAATTTCTTATCCATAGTAACATGATAATCCATTATTTTACACTTATTTCATCCTCTTTTTTAGGACATAACTAATTAAAATAAGATGGGTGGGAAAAACTGGTGAGTATCAAATCTAAAATCCCATTAAATAAATTCCAGAAAAAATACAAAATAATTTTGGACAATAAGATGCTATGTTGTACCTGCTTAGTGAAATTAGTTTAAATATAAATCTCTCAAGCTCCTAGAGTAATCATCCATCAAATTTATAGGTATCCCCAAAATCAATTGTTAATGTACAATGACTATAACATTACACCTTGTTTGAAAATAAAATAAAATATATTCCTATATAAGATACCTGTAATGAATGTGTCTTTTGTGAAATAAACATAAATGACCCGAATAAGATAATTTCATTCCATGTGCATCAAATGAATCACTTACGGTCAAACAACCCTCACCATGAATAAATCTACCCCAACATTTTTATTTAAAATCATCAAGAAAATATTAAATAAATAGGTAGGGAATGGTATCCTATGTGGGATCATTCTAAAAAACATTATCTAGTCTTCTATGAGTAACATGATGGAGAAAATGTACGGGTGGCTCAGTGGTTCAATGGGGATAAAGAATCAAACATATTCCTTGGTTATTTTAGTGAAACAATCAAAATTCATATCGATTTGACGGAAAAACATGGAATGTTCTAGAAGAAATAACATTTCCAATACTATATAAAGAAAAATATAAATAGGAGATGATGAAAAAATGAGATAGAACCTTCATAGGTATGGAAATAATATGTTGGACATCATAGAATATTATGAGTGAAAATAGGTGACTTAATAAAATAAAAAAAATTATGAAAAATATTTTCTAATCATAGAATAATATCAAAAATAATTTAAATTAGGGTATCTAAAACTAAAAAATTCTAATCAATAATCATTTGATCAATCTTCCTTGGGATCCAAGTGGTGTTTTCCCAGTCGTGTTACAACATAAATACAGCCTCATTCATGTGGGTTCAATAAAGAGAAGAATATTAGTTTTTTAAATTTCTTATAACATTAAGTAATTTTACATGTTATTTTTGGAAGTATAAAATATGATAAAAAATATAAACACTTCCCTAGGTAAGTGAAGATAGATTCATAAATTCTTTTTTTATACAATGAATCCCTAGAAAAGATATATTTGTAAAATCCACACATAGAAAGGACATACCCACATCATATCAAATAATTATCACCATAATCATAATCATGTGGATGACAAAAATATATATGATGAATTCAAATCAACTATAGTTCTTGGAAAAAATGAAAAAAATTAAATGGATTTCATTTTATTAAATAAAAATATAAAAAAAATGAATCTAAATGTATTGAAATTAAAAAAAACCAATTTTGGGATTCCTTACAATGAGAGATATGTTTACATCATCTTCATGTAGACTTTTATGAAACTCCATATGGATCGAATGGAAATATATACAATATAACTTCTTCTTTATCAGAGAGAGGGTGGAATCCAGTCATTGAATAAAATATTATCCTACAAGATAGATGATACCTCAATGGGACTTGTTAGAAAATGGATTGATGGAATGAAAGGAAAATATAAAAACTCACATGGGAAATAATATACATCATTTGAATAAAGACACATAAAAATTGATGTTTTGGTAAAGGGAATTAGTGGGAAGATCAAGAAGATTGACACCTTGAATCTGCACAAGGGAAAAAATCCTTTGCCAGAATAGTTGTGTTCTTGGCCTATATCAATCCCATTCTTCAATGTACTATCTTGGAAAATGTTGTATCAAAATTAATTTTCACCACCAACAACTAACATTGAAAAATCCACTAGTTTTAAACTCAATTAATCCCCTATAGTTTCATTGATTTTACCATATTTAAGAGTGCTACAAGTTTCTATGGGTATTTCAAGTGAAGTGATTTTAACCTTATCACGTATAAAAATTAGGGTGGGCTCAATTGGTGAAGATGACTCCATTTTATCCAGAATGAAATATTTTTTAAAACGTTTCTTCTATACCACCCTCTTCATATGTCTCCACTGGAGCAATTGTCAATAAGAACTCATAATCCTCCCGGAAATCCCATTCTTCCATTGTTTCTAAAAAATTACGAGTCTCCTCCACCACCAACACTAACTAATTTTATAACTCTAGAAATGTTTCACATGTACCCATTTTAGAAAATGTTTTGTAATGACAATAATTTCTATAATGTGGGGAGTCAACGGAATCTGTAGATATGTCCTCTTGTGTGTTGTAATTCATGGTCTCTTGGCATAATTACGACTCAATCACGATAAAAAGTTCCGAGGTTCAACTTACTCTTAACCATTAAAATGTGTAATTTGATATAAATTGTATGAGTCGTTTTACACATTGTTAGGGTTGGGTTGTGAGCTCACTAAAATAGGACACAAAATCTTATTTTTCGAGGGACTGTTTTATTCAACACAGTGGAATACTGAGCTTTAATATTATTGAAATGTGATTAGGTTAGAAGAATTAATTTTTTATAGAGAGGAGACATCAATGTTATGACAAGATGAAGGGTCAATCAATGTAGTCTCACCATTAGAATTTGGAAATGGATTGTGTTCAATTAGAAGGTCTACCAAACTTTCTTCAAAAGATTTTTTCTAAATTAGATCATCGAGTGGTAATAAGTTGGCAAGTTGGATAGGAGGAGTCAATTGATTTTCTAGATTCTTTATTGGATTTTTGGTCCATTCTTTTATTTTTATAAAATTTTCATTGAAGAAATAAACTCTTCATTATGTTCATCTTGATGTTAAAACATTCTATTTGTCTCAGTTATAGAATAATTAAACATGTTCTCAATTATCGAATCATTTGTTTTTCATGAATTATCAAGTTATAAATTTTCAGGATAGTTTTGATTTTTGAAATGATAAAATGGTCTAAAAGGACTTGAATGACAAAATAGTGAAACAATATCATATGGATAATAAAAAAGACATGTATAGATATCGTTAAAATTAATAGGATTATCGAGATAGTTATTGTGTGGTGAATCATTATACATTATACATTGAGATGCATGCATGTAGGTTGGGTGTTGATTATAGTTGTATAGTTTTGACCACACAATTTTGATCTTCAAGGTGTTTGGGAAATTCACAGAATTAAAAATTTCTAGAGTAGTATTATGATTTTATTTTTGTATGATTTTTTTTAACCAAATTAATATCTTTAAATATTTACTAATATTGAAATTATACCCAGAAATTGTGCCAAAAAGTTGGAATGTGGGTCAAAACATGTGAAAATTTACAAATTTATAAACCTAAAAACTATAGCAGAAGTGGCGAAATTTGTTGAACAACATAGGGAATGTTAGTAGACAATTAGAATATGCTCTTTGAAGAATGTTCTGACATATGATTTTTAATGTTAATTAACAACTAAAAATTATAAAAAATTAAAAACTATTTAATAATTATTAATTATATTAGCTAAATCTATCTATGTGAAAAAAATTAAGCTATTGAAGAAAACAAGTGGATATGGAACTGTTAGTGTTATGAGGTCTATTCAAGTGCATGCAATGCTAATTATTGAATTTACACATCAAAATGTTAATTTAAATAATTATTAGAAAATCTAAATTTAATAAAAAAATACTATCAGGTCTTATTATTTAATGTTAAACAATATTATAATTTTTACAAAAATCATTCTTCATTTCATTTTCTATCCTAATGAATAATATTTTCATAACTGTAGCACAAAATAACATAGTAAAATACCACAATCCATTTCTTACATATTTTATGTATCAATCTTTGCTGGGTTAACCCCCGTAAGATTAATTATTAGGTATCAATCATTATATTTTTATGGATAAAAAACAAAAAATATTTTGTTTTCAATTAATATATTCATTTTTCATAACGTTCCCCCATTCGATTTATGATTCTGTCTTGCGCGCGAGTGATTTCTAGATAAAAAAAATTCTATTATGATCTATCACCCATGATTACTTGTTAGGTATCACATGAATGGGAACCAAAGCATTTGTGTAGAGTCCAAATAAAAATTGATTCAAATGTAGATATAATTAAATAATTATGCATCTAATTAAATTTAATTTATTTTAAATGATATCAAAAATATAAATAAATTAAAGGAGTTCATAAAACATCATGTTTATCCCTAATCCAAATCTACGAAAACAATCTTCACATCACATATACATGACACATAATATAATAAACAAAACCCACAGTGTCTGTGTCGATGAAATTATCACAACATGCTACCTTCAACAATCTCAAAATAAAAACCAATATCCCACTAATCACCACAATTTCAAACCAAACCATTGTGCAATAGAAACATGACATAATCTAGAATGAATACTTGCTATATGAGGAGGTTGATTGGACCACTTATAGTTGTGTGGATGAGTAGATGGGGTGCACTATGGGTTCTTGCTTCTAGTGGTTGTAGGAGAGATGGAGGTAAGTTCCCCAATTTAGTGAATTTTGGAGTGGTACACCTTGGTGGTGTCCCATATTTGGTCTACAACAGAGGTGGAATATGGGTCATGGGGGAGAAGTGAGAGAAGAGGGGGATAAGGGGACATAGTATGAAGGGTGGTGGAAGGGACAGGGTGGGAGACATGATTAAGGCTATGGGGGGGGAAGCGGCAGGGTAGTGGGGGGAGGTGGGGGGGGTGGATTTGTTGGTATACGTGGTGCAGCCCAATAAGGGAGGGATAATGGTGTTATGGCTTTTAAACTTAACGGAAGAAGATGTCGCACATCAAAACGGGGAAAACCAAAAATTTGAGCTTAAAAATTGGAATTAAATTTTATTGTCTAAATTGTAAAATAATAATAATAATAATAATAATAATATGTTTATAATTAAAAAATTAAATTGTATACTAATTAAATATAAATAATAATAATTAAAACTAAATATTTAAAGGCAATTTAAATATATAAATATATATAAGCATATGTAATTAAATATACTAAAATATAGATTAATGTGGGAAAATAAAATCACAACTATTAAATGTAATATAATAAAACTAATAAGAAAATAATTAAAATAATATATTATTAGTACTACAAAAACAGAAAATAAAATAAAATAAAATATTAATATAGAAAATTTAAATATATACTAATAATTGGTAATATAATACAAAAAACTAAGATTAACAGAACTAATAAAAATAATAATATAATGAAAAATTAAAAATTAAAAATTAATTTATATAATAAAAATATGAAATTACTAATATTAATATATAAATTAACTAAGAAATATAAAAATATCATAAATACATCAAAACTATGAAAATAAATTAAAAACTCTAAAAATAGTTAAAATATTTAATTAAAACTAAATTAAATGATTATAAAAATACATGCTAAATCCATGTACACCAGGCTTCAGCCAGTATGTGTCATAACCATGACATGCAGCGTTGATCCATCAATATGATGAGTATGCCACCCTATACACCCTAGATCATGCCACCCATGCTCGAGTAGACAAGCATCTTAGTAAGGGTAGAAGAAAATCAGAAAATAGTACTATCACAATCTCATTACTATATTTTAATCCCTCCAATATGGAGTTTCATTTCAGGGGAAACGATATATTCCTTCCCATACCAAGCTTCTCTGTCAGCACAATCTAGCAGAATCTGAATAATTTTATTGGAATATTCTTGTGAAAAAGGGGGGAGTCTACACTTCCAACACAATAAAAGACCCCTTATAGCATATTCTGGTAGGAAATAGAGGACATGATAATGTATATATCTTTTTTTAACCACTAAATTGGCATATATTCCTGTTCCAGCTGAAAATGTCACATAACCTATCATTGTAGTAAATGAATCATAGGAATAGATCCTTTACCACATTCCATAAAACTTCAATGATATAATGGAAGTTGTGGTAGTGGTTCCACTTTTGGAACATATCCTTACCACCATAAATTGGGTATCCTATTATAATAATGTGAAAGTGACACAATAGCGGAAAAATTATCTCTCTCCAATCATGGAGGTACATCAGCACATTCCCACAACAGATGGAATACAAGATTAGGAATATATACCCTTTTAACTAAATATTATTGACTCAAATAAATTATTACTCTAGGGTAGGCATATATCCCTACTGAAAAAATTGAAACATATTGACATTTCAGGATTGTAACATGAGAGTTACTTAGGAAGACTCCTTCATATAAAGGTTTTTGTCCATGATATGCAACTCCAATCACATAACACGGATCATCCAAAAGGAAATATTTCCTATGGAAACTGAAAATCGATGTAGATTTCCACAAACATGCAATCCTTATGGACAGTGTTCTTAAATCCCTCAAAAGGAATTCAATGGTAGAACAAGTTCAAGTTGATTAATTTCCAATTCATTGATGTAATTTTTTTATCTATGGAGGACCTCTATAAAAATTCACTACCCATGACATTGGAGGTCCTAAAAAGAATATTTACCATGAGGGCCTCTTTTTTGGTCTTAAAGTGATCGATCATGAGAACATATCACTTTATGAGAACCACAAAGGCCCTCCTCATGGTTAGAATATCATAGAGAAAAAAGGTCATCACTATTCCAATTTACACCTTGACGGTCCTTCCCATGGTATGTTCTACAGTACCCCCCTATGGTTAAAAACTAAGACATAATTGTATTCCCCCACATAATGGTGTTCACAACGAAGGTTCTCCCTAAATTGATGTTTCCTTTAGATAAGAAGTTCCCCTCCTTTCCAAGTTAATTGGGATAAATCTAAGCCATCATGAGACACTTTGTAAAATGAGGAATTTCATATTCAACACTATATCATTGAAAAGAGATGTTATTCCCCTTGATTAGATATACTAAGGAAAAGGTATTTCTCTAAACCAACCTTATATCATCTATCTTCTTAGATAGTGGAGAGGATTCCTTTTGGTACCACCACATATAATAAGGATACTTGGAAACATCCTCAATGGTCAAATCATGTGGAGTAATATCATGAATAATTTTATGTGAATACATCACTAATGCGAATGAAATAGAACAAGGATAATATACAAGCATTGTTTGGGCCATGAACACTCCTCAATATGGCATTTCAAATATTTTCTCCTAAGAATTCATACATGATTTTTTTAATTTGTGGACAACACTTCACCATTTAAAAAAAACATTCCTACTATATGAAGGATATAGAAAACATGTTAAAGTGATAGAATAACATTGTTTTTAGAGTGACTTAGTGGACCATTCAGAAGCCTGATATTTGAAATTAGAAAAGAAATATCAGACATGCCTCAATGATTTATATAATTTGAATCAATTGATCATTTATTCCCCACCTAAAATCCATATCAGATGATGGGGAGATCCTAGAGAACTACCTTTCATATCCTTCTCTAGTAAAATAACCACCATAAGTATCTTCAAAATATTTTCTCCAAAATCAGGGATATTTAGTTCATTTAATCTTATATTACAAGTATCTAATCTTATTTTTGATTAAAGTGATTTTAAAAATATTTAATATTTTTTAAAAAAATTAATTATCAACGTGAAAAGGTTATTTTACTCAAGAATGTTTTTAATGACATTTTAATGGAATTTTCATTCATCAACATCGATAATCCTTTATGTTACTTATGATCTACTAGGGATATTAGGTATTTATACCATCCTCAATAATTCATTAGATAGATTTTTATTGTTTCAATGAGCTTTTTTGAGAACTCATTTCTTTTCCCATGATTAAACTTATTTCAATGTAATTATCCAAGAAACCATTTCTGTTCCATTATTTAACTATGATTTAAATATATTTTTTTCTAACATGTTTCTCTACCATGGGTCCATTTGTTTTCTTTTAATGTGTACTATGATGAAATATCAGTTCTATAGACTTCATTTTTTGTTATTAAAAATTTTTATAGGATGGGTATTCCCAGATAACATCATGTGAGGCTGATATAGATTATACAACTGGTGTGCCCTAATAGATCTCCAAAACATTGGGTAATTGTCATGTTTTCAAGAAAATTATATCAGAAGCCAGCTATATATTTATTCCAATTTTAAGGGTTTTAAGGGATATATGAAGACCATGTCCCATTATACCACCTCATTTTTATTATGTTGATATTGGTTATAAATGTTTCCTCTTATCATGATTGATATCACATATGTGATGATAATTTATTCTGATGAATCCTACCATTGTTAATGCTCTATGATATGTTTTCATTTTCGATGATCCAAGAATTTGTGGGTACAAGTTATCATAGGTTAAGATCATTCATATTGATTATGTTATCATACCATTATTATCATCTCAATATCACCGATAAAATTCTATTCTTAATACTTATGTTTACCATTACATAGAATTTTATCTCAACAATATTATGTTTAATTTTCCCCAGGTTATCAAAACTAATGTTAAATGAATACTTCTTGATGGGTTTCATATGAATGTTTATGATGACCTAATGTGGAATATTAAAAGATGGGTATAGTTGAATATGATGTTCATCTTTATAAATGAGTTGTTTATGAATCCATGATGTTAAGAATTTGTCATATTTCTATTAAACCCATAATCTAAATGTTCTTTTCGAGTGTAATATATCTAATATTTTCTTTTTTATATTGTATGTTTTAGATGGAGAATATTATACCAAAATCCCAGGTATAAATGAACGAAATTTAATGTTTAGGATTGCATCACCAGATCTAGGAGTGCTAGTCTAGGACTATTATACTAAATTCTTGATTTTTTTGTTTGGATTCTACATTCAATGTCCCACTAGTAATGACTTGTTTGAATCAATATAAGATGATCCATTTATCTTTCAATATTTTTGTTAAATACTATATTAGAAAAAATATCCTAAGATTATAGTGTCACCAAGATCCATTTGAGTCTTGCAAATCTCAATGTATAGATGTAGGGTTGTATCATAGGGAAGGAAAATATCCCATGGATGATGATGATGGTCATGTTACTACCCAAAATGGTCTTTAAATGACCCTAGGTGACCCATTTGGAGATATAAATGATGAATATGTCAATTCATTATATGAAATCAAAATTTCATGTTCTGGTTTAGGTATTTGTGCATCAACTCTGATTATATAATTGCCTCAACTAAACCAAACAAAATCAGAAAAATATCTAGTCTTGAAAATGATAGTGACACCCCAAGTGAATATACCCTCATTTACCACTCCCATGTCAAATCTTTGAGAGGCCCCTTCGACATCAGCTGAGTCAGAAGAAGTTATAGTACCATTGATGGGTAATGAGATCCCCCTACTATAACTTTTGAGGGTTAAAATGGAAGTTATTCACCCAGATTATATTTTCCCCCTTCCTCAAACATACCCACTTGTATTTTTATAGAAGATGGAGAGGAATAAGGGGATGAGGAAATCAAATATTCCCTTCCATCATTAGAGGAATATTTTTTTCCACCATTGATGAACTTTTGAAGTTAAATTTGGATATAGAGGAAGATATGTAAAACACATTAATCAGCATGGTCATGTACCTTGATGAAAAATAGGAATGAAACTTTATAATAATATTTAGGATGTTTTCACATTGAGTGAAATGTGAATTATATGCCTTGACCCTGACGTGGAAACACCCACTTGGATCTACCAGAAGATCATCATGGATACAAGAAGACTGCTATAATATTAAATCCAACTTATGCCATCAAAGTCCAATATGAAGATGATAAACTCATCAAGGATAATTTCATTTAGGAAATTATTTACCTAAAATATATAGAAAATAGTGTCTATATGAAAGTGAATAATAGGAATATTAGGGTTTTCATTGAAATAAAATATCTCAATTGATATTGTCAAAAAGATTTCTTTCTAGTCATGATTTCAAAACTCTTAATCGACAAAGTAGCCTACTATCAAACACTCTCTTGTATGGATGTATATTTTGGATAAAAATGGGGTATGGTCCCTAATAATG
The DNA here is from genome assembly GCA_963277665.1 of Viscum album. NCBI lineage: Eukaryota > Viridiplantae > Streptophyta > Magnoliopsida > Santalales > Viscaceae > Viscum > Viscum album. The sequence goes on along the minus strand of OY728130.1, from coordinate 759,343,846 downwards.
AATCATCCACTAAATTATGCTCACCTCAATAAATGTAATATTATTAGGTAATGCCTTTCTATTTTGAAAACATTGATGCCACATACCATCAAGCATAAATCAATATTATCGAAACCATCCTAGGAATTCCCATTACATTATTTGATATAGATTTGGTGTTAAATTCCATGTAGAAAATTGATCATCTTGATGAACTTCATAAAATTTTTAACAAGATATGATAAAATAAAATAAAAATGTATCCCTTAAAATTCATTGTTGGTGTTACCTCGGGAAAATTCTCAACATCATGGTCAACCATGGAATCATCATTGTTAACCATGAAAACCTATCTATATCATATACAAGTCACCTCCATGAAACCTTAATGATTTTAGAGGGATATAGGAGAACAGAGCCTATATCTGATTCTTTATATCAAATGTGTAAGGAAATTTCAATATTTCACCAAACTTTTGATGAAAGGGATCAATTATCGATATACTAATGATTGTGAAGAAGCATGTTATGGTTTCAGGAAGAATCAATTTATCTCACAAGTTTTAATAACTATTTTCAAAGGATATCCACTCATATTGTATGTGAAATCCTTAGAGTGATAACTAAGTACTTCCCGTTCTCAAATTATAGATATTGGAAGCAAGATTAGCTAAAATTTATCCCAATATAACCATGATATACACTAATAATAAACATTTAAACATCGAGAAAAGTTTCCTCTCAATAAATTCTAATGTTTAAAAGAGATATTATTATATGAATCATCATGAGGTCTATTTAATCACCATTGAAATCCCACTCAAATATATCCCAAATTCCCTATGATGACTGTATTTTGGCAACGTTGGCAGTCATATTGTAGTAGTTTTGAATCAATTTTATTCCATAGAAAGATATTTAAGGTCATTCACTAGTAAATTCCAACTTTAATAATATTTGTTTATGTATTTAATAAATGTTTTAGATACATTAAAAAATAAATTCAATGCCCATTATTCTTAACTTTATTAATATTTGTTTATGTATTTCATTGGTTATTGTATCTCCATGAACAGTTCTCAGACCCCCGTGATGGGTACCACCTTGTCCAATATGCCTGTTCAACTGAACATGGAAGATTTTGGAATATGCTATTGTGTGTGACCCTCTAGGACCTTATCTCAACAGTAGTTATTATTATTCATAGAACAAGAGTAGGATCTAGAAATACATCATGGGCCCTAAAGAGATAAATATTTTTATAGCAGTGACCACCAACCTGCGAACATTTACTATGTAATATAATAAATTTTCCTTTAATATCTCATAAAGAAGGATGCACACTTATGTCATCACCATTTTCTAGCTTTATTATTTGTTGATATAACTAGATAGATTCACCTTGGACTACCATGGTGATTGATTTATTGAGGTACTAGCATCCTGATAAACATGGATTGAGATATATAACTTCATTAACTTATAATAAACAAATCCTTTATTGACCATTCAACCAATGACATGCCACTAATGACACACCCTACACAAACTACCCACCACAATTTTAATATCACTGTTTTCATCATGCATAAATGTATACAATAAAATGGAATATATTGGTAATGATCACATGGTAGGACACCATTACACATGATCATAGATATGAACATCCAATGAAACCATAAACAGGTGGTGTTCCTATTGGAAATTCTATACTTATGATCTTCATGAGAAGATGTATCAATGATTATGAGCCCCTAAAATCTAATAGTCAAACATCCACTGTGTCTAGGAAATATGATGTATTTAGACAGTATAAAATATTTTTGATTAATGTTAATGTATCTTAAGGTTATCATTATTGCCTATGATCTACTATGACCTTTTGATATGACTATTAATCTGTTGACATTACCATTAGATAGTGGATTCAGAAATATCTACACTATAATGGTATGAATACACCATGTATATATAATTATATACATGATATGGTAATAAAAATGTAAAGCATATTTGGATCTAGGTCACCGTCTATTTCAACACTCCCACTTTCACTAGATCTATATTTCTAAAAAATCTTGTTAGCTACTAACACAACAAAGATCATGTTTCTGATAAGTAATGTCTCTATCTATTGGGTCTACCACATTTCTGTTGTGTGGCTATTCTACGATATGCAACCACATCTCCTTGAGTAAAACTTCTCAAGAGATGGTTCCCTTGAGTATATCCCATTTTTTCACTATCACAACTTATCATATTGGCTAGTAAAAGTATCATAATTTACATTATGATAATATTTCTCTTAGAAGTTGTGGTTCTAAGAACATGAAAAAATCGTTGCATATAACTACATCTTAGCTTCCTCAGAAGATGCGACATACATGGAATTTGTAGGTATGGATACCACTGAATTATATGAGCTTGTCTCACACATCACCTTAGCCTAGATACCATATTAGATCACATGGATCAATGTAATAATAGTTTTTTTACCCTTATAAATAGTATCCTATCTTATCCACTTGAACGGTACATATCTCTTGGACATAATAAATTACAATTAGATATTTATGACTGCATCCCTTTTAGTTCCCCTAGATATTACTAATATTTTTCTACTATAAAGTATATACTTTTAATATCAGTTCATGTACATATCATGGAATATGTGATTGATCCATCGCTTTGGCGTATAGATTTCAACTCACCACTTCTATCTCCTCCCATGTGATGTACATGTCAACCCAGAGAGATACATTCCATTTGACATTGATAAAAAATTCCTCTATTGAATTATTCCAGTTTGTATTTTTTAATATTATGTCACTGTATATATGATTTAATTGGTTTATGAAACCATTAGATCCACCTCAGTTGATCCCATTCCCTAGAACTCAGGTTACTACTTTAAGTCAATCAATGGTGAATTAATTTCAAATTGGACATAACTAAATCTATGACCAATATTTTTTTAATATTTTCCTAAACATAATGTATTTGTAAAAAACTGTTCTCTCACTAAACATTTTGAGGCACATGGAAAAAATATATTACAAATGTATATTCTATGATCCAATTACTTACTTCAATCCTAAACATGATTTTAGTAACTTGGATCCCTTTTTAGCATTTTGTGTTATAACCATCCCTTTCTGGTTGTGTCGTATAGTCACCTTCCATGATTAATGGTTATGACATCCAATATATAATAATATGTTCATAGAAATGAGCTATGACGAGTTAAATTCTAATGGATTCATGTATACCGACTTGGTTATACCAATCGATTCTTATTGGTATGAAACTTATACCATCCATGTATCAAGTCACTTGAATACCCACTACAATATTCAATATTATATCCCCCATTGATTTGTGATACATGGATTCCATTATTGAATTTAAACTTATCTTTTCAATATTATCTAATAGTTATACACTGCTTACTTGTAGGAAATATTATTCCAAATGAGTAATAGATCACCGACCATGGTTAATACAAAAACCATCAACATGGTTTTACTCTTCTTATGAAGTATGTGTCTCTTGAACATTTATCTTCCACATGTACTTGTGAAACTATTTCCTTTACTATATATTTTTTAAAATTTATAATTGGCTAAGATTATGTCAACCTAGCTCCCAATATATCAAAAGATACATGCACCCTTATATAGAAATACAGTCTATAACTTTTCTACATCTTTTCTATATTAGGGATTTATGTAATATCATAAGAAACTATTAGGATGGTTACATAGATGCACCATGTGTTTAACATGATCCATGTTTGATTATGTCCTAAAAAATCATTGCTTCCTAACACTTGACATAACGTATTTTCATTATACTATGACTCATATGATATCCATTTTTCATTTTAGTTGACATATGTCTACAAAAAATTGCTATTATTTATAAATCATTTCATGAAATATAAGGGATGCTTCTGGAAGTTGCAACCTTTATACACCCTACATCATAGCCTTGGTGTATAAAATGTGCGTTTATGAATTACTCTGTGCTACATTTTTTTGATCAATACTCACATTTAAGACTTCATCATCAATCCTCCTTTTTAACATCAATGTTGTGATGTAAATAAGGTAATGTGTTTTTACAAATTACTCCACTCTATATTATCAAGATCAATGATTTCATCATCAAGATATTCTTTGGAATGACATCTAGAAACAACTCATATCTTATAAATATGCATATACTTTACTTTTTCATTAATTAATGACTTAATGCAATCATATGATGTATCTTTATTACTATGTTTCCCTTGAAACAGTTCATTCTCACTTGTTGAACTAAATTCAAATTCTTTGAGACATACCTTTATTTCTAAATGTTATTTTTGTCCAAACAAAATATGTCAATAAAACCATAGTTGTTTAGCTTTCCTGACCCTAAATACTATATATGGTATATTCTTGACATCCACATTTATTGTTTCTTGATAATGAACTATCTTTTCATATATAGGTATAAGTCCAATATTTTTATATTTATCAATCATTACTTATGATTTAGGTATCACTGAACTAGTGATGGAGTATTAAATACTAAAAAAATCATTCTATAAACTGTAATAATGTCTTCGTATTCCCAAGGATATAAGAGATTAATGTATTTGTTATACTCAATAACATTTCTACATGAACCATACTCTTAACAATAATGAAGTCATGTACTTCTCACCATTGGCCTATGTATCACCCTTTTTCATCCACTTATAGAATACACCAAATTTCTTGTAATATTTATATACTTACATGGTTACCATAATATAATACAAATATGTAATTAGTATATTTTACTTAATACCCAATTATTAAAACCCAAAAATTAAATTGATTAATATTCTCGATGAAAAAATAGGTAATAGCCTCTTTAATACAATTTATTGCATTAAAACATCCACAGATTTGTTATATGATATCCAAAAAAATATTTATGTTAATACCTCCTTTGTTGATAGACATTTCTAATGTTCCTTTGAAATTACGTGTGCTTGGCCTTTTCTCCTTGTTTTCTAATTTATTCACCAAAACAAATAAACATGAAAATGTCCTTGATATTATTATTTGCCTGAAAAGACTTACCTAAAAGGTAATGAAGTTTTTACTCAATACATGTTATTTTATATCATAAAATGTGTCTTGATTAATGGGGTGAAAATGATATCAAAATAGTTCATTTTGAATGATCGTAACCCACCTTTCAATTTACACACTCTAGTAGAACCATTACCTATTCACATCATTGCTTTTATTTCACTACACAGACTTTTCAAACATGATATTCTTTGTACTATCATTTATTTCATGATGTAGCAAGTGAAACTAACATAAGTCATTGATGGAAGCATAATGATGTAACCATCATATGCTTTGTACATTAGTCTCCTATAGTACATTTTACCCTCAGTTCATGTCGTAGTATAATATGAATTGGGACACTTTATCCCTGAGTTTCCAATAGTATTGTGTGCAAGCCCATATACGATTCCAAGATACTCTTGCCAATGTGGTTATTGACTTTGTGAAATATTTATCATAGTTTTTAAACATCTAGTATAACATTCCATTTTTCTACAAAAATAAATTATAGAAGATTTTCACTTTTATCACAATTACCTATTAGAATTTTTTTTAATTAATTAAATCATTAAATAATTAAATCATTGAATGTCTCTCAATATTTTATCCAATTCTAGGAACCCTCTATACTAGAACTAGAATACCCTATCGCATGAGTATTCTAGTTGCAAGGATCCCCTATCAACTCCTCAAAGTCTAAAGGCTTTTTCAATGCCACCACTTGGAGGGTTCAATGTAGGCTTTTGGTTGACCAAACACATGAAATCACGGATCCTTGATATATTGACTGAAGTCTGAGCTTCTTAAATCATTACATGATTTACTCAACCTTTGCCTCTAAAATTAAAACAAGACATATACCGTTATTTTCTTCTAAAATTTATTTAATTCAACCCACCACACTCATATGATTGACTCGTATTAAGAGGCACCATCAGCTTTGGCATGACCAGCACCCCAAATAGCTAGCTTTGTAAAAATTCAAATGATGGAAGGCTATTCCAACATTATATTTCTTTTGAGGGTTTTTTTATATTTATGTGATGAAATAAATCATTTTCAATCTTCTTCCCACTTTCTTTGTGATCACACTCACAACTGACTATGTTATAAATAGAAAATGTTATCATGTCATAGGTTAATTTTATCTTTAATTATACTTTATTATCATTCTATGTGATCGACCAATAAATACACATTCACAAAAATAATAAACTGTGAAATGAATAAAATGAAGACCTGGTCATGAGCCAATTCTAATGGATGATCCATTGAGTGAATAGTGGGCTAACTAAACTCGAGTGGTTGTACCTTGGGTCACGTTGTCTGTGACTCAGATTGTAGCATCTTCCCATCCAATGCATCCAACTTTTGTTTGGTGCCTGACAATAACATGGCATAAAGTGCATCAGTGGTCATCTCGTCATTGTAAAAAATGATTTCTCTCATGTGAGGGGAATTGGGGTGTAAAAATACAACTCTGAAGTGAAGATTTAGGACCTTATACATATAATGACTCAGATATGATACACATATATCTATTTTATTAAATAATTATTACAAAACCATTATAATAAAATAAAAATTAAATAATGTAGAATCCAAACATGAATTGGTTGGTCCATAACTCATGACCGGTCCAATACGGATTGACTCACATAGTTAAATAACAAATGATGAATTAAATTAAACATGTATTAAAATAATACTCAAGTGAATTTAATTGAATTAAAACTTTCAATCATATTTTTAATTCAATTAAAACATCATTCGGTCCTAATTAATTAATTTAATTTTGACCCAAAAAATTAACTTAATTAATTAATTCAGTTAAACACAAAATTAAATTAATTTACACCGAATTCATTTGTAAACCAACAATTAATAATTAATTAATTTAATTATAAAAAAGAAAATATTACAATTTATTTTTATTTAAATTAAAATTACCCGGGACCCGAAATCCTCGTGCAGGGCCTATACAGGTTGTGGAAAACCCGCAAAGGCCCATTCTAGGTTGGGTCTACCCCGTGCTGGGGCATTTTGGGCTAGGAAGGTTTGCCCAAACCTATTCATGGTTGGCCAGAGCCATGCGGGCCTAATTTAGGATAAACCAGACCTGTCAGTGTAACCTACACACTAAGAGGACCGGGAAGCAACCGATGTGGGATCTTCCAGATCTAATGGAGATATTCAAGGCAGCCCGGTGAAATTGGTGGTACAGTGGTTGGATCTGGTGTTGTGATTAATAGAGAGCGGAGGCACGCTACTAGTTCGTCCGGCAGGGTGAGTGGTCTTAAGCGAGGTACCCCAGATTAGGCTAGTACATGTGAGGACTAGTCACTGGAAAGTGAGGGCGGGCCCGCATGTTCCCATGTAGGAAGTGGTGGTGGCTGCCCGCATCACTGAAACTGGGATTTACCGCAGATAGGGTGATGACCACAAAAAGAGAAGGATCGCTCAGGCAACATGAGCATGAGGGAGGCGGCCGAGGTGGTCCATGTTACAATAGGGGGGGGGGGGGGCGGTGTCGTTCTCTAGTGTGGAGGAGGGGTACGAAGCGGCTCCAGTAGGGCAATGGGCTAGGCTTAGGAATGACGAGGCATGTGAGGGTTATTTTTTTTTTTACATTTTTTCAAAAAAAAATTCTTAAAAATACCACCAGGTTTAAAATAATTTTTTTTTTACATCCTAAAGGCGGCACCTGGTGTGCCGCCTTTGGGGAATTTTCCGGCCAGGGCAAGGCGGCACCGGGTGTGCCGCCTTTGCCCAAAAAATAACCGCAAAGGCGGCACCCCAAGTGCCGCCTTTGCCTAAATAATTTTTTTTAAAATTTTTATTTTTATTTTTTTGTTTTGTTTTGTTTTGTTTTATATATATATATATATATATATATATATATATATATATATATATATATATATATATATATATAAAACAAAACTTTTCAGCAGAATTTTTCTGCTATTTAATATCCAGCGGTTCTGCCATTACAGCAGTCTGGATTCTGACTGATACCCTCACCCAGGACTCCCTTTTATAAGGGGGTTTGCCCTGAAAACAATACTGCATTTTCGATGTGGGATTCTGGTTCTCCTTTTCCTGCACAGTACATTCTGCGTTTCCGATGTGTAATTCTGTTTCAAGTACGCGACTTTGAAAGACTATAAAAGTTAAACTATAAGACCAATACAAATGAAACTTTAAACACTGATTAAACATATAAGAAATAGTTGAAAACAAAAATAATTTCATAAAAAATGTTGATACAGATTAATTTATAAGCTTTCAAAACCACCTACTTGAAACTTAAACATATTTGAAGTACGTGACTTTGAAAGCTTATAAAAGATAAATTATAAGACCAATACAAATGAAACTTTAAACATTGATTAAACATATAATAAATAGTTGAAAACAAAAATAATTTCATAAAAAATGTTCACCAAAAACAATTTATAAGCTTTCAAAACCATCAACATGAAACTTAAAAATGTTTCAAGTTCCCGACTTTGAAAGACTATAAAACATAAAATATAAGACCAATATAAATGAAACCTTAAACATTGATTAAACATATAAGAAATAGTTGAAAACAACAAAAACTTCCTAAAAAATTTCCATAAAAATTAATTTATAATCTTTCAAAACAATTTACTTGAATAGGGAATCTGATCCATCAGTTTGAGGGATACTAGGGCTAGGTAGATAGATAATCGGATCATTGTATCTATGGATTTTTTGGATAGGAAGATAGATTCATTTCATTCATTATATCGAGGTATTTCTTTTTTAAGAGAATATAGACTTTCTTATAATTATAAAATAAGGGACACCTTTATTTTTTGGTTATAGAATACGATTCTCTTAAGGTTAAAAGACATTATTCTTTTAATGGATTTGAAAGTCATTATTTGTTTTGTATAAAATTGTATTTCTTTTTTGTAAAAAGTTTTTATATTTCCACCACACATATAATTGAATTCAAAACATCATATTAGTATTTTTATTATGATTTTATCCATATTAATATGATTTTGATAATAACAAAACTTTTGAATTAATAAAATCTATCATGATTATGATTCTTGTACTCTGATTACTCGGATTCATATAGACTCTGATCTTTTACATTCTGATTTAATCAAATTGTTTCTATTTATGATTATTTGATTGGACTGAGAACCATGTCCAATAAAAAATGTAAGAGTTTTTTATTTTTTAGTTTATTTCTTTTAAACTACATTTTTTAATACTAAAATATTCCCACTTTTAACTTATCTATTAGAATAATATTCTTATGATCCTAATAAAAATTATAGGCATAATGATACAACATTGTGTGGTTTTCTCAAGAGAATATTCCAACTCATCTTTTAATATCCATTTATTGTATTTTCTAGCTTTACCATTATCATTACTATATGAATAAATTGAAAATTTCTCAACTTGATTAATGAAACTAAATTCATATTTTTAAGAACTACTAGTTGATGAATTATCTTTTAAATAATTTCTTATCAAATTATTATGTCTATTACTAGAATGATACGTCTTCTTCATATCGTTTTTCTATTTTAGAGGATTCTCACTTTTTTTATCAAATTATAAATTATCCATTTTCATTATAAAATTCATGGAAAAGATTCCAATGAAATTATAGATTCATCACCATAGTGGTTTATTTAGTTTTAAATTCATTTACCCTATATAATCCATCTTTAAATAGGTGAATAAATTTCATTAATGTATTCATCAAATTCATCATCATCAGAATCAATTGATTCCCCAATTTCCAATTATTTGAACTTATTTTTTCTTATAGCCTCAAAGGATATATAATCTATATCTTCTTTTTGAAACTCATTTCCTTTATCATTTCATAATCTATGAGAATAAAATATAACTCCTCTAATGAAATATATTCCCTATCTTCCATGTCTAAAACCATGGCATCAAATCATATAGGGAAATTTATCAAAAGTGTTTTCAAAATTTTTGAATCTTATATCTTCTAACCAAATCCATAGATATTACATACCATCTCATTGAACCTAATGAAATAGTCATCAATGATTTCATCATCGACCATTTTAATATTCTCAAACTTTATTCTTAGTATTTTCATATTATCTCTCTTAACATTAATATTTCCTTCATAAGTACTTCCTAGTTTGTCTAAAATATCGTTGGTAGTTTCAACACCCATCGCTTTAGTGTATAACATTTTTGATAAATCCATTAGGGTATAATTATGATATTTTCCATCAACTTCAAGATTTATCATTTTAGATTTAGTACAATAATAATACTTAATAATAGGTGGTAATCTAATGGTTGATACGTCTTTCATTTATAAGAAAAGCGATTGAAGGAAAAGAGTATAATATTCCTCTATGTATGGTAGTTATTTCCCTAAAATTAGGCATTCCATGGTTTCTCACTAAATTATGATCCTTCATTTCTCATAATGTTTTCTTATCATGAGAGGGGATCTTTTTATGATACCATTTGATTTAACCAAGGATCAGTTGGGTTCTAATGAGGGGGGGGGGTGAATCCATAGTACATTGTTTTAAAAATTCACTATTCTGTAATCTAAAATCTATGACTGATTAAACTATCTATCCCTTATCTTAAATTCTGAAAATCCGCCTGAATGAAAAAATAAAATCAATGAAAAACACAGGGATTTTATTAGGTTCATTACAAAGGCCTACTCCTTACTATAACCATTTATTACACCTTGATAAAGGTTATTCACTTTTTTTAGTCGGTTACAACATGGGAAAGTTGTATCCCCATAAAAAATAAGTCCAATAGTGCTTCATATCTAGAGTCCCACTATAAATTACAAGCTCCCACCTTCACTAACAACTCTTAACTCCCATAGGTGGATCTTTATACTATATCCATGGTGATTCTAAAATCTCATAAGCCTACTCGAGAGTCCCACTGGTGACCTCTTCTATATCTGAGTCCCAAAAAAGACTTCAAAATTCCTAAATCACACAATATATGAACTTTTTCCTAAATATATCTATCAAATTTTTATATTTCTGGAAAACCTTCGTATATAGTCTTTCTCAAAAAACAAACCAAAGCACATGATCTACCCATGTACAATATTAATGAAATTAGGCAACTGTTTTTCAATGACCTTATCTTTATCACTATCCATTGAACATAAAATTTCCTGGACTAATCTCAAAAAACTCATAACATGGTTATATATCTTCTGAAACACTACCTAGATCGGTCTCAATATTTATGTATATAAAATTAATGGAATATCAATTCAATTTTATTTAAAAAAGACAAATATAAAATATTCCATGATAATTTTATGTAAGTGTTATTTAATTTTCATGAAAATATTTTATAATTCATGCACACCTACAATGCCTCTTTCCTTCTCACTTTAGTGCTTCCACTGAAGGCCTTTCCTAACCGAGGCACTGGTTTTATGGCACCCAGGATATGATGTTACACTAACTCCTCCTAATCAACTCTAATTTGAACCTTTGGTTTTTTTAGGCTCTCAGTAGATTATTTTGACCACTCTAACCCGTAATATTCTTAGACCAAAGTAACAATGGATGTTATTATTCTTCCTTCGATGTGGATATCTCTTATTGTTGTGGAATCCACCATTATTCTCTACTCTCTATCTTTGAGAGTGAAAAATTCATATGCTGCTGATGGATTGGATCCTTGTTTCGATGGATTGAAATTATAGGGATTTCTCATTGATCTACCTCAACTTTGACTCTCATTGGCATTTATCAACACATGTGATTGATTAATCGTGTGAATAATGGTTTGTGGAAACACTATTTTCTTTTTTGGGAAATTCAATTTAGAGTAGATATGGGTGTGGATTTTTAGTTTTTTGGATACCCTATGTGGGGGAATATTGACATGTAAGTAACATCACCATATCCCATTTATTATATGTAGAAAGTAGTTATATGTGTTACATGGAAAGATTCCATGTTGGAATATGGAAAGATTCCATGTTGGAACATTGAAAGATTCCATGTTGGAACATGGAAGGATTCCATGTTGGAACATGGAAAGATTAAATTTTGGTACATGGTAAGGTACCCCATTTGATATGCACGCTATGTATAAGGGAGACATTCCATATAATTTGGATGTACATGTTAGGTTGGGAAGAGTTTTATGAGAAGGTAAGGATTGAGGAGGAACATTCTATATACATGATGAACACACCATTTACTTCTTATGAATTTTAGGTGTGAGGATGAAGTGGTGATATGAGGAAATTATTGATATATTATATATTTATATTTGGTTTTTACAATGGTTTTTGGAGGACCCCTTCATGGTTTTTATTTTAGAATCCTATTAAAGGAAGTGTGGTGTGAGGTCCAAGTGGGGGCTGTAGGATTTCTTCTTGGAATGACTTAGAATTACCATGGTGTATTTTTTTATTCTCTTTTTGATTTTTTCTATAATTAAGGATAGTGTAGTCTCATGGTTGTGTTTTATTAGTCAGTTTCTCAAAGTTTAGTTTTTTTATAGACATTATGATATGGTGACCCTATGGGGATGTCAAGAACAAATGAGTTCTATTAAGTAAAGTTTTAATTAGGTCTGATGGACCTTTTAGTATATTATAATGTGTGAGGTATTGATTGGATATAGGTTTTATTCCAAGAGGATGGATGAGGTCCTATTTATATGGTCTTGAATTAAGGATTTTTACATGTGGTTGAGTAGAACTGTATTGGTTTTTATGTTATTTATGTGGTTCTGAAAACTATTTTGGGTGCCCTATTATTTTCACCCCTATAGGGATAGTACTGGTTTCAATTAAAATGGTGATGGGTTTTAGTTTTCTCAAATCATGTCTTTGTGGCCTCTGAATTGGATTTTATTGGTCATTTCTATTCACGTTCTAGATGTGAGAGGAGTCATTTGGGATATTATTAGATTTGGCATCAATTCTGAGAATTATATAATGAAATCTTCTATTAGTTGGATAGTGTTTTTTAGGTCTGGGGAGCTTATAGTCTACCTATATTAGTGAAAAATTTCTTTCTAGTTTAGTATTATATCCTATCTATGGTTTGGGGATTTATGGATTTTTTTCTTCTCTATGAACTTACATGGAAGTGGACATGTACATGAATAAAGTTCCAACCTAGTTAGGTAGAACATACTGAATATTATGATTAGATTTCCTGGTTGAATCTTCCCAACCATGGGAACATTTATGGGTTCTCTAGTGTCATCCAATATGTTCTTCTTGCCAATTTATAGTCTTTGAAATTCGCGTACTTGAAACATTTTTAAGTTTCAAGTAGACTGTTTTGAAAGATTATAAATTAATTTTTATGGAAATTTTTTAGGAAGTTTTTGTTGTTTTCAACTATTTCTTATATGTTTAATCAATGTTTAAGGTTTCATTTATATTGGTCTTATATTTTATGTTTTATAGTCTTTCAAAGTCGGGAACTTGAAACATTTTTAAGTTTCATGTTGATGGTTTTGAAAGCTTATAAATTGTTTTTGGTGAACATTTTTTATGAAATTATTTTTGTTTTCAACTATTTATTATATGTTTAATCAATGTTTAAAGTTTCATTTGTATTGGTCTTATAATTTATCTTTTATAAGCTTTCAAAGTCACGTACTTCAAATATGTTTAAGTTTCAAGTAGGTGGTTTTGAAAGCTTATAAATTAATCTGTATCAACATTTTTTATGAAATTATTTTTGTTTTCAACTATTTCTTATATGTTTACTCAGTGTTTAAAGTTTCATTTGTATTGGTCTTATAGTTTAACTTTTATAGTCTTTCAAAGTCGCGTACTTGAAACAGAATCACAAATCGGAAACGCAGAATGTACTGTGCAGGAAAAGGAGAACCAGAATCCCACATCGGAAATGCAGTATTGTTTTCAGGGCAAACCCCCTTATAAAAGGGAGTCCTGGGTGAGGGTATCAGTCAGAATCCAGACTGCTGTAATGGCAGAACCGCTGGATATTAAATAGCAGAAAAATTCTGCTAAAAAATTTTGTTTTATATATATATATATATATATATATATATATAAAACAAAACAAAACAAAAAATAAAAATAAAAATAAAAATTTAAAAAAAAAATATTTAGGCAAAGGCGGCACCTGGTGTGCCGCCTTTGCGGTTATTTTTGGGTAAAGGCGGCACACCATGTGCCGCCTTGCCCTGGGCGGAAAATTCCCCAAAGGCGGCACACCAGGTGCCGCCTTTGGGGGGTAAAAAAATAAATTTTTTTAACCTAGATGTATTTTCAAAAATTTTTTTTTGAAAAAATGTATATTAAAAAAAAACTCGGCATGTGAGGCAGTCCAGGAAAATGGTTGGTGCCCCCTGGTTCATTGAGGTAGGCTATCATACCCACTGCAAGAGGTAGGTGGCCCTGGTAGGGCTACCGTGGATGGGTAACGGGTGCCACTAGGCCCCCAAACTTTGACGTTTTTTAATTACTACCCATGAGGCGTCACCCCCTTTTGATTAGGAATTTTTCCATTTCATTTTGACAAAATTCGATACCCTATTACTTATTTTCCTAAAGCCTATATATTAGGCTTAGAAAAATCAAAATAATACTATTATAATTTTATTCTTATTATTAAATTGATCTTATTATTATAAAATAAGTATTATTATAGAAATAAATCCATCGATACCATAATTACTATTTAGAGGAGCGAAATGCAGTTTTTGCAGATGGTTTCATTTGTGAGATCATATAAATAAATATATGTTCATCATTTCAACCCATAAAACAAATTGAATACAAATTCAAGAAATAAGATTGATGAAGATTGTCCATATGTTGTCTGATTTTAAATCTGTCTATGGTGTTGGAAGCGTAATGACCCCCTCTATGGTATTTTATGAAAATTTAATTTGTACTCATCATAAAATTGACATGTGTTCCTTTGATACTACTTGAATGAACTGAAAATTAAGAAAAAAAAACCCAAAATGGGTTTTTAAATAATTTCACTGATTTTTGACATGAACATATCAACATCGGAAAATCGCTGCCCAATTTATACTGAGGATCTCACATGAAGAGTTTTACGCAAAAAAAAATTAAACCCTAAAACCAATGTTTATATCTAAAGCCATGATCGATGTCTCCTCATTGTTGGAGGTCATTGCTCGAAAAATCTTAAGGTGAATTCCTCTACATCATCCATGAATGCTTCAAAAATCTACAGGTGTTACGATTGTTGAAATATGTGTCCTGATGTAAAGATCTGACGACTCCATCGACGCTATGATGATCACCACATCGCTATGCTTGCGATGCTTAAGAGAGAGATGGATCTGAGCTCTTTGGAACTAGATCCCCTCTCTCTAAAACATGGTAGATACTAGAGGAGAAATAAATACCATGAATATTCAATGGTTGGAAGCTCTCTTCTTCTGTATATAGTGTGTAAATAAAATACCCGAAATTACCTCTCTGGCCCACGAATACTTAACACAATATAAATAACATGTTATGACAACTCAAATGAGTCATAAAGACTGTTATCATTTTATGGTAATATAATAAATATATTATATGATAATAAAGGAGTCATTGACTTGACTTTTCATTTCCATAATTATTTATTGAACCTTTAATATATTAAACTCATATTCGTCAATTAATACTTTTCAATATTTACATAAAAATTGTAAATACATTAAATAATCAAATTCAATTCCCTTTATTCATAACTTTAATAATATCAATATATTTATTTAAATGGTGATATTATCTCATTGGACAAATCTCATACCCCTGTGATGGGCCCCACTATGTCCAATATGCATATTCAACTGAATAGGGCATATTAATGAATATGTTGTTGTGTGTGACACTCTAGGCCATTATATCGATTCAAGAGAATATTATTCACTGAACAATAGAAGGATATTGAAAACCATCATGGCCACTAATGGGATATGTATTGTCACAATAGCGACAACCAACCTACGGGTGCGTACCATGGAATACGATGGTCATGATTTAATCTCTCATAAAGATGGATGCACACTCGTGTCATCTACATTTTGTTGATTTATTATTTTTTGATCGAACTAGATAGATTTACCTTGGACAACCATGTCCATGGATTTATCGTGGTACTACCATCCTGATCAACCTGATATGAGATATATAACTTCCATAACATTAATGCGACAAATCCTTTCCTAACCATTCAACCAATGGCAAGCCACCAATGATTCACCCAACACAAACTACCTTGCCATGATTTCAATATCATGGTTTTTGTCTTACATCAATGTATAAAATCAAATGACATACATTGGTAATGATCTGATGTTAGGACACAATTACACATGATCGTAGGTAGGAACATCCAATGACACCTTTAACATGTGTTGTCTCGATTGCTGGATATTCTCACATGATCTCACTACTAAAGATCACCATGTGCGAACATCATGGGAAGAACCCTCAATGATTATGAGCCCCCTGCACCTGATAGTCAAACATTTAATGTGTCAGGTCTGTCCAATGTATCTAGACCATAAGGAATATTTATGATTAATTTCAAAGTATCTTGAGGTTCTCGTCATAGCCTAAGATCTTATATAACCTTTTGATTCAACAATTAATCTGTGGAAATTACAATTAAATAGTGGATAAGGAAATATCTACACTATAATGGTAATAATACACCATTTATATATAACTATATACATGATATGGTAATAAAAAAACATTGCATAGTTGGGTCTAGGTAACCCACCATTTCAATAAGAAGTCAACATCACCCTTTATAAAAACAATAGTCGTTAGAAGATCATATATAAATGGGGTTTTGATGGGTTCATCCTATAGTTTTTTGATGGAGATGAAGTTGTAGTTGTCCTAGAATACATACAATCTAAGTCCTTCCGAACCCACTATTTAGGGATCGAGATTTAACATCAAATATGAAGTCCTGTGTATTTATAGCTTTTAACAATGAAAGGATTAACACAATTCATGGAAAGGGTTTATTCTTTCTAGCTACACGAAAACATCATACATAAAACACCATAGTAATTTTACACTTCCAAATAGAAATTATTTTTTACCATATGGGGAATTCATGTCGTGTGACCATATCCCCCCACAATAGCCATGAAATTTTAGTACATCATCATTTCTTTTGAGTTATTTTATATATTTTTTATATAAATTAACCTCATGGATGTTGGAAGAAATAGAATATTTTTTTTTGTCTGACAACATCGACAGATTTAGTGTCCCTCACACTACAAAGATAGGAAACAATAACAATTTCTGCTCTTCTAAAGTAAAAAGGATGTATCGGGAGTACAACATTGATTTTAGACATTATTACCACTATCATGAAGTGGTAAAAAATCTATAGATTATTTTTACCAGAACCTATTAAACATACTCATGAAAATGGTGGAAAAAGGAAAGAATTAATGGAATGATAAACTTCTGCACACCTCATTAGATTACCATAAAATAAGTCAACTTTCTGGAAATTAAACCCTATATTCACTCATATATGGGACAGAATAAGCCCTACCCATTAAGGTATAACTGTTATATTTTTTAATTACCATTTTGAACTAGCTATCTGTAAATGATCAAAATTAAAAGTGTTTGTATGAATAGAAATGTCTATATGAGAAAATACTATTTAACTTATATCATTTATATCTCCATCAAAATCAGATAGAACGAGTTTTTAAAAAGAAAGTTCAACTTTATTCATATATCTAAGGGGAATTGATAATATCCCTCAAAAATATAATGATACACAGGAAGAAACCTATGAAGGTGTAACAAAAATGGGAGGGGCCTTTTTTCATCCATAAGGTATCCTCAAACAGTGCATATTTATAGGTTAATATAGATGGTGAGCCTACTATGATCCCACTAATTAAATGCTTCTCATGAATTAATTCATGAAATCAATGAAAAATAAATCATTTTTACATCGAGATGTTAAACTATATGGATTAGTCCATGTTACAACACCTTAAAAGCTATAAATCAAACCATCCTAGTCACAAGATTTTAAACTATATGGAACGGTCTTCAACATAAAATGTTAAAATTTAGTCTTACATTATAATAAATCATAGGATTCCCTAGGTGTAAAATCTAAGATGCCTCATACAATGAATAAAGGATTCCTAACATGAGATAACTCCCCAAGCACTTTTTCAGATTCATTGAATATTCCGAAAACCATCTCTTATTATCAATCCCTATATGATAGAGGCTTCCTTACTATATGATGTTAGATAACATGTAATAGTCCTCACTGTAATAATTTAAAACAACATAATGATTTGTGTTTTAAATACACACACATCCCAACATAAATCATCATCATATGATGTTAAAATGTATATACAACACACTTTCTGTATGATGTTAAACTTCATGGTTTTGACCTCACCAATCAATATTTATCACATTGATCATGTATCATGTAGGCATTGGATTATTCATAGGGACCTACCCACATGGTTAAGACACATTTGGCCACCCTCTAATATGGGATACATGAATTTAGACAAAACATATATTATTTTAAAAATTATTTTGTGATCTAATACCTTAGGCCCCTTTTCACATCAGGTTTCTAATTTTCCTAGTATAGGAATAAAAATACATGGTTGAAATCCCTTTAACACAAGTTAAAACTATGAATTGTGATGTTCCCCTATTAGAGGAACCTAATTCATTGTTCTATTCTCTTACCACACCCATATCACACTACTAAATTTGCTTTGATTATCACCCTAACAAGATACATAGTGAAACATAGATTCCACACCATAGGCCCAACTGAAATGAATTGAAACATTTTCCCCCATATAATTTATTTTTTAAATTATTACATGGGATGTTATATATTGGGGTTCTTTTTACCCCATGTATCCTTGAAATGGTTCTCTCCTCTCTTGAGAAATCAATCAGTGCATGAAAGATTTATTTTCTATTACTATGTGTGCCTTGATTACAACTGTTGTGGGATATGTAGTGATTCCAAGATCATATATCTTGGTCTAATTCCAATATGATAAAACTTGCTTCTCCTTATATGAGGAGTTAGTCAGGTGGAAACAATGTACCCGAAACACAATATGTGGACTGATTTGCATTATAGGCTATGTAGTGATGTCTTGGTCCTTCATTCTGGCACCAACCATGAAAAAATATTATTTCTATCTCATACATTTGATCCTTATCTAGGTTGAAAATATAAAAAAAATTACCTCATTTATAAACATTCTACATAATAAAATTACCACCTCCAAACACATAATCCTTATAAATGTGGGGAAATTCCCATACATGGAATGTTCCAGTTCATGAACTTCCACCACAGTTAGACATCACTGTTTCTCACGTCACAAATATATCATAGTAATTTAGAGTCTCCAAAATATTTTTCGAGATATTATAAATAAGGCCGTCTAGATCCAAAGGAAATCGTTTTGTATTATTCATTCAATTCCTATTATTCCTCTACATAATGTGGTCACCCAATGTTGCTTATCAACCAATGATAATTTCATCCACAAAATAAAATATTGTTATCATTGTAAAACCTATAAATATCCTAATGAAATATAAATTTTAAACATTTTCTGTGGGAATTCCTTAAGTACTTTTCTCATAATATTTCATCCAATCTCTGATCACTAGAGATAGTAGTTTGAAGCATTCCCTTTTACAAATCCAAAAAATGTTGGCACATTCATAACCTGACCACAATGTAATGATAAATCATATGGTGTATGCCACTAATAACCCATGATTGAAACATATAGAAAAATATTGACAATCATCCATTTTTTCGATTCTCAAACCGAGAAAGGATCAAGTGATCTTATAGATTTAAATTTATTGTTCCAATCTATAAAATTAAACCTAGATGTAAGAAAAGAGAGTTATCAATCTGCCCTACATTAACTTAAACTAGTTAGAGTGTCCTCTTTCATATGGATTACCCACTATTACATATGACATGGTTCACTGTATGGAACATTCTTATAACGATTCTTGAATTTATTTTCATCCTAATGATATATGTAGTGATTCCAAAATCTCACATCCTTGCCTAAACACAATGAAATTAAAATTACCTTTTTCCCTCGCACATAAGCTAGATCCCTGGAAGTAAATCCATACATGGACCAATATAAATTAGGTCACAATATGCCAATGGGTGTAGATACAACACATCATAATATAACCAAAGATAAATTCTCCCATCATGACATCAGAGTATCCGCTTTTTCCATAAAACACACCTCATTGTTTTATAAAACTTAGATCCTTACTAAATTATTGGTTTTGAAAAATAAGATTGCACGAATCCAATAGAAAACATTATTTTGACTATGAATACTACACCCAATATGGATCTACAAAACATGTTCCCTTAATTTGTATAGTCTACCAAATAAAATTTCCTTCACATGGAAAAATCCATTTATCTCCATATACCTTAATACAATGCTACAAAAGTACACATTTAAACATGGTCAAAATTTATTCCTTATTTAAATATATAACGATACTATCTTGGATCTGAGAACCCCAAGGTTGTGGCTGACAACATTTTTCCACCACACATAGAAGATATTGTGTGTATCCTCTCCATCTATGTACCTGATGTACCAGGCTCAGTCAATCATTTAGAAGAAACAACAAATACACAATGTGTTTGTGGTTTACGTAAATTCACCATCAAAATTAAAGATATTTTAGTTTGGCCCATCGACCTAAGAAAGAATTTAGTGTAATGTACACACCCATTCTATAAATTTCAATCCTAATACTCAAGGAAAATTATTTCTAACGAATAAAATAAGATCACTCATTCAAAGAGTAAATATCTATTGTTATGGCGATGAATATTCTTGTACCCATCAATAAGCTATGCCTGAGAATATAGAAAACATATCATTTCATTTTAAGAATTCATGATTATGACCGATTTTGTTAATTGAAAGTTGGATGATCTATAATATCATAATGTAACCTTTCATAGAATTTTATTCCATTATGATACGATGATTAAAAATAGTTGAATGAAAATAAAAAAGAAGAAATAAATATTCATCTATTCATCAAACGATAGAAAAATGAGCATGTATAATACCATAATATCACCTTAAAACTAATGATAAAATAGAAAGAAACAAAATGGGTACAATAAGCATCAACCAATTTTGTTCAATTAATCTTATAGCATATTATGATAAGTGTGGAGTGATATATAAATACTAGCACTTTGATTGACCTAATTTTCAACCAATGTGATTTTTTTTAACATAATCATCTCATCATTATATTTTTCATCTAGTGGATTACAATCTAATATTTTTTGATGATAGTTGTGCCTTATCTATAGATACATTAACCTCATATTCAAACAAAACTATTGGATTTATGGAAATCTGATCATGGAATTTCATTCCTTCATCAAATTTATGATGCATCTCCATATTAACATCATTCAATGATTTTCTATGTTGATTGGAAGGATTAAATTGGATTAGCTCATGTATTCTAGCTACAAACTAATCATGAGATATGAGAACATGATGGATAAGGATATGAATATTCAGATAGTCAAAATCAAATGAAGAAAATCAAAGTAAGATTTGATGATGTTTTTAAACCTTATCCATAATCTCATCTAAAGGATTATATACAGTGATAGGGCAAACATAGGTCCATGATGACTTTTTCAGTGCTCGATTTTTGAGAGAAGCAACATGATCCAAACATTTTTCACTTACATCCATGGGTTTATAATCTAAAATTAGGTTCAATTTAGATGGAATCTATCCAATCAGAATGAAAATCATAGGAATAACTTATATCGCTAATTCTCATATAATTTCAAATATGGAATTGGTAAGCCTGATATCTACTAATGAATTTCTTGGTGCTATTTCCCTTATACCAGCATCAATGACACAACAAAAAATGATGTAATTTATTTGGTTGTATACAAATTATGATATATAGGATATTAGAAGCTGAATGTTTCTTATAAATTATAATACATTAAGATTTGTGATTTTATAACACAGTTACTAGTTCTGGAGACATGATAGATGAAGATCTTAGAGAATACAATGGTTTGTTCACCCATCATAATGGTTTCTGCCAAATTACACTGAGATAACTTCCCACCAAAATTTACTTATGATACCATGAAAATTTGGATGCAGCATTGGGGGAATGAAAAATGATTTCCATTGAAAAATAAACACACTTCAATATCCACCAATGTGGGTAAAGGATAACTAGATATGATTCCCTATTAAATGTATTGAGAGGTAAGTATGTATCACATTTCCAAATTCTAAACTATTTCATGAACTTTTGAATGATGTTAGATTATCTATTTTTCACTCCATATATTAGAGATGTCACGATATAGTATCAAAATGAAATGATGTAATAGTGCTCTTATAAGGTTCCCATATAATTTTCCATCACTACTCCAGGAGATTTCATGTAGGGAATGAATATAAAATGGATGGGATCCTTTTGATGATCAGTAGAATGTTCAGTATCCAAGGATTTTAGGTAGACAATATAAATGAAAATAAGTTTTTGAGAAAAATATATAATGATATCCTTCTCTGTGTATAGATACTCCTAACATTTAAAATGTTCTAGTATGATACTATACGACTACATAAGTTGATCCAGAGACCATCCCTCATTTATATAACCCAAAAAATTTCAATTTGGCCAAGAGTGGGTACATCTAGGTTGATTGTATATCCCTCACAAACCTGGACAACTCCATTAAGGTTCCAACCCTTAAACTAGAGTAATCATCATGTGAGGGAAAAAGAAATATACACAAGATCATGCCATAAAATCATATTAGCCTAATGTTCAATGAAATATCTACCAATATCTTGTAACCTAATGTAGTATGTTGTATTTCCTTAATCATATCCTAAGTATGGTAATTCCTATCAAGCTCATGCCATTAAAACATAGTAGCCAAATCTACTCAAGATTATTCCATAAAATCATAGAAGCCTAATGTTTGAAGAAATATCTAACAATATCTCATTATAAGGAAGGAATATTCTCAAAATACACACATTTTTATCCATATAAATATACTCATCGTATATCTTTACAAGGATGGGAATTCCCATCAATTAGTAGATATCTCATAGATTGATCCCAACATCTCAATGTGGTAGGTGAAATGACTTGGTACTTGAATGCTAATGATAAAATAATTTAGGGAAGAGACCTAATGATGGAAACATTATGAATTTATATATCAACAGGACATGGTATAAACTAACATCAACCAATATTTCAGAAATGACAATGCAATCATGACACACTAAGAATGCTCAGGCCCAATCATCATAAAAACTCCCTCTAGATGGGAAGTCTCTCATTCAACATCACCCTCAATTAAAATCACCCATTCAATGGTTAATAATTGATGGGATGTCCGGAATAGTTGACTATAGGGATATTTCATGATTATTTTGATTATTCTGGGTCTATAAGGAACCATTTAAAATGACTATATTCCCTTAACTTGATTCTGAAACAGTATGGCCCACATCAGGGATGTTCACTTGGACACAATTTAATAGAACTTTTCAAATAAAAATATTGATGGTTTTTATTATCCAGTGGGATTATAATTTCATCTTATATCTTAAATTTATGTAATGGTTTCATGTCAAATAATGGAAAACTTAATTACACCATCGAAATAAGATTCTTTAGGATACCTTCTTGAGGAATAATATGGTATTGAATGTCAGCCTCAATATTACAAAAAAATTATAGTTCTCATCCCAGTGCAAGTTATTGAACTTGATAAGTGTCTCATATTTTAACCAATCACATTTTATCAAAAAATCTGTAATTGTTTTTAGGTATAGTGGAATCACAGAAAATAGAAGAAAAGTTTCCTCTTGAATTCCACATAGCATATCATACACTATACAGATCACATGGGATAATAAGTTATCAATATAACAATTAGTACACTATGTGGATTATTCTATTTCAATATAGAAATTATTATTCCATGATTCACAAAAAAAATAGTTCATGGAAATAACAATATGTGGATGATAATGTGTCATAATGCAGGAGAGGTTAATAAAAAAGGATATTGCAATGTGGGAATGCTCGTAAGCCATAATATCAGAGAGAGTCATAAAGTTTCAATTGTCCCTACTTGAAAAATGTGTTTGTGTAATCACCTTTTTATAGGGGTTGGCCCTCTTTTGGCTCTACATGCACGTGATAAATCATTAAACCAGCCCAACTTATTCTTCAATGTTTCCACCTCTTCATGCTTATCGAACCAATTCTGACTAGGGTAATTTTTTGGCCCAAGAAATGTTTTTTGGGATTCTCAGGAAGCAATTTTAAAATTTTGGATTTCTATAATCTTTCCGTGGAAAGAATTCATCAAACAAAATTTTGAAATGTATATGGGACCACCAATGTTTCCAGTTCCTTCTGCATAGTGTCTCGCTATGTGGGACCACCAATTATCATGGAGTCCCCGGAAAAAACCATTTCATGGGAGAGTTGGAAATTTCGATACCCATAATTATTATTTTTAGAGCACAAGGTATCTTTTCTACCCCCCCCCCCCCATAAATTACTTTTTTTGCAGTGCAAGGTGTCATTTACACACCCCCCAAAAATTAATATTTAATTTTTAGAGTGAGGAATATTTTTTATTCCCCCCAAAAATGAATTATTTGTTGTATCTTAAGGCAGTTAAATCAAAACCCCCATAAATGAAAAACAAATCGGCATAAGGATGTCTCTCAACCACCCCGTAAGCCAAAAGTCATTAATAGATGGGGAAATGGTTTTTTATTCTTCAACACCGTGGTGGGTATGCTACGTAGCTAACTAGCCATATTAGAAAGGTACTTATACCGATGATTTATAAATACATCTTTCTATAGTAAAAATAGGGTTAGAGAAAGATACATATTGAGAGGACTTACCAATAGGGGACAAGAATATAGAAGATTTTGTGGGAGGATTTTGGTAGTTAATTAGTTTAGTTCATACTAATAATGGATAGGATACCCAATAAAAAATGGATCTTTAATGATTTTCAACGCATGAAATGGGATATACTTCTCGAGAAGAGTGAATCACTAGGTAAACCTAAAAGGGGAACCTTTTTCACTCATGAATGAAATTTTTTGTGAAGTAATAAATTTTAAAAAAGTGACCCACTTCATGGTTCCCTATATCATATAGCAAGAACAATATACAGAATTGGATACACTTATTATATTTTAACTCTCTTCTCTAACTTCCCTCCTTATATGTAGTTTTTGGCCCTATATTTTCCCCTTCGTGAATTGTAAAAGTATCTCCCCCTAACCAATACTAAATCCTGAGAGTGGCATCTGTGAGACCTTCACGAGAACTCGATCCACATAGATTACATACAAGACACATCATTCTATACATATCATGGTTTTTCATTCCCTTGGTGAAATGAGGACACACACATAGCCCGCTAAATAGGATGGGTCTTTAGGATGTTTGATATTGTGAATCCATTTAGTAATAAGGACCCCATCCTTGGAGGTTGTTCTAGGGACATTCCCATTCTAAAATGTGATGGAAATTAATCATCATTCCCTTCGATGAGGGATATTGTATTATCCTTCTGTCTTCTATACTAACATTAGGAACATGAAACCACTATTAGAGTAAGACCCTTAACATTCATTGAATAAATATACCAATTTTAATATCCTCATCTATACACACCACATATGATTGGAATTTTTTTGAAGTGAAATGTCACCCACTTCCTCTTGATCCTCATATTTTGAGCACTACTCACATGGGCCAATATGTATGTGATAATCATATCACTGGAATAATAAAATAAAATTTATTGGGTGTCTTATTAATTTAATGCACCAAATTGTTTCTCAGACTCTCAAAGGGGTATATTTTCTTCTATATAAACTACCAGAGGTCCATATCTCAAATGCAGTATGTCGGACCCTCCCTTTTAGGTGTAAGAGAATATAATTATGGACTAAGTGGGACATGATTCAAAAAAGTTTGTGATACATTGGAATACTCAATATAGTTCAACCATAACACTTTAAATCCTAAAAATTATAAATTTATCCATATTATCATTAAAATCATGCCCCTGCAAGGTAGGCTATACCCTTCTAGGTCCTGTAAACCTCATCCTCATTAGCGAAAATTCCCAGTGAAGATCAATGTGTCTGACTGTATTCCCAAAGGAATTATCCAAAAAGGTTTACTCATGGGTATATATTATGAAATACTTTTATCTGAACATTTAAACTATATTTCTTTGTCACATGATGCTAAAAAACATTGTTCATTATTTGGCACCTGACTATAAAGGGTAGAATGTTCCCTTTTCTGTATTAAAAAACTATGGGTTCTGATTAAATTAAAAATGATATTTAGGATTCCCTTATCATGATCCTAATATCATCATAAAATCTCTACCTCCTACATTGATATCAAAAAACTACTATGTTCCTAATCATGATGCTTTAAACCATTTTCATTTAAAAAACATGAACAAGTACATAAGAAGATAAGATTGCAAAAATATTATACATAAAGGTGGATATCTCAATTGAAAATCTCATATACATACATATGATTCTATTTTTGGAGAACCATTTATATTTATATTTGGTTATTCATATATTTATATGTTATTGATTGCATTTTTAATGAGTGAAGAGTCATATATTAGGTTTAATAAAGGATTCATTAATATGAATCAAATCTAAAAGCAACCTAGAGTAGCCATAAATCCCCCCAGAAAAATGGTTTCATGAGCCTGTCCACCCATTTTATCCACTAATTAAACTCCCTAAGATTAATTGGTAACAAAATCCATAGTGATCGCCTCCCATTGGAAAGCAGGTCCATGTCATGGATGTAAGAACCATTGGGTTTTTCATATTCCACAGGTACTACTTATTGAAGACTTACCTAATAATGGTTTAAAAAAGAAATTATTCATTTTTTGAGATAATGGGACTATGAAAAACTTGAAAGTAATGGATCTGTCAAGTCGAAACATACCTCAAAAATGGAAAATAATTCAACCGAATGTGCCATTTGATGAAGAAATTATAAATTATATAACAATTTTAAATTATAAATTAATAATAAATAATATTTCATCATTTAATATAGAACCATAATATATGTATAGTAAAAATTTATTGATTATATAGGTTATTCGAATGTTTATGAAGAAAGACATAAATTGAGGTAAGGGTTATGTTACAATCTCCTTACCTTTCAGGATTATGTATTCTAGATTTCTAAACAAGAAAATCATATTGATATTATCCTTTAAAAACCATTATTTTCCTCTAATATTTTATTTCCATCATCTATAAGAATCAGTTATCATTTTACTCTCTTTATTACTTCTAATGATCATGAATATTTTTATATAATTTTTTACCTTATTATATCTTTTACCGATGATATTTTTCTTCCATGACAAAAATGTAAATATAATTATGAAAGATCAGTCCTAGAATTTATTTTTCTATAAATTTAATTGTCACCACTTTTGAATTTAAAAAAAAATTATTAAAATGAAATGTTTTTAAGGAAATTGTTTTATGGACAAGTTAATCATTATATTTTTAAAAACGTTTGATGGGAATGTTATATTTTGTTGTATATGACATGATTGTATTTTATAGACATAATGATTATTAATTACCAAAATAATCCTTATAAATATTCAATGGTTCTATTTAAAGAAACATCTTTTCATAATATATTTGAAATATTAATATTTTAAATATGTTTTTTTCAAAATGAAATGGGTTTTTTCCTGAAAAAATATTCCAAAGAGCTTTTAAATTCATTTTTCATCTATTCTCAAAAACTGATATTACTTATTATTTACATGGGATATGATCCATTGATAGAATAATTATTGTTTATATATATGATTTGATATTATAATGATGGTAAATTGTTTGAAACTTCATTAGTTTCCTTGGATTGTCATACGGTAAAAATATCAGATGTTTATTAAACCTATTTTCTTTCTATGGGTTGTTATTTGATAGGATAAATATTTTTTGATCTTTTAACACAAATATAAATGTATTATGAAAGAAGATGGGACCCAAATTTTATATCATTACATGTATCACATTAATATTGATATATCATCAGATATTAATGACTCAAAGGGTGGGTGAATCTAATTTAATATGGACTCTGTCTAAAAATATAGTAATGGGATTTAACACTGAATAGTAAAATAATGGAATGGGGAGTTAATGCATTCCACTATTATATTATTGGTATTGTTTCTTGGATAAGGGAATGATTTTTTTGAATGTATTCTCAATAAACATATTTCTACTTATTATGATATGCTCTCACAGTCCATGGTTGATTATTGATGATTCTACACAATGATGGAATATTTATTTTGATATGAAAAATAAAAATTTCATGATTTATGATTAATGATATTTGAATAATTGGGTATTGTTATGGTATGTTAGGATCAAGATATTATATATTTACAATTATTTCAATCTCACTTCTAATAATTGACTAATATCTCATATATTTAACCTTATTGAGCATCTGATCGTACCCTTTCTCATATTTCATTTAACCTGGTTATAAAGAAATATTTTAAGAAGGGTAAGTATATGAAGTGTTCTATTTGTGTATACTGTGTTGGGTGATCTAGAAGATGATTAATGAAATAATTTAATTATTTATCTAGATAAACAATGATTATCCATTTGTATAAATCTATGCGATATTATGAATTGGTTTTCTCTATTTATAATTTTAGTTTATTATTATTTTTATATAGTAAAATCTCATTCTACATCCCAAACAATCTCATGATGGTATCATGGTGTATGGATAGTTATATTATGCCTATATAAATTAATATTATCTTACATGAAAAATCAAGAGGATGCAATTTATTTAATGGGTGAACAACATAACGCCACAAAATATTAATATATGATTACATTTAAAAATTTTGAGTTGTTTGATAGCTTTATCCACACACAACGCTGAACTAGAATAAAACTATAATATGATTGGAATTTTAAATACATTAAGATGAATTAGTAGGAATTAATATGTTTAACCTCTTTTAGAAATACATATATAATGGAAATAAAGGTGAATATTAATATCAGCGATATTCAATTTTTATGGATAAAATGACAAATACAATCATTCTATACAAAGAAATGAATTTTTCTACATTTTTTATTTATATGATTATTTAATAATATTCAAAGAAACATATGATAATTTTTTAAAAAATATATTTGATATGAATAATTGGTTAATACTAATGTAATTAGTAAATAATGGAATAATTAATGAAAAAGGTTTATATTGTGAAATATTTTTTTTCTATAAAAACATTTCTTTGTTATATATCATCTTTTAATTTAGAAGATATATCTCTATAGTTATGAATTCTAATTTAAAAAAAATATTTTCTGATTCATTATAGAATTATTTTCTTAAGATAATATAATGGATTTAACTAAAAAACATTAACTTTTAGGTGAACAATGAAAAATACATTTTTTATAAATAACACGACTTTTATGAAAATATTAGTATATAAGAATGATGTTTAAAAGGATAAACCATTTTACTAATACCATACATGTTTATTATAACTGACATTATAATTTTAAAACTATTTTTTATTTTAAAACTCTAATGTTTCATTTAGAATGTATGTAATAATTTCAAAACAATATTATTAGTAACAATTATTTTTTTAATTTTGAAATTATTTTTTTCACATTTATATATTGAATAAAATATTATTTTTTAAAAAAATTTACAATAATTTGGTCCAAATTATATAATAATAACCACTTTATTGTTTCTATAAATATTTTTTAGCTTGGGTAAAAACTGTTTATTCAGGTAAAAGTTTAAATTGTAAATATAATAATTCGAGTGAAAAAGTGATTGAATCATGTTTATAATTGAGTGGTTAAGATATTACTTACCTTATACCACCCTACGCTAAATTATTGTCCATTTTTTGGGTTATATGACATGTTTAACATGTGATCACATTATATTAATTTGACATATTTAGCAAAATATCATTCACACATCTTATAAAAGAATCCACTCACAACCCTTTCATGGAACTCCAAAAAATTTAGTTTACACTGGAAAACATGTCAATCGTCTTCAACCTAGTATTATATTCAACTATTTTAATTTTTTTCAAAAGAGATTATCCTGTGAAATAATTTTCTTGATATTTTTATAGAAATATCATTCTTCTCAACCAGTGTAATAATTTTTTAAATAACAACTTTCCTTTATATTTTTATTTTATTTTTTAAATGTTCAAAAACCTATGCAATGACATAAATAATATTTTTATACTAAATTTTAATATTCTATAGGATTTATAATTAATCTCTATTTCTAATTTTCTGTTAGGAAAAGAGAAAACAACATTCATTTTGTGTGTTTGTACAAGCTACCACCTCCACAAAATATCAAGTTTCCTTTTCCTCCCCTATATTTTATAGCTAGTAAAATTGTTGAATTTAATAAATTATTATGATAGTTATAAATTTTTTTATATTTTGAAATGATAAACCATGTTATACATCTCTCTTATTCTATGAAAAAGTCATCAACTTTGTGTGTATATGGAATACCGCCTCTACAGAGCTACTGATTTTCATTTTTCATTTCATCACCACCTTACATGGATCATCATAAAAATGGGTTTAACATATAAATATGATGTTTATAATATAATTACAGGTATTATATGATAAAATATTGATTAAATTAATGTTATGGTCAATAAAAAATCATCATTAACATAATCATTTAAATTGTGAATAACTTAGATGAAAATTAAATCTTCTTTCTATGAAATTGAATTATATAAATTATAAATGAATTATAATTCTTTACAATGATGATATATCACACATATAATAAAAAATAGTATCATTATGATTCTTTTTTAATGATATTATAACTAAACAACCTCATAGTCTTCCATTAATCCTAGTTGTTTCATGTTTGGTTTGGTTTAACCACCCACATGAAAAATAATGTGAATTTACATAGTATATGTAAGATTCAGTGTATATATGGGATTTTGAAGTTTAGAATAAAATTAAATTTTTATAATTATGGAAGGTTATATTTTATAAATGAGTTTTGGAACTTTTTTTCAAGGTTTGGAACACCTAAAGAGTGGTATTTTACATTCGAATGGTGGTTGGAGAGTCAGCTCAAGAGATTAAAAAGGACCATGGGAGATTCTAGGAGGATTTTATAGTGAATAAAATTAAAGATGCATTGAATTTATAGTATACAACACTATATTGAAGTTATGAACCACTTAATAGATGGTGGTGTCTTGTAGTGGTATTAGCCACTACATATAACGTTCGAGAATGTAGTGGCCATCCCTGGCTACCTGATGTTTTTTCACAGTGAAAAATTAAAATTTTCCTACACCAATTATATATAAGTGAATCCTCCTCTGTCACATATTTTACCCTCATGTGTACAAGAGGGGGTTCTCCTCTTGCTTTCCTATATCCCCCTAGAATTTTGTGTTCTTCTTAATTGTTTTACAGTGATTCTTGGAAATTCATTCTCTATACTCTTCTTTTCTTCTATTCTCATCCCTTAATTATAATTTATGTTACCACAGTTGGTGACCTTAATTCCAATTCCACCATATCATTTTATAATCAGTTATTGATCTTTGGGATTATTCCATTTTCAGGAATAGAGTTTCCCATGTGTCCGTATGAGTTTCATCGTGGGATGTCTCATTATATTATATTGTAATAGTGAATTTTATAATATTCTCATCATAAATTATATTAATTTGTTATTTTTTATCCTAATGTGTGTTGGGGTTTATATATATTAATGGGTTGGGGTATGTTCCGGGTTATATAGCATCTTGAGACCCATACTTTTGAATCTGATACAAAATAATACATTATATTGTTTTATAAAAAATAACTGAAAAATATACAGTCCATTACACATGCATGATCTTTTCCAATCTAGCATTTGGAGGAAATGGACTAACTAATATGAATACCAGAGTTAAAAGAATAATTAAATTTGAATCTATTTGACATTAATGGTTATATATTCTTATTGTTAATAATTTCTTTTAAATCCATTAAATTTTTATAAAAATATTTTTATGGACATAGGTAGAGAAAAGATACCTAGTATATGGTTTTTAAATTCCAGTGGAACCTCTTATTGAAAATAAATTTTCGAAAACTCCATTGAAAATAGAATTCTTTATATCAAAAATAATATATGTATATATATTCTATTCAAAAACTATAATATCTAGTGTTTTCAAAATATATATATAGAATGTTTTTTAATAATCCTTTAAAATACTTATAATTTTTGAAAAATCATTCTAAAAACTATTTTTCAAAATATAATAGATTTAATAACACTTTTAAATGTTCCTTGAAAACATGATTTTGAAAACATTTTTTCCAAAATATATTACCTTTAAAAATACTTATTCTTTGAAAAGATAACAATACCTTTGAAAATACATATTCTTTAAAAGATATTTCTTAATAAAATAATAGAAAATTTTTTTAGAAAATATTCTGCAATGTTTGGAAAACAATACCATGGTGCCACTTGAAAAATTGAAGGCTACTTGGGACATTGCATTCAGGAGGGATGGGTTCACTCCCAATTCCATATCATGTTCACAAATTTGGAGTTCATAATTGTATTAAACATTTGGGGAATGTTTTACATATATTTAATTCAATGGAGTTTTTAACTCTAACAACATGACAATGAATTATTACATATATAAACATATATATTTATACACATTCATAATAAATCCCTTGTTAAATTTGGCACAACCAAATATCATGAAAAATATACTTCGCATACATTATTTGAATGTTAATGAAGGAATTATTAACATCAATGCATTTAAAATTTCATTCATAAAATCATAAAATAAATTTTATTTAAATAAGATATAAAATGATAAATGTTTTCCTTTATAATCCCTCATTGAATAAAGAAGCGAGATATAAAATTTTGAAGGTGTTTTCAAACATATTTTTTATACATTAAATAATATTATAAATTATAAATATTCCAAATTAATTAATAATAATTTTAAACAAAAAAATCAAAAACATATTAAAACCTTTAATAATATATATGAACAATCATAAAAAAATTCATATAAAAAAATTTACTATATTTATATGAAATTTTGGGAAAAATAATATTACAAAAATAAAATAATAATAAGTCATATTTTTAATAAAATATTTTATCCTCATATGAAGAAGTTTTCAATGTGTCAAATTTATTAACATCATAATTTGTATTAAAGGTAAATTTTCATATTTAAAAAATTATCCCATTGAAATTATTCCATGATATATATATATCTGTGCATGTGAAAAAATCATTAGTTTTAAATTAAATTAATGTAACTTAATAACAATGAGAATAATATATTTACCATAAATACATTTTTACATAATTATAAGTCTTCCAAGTATTTTTTTAGTTTTAAAATTTTATATATATACCTATAAATATATATCCCCTTGAATAATTATTTGTTTGAAACTAATTTCATTATTAGAATTCTTAAAAACATTAATAGACTTGAAATTGAATGAAAATACACATTTATAAACTCCATTACATTGAATGGGTTTTTTAAAGTCTAATTAATTGGATGAGTGGATTGAAATTAATCATAAAATTTAACTTTTAGAAAATAAATATTGTTTTTAAAATAATATAATCCTCTTAATTTTTTAATGTAAAACGAAATGAGTCAGTGGCCTATTTGGGGTGGTTGGACCATGTGAAGTGAGTGGCCTTTAACATGTGGGAGTGTGGACCTTGAACCAACTAAAGGTAGTGTCCTTATTCTAGTGTTGGAATGATAATGAATAGTGGATAATTGGTTTCTTATATTTGAGATAATGGTGTTCTTCATGTGAAAGTAAATGAACATATATATAAATATATTTACTGGTTTATGAAACATATTCTGGGTGATGCGTGGATTTGTTTTTTGAATTGATGAATATAAAACAACAGTGTCCTATATGTTGTTCCCCTTAGCTAAGGAGTTAGAAACCACTGCTTTAAGTAATTTTAAGTGAAACAAATTGGGTTTTTAAATAAACTGATTTTATTTATAGACAATAAAGATTCATGAATTTAATTTCTATGATTGGATGTTTAAATTCAACATTTTCAATATTATTTCAAAAGTGAGAGTGGCCAATTGTGTTTGAATATTGGACATTGGATGTACCCTATGGAAAATAGTTTGATAATGTCTTGAAGAGAAAAAGAATAAAAATAATTATACTGTAACACACTTTGTATAGGTTGTCGCAATATTGATTCATTACAGATTGATGTGGAGAAGAAGAGAACTACATTAGGGAGGATACGATGATTATGGCCCTAGAATGGCATACCAAAGAATATTGAGGAAATATAGAAGAATGTGGTCATGAGGAAGAATAAGATGATGGGGAGATTGAACAAATGAGATATATTGATCAAACAAACATGATCTAAAGGGATATATTAACATTAGGTGAATAGTACATGTGAGTTTGAGCCTCACGTTAGGTTTTCCATCACTTGGGTGCTCATATATATGCTAAGAACTCGCTTCCAAATTCTAAATATGATACCTAGACACCTGAGCATATGAACTACAACCCACCTAACCTATTCATAAAACATTTTATACACATTCAATGCCTGATTATAGCCAACCAAATCTTTTCTTCTAAGTGAGATGACCTTTTTCCCTACCACTGAACATAGTGGTTTTGTCTGGTGACCCCCTTTGGTTGGGAATGCTAAGTATTTTCTAATTTTGAGATTGAGCTTTATATTCCACTTGTCTTGGATGGCCTAATTTATTTAAGATTTTAAGAAAACTATTACATGAGAAGAAAACTTATTTCTTTGGTAAATTTCATTTTATGTAAATATTATAATTTCAAATTATTTATTTGTTAAAAAAATATATCTTCTACTTATTTTTTGGACAATAATATTATAATTTTAAATGGATTAATTCTTAAAAAATACTTGTGATATCAATGAATTATTATTTTAAAACATTTTATCATAAGGTATCTAATAAATATAAAAATAATTATATATTTTTCCTCCAATAATTAATTAATAATTTGAATCATATTTTCTATTCAAAAAGATAAATTAAAAATCAATTTATTCTTACAAATACCAAAAGTTTAAAAATTATAAGTTAATTAATAGTAAATGTATGTTAAAACAATAAAATTTTAAAATCTATAAATAATTATACTTTTAAAAACATTTTCAATCATCTTAATATAACATAAAATATTACTAATAATGGATATAGTATTAATGAAAAATTAAAATTAAATAATCTTATAAATAATTTAAGAATTACCTTTATTTGTTTATTAAAAGACAATATAATTTATAAAATTAAAATCTCTCTTTAACATATTAGAAAACATAATGTATAAATAAATTTATTCAAAGAAAAAAAATTTCTCAATATAATATACTATAGAATATCATTAATTGTTTTTACAATAATGTTTAACTTATATTCCCCCAAATATTTTTATTAGAAATAAAATAAATTGATTTATATAATAAAACATTAAAAAACTTATTAGTTTGTTTTAAATTATAAAACAATCAATTTATTTCAATTTTATTTAAAAAGAAATATACTCAAATTCTTGGGATGTTATACTCTGTTAATAGATTTTCATATATGGTTCCTATTTGATGAGGTAATTTAGGCTTCAAATTTCCTAGAAATGTTAGAATGGGAATTGATAGTGGATTCCATCTAATGAAATAAAATCTTAATCCTTTGGTAAAAGGTAGTTGCTCTGTCATATTTTCAAAATTACTTAAATTAATGATGTGTATGTGTAGTATGATTTCCATGGGTATTTCTATGGTCGGAGAGGGACCCATTTTTAAATTACTTAATTAGTTAATTAAATAAACTACTAATGTAACATACTTAAATAAGTTAAAATAAATAATGTATGTTTCCCAATATATAGGTAAATGTTCCTAGGTCCACTAGAGTCCTATGGGAATCGAATAAATTCCACAGACACATTGTTGTTACCTTTACTCTAAACCACTACATTTGATTGAAAATGATACCTACGAGAATATTAGTTGTGAATGGTTATGAAAGACTGACTGGATGTAAAAATACTTGACTTTTTTTAACTTTTTAAAAAAGGCGATTCTTTCAGTTAGTATGATTGGACTTGAGGTCGTTCATGACCAAATGACCAATCATTAATTTTCATCAAGATATTGACGGTCTTAATGAGTTAGAGGGTAATTCTTATGGGAGTTGTTCCTCATAGTCGAGGGATTTAGACATGAGTTAGGACTTGGAAGGGATACCAATTAGGGTGCCACAACTACATTAAGATACCTGTAAGGGAGGGTCAGGAATGGGTACTACTATCCAATGGTATTATTTTGGATCATGAGTAATCCTAGGCAACCACTAAGGCTAATGACATAATCATATGTGTTTTGGTGTTTAATCAGCCCTCTAATTGAAGTATAAATTTTAATTCATTACCCATCTAAATTTTAAATTATTATAAT
Organism: Viscum album; assembly: GCA_963277665.1. Classification (NCBI taxonomy): domain Eukaryota; kingdom Viridiplantae; phylum Streptophyta; class Magnoliopsida; order Santalales; family Viscaceae; genus Viscum; species Viscum album. The sequence continues at coordinate 759,306,931 of OY728130.1, read as the reverse complement.
CATGTTATTATTAATGAATGGGAATTGGGTGAGTAATGTTCCCATTAAACTATTATTGTGGCTAGGTGATAAGAACACTTTGGATATATCATTGTATACCTATTACAATGGTGGGCAGTTCCACCCAAATCCCTTATTTAACAGCCTGATAGGTTTCATATGTTTAAAATAAAATATATTTTTATATATTTGTATCCAATTATAAGAAATAATGTGAATAAAAAGTGTATTCCCAACATATTTTGACACATCTATCAATTAATTAAGAATATAATTCAACTGTGATTTTATATTTTATTGAAATGTTATTAAAATTTATAATTCCTTTGATTCTTGGTAAGATAAGGATATAACATTAAATTTTTCCATCATTGGAATTCCTATAATTTATATGATTCATCGATATATTAGAAAAAATGAAGAGGTTTTCGATTGAATAATAAAAACCCCTCTTAGTTACCAAATCAACAAGAATTCCTACCACACTTAGATCAAGTGAATTCTAAAGACTAATTCATGTATATATCCCCCCAAGGATAATATTATTGTGACATCCCTATGTATAATTGTAATTTCCTCGATTAACAGTTGGGATACACATTATGTTTGGTTGGGTGAATCATTATTACATTTTCTAGAACAGTTTTGGAATAGGCTATTAAGAAAATGATTAATTGATACAGATTTACCGAATAATATCAGGAGAGTATTAATATTTTATTTCCTAAGGGTCATTACCATATGAATTAATTTCTATTTCATTTGACTTTTATTCCTACAAACTAGGACCTAGGAATCCAAGAATGGATGAGAATATATAAAACTGAGATTTCACCGAGTTTCCAATTCTTATACAGGTTATGATTAATATTCCAAGGAAACCCATGATCTTACATGATTCCTTATATATAATATTTATGGAAGATACATGGAATTTTACTTTATATTTTTTAGAGATGATTATGGGTGATCCTACGGATAGGACGCATATACCCCTATGGAGACATACATTTCTTAGAGACCTTTATGGTTGTGGATGAAGTTGATATGATCATCATGGGTAGACATTAGGTCTCACTTACATCATTGGTAATATAATTTATTTTATTAGTTACAATTATTTTTATTTTTTCATCAATTTTTTGAGTTTCTCACTTTAACATACACTACATTTTCTATCTATATACAAGATCACATTTTTGGTTCCTTATTGAGTTATGTACTCACACCCTTTTCATGAGGCCATTTGACATGGGTCCTAATATAAAATTCACCTGATATCAGGGATAGGTTCAGGGTTTAGACCATTAGATTTCATGGATGATCATGCCTTGTCAGATGAAAGGCGTCTTTGAGATATTTTATGCACAAATTTTCATGGAGATAACACCTATTTTTAATTTTATTCTGTTTTAGAAAGGCCACTCACATAGTTCAATAGATGTGATTTTACATTAAGATAGTTTGGTCTCCTACTACATTTCATTTATTATTTTTTTCATATATATATTACATCCATTCATTTACAATTACTATTTGGTGTTATGTATAGATATTTCTCATTGTTTTTCTTAATATGATATAGGGGATTGTCTCCTGATGGTTACACCATAAGTCCTCACAACTAGTCAACTTAATCTTATGTATGGGTAGTTACTCTTGATGATATATAGTAACACAACAAAGTTATTATTCATTTTAACATGGGTAGGGTGTAAAAAATGGGCTTGTATAATTTTCGAACTTTTTTTGTTACTATTTGAGACATGGAAGATATGAGTAATAGTAAATTGTTGGAACTATGATGGATGTCTGAATTTTGATTTCATAACACGTTTTACAATAAGATTTAAGAGTTTATTGGGATATGGGGATGATGTTCTGGTTTGTGTTGTTTTTTTACATGATTTTAACTTCAAGGGACACACATGTTATGTGGTTTTAATATTTCATTGGGATACATTGCTATTGTAACATAGAGAGTATTCTCAGGACTGGATTTTGAATCTATATTATTGATCTAATATGCACTTATTATACCATGCTAGGCACATTGGATCCACATGTTAAAATCTAGTTGCGGTGTGATTTATATTACAGAAAACTGATACTGACCATAAAAAGTGTAAAAAACAACGTTAATGTTGTTTTCCCATATAGGCTCTTAGTGGAATTTTAATTAGTTGGAAATCATTATTTATATTCTATTATTACCAGCCACCTAGACTATTCCATGATCTTACATGGTTATTATGGCACTAATACCACACCATCTACCTACGAGGTTTATAGAGCCATGGTAGGTTGGAATAGGTCAATAGTTCCTCGTTTATAACACTTCTTGGTCTCTAGGGGTAGATGATGCTTTATAGAAGGACCTATAAGGGAAGCATTTAGTCACTTTTCGAATTTTTTAAAACCTTACTAGGATAAATTTTGTATTAAATGCCATTATGTTGACCCTCATAGGTTAGAATTTGAGTTTGTTCATTTTTATAAGACCATTCATGGTTGTATACTTTTCTACTATATTTGACTAATTTTTTTTAACAACCTACATGGAATATTGTTTCTTAGTATAATATAATATTTTACATAACATAATTTTTTTGGTTATCTAGTTGGATCATCCCAAGTGATGCTGATAGTCATATGAATTATTCTTAGGGAGCTAGAACCTTGAGCACGTATTGCCATATACTGATACCTAATGAAACATATTAAAAAATATTATATATGTGGATATCATGAACCTAATGAAGTTTCCCAGTATAAGGGTGCTCAGGGAGGATAAGTTCCGAGTTGGCTGATTCATGGAAGGTGATCCAATAACTGATTAAGGTAATATAATTCTCTATTAAATTAATAGTTTATCGATGGGTTTAATGTAAAGGGTATTTCAATTACAACTTATAGGGTATTTTCATCTATAACTAGAAATTGAACGCTAGTATTACTAAACCCATGTTGACTTTTTTTTGACCCTCATAGGTTAGTATTATCATTACCTTCCCTTGAAATTACCTCCATTATATTACATGTCAATCATGATATATTTCATCTAATAGATGAGTATGAAATTAGGATGTTTAAAATTTGTTATAATTAAAGAAAGATATGACATTATGTGAGTTTACCCTATTGGAATAGAGTATGATCATTGTTTCCTTAAGGTGAGACCTACCTGGTTGGTCTAGGAGGGTAATCCAAGTGATTTTAATGTGATACCCAGAGTGTAGGGATATGAGAGGTATGTAAATACCATATGTTATGAGTTAGACCCTAATAGTTCAATGGAAACTTTTTTGAGGGGATGGACAAAGCTTTATAGTTATTTTATTCATAGTGGGGATAATTATACATTTTTCATCTGATCGGTACATGTGGGGACTTATCTTGTATGTGAATAGGAAGGATGCGGCCTTCTGTTTCAAAGGATGTATCTAGGGTTCATGGGTATCAAGTTTGAACTAAATGTGTAGAATTGTTAGGGTGTCTGGGATTTCATTTGTATAGTCAATTTGTGGGTTGACTGTCATGAAAATAATATAAATATATAATAATTATGTTTCAGGTGAGTTAAAAATTCATTAGATTTTGGATAATCACATTCGGTGATAGAACTCCCTCATCCTGAGCACATTTATATTTTGATTCATGGTACAATGGAGGTGCCCAATTTTAGAGAGGAGTTCCCTAGTAGATCCAATAATGGTAAAACTAATGTATCAGGTAGCATGATTGTTTATACCTTGATGTTTCCCAAATCATAAGATCACAAGACTAGTCTTGGGCTTTGCTAATATTTGAGAACACACCCATTACAATTCAGACATAGGAGTTACATTCTCTAGTTTTCAGTGGTTTCAATGAGGTATGAAATTTTCTACTTCCATGAGTGGATCGAGGTTTGGATTCATCCAAAGAGAATATTGTGAGAATAGTGACCCACTGATTTAGGTGAAGTAAAATAATGTTTCTAAAATATGAGGGATGTTATTGATGTGGATGAAGTTCTATCAGATGGATGAACATTTGGGGGAAAATTACATGGATTGTCAGGGAGTTATTTATTCAGTGTCTGAAAAAGGATAGGAGTTTCTTGGTATGATTCGAGCATGGCTTGGGTAGAGTGACACATGGACCCTGATGGAACCTAATGATTTATTTTCTATCATGTATTATATGTTATTCTATGTGGTTTAAATTTAACCACTAGATATTGAAGAAGGTAAACCATATTATAAACTGAATTTCATCAAATCCTATGTTTTTTATTTTTATGGGTCGAAAATTAGTGACAAGTATTTTTGATGATGACACTCAAGATTTAGGGAATTTTTTCCATTCATATATTTATTTCATGTTACCGAAATGGAGTAGGATTTGGTGATAAATAAATTGTTTTGATAATGATGATAAGAATACACTTAAGGTGGGTGTGGTAGGCCAACTATGAAAAGGGGTTTTCATGTGAGAATGGTTGTGGAATAATGAGACCCGTTGTTCAATTTTAATTTGGATTAAAAATGTTTATTGAATTATTTGACCCGAGTGAAACTTGATTCCCCAATGAATTCTAGGTGTGGGTTTAGATATAAAATTGGGTGGAGTCTATATATGAACTTGTATCTATATTTTATTTATGGAGATCCTGAAGTATTAGATCAAAGATGAATTGTCCATCATACTATTTCCTGAGGATAAAAATGTAATATTTATTGATTTATATGGAATTTTACAATATTTTTGATATGAAATTTGTGGATACAGATTCAAAATGATAACAAATGACTACAGGTGTAAAGGCATTGAGATCGGGCTTTTTGATCTGTTAGCAGTATGAGATGTCTTTTTTTAGTAATTATAAATAATTGATCCTAAGAATTATGTTACCTCTTATAATATTATTCATTCTGTTAGTTACTGTGCAACACCCCAAGCTTCTATGGTATGATTCCCTTTAAATAATACAGTAGCATGTGTTGTACGAAACTTCGAGTTCTAACACACCGCGACCAATCAAGGTAGCCGTTATGAATAGTAATACCCACTTTTTGAAATTTTCTAAATTTTATCTCTCAAAATGGACTTCATTTTTGGATTCATAATATCAAAATTATGCTAGGGTGAAAGTTTGGTACTTTTCAGATAACTTTTATATTTTTATGAATAGTGAAAATTACTAAATTTTAATTAAAAACAACTTTTTTAATTGAAATAACTAACATTAATAAATTTTGAATTTGAGTGGTTTTAAAGTATATTTAGAATATATTTTTACCATTTAATATGATTTTGGTCATTGGACATAATTTCACAATTAAACCGGACATAAACAAGTGTCAATCTTTTCATAGTTATTATCTCTTACAAACACGCTTTTTGTTTTAACGATTGGAATTAATTTTAATTTAATTTCTTCCACGTTAGTGTTTTGAATTTGGAAAAATGGATTCCATATTTGGAATTAGGGTTTCCAAATTTTGTAAATAGGTATCTTTTATTTTTAGACATTTTGAATAATTACTTCGGTAAATATTTTATTTACCATGGTTAAAGGGTAAATCCGGTAAATAAGGGTAAAAATTAATATTATAATAATAATAATAAATTCCCATAAAACATGTCCTAACTTTATTTGTTGATACATGTCTGACCATGTGCATCATTTCGACCCCATGGAGCCACTTGTTGGTGATAAGGATACTTTATATTAACTAAGTTAAAATAAATACAAAAATGACATAAGCATATATCTTTTAGAAAACAATTTTTAGATAGGGTTATATATGTTGGATTTTCGACTATAAGTATTAATTAGAAATATAAAAAGTTTTCCTACATAATGGAATTTTATTTATAATTTTTAGACGTTATATAATTTAATTTATTTATGACACAATGGTGATGCAGTAATTACCTAATTAATGAAATATTTAAATAATTGATAATAAAAATACCCAAATAAATATAATTTGAGACTTTTAATGAATTCCACGAATTGTATTGGTTAATATGAAATGGTAGGATTGATTTAATTATCTTATTTCGAAGTAATAATACTCTTATGATTTTCACAAAAATTAAATACCAAATAGTGTCAAAATTGACATAAAAGAGTTTTTAAAACAAATATTATATTATAAATTGATATTAAATTCCTAAAAATATACAGATTGCCAAGGGACTTGTATCATGATATTTGTATCATTAATGGACCACTTTGGGGTCTCTTGGATGTATATAGTAGTTTTATTAACTATATAATATATAAATACAAAGTGACAAGGTAAATGTCAAACTAATTAACTAAAAGTTAAAACTAAAAGATAAGGTTAATATAATAACCCAAACCTGTCTAAATTCTATTGTTTGAAAGTATTTCGACCCATCCCCACCTTAGAATTTGAATAATCCACTTTGTAGCCATTAGAAACCGAATATTAATTTATTATAAAATAATATTTCTAGCTTTTCCAAAGGTTCCCCTCACCCATCTTATAAAAGGGCACTCCCCCTTCTCACTAATTCACACATTAAAAGACTTTGGCTCGGCCAAACCCTACCCAAATACTCTCTAAACGTCCCTCACTTCAACCTAGAGGCCTTAGTTTGATCAGAAAACCAACCTAAGGATCCCTTTTGATCAAATCAAACGGAAGAACCCGAACAAGAGGTAATGTTTTCATCACCCTTTTTCACGTTCATTTCTTCTTCAACTTATCCTTTTTCTTGTTATTTATATTATAAAATAATAACTCCATTATATTAAATATAATTTGATGTTATTATAAATATGTAACAAGAAAATTCATTATTCTATCCATCCCTTGAATGACATGTCACCATACGTGCGTACGTACGACCTACCGTCTCCACATCGTGGTGTAATTGTTATTCAATATATTATTATTTAGATGGGTATAATAATGATATATAATTCATGTTAAAAATAAATATAACATTATAATGATTATTTATATATGATATACTATCCAATTATATATTATTTTAATATCAAAAGAATGATATTGTCGCTCGTGCGTACGTATGGACTACCGTCTCCACGAATGCGATGAGATTCATTCCCCATCGTATCCATTAAAGAATGATTTTCATTTGATGGTTGAAAATATTTTTTAAATACCTAATATCATTGTGGATATGAATATGATACAACATATACATAAAAAACATGCCTTATGTAACAAAACATATATAAGAAAACGATTAAGTTAACACCTAAAACGACGATAATACTAAAATATTATTAACAAAGCATTAATAGAAGATCATATATGATATAATAATTATTTATATGGTTCTTGTATAACTTAATAACAATTTTTAACTATTATCCATAAAGTTAACATACCATCAACTATGGAAAAGTACAAGGTAAGGGGTTTTCATCTCACTCCTTATTCCCGTGAGATTAATGCCATATTGCCACTATTACCTTTTATGTGGTGTATGTACTTCCCATAATTGTATTCATTGTGTAATACACTTTAATTTATGTGTATTTACATATTAATTTTATGATACCTATTTAATGTGGTGTATGTTTAGTAAGTTACCAAATTGGTAAGGGTTAATTTCACAATCTCTTTATTATCCGAGGTTGTTTTTACGTAAGTATCTACTGGAACATATTTATTACCCATGTCCATGTTTTATGAAAGAGTTTTCAAAGGGATTATTTTAATGTACTTTTTACTAAAACATCATTTCAAATGTTTTAATGATTTATTCTTCTAAACCATTCTCATTAATGTACATGTTTTCCAAATGATTTTAAGGATATATTTCAATGGATATGAATGTTTTAAAATGTTAATTACTTTCAAAAGTTTCAAAGTGGTATGGGACACTTTGATTCAAAAATTTCATTAAATGACTTATTTTCTAAATTGTGTGAATTTTCAATGATTTCAAAAAAAAAAGATATTTCTCTCAAATATATGAAAATCCAGTTCAAATGTATACATATTTAACGCATGCTTAAAAATGTTTTCACAAAACCCGACTCTCGAGTGTGGTAGACAGTAAGGAATTGGGCATGGACCCATCATGTCCTGTAATTAGTTGATCAGTCTCATAATTAGTTATTTTTTTTTCAGAATCTTGCATAATGTTTTCAGAAAAACACTGGATTATATTTGAGCAATTTTAAATGTAAGTATCTTCTATTTTTTTTTTGCATCGGTAGGTCTCATGAGACAAACTAGTGTCTTGGCACAAGGCCTTGACAAAATCTTATTTGTAGTCTTAGCATGAGGCCTTGGCTATGTGGTTATGATAGTCTGGCATTATGCATTCCATCATTATGAAAGTGGTTATTGATATTTCATGTGATTATTCGACTAGTAGAATATCCATGTGAATAAGTAAATGGCATAATTTCATATTATCATTGCCATATTATGCTGATGTTCAACTTTAAAAGTATTTTTTTTAGTTATACATTGCCTTAAATGTTTATGCTTATTTATGAAAGTTTCCACTATATTGTTATCCTTACTGAGAATCTGATCTCACCCCTTTCAATGTTTTATTTTTACCAGGATGTGAAGAATTAATTTATGAAGGACCTGCATGGATAGTATGAGGGGATATGAGTGTGGATTATGAAGACAAGATGTTGTTGTAGTAGTTTTCACTGTATGATATAATGTAAAATTTATGAATGTATCTAGTTATTCCAAGACTACTAAACTAATTGATCTTTCGAGACTTGATATTTTGTGATCATGCCAATATTATATAATAATGCACCGACTCTAGGTAGCTGCGGTTGGGGCGTTAAAGTTGGTATCATAGGAAGTTTAGTACAAACCTTGGAAGCTAGATTTATATAAACTCTGATTAGAGCACATAGACCTACGATGGACTTTGAGGAGTAGTATAGAAGAACTTCCTAGAATTTTGGGATTGGAGAGATTTTATGAGTTTTCCGAGAAATACATCCATGTCTGGATACGATCAGGTAGAGGCGGCTCTGGCACAGATGTACCTATGGGTAAAACCCGAAAACACCGCTTTGAGCTAGACTCGAACGGAAACTGGTGCACGAAAATAGGCCTTATTGCACTCTTGGTTACGACACTCCCGAGGGATATTCTTAGGATAACTATCATTTTCTTTAAAAACTAATATGATGGGTTTATGAGTATATAATTTCTCAAAGAAAACATTTTTATGATTATGGATTATATCCATATATAGTTCAATTTATGTTATGTGTTTTATAAGAAATGGAATTATGTATTTTGATTCATAAACTGATCTAGTGTATGCCATTTTTTAGAAATGGCGCCTAGTGGAAGAAATGGAAACCGTATCAATTCACGCACTCTATATAGGGATTTCCCACTGGCTCAAAATAATTATAGTAGAGATGGTGATACAACTAGTGCTGATCAGCTTATCACCATACTGGGACAACACACTCAGGTTATGAATAATAACCTTACCCATATGGAGCACCCTGATCCATAGCGTGGAGGATCAATGTTAGATCTCTTCACGAGGCAAAAACCAGCAACATTCAATGGGAGTACAAATACATTGGTAGCTGAGCAATGGATAAGTTCCCTAGATAATGTCGCAAAGTACGAGGCTAACTTTACAAGGTTGGCACAGTATGCTGGAGATTATATACGCAACCCAAGAAGTAATATTGATCATTTCTTTGATGGGTTAAAACCATTTCTCCATCGAGCATTAGTCTCACAATCCTTCTTGTCGTACGAAGACATTGTATCATGTGCTATCAAGACAGAAAAGGAATTCCCTATCTATTATGACTTTAAAGCAAAGAAAGAGAAGAAGAGTATGCTGATCAATCTGGGAATGGAAATAAGGGGAAGAAGGGAAAAGTTGAATATCTATCCTGTAGTAAATGTGGTAAGAAACACCCCGATACTTTCTTAAAAGGAATGGGAGTCTATTATAAGTGTGGTGAAAAAGGACACCAAGCTCGTGATTGCAAGGGGAAGATGGAAGCTACTGATTTCCAATTCTACAATTGCAGGGAGATGGGACATTATTCAAATGAATGTCCTAAGCGTTAGGGGAACTTACCTCAGAAAAGGCCAAGAGATCAAGGCCAAGCTTATTCTATCATTACTGCTGAGGTAGAAGCTCCGAAAGACATGGTGGTGGGTAATTTAATAGATTCCTCAAGTTTAGAAAATGATTTATTTGATTCTGGATCATCAAATTGTTTCATATCTTCCCAGTTTACTAAGAAAATTAGATATTTCCAATTTGATTTAACAAAGGAGTTGTCAGTTAAAACTCTTAAGGGAAGTATCATTGCAACAATGTTTTGTGAATCAGTCCCCATTAGATCACATAAATTTTCTTTATCTTCTTATCTCATCGTCATACCTATGATTGAGTTTGATATAATCCATGATATGGATTGGCTTTCAGACCATGATGCAAAAATTTATTGTAAGAAGAAAGAGGTTACTATTTTTGATGATGATGATAAGGAACACATTATCTCTAGAGCGAAATCACCACCACCTAATTCTTATCTAGATCCACCCTCGGTAGCTCAACTAAATTCAATTATTGGGGAGTAAGAGAATGAAATGACTATGGTTGAGGAAAGGAATGTTCAAAAATAGGATGTACCTATTGTGAAAGAATATATAGATGTGTTTCCAGAAGATTTACCTAGACATCCTCCAGAACGAGAAGTAGAGTTTTCCATTGATTTAATTCATGGATCAAGGCCTATATCGAAGACCCCTTATAGAATGGACACTTTGGAATTAGTCGAACTAAAGAAAAAAATATAGGAATTGAGTAATAAGTTATTTATTCAACCTAGTGTTTCTCCATGGGGAGCCCCTGTTCTTTTTGTTAAGAAGAAAGATGGATCTATGAGGTTATGTATCGACTACAGGGAGATCAATGCTATAACAATAAAGAACAAGTATCCCCTACCTCGCATTGATGATTTATTTGACCAACTGCATGGAGCTTAATAATTTTTAAAGATTTACATTCGGTCTGTATACTATCAGTTGTGTGTGAAGAAGGAAGACATTCCTAAGAAAGCATTTCGAACCAGGTACGGTCATTATGAGTTTACAGTAATGCCTTTTGGGCTGACTAATGCGCCATCTGTATTCATGGATCTAATGAATAGTGTTTTCAAGGAATATCTAGATGAATTTGTGGTGGTATTTATTGATGATATCTTGGTATACTCCAAAAGCTATGAAGATCATGAAAATCACTTGCGCATTATCCTGAAGACTCTGAGAAGACATGAATTATATGGGAAGTTTAGAAAGTGTGAATTCTGGCTTCAGGAGATTTCATTTCTTGGCCCTATTGTCTCCATAGAAGGAATCTTTGTTGATCCTTCTATGACCAAGGCAATCCATGAATGTCCAGCACCGACGAGTATAACTGAGGTACGTAGTTTTATTGGTTTAGCATGTTATTATCGACGTTTCATCCATAAATTTTCCCGATTGGGTAACCCATTAATGAAGCTCACACGTAAAGGGGTTAAATTTCTTAGGACAAAAGAGTGTGAAGAATATTTTGAAGAACTGAAGAGAAGATTACTCAATTCTCCTATATTGACTCTACCATCGGGGAATAATGGGTTCGTTATTTATAGTGATGCATCGAAGAAAGGACTTGGTTGTGTCATTAAGCAGAATGATAGGGTTATTGCCTATGAATCACAACAGATAAAAATTAATGAGCAAAACTATCCTACTCATGATCTTGAGTTATCTGTTGTAATCTTTACTTTGAAGATATGGAGACATTATCTCTATGGTAAAAATGGGAGAATTATACTGATCACAACAGTTATAAGTATATTTTCTCACAAAAAGAACTCAACATGAGGCAAAGGAGATGGCTTGAATTACTAAAGAATTATGATTGCTCGATACACTACCACTTGGGTAAGGCAAACAAGGTGGAAGATTCTTTGAGCAGAAAAGATCATGGAGTTTTGAACAATATGAGAATTGAAAGGGATCCAATTTTCATAGATCTAGTGAAGATGGACATGGGAATAACCATGGAAGGTGAAACATCAATTCCTTTTCAAATGGTTGCCAAACCATCTTTACTAGAAAGGATTAAGAGTTCTCAGACTGATGATGAAGTATTTCAGAAGAATATTAAAGATGTGAATGATGGGAGATTGAGAGACATTGTGTATGAGGAAGGAACTTTAAAATTTGGGAAGAGACTTTGTGTTCCCAATATACCAGATCTAAAAAGGGAATTGTTGGATGATGCTCATAGTTCCAATTTCTCTATACACCCTTGGAGTACAAAAATGTATAGATATTTGAAGGAACATTTTTGGTGGGATAACATGTAGAGGGAGATTGCTGATTTTGTGTCAAGATATATGGTTTGTCAACAAGTGAAAGATGGAAGGCAACAACCTAGTGGAGTATTGCAACCTCTTCCCATACCTAAGTGTAAATGGGATAATATCATGATGGACATTGTCATGGGACTACCAATGACTCCTAGAAGGAACGATGCAATATGGGTCATTGTCGATCATCTTACCAAGTCAGCACATTTTATTACTATAAGGGAAGTTTTACCACTTGAATGTCTAGCAAGACTATATATTAATGAAGTTGTGAGACTTCAAGGAGTACCCATATCGATTGTTTTGGATCGAGATCCCTATTTTAATTCGAGATTCTGGAAGAGTCTTCAGAAGGCCTTGGATACTGAACTTCATTTGAGCACTGCTTACCATCCTCAAAAAGATAGACAATTAGAACAGACTATTCAAACCATTGAAGACATGTTGAGATCTTGCTCACTTGACTTTCAGGGTATGTGGGATCAATATTTACCTCAGGTATAATTTTCCTATAACAATAGCTTCTATTCAAGTATTCATATGGAACCATATGAAGCATTATACGGAAAGAGATGTCGCACACCAACCTATTGGGATGACTTTGGTGAAAGAATGCTCATAGGTCCAGAACTGGTGGAGGAAATGATGGAAAAGGTGAAGGTAATCCAAAACAACATCAAAGTAGCTCAAAGTAGGTATAAGAGCTATACCGATAAGTGAAGGAAGGATTTTGAATTTCAGGTAGGAGATCATGTTTTCTTGAAGGTATCTCCATGGAAGGGAGTTATATGTCTCGATAAGAAAGGTAAATTGATTCACAGGCACATCGGACCATTCGAAATTCTATAACGAATTGGGGCTGTAGATTACCATTTGGCAATGCCTCCAAGTCTCTCCAAAGTTCATGATGTGTTCCACGTATCACTGTTGAGGAAATACATGTCTGACCCAACGCATGTACTCACCTATGAGGAATTAGAACTGGAACCCGGTCTCTCTTATTGTGAAGAACCCGTCAGGAATCTTTATATGAGAGAACAAGCGCTGAGAAACCGGACGACTCGTCTGGTAAAAGTTCTATGGAGAAACCATAAAATCGAAGAGGCAATGTGGGAACCCGATGAACTTATGATGAAGAATCACCCAAGTCTTTTTATGCAGTAATATTCTAGAAATTTCGAGGATGAAATTATTTTGAGGAGGGGAGAATGAAACACCCCAAGCTTCTATGGTATGATTCTCTTTGAATAATATAGTAACGTGTGTTGTATGCAACTTCGAGTTCTAACACACCGCGACTAATCAAAATAGTCATTATGAATAGTAATACCCACTTTTTGAAATTTTATAAATTTTATCTCTCAAAATGGAATTCATTTTTGGATTCGTAATATCAAAATTATCCTAGGGTGAAATTTTGGTTCTTTTCAGATAACTATTATATTTTGATGAATAGTGAAAATTACTAAATTTTAATTACAAATAACTTTTTTAATCGAAATAATTAACAGTGATAAATTATGAATTTGAGTGGTTTTAAAGTATATTTATAATATATTTTTACCATTTAATATGATGTTGGTCATTGGACATAATTTCACAATAAAACCGGACAAAAACAAGTGTCAATCTTTCGGTAGTTATTATCTTTTAAAAACACGCTTTTTGTTTTAACGACGGGGATTAATTTTAAATTAATTTATATCACTTCTATGTTTTGAATTTGGAAAAATGGATTCCATATTTAGAATCAGGGTTTCTAAATTGTTTAAATAGGTAACTTTTATTTTTAGACATTTTGAATAATTACTTCGGTAAATATTTTATTTATCATGGTTAAAGGGTAAATCTGGTAAATATGGGTAAAAAGATAATATTATAATAATAATTAATTACCCTAAAACTTATCCTAAACTCATTGGTTTATACATTTCTGACCATGGGAATCTTTGGGACCCCATGGAGCCACTTGTTGGTGATGAGGACACTTTATATTAACTATGTTAAAATAAATACAAAAATGACATAAGCATATATCTTTTAGAAAAACAATTTTTACATAGGGTTATATATGTTGGATTTTCATATATAAATATTCATTAGAAAGATAAAACTATTTCATACATAATGGTATTTTATTTATAATTTTTAGTCCTTAAATAATTTAATTTATTTATGACACAATGGTGATGTAGTAATTACCTAATTAATGAAATATTAAAATAATTGGTAATATAAATACCCAAATAAATATAATTTGAGAATTTTAATAAATTAAGATAATTTAATATGTTAATATGACATTTTAATATTGATCTAATTAAAGTTTTTCGAAGTAATCATGCTGTTATGATTTTCACAAAAATCAAATACCAAATAGTGTCAAAATTGACATAAAAGAGTTTTTAAAACAAATATTATATTATTAATTGATATTAAATTCCTAAAAATATAAGGTTTGGACAAAGTACTTGTATCAAGATATGTGTATCATTAATGGACCACTTTTCGGTCACTTGGATGTATATAGTATGTTTATTAACTATATAATATAAAAATACAAAGTGACATGTTAAATGTCAAACAAATTAACTAAGAGTTAAAACTAAAAGAAAAGGTTAATATAATAACCCAATGTAAGGCCCCAGCCTTAAAACTTACTTAATCTTGAATTATTACAAGATTAAACATTGAGGATCTTTTCAGGTTTAGAGTTTTAGAGAATTAGATCATGAAACTTGCATTACATTCCACATTTAAACAAAGTGGTTACATAAAAGACAATATTCATTCTTCCCATCAACGGAAACATATTTAAAATATATCACAGATTCTTTCTTGACACATCCTTGACACTATCATCACATCATTTACCTTTCCCTTGACCTGTGAAAAATATTTCAAAAACTTGGGATGAGAATAAAAAGCTCAGTAATAGTTATAAAAATATGGAACGGAAACATGAGTTCATATATACATTAGAATTAAATCACACTTTACCCATAAAACATAGGCATATCAAATCATGAATAAATCATAGAAAACACAAGACATAAAGGTAACTTGAGGCATTCATAACATTCTTACGTAGGGTGTAACCCTCTTGGTTACATTTGGAATACCAATCACAGTATATTCCCTAAAATCTCTTCGGAGAAACCTTAACGTTTCACTCCTTCGCATTACCCAATGCATTGGAGAGCTATATCGGGCTCACCCGCCCTTAGTCTATCACGAAACCACCCGTATTCATAACAATGCCCAAGAACCATAACATAAATGTATCACATAAAACATGCATAAAGGAAACATAACATTTCCACATTTCAATCACAATATAACATTTTAGTATATTGAAATAATGAATCCACTAAAAAAGTAACCATTTCCAAAACCATTTAAAACATTTAATAAAGAGATTTCTGAATCAAAGTGTCCCATACCACCCTGATGCTTTTAATATTTTAAACCATTAATATCCATATAAATAAATCCTTAAAACCATTTTGAAAACATGGATATTAATAAGAAGAAATAATTAAAACATTTAAAACGATATTTTGGTTAAAGGGGTTTTACCAAAATTAGAGACACTTGAATACAATAATTGAGGAATAACATTTAGTCAGAACTTTATAATATCATGAGAATAAAAGGATTCATGATATAATACTCCAAAGGACAGTATATACACCATATAAGAGTGAATTGGTGCATAACAACAATGAACCCTCAATAGAAATGTCAAATGTGATGAAATCCCTTATAAAGAAGGTATCCTTAAATTAAGGACAAATCAATCTCAAAATATGTGTGAAAAATATAAATACACCCAATATAAGTTAATATTAAGTGTAAAACAATAAAAGGTCATTCACACATATTCAATGGATGACATATTCAATGACTACATGTTGAACCCAAAGAAATCGAAATTGGGTTAAAAAGTTCCCTTGACAGCCTAACGGCATCACATCAAAATGAGTTGATGAGAGATAAAAAGTGTATCTCATCACTTGGACATAAAATTTACATCAATAAGGATATATGAGAACATATCCCAACATAAAAACATGTAAATTAAAAGACCCAACAAAAAGAAGTCTTTTAAAAAGAGGAGGGTGAAAGGTTCCCTTACCGACTTGGGTATCTTTCAAAACATACTCCCCATGAAAGAAGGACAATAAATCATTGATGTAAATACTCATAAACGAAATTATATTACACAAAGAGTAGAATAATGGCCAGTACATACACCACTCAAAGGAAATTTTGGCAAATATAGCATAAATCTCACGGGAATAAAAGTGAGATGAAAAATCCCATACGAAAACTCGGCAGCCTAACGGCGCCACTTAAAACTTCCAAAATAGATTGATGAGAGAGAATAGGGTCTCTCATCAAATGAACATAAAAATTAAAGTAAGATTAATATAAAAGAACATCCCAATAATAAGAAATATGATCTTTAAAAGGAATGACATAAAAGAGTGTACTTAAAAAGAAAGAGTGGAGTAGGGTCCCTTACCTCGGGTCCGACTTGACTCGATCGTTCTTTAATCTCCTGAATAATAAACTTGAGTTAATTTCTACTTGATTAATAACCTTTTTCAAGCTTATTATTCCTTTTATATCACTTATTTCCTTGTTATAAACACTATGTAATCATTAAGTTAACAATTATTGTTTTGTCGATATTTGGTTCTTAAGTCGAAAGTGGACTTCTTAGAATTACATGTTGTTCGTGTGGCCAAATGTTTATTATATCCAGAATTGTATTCATGATTTAGATACCATATATGTCATATATATCCAGTACATTCATGAATTTATAACATTACATAATCATTTAGAGGTAAGAAATGAAATGCACCGTTCATGGAGACGGTAAGCCGTACGTACGCATGAACGCTACTTTCATTTCTATTTCGTATTTTATAGAATGGAATAATAATGATATAAAGGTATATTATAATTACAGTATAATATCATATATAATATCATTAAATCCATGCTTTATACGTCCCACGTATGGCATTAACGAATCACATCACTTTGAGGGGGCGGTAGTCCGCACTTCCTAAAATGAAGATATCGCGTATACCCATAATGGATGCCATAAAGGTAAGACACAAATGAAAAATACAGTAGAATTAGTAAAACATAAACATATTATATATGATATATAAAAATAGTGACATCATAATGGCCACCTTTGATGGTGTTAAATGAGTATTGAACAATCATCGCTTTGGGAGGCAGAATTTCGCCATCCACGGAAACCGTATGTTCTTTAACCATTTGATGTAGTTGTGTGAGAGTGTAGCTCGAATAACTCTTATAACAACATCCTAGTATATTGAAGATACTGGTGTTGTTACAAAAGAATTAAATAAAAAGAGTTTAGGGGGTTGGAGAAGCAAAATAAAACAAATGAACATGAGAGAATGAATTACCTTTAAAAGTGTAACTCCTTTTGATTTGAGCCTAAAGGCTTCCTTTTAAAGGATTCTGCCCAAAGTGAATCCTCTAGGATGAGGAGAGGGATGTGGAGAGAGTAAATGGGCAGGGGTTGGCCGAGCCAAAGGCTTGAGAAGTGTGTGAAAAGAGGTAGAGGTGGGGTCCTTTTATAAGAGGAGAGGAGGGGCACTTTTGGAAAGTAAATAAATATTACTTTATTTGAAAATGTGTTTCGGTTTAAAAAGGTCCCACATTGATATAATTCGTGGATAAGGTGATAAGGCTTCGAAATCCACTCATCCAATTGGTTTTGTCTATGTGTAGGTTATAGATTTTACATTATCTTTCCATTTTAATTAAATTGTCAAATAATGATTTCATCGCTACATCATTATTATGTCATAAATAATTTAAATTATTTAATGTCTAAAAATTATGAAACAAATACTATGATGTAGGAAATCTTTTTATATTTCCAATTACTATTTATAATCAAAATTTGGACTTGTATAACCCCACTTAAAAATTGTTTTCGTAAAACATATTATGTTTGTGTCATTTTCACTTTAACATTATATAAAAAGTAATTTATGTCATTTCCCAACAAAAGTGGATCCATGGGGTCCCCAAGTTTACCCATGGCTTTTCATGGTCGGCCATGACATAACCAATGAGGGTATGACATGTGTCAAGCTCATCTTATTTTATTAAAGCATTATTTTTACCTTAAACTACACTAATTACCACTAATCGCGATTAAAAACTTAATAAGTTACTATTCACCAAAAAATTATTTTAATCTCATTAAACCACATTATTCTTCTTAATGACAACCATGTATGTTGGATTTTCAAAATTCAATACACATTAGTGGTAAACTTTCATTTAACTGAAAAATCAGTTTGCTTGATTACCACTTAGTGATTTCACTATTCATCAAAAATTGAAGTTTTTCAGAAAATTACCAAAAAATCACCCTAAGCTATATTTGATATTCCGAATTCAAAAATGAATTCCGTTTTACAAAATTCAAAACAAATTAGTCACATTAATTAATTTAATAATTAATTCCCGCTGTCAGAGCAAATAGCGTGTTTTTATAAAACAATAAGTATCAAAAGATTGATACTAGTTTAAGTCTGATTTCAAAGTGAAATTAATTCCAACGACCACTATCGGATTTAATGGTAGAAATATTTTCTAATTTCACTTTAAAACCAATTAAAAATATTATCTAATCATATAAATAAATTAGATTAAAAAGTGGTTTTGAATTAAAACACAACATTCTACACTATTCATTAAAAAAATGAACTTTATCGGAAAAATACAAAAAAATTACACAAAGTAAAATTTGATGTCCCAATTCTTAGTAAGAGTTTTATTTGGTCCAAAATAATGTTTAAGAGTGAACAAAACTATATTTAATGATGGTTCAACATCAAAAGGTGATAAGTTAACCTTTAGTGAAAACTAGGGCATATACGCCTAAAATTGAATTCTTTCCGTATTTTAAGCCTTTATCTTTTATTGGATAAATGTAAAAACATATATAATCATATTTTAGTTATTTATGTTGTGCGGAGAAAATGAGGAAGTGATGGCAAGAGAGGGGGTGAATTGCCTTTTAAAAAATGATTAACAATTTAAAATCAAAGTAAAAAATGCAGCGGAAAGAAAGAGGCAAGACACAAGAATTGATAACGGAGTTCGGCCTAAAACCCGGCCTACGTCTCCGCTCCCAACTCAACCGTTGAGAGATTCTACCACTTGCTTTTCAATGGTTTTATCAAGAAACCCACTAGACTTTACAGGTAGTCTAGAACCTATTACAGCTTTCTTTTATTGGTAATGCAAGAACCCACTTACTTTTAATGGTTTAGTAAGAACCCACTAGCCTTCTTACAGGTGAAGGCTAGCTCACCTATGTCTCAAGCCTTTTAAAAGGGAAGGCTTGTCAACCTCTTCACACCTTTAAGGTGGTGTGAGAACCCAAAGAGAGGGAGATGAGAAAGAGAGGGGTTTGTAGGCACAAACCCAAAATGAAGCTCAAAATGAATAAAACAATAAAACCCATAATGAAGAAGTCTTGCGCTCCGATGGATGATTGGAGTTGAAGACGTGCACTCCCAAGCTTCTATGGTGATGCTCCTTGGATGTGGAATTAGATTGGAGCGATTGGGGTTCCTTGGAGGAAGTCCGCCGGAGGTTCGCTAAATGATGAGAAATGTGTCCGTTGGATTCACAATGGCTTACTTGTGTTCCGAAAATGTTCCGGGACTTCAAGGTCCTTTATTTATAGAGGGGGAACCCTCATATGGCCGTTGGAGGCCTTTGGAGCCGTTGTAGAGGCTTTCGGAGCCGTTGGAGGCCAAGTGGACAGGCTGGTCAACAGCCCAACGACTAGTTTGACTATGTCTACCGGCTGACCGGTACAGGTCCACCGGTTGGCCGGTGTATGCAAAAGGGAGGAGGGTTCGAGCTCAGGCTCCACCGGTTGGCCGGTGCTGAGGCCACCGGTTGGCCGGTGCTGAGGCAGTAGCAAATACTGTGCTGGCTGGGTGCCACCGGCTGGCCGCTGCTGAGGCCACCGGTTGGCCGGTGCTGAGGCAGTAGCAACCTCTTCTTTCTGGGTGCCACCAGCTGGCCGCTGGTGTGACACCGGTTGGCCGGTGGTCTGGACAGAAGGATGCCTTCTGTCCAGGCCTCCATCGGTTGGCCGGTGCTCTTCCATCGGTTGGCCGGTGGACTGAATTTCAGTCCATTTTGCCTTCTTTCTTTCTTGGGCCAATTCCTTGGCCACCTTAATTTATGCCTATCAACCAAAAACACTTAAAATAATATTAGATAAAGATGAGGGTGATTGTGATCATGAAAATAAAACCACGAGGGGTACGAGAGGTACAACAATCTCCCCCTATTTTGATGATCACAATCACCAAAACAAACAATGTAAAATACTGAAATGAAAGGTATGCTTTAAAAGATTTTTCCCCCAATCAATCAAGAATTTCTCCCCCTTTGTGATTATCAAAATAGCACGGGGCATAAAACTTGATTGAGGGAAAACTTGAAAAACAAGTTAGAGTTTTTAAACCATTTGAAATTTTGAAAAATTTGAATTGAAAGTTTTGAATTGAAAATTGAATAACAGTTTGAATTGAAAGTTTTAAATTGAATAACAGAAATTTAAAGTTTTGAAATCAAGTGTTGAAAATGAAAGTTTGAATAAAAAAAAAATTCTTAAACAAAACCAACTCCCCCTAAATAAAAACAACTAATCACCGGGGAGAGGTTTTTGAAACCGAGACAAATTTCGGTCCGGTGAGACTCGCTAGAAGGGATTTTTCAATCCATACTTTCCTAGTGGCGGGTCTTCTCTTATAAAATTCATCATTTAAGAAAATAGTTTTGGGCCTACCATACCGGGCATTTTTGCAATTACACTCATAAATTAAGTGCCCGAGTTTTTTGCAATAGTTACAAAATTTAAATTGAGAGCTCCCCCTTACAAAAATAGTAGGTGCATGGGAAGAGGAAGCTTGCTTGGAATAGCCAAGCCCTTCGGTGGTTCTAGCTACGCGTTGGGAACCGAGGAGTTTGGTCAAATTTTGTTCCCCTTGAGTGAACATAGCTAGGGATTCCCTTAGGTCTTTGATGGTTGATTCCATAGAATCAACATTGGGAAGGTTTTGGATTTTGAGGGACAACTCTTCCTTCTCTTTGAGAAGTTGTTCTTTTTCGGAAGAGAGTTTTTTGAAATTCTTTTTTAATGCAACAAATTTGGAAGAAAGTTCGTGAAAACCTTCCTCCAATTGATCTCTAGCGTATTGGAGATCCTCGTAAGACAAATGATTTAAAGAATTTGAAGTACTAGAGGATGAAGAGTCGGAAGATGTTACCTCATGGAATTCCATTAGGCATTTTTTACCGTTGTCTCTTGAGGAGGAGGAGGAGGAGGATGTGGAGCTATCACTCCAAGTGGCCTTGAAAGCCTTCTTCTTTTTCTTGTGCTTGGCCTTTTTCTTGCGGGATGGGCAATCGGGCTTGTCATCGCCTTTAGTACCTTCATGGGTTACTTCTAAAAGTTTCCAAATTTCATAAGAAGATATGCAATTAGAAACACGATTAAATTCATTACGATCTAACCCACAATGAAGAGCATTCATGGCTTTGCCATCAAGCTCAAAATTTGCAATGTCTTCGGGGGTCCATTTGGATTCATCGGGAGAAGAAAGAGAATAACCATGCATGACAATTTTAAAAATAGGATAACTAATGCTTTTAAGAAATGTAGTCATGCGGGTTTTCCAAAAAGAATAGTCGGTTCCATCAAAAAATGGAGCACGACCCAAAGAATAGCCTTCGGGGGCGAACGAGGTTGAGGCCATCACAAGGGATCTTGAATTTGAAACCGGTTAAGGTATTACTCAAATTTTGCCTCTGATACCAATTGTTGTGCGGAGAAAATGAGGAAGTGATGGCAAGAGGGGGGGTGAATTGCCTTTTAAAAAATGATTAACAATTTAAAATCAAAGTTAAAAATGCAGCGGAAAGAAAGAGGCAAGACACAAGAATTGATAACGGAGTTCGGCCTAAAACCCGGCCTACGTCTCCGCTCCCAACTCAACCGTTGAGATATTCTACCGCTTGCTTTTCAATGGTTTTAGCAAGAAACCCACTAGACTTTACAGGTAGTCTAGAACCTATTACAGCTTGCTTTTATTGGTAATGCAAGAACCCACTTACTTTTAATGGTTTAGTAAGAACCCACTAGCCTTCTTACAGGTGAAGGCTAGCTCACCTATGTCTCAAGCCTTTTAAAAGGGAAGGCTTGTCAACCTTTTCACACCTTGAAGGTGGTGTGAGAACCCAAAGAGAGGGAGATGAGAAAGAGAGGGGTTTGTAGGCACAAACCCAAAATGAAGCTCAAAATGAATAAAACAATAAAACCCGTAATGAGGAAGTCTTGGGCGCCAATGGATGATTGGAGTTGAAGACGTGAACTCCCAAGCTTCTATGGTGATGCTCCTTGGATGTGGAATTGGATTGGAGCGATTGGGGTTCCTTGGAGGAAGTCCGCCGGAGGTTCTCCAAATGATGAGAAATGTGTCTGTTGGCTTCACAATGGCTTACTTGTGTTCTGACAATGTTCCAGGACTTCAAGGTCCTTTATTTATAGAGGGGGAACCCTCATATGGCCGTTGGAGGCCTTTGGAGCCGTTGTAGAGGCTTTCGGAGCCATTGGAGGCCAAGTGGACAGGCTGGTCAACAGCCCAACGGCTAGTTTGACTGTGTCTACCGGCTGACCGGTACAGGTCCACCGGTTGGCCGGTGTATGCAAAATGGAGGAGGGTTCGGGCTCAGGCTCCACCGGTTGGCCGGTGTTGAGGCCACCGGTTGTCCGGTGCTGAGGCAGTAGCAAATACTGTGCTGGCTGGGTGCCACCGGCTGGCCGGTGCTGAGGCCACCGGTTGGCCGGTGCTGAGGCAGTAGCAACCTCTTCTTTCTGGGTGCCACCGACTGGCCGCTGGTGTGACACCGGTTGGCCGGTGGTCTGGACAGAAGGATGCCTTCTGTCCAGGCCTCCATCGGTTGGCCGGTGCTCTTCCATCGGTTGGCCGGTGGACTGAATTTCAGTCCATTTTGCCTTCTTTCTTTCTTGGTCCAATTCCTTGGCCACCTTAATTTATGCCTATCAACCAAAAACACTTAAAATAATATTAGATAAAGATGAGGGTGATTATGATCATGAAAATAAAACCACGAGGGGTACGAGAGGTACAACAATTTCTATCCATTCCCGCCAATACAACAGCTACATGTTAACTACCATTTAAAATAATATTATTTTATTATTAGAGTGCAACGTAAGATTTCAATGAAACTCTTTATTGCGTGTTGGGTACGCCATCAAGCATAGTGTCCCCTTTAAAGTCATATCAATATTTTATTCACAAATATGGATACAAATAAAAATGTCATATTCTTTATTTACCTGGGGTGTTACATCCTTCCCCCCTTTTGGGAATTGCGTCCTCGCAATTTTAAAATTGCACTTGGAAACATCCTTGAAAGTCCCACATCGGAACAAGAGTCGGTAAAACAATCACTTTAAAATAAAGAGAGATAAGTACAAAGGTCACCCGAGTTAACCCATACTAGGATTCCAAGTATGAAAATATGGACATGGAGGAAAAAACAAAGGGTCATGTTCTGATGGAGAGTGATAGAAAACATGTTTAGGAGAAAGTTAACCACGAGAAATTCACAAACTTGTGATGGGTTAAACGGTATTCGATTCCCCAGTAGGAAAAGTTAATATACAACATTTTTGTTTTAAGTTACTTTTTATTGAGGAATTTATTCATAAGGAAGCATAATCACTTATCATGTTGACTTTCAACTTTTACTAGATTCCTTAGTCAAACTCATATTTTTTTCCAAAAGACGAGTATTTAGGGAGACTTGTTCGCATTAAGAGTACTATAATCAACTTCTAGAGAATCACCTAATCCACAAAAGAGAACTATATACTTCCCATATCTTTAGACCTTAACCAAAACCAAAACCAAAAAGGTTAGTACAAGGTCAGATAATCTAGAAAAGGATAACCCTTTATAAAAAGAAAATCTATTCTTAATCTCCAAAATTTGTCAAACAAAACCCAAAGTTCAACAAGGATCATCCGATAAACAATTTGTCCATAAAATTCTTCAAAGTAATCCAAACTAAGATTGAAACCCAAATATTTGAAGGATTTAGTCACATAGACTTCCAAGTTAAATCGTAACATTTATCTCCAAACAACATCAGTCTCTCCTAAAGTCTCGCATTAAAAATTAATTAACCTAATCACATATCCTCCATGATAGGTTAATCATTTTCATAAATAACCCAAAACAAACTTTCTCTTAATTCATAAAATCATATAACTAAAAAGAATCATTCAAACTAACCAGGTACTTCACGTAGTCCAGTGGTAGGCGATAAATACCAGTCGCACATTGGTTGTGGGTTCGATTCCCGCAGCTTTGTCCGACGCGACGGAATGTCACACGGTCTGCGTGTTGTCCTTTTTCCAAAACTATATAATTCTTAAAACATTCCCCAAAATGAGATAAAATCTTCAAGAATAATCATAACATATTTTAACCTCAATTTTATCTCATTCCTTTCATTTTCCATCATATCATAGAGTAACCCATAATTACCTAAAAAGTAAGGATCATATAAACCCTAATTGTTACCTTAATAATTATTACCTGAATTTCCACATCGAGTTGGCCATCTCATACATGATGCATTAGAGAACTCACCAAGGTTGAAGTGGTTGATCATGACTCCTTGATAGTTGGTTTAGAACAACCATGTGTTTCCTCATTGAATCCCCCATTTTATCTAGTATCTTAATCATAGAACCACCATAGTTTCCTTCAAACCTATTGTCTCTTTGGTGCCTGCTAGATCCATCCATTCACTAAAAACAGAAAGGTCAGTGTGAGTATATCAACATAACCATCATGTACTAATGAGGAAGATAAACACTACGATACACTTACTCATTCACTTTATCTAAAACTAGGACTCTTTCTGAAATCCTAACCATTATGGTAATGTCACTTATGCTTAAAGAATACCCTAACCTCTAAAGTTATCTAAACCGACCTCTGATACCAACTGTAAGGCCCCAGCCTTAAACCTTACTTAATCATGAATTATTACAAGATTACACATTGAGGATCTTTTCAGGTTTAGAGTTTTAGAGAATTAGATCATGAAACTTGCATTACATTCCACATTTAAACAAAGTGGTTACATAAAAGACAATATTCATTCTTCCCATCAACGGAAACATATTTAAAATATATCACAGATTCTTTCTTGACACATCCTTGACACTATCATCACATCATGTACCTTTCCCTTGACCTGTGAAAAATATTTCAAAAACTTGGGATGAGCATAAAAAGCTCAGTAAGAGTTATAAAAATATGGAAAGGAAACATGAGTTCATATATACATTAGAATGAAATCACACTTTACCCATAAAACATAGGCATATAAAATCATGAATAAATCATAGAAAACATAAGGCATAAAGGTAACTTGAGGCATTCATAACATTCTTACGTAGGGAGTAACCCTCTTGGTTACATTTGGAATACCCATCACAGTATATTCCCTAAAATCTCTTTGGAGAAACCTTAACGTTTCACTCCTTCGCGTTACCCAATGCATTGGAGAGCTATATCGGGCTCACCCGCCCTTAGTCTATCATGAAACCACCCGTATTCATAACAATGCCCAAGAACCATAACATAAATGTATCACATAAAACATGCATAAAGGAAACATAACATTTCCACATTTCAATCAAAATATAACATTTTAGTATATTGAAATAATGATTCCACTAAAAAAGTAACCATTTCCAAAACCATTTAAAACATTTAATAAAGAGATTTTTGAATCAAAGTGTCCCATACCACCCTGAAGCTTTTAACATTTTAAACCATTAATATCCATATAAATAAATCCTTAAAACCATTTTGAAAACATGGATATTAATAAGAAGAAATAATTAAAACATTTAAAACGATATTTTGGTTAAAGGGGTTTTAACAAAATTAGAGACACTTGAATACAATAATTGAGGAATAACATTTAGTCAGAACTTTATAATATCATGAGAATAAAAGGATTCATGATATAATACTCCAAAGGACAGTATATACACCATATAAGAGTGAATTGGTGCATAACAACAATGAACCCTCAATAGAAATGTCAAATGTGATGAAATCCCTTATAAAGAAGGTATACTTAAATTAAGGACAAATAAATCTCAAAATATGTGTGACAAATATAAATACACCCAATATAAGTGAATATTAAGTGTAAAACAATAAAAGGTCATTCACACATATTCAATGGATGACATATTCAATGACTACATGTTGAACCCAAAGAAATCGAAATTGGGTTAAAAAGTTCCCTTGACAGCCTAACGGCATCACATCAAAATGAGTTGATGAGAGATAAAAAGTGTATCTCATCACTTGGACATAAAATTTACATCAATAAGGATATATGAGAACATATCCCAACATAAAAACATGTAAATTAAAAGACCCAACAAAAAGAAGTCTTTTAAAAAGAGGAGGGTGAAAGGTTCCCTTACCGACTTGGGTATCTTTCAAAACATACTCCCCATGAAATAAGGACAATAAATCATTGATGTAAATACTCATAAACGAAATTATATTACACAAAGAGTAGAATAATGGCCATTACATACACCACTCAAAGGAAATTGTGGCAAATGTAGCATAAATCTCACGGGAATAAAAGTGAGATGAAAAATCCCATACGAAAACTCGGCAGCCTAACGGCGCCACTTAAAACTTCCAAAATAGATTGATGAGAGAGAATAGAGTCTCTCATCACATGAACATAAAAATTACAGTAAGATTAATATAAAAGAACATCCCAATAATACGAAATATGATCTTTAAAAGGAATGACATAAAAGAGTGTACTTAAAAAGAAAGAGTGGAGTAGGGTCCCTTACCTCGGGTCCGACTTGACTCGATCGTTCTTTAATCTCCTGAATAATAAACTTGAGTTAATTTCTAATTGATTAAGAACCTTTTTCAAGCTTATTATTCCTTTTATATCACTTATTTACTTGTTATAAACACTATGTAATCATTAAGTTAATAATTATTGTTTTGTCGATATTTGGTTCTTAAGTCGAAAGTGGACTTCTTAGAATTACATGTTGTTCGTGTGGCCAAATGTTTATTATATCCAGAATTGTATTCATGATTTAGATACCATATATGTCATATATATCCAGTACATTCATGCATTTATAACATTACATAATCATTTAGAGGTAAGAAATGAAATGCACCGTTCATGGAGACGGTAAGCCGTACGTACGCATGAACGCTACTTTCATTTCTATTTCGTATTTTATAGAATGGAATAATAATGATATAAAGGTATATTATAATTACAGTATAATATCATATATAATATCATTAAATCCATCCTTTATACGTCCCACGTATGGCATTAATGAATCACATCACTTTGAGGGGGCGGTAGTCCGCACTTCCTAAAATGAAGATATCGCGTATACCCATAATGGATGCCATAAAGGTAAGACACAAATGAAAAATACAGTAGAATAAGTAAAACATAAACATATTATATATCATATATAAAAATAGTGACATCATAATGGCCACCTTTGAAGGTGTTAAATGAGTATTGAACAATCATCGCTTCGGGAGGCAGAATTTCGCCATCCACGGAAACCGTATGTTCTTTAACCATTTGATGTAGTTGTGTGAGAGTGTAGCTCAAATAAATCTTATAACAATATCCTAGTATATTTAAGATACTGGTGTTGTTACAAAAGAATTAAATAAAAAGAGTTTAGGGGGTTGGAGAAGCAAAATAAAACAAATGAACATGAGAGAATGAATTACCTTTAAAAGTGTAACTCCTTTTGATTTGAGCCTAAAGGCTTCCTTTGAAAGGATTATGCCCAAAGTGAATCCTCTAGGATGAGGAGAGGTATGTGGAGAGAGTAAATGGGCAGGGGTTGGCCGAGCCAAAGGCTTGAGAAGTGTGTGAAAAGAGGTAGAGGTGGGGGCCTTTTATAAGAGGAGAGGAGGGGCACTTTTGGAAAGTAAATAAATATTACTTTATTTGAAAATGTGTTTCGGTTTAAAAAGGTCCCACATTGATATAATTCGTGGATAATGTGATAAGGCTTCAAAATCCACTCATCCAATTGGTTTTGTCCATGTGTAGGTTATAGATTTTACATTATCTTTCTATTTTAATTAAATTGTCAAATAATGATGTCATCGCTACATTATTATTATGTCATAAATAATTTAAATTATTTAATGTCTAAAAATTATGAAACAAATACTATGATGTATGAAATCTTTTTATCTTTCCAATGACTATTTATAATCAAAATTTGGTCTTGTATAACCCCACTTAAAAATGGTTTTCGTAAAACATATTATGTTTGTGTCATTTTCACTTTAACATTAAATAAAAAGTAATTTATGTCATTTCCCAACAAAAGTGGATCCATGGGGTCCCCAAGTTGACCCATGGCTTGTCATGGTCGGCCATGACACAAACAATGAGGGTAGGACATGTTTCAAGCTCATCTTAATTTATTAAATCATTATTTTTACCTTAAACTACACTAATTACCACTAATCGCGATTAATAACTTAATAAGTTACTATTCACCAAAAAATTATTTTAATCTCATTAAACCACATTTTTCTTATTAATGACAACCATGTATGTTGTATTTTCAAAATTCAATACACATTAGTGGTAAACTTTCATTTAACTGAAAAATCAGTTTGCTTGATTACCACTTAGTGATTTCACTATTCATCAAAAATTGAAGTTTTTCAGAAAATTACCAAAAATTCACCCTAAGATATTTTTGATATTCCGAATTCAAAAATGAAGTCCGTTTTACAAAATTCAAAACAGATTAGTCACATTAATTAATTTAATAATTAATTCCCGCTGTCAGAGCAAATAGCGTGTTTTTATAAAACAATAAGTATCAAAAGATTGACACAAGTTTAAGTCTGATTTCAAAGTGAAATTAATTCCAACGACCACTATCGGATTTAATGGTAGAAATATTTTCTAATTTCACTTTAAAACCAATTCAAAATATTATCTAATCATATAAATAAATTAGATTAAAAAGTGGTTTTGAATTAAAACACAACATTCTACACTATTCATTAAAAAAATGAACTTTATCGGAAAAATACCAAAAAATTACACAAAGTAAAATTTGATGTCCCAATTCTTAGTAAGAGTTTTATTTGGTCCAAAATAATGTTTAAGAGTGAACAAAACTATATTTAATGATGGTTCAACATCAAAAGGTGATAAGTGAACCTTTAGTGAAAACTAGGGCATATACGCCTAAAATTGAATTCTTTCCGTATTTTAAGCCTTTATCTTTTATTGGATAAATGTAAAAACATATATAATCATATTTTAGTTATTTCTATCCATTCCCACCAATACAACGGCTACATGTTAACTACCATTTAAAATAATATTATTTTATTATTAGAGTGCAACGTAAGATTTCAATGAAACTCTTTATTGCGTGTTGGGTACGCCATCGAGCATAGTGTCCCCTTTAAAGTCATATCAATATTTTATTGACAAATATGGATACAAATAAAAATGTCATATTCTTTATTTACCTGGGGTGTTACACCCAAACCTATCTAAATTCTATTGGTTGAAATTATTTCGACCCATACTCACCTTAAACTTTGAATAATCCACTTTGGAGCCATTATAAACCGAATATGAATTTATTATAGAATAATATTTATAGCTTTTTCGAAGGTTCCCCTCACCCCTCTTATAAAAGGGCATTCGCCCTTCTCACTAATTCACACATTCAAATCCTTTTGGATCAGCAAAAACCTTCCCAAATACTCTCTCAACTTCTCTCACTTCAACCTAGATGCCTTAGTTTGATCATAAAACCAACATAATGAGCCCTTTTGATCAAATCAAAAGGAAGAACCTGAAGAAGAGGTAAGGTTTTCATCACCTTTTTTCAAGTTCATTTCTTCTTCAACGTCTTCTTTCCTTGTTATTTCCATTATAAAATAATAAATCCATTATATTATATATACTATGATGTTATTATAAATATGTAATAAATAAATTAATTATTTTATCCATCCCTTGAATGACATGTCACCATACGTGCGTACGTACGACCTACCGTGTCCACGTCGTGGTGTAATTATTATTCAATATATTATTATTTAGATGAGTATAATAATGATGTATAATTCATGTAAATAATAAATATAAAATGATAATTATTCTTTATATATGATATACCATACAACTATATATTATTTAAATATCAAAAGAATGATGTTGTCGCTCGTGCGTACGTACGGACTGCCGTCTCCATGAACGCGATGAGATTCCTTCCCCATCATATCCATTCAAGAATGATTTTAATTTGATGGTTAAAAATAATGTTTAAAGACTTAATATCATTTTAGATATGAATATGATACCACATATCAATAACAAACATGACTTATGTAACAAAACATATATAATAAAACAATTATGTTAACACCCAGAATGACAATAATACTAAAATATTATTAATAAAGCATTAGTAGAAGATCATATATGATATCATAATTATGTATATGGTTCTTGTATAACTTAATAACAATATTTTAACAATTATACTGGAGGTTAACATACCATCAACTAAGGAAAAGTACAAGGTAAGGGGTTTTCATCTCACTCCTTATTCCCGTGAGATTCATGCCATATTGCCACTATTACATTTTTGTGGTGTATGTACTACCCATAATTGTATTATTTGTGTAATATAATTTAAATTATGGGTATTTACATATTTATTTTATGATACCTCTTTCATGGGATATATGTTTTGTAAGTTACCAAATTCATAAGGGTAAATTTCACAATCTCTTTGTTATCCGAGGTTTTTTATGTAAGTATCTACTGCGACATATTTATTACTAATGTCCATGTTTTATGAAATAGTTTTCGAAGGGATTATTTTAAGATAATTTTTACTAAAACATCATTTCAAATGTTTTAAATATTTAATCTTCTAAACCATTCTCTTTAATTTCCATGTTTTTCAAATGGTTTTAAGGATTTATATCAATGGACATGAATGTTTTAAAATGTTAATTACATTCAAAAGTTTCAAAGTGGTATGGGACACTTTGATTCAAAAATGTCTTTAAATGACATCTTTTCTAAATTGTGTGACTTTTAAATGATTTAAAAAAAATATTTCTCTCAAATATATGAAAATCCGGTGCAAATGTATACGTATTTAACGCAAGCTTAAAAATGTTTTCAGAAAACCCGACTCTTGAGTATGTTAGACAAGAAGGGATTGGGAGTGGACCCATCATGGTCTGTAATTAGTCGAGCAGTCTCAAAATTAGTTATTTAGTTTTCAGAAGCTTGCATAATGTTTTCAGAAAAACACTAGGGTATATTTGAGCAATTTTAAACGTAAGTATCTTCTAAAAAAATTTGCATCAGTAGGTCTCACGAGACAAACTAGTGTCTTGGCACAAGGCCTTGACAAAATCTTATTTGTAGTCTTGGAACGAGGCTTTGGCTATGTAGTTATGATAGTCTGGAATTATGCATTCCATCATTATGAAAGTGGTTATTGATATTGCATGTGATTATTCGACTAGTAGAACATCCATTTGAAAAAGTAAATGGAATTATTTCATTTTATCTTTTCCATATTATGCTGATGTTCAACTTTAAAAGGATTTTGTTTTAGTTATAAATTTCCTTAAATGTTTATGCTTATTTATGAAGGTTTCCTCTATATTGTTATCCTTACTGACATCTGAGCTCACCCATTCCAATGTTTTATTTTTCCCAGGATGTGAAGAAGTAATTTATGAATGACCTACAGGGATAGTATGAGGGGATATGAGTGTGTATTATTAAGACAAGATGTTGTTGTAGTAGTTCTCACTTTATGATGTAATGTAAACTTTATGAATGTAGCAAGTTATTCCAAGTCTACTAAACTAATCAGTCTTTCGAGACTTGATCTTTTGTGATCATGCTAATATTATGTTATAATGCACCGACTCTGGGTAACTGGGGTCAGAGCGTTACATATTAAATCGGTCTTGTTATATGGGATGTTGAGAGATTTTTTAGGATCTCCAAAGGTTTTTTTTGAGGATGAACTTGTCTAACAAATATGAGACAGGTTTATTGGAACTAAATTGTTCAAATCAAAATTGCGGACTAAGGGAAACATCATTAGAAATGATTTTGGACAGTGCTACCACCACAAATCCAGTCACTCGGAAATTGTGTCTAGTTTATTATATTGGCATATATATATATATATAAGGTATCATACCATTCTTAATCAATCAGTTTAACATTCTTATAAAGCTAAATGCACACATCATTCCATTGTATAAAATAACTGGCCTAAAAAATATTTTTCTTTGATACTACGCATAATATACTTCTTTATATCTAGGGAAAAAGAAAACAAATAAAGGGTGTTCTTAAATACTCAATAAGAGTTTTATACAATAGATTTTATCATCAATAAATAGTTTATAATGAATATGACATGGTAAAAAATAAAAACAAATTCCATTTAATGAATAACTTTAATAAAAAATGTTTCACTGGATAATATCAATATGTTATGATCATTGATTATAATAACCGACTTCTCACTGACATAAATGCATACTATTAGACATCATGAAACCAACCATCATGATATCTATACCATTATGTCCTTGTGCCTAGATAATTTAAAACTATGGGAAATGACATGTTTAATATGGATTATAGATATTCCTTGTCAGATCTTCTAATGTATCGAGGGGATATATACTTCCTCTCCCCACTCATCACTACATTTCCAATCAATTTCATATACATTGAATTATTCATTAAATTCATGAAAAATATTCCTTATCAGCCAATTCCCATATTAAGTAAAGAATATGGAATATCAATAATTCCCTAGTTGATTAGATAACCATTAATGTAAAACACTATATATAGAAATGGTATGTGGTTAAGAAATTATAATATCCATAAATCAAGCAAAATGGTCATTTAAGAGAAATATAATTTTTAATTATCATAATAAAGGGAATGTTTCAATATAATGTTAATAACTATAAAATTAATAAGATATAAAATATGACCTCCAATTTAAAAAAATTGTTTTGGAATAAATTAATGTCTTTTAGAGATTAAAATATAATTGATGAAAAAAAACGTTATCATGAGAGTTTTATTAATAATTACTTTTGAAAAATTATAGAACAATATTAAGAGTTTAAAGTGGTTAAAGTGGAAGAAATTTCCATTAATGTTGTACAACATAAAAAACATTCATTTTAAATTTTTGTAATGAAATGTGAAAATGAAACCTTTTAGTTACATGTTGGAAAGATTCTATTCCTACAATGTAAAAAATCAACAAAAATGTAAAATATCTTTTATAAAACAATAATTTTAATAAAATAAAATTTTATAATGTTTTTATTTGAAAAATATTTTTGTGTAATAAAAATATACTAGATAAAGAAGAGAAATACGATCTATAATACATTAATTATTCTACTTGAAATAGTAATGTTAATTGAATCATTAACCATTATTAATAGGTATAAATTTATGTTAAATAACTCAAATGGGAAATAATATGAACTATGTAAAAGTAAATAAGTACATATTACAAAATATTCCTCAATAGAGTTGAAATTGAGTTGAAATTCCTTACCTCTTCTTTCCTTGTAGTTGACTGTGATTTTACATATTGTATAGTGGTTTTAAAAAATTTATTAATTTAAAAAACATATTTATATTTTTATCATCATATATGATACTCTTATAATATCTTATCACTAGTTTCTCAAAAATCAAAATATATCATTTTTCTGTCCTAACTATATTATTTTTTCATGCATGTTGTGTCTTGGATGTTTTGGGTTCTTATAATTTTTTTATGTTAACATAATATCTATCATTTTAATCACAAAATCCATATCAAATATATACATTAAAAA
This sequence comes from Viscum album, assembly GCA_963277665.1. Classification (NCBI taxonomy): domain Eukaryota; kingdom Viridiplantae; phylum Streptophyta; class Magnoliopsida; order Santalales; family Viscaceae; genus Viscum; species Viscum album. Next base: position 759,272,407 of record OY728130.1, on the reverse strand, counting down.
CATACTTATAACCCTTTATCTCATGTAGAAATGTAAAAAAAGTTCACATCACTTCATTAAGGTGGTAATGGAGATGATGAAACGAGAGACATTGTAATTTTCCAACAGATTCAAAGGTAAAAAGGTATATATGGTATTAAAATTACAGAGGAATATTCATTTCATAAATATATAGTTTATTAATTTTATTTATATTTATAATCCTCCAGGAAACATGTGGATGAAAAACAAATTACACTACTACCAGGAGACGAAAAGCTGTACATATGCGCATGTGATGTTTTCACTTCTCGTATGATAGAAAATAGATTGAAATGGTTTAACCCAAATTATAAACAATTATCAGTATGATTATGAAATTGGTGAAATTATTTTAGGATGGTTATAAGATATTTTAAGGATTTTTAAGAATAATTAAATTAGATAGAGTTGGTGAAGACATTTACCACTTCTTCGAAAGAGTTTCTCTAGATTGACTCTTAAGGGACCTAGGGTTGTTGTTTTAGGAAAAAAGAACCTTAAAAATGTAAAGAAGGGTTTTAATAATATAATTAGGTTGGGTTAGTTCAATCATGATGGATCAGTGTTTTTTTGAATAATTTATTGAAGGGGTGTCCTTTTAGGAGGCGAATTCATGGAATTTCTAAAATTATTAAATTAATATAATTTATGTGTATGTCCAAATGTTTAAAAATTGATATAATTGAATGGAACAATGAGGAAGAATCCAAATCATCCAAAATTGTAAAATTTGACATGTCTTGGTAAATTTTCACCCATACCTTTTAGTTTTTACCCTCATTAATGCTTTTAATAATTACTATATTGAAACGTCATATATCTTTTAAGGGTCATGAATGTCACTATCAAATAAAAAATGACCTATAAATGGATTATGCTTGATATTTTCAACCATATAAAATTCAGTTGGTTGAATATAATATTTTAATGAATATTAAATTATTTAAGAAATTATTATTTATTATAAAATAACCTTTATGTCATTTTTGAAACTATTCATAAATTTAACATTTATTACATAATGAAAAGGTGGGAATTTGAATATATTCATTTCAGACATCACTATCATGATATATTTATCCTCAAAAATTGTGGATCATAATAATTCTTTCAATTTTAATAAGTTTTATTATTTTTATATTATATTATATTATTTTTTTCTTTATTAACTAAATTTTGAGTCTGTCTGGGCAATGAATTTATGGTAATTATATCATCAATAGTAATTAAAATTAAATCAACATGACAAAAAATAATTTATCATCAACAAGACTTTTTATGACCACAAAACTGATTTATTTATCCCTATAATAAAATATTATATTTATTAAAATACGTAAAGTGATATTTTTATATTTTTCTCTCACTTAATTTTCATAAAGCTCAAAATTACATCATAAAAGAAAAAACGTCATATATTGAATTTTTAAGGATTACAATAAAATAGACACATCTAATGAAATTAAGGAAACTAGTGTGTTTATATATACTCCCTTATCACAATATGTTTAACCTTAATTACCCAATTTAAACTTACCATGGTGATAAGAATATAATATATTTTATATTAATAATGGAAAAAAATAAAAGGGTCGTATTTAAAAATATTTTAACAACCTATTCCAAATATAGAATAATTTTTTTTGTTTAAATTTCAATCATTTGATCAAATTAATTTAATATTAATGCACAAAACAAAATAAAAAATAGTTTTTTATAAAAAAATATTTTTTATATGTCATATTTTATAATTAACGAAATCTTTAAATTGATTCCAAAAAATATGATGTTATTATTCATAATATTGAAGAACTAAATTTTCTTTTTAAAAGATATTAAATCCAAACATGACATGAAAATTCATGAAAAAAAATTAAAAAATGAATAAATTTTCTAGATTAACAAGAAAATATATCATTTAGAAAAATTAAAAAAATCACTTTAAGATATTTTGGATACACTTATTTCAAAAAGAAAGTAAATTTTACCAAATTAATTTTCAAACATTATAAAAAATTAATTATTTTATTTTTCACAAAAACAAATAAAATAATTTTTCATATAATTTTTATGATGAAAAAGAATCATTAATAAAAAACTGAGTGTTTATGACCTTAGTATACAATTTCTTATTTGTTTATTCATATTCTTTGGAGATAAATCAACATATATTTCATAATGGCTAAATTAAAATAATAATATTATATGAAAATTTTAGGATTGGTTTGGTGGTTGTATATGCTATTTAATATAGAGTTCTTTAAAAATCCATGGATATTACATTCATCCCCCTACAAAAATTTCATCCCCAAAATTTTTAGGGATATTAATTTCTAAACAATTGAGGTTAGTTATTCTTTATAAATTTCATAGGTTCCCATGTTGCCTCCCCTATTCTATTATTTCTCTAATGTACATTTACTAGTCGAGTAATATGATTCCTCTATAATTTCCCTACAGTGTCAATAATATGAATAACATCTTTGAAGTATAATGGATCGGGTTCTAGTTATATTTGATTTGATTCAATAAATTTTTTGTCTGGTATATAAGTCTTTAATAAAGATTTATGGAACACATGATGCACATTAGGGAGGCTCTATGGAATTTCCAATCGATAATCCACTGATTTAATTATTTACAGAATTACGGAAATTCTAATATACCTTGGTATCAACTTTATCTTCACACAAAACATTATATAATTTATCCATGGAGATTATTTCAAGAAAAAATTGTTGCCTGCTTGAATGTACATGTATTTATTTTAGTTAACTGTATAAAACATTCTCCTTAATTGTACTTATTTAATATGTGTCTGAATATCCTTAACCTTAACCATTTCCTATCTATAATATCTATACCCACATGTTTTATTTCACCGCATTCTTCCAAATAAGTTTTATTACAACATCTCATTCAATATATTATTTTACGTGGAACCATTAAGATAATTAAATGGAAACAATTTTTTAGAAACAATATTCCAAAGGAAGATAGTTATCCCTCACACATGGAATGTCATGCGATAAAGACCTCAAAATGTCTTTTAATGTTTTAATAGTCATTTCATACTATCCATTAGTTTGAGAGTGATGGGTAGTGCGTAAATGATGAAATGTATCCATGGCCTTCCCAAGAATTTTATATAATATTCATTTAAATCATGGAACATGACCAGACACGATTGAAATTGGTTCCCCATAATGTATTAAAATGTATTTAATATAGAATAGTAATTGGAACTCATGTGGTAAATCTTCTATTATAGAGAAACAAATTCATATTCGGAAATACAAACATCAATAACCCATATTGTATCATTATTACTTGGACACATGGGTAATCCAGTGAAAATGTCTATAAATATTTCATCCTATAAGAATAGGTAGAGGCTTTATAACTCTCCTAGGATAAAGTCTACCAACCTTTAATTATTGATAAAACAAACATCTTGGCATATAATAAAAAATTGTACAATTCATACTATCCAAGAAAACATGTTCCCACCAATCTCAATACATCTTGGAGATAACAAGATGTATAGAGAAATTTAATCTATGTGCATCGTCTAGTAATTATATTTTCATCTCAGATATAGATGGTATAATTATTTTATTTCTGAATTTCGGAATTCAATATTCATGTACAAATGTTTCTATTTTACAATCATTGAAAGCATTAATATTCTTTAAAAAAAATCTTCATTAGGATAAGAATTGTTATCTATTCCAATAAAGATGTTTTGGAAACCATTTCAAAATGAATTGATTTTTCTATTTGGTCAAAATAATATAAAGATACACAATGGAGATGAATTTCTTATTTTTGATAATCTTGATAGATTCATACTTCGAACAGTCCTTACAATTTATGTAGATGTGAGGAATTCTCTTTTGAAAATGATTTTAGTAGTGGATAAAATGTATATAAGAACACAGCTATTTTTATATTGTTAGGATAAAAATATCCCCTAGTCTAATCCAACAATTATTTCTCTATGAGAATGGTAATTTTATCTAGATAAATTCCCCTTACCATAATACCTTCACAACTGAGTTTATGTAGTTGACACATTTACAATCATGCTAAACAAATCGTTTTGGTTCATTTACAGGGAATCAGTTTCTCTAATTATTAGTCTGAGAATCTAACACTCTACTATGAATGATTCTAAGTATTCAAGACTCCAATATGTGAAGATATATTTATTTGACTACTTCAATAGGTTCTAGAACACAATTATATAAAAAAAAGAATACAGATATTCTTCTTCAAAGATGAATTTCATTAAGCAACGAAAATTTAGAAGAGGTATTGTGTGTGAATGATCATAAATAGGAATAGAAAAAAATATAAAATTCTGAAGCTAGATTGCATAATGAGGTTGAAATATATATATCATTAGTGAAGCTTCTTTAGAAAATATTAGAGTCACATGATATTTGTAGAAGTTCTGTATTCAAAAGATATTCAAAAAACAACACATTTGTATATAATATATATATGGTAAAATGATCTGGGAAAATATATAGAATACATAGATTCCTTCTGGTTGATTTAATCAATAATAATTTCTTGATATATCATAATCATTAAATTTTAAACCATTCTAGAGAGTAATAAATTCTATTATAAATTGGAGTGATTTACTCTGTTGAATATGAATCTTTAAATTGATCATAACGTGCCTCTGAATTGTTCATAAAAATAGCTTTGAAAAAATATTTTCTTTTATCAATACAATTGTATAAATTACTAATAATAGTGCGGATTCAAAAACGTCATCATTGAATAATCAAACATAAGGGTTTTTATGTAATTACCAAACACCAAACGTAGGGTTTCCAATATAGGGTTGATTAAAAATATTAGGGTTGATGTATAATATGTTTGTTTACTCAAATGTAGGGTTGATTCTGAACGTAGGGTTCCTTATCCATAATTTCTTTATTTTCAGACATAATGTTCTTGAACTATACATTATAGAAAACATAAGTTATATTTTCCATATGTTTTGTTCCAAAGGTAGGATTCATTCCTTATGTTATGATTACAAATGTATAGTATGAATAACGATTCCCGAACACATTTGAAATTCATCCAAACACTATATCAAATATTTCCCATGGATCAATTTCCTTTAATACAATGTTGCAATAAATATTTCAATGATTATTAAGTTTCTAAAATTAAATTAATGTAATTTCAAAATTGAAACAAAAACAGGTGTTTGTGAGCATCAAAATGAATAGGATTTACATTCTTAATAATCTCCCCCTTTTTGTATTATCATAAAACCAATAATAATTTACAAAAAATATTGGAAATCTAAAAAAAATAAGATCTTTTTGAAAATATTATAGTTTTTCTAAAAATTATATTTTCACAATATAATTTTGATTTATTGAGAAATAGAATCATGAATGTTTTGTTTAACCAATTATCTCCAAATTTTATATATATAAAAAAAGTGCATAAAAATAGATTAAAAAACATTCAATGTAGAACATAACTATAAATGACAAATTATATTATGAATTATAGAAAAATATATGTGTTCTGGTAGTAGAAACAAACATAGGTAAAGTAAATAATAATATTATTAAACATAAATATTAATGATGAATAGAAATATTTTCATTTAAGAAATGTTTCATTATTACAAGAGTAATATTGGATGTGAAATAAATTAAAAATAAGGGTCAGTTTAGGATGAAAGGACTAGTTCAGTAGATGTTTCACACTCTATTGAAGCCTTTATAATCTGAAGAACATGCTTTAAATATCCCATCTATCTTAGTTAAAAATTTAAAAATTTATCATCTAACTATATTAAAAAAATTATTCTATCCTAAAATGCTTATAAACTATAAATAAAATTTAATTTTAAAAATCCATGGAGAATTTACTCAGTTTTCAAAATTTTTGAAATATTATAATTTAACTAATTGAGAAGAAACCTAATTCCTAGTTTACATGATGTAAACTTATAAATAATGTATCTCTTATTATCAAACATCACATTTATAGGTGCACTGTTACCCTGAATTGAATAAATCTTTTCATTTATACTATACATTAAAAAGTAGTTTCTTGAAATCTTCTAATTTTGTTTGGAGAAGTTGGTGGTGCTGAATAGGAGGATCTATATTGATTGGAACTTCCTTTTATGGATTCAAACTAAAATACCAAATACCATTTTAAATCTCTAAAATCTATTTTCCACACTAATTTTGATTTATTTTTTCTAAACTGGTATAACATTTCTCTTTGAAAGGAACCAAAATATCTTCTAGAAACAACATTATCACTCTTATTCGGGATCTATGTCTTTATATCTTCAAAATCTTCTATCGAAACAGTTGAATTTATCAAATCTTATAAGGTTCTTCTTGTTGATTCTATATCATGACTTAATCTTATGTTATAATCCTTTAATATGTTAATGTAGATTACCACATTGTCGATCTAATTTTTCCAAGAATTAGGAGGGGTTCTCCTTGAAGTCTTGATTAAGGAGCTTAATCTTCTATATTTATAGATTTCTCTCGATTCTTCTCAGTATAATAAAAAATTATTTTCAAGAAAATTTATTCCCTCTCTATATACAGAAGATATTCTGACCAAAGATGGTTTCATATCATAGGAAGTCTAATTATAATCAACTTCATTGGTTTCACCAACTGAGTTTTTTACTTTCTCAAAATGTTGAGTAGATTCATTGACTGGATCTATTCTATGATTACCTTTCTTATCTCCTTGAAAAGATTCACATTTATTATCCTATACATGAATTTTAGCTTCTTGTTATTCAACAGGAACTGTTACTCCTAAAAGAAATGATGGATATTTTTATCCAGGTCCAACCGTATCAATTTTTGGGTCCACATGTGGTGGTTCTCCTCTATTCCTAGGCCATATGAAAAGTACTTATTCAGCTATATCATTTTATTCTACCTCATCTGGATCTAGATTATTATATCTAAGTCTTGTTTTTTTTGTGGACTATAAACTTCTTTTCTATATTCTTTAACTTCTTTTTGATGTAGATGAATTGATCCAAATGATTTTATATGCTTCTATAGAGTAATAGAGTTGGATTCTTGTAGGCCATCCTCACAAACAGGTGGTAGTTTACCTTTATCTCTAGTCCAAAAGAAACCATACTTTCATAGAGTACCAACATTTAGAATATTATTGTGATGACACTTTTTATAGAGATCAATATAGAGAATATTATTATTTTTTATAGATAAGAATATATATAATTCAACCAAAAGGACAGAAGGAAATCCATGCTTCTGATTGGAAATAGTGTCTCGGATATCTAAGCATAAATCTTGGGAAATTCAACATAATATCACTGATGAAAACAAAAATGACATAAATGTCTGTGTAGAGAATAATTTATAATTATTCAACTATAGAGAGGATGGAATAAATTATAAGATTTAATAATATGTTATAATCAGCCTCAATATCCTCAAAATATATTTTCTAAATTTGGCTCAATCCAAAGTGAACTAAAATTATATCTTCTTATATGTGATCTTTATTTCTAATTGCTCGAATATAAAAATAGAACACTCATCTTGGATGGAATTTTGTGATATGTGATTTTAATATTTAGCATATTGAAAATTACTTATCATCTACATGAATGGTATTAGTATCCTCTATTTACATGAATAAAAACATAACATTATTATATAACTGACTCAATTATAATTCAAAAATAAATTATGTATTATCTTAACTGAACAAAAATTCCAAACCTTGATAGTAATGGGCATTCTTAAGAAAATTTTTTTTGTGATACAACCAATCAAATTTGACAACTTTTCCTTAAATATTCATATGTAAGGGGACTCACTGAGTTTTTGAGTCACTTTTTTTCCTATCATATTCTATTTTGTTCATTGATATTTCTTATAATCTTATGGACTGAAGTGTTTCAATTTCTAGGGATTCAAAGGAACATGAGAGCAATAGAAGTCAAAATGTTTAGAAAATAAGGGTTAGTAAGGGAAAAAGTAGGATGGAAGTTTTTGTTTTGAATTTTTTGGTGATATTGTTCTAATTTATCATGCCAATTATATAGTGTAACCATTATTAATTTTATTTTAAAAAAATATGTTTCCAAAAAATATAAATAAATTCTTGTTTTTATTCAAATGATAAATAAAAAACTGAATAAACAAAATTATAAATATTGAGATTAACAAAATGAATTAATTACACATTTATTTAAAATTAAATATTTCTAAATCCCCTTTAATAAAATAAAAAACATGCATTGCGAAGTGGTTTAGTAAAAATACCCATAAGTTAATATTCATTATTTTAAAAATCTAAAGATATGTCCTTTTTAATAACATAATCTCTTTGAAGATGATTCTGTATAACCATATGCCTAGTTATAGAATGACTAATCATTTTTTCAAAAATATTAATCACATTGGTATTATCAAATAATATATATATTATTATTAAAATTAACCATTATGTCCAATAAGATGGGTTTCATCCACAACATTTGGGAATAGAAATAGCTAGTAGATATGCATTCTTCCATGGTTTATGACAAAGAAACTTAATGTAGTTTCTTACAGAAAAAAGAAACTAAATATTTTCAAAAAATGCGACATGTTCCTCATGTGATTTTTATAACTAATCTGCATCCTAAAAATTCAGTTTCTGAATATGATATTAAATTAAAATTATATGTTTTATGATAAATTAGAGATTAAAAAATTGTTCATTTTAAATATCTAAAAATTGTTTTTATAGCCCTATTTTGGGAATATTTTAGGTTTTATTGATATATAGAACACACAAACATGTAAAACATTATGTATAGCCTTCTATTAGTTTGTTACAAATAACATCCAATCATACCTATTTATAATATAATATAAACTGGGTTTCCAGCTTCATCTAAATAATGTTTTACATTAGTAGACATGGGAGTTGTATAAGTCGTACAATTTAATTGTCCAAACTCCTTCCAAAAATAAATAATTTAGTTAATTTTATTGAAAAAATTTCCATAATTATTTGGATAACTTTGATATCCTAGAAATAAATTCAATTCTTCGATAATACTCATTTCAAATTCATTTTGCATAATATTTCAAAAATCATTTCAGTGATTTTTATTTGATGATTTGAAGATAAATTCATAAACAAAAATTTTCCTAAATAATATATTAGAGGAAAATGTTTTCATAAGTAGATTAGGATCTTCAAATCCCATTTAAATTATATTTTCCAATAAAAATGAGCTTAATCTTTAATATTGTGTTATGGGTGCAAGTTTAATGCCATAAAGTGATTTGGTAAGTTTAAAAAATAAATCTATATTATAACGACCCAAACTTTTTGAATAGTATGTTAACTTACTCTTAACGATTTAATAGAGATGTTAATGGTTAATGCAGAAAGAGGAGTCGATGGATTCATCCAGTACACTCGAACCTTATGAATCCCACTTATTAGAGCTTGGGAAGAAGGTGACATCTTTGGGCTTCGCTTTAGACCAAGCGCAATCCGAACTCCAGCGTGTCAAGCTTGAACGGAAACGCTTGTGAGTGAAGTTCAAGTTAGTAGATATTACTACTAGGGAAATGTTTTCTGAGCCTCCCTCAGATTCTCCCACCATAGCACACCTTACACTTCGGACATATGTTGGTGTTATAAGGGGATATGTGATGAGACTGTAGCTTCTTTGTGTAATCCTTTGGGATGAATAAATTGAGATTTATTCCTTTAGTGATGTTTGTGAAATTTGAAATGTCTGGATAATTTTAGGATGTATTTTATTGATGAATTTTGAAAAAAGGATATTTTAAATATTTTTGTAAACCTTAAATAATTAATGATGTGTAATGATTTTCAAAAAATGTTCTTATTCAAAAGTGTTCAGTAGGGAATTTGGAGTCTAATAAGATCAACTTAATTTTTGATGAATAGTAAATTATGAATAGTGCTTTTACGCTTTGGATTAGTAATGTGACCAAATGGATTAGTAATCTCACTTAAAAAAAGTTTTAATATAATTAAGACACCTTGATTAAGTAATATGATTCAATAAAATAGTTAAATAACGGTTTCATAAATTATTAATCAAGTATTAGTTTTTTCAGGTGAATAGTATTTTTTATTTAAAAATTTAATTAAAAATATTTAGAAAATTATTTTTATAAAATGGTCTTTATTTTTGAACTCAGAGCATCGATATTATGTTATGGAAATATTTTGAGATTTTTCTGAGAAAGATGAATTTTCAGTGAATAGTAAAAATGCAGTTTTAGGGTTTCGTTATGTTAAATGACATCATAACTGTGTCATGATGATGTCATGAGATATTTTAAGGGATGGTCTACTAAAGGGTATGAATTATTGTGTGAGGTGTCCCAAGTGGCCAATAACATGGGCAAATACAATGGGCAAGCCCATGGTTTTGCCAAAACCTCCAATGAGGTGTCCCTTGGCCATTAATGCCTTGTCCCCTCACTTTCCCTATAAATACCAAGCCCTCCTCTCATCAATTCGACTCCAAAACCATCCTCAACTACGTTTTGGTATCCCTACCTCCCAAGGAGTCCTCCCAAGGAGCCCTCAAGCCTCTCAAGTTCCCAACCATTGAGTTTTAAGAGTTACGTTTAAGGTAAGGGATCCTACTTCTCTCTTTCTTTTCAAGTAATCTCTTTTATGTCATTTCTCTTATGATCCATGATCTTATGTTGGAGGATGTTATTTTATATTCCTCTTACTTCCCTTTTCACGTTCATATGATGAGAGACCCCCTCTTTCTCTCATCAATTCATTTTAAGAAAGTATAAGTGGTGCAGTTAGGCTGCCGAATTTTAAGGGATTCGTTCACCGTTCTCATTTTTCAAAGTTCTACTTTCATGTCAAGTCTTTCAAGTTCCTTTTTATTATGTTGGGTTATGATATCTATATCTATCATACTGATATTTTATGTTCATATGATTATATACCCTATTTGATCTCATCAATTCATTTTTGTTGATGTTTAAGTGGCGCCGTTAGGCTGTCGAATTTTAAGGGATTCATTCACCTTTCTCATTTTTCAAAGATCTAATTTCATGTCAAGTCTTTTATGTTCCTTTTTATTATGTTGGGATATGATATATAAATCTACAATACTGATATTTTATGATCATATGATTAGAGACCCTATTTTACCTCATCAATTCATTTTTTTTGAAGTTTTAAGTGACGTCGTTAGGCTGCCGAATTTTCATAAGAGAAATCTTATTTTTGTCTTCCTTCCATGTTTTTCAATTCATATGTTATGTCTTTAAAATTTCATTACCATGTTCTTATATCCCTTATATTATGTCTCTATACTATGTTATGAATCATTTATGAGTGGGTGACTCATTTCCCCTCTCTTTTCAATGTTTTCTAAAACCCTGTAACATAGTCGTTATGCTGCATAATTTTAGTCTCAAAATGTCTCTCTCTTTTTCTCAAATTCTTTTAATTTATTAAGTGAATAATCAAAGATATTTTTCTACAGGGGTATTCACATATATATCAAAATGTTCTATTTTAATTCTGAGATTTACATACAAAAACATGCTTTCCTTTTTCATGGGTTTAAAGTGACATAAAGATCATGTCTTTAAAGCAGTTTTTAAAACGTTATGATTATGAAAGGAAACCCATTTCTTTTATGATATATGGGTTGTTTATGAAATTTTTGATGATGATATATGTGTCTCACATGATAATAAATACAAATTTAAGGGTGTTCCCTGATAGTGCTCCAATGCAATGGGTAAAGACTTAATCTCTAGAGATGACTATTTTTAACGACGCCTTGGTGAATAACCATGGTAATTTTTAATGACACCTTGGGGATGGACCTTGGTGAAACAAAAATTATTGTCAGTATTAGATGTTTTAGCCACATCTTTAAGTTATGAAAAAAGTTATTTTTATTATGATATGCCTCCTGATTTCTTTCTCATGCCTTAAAGTTCTTTTCGTGACCTTATTGAAGTATCTCAAGTTCACATGTAAAATGTTTCCCTTGTTTCCCTTAATGGGCCTTATGCTCACCCGTTCTTTTGATGTATGTACCCAGGTTATGAGATGCAGTAATGAACCTAGGATGAACTTAAGGATAATCCTTTCAAGTGTTTAATAAGAATGTTTTATGTTGTTTTCTTGTATTATGTTCCTGGTTTCCAAGACACTAAACCTTAAAGATCCTCAGTTTTGTGTAATGTAATGAAAGTTTATGTTATAAAAAGGCAGGATGCCACAATTGGTATCAAAGTATGGTTTAGTTATTTGTGGAAATTAGGATATAAAACTTTAGGAAGAACCCTATAGAAATGTTTAAATATAGGAAAACTTACTGGTATTTTGGTATGTTTTGAGTAAGTGGTTTATCAAACAAATACATTCCCGTCTGGATACGAGCAGGTAGAGGCGGATCTGGCACAGATGTAGATAGGGGTAAAAACCGAAAACACCGCTTTGAGCTAGACTCGAACAGGAACTAGTGCACGATAACGGGTCTAGCTACACTCTTGGTTACAACACTCCCGGGGGATATGTTTAGTTAATCACAAGCTTTTTATGACTCATTATGAAGGAATTATAAAGAAATTTAATTTTCTAAGCATGAAGTATTAGTTAAAAGATTCATAAATAAAATAAGTTTCTCACTAAGGTTTTATCCTTTTAGAAAATGGCGGGCAATAGGAGGAACCATGCAGATGGTGACCGCAATGCACCATGTGCTGACGGCCCAACGATAGAAGCCAGAATGGAAACAATCATGCGAATGATGAACCAACTGACTCAAGTTATGAGTAATAACTTGAATCAAGATGAGAGGTCAACCTCACCACGAAGGGAACAACACTCTATTAAGTCCTTCATGCGTCAACGGCCACCAACATTCAGTGGATCTACTAACCCATTGGTTTCGGAACAATGGATAAGCTCCATTGAAAAGATCTTTTCTGTACTCCTTTGTTCGGAACTAGAAAAAGTCACCCTTGTTGTTTACCACCTAGAGGGAGAAGCTGATCAGTGGTGGTCACTGGTCAAAAACATGAAGCCACGAGGAGAGATGGAAGCAATGGAGTGGGAAGAGTTCTGGGGAATATTATTTAATAAATATTTCTCTCGTTCCATGAGAATGAGAATAGAGAAAGAGTTTCTCAGGCTGAAGCAGAAGGAGAACGAATCTGTCGGAAGCTATAAGATTAACATCACCCGACTTTGATGATATACCTCTAGCTTTGTCATGGATCCAAGTGGGAAGGATGATATATTTTTCGGTGGACTGATACCTCATCTACGGAAGAATCTATCCAACTAGAACTACGATAGCTACGAGGAGATCGTGCGGAGTGCAATGAAAGTTGAGATAGAGTTTGGTGAGACACAATGGTCTCATAAATCAAATGAAAAGAAGTGATCATTGGAGTCCAATTTAGGGATGACATTTGATCATGGAAGTGGTGGAAATCAAATGCAACTTTCCACATGTAATAAATGTGGGAAGAAGCATCCGGGGCACTGCTTGATCGAAAGTGGAAAGTGCTACAGGTGTGGAAGAGGAGGCCATATTGCTAAGAATTGTCGTAGTGAGGTGAAGCCTCAAGTCCCCAACATTGACGATAGAGGAAAGATGTTTCTGGACCTACCTGATGTCAAATGCTTCATGTGTGGATAGCTTGGTCACTTTGCTAATCACTGCCCAAATCCGAGGGTAGTGGAGGGGAATCACCATCAACCTCAGCAAAGGCCAAGGGAGCAAGGTCGTGCTTTTGTAATCATAACAACTGAAGTTGAAGTTCCGAACAACGTGGTAGCAGGTACTCTTGTTGTCCTCTAAAAACTAGAAAGTACTTTGTTTGATTCTGGTTCTACGCCTTCCTTTATTTCCTCCAAGTTTGAAAAGAATATAGAATCAATCCCAGAACTTCTTGAGGTAGAATTGTCAGTGAAGACTCCAAGTGGGATTATCCATGCATCAACAGTTTTTAAAGACTCTAGTGTTTACTTCAGTGAGCACAATCTTATCGCAAATCTAGTAGTCATTCCCATGTTGGAATTCGATGTTATACTAGGGATGGACTCGCTCTCAAATTATAATGCTAAGATCAAATGCAGAAGTAAGGAAATCTCAGTAGTATTGAATGAACGACCTAAAATTATCTTCCAAGGAGAGATATCCCGAACTGATCCCTATCTATAAGCACCTCATATAGATTTCTTTATGGAGTTAATCGGTGATGATGAAGAAGGAAGAGGGAGTATAAAAATAGAAGATGTTCTGATTGTTCAGGAATACATGGATGTATTTCCTGAGGAGTTACCTGGACCTCCCCCAGAAAGAGAGGTATATTTCTACATTGAACTCGTACCTGGATCTCAACCGATATCAAATGCCCCGTATAGAATGGAAAATGTGGATCTAGAACAGTTAAAGAAACAACTCCAAGACATGTTGGAGAAGGGGTTTATCCGACCGAGTGTGTCTCCTTGGGGAGCACTAGTTCTCTTTGTAAAGATTAAGGATGGATCAATGCGGCTATGCATTGATTATAGAGAACTGAATGGGATCACAGTGAAGAACAGATACCCTCTTCCAATAAATGATGATTTATTTGACCAACTTTATGGGGCTCAATTCTTCTCCATGATTGACATTCAATCTGGTTATCATCAACTGAGGGTGAAGAATGATGATATTCCAAAGACTTCCTTCCGATCAAGATATAGGCATTATGAGTTTATTTTTATGCCCTTTGGCTTGACTAATGCTCCTGCTATTTTCATGGATTTGATGAATAGAGTCTTTAAGGACTACCTTGATAACTTTGTGGTAGTTTTTATTGATGATATTTTGATATATTCAAAAATTCGTGAGGATAATGAAGATCATCTGGGGGTTATTTTGAAAACTCTGCAGAAGGAGAGGCTCTTTGTAATGTTCAGAAAGTGTGAGTTTTGGTCACAAAAAGTGGCTTTCTTGGGTCACATCATAACCAATGAAGGAATCTCAGTTGACCCTGTAAAGACAATGGTTGTGGAGGAGTGGCCTCAACCCACAACAGTTACTGAGATTCATAGTTTCCTTGGTTTAGCGGGATATTATAGGAGGTTTGTGAAAATATTTTCACGGATTTCTAATCTGCTAACCAAGTTAACTCGAAAATGGGTTAAGTTCATCTGGACAAAGGAATGCGAGGAAAGTTTCCAAGAGCTGAAGAAGAGATTGGATACTACACCTGTGTTAACACTACCCACTATCGGAGAAGGATTCGTTATTTTTAGCGATGCATCTATGAAAGGGCATGGGTGCATCCTCATGCAAGATGACACGGTAATTGCTTATGCATCTCGACATTTGAAGATTCATGAGAATAATTATCCTACGCTTGATCTAGAGCTAGCGACAGTTTTTTTGCTCTAAAGATGTGGAGGCACTATCTTTATGGGGAGAAATGTAATATATACACCGACCACCAAAGTTTAAATTATATTTTCACACAGAAAGAATTTAACATGAGACAAAGGAGATGGTTCGAGCTTATTAAAGACTATGATTATTCAATTCATTATCACCTTGGAAGAGCAAACAAAGTTGTGGATGCGTTAAGCAGGAAAGATCCTGTTGTTCTGGCAATAATGAGGATCCTAAGAGATCCCTTGATTAAAGATCTAGTAAAACTGGACATGGGAATTTTAAGGGAAGGGACATCATCAACCTTATCCCAAATGATTTCTCAACCTTCATTACTAGAGAAGATCAAGAAGGATAAAAAAGAAGATCCTTTGCTGCAAGAGAAGTTTGAGGCTGTAAAGGATGGGAAGTTCCCTGATTTCAATATTGATCAAGAAGGTGTATTGAAATTTCATACAAGACCATGTGTTCCATCTATTCCGGATATAAATAAATAACTGATGGATGAAGCTCATAGCTCTACTTTTTCTATACATCCGAGAAGCACTAAAATGTATAGAGACCTTCGTGATCATTATTGGTGGGATAACATGAAGAGGGAGATTGCTGATTACACTACAAGGTGCCTGGTGTGTCAAAAAGTAAAGTCAGAACGAAAACTTCCTAAGGGGGTATTACAACCGCTACCCATACCATTATGGATGTGGGATAATATCACTATTTAATTTTTTAACTGGTCTCCTGAAAACATCCAAAGGAAATAATAAGATATGGGTTATTGTGGACCGTCTCACCACGACCGCCCATTTTATCTCTATTCGAGAAGATTTCTCTCTGGATCTACTTTACAGGATATACATAAAGGAAGTGGAAAGGCTGCATGGGGTACCACTATCAATCGCGTCTGATGGTGATCCAAGATTCACATAAAAATTCTGGAGAAGTCTTCAACATGCTCTGAATATTGAATTGAATTTTAGTACGTCCTATCATCCTCAAACTGATGTGCAATCTGAAAGGACTATTCAGACACTCGAAGACATGCTGTGATTATGCTCAATGGAATTTAAAGGTGGATGGGATCAACACCTCCCATTAGTTGAGTTCTCCTATAATAACAGCTTCCATTCGAGTATTCAGATGGCACCCTATGAAGCTCCTTATGGAAAGCGATGTAGAAATCCTACTTGTTGGGATGAAACTGGTGAGAGAAAACTTCTTGGGCATGATCTTGTGCAAGAGATGACAGAATAGGTTCATTCCATCCCACAACATATAAAGGCTTCTCAGAGTCGCCAGAAGAGCTATGCTGACAACCATCGAAGGGACTTGGAGTTTGGTGTTGGCGACAAAGTCTTACTTCGAATTTCTCCATAGAAGAGAGTCATGCGGTTTGGGAAGAAAGGGAAGCTCAGCCCTAGGTACATTGGCCCCTATGAAATCCTTGATCGCATAGGAGCAGTGGCCTATCGTCTAGAACTTCCACCGAACCTAGCTCAAGTTCACGATATCTTCCATGTATCTCTCTTGAGAAAGTACATACCCGACCCTTCGCATTTACTGAACCCATAGGTGGTACAACTGGAACATGACCTATCTTATGAGGAGCAGCCGGTGGAGATCATAGATCGTAGAGACAAGGTTCTACGAAACAAGACTACCCACCTTGTGAAAGTGTAGTGGAGGAATCATAAATATGAAGAAGCGACTTGGGATCCTGAGGAAACAATGAAGCAAAAGTACCCTCACCTTTTCGACTAGGCCTCATGTATAAAATTTCGGGGACAAAATTTCTTAAGGGGGGAAGAATGTAACGACCCAAACTTTTTGAATAGTATATTAACTTACTCTTAACGATTTAATAGAGATGTTAATAGTTAATACAGAAAGAGGAGTCAATGGCTTAATCCAGTAGTCTCAAACCTTATGAATCCCACTTATCAGAGCTTGGGAAGGAGGTGGAATTTTTGGGCTTCGCTTTGGACCAAGCCCAAGCCGAACTCCAGTGTGTCAAGCTTGAACGGAAACGCCTGCGGGAGAAGTTCAAGTTAGTAGAGATTACTACTAGGTCAATGTTATCTAAGCCTCCCTCAGATTCTCTCACCATAGCACACCTTACACTTAGGTCATATGCCAGTGTTATAAGGGGTTATGTGATGAGACCCTAGCTTCTTTGTGTAATCCTTTGGGATGAATGAATTGATATTTCTTCCTTTAGTGATGTTTGTGAAATTTCAAATGTCCGGATAATTTTAGGATGTATTTTATTGATGAATTTTGAAAAAAGGATATTTTAAAATATTTATGTAAACCCTAAATAATTAATGATGTGTAATGATTTTCAAAAAATGGTCTTCTATAAAAGTGTTCAGTAAGGAATTTGGAGTCTAATAAGATCAACTTAATTTTGTGATGAATAGTAAATTATGAATAGTGATTTTACGCTTAGGATTAGTAATGTGACCAAATGGATTAGTAATCTCACTTAAAGAAAGTTTTAATATTATTTAGACACCTTGATTAAGTAATGTTATTCAATAAAATGATTAAATAATGGTTTTATAAATTATTAATCAAGTATTAGTTTTTTCGGGTGAATAGTGTTTTTTATTTAAAATTTTAATTAAAAATATTTAGAAAATTATTTATATAAAATGGTCTTTATTTTTGAACTCATAGCATCGATATTATGTTATGGTAATTTTTTGGGATTTTTCTGAGAAAGATGAATTTTCAATGAATAGTAAAAATGCAGTTTTAGGGTTTCAGTATGTTAAATGACATCATAACTATGTCATGTTGATGTCATGAGATATTTTAAGGGATGACCGACTAAAGGGGATACATTATTGTGTGAGTTCTCCCAAGTGGCCAATACCATGGGAAAATACCCTAGGCAAGCCCATGGTTTTGCCAAAACCACCAATGAGGTGTCCCTTGGCCATTAATGCCTTGTCCCCTCACATTCCCTATAAATACCAGGCCCTTATCTCATCCATTCGACTCCAAAACCATCCTCAAAAAAGGTTCTGGTCTCCTTACCTCCCAATTAGTCCTCCCAAGGTTCCCTCAAGCCTTTCAAGGTCCCAACCATTGAGTTTTAAGAGTTATGTTTAAGGTAAGGGATCCTACCTCTCTCTTTCTTTTCAAGTAATCTCTTTTATGTCATTTATTTTATGCTCCATGATATTATGTTGGAGGATGTTCTTTTATATTCCTCTTACTTCCCTTTTCATGTTCATATGATGAGAGACCCCCTCTTGCTCTCATCAATTCATTTTAAGAAAGCTTAAGTGGCGCCGTTAGGCTGCCGAATTTTAAGGGATTCATTCACCTTTCTCATTTTTCAAAGTTCTACTTTCATGTCAAGTCTTTCCTATTCCTTTTTATTATGATGGGGTATGATATCTATATCTATCATACAGATATTTTATCTTCATATGATGAGATAACCTATTTTATCTCGTCAATTCATTTTTGTTGAAGTTTAAGTGGCGCCGTTAGGCTGCTGAATTTTAAGGGATTCATTCACCTTTTTCATTTTTCAAAGATCTATTTTCATGTCAAGTATTTCATATTACTTTTTATTATGTTGGGATATGACCTCTATATCTATCATACTGATCTTTTATGATCATCTTATGAGAGACCCTATTTGTCTTCATCAATTCATTTTTTTAAGATTTAAGTGACGCCGTTAGGCTGCCGAATTTTCATAAGAGAAATCTTATTTTTATCTTCCTTCCATGTTTTTCAATTCATATGGTATGCCTTTAAAATTTCATTAACATGTTCTTATATCCATTATATTCTGTCCCTATACTGTGTTATAAATCATTTATGAGTGGGTGACTCATGTCCCCTCTCTTTTCAATGTTTTCTAAAACCCTGTAACATAGCCGTTATGCTGCAGAATTTTCATCTCAAAATGTCTCTCTATTTTTCACAAATTCTTTTAATTTATTAAGTGAATACTCAAATCTCTTTTTCTATAGGGGTATTAACATATATATAAAAATTTTCTCTTTTAATTCTGGTATTTACATACACAAACCCACTTTCCTTTTTCGTGGGTTTAAAGTGACATAAAGATCATGTTTTTAAAGTAGTTTTTAAAACGTTATGATTATGAAAGGAAAACCATTTCTTTTATTCTATATGGGTTGTTTATGGAATTTTTGATGATGATATATGTGGATCACATGATAATAAATACAAATTTAAGGGTGCTCTATAATAGCACTCCAATGCATTGGGTAAAGACTTAATCTCTAGAGATGACTATTTTTAACGACGCCATGGTGAATAACCTTGGTAATTTTTAATGACACCTTGGGGATGGACCTTGGTGAAACAGAAATGATTGGAAATATTAAATGTTGTATCCACATCTTCAAGTTATGAAAAACGTTATTTTTATTACGATATGCCTCATGATTTCTTTCTCATGACTTACAGTTCTTTTCATGACCTTATTGAAGTATCTCAAGTTCACATGTAAAATGTTTCTCTTGTTTCCCTTACGGGGCCTTCTTCTCACCCTTTCTTTTGCTATATGTCCCCAGATTATGAGATGCAGTAATGAACCTAGGATGAAATAAAGGATAATCCTTTAAGGTGTTTAAGAAGAATGTTTTATGTTGTTTTCTTGTATTATGTTCCCGGTTTCCAAGACACTAAACCTTAAAGATCCCGAGTTTTGTGTAATGTAATGAAAGTTTATGTTATAAAATGGCAGGATGCCACATATATTATGATGTTTTTTAAAACATATTGGCTGTTCAATATAAAATTCATCCATTACAAATCAATTTACAAATTCATATTTTACATCCATATAATATAATTAATATTTATATAAGATACATAAGCTAGATAGATTATAATTGCATCTAATCTTGGAATATTTGAAATGATTTCATCAGAATCTATCCCATCTTCCTCGATATAAACTATTTATAAAAATCTAAGATTGGTTATTGTAATTATCCCTTGACCATCCAATTTAATTCTAAAATCCAATTTTTTCCTCTCACTGGATAAACAGTCTTTTTTTAACTAAATCTAAAAAATTATTTCTACTAAATTGATTTAGCCTTTATTTCCTAACTAATAAAAAAATATTCATCAATTAAATATTCATCAATAGTACATCACTCTAATTCTGATAGACAAAAAAAATTAGCTTTTTTTCCAACAATTCATATAGATTTTATTTCTGTGTCTAGGTTTCCTATAAAAATTTCCAAAGGATGATCCATTAAGGTTCTAGATTCTTTTTATTAGATGATTTCAAGTTATTTTATCTCCTGTTATTCTAGACTATACTGAATATCATTTATTTAACTTTCAAAATATGTCTTTGGGGAGTCGTTTATCATGTTTTTTAAGGAGTCATTAAATTCATATGTAATATTTTTCATTTTATTGAAAATACCAATTTCATCAAACTTCACCTAAATTGATTTTTCAACAATTATTGACTTTTAATTATAGATTATATAAGACTTTGAAGTAGCATAATCTCCTTAAAATATTCCTCTATCAATATTTGGATCAAATTTACTTAGGTTTTCCTTAGTATTAAATATATATACCTTGAATCCAAACACATTAATGTACATTAATTTCAGATTCTTATTACTCTAAATTTCATAGGGTGTATTTTTTAAAATAGGAATAATTAAATTTTAATTCCTAATATAGCAAGCTTTTTTCACATCTTCTACTCGAAAATAGGTATGAATTAAATATTAATTCAACATAGTCATTTCCATTTCTTTATTATTATTTTTTCTTTTTCAATAATTCCATTTTTTTAACATGTTTCCAGTATAAGGAATGTGGGTTTAATAAAAAATTCGAGAAACAAAATAAAATTATTGATGGCCAAATTCTCCACGATGATCACTTCTTAATGAAATTGTTTGAAATTATTTTGAAATTTTTTAATTTTTTACAACAGCTTTAAAAAATCGTAAATAATTCAATTTTTTATTTTTGAAAGTAAAACAACATAAATCTTGAAAAATCAACACCTGATACATAAACCTAAAGATTACTAGAAAAGATTAATACACTTGATGTTCCAAACAAATACATATAGATAATTTCTAATGGTTTAGATGTAGAAACATTTTTAATTTATTTGAAAGATGATTTATGAAGTTTCTCAATTTGAAATCCATAACAAAATCTATCATTATAAAATTTAAAACTAGGAAAATTAGAAACTATGTCTTTTTTATACAAATTATATAAATTAAATATATTTTAATGTCTGATTCTTCAATGAAAGATACATGAGTCATTTCTCTCAATAGTTCAACAATTCACTTTTGGTTCACATTGGTTATTAAGATACAAAGTATAAATAATTTATGCTATAGGTTCTCTAATTTTAATAAGTTAATCATTGAAAAATGATCTATAATTTTTATAGAAATCAAAATAAAATCCACCATCAAAGTGTTGATAAATACATATTAGGTTTTATGTAACCCCTCTGCATATAATATTTTTTATTTGGGATTGCAGTTGGATCTCTAACTGATCCAAATCCAACTATATTTCTTTTTTCATTATCTCCAATGATGGATAGTCATCCTTCCATTTTTTAGACTGTGGAAGTTGGAAGTCTCCAAGTTCATGTCTTGATAAACTGTTTCCCATATATCATATAGTCTTTTTTTTTGAAGTGGTATTTTACCTACAACATCATTTAAGCCTATGTTTTTTGGTACCCATATTTTATTGGGTCCGGCTATGTCAGCAAGCACTTATCAGGGAATCAAGACATTATTTAATATTTTAAAATTCATATTTTTATTTTCAGACATAGTTCTCAAAATGAAATCCTTTTAATTTCACTTATTTGATTATTCACTAAAAAATTTTAATTAGAAAAATTTAATTTTATTCCAAGGTAGTAGGAAGTATTATTATTAGTAATTATGAAAAATATTTTTTGTATAATTTTTATTTTTTACCCTTTCATCATATTCCATATTCTTTTAATAACATTTTTTCTAAGTATTTCATTTGGATTATTTTCTCCTTTTGTTAAAAATCTAGTAGTAATTTATATGATTCTACTATATCTTGTAATATTTTGTTACTTTTAAATGAACAATATTGTTTTATGTAGATGAATTAAATTTTTAAATTAATTTTTTATGTTGTTTTAGCACTGTGTCTCTTTCAAATAAAATTTAATTGTGAATATTTTATAGAAATTTATTCTTTTTTATAGGAGAGTCATATTTTTCATCAAGCATCGACCAACAGGCATCGAGTTTTCTATTTTGTAGACACTCATACTTAGAAGCAGAAGAGTAATAGTTCTATAACTCATTTTATTTTTTTAGCCATAAAGAACATGTTTTATTTGTGCTTTTTTGGATATTTTTAGAATTAGATTTTTATGTTCTACTAGAGTATTCAAAAACAAATCACATAGCATTCAAGGCCCTTTCCCCATTATTATAATAATGAGTTTCCCTCTATTTTTTATTTTCATCATTATTTTATCTCCCTTTATCTAGGGGAAATTAGTTCAAATATGATCCATTTGATTTCCTTTGTATAATCTTACTTTATTAGTTCCTTTATCATCTTGCTTTGCAGATTTTTGAATCCTTATTTCCTCTTATATAATTTTCAATTTTTTTGGAAAACTGGGCCAGTTCGATGTCAGAATCTAAGAAATTTGGATCATTTCATATTTTGACATCCTCTTTTTTTCTTTCAATATATTTATTTAACATTTAGAATAATGTTTTCCTTTTTTACTATGTTTTGATCTTCTACTCCAAATTTCTTATATTCAACATACATCATTAGCGTTCCAATCACTTTTTGAGTTTTATACTTCTAATTACGTATTATTGTAGAATACTTTCCAATTTCCAATTCCATTTTGAGGGAATTACTATAAGTATTTTGGTGATTATTCATAGTGAATAATATGTTCTCTCAAAGAGACAGCATCATTAACTATTTATGTCAATTATCCATTCATTTGGGTTATGATTTAAACATCATACATTATGAAGGATTCAAACATTATTGTTTTTGTTGCATACCTTAGTTTTTTAACATTATCATTTACTTTATATGATACAACAATTATTTTCCACATTTCATAAGCCATGGGACTTTGGGATAATTGATTTTGTTCATTTGGACATAGTTCGTATATGATAGTATTCATTTCCTTTGATTTTATGTCATACTCAACTTCTCTTATAACATCTTATATTTCTGGTGTATCGGGAATTACAAAGGGAGTAATGATCTTCATATAAAATTTAAATCCATTATTCTTTGGATAGATGATCAAACATGATTTCTAAAATCCATAGTTATCTCCATTGAAATACAGAGAATGAATAATATACATACCTACGTTAGGATCCTCCATTGATATTTGATTTTTATATAGCTTATAATTTTGATCTTTCTAGAGATTTATCAAAAAATCTTTCTTTTGATACCAATTTTTAGGTAAGAAGTTTTCAAAGATACACCGGATGGGGGGGTGAATTGTTACTTTTCGATAATCTTGCTAGACTTTTTCTTTTATAATTACTTGTGATTTATGGACACATGCATCATTATCTTTTGTAAAAGATTTGATTATAATATAAATAGTATATATGAACACAAATATTTTTATATTGGTTTAGGGAAAAAAGATCACATAGTCCACTTCACCAATTCCCTCTCTATGAGCATAGCGATTTTCACTACACAAGTTCCTCTTATAATAAGACCTTCACAACTGAGTGAAAGGAATTGAAACCTTTACGATATGGATAAACATAGCCTTCTAGTTCTTTTATATGGATCTAGTTTCTCTATATTTTAGTCTCAAAAGATGAAACTCTTCCATGAATGAGTCTGAGCAGTAGAGACTCCAATAAATCAAAAGAGTTTTATTGGACTGTTTTGATAGGTTGTGGATTATATTTTTAGTATCAACTAACACAATTTGTATCTTATTTTTCAAATATGAATGTACTTAAGGAAAGATAACTTTTAAGAGATCCTGGTTTCATTTTATATTCAATATGAATTGAAAAAAATGAATAGTAGTGGTTACACATTAGTATGGGGTTGAAATATGTATATCTCCAAAGTGAAGCATCGTTATAAAATGGTAAAGTTTCTTTCTATTTTTAGTAGTTCTTAATTAAAAATATATTCATAATAAATATGATATTGTACATTATATATATATATTCAAAAAAATATTCTAGACATATATATATAATACACATCTTTTTTTCATTGATTAAATCCACAATAATCTCCTAACATATTGCAATATTTAAAATTAAAATCATTCAAGATATCAACAAATTCCCATAGAAATATCAATTATTTACTCCATTGAATATAATTCTTTTAATCATTTATAACAAGGCTTTGAATTGGTCATATAAATTTCTCTGAATAGTTCTTTACTTCTATCAACACCATTTCAAAAAATTAAATATAATATCACAGATTTAAAAACTCTATAATTGAATAGTGAAACATAGGATTCTTTCATGAAATGAAGAAACATCAAACATAAGTTTCAAAATATAGTGTTGATCAGAAAATTAGTGTCGATATACCATATTTGTTTCCTTAAATGTTTCTTTTATTCCCAACATAGGCTCTCTTTTACTAACTTTTCTATTTTTTTAAACATAATTTTATGGAACCAAACATTACTAAAAATATTGAATATTTGATCAATATGTGAAATTCCAAATGTAGGGTTCATTCCCTATTTTATTCTTATAAACATAGGGTATGAATAGTGTTCCTAGAATATGTTAAAAATAATTTTAACACTTATTAAATATTTCCCATTGGTCAATGTCCTTGAATATAATTCTAAATTAAATATTTCAATGAATTTTAATTTCATAAAATTCACTTAAATTAATTTCATCTGTTAAAAAATCAAGGTTATTTTTAGCATCAAAATCAAAAAGATTTACATATTGATGTTGATAAAATACATGCCCAACATTTCCCCTTTATTAATAATTCTTATATCCATCATTATTAAATCTATAAACATATGATCTCTCTCAATCCCCATTTTGGACACCACATCATGATCATTATTTCTTAAATAATTAACTATATTATTTTCTACCCCTAAGTGGAAGTGTATTGAGAAATCATAGTCCATGAGTTACTTGAGTTTCCATATTCGACTTATCTCAATATCTTTCTATGAAATTCTCTGTTACAAACACTTCTGATCTTTGAATATAACCCATATTTCAACATAAAGATAATTTAATCATATATTACAAAAACAATTTATAGATTCTAAATCAATATCATGATTTGGATACATCTATTCATGATTCTTTGACTACCTTGATGAATTAGATATTATTTTATAACTCTAAAAAAGGACTCAACCGTGTCCCTTCTTCGATGCATCACTATATATCAAAGATACATTTTTTCCTGACAATAGTGCTAAAATAGAATAATCCCCTAATATTCTACCCAATTCATCAAAACATTTGTAACATTCAGTTACCCATATTAAAATTCCCCTTTATTAGTAATCATGGTTAATGTCTTATCAAATCTAGAAATTGTTTTACAGATATTATTGATATTAATGAGAGAAACTAATGAAACGACACAACATAATTATGTTAGTTGGTTTAGGAAATTATTTGACTACTATTTTCATTTCTTGATCAACTAAGAATTAATTATATGAATTAATATAAAAAATAAAAGTAACATTTTTAATACATAATTCACACTTTCAAAATTTTATACATAACAATTTTATTCAAAGTGTCTAGCGAGTGATCTGCAGGTGCTTCTCATATTCCACATAGATTTCAGACTAAACCAGATGTAATTAATAAATAAAACAACAATATTATCATGCTATTATATGAATACTATATTAATTAGATATATAAAAACACAAGGTGCATTAATCAATCCAAATGGAATTACTATAAACTTGTATAGTCTATACCTAGTTTAAAATGATATATTTTAAATATATTCCTACTTTAATTGAAATTAATGATACACATAACTAATGTTAATCATTGAAAAAAATTGGTATCGATGATGTTAATAATATAATTCATTAGTGTGAGATAGAGGACAATTTTTCTTTCTCCTAAAAGCATTGATTTCCCCTTAATAAGTGCATAGAATCATAGTTTCATCATTCTTCTTATAGAATTGAATAGGGGATCCCCAAGGTGATACACTAGGTCGTATAAAATACTATCACAAAAATCCTATATCTATTTATTAATCTCTACATATTCCATAGTGGTCATTCTATATAGATCCTTTGATGATGGTTTTTCTTCAAGGATAAAATCAATGGAAAAATAAACATCATGTTCTTTTGGATGTCCATGTAATTCCTCATTAAATAAATCAATGTATTCCTATAAAAAATGTGTGTCCACTGTTTGAAGATCACCATTTTCATCTATATAATGTGTCTTCTCATCCTACTAATTAAACTCATTCGGAAATGCTAATAGAGGGGAATCTAGACTTGATTTGGATGAAAAAGTATCCCATATAATATCAAGGAATTCTAAATATTCCTCATGAATCATTATTTCCATATTTTTTCATAATTTTTTTCATTATATTTATTAATACAATCCATAAAAATTATTATATTAGTATCCGAAATATGTGTAATAATCCTGTCTGAAAAGGGGAATGTGTATCGGTGATAATAGGAGTTAAACTGGTTCAACCTAGGGGATTAGCCCTAGGTGGTGGGAGGGGATTTTAATATCATAACATAGCTAGACGAGATGAAGGGGTGAGGTGAATTCATGATGTGGGCTAGTATTCCCTTGGTATAGTTCATGGCTGGTAATGGTCTAATGGACCTCATGTATTCTGGCAATCCTTACACCTGGTGCAATAATCAAAGGGGTGGTTGCCGATGTTGGATCACACTTGATCGGTGTATCTCCATCATTCACTCCATTTCCATGTTCCCAAATGAAAATGTTATCCACTTGACCCAAAGAATTTCTGACCGCTCTCTGCTCCTGTAATCTCTATATAGGATGGAGGTCCCATAAGATCATTTCATGTTCTCCAACATGTGTGTGTGTGTGATCCAGACTATCACCACATAGTGTCGAAGGTTTGGAATGAACCTCTATGGAGCCACTCATGGGTGTCTTTTCATTCCAAGATGAAGAGGCTGAATTAGGAACTCAATATGTGGGATAGGCCCTTGCCCCCATTTTATGGGGAAGTGGTTGTGCTAAAACAGGACATCGAGAGAGTTGAGGCCAGTCTCAAGGAGAGATGGGATGACATGGTGTTTGATGAACTCAGTAAGAAGAATAATTCTCTGGAAGTGATGTTGCATTCACATGAAAAAAAATTGGAGATAATTCTCCAGGACTAAATGGCTCATGACAGGAGACAAGAACATTATATACTTTCATGCATGCATTAGGGAGAGGTGGAACATTGTGAAACCCAATCGAGTTATGGATGATTTCACGTACATAGTGGATAAGGAGATGGTTGGGGGATGGACTTATTGTTTTTAAAAGACCTACTTGTGGGAAATAATGAGAATATCCATTGGGTGTATCCCTCGGGGGGACTCATCTTTGGGAAGGGATCCAGAACCTTGTCTCTATACAAGATAGTGCTTTGCTTGAAGGAATTATTATGGAATATGTGGTGCATGCGACCATGTAGAATCTGAATCTTGAAAGTGCATCGGGACCAGAAGGATTTATGGGTTCATTCTACAGAGGCTCTTGGTAGCTAATAAAATGTTATATTATCCTTTCCATTTAGGACTTCATTCAAGGGGGTGTCCTTCCTCATATCACGTAAGTGACTACTCTGGTTCTCTTGATGAAGATCAACGACCCATCTTCCCTCCTCCATTACCAGAAAGTAAGAATCTGCAAAATTCCCTATAAAATCTAAGAAATCATAATCAATAGGACATTGTCCAGCCTTCTCACTCATTGGATATCCATTGAACAATATTGATTTTTCAAAGACCATTCGATTCAAGGAGCCATAGCGATGGCGTAGAAGATGTAGAGAGATATAAATACAAAATCCTGTGGCTCTAAAGTGGTTTTTAAGTTTGATATGAATAAATAATATGATAAGATGGGGTAGGGATTTATAAATAGGGTTATTGATAAGATGGGGGTCCCTAAATGGGCCTGTGATATCATCTTCAGGTGTGTTTTCTCATTGTGGAAGGTGGTTTCATTTATGGGGAGAACAAATGGTTTCTTCATGGTAGTTCGTGGACTTCAATAGGGTGATCCATTATCCCTAAGCATATTTATCCTAATATTGGAAACTCATAGTAGGTTGATAAATAAAGGTGTATACAATGGGGACATTCCTCCATACCATCGAAAGTATAGTCTCCCCATAATATCACATTTGATGTATGATGATAACACATTAATATTCATAAATGCTAGGTGGAGGTCCCTCAATGTGTTTAACAGGACCCTTGTGGAGTACTTCCACTAGAGTGGGCAGATCATCAATAGGGAGGATAGTAGTTTCTAAGTATCTAACTCATGCAACTCGAGTAGGGTAGATAGTATGGGCTACGATCTAGGCATGCGGTGAGGCTCTTTTCCCATGGAGTATTTCGGGAACCCTATATCCCCAAGAAGAATATAAATCGGGGACTTCAACAAAGTAGTTAATAAAATAATGGAAGGATTTATGAATTGAGAAAACCACTTCTTATCTTTCGGGGGATAGATCACTCTTGTGAATAGTGTACTCTCAACAGTACCAGTGCATGCTCTAGCTTCTACAAGTGTGCTGAAGGGTGTTATTAGGTCCATTTATATAATCCTTCCTCGCTTCATTTTGGATGTGTTATTAGAGGGGAAGAGGCATTGGGTGTTGTGGGTAAAGATGGACCAACCCATCTATGAATATGGAATCAATGTTAGGTGTTTGGTGGATACAATTCATGCCATATGTAATAATCTTGCATGGTAAATCATGGAAGAATGTACCCTTTGGGGGAAGAATATGTCCCGAAGATACAGGTCCGGTGATGCAACTCCATTAGACAGGGGGTCGTCTCGGTGGTCCTCGGTATGAAACATCATCCAAAGTCTCCTCCCACACTCAAAATGGATTATTAGGGAGGAAAAAAACCTCAAATAGTATAAAAATTAGTTGGGTAGTGTGATGGGATATCCAGGATTCCGAGATCCCACTATCTCATTCTGTGAGGTAAGCATGCATCCTCGGTTTTTCGGATTGGTTCTAGATGCACCTCAACAAGCAGTTTTTTTACTCTATTATTATTAACTCTGAGAAAGATAGGTACATCAATACCCCTTCCACCATATGTAAGTTTAACATGAAATTTTTTTATAGGAGTAACATCCTTTCAGGGCAGTAGGTAAGATATAATAGTATGTATTGTTGAAACAAAATTCTTACTAAAGATAAATTCTTCACACAGAGGATCCGAAATAATGTTATACCCTCTGATGAAAAGATAAAATATTTAGGCATTATCCTAGATTTATGCATTCATTTTTGTGTGGATAAAAAGGAAGAGAACATGAATCACATATTTTTCAAGGGAGAATGGTCTTGAGAGATGTGGAGTTTCTTTAGTGTGCTCACCGGGTACTCTTCCCATGCTAACAAAACATAGCTGTTCAAGGAGACAAAGAGTTTGTACCCATGTGGTACAAAATTTTTCCTGGCATCCAAAAGACCCAGGATCAAATCTGGGCAGGGAAAAAATTCTGGTACTATAGCAGTACTGTAGTAGGGCACTGTAGCAGCACTGTAGTAGCCGTAGAACTGTAAAAACGGTGGGACTATAGCGGCAGAGGTACTGTAAAATAACTGTAGTGGTGGTGATACTATAGCAGAAACTATAGCAGTGTGGATACAGTAATAGAACAATTTATCAAGGGGTCCTTTGGGCCAAAATGGTCTTTCAATACTTGTATTCCAGCCACTTGGCCTTGGGTCTATGGGATTTTTAATGGGTCTCCATATACCAAGTCTAGAAAAGAGGTATTTTCTTTAATAATAAATTGAGGCTTCAACACCATACTTTAAAAAATGACTGGTTCAGGGAGTGATGGTTCCAGGGGATCAACTGGTCAATGATGGAGGTTGAAGCGCAGTCCATCATCTTTAATACAGGATGCTGATCTTTATGGAAAGCAAGGAATTGAGCCAGGTTTGAGGGGTTCTCTTCCATATGTAGATCTTTTGGGACCCGAACATGATGTATTCTTATTAACATGATCAGTCATGATGAAATTGAGAAGGAGGAAACATCCCTTCAAAAAATGTAGGAATTATAGAGTGAGACTCGTTAGAATTGTTCCAAGGCATAGGGGAGTTGGATTTGTTGGGATCCCCCAGGGGGCGGTCTCAAGCTTAATAAAGATGGATCTTTTGTAATGGGTGATATGCAAGGGGGAGGAGTTGTCCGTGACCTCATGGGGATTGTGGTGTTAGAATTTATGGAACTTTTTGTAAGTGGAAATTCAATTTGGGTAGAGGCTCTTGCGGTTCTTATAGGGCTATCTAAGTACAGTCATAGCGACATTATTATTGTGCAATAGAAAACAGACTCCTTGATTGTTCATAATGCTTTTCTGGGTAAAGGCACTAATCCCTGGTCAATTTCTTATAAAATTCAACAATGCAAGTCCCTCCTTAACAACAATTTTAGAGTCACTCATACATGGAATTAGGGGAACAAAGTGGAAGGATACTTAGCCTCTCTTTCGGTCCCTGATACCCTCGTTTTTTTCCATTAGAATGTGTCTCATTTTAAACCAGAGGGGTTTGACTTAATCTTGGGTGATTCCCTTGGCCTTCATTATTTATAGCCCCTAGGTATGGTTTATCTCTTCCTTCTATTGTCCCTCTTAGTACTCGTTTAGAATAAAAATTATAATGTTGTATAGAAAAATCCATTCATGTGGTACTAGGGAAACCAATTAAGGAACAAAACATGATGGAAAATTCTAAGAGGGCCTGAGAGATTATTATATGTTTGATGAAAATAGTTATTTGTATAAATAATTAAAGGGGGATAATGTAAATTTATTAAGAAAAGGGGGATAATTCTCTTATTTTAAAAATCTATAATGGATTATCATAATTCTATTATTTTACATGTTTATTTAAAATCTAGTTCCCAAGAGATTTCTAAAAAACTTTATTTGATATAAACTGTAATAAAACAAACACTGTTAACATAGATATAGTGTCTAATTTATTCTATTGGCATAGATACAAGTAATAACACTATATTGGATCAATAAGTTAAGAATTCTTGGAAACTAGATACATACATAATTCCTATATAGAAAATAAATAGTATAAAAACATTCTTGCATAACTTATTTTGTTCCCAAAATCCTTTTTTATACCTTGTATAATGAAAAAAATAAAGGGTGAGATATGAATATTAGTAAGAGTTATGTATAGTAAAATCAATCTTGAATCAATAAGGCTTAATTAATATTTCATGGGAAATAACTAGAAAACATTTTATTTAATAAATTTTTTAAAAAGAAATAGATACAAGTATAATAGTAATCTCATGAATAATAATTATAAAATTATCAATAAAGTAAACTTATAGTATTTGATATCATAATCTCAAAAATCATGGTGTCTCTATCATCAAGACCAAGAAACAATACTATTTAAAAGAACATATAAATACCCATTTAGATGGTCTAAATAATTTTTATCTTGATAAAAATTAGTGAATCGATGGGATATATAATTTTTTCCCCACTATTAATTCATGTCCAATACATTCCACATATATAAATTGATCAATTTTATTCATTAATTATATTATTTATCAATAATTATCTATATTTATTAAGGAGTATAAAATATCAATATTTACTTAAAAAATAAATTTCAATGTAAAAAAATTATGTGTAAATTTTATAACCTTTAGAAAATAGTAATATAAAGGATACAAATAATATAGTCATTTAAAGGAAATTTATTGTTCATTGATTAAATGATAGTGATTTTTTATACAGAATAATAATAACCATAAATTTAGTAATAGATAAAACATAAACTTCAATACATTGGAAATACATGTTTTGAAATAAATTTGAGTATATTTAAGAATAAAATAAAATGGATACAAAAAGCGTTCCAAGAAGAGTTTGCATTATAATATGTTGGAAATACTATAGAATAATCCAATGCGTGTAAAACATGTAAGGATGGGGGAATGTTTTTTTAGATCGTATATGATAAAAAACATTAACTTTGTCTTCTCATAAAGAAAGATGAAAATGACCCATTTTGGGAAAACATTAGAAATAGTAACTTCATATCATGTAAAAAGTTCAAGGATAACTTGAAATATACTTTTCAAAATAATTTTATTTAAAATAACAAGGATTTTCATAAAATAATATTTAATTATTGGAAATGGGAGAATCATATAGCTCATTTAGAATATAAATAAGATTGGTTTTTCATTTAATAATTCATCATGAAATAGAAACACGAATTGAATTTTAAATAATGATTAATAAATAGATAGTAATGTTATAAATCTCATAGGGTTGTTATACACACTACATAATATTAAATATGTTTATATTCCCCAATATGTCTTAGTGGAGTGTAGATAGAATCAAAATCCATTACCTCATGTTTTATATTATTTGAATATTATTTAACCTCATTTCTAAGGTTTTTTAACATGTTTTTAATTTATAAAATAATAATTCTATCGTTTATAATACTATATATGCTCCTCCTATGACATATTATCAACCATTTTTCCCTAATAATTCACTATTATCATTTCTTTGGGTATTAACTACTTTATATTATCATGCATTTTTTCTTGGAAGTCCCATCCCTTAAAATTTTATTATTATTACATAATATTCCTAATTTTTATAATTATATAATTATCATACATATCCATTAAATCTATCCTCATTTCCTTCTATGAAATTGGAAATAAAAAATGAAAAACATAACTACTTGGAGGTGGCATTCCACTGTAACGCTTGGGCACCATTATAACTTCATAGTGGATTTAAATGTAATAATTTATATATTATATTAAAATTATATTGGAATATTTATTTCATAAATATCATATATATTAATTATTTTGGTCTTTATCACCATACAAGTAAAGTGGTGATGAAAAAAAGACAAGCAACATGGCGTAGAGGCAATAAGTTGTATGTACGCAAGAGTGGTGTTTTTTATATTTAGAGGATAGAAAAACATAGAATATTGTTTGAACATAATGATAATAAAAACTCAATTTCATTATGATATTTGTTTTACTATATTATTATTTTTAAAATATATTTAGATTATATTTAAGAATTAATAAATTTGAAAGAGTTTGGACAGATGATTACCTCTTCTTCAAAAGATCTCATTTAGATATTTTGTTAATGTACATAGGGTTGATATTGTAAGAATAAAAAAATATAATGAAATTACCTAAATATTTTTATAATATAATAATTGTTTGTAAGATCAATTTGGCCTAATGTGATGTGAATAATTATGAGAATTTGTGTCATTTTATAAGGGAGTGGAGGGTTATTCTTGGATGTTCATAAATTATTAAGTTACTATAAATTATTTTTCATTAAAAATGGTGAAAAAGTGATGTAGTTGAATTTAATGATTATTCTGAGTTGATATAATATCATCAAAAAAAAGTTTGATATCTTTTGGTTATGGTTTCACCCTTATCATTTAGGTTTAAACCTGTATTAACAGTTTCGATAATTACAGTATAATTAATTATTTCAACTGATTAAGGATAATAAATGTTTCCATAAAATGTTAAAAGACCCCTAAAAAGCCATGGATTTTGTTTCTAACCATATACTATTCATTATTATTAATATATTTTTTCTACAAAATATAAATTATTTACAAAAATATTATTTATTATATGTAATCAATAATTCCATTTTTGACACTACTAATTTAATTCATTGTTAATTGCATAAATATAAATAAAAAATTATAATATAATACTTTAATAGATCGCTATAATGTTATATGTATCTACAAAATTCATGTAACACAATCATTCTGTCATATTAAATTATTTTTAGTATTTTTAAAATCATTTATTTTTTTTTCTTTTAATTAAATAAATGTACTTTTTAGCATTGCTCAAAAAATTTAGTTAATTATTCCTTCACTAAAAATTAACAAACTGAGAATTATACAAAAATTAATTATCTTTAAAATTAAATGTTATTTCCAAAGGTTTGTTTTATTTTTTTCTATAATAAAATATTATAAAGATAAATAGTAAAATAATGATTTTTTTCCCTTGAATATCACTTAAATAATGTCATGGTCAATATCAAATCCTAGATGAAAATGTTATAATTTTAAATTTTGGATTATTATAGATGAAACTAACTCATTCTATGAAATTCTTTCATGTTCTAGGTTTATTTTAAATGTCAGATCACATTATTTTTTACCATAAATAACTAATTTACCTTTACCATGGTGAAAATTATTTTTTATGGTTTCTTTTAATAATTACCAAAAACAAAAGGGACCTATTTACAAAATGTTTACATAATGATTCCAAATATAGAATTAATTTCTAATGATTTAATTTCAATAATTAGTAGAAATTAATTTAATATTAAAAAAATGAAACACAATAAACTTTTTTTCCAGAAAATAACCTTTTTAATTACAAAAATGTTTTTATAATAAATAAGATCATAAAATTGAATCAAATAACCATAATTATGATATTCATAATATTAAATAACTGTGTTAATTTTTAAACTATTTTAAAAAAATCGAGACTTTTAATTAATTGTATAAAAAATATAGTCTTTAATAAAAAGAAATATTATTCATTATTGACTAGAAAATCATTATTTATAGAAACATCCCAAAATTTCACTCATGAATAATATTTATATAATATTTTAAAAAATGACGTTCATTTTTAAAAAATCAAAATGTGGAAAAACTTATTTATATTATTTTCAAATAAAATAAAATAAAAATCTTTTTTATGGAAATATATTTTTTAAGAACAATATGAATTTACAAGAAAAAGAGTGTTTATGAACATTAAATATATTTATTAAATTTTTATTCCTATTCATACTTTATTATTAAATGTCTATGATATAAATGTAATTTTTAAATAACAATATTCTTTGGTTTGATTTGTATTTTGTGATGTTTTATATACTATAAAAAATAGTGTTATTTTAAAATATATGGATAATGTATGATGTGAGTAGGAAATTTGAAGGTAGAATCTAAAAGTTATTTAGGGAATATTTTTTTAGAAAATTATTATAGTAGATGGAACATGGTTTATAATGGGATATATAATTCATGAACCAACAACATGATGCACAATAATCTGGGTTATAACTGGTTATTGACACTAGTCATTCATGGGGTATATGGGCTTAGGTTAGTTCCATATCAAGGTTTTCATAGTGGTCACAATTGTTAGATCAGGTTTATGTGGGTTAGGCACTGTAAATCCAAAGTGGTTCTGTGGAAACATGATTGGCGTTCAGATATAGAATTCATCAATTTGAGTGAGAATTCATAATTGATGTAGGTTAGAAATCTCTTTTGGGGGACCAACATGACTTCATATGGATGATAAGTATTATAGTGGGGGAGAATTTATGATATCATGTCTCAATCGACATTTGAAATTTTAGGAAACATTTAAATTTTCAAACTATTGGTCATGTCATTTAGAGAATCAGAATTCATAACTCATCTATAGTGTTTTTGAATGATTAAAGCTAAGTAACACACTCAGATATTCGCTAATTTATTCATTTTCCTATAATTCTACTTTACATTTCCCTATTAATAGATCGTGAATCTAATTCCACTCGGGAATGGTGGAATCATATTCTTATGTTGGTGCTTTTACTATTCCTTTGAAGAGAGCATCCGAACATGTCTTCCCTGATTTTTATGTGTTGTTTCAATGAGGTATGCCTATGGGGATAATTTTCAAAAAAACAACTATTATTAAATTTAGTTAGATATTTTTGATGTTGTGTGTTATAGATCTTTACAAATTCTTGGATGGGGAGTAAGCCTTTGGTTCTTATTAGTTTTTCAGTCCTCATTCATTCTTGATGAGGAAAAATGGGTTGTAGATGTATTGGATAGTCCTGGAAGGGCATTGAAAGTGGATTTTAGACCTTCAAATAAAGGTGTAAATCTATGTTAAAATATAGGGGGTCTATCATACTTTCCCACATATGTAAATTTCCCATGTGTATGTGTAGTGTGATGTGCTCAAGTATTGGAATAGATGGTGAGGGACCCATAATGAAATGAAATAATATGTTTATTAATTAAGAAAACTGTTAAACTAAAAAAATTCATGTTAAAATAAATACAAGTCTTTAACCATTTAACGGGGAAATGATCCAAGGAATACTTCTTTCCCTTGGGAAAAAACTAAATTCCTTAGATGATAAATTTCATTATCTTTATATTATATCATTCCTAAATATTAAAGTGGAGCTTGATAGGGATCCCTATTTGGAAATGCGTAAGAGAGACTGACCAGCCCTACACATATAAAATAATATCACTTTATTTAAGTGTCACGACCTGTCCTCGGGGCCTGTGTCGTGACTACCCCAAGCCCGCCTTCTATAGGCCAAGGGCTGGCGACTAGCACCAAAGGCGTAAATCCTGATAACTGGGAAGACATTGCCTTTATAAAAGAAAACAAGCACCACAGAGTAAGCAAGCGGAAAAAGTAAACACTAAGTACAAGAGAAGTGCTGAAAAGTAAATGGTCTAGAATACAAACCCAAAAGAAAGTACAACTACAAATGAAAAAGTACAACAGAAAATATAACAGCTGGAAGGACGGAAGCGGCTCCTGGGTCGTCCTCCTCAGATCCTACCTGAAGGGTAGGTACAGATGGCGCAGCTCCTGGTCGTCCACCACAGATCCTACCTGAAGGGTAGGTACAGATAGCCTCCTCCACGCTCTCGTCCGTCAACCTCCTCCGTGTGTCATCTCTCCGTGAAGTCCTCCTCCAGATACTGACTCGTCGTGTGGTCCACCACCTGGTACCGTCCAGTCCTCGAACACTCGGCCTCTGTCAGCACTGTCCGTCATCTGCAACCAACACAATGAGGTTCGGGCATAGCCCGTGCTGGGGTGAGTATAGAGATACTCAGTAGGGACCCAGAGACCCTCAAGGTCTCACAAAAACCAACAAGGATAACCACAAAGAAGATCTCAACAGATAACCTCTACTTAGGTATATGCCCATACATATACCTAAGTTATCAAGTAACCCATCTCAATCATTTGGAAACATAAGGTTTTTGAAATCAACGGATAACCACTACCCAGGTATATGCCCATACATATACCTAAGTTATCAAGTAACCCATCTCAATCATGAGGAAACACAAAGGACAAAAGTCTTAGCTCAAACCAGGATTTTTCATTATCGAAACCGTAACTGCTGAAGAGCTCCGTCTCTGGAGTGTACAGTGGTCCTGTCATGACTCCGAGGTACTGTTCACTAACCTAAGACTTCTGAGGTACTCCTCCTGTCGAGTACCGCGTGTCAGTCACCCAGAAACAGTAGTGCTTCCCGCCGAGGTATGTCACCCAAACACAGTAGTGCACACCCTCTAGTAGCCTGCTGAGGTACTCTCCGGACGAGTACTATGGGTCTGCACTGTCACACAGGTAGTGCTCCGTCCGCCATGGGTCTGCACCTCACAAAGTAGTGCTCCGTCCACTGGGCTTGTCGACTCACTCCAAGTCGAGTCGGTCAAGCAGTCGTTAGGTCTCAGCTAGCTACACGATCTCCGTAATCCGTACGCTCGTCTCTGGGAGGGTCTGCTCCACGATCTATAGGTCGATACTCCAAGTATCTCAAAGTCCCACGAAGAAGTATCTCAAAGGATAGCCTCGTCATAGGGGTCTCAACGCAACAGAAGGTGCGTCAAACGGACGCCCGGTCTGTGAGTTACTAGCCTTTTCGTCCCAGGGGCCTGGTTGGTTTCGTGAGCGAACCAATCCCGACCGTATCTCAACTGTACCCCGAACTCTCATAGGGTATACTCATAGGGACCGTTTCTCAACGTGATCATCAACGCCGCTGACGGTTCGTCAAACGGACGTCCTGTCTGTAAGATATTAGATTTTCCGTTCCAGGGGCCCGGTTGGATTTCAGGTAAAATCCAATCCGGCCATATCCAACTACGTCCAAAACTCGGGCGAAGTATTCCAAAAGTTCCATCTCATCAAGAGGAATTCAACGAAATAGACGGCGCGTCAATCGGACACCCGGTCTGTAAATTATTGGCTTTTTCGTTCCAGGGGCCCGGTTGGTTTCCTGAGCGAACCAACCCGACCGTACTCCGACGACATCCAAACCTCGAGCGGAGTAATCCAAAATATCCATCTCACTTAGAGGAATTCCACAAAGTCGACGACACGTCATTCGGACATCCGGAACTCAAGTTACCAGCGTTTCCGCTCCGAGGGCATGTTTGGTTTCGTGTACGAACCAACCTGGCCGAACCCAAAGTTCTCCGAAACCTTGAGTGTAATATACCGAAACGACCGTCGGGATCCAAGGATCGCGTTGCCGCTGACGGAGCGTCAATCGGAGGTCTACAACTTAAGATATGGGCATTTGACCGAAGGTTGTCCGAAATGGGTGTCTGGGCCCGGGCCGACCCGGCCTGACCCCCCCTGGGTCGGCCGAACCGGGTCGGCCTAGCCCAGTCGGTGACCCAGCCCGGCCCGGCTGGTGGCGCGGCGGCGTGGATAGCGCGGCCTTTGTGCCGCGCGTGAGCCAAGGGAGGGGCGTTTCCCCTCTTTTATGAAACGGCGACCCCTTTAATTGGGGCCGCTTGAATCCAGCCGGGGAAATTTATTTTCCCCGATTCCTCCCCTTCCGGCCGGCCCGACCTGGCCGGCCGGTTCCTACTCAACGGGACTGGCAATGGCCGGTCCCCTTCCGGCTCCGACGCCGGCGGCCCGGTCCGGCCGCCGGTCACCTTGCTCCACCGCGGCCCGGAACCGGCCACGACCCTTGTCGTCCGGCGCGGTGCGACAGCACCGTGCCCCTCCACCGCGGCCCCGCTCCGGCCGTGGCGCCTTCGATTTCCTTCGACGCGGCGCGACGGCGTCGCGTTCTTAGACTTCTTTACACGACACGACACAACGGCGTCGCATAATACTTGTTGTGTGATTCCCGCGTGGTGCGACGACACCACTCCATTCTGTTCCATCTACAAAGAATCAAACATGAACATAAGAGGGGGGTTCGGCCGTGTTTGTGCGGACCGGCCCCCCTCTCGTTAAACGATATCACCTAGTCGAAAATCCACAATAATCGATAAACTAGATTCATGAACGGAAAAATAATTAAATAAAATAATCCCTTACATTATTTCCATAAAAAAAGGTAAACTTCAACCCGCAATTAAATACCTACGTGGATCAACTTAATAAGGAGTAGATCCGTGTTCCTTGTTTAGAAAGAAACATTATGGAAAAAGAAATATTCCCAACTTAAATCCCTACCTCGGAATCGAAGTTCGTCGATCGATGACGAAGTTGCGGAAAGAAGACGAAGAGGTTCATCGTTCTTTGCATCCACCAAGCTCTTCCAAACCGAGTTGCATTGGCTGGTGGAAGACGTTCCACGTCGGTAGGTGTCTGGGGAAGAAGTCGAAGAGGATCGGCGTTCTTCGTCGGTGGAGCGTTCTTCGTTTTTGAAGATAAGCTTCTTCCCAAGTGTTGGGCATCGTGGTATTTTACCAGCGCTCCGTCGCTTGGTGAAGCCGTCCCCAAACCCTCTCCCAAGATCCCTATATATAGGAGAGGGGGAGAGGTATGTAACCATTTTGGTTACATAACTTTTTTTTAAAAAAAGGGGTCGGGTGAAATAAATTGCTTTGACACAATTTATGAGGTCCGTTGGAACCACTTAAGAGGGGAGGGTGCCAAGGAGTTTCTCTCCATTTAATGGGGAGTTGAGGAATTAAGAGGCTCTCCCTCATTAATGAGGGAGAGTTGATAGGTTTCCTCTCCTCCCATTAATAGGGGGTTAAGCCCCATGTGGTCCCTACCATAATAAACCACCCACGGGAGGTTTAGTTCGGGTGGGCCCCACCACCATAACCTCTAAAGGGAGGTTAAGGTGTGGTGGACCCACCTCTAACCTCCATGAGGAGGTTTCAACCACCACACTCCCAATGGCGGCTGAAATAAAATAAAGTGCATGACATGTTATTTTATTATTAGTCTTTTTTTAAAGAAAACCCAAAAACTAACTTCCGATCTCGATTAAACGCAACTACGGAAAAGTCTTTTTAAGAAAATACCGGTGTTGCGAGTTTATCGGTGCCTTTAGATTTAAATTCTGAGCACCGGTTCAAATGATAGAAAAACCCGCTCGTTCGTTTACTGAACATACCCGAGCCAAACTTCGGAAATTGATTCCGGACACACCGGGCCTCGGAATCAGGGGCCGTCAGAAACACCGTTCTTGTAAAATCCCAAAGAAAATTAGAAAAAAATTTCCCTTGAATTTTACGAGTCTTTACATTACTCTCACCTCAGGGATTTACGTCCTTGTAAAGCTTTAACATAAACTAGGGATACAAAAACGGTACTGAGCACGCATATGAGCCTTCCGCTCCTGTGTGCTCACCCGGAGGTTCCTGTACTGCCCGTGAAAGCGCACCCGAGGAATAGGCCTTCCTCGAAGGATCCGCTCCTGTCGATCCTCGATCCCCACTGGAACCTCCGTGAAAGACACTCCATTTCCATCGTACATCTCCTCATGGTTGATGATATGCGAAGGGTCGAGCACGTATCTCCTCAGTTGAGATACGTGGAAGTCATCGTGAACCTGGTGCAACTGAGGTGGATGGTTCAAGAGGTAAACCACCCCGCCTACCCATCTGAGGACCTATAAAGGTTCTTTGAACCTCGGAGATAACTTTCCGCCTTGGCCACATCTCTGTAAACCTCGTTGAGGTGAGACCGGTATTAGGACGTGATCTTCATCCTCGAACTCCAGAGGTCTCCACTTCCTGTTAGAACTGGAACTCGAAACGACTGTTGCTACGAGGGTAAGGTTGACCGATTCAAGAGTGATCGGTCATACCCTCCCGTACATGAGTTTAACTTGTGCTGCCCAGGGTTTCCTTTTCGCCGACCAAGGGAAACCCATCCCGACGTTTTCCTAAAACCGTCAATTTGAGTATGAACAGTTATTGCCCATTCCATACTTAAACTAACGTCGTAAGGCCTCAACACTGCCACCAAGAGATTCCAACCAGAACTCTCGCCTCGAGGGTCTGACCACACCGTCGGCATAAGTGTGATTATCGAGTCTCCTCCCAAGGTATCTCCAGACGTGAGGGTCAAGTCCACGGCTTACCGGAAACTCTATGTCTGAAATAAGATTTGTGAAAGCAAGGAATGATTCATATCGACATCCGTTACTACAGCAGCTAGTAGTAGACACAGACTGTCCCTTGAATCATTTCTAGAGCCATTGGGTCACACTCCTTGACCACATGAAGCCGCACTCTTCCCCCAGCCTCCAGCTTCCTGAGCCTGGCGGGGATAACTAAGGCGGGTGGTTGTAGCATGTTAAGATGTACACCACCTCATGCTGCTTTCCTAGCTCTGCCTCCACGTCTGCTGCTTAGTAGACTCATCTCTCCTTTAAGATTCCTTTTCTTTAGCATTTAACACGCTCGAGTCTCTAAGACTGGATCCGGTTTCCAGTTTCTTACTGCACTGTGCAGTCTTCATCCGCTCCTGGATGATCTGCACCTGCTTTTCCTATGATCTGAAAGAGCTGCTAAAATTTCTCCTTTGCCGAAAAGAGAAACCCGACCTCATCCCCCCTGTATGAACCATGCCCATTGCCTAATACAGTCAATCCCGACATGAATGATGCATTCATTCCATGGATGACGTCGTAAGGCATCGACGTAACTACCAAGAGATCCAACTGTCACTCTCGCCTCCAAGGGTCGAGTCACACTATCAGCATCAGTGTGAGGTCACTGGGTCTCCTCTAGTAGAATTCTCAAAAGTTAAGTTCAAGTCAATAGTTTTAACCGGGACCACTCAGTATCAACCCAACAAAAGGATAGGAAAGCAAACAAAGATAAGTGTATTTTTATTATTGCATCTCATAGTACAAAGACACAAATACAACAGCAACATGGAACTAGAAGTACAAGAGACGTATCCACTAGTTCCGCTCCTGTCCACCTGCTCCTGGAGCTCTACTGCCTTGTCCACTGCTCGGCTATTGCTCAAGCACCAGCCGCTGCTTTTGTCTCGGTGGCTCCTCCAACAACTGCTGATCAACCGTACGAGGATTCGGACAGTCACGTGCCAGGTGACCCTTTCTTCCGCATGAGTAACACTGTCTGTTTCTGGAACGCCTGGCTCTGACCCCACCTCGGGTGCCCCGCACCACCGGTCCTAAAACCCGAGATCGTCCAACTACTAGTCTGGTCCTCCTGGACCTCTGCATCATCTGTTTACTGCCCACAGATGACTCGGCTACTGATCGAAAAACCCGTGGAAAAGGCAGAAGCTGCTGTACACGCTCGGGGTGTAGAGCTACTGGCAGAAACTCCACCCTGAAAAAGGTCTTGAAGTCTTCCCATGAGAAGGCCATCCCGTCGCAAAACTGAAACAAGTGGCTCCACCACCTGCCTGCTGCTGCCTGAAGGAGGCTGGCAGCAAAGATCACCATGAAGTCTGCCGGCATCCCTACTAGCTTGAAGACTCTCACCACAGCCTCCAGCCAATCCTCAACCGCCTGCGGGTCCGTCCCTCCCTGGAACCTGGGTGGCCTCTGGCGCTGGAACTCGTA
The DNA here is from genome assembly GCA_963277665.1 of Viscum album. Classification (NCBI taxonomy): domain Eukaryota; kingdom Viridiplantae; phylum Streptophyta; class Magnoliopsida; order Santalales; family Viscaceae; genus Viscum; species Viscum album. Next base: position 759,228,949 of record OY728130.1, on the reverse strand, counting down.
CAGTGCGCTCAAGCGACGTGCATCGCCTACTACTGGGGCTAGTGGCATCGGTGGCCCAACGTATGGTAGTACCGCTGGTGCCTCCGCCGGTGCCTCAACTGCAAGAGGGCCCTGTACCGAAGCCTCATCAATCGACAGGCTGTCAGCACGCACATCCCTCCGGGCTCTAGCTGGTCGTCCGAGAAAAGGCATCCAGAAAGAAACAACGTAACATGGTCAAACGATTATACCTGGTGAGCTGACCTGGTTTGAGCTGTTTTAAGGGAAAACCTTTGAAAACACACACACACAATCAGTGTTTTCGTGCACAAAGTCGGAAATCAATAGTCAGGGTCCTGGTGTATGGATACGTCGACCGCCCGCACCAACACTGGACTCCCTGAACTGAAGACCACACTCGGTACCCTTAACACTATTGCTTCACAGAAAGAAAATATCAGAGTTATAAGTTCTGCAGTAGAACCGAATCCTCTGATACCAATTTGTCACGACCCATCCTCGGGGCCCGTGTCGTGACTACCCCATGCCCGCCTTCCATAGTCCAGGGGCTGGCGACTAGCACCAAAGGCGTAAATCCTGATAACTGGGAAGGCATTGCCTTTATAAAAGAAAATAAGCACCACAGAGTAAGAAAATGGAAAAAGTAAACACTAAGTACAAGAGAAGTGCTGAAAAGTAAATGGGCCAGAATACAAACCCAAAAGAAAGTAAAACTACAACTGAACAAGTACAACAGAAAAGATAACAGCTGGAAGGACAGAAGTGGCTCCTGGGTCGTCCTCCTCGGATCCTACCTGAAGGGTAGGTACAGATGGCGCAGCTCCTGGTCGTCCACCATGGATCCTACCTGAAGGGTAGGTACAAATAGCCTCCTCCACGCTCTCGTTTGTCAACCTCCTCCGTGTGTTGTCTCGACATGAAGTCCTCCTCCAGATACTGACTCGTCGTGTGGTCCACCTCCGGGTACCATCCAGTCCTCGAACACTCGACATCTGTCAGCACTACCCATCATCTGCAACCAACACAACGAGGTGCGGGCATAGCCCGTGCAGGGGTGAGTATAGCGATACTCAGTAGGGACCCCGATACCCTCAAGGTCTCACAAAAACCAACAAGGATAACCACAAAAAAGATCTCAAAAGATAACCTCTACTTAGGTATGTGCCCATACATATACCTAAGTTATCAAGTAACCCATCTCAATCATGAGGAAACACAAGGTTTGTGAAATCAACAGATAACCACTACCCAGGTATATGCCCATACATATACCTAAGTTATCATGTAACCCATCTCAATCATGAGGAAACACAAAGGTCAAAAGTCTCAGCTCAAACCAGGATTTTTCATTATCGAAACCGTAACTGCTGAAGAGCTCCGTCTCTGGAGTGTATAGTGGTCCTGCCACGACTCCGAGGTACTGCTCACTAACCTAAGACTGCTGAGGTACTCCTCCTGTCGAGTACTGTGGGTCAGCCACCCAGACATAATAGTGCTTCCCACCGAGGTATGTCACCCAAACACAGTAGTGCACACCCCCTAGTAGCCTGCTGAGGTACTCTCCGGACGAGTACCACGGGTCTGCACTGTCACACAGGTAGTGCTCCATCCGCCATGGGTCTGCACCTCACAAAGTAGTGCTCCATCCACTGGGCTAGTCGACTCACTCCAAGTTGAGTCGGTCAAGCAGTCGTCAGGTCTCAGCCAGCTACACGGTCTCCGTACTCAGTACGCTCGTCTCTGGGAGGGTCCGCTCCATGAGCTATAGGTCGATACTCCAAGTATCTCAAAGTCCCACGAAGAAGTATCTCAAAGGACCTCCTCGTCATAGGGGTCTCAACGCAACAGACGACATGTCAAACGGACGCCCGGTCTGGGAATTACTAGCCTTTTCATCCCAGGGGCCCGGTTGGTTTCGTGAGAGAACCAATCCCAGCCGTATCTCAACTGTACCCCGAACTCTCATAGGGTATACTCATAGGGACCGTTTCTCAACGTGATCATCAACGCCGCTGACGGTTTGTCAAATGGACGTCCTGCCTGTAAGCTATCAGATTTTCCGTTCCAGGGGCCCTGTTGGATTTCGGGTACAATCCAATCCGACCATATCCAACTGCGTCCAAAAATCGGGCGAAGTATTCCAAAAGTTCCGTCTCATCAAGAGGAATTCAACGAAACAGACGCCGCGTCAATCGGACGCCCGGTCTGTAAATTATTGACTTTTTCGTTCCAGGGGCCCGGTTGGTTTCGTGAGCGAACCAACCCGACCGTACTCCGACGGCATCCAAACCTCGAGAGGAGTAAGCCAAAAGATATGTCTCACTTAGAGGAATTCCACAAAGTCGACGGCACGTCATTCGGACGTCCGGAACTCAAGTTACGAGCGTTTCCGCTCCGAGGGCCCGGTTGGTTTCGTGTACGAACCAACCCAGCTGAACCCAAAGTTCTCCGAAACCTTAGTGTAATATACCTTAACGACCGTCTCGATCCAAGGACCGCGTTTCCACTGACGACGCGTCAATCGGAGGTCTACAACTCAAGATATGAGCATTTGACCGAAGGTGGTCCGAAACGGGGGTCTGGGCCCGTGCCGACCCGGCCCCGACCCCCCCTGGGTCGGCCGAACCGGGTCGACCCGGCCCGGTCGGTGACCCGGTCCGACAACCCGGACTGGCCCGGAGCCCCGGCCCGGCCGGCGGCGCGGCCAGCGCGGCGGCCAGCCTGCACGGCCAGCGCAGCGGCCATCGCGGCCTTTGTGCCACGCGTGAGCCAAGGGAGGGGCGTTGCCCCTCCTTTATGAAACGGCGACCCCTTTAATTGGGGCCGCTTGAATCCAGCCGGGGAAATTTATTTTCCCCGGTTCCTCCCCTTCTGGCCGGACCGACCTGGCCGGCCGGTTCCTACTCAACGGGACCGGCAATGGCCGGTCCCCTTCCGGCTCCGACGCCGGCGGCCCGGTCCGGCTGCCGGTCACCTTGCTCCGCCGCGGCCCAGAACCGGCCACAGCCCTTGTCGTCCGGCGCGGTGCGACGACACCGCGCCCCTCCGCCGCGGCCCCACTCCGGCCGCGGCACCTTCGATTTCCTTCGACGCGACACGACGGCGTTGCATTCTTAGACTTCTTTCCATGGCATGGTGCGACGACATCGCGTAATACTTGCCTTGTGATTCTCGCGTGGTGCGATGACACCACACCATTCCGTTCCATCCATAAAGAATCAAACATGAACATAAGAGCGGGGTTCGGTCGTGTTTGTGCAGACCGGCCCCCCTCTCGTTAAACAATATCATCTAGTCGAAAATCCATGATAATCGATAAACTAGATTCATGAACGGAAAAATAATTAAATAAAATAATCCCCTAAATTCTTTCCATAAACAAAGGTAAACTTCCAACCCGCAATTAAATACCTATGCGGATCAAATTAATAAGGAGTAGATCCGCGTTCTTCGTTTAGAAAGAAACATTATGGAAAAAGAAATATTCCCAACTTAAATCCCTACCTCGGAATCAAAGTTCTTCGATCGATGACGAAGTTGCGGAAAGAAGACGAAGAGGTTCATCATTCTTTGTGTCCACCAAGCTCTTCCAAACCGAGTTGTGTTGGCTGGTGGAAGACGTTCCACATCGGTAGGTGTCTGGGGAAGAAGTCGAAGAGGATCGGCGTTCTTCGTCGGTGGAGCGTTCTTCGTTTGCAAAGATAAGCTTCTTCCCATGTGTTGGGCGTCGCGGTATTTTACCAGCGCTCCGTCGCTTGGTGAAGCCATCCCCAAACCCTCTCCCAAGATCCCTATATATAGGAGAGGGGGAGAGGTATGTAACCATTGTGGCTACATAACATTTTTTTAAAAAAAGGGATCGGGTGAAATAAATTGCTTTGACGCAATTTATGAGGTCCGTTGGCACCACTTAAGAGGGGAGGGTGCCAAGGAGTTTCTCCCCATTTAATGGGTAGTTGAGGAATTAAGAGGCTCTCCCTCATTAATGAGGGAGAGTTGAGAGGTTTCCTCTCCTCCCATTAATAGGGGGTTAAGCCCCGTGTGGTCCCTACCATAATAAACCACCCACGGGAGGTTTAGTTCGGGTGGGCCCCACCACCATAACCTCTCAAGGGAGGTTAAGGTGTGGTGGCCCCACCTCCAACCACAATGAGGAGGTTTCAACCACCACACTCCCAATGGAGGCTGAAATAAAATAAAGTGAATGACACGTTATTTTATTATTAGTCTTTTTTTAAAGAAAACCCAAAAACTAACTTCCGCTCTCGATTAAACGCAACTGCGAAAAAAGTATTTTTAAGAAAATACCGGCGTTGTGAGTTCATCGGTGCCCTCAGATTTCAATTCCGAGCACTGGTTCAAAAGATAAAAAAACCTGCTCGTTCGTTTACTGAACGTACCCGAGCCAAACTTCGGAAATTGATTCCGGGCACACCGGGCCTCGGAATCAGGCGCCGTCAGAAACTACGTTCTTGTAAAATCTCAAAGAAAATTAGAAAAAAATTTCCCTTGATTTTTACAGGTCTTTACATTAAGGATGTGGTGTTATGATATATTATAGCTAACCTCAAATTCATTCATGATCTAAAGTCCAAACTCCTAATTTTATTATGAAATTAATGATCAGGGTGTGTTAATGGTTACATCATAGGGGTGTTATTTTTTAAATATTTAATATTTATTCGTCAGACTTTACATAGAAAGGACCCTGAGTTCGGTTCCTTGACCATAATAAGACCATGGTAATAGAGCATTGGTAAATGGTAGTAGTGGCTTTATGTATTCATCTAGACCGGGATTGATCATGTATGACCATTAAGGCCAGCCCCATAATCTGAAGGTTTTGGGAATTCGACCACCATCCAAATTAAAGATAATTATTAATAAATTATAAGAAATATCCAATGACTTAACAAATATAATTATAAATTAACAATAAATTCTTTTTGAATTTTCCCTCTTACTACAATTGTGTACTAGTTATATGGACACCAACAACCAAGCCATAAGTTAATTTTACCTCAGATGTCGGTTTATCCCAAATCTAGAGTGTGATGATACACTAGGATATATATGGATAAAATCATATGAATTGTATTAATTATGTATATGGAGATATAACATAATGTGAATAACCATTGGATTCCCAATTAATTGGGATTGACCAATTAATTTATAGAAAAAATTATAATTTATTTTAATGATTGAAAAAGAACAAGTAAAATCATATAAGGCCTTATATTCTCAGTGATCTTAGGATCCATCATTTGATTTTTCCATTAAAATATTTCCCATTGTTTCCCGAATTATCCCATATATCAAGAAAACATAGGAGGATACGAAGTGCATCTCAGAAGTATCTCTTAGTAAAGATATAATCCAAGATGACTATCACACAAGGATATATGTGATGAAACAAGTCATCCGGTGAATGTATTTCCTAAAACACTACATGCTTGTGAAATCCCCATGGATAAAGATAATCATCTCAATTGACGACATGTATACTAACTATGAGCAATGAGATGCACCTTGATTTCATTTCCCAGAACAATCTGGGTAAAAGATACTGACATTATGATTAATGGATGTAGAGTTATCATCAAGATTTGGGAGATTATTACTGTTATATGTTTTTTTGGGTAATCCATTTATAAATTAATTCTTATTTCACAAGTCTTGTTTGAATACAAACTAAGACCTAGGAAAATAATGTAGGACTATAATATTTAATATTGAGATATCTTCATGGTCCACAATTAATATACACCTTGATTAATATACCTAATACACCTTGGATCCTTCTTCAAACCTTATTATATGATGTCAAACTAATATCTTGAATTATACATCAAAATTTACGGGATTTGATTAGGGTTACATTGATTCTAAGAATCATACGAACCTATTAGGACACAGCTTAGTCATATAAATTTAAAATTATGGGAAATGTTCCCATGATATCTCTTGATAGTTATCAAGTTTTATTTATGATGTTAGATATATAATTTATAACACTCTATGTTTTTATATATATATTTGAATAAATTTAAATTCATTAATGGATTGAAATGCATGATAAATAATTTTAAGATTTATTTACATTAAATATTATGTTTCGATTTCAAATTACACAATATTGATTTTGACTTCTATTATATTCCATTCCTATTTTATATTTTGTTAAATTCCACACCAATATTTTCTTGAAATACATGAAACACTGAGTTTAACCATATTGGGAGAAAATCAATGTAAGTAACATTGAATTATTTTTAGGTGGATTGTGTTTGTTGACAAAGTGGGTTTCCATGCTAATTTATGGATTTCATAGAGATTTTTGACATATTATGTTGATAAATATCCATCACTAATGAATTTATTCCATGTAAGTGGTACAATAAATTTCATACAGAAGGTGATTCCATTTCCAAGCATTTGCCAAATTTTTGGGGACCGAAATTTGGAGAAGGGATAACATCTTAAAAACTGGATTTCCTTGAAGGCTTATAAAAATATGGAAAATGTATGAATTTTTGTGAAGAATGGGATTCAATAAGTGTGTTTTAAAATGGTGTGAAGATATTTATGGTGATCTATGTGATTATGTTGGGAATCCAGAATGATGAATTTTCCAAAAGCATAGTGCGGTTGGGAGAATCGTAAACTAAACGGGGGTACAACATGAAATGGTTATGATGAGGATGTAATATTCTGGAATTTGTGGAAATACCTATAAATAGGACTTTAAACCCTTCATAAATTTAGTGAGACTTAATGAAATTATAAAGTATTTCATTGTGTGATGTTGGTTTATGAAGGATGTCATTGTTAAAAATTTCTCTATGGAAGGTGGTTCATAAAGGCTATAAAATTCAACCGCAATATTTCAGTAATGAAAAAGTGTTGGAATCCATAAATCCTATAAAAATCCAATTGAATGTTTTGAACATCATGATGTCCAGTTTATGATTTTGAAATAAGTATTCTTCACAAATGGTGGTTGCTTTGTGAAGGCTATTAGAGCTTCACAAAAGAGTTGTACTTTAAAAAGGCAGTGAGCATATATTCAATTTAACAAAAAAAAACTCTTATTTTGAAGTGAGGCATAAAAATTTAGTTTGGATAACTTTTTGGTATTTTTCTAAAAACATTCATTTTTTATGAATAGTGAAAAACATTGTGTCATAGATAAAAACCAACTAGCTAGTTTAAATAATTATTTCAATTAAAAATTTATCTTAAAGTCAAAATATATAAAAAATATATATAGTAGTTCAATATAATTTAGTGGAGTCATTTTATAATAAGATTAGAAATATAAAATTTTATTTAACTATTTAACGCCTTTTACGCACCTTCTAGACACATTTGAACATTTTCATAAAACGTAATTTTACCGTATTTGTGAATTGAATTTAAAAAATCCGAGAAAAACGGTTGAAATCTGTATGTAAATTTAGGTTCAATAGGATGAAAATAATTTTTGGTGAAAAGTAACTCGTAAATTTTATTTACCATGGTTAAAAGTAAATTGGTTAATTAAAGGTAAAAATGATATTATAATTACCATAAAACATGTCCTATTTCTATTAGATAGGGTTATTTCGACCAAAATAAACCTTAGGAATAAAATATGATCCTTTTGATCAAATTTGAATAGATTAGGACATTTATTATTATTTTATTTAAAAAGAGATAAAAGTGTTAAATTTAATGTTTAATAACTAAACCATTTTTAATATAGTGCTATACATAAGATAAATCCGACTATAAAACGTCATTAGAAATCGAAAACAATTTCCAACATCATGGTATTTTATTTATAGTTTTTATAAATTAAATAATTAAATTTATTTATGACACAATGATGATGCAGTAATTACCTTATTAATGAAAGATTAAAATAATTGATAATATAAATATAAAAATAAATGTAAATTGAGACATTGGATTAATTCCATAAATTTTCTAGGTTAATATGGCATGTTAAGGCTGGTTTAATGTATTTTGTTTCAAGTAAACATGTTTTGTAGACTTTCACAAAAACCAAATACTAAATAGAGTCAAAATTGACATAAATTAGCATTTAAAATAAATACTATATTATTAAATAATATAATATTTCCACAAATATAATTTTTGGAAAAAGGACTTATATAATGATATATATGTCATTAATGACCCACATGGAGTTTACTTGGCATTTAATAGTATTTTTATTAACCATGTAATATAAAAATAAAACTATTCAACCAAGAGATTAATCGAAAAGATAGGGTTAATATGGTGAGCTAAACATGTCTAAAACCTATTGGTTGAGATTATTTTGACCCATTCCCACCTTATCCTAGAAATAAATCCTTTTTAGCCATTATAAACTGAAAATGATTTTATAATGAAATAATATTTCAAGCTTCTCCTAAAGTGACGCTCACCTCTCTTATAAAAGGAAACTTTCCCTTATCTTAATTTCACACCTCCAAAGCCTTTTTTATTGGCCAACCACTACTCAAATATCCTCCAATCAACCATAAAATCATCATAGAGTCCTTAATTTGATTAGAAATTCAACCTACATAGCCCTTTTGATCAAATCCAAAAGAAAGCACCTGATGAAGAGGTATTTATTTGATCACCACTTTCAAAGCTCTTTTCTTCATCCACTTACACTTTCTTTATTGTTTCCATAAAAAAATAACTATTATACCTTCTATATACTATGATGTTGTTATAAATATTATACAACCATATTCATTATTCTGTCCATCCGATGAATGACAAAGTCACCATACCTGAGTATGTAAGGTTTAACGTCTCCACGTCGTGGTGTAGTTTGTTATTCAACACATTATTATTTGGATGGGTATAATAATGAGTATAACTAATTTAAATAATAAATATAACATGTTAATGATTCTTTGTATATAAAATACCATCCAATGACATATGATTTCACCAGCAGTAGAATGTTATTGTCTCTCATGCGTATATATGGATTACCTTCTCCACGAACGCGATGAGATTCATTCCCCATCATAATCATTCATGAATAATTTTCATTTTATGATTAAAAATAATTTTTAAGAAAATAATATCATTCTTAATTCGAATTAAATACATCCTATCCAAAAAAAACTTGACTTAAGTAACAAAACATATAGAAGAAAATGAATCTATTTACACCTGAAACAATGATACTACTGAAATATCTTTAACAAAGCAATATTATAAGATCATATATGATATTATATCTATGTATGTGGTTATTGTATAATTTAAAATCAATTATTTCACCATTATAAATGAGTTTAACCTAACCTCTACTCTGGATAAGTACAAGGTAAGGGGTTTTCATCTCACTTATTATTCATGTGAGATTCATGCTTTATTGCCACTAATTACTTTTGTGTGGTGTATGTACTACCCATGATTTTATTCTTTGTGTAATATATATTAATTTATGGGTATTTAAATCTTCATTATATTATGCTCCTTTCATGGGTAGTACATTTCATAAGTTAGAAAATCCGAATGGGAATTTCTAATTTTGATTTCCGCTCATTGGGTTTTACGCAAACTTTATAGATTATTTTACTACATGATTATGTGTGAAGTAAATATTTATTTCTTTATATATTAATTTACTATACCCTTTGTGTGTATATACTTTGATACACAAAATCACACCATTTATAAATTTTTAATTTGTCAATATGAACATGATAAGAGTACTCTTAACTCAATTTCCATTCATTGAGTTAAACATCAAAGTAATTGGTGTTGTTTTTAAAAGAATATATGTGAATGTAATATGATTGATTTACAATGAACATACAATCATATTTAGTTTATTTATATTTTTCACACATAATTATTTCATTGATTTATCCTTATCCTAAGGATACAGTATCTATAATGGATTTTATCTCAATTTACATTCCATTGAGAATTCTTTATTGTTATGCGCCAATTCACTTTTATATGGTGTGTATAATGTACTTTGACATAGTATGTCATGAATACCTTTATTCTCATGATATTATAATGTTTTTATTTCCTCAATTATTTTTATTCAAGTGACTCTCATTTGGTTAGAAACTCTAATTAAAATATCATTTTACATGTTTAAAATATTTAATCTTCTAAATCTTTCTTATTAATGTCTATGTTTTAAAAATGGTTTTAAGGATTTATTTATGTGGAAATGATGTTTTTAAAATTAAAATTACTTTTAAAATGTTAAATGTGGTATGGGAAACTTTGATTGAATAATCTATTTTCAATATCTTTATGATAAATAGTGATACTTTTATATGTTTTAAAGAAAATGGGATATTTCTCTCAAAAAGTTTTACTGATTATTTTCATCTATATCCTTTATTATTATCGATTAAGGTTTATTTATTATAATATAATATTTTATATTGTATCGAATGAGTTATGTTTGAATTTGGATATTCTATTTTTATACCATTCATGGTTTACAGATAAAGTATTAACATTTCTTATGCTAGTTTTAATATGAATGTTTATGTTATGTTACATCCTTTTCATATAAGGAATGCATTGGTCTTATTAAGGGATTTGTGGAGCCTGGTGTATCTCCTTGATGCATTGGTAGGTCTAATGAGACAAACTAGTGTCTTAGCATAAGGCCTTGACAAAATTTTATTTATAGTCTTGGCATGAGGCCTTGACTATGTGGTTATGATGTTCGACATTATGTATTCCCTCATTATGAAATTGTCTATTGATATTAAATGTGATTATTCAACTATTAGAATATCCATTTGAATAATTAAATGTAATTATTTGATTTATATTTGACATATTATGCTGAATTCTATGTTTAAAAGGCTTGTGTTTTAGTCTTATACATTTCCTTAAATGTTTAAGATTATTTATGATAGTTCCCGCTATATTGTTATCCTTACTAAACATCTGAGCTCACCCCATTGTATGTATTATTATTTTTTGGATGCTAAGAAGTATATAATGATTAACTTTTAGGGATAAGACAAAGGATATGAGTGTGATAAAAGAGTACATGATGTTGTTTTTTATTTCATGATGTAATGAAAAACTTATGTATATATCTAGTACTTCCAAATATATGAAACAAATTTGTCTTTCGACAATTTATCTCTTGTGATCTAGTCAATGTTATGTAGTAATGCACTAACTCTGGGTAACTTGGGTTAGGGTCTTACATTTGTAATAGTGGTATAAAAAAGGATTATTGACCCATTTTTTATGATATCATTCAAAAAATCATTCTTGAGGGGTTTTTTCATTTATTTTAACACCCTTATATGTTTTATTTTTTCACTAGGGATATGTTACTTTGAAATGATCCAACATCTTCCTTTAAATGGATTATGATCATTTTATTCTAAAATTGGATTAAATGTATACTCATTTCCATATACTATGTGAACTTTTAATTTAAAAAATATTGATTAGAGGTTGTTCACCAATAAAGACTGTTTACTTATTAATTGGAGGATTTTTGAAATTATTGATAATTATTGAATTCAACTATAGGTTAATTATATACTTATATTCAATGTTTTTATTATATGTTTATCCATGTGTTTATTTATAAGTAGGATAATTAGACAATTTTATGAAATGTATTATTGACTTTTATGGTGAATGACTTTCACTTAATCAAGTGATAGGTGGGCTCTAACTGTAACATCTTGAGTTTTAAGAAAGAAACACTATATTCAATAACATATATGATATGTTATATCGAGCTTAAACAAACAACGAAATTTTATTATTTAAATATTATCCTTATAAACTTGCCATTCTAATAGAGGGAATTAATAGTATCAACTGAATTATAAAAATATGGTTATATAGGTTTAAATAATGAATCATTGGTTACCAAATTTAGTATAGTTTGAAATAAAAACAAATTGAATATAAAGGATTAGTTTTTATGAAAACCTATTTAATAAGAGAATAATTGTGTTTATAAAATCATATCACTATTTATGGATTTATATTCAATGAAAAATATATGTTATATATTCAATGTAATTTTTTTATACTCATCTTAAATTTTTTCTATAAATTATATAAGAAAAAAAATTAATTTTTCTCATAAAATATGTATTTTTTTCCAAAAGTGCAGTTTTACCGTCTTTTGATGGTGAAACCTTTTTAATTCTAGTTTCTGTCACTTTTATATGTTCTATTTTAAAAAATAAACTTCTTCTATATAATTTAGATATCAAAACAAACTTTGGTTTAATTTTTTTTATCATTCTGATAAAGTTCATTTTTAATGAATAGTGAAAAAAACTGCATAATAATTCAAATCTGCCTTTCCATATAAATTATTTATATAGTATGATTTCCATTTTAAATGGTTTTAAAGGAAAATTGAATTAAGGGTTTTATCATTTATTGTAATTAAGGTCAATTTATGTAATTTCACATTGAAATTAGATATAAATGCACGTCATTCATTTGATGGTTAATACTTCTCAAAAACCCATTTTCTGGTTTTTACAAAGGGAATTAATTTTAAATTAATTTCTTCAAATTCTGTGATATGAATTTGGAAATATAGATTCCATATTTTAAATTAGAAGGTCCAAATTAGGTATATATGTACCTTTTATGTTTTTGACATTATGAATAGTATCTTCAGTAATTATTTTTATTTACCACGGTTAAAGGGTAAATCGGGTAAATTTGGGTAAAAAATAATATTATAATAATATAAAACTACCATAACATGTGTACTAATCCTATTTGATGAGATATATATAGAAATTAGATTCCTTGTTTCGATTTATGGACCCCATGGAGCCACTTGGGTGTGATAATGACATGTTATAAGAATAAATTTAATGTAAAGAGAAATCTAACAAAACATGTTTCTTTTACTAAATGAATTTCAATATAGGATTATATAAATGATATTTTTAACAATAATTATTAATTTATAAAGATAAAAGGATTTAATACATAATTATTTTTTATTTATAATTTTTAGACATGAAATAAATAAATTTGTTTATAAGCCAGTGATGATGTATTGATTACCTTATTAATGAAAGATTCAAATAAATGATATTATAAATATTAAAATAAAAATTATTTGACAAAATTAACGAAATCCGCATATTTTATATGTAAATATGACATTTTTGTATTGATTCAATGTTTTTTAAGTAATCATGTTATAATGAATTTGAAAAAAAACAAAGTATGAATAGTGTCCAAAATTTACATAATTCATATCATAAAAATTAAAATAGTTTATTGAATGATATTAATTTCCAAAAAACATAATATTAGGACAAATGGTTATGATATGTCCATATATGAAATAAATGAATTTTTTGGCATGATATTGTAATTAAATTAACCCAAAATGTGTAAATAACATGATATGACTGTATGATTAAAAAGGGTAAAATTAGAGTTAAACCAAAGAGATAAGGATACAAAAATATTCCGAACTTGTCTAAAAATTATTATATAATGGGGATTCTAACCCAATTCATCTTATATTAGAATTAAATTATTTTTGACCATTTATAATTGATATTGAAATTATAATAAATTAATATCTCAAGACGTTCCTAAAGTGCCCCTCCTCTCTCTTTTAAAAGACCACCACCTCCACCCACCTAATCACAACTCTCAAGCCCCTTGGATCATCCAATTTATGCTCAAATAATCTCAAAAAATCCTTAAGTTTCTCCTAGAATCATTACCTATAGAGTAAGGAAATTCAATAAAACCTTTTGTTTCAAATCAAAAGAAGTTACCTGATTTAGTGGTAAAGTCTTGTCTCAAGTTCCTTTCCATTATTTTTCTTCTATTCTACTTATGTACTTCTTATTATTTTATTACATAACAAAAAAATATCCAAAATATACTAGGATGTTTTTATGATATTTATTTGAACTACAGACACACACACCACTATTTAATGGATATAAACTTACTTTTTCTATGTATGATGAACTACCGCCTCACAAAATGATAATTGTTTAATTTTCCCCCACCACCTCTCATGGAGGCCATTATGATGGAAATTTATTTAAATATAATATATATTATATTTATATTGTTTATATTCTTCCTTATGTTTTATTTACAACATAACTTTATGATTTCTATGATGTGTCAATATGATAATTTCATTTGAGAAAGTGTGGACTACCATCCCCTCAAAGTTATATGACTCTTTCATGCTTTACATAAAACGTATAAAGGATGGTTTTATTAAACCTATTAGACATACATGACTTAAATATAATATTTTTATTATGATATAAATTTATATTATTTTATTATTATTCTTTTATTTTGATAAGGAAATGAAAGTATGGTCCATGAGTACGTACGGCCTACCGTCTCCATGAACAGTGCATTTCATTTCTTATCTCCAAATATTATGTATATTTTAAAAACATATATTATGAAGATATTTGATCTTTAAATCATTAATATATTTATGAGGATTATGGACTTATGACCACGTGGATAATTTTCCTCACAACAAGTTCATTTTTGACTCAAGTACCGAATATCGACAAAATATCTGGTATTGACATAAATTATTATGTAATTTTTATATCATGGTAATACAGGATAAAAAATTAATAATAAATTATTGAAAGGTTATCAAACACTTATAAATTATCTTATGTTTATTATTTATGAACAACATGGAACATACATGACAAATTGGACTCAAGGTAAGGGACCTTGTCTCAATCTCCTTTCAGTGAGTCATATTTTGGTTTATACACAACCTTCTTTTATACGATTTATAATTATAAAATTTTTCATTTAATTTAATTCGATGGTTTTAAAATTGAATATTTTTTAACAATTTTATTACTAAAAGACAAAAGTAATGTTTCTGTTTAACAAACACTGTGAAAATGGCCTTTCCGCCAGCACGAGCAATATTTGATATTTGGCTTCCTTAACAAGACATAATTTTATTAAAAGGAAAAAACAAACCATATACAATTTTTATTTATTTTGGTATTGAATATGGTTTTTAAAATTTATTTATTATGGAAATGTAATGAAATGATATGTTGTGATTGTAATGTGGAAATGTTATCCTTCCTTTATTCTTGTTTTATGAGTTATGATTATGTTACGGTTCATGGGAATTGTTTACATATATGAAGGGTTCAGTGATAAAATAAGGGCGAGTGATCCCTAGATAGATATCACATGCATTGGGTAATGTGATGGAGGTAAACGTTAAGGTTTGTCCTAAGATATATATGTAATATACTATGATGAGTATTACAAACATAACCGTGAAGGTTACTCCCTATGTAGTTGTGTAAGCCATAATGTATGTATGTTATGGATTCCACAAGTTACCTGTATGTTTTATGATTTCTATGATTTTCTGTATGAATGTTATTATTACATGATTTATGCTAAATAGTTTATGTTTTCTAGGTGAAAATTATGATTTTGTGAAAATGTTTTCAAGGGTTTTAAATATTCATGGACAAGCGGGTTTATTCCTTATTTTATATTACATACTGATATTTTTATAATCATACCATGTTTTTGAAATGGTTTTTACATTTTATGAGGAAGGATAATAGAAATTATGATTTCAAAAATATACTTATTAAGAAAATAATTATTGTTTTATTTAAGGGGTTTTATTGTTGTGAAAAAATTTAGATAGAGTAGAAGTGTATACTTTGTAATTTTTGAGATGTAATGTTCTAGTTATGGACTAATTCTATAAAAATATAAATCTAAAAAGATCCTAAATGTGAATTAAAATCAAATTATTGAATAATCTCAATATTAAGTAATGTTTAAGGTTGGGTATTTATAGTTGGTATCATAGGAAAAGTTTTAATCAAATTTAGGGATTATAAGTTTTGGATAACCACAAGGTAAGTCCCTATGTCCATTATTTCAGTTCAATAATTATTTTATAACATTTTTAAGATCAAGGAATGTTGGTTAAAAATGGAATTAGGAAAATATAAAACAACATTCCAATCTCTTCCTAATGACATGCTTGTAATAATTATTGAAAATTAATGTTTGGATGATTATGAAATTTTTTCTAGCATAAAACTCAATTGCAAATAGTTGTTTGAGATATAAAAAACGTCCTCTATAACTCGATTACATCATGAATCATGGGATGTATAAATCATATTTTCTTGATATTCTCATATTTTCTACAAAGTTAAATATTATAAAGTCAATTTCAAAGATTTTACCTTATCATAGTATTTTGATGAATATTATGATTTCGAAAAAGGTGCTAAATAATGAGACCATTACACAACCTATCCATATTTTATTTTAAAATATAGTCTTTCAATACATAATAATTGTATTTTAAAAGGACCACTGATTTAATGTTTCAAATCAAACTTGGTCTGACTATTTTATAAAATCCATGTTTTATCAGATGTTTTGAAATTATATGTCACACAAGATTATTTTATGAATCTATTTTTCTATGAACACCCATATGAACCATGTTGTGAATTTTGTATTTAGATAAATGAATAAAATGATATTGAAGGATCTCTAAATCATTTTTACAATGCATGAACCTTCTATTTATGTGAATAATATGATGATGAATCCAGGTGGACACCATGATTAAGGTGTGATGTTCTTTATTTTGGAATACTTTTATTTTATCATATGGAAGTGAAATAAAAAATTCAATATATATAAGACTTAATTAATTATGTTTTTGAGGTTACTATGAGTTGGGATGAAAATTATAGGTATAAGACAACCATTGATCTTAAAACATGTTAGCATTATTTTGGAGTTTTAGGGACAAACATCAAGATGGGTGACAACCCATCGCATCCCATAAGTCCATGGGAATCAAAATTTGAATTATTATTATTAGTTAAATAATGTTATAGATCAAGAATAATTTTATTTTGGTAAATTTTGTGTTATCAAAAGGATATCCTTAGTATAGGAAAATATTTTGTGATTAAGTGGTAAATGTTCTTTTGGAATATGTTCGCTCATCTAAAAAAATTATTTGACTTTAGAAAATATAAAAATAGGTGATTTTTTTTGGGGAGTAATGGTAGAATTGTATTTTGAAAGAATCTATATTTTTATTGTGAACATATAGTGATTTGGTTTATTTATGGAAATGATTGACCCATCACAGAGAATATGTGGTTAGGTCAATTACTTTTAACTATGACACTTTAAAAATATTCTATGTTATTTAAGGATAAATGTTATAATTTTTCATGGAAGACTATGTGACAAAATACTTCTGCATTTTGGTTTTCAATCATAGTTTTTATTATTTTGAATAACATAAAGGACAATTGTTTATTGAATGGTATTTATTGAACTCTGGGTATTACTGTTGAATTTTGGTGATTAAAAGTAGTCCTTATCCTTATAAAGGATTATTATTTTAGGGGAATTATTTGATCTTTTACTAACTGAAATTTTGTTAATTTATAAAGATAGGGGAAATATATAGTTAATCCTTTTCGGATTATGGGATTCTCTAACAGCTAATTTCAGCACTTTAGGTATGACCTAGTCATATTGAATACTCATCGTTTAGAGAAAAGATGAGTTTATGGTAGATATTTATTAAAGGATGAAACTTTACAAGAAAAGTAAGTATGTTTCCTTATGTTATTATTATAATTAATAAAATAATTTCTTAAAATTATGAAAAGGATATTAAAAAAAGTCTGTTTACTTTTCCTAATGTGAAATCAAGGATCGTTTAAGCAATAACATGTCTGTGGTTTTTTGGTTGTTAACGCTCTCCAGATCAGGTTTTCTATCGATCTCCATCAGAAAATGACACTTATTTTCTATTCGATATGTATGTTTTTCTTTCAAGGAACCCTAGTATGTGTTATCTTGGGATACGTTTGTACTTCTCTTACTTCCTTTTAAAGTTATAGTTTTATTGACTATTTTTCCAATGTGGGATTTTAAATAAACATACTGACCCAAATTTTAAAATTGCAAAGATGAAATTTTCAAAATGACAGAATGATGTAACATCTTGAGTATTAAGAAAGAAACACTATATTCAGTAGCATACCTAATACACTTCATCCATCATAAAAGAATAACTAAATATTATTATTTAAATTTTATCGTTATAAACTAGCCATTGTAATGAAGGGAATGAATAATATCAACGGAATTGTGAATATATTTTTTACACATATTTAAATAATGATTAATTGGTTAAAATTTTTATTATAAATGGAAATAAAAACCAATTCAATATTAAGGTAGTGTTTTGATAAAAACCTATTTAAAAAGATAATAATTGTGTTTAGAAAATCATATCACTCTTTATGGATTTTTATTTAATGAAAAATATATATTATATATTAAATGTTTTTTAAATTCATCTTATATGTTTTCTAGATATGATATATTAACAAATTAATTTTTTGGATAAAAGATGTATTTTTTAAAAAATGCAGTTTTACTAGCTTTTGATGGAGAACACTTTTTAAATCCATTTTTTATCATATTCATATGTTAAATTTGAAAAAATATGCTTCTTATATAGAATAAGGACATAAAAATTTAAATTGGGTAAATTTTTGGTAATTTTATGATAAATTTAATTTTTTTAATTAATTATGAAAACTACTGCATTTTAATTCCAAACCACATTTTCATCAAATTTATTTTAATAGATTAGTTTCCATTTTGAATAGTTTTAATGTGTAAATGGATTATATTTTTATCATTTATTCCAATTATGGTCATTATAATTAATTTCACAAAGAAATTAAATATAAATTCATATCAATCTTTTGAAGGATATTACATCTCAAAAACCCGCTTTCTGGTTTTGACAATGGGAATTAATTTCAAATTAATTACTGCAAATTTTTTGTTTTGAATTTTGAAAAATGGTTTCTATATTTGTTATCAGAAGTTACAAATTGTGTAAATAAGTACCTTTTATTTTTTGACATTATGAATAGTAATTTCAGTAATTATATTTATTTACCATGGATAAAGGGTAAATAAGGTAACTTAGGGTAAACAAATAATATTATAATAATATAAAACAATTCTAGCACATGCACAAATCTTAATGGATGAGATATGTCTGATCATGGGCATCCTTGGGTAGATTTGATAACCCGATGGAGCCACTTAGGTGTCATAATGACATGTTATAAGAATTAATTTAAAGTAAAAAAGAAATATAACAAATATATATTTTTTAATAAAAGAATTTTAATATAGGGTTATATAATAGATCTCTTTGCCTATAAATTATAATTATAAAGATAAAAATATTTCCTACAAAATTTTATTTAACTTATAATTTTTATACATTAAATAAATAAATTTATTTATGACATAATGATGATATAATGATTATCATATTAATGAATGATTCAAATAGATTATATAATAAATATTAAAATAAATATTATTTTACATAATTAATGAACTAAAATAATTATATAGGTTAATATGACATATTAGGATTTATTCATTTTTTTTAAGGAATCAAGTCATTATGAAGTTTTAAAAATGTCAAGTATGAATAATTTCTAAAATTGACATAAATCGTAACATGAAAAATAAAATTGTTTATTAAATGATATTAAATTAATAAAAAACAATGATTCTGAAAAATGGTTAAGATAAGTCCAAATATTTCATAAATGACTTTTTTGTTGGTCATTTGACATGATATGGTAGTTACAGTATCACAAAATGTGTAAATAACATGATACCACTTTGAGATTAAAAAGGATAAAATAAGGGTCGAACAAAAAATATAAGGATATAAATTATTCAAAACTTGTATAGAAATTATTGTATTGATTTTATTTGAACTTAAATCTTTGTTTATTCTAATTAAATGTGTTTTGGACCCTTTTTAATTGAAATTGAATTTATAATTTTTTAATATTTTAAGAATTTCTTAAATTTCCTCCTCCCTCTTATAAAAGGAAACCAACTCTACACACATACTCACACCCCTAAATCCCCTTGAATCATCCTAATTATATTCAAATAGTCTCCCAACATCCCTCCCTTCCTCTTAGATCCCTCACCCTGTGAAGAAGGAAATTCAAGAAATCATTGTTTCTCATATCAAAAGAAGTTACCTGATTTAGAGGTAACGTCTTCTCTCAAGTTCCTTTCCTTCATTTTCTTTCTATAATGCCTATTATCTTCATATTATTTGATTAAATAACAAAAATAGTATCCTGAATATATTAATATGTTTTTATGAGAATTATTTTAACTACACTTACACACATCTCCATCTAATGGATACGAACATATTGTTTCTGTGTATGGAAAACTACTTCCTCACGAAATTATGATTGTTCAATTTTCTCCTACCACTTCTCATGGTGTCCATTATAATGGAACTGTATTTATATATGATATATATTATATTTATATTGTATATATGATTAGGTAATTTTCATTTACATCATACCTTTATGCTTTCCATGAATCGTAAATACGATAATTTCATTTGAGGAAGTGTGGACTACCACCCCTCAAAGTGATATGACTCGTTCATGCTATACATGAAACATATAAAGTATGGTGTTATTAATCCTATGATATATACATGACATAAATATAATACTTGTAATATACTATACATTAATATCATTTGATTATTATTCTTTTATAATGACAAAGAAATGAATGTAGCGTTTATGCGTACGTATGGCCTACCGTCGCTATGAACAGTGCATTTAATTTCTTATCTCCATTTATTAATGATATTATAAATATATTATATATATATATATATATGATATTTAAATTATTAATATCATTCTTTAGATGATAGAATTAAGACCTTATGGATAATTTTCATCAAAACAAGTTTATTTTTGACTAAAGTAAATAATATCGAGAAAACATCTAATATTAACAGAAATAATTATTTAATTATTATAAAATGGTAATAAGTGATATGAAAGAAATAATAAATTTGAAAATTAATAACAAAAAAAGAAATTAATTTTAATTTATTCTTTAGAAAAAACATGGAACATACATGAATATTTGGACTCAATGAAACGAACCTCATCTAAATCTTCATTCATTGAGGAATATTTTAGTTTATACATGACATTCTTTTATAAAATGTATAAATATACCATTTTTTTTAATTTAATTCAATTTTGTTAAAAATTAATATTTTTTAAATGAAACTTTTAACTAAATAGAAAAGGGAACATTTTTTAAACTATACGGCAAAAACGATCTTTCCACTACCATGAGAATTATTTGATATTTGGATTCCATAACAAGATGTAATGTTATTAAATGGAAAATAAATACTCTATAAACTTTTAAGAAATTTGGTATTGAAAATGCTTTTGAAAAATTATGGATGATGTCAATATCTTGAAATGAAATATTATGATTAAAATATGGAAATTTTATATTTCCTTTATTCTTGTTTTAAGTGTTATGTTTATGTTATGGTTCTTTGAAATTTTTTAAGTATATGGGTGAATCTGTGATAAACGAAGTGAAAGTGAGCTCGGGATAGATCTCCAATTCATTGGGTAACATTATGGTAAAAAATTATAAGGATTACCCTAAGAGATGTAGGGAATATACTGTTATGGGTATTCCAAACATAACCATGAAGGATACACCCCGTGTAGCTGTGAATTCCATAATGTAAGTATGTTATGTATCCCAAAATTTACCTTTATTCTTTATGATTTTTATGATGTTTTGTATGAATATTATTATTACATGATTTAAGATAAATAGTTTATTCTTTATGGGTGAAAAGTATGATTTTGTGAAAATGTTTTCATGGGTTTTAATTATTCAGGGACTAACAGTTTTATTCCTTATATTATATTCCTTACTAATATTTTTATTCTCATCCCATGTTTTTAAAATGTTTTTTACAGGGTATAAGGAATAACAATAGAAATGAATAATTTAAGAAGATTTTTATCATGAAACTAATTCTGGTTTTATTTAAGGATTTTTATTATTGTGAAAACATTTGGATATATTAAAAGTGTATACTTTTTAATTTTTGTGGTATAATTAAATAGTTATGAACAAACTCTCAAAAACTCTAAACCTAAAACAGATACTAAATTTGAATTAAAGTCAAATTATATAGTGAACTGAAGATTAGGTAATAATTAAGGCTGGGGCCTTATACTAACATTATATTTTCCCCTGATGTACTGAAAAGTGTCATACAAAAAAATATCATCAGTTAGGATATATACCTCTCTCAATATCTTCATAGTGGAATTTTGGATTTACAAAATGTTATTATGTTCAAGATTATTCATTCCATTAGTTTGATATCAGAAAATATTTTTATCCATAATTTTAGTTATTTTGAATGATAACTCATCCACTCAATTTTAGTTGATTACAAAATTAAACAGATTATTTATTCTTACCATATTGTGTATAACATGATTATATTTTATACAAATTCACTTATATTTTTATGTTATTAAGAATTTCAGCCCAATCACTTATTATGTTTAAATTTTCAGGGTTATTAAGAAACTTTATTCAAATGAAATGTTTATACGTATAGAATATGTGGAAAAAATTGTAGGAGATGTTTAATGCTTATCATAATTACAAGTTTCTATCTATTGGATAAAATTTTCATTTCTTGATAAAGGAAGATGAATTATTAGTCTATGTTTTCTCATATATATCAAAAACTAAAAAACTAAATTGTTTTTGTAATGTAAATAATGAATAGTTTTCATTTTGTTATTTAATAATTGGATAGTTATGCCTGATAATCTACATTTGTAATCGAAGAAATTGTATAATATATTTTTATTCATGTAAGGATTGAGGGTTTTAGATAGGGGAAACATAAATCTTATACATGATAATTAATAAGTAATTTAATTACATAGTATCTATAAAACTAAGGTTGGAAACCAATGTTTTCATATAATTAAATTCCTCATATTTGACTAAATAGGTGAATATTATATTAACTCATTATACAAATCCCTATGGATCATACATGATGTAAAATAACAATATAAACATAAAAATAAATATTTTATTTGAATGAATTATTTGAGCATTATTTATTTTGGTTAATTTTTTAATGTCAATCACAAGTCCCTTTAGATAGAATAATTATTAATTGTGTGTCACATTCTAATTAGAGTTCCTAAAAATGGTAAAATCTTAATATATGTGGTATCAATATCATATTTCTTAAATATGTATATAATTTAAGAGTATATATTTTCATGGTTATTAAATAAATATATTTTAACATTGTTAAATCCACATTAACATATTTACCTGAGAAAATCCAAATGAAGGATTTTTAATCAAATAAAAGGGTATATGATGATCATTTTTTAGATGATGTCTGTAAAATTAAAATACATTGATACCTATGGAATATATATATTATTTCTATATTAAAATATTCAAATAATCTACAGATAGTATTATTAAAAAAATTGTTCTTTTCTTTTTTATAGATCATGACAAAAAACATTTATAAAAATGTTGTCTTCTAACGAATGTATTTGGAATAAATCTATAAATAATGAAATGAAATATATAACATTGAATAGTGCAAGGATACATGTTTATCCTTCCAAATGTTCACAACTAATATTTTATAAATGTTTATTCATTGGAAGATTATGATAAAATGGTTTAGTAATAAAATTTAAAGGATTATTGGTATCCAATGGGTATACGCCAAAAATGGAATCAATTATTTTGATACTTATGATCACGTGTCCCAGTATAATTAACTTATAGTTCTTATCAATTTATTTTCAACATATTATTTTTAAAATTTAAAAAATATATTATAAAATAAAATTCATAAATATTATGTTAGATAAATATATATATTTAGAACGATATAAAGGATTAATAGTACCTAAAAAATAAAATAATGTATGATAATTTATGTTGTCCTTATATGGTATAATAAAAGATAAAAAATTTCAGGATATATTTAATGGGGTAATTTAATAAAATGGATTTTTAGCTAAGCATACTAATACCTTTGATTATTGCATGTTAAGAAATAAATATTGTGTGCTTATTTTTATATATATTATCAATAGGCTAATTATTTTGATCAAATTTGAATGAGGTTAATAATGTTTATTGTTTTATATCTAGAAACATCTCTATGATAGGATTAGTTGAATTGAATGTCATTATTGGATAAAAAATCATGGGAATAATAATTTTTTCAATCCCAAATATCATTATATCTATTTAGTATTAATGATTATTCAATAATTTTACAGTTCAATGTATTTTAACACATATTATTCTTAGATAATAATTATACCAAATCATCTTTGGGATATTTCTCACATGTAATACTCGAGGATTAAATTGTGACTCATGTATGTTTTGATGAGAACAAGACATTTTAGTTCATTTATTTTTTGATATATGATAAAGAATAAATTTAAATTGGGTTATTCATTGTAGTATTTTTTTAATGAGTAATAAAATATCATAAGGTTAATAAGGATTACAATATATATTATAGTGGAAACAAATGGGTGTTGGAATATTTACAAATGTAAGCTAGAATTGAAACTTGGTGAATCAATATTTTATAAGTTGTTGAGTTTTTACACTAATAAGATGAGACATATCCTAGGGATCTATAAAAGTAATTTTATAATGGATTGCACATTTTCTTTTTATTTTGATGCATAATCATTAACTATAAAATAAGATGAATGGTTTAAATATTTTTTTATTAGATCTACAATTGGTTGATTTTCCAATGTCTCCAATTATAATACATTATGATAGTCAAGAAATATTTTCTATAGTACACATGAATACTTATAATGGTATATTATAGCATAATAGTCCCATCAATTGTTATGTGAGGTAATATAAAGGATGTAATATCACTTATTTGGGCATTATTTGATTGATATAGGTATTAATGGATCCCCTAATAAAGGGATATGCAAGGAAGTGATCATATAAAACATCCCAAGTAATGGGTTTAATATATTTTCTAAAACATCACTAGTGATAGTGGTAAAATATGCGAATTAACAACATTTATTTAATAAGATAAACGTAAGAAATTCTGTCATATAGGTCATGAAAAGTCAAATATATGTTATTTCTAGGAAAATTTTGTTTAGTTACCATGTGGAAATTGGGGTGATAATAAAAATCTAAGTGAATTGATGATATAGATTAATTGATGCATGTTATAACTTCTTTTGTTCACCAATGTGAATGTAGAGGTGTTTCTACTCATACGAGCTTAAAACCATAGATCCTAAAAAATTTGGATTGATAACTGTCATATTTCTTTATTATTTTCTAATAGTATATTATAAAATATGAAATTTAAATATACTTTTTTCGAAAAAAAAATCCAACCAATAAGAAGGGTAACTTGTTAGTGGATGTATAATCATGTTTCTATATAAAAATTTAAATCATATCTATTGTATATAGTTTTAAATATAGGGATACATATATTTATGGATGTTCATTAAAAGGGATTATAATTATTAGGTTTTTAAAAAGTTTATTTAAATATTTAAAAATCATAGTGTAATATTGAATTTATAAGGTTTAAAAAATATTAAAAAACTTCTTCACATTATTTTGATATTGGATTATAATTAGAATCCCAAAATGGACTATGGTATGGAGTGGTTTCCCCATCATATGAGGGAATTAATTTATCATTATTTTAAATGATAATGTTAAGGGGGAAAATAATGTTGTGGATGATGCACCTCTCTGTCTACACACATGTGTACATGTGTAAAATTACACAATGTGGTTCATTGATGGATCAATTTTCACTTCACAAACTGCATCAATGTGATTTTTTATGAGGTTACATCTGTTTTTAGATATCTATGTGTTACTCAACTTTGATTT
Organism: Viscum album; assembly: GCA_963277665.1. Taxonomy (NCBI): domain Eukaryota; kingdom Viridiplantae; phylum Streptophyta; class Magnoliopsida; order Santalales; family Viscaceae; genus Viscum; species Viscum album. Next base: position 759,203,011 of record OY728130.1, on the reverse strand, counting down.
TGGGTTTCATTAAGTAAATCTATTATGATGACCTTTTTTCTAAAATCTATGATCTAGACCATCATTTATATTATGGATGAACTATTGTAAATGTTTAATCACTATAATATTTGATTTGGGATATATATTATTTTCTTTGATAAAATTTATTCAATTCATTAAGATATGATATTTCTTCCTAGAATATTTGTGTTCTCATTTTTAAGGAGTATCATAACTTATCTAAAAGATGATTGGAATGCATGTAGAATAAAATTTCCATTCAACAAATATATCACTCAATTCAACAAATTGTTTATCACTCTAATCACTATAAATGTTTGACATTATTATCAATGCATCGACACGAATTAATGGTACATAGTTAGTTCATAAAAAAAATACCTCTCACTACGAAATTATTTATAAAAACCTTTCTATGGTTTACTAAAATATTAGTATTGACATAATCTTTGGAGCCAAATATATATCCTAAATTGAATACACTTGTGTCATACTATGGTATCAATTTTTTTGGATGAAATATATGAAAAAAGTGATAAAAATATTAACATGCCTGAATATATCCATAGACTAATATACGATAAACTCCATACCATACCAACAAAGGTATCAAATAATATTAAGAGTAACATCCATTAACACTGATGCTGGAATTATTGAATGTATTGGAGGTGGATTAATTCTCAAAATATTTTAAAAGAGGGGATTGATATGATTCAGTTTCTTCTAATGACTGTATATCTTATGTATATGAAATAAACTCTAAATTCTCCCAAATTCAAGGAAGAGACACTTAAAATTACACCCATCTATTATTAAGGTGGGAATGGAGATATCATGTGTTGAGGAAACATAAACCACATAATTTTTTATGGTATACTCAACATAAATCAGTGACATAAAATGGAAATGGAGATTTGGGATGATTGTAAGAAATTGATATTTCCAAGGATGTGTTGAATAATAAATTCCTCAAAAAATATTTGTCTAAAAAATCCATTTGTTGCAGTAAAATCATATAGGAGTTCAATTAAATTAAATTTATAATATAATATATAAATTAAAGAAATAAGAGTAAGAATGATGTAATCACTATCATAACTATCGAAGATAAATTCACCATTCTATTAAATTTTTCAATGTTCGTAAAGAGAAAATGAAGGAATATATTTCACCTTGTATGTCATTATACTAATTTTAAATTGTAGGGGAATATAAGAAAAAGAGAGTAAAAATGATATGAATATTTATAAATCCAAACATATAATGGTATAGTGTGTGGTTCTATCAAACGATATACATTGAACCATACCACGCACATGTGAGTGCACATGATCAATCATATAATGTGGCACTTTAATGGTGATCTTTTCACTTTACTTACCATGTCACTATAGTGTTCTTAGAGGTGCCTTAAGTTTCATAATAAATGTCTTAATCAAACTAGTTCAAGGAAAGCTATAAATTTTTATATTTGATAGGTCAACCTAAATAACCAAACCAATAAGATTTGAGCCATAGATCTTGTTAGGTGAAATCTAATGAAAATTTATCTTCTTTATTAGGGTATATCTTATATGCAGATTTTATTTTTTGGGATCTAAAAAATAAGGATAATTTATATAAAATATGACTTCCTAGAATTTGTTTTACCCAATTCCATGTGCAAGAAACCTTCTTTGATATTTTACACTAATTCCTATAAAATTGAGTCTACATTAGATATAGATTTCAATAATTTAAATCTATTGTTATGTTCTATAATCCCACTCCATAATTTTGAATTTTCTAAATCTTCTATAATAATTAAAGGTGCAATATTGGTGTTAAATAATAGACACCTTTTAATAATCTCATGATACCAAAGTTACTTTATGGGTTACTATCCAGTTACCATAAAGATATAGTATTGAGAAATAGTAATATATAAAAGTTTATTTTTCTATAACCCATTATACAACATTTTTAGTGAAGGATAATTTATTTTTAAAAATATCAAAATCATAATATTCATTGGCAGGGACCGCCTATTCGTTCGTACAACGATATAGTAAAAGGGGGGGAAAAGAGGATGGTTGAGTGTGAAAGAAACTTTTCCATTTCTCCAAGAAGAAGAACTAAGAATTACTACTCCTATCTCCCGTGTCCGGCACAGACTCGTTCAGCTTTTAAGCGGGATAGCGGGATGATTGTTTCCTTTAAAAAAGATAGTTTGGTCAAAAATTGTTGTGGAACCCAACCGCCTCTAGATCAGTCGAGAAGCTAGGATGTTGGTGATTGGGGAGGCAACATGGATTGACTTCTATTTGGGAATCATCCACTGTGGAAGATGAATCAGGTATGGGATACAGAGATGATTACAGGTACTATAATCTGTAGTGTGGTGTTGTTTTATTTTGTTTGTGGCTTTATTTCTTATATTGGTTGTGGAGTTGTAGGTCTTTTGGAATTGTTCCGACCTTTACTTGAACCTTGTCTTGGGTACCGGTAACCCATAATTCGACATTTGAAATGGGAAAAAAATTATTCTACTATAATATTCCTTGGTAGGGATGACCTACTACATTCTAATCAATGTCTATACATTCATCAACCGATATATCCAATAATATAAAATGTGTATTTAATCAACATTGATGTGTAAATTATTAATTATGTGATTATGGAAGAGTAATTAAATATAAAATCTTCACGAACTAGAAAAAGAAGATTCACTTGCTAGGTGTGACTCTTATAGTGGGGTGCATGATATAAACTCAAATGTCTCCCACATCTGATTTTATGACACTCAAAAATTCCTAGACTATAGAAAAAAATGGAACACAATGATCCAAAGATTCTAGGAGCCATTCTCAATGAATTATCCTTAGTTATATTAGTCACATATCACTAAAACCCAATAGAAAAGTTGATTTTGTATGATTTTGGTAAAAAAAAAAACTGAAGATGTGGTAAGCTATAAATTCAAAGTAAGAAAATTCATTTCATATAAAATTCTAGAATGTATGTCCTTTTGGGAGATTTATATCAGATAAATTGTATCTTACAACATCTAAATAACCACAATATTAACATTTATGATGTGTTTATTTTAAATTCATTATCTATAATCTCCCATATGATTGAAGAATGCGAAATATTCTATAATTATTAAATATAGTGATTTCTCCCTCAAGGATTTACTCAACTAACTTCAAATTTTCGTGGAACATAAAAATAACAATGCTGAAAATAAAGCTAATAAAGACAAATACTAACATTATCATTGTAAATATAGTGGGATTATCTAGGTCTCCAATGGGTAAAATACCTCCATAAAATACTTCAAAATTAAAGGCTTAAATAAATATAAATAATAATAGGGGAAGATAATTCTATGAAAAAAATGGGACACATAAAAAAAAATTATTTATATAAGAAGAAATATGGAAATAATTATTCAAACGTGAACATTTTTTTCATTATCATTAAAGTTAATATTTTAAATAACTCTTCTATGTTGTATAGTTTTGGAGAAACATAACACATGTGTTACAAAAATATCTATTCAAGAGGATGGAAGCAATCAATGATCATACATCATTTTACATGAGGAACTCATAAAAACGAAAAATATAACAGAAGGGAATGGTTATTATCGATTTTACATTTGGAATGATATTAACATTAAATTGTTTATTTATTCTACCAGAAAATTGTATGAGTGTAGTTTTATAGATATTTTTTTGTGCAAGTATCATTAAAATAGGTATTTGAGGTGGATATATTTTTCCTACCCAAGGATATTATTTTTTTAGGAAATCTTCATATATATGATAGATTATTAAAATTAAATATAAAATATATTTCTACTAACTTCTTAGAAGACATTGATGTGTGGAATAGTCATTTTGGTCCTTTAAATCATATTAAAATTAATAAAATGTTTAAATGAAATTATTAACTATAAAAGATAAATATAATGACAAATGTTGGACTCTCATACAATCAAATATATATGGGAAAACATTTCAAACTCTATAATGAAAATATCATTTTTTTCAAATCAATAATATTAATATTTATGATTTTTTTCTACAGATATCTTAAGTGTTAAAATATACATTGTATAAATTTTTATTGTTATCCAAGGTTTTTATTTGTCTATATTTTACATAATACAATTTTTTCAAATAAATAATATTGATATTTATGATTTTTTTCTACTGATATCTTAAGTGTTAAAATCTACATTGTAGCAATTTTTATTGTTATCCGAGATTTTTATATGTCTATATTTTACATTATAATTATTAATACAATGTCAATAATTATGTTTAAATTTCACTATGTATTACAATTAAATTAATCAAATCTAATAGTGGGGTATAATATTAAAGAATATCATTGTTTTGATCTTTAGGGATAAGTAATGATGTTTAAATTCCAAAAAAGCACCGTAATGAAAGAGTATTGATTAAAGTAATATTAGAACATTAATTTAAATACTTAATTGACTATATATTATTTATAAGATGAATTTGGGATCAATTATTACTAATTACATGTCATGGTCTAAATAAAATTTGGAAAAATGGACATAATGTATCCAAGTAAATTATGGATGAATCAAAATAAAAAATCAATTATTTAAATGTTTGGGTTTTTCCAAAAATTTAAGACTAACTAAACCTAAAATTGAAATGTTGAGTGAAATAGGAATTAATTAAATAATGTGATCAGTATATAGGAAATTCAAAAAATTATTTACTCACTGTTTATGAATCAAATTATTTTTTAGCTATTGAATTAGTTTTCTAAATTATGAGATTCAATCATGGATAAATATGGAATTAAATATTTACATAGGAAAGTATAAATAGATAAATCTCAATCATGTCATAAAATAATATATTACTAAGGATGATTTCAAAATTAAATGACCACTTATATATAAGAAAAATTAATCTAATTTAAATATTTACATTTTGGATGAAATATTGAAAGTATTGTTACAAAAAATGTATTATAAATTAATATCAAATACTAATAAAAAAATTAATATAATATATGGTGTATTCTAATTAATCACTTTGTATGGAAGTTATTAATAATTAAATATACTATATAACATTAAATTATATAGTAACATTAATTTATATTCTATAAGCCTCGCAAATGATTAGTTTTAAGTTGGTATTTTGAAAAAAATTAAATATTACTATGTTTTTTATCAAAAAATTTCATGTTACTATTTTTTTGTTGACACTATAATTCATTAGAAAATCGAGGAGTTGTTAGGGATTTTAAAGATATGATTCAGGTGAACAATTTTTGAGAGTATGGGAAGTTTTTTTATTAGATTTATCCAAGGACAATTATTTTAGAATCATTTAGTCTCTCACATATTTATGTTTAATTATTTAATCTCTTCAAATAAAATACTTGATTTGCATAAAAAATGTATAAGTAACAAATTGAATTATGAGAAAACTACTTGTGGGAAATATAGAGTAACTTATTTAATAAATTAATCAATATTTTATTTTACTTTTTTGAATCAAAATACTTATATACTCTATTGTTTGATGATATATTGGATTAAACTTTCAAATTTGACACTATCCATAGAGGTATTGGGTTCATGTAAAATATAGTTGGAGTTATTTTGTTTTTTGTGTTGGGATTATGATTCAGTATTTTTATGTATTAATTATAATCAGAATCATAACCCATGTATTTTAATGCTACACAATGGGAAACATCCCACCTTATAAGTTAAGATGGAAATTACAATGTATGTTCCATTTAATTCCTTGAAACCATAAAAGGTGAGGTTCCTTTTAATTTAATAGTACCAGAACCAATTCTAAGTAGTGTTATGTTATAAAAAGTGGAGTAGTAGTAGAAATATATCACAAAGTGGTTTATGTGAACCATATTCATGAGTTTACCTATCTACCCACCCACCCTTTTAATAACTAGATGAGAAAAGATGATTATATTGTTGGGGTTTACACCATGTGTGAGGACTATATATGTCTATCTATAATCCAATTAATTAGTGAATGGAGGGGAAGTAATAAGACATGGTATTGGAATACACGTAGTTTATGATGCAAATGGTTGTATACCCACCTAATCTTAGATAACAAGATGAGGAAAGAAGAAAAAAGTATTTGGACATACACCAATAATGATGATTATATAGCTATCAACATTCATGCATTTGGGAAACTATATGATGAAATAAAAAGATATTGTTGCATCGTAATCCTATAAGGGGTTTTAGGTTTATATTGGAGTGTTATGGTTCATCCCCAAGATGATATACTATGTATCCTAGTTAACAAATATCAAAAATCCTAACCCATATAGTTTTTGTATCACAATCTAATGTCATTTGTCAAAACTATACCATAATGTTTAGATTCATTTCATAATGTGGTCTTAATATCGTTCAACATCACACAACAAGGATGTATGTTCCATGAAAAGCAGTAAAAAAGGATGGAATAGTGCTTATTCATGCGCTACCCATTTGAATTTATATTGATTTATAAGTAAGAAAATAGTAATTTTGAGAAATTAAAATGAGTATCAAAACTCATGTAATATGAGAGAACCAATACTAGTATTATGACTCAATAATGGTGTCACATTTATTGTGACCCAAATATATTTTTATCTTATTCAAAAAGATGAATGACTGGATCGTAATTTTTTAAGAGGGTGAGTGATAGAAGTTGAGTGATCGGGTTAAAGGACTAAGAGTAAATCTTATCAAGGATATAATAGGGGATAATTGGGAGGATATATAATGTTATTAAAACATAAAATGATTCTAAAATATAATTTGGGATCATAATTTTTTTATAAAATATGAGTTTTTGTTAAGATATATTGTTCATAGAAGTCAATGGATTTAGGACATCCCCTCCAGGATTGAAACATAATAAATATAACCTTAAAAACATTGTATAAGGATATGTTACATTATGTAAACTAATAAATATCACCTCATAAAGAATACTAAGGGGAATCACACCAAATAGGAGCCTCACAAAATCATCTTTTTGAATATAACTTGTAGGTTCCACTTCATAGAGGACACTTACAAGAGTATATTCATGAAAAAACCTCAGAATAGCCTATAAAATAAGTGGTCCCATGACCATTGTTTTATAGAGAATATTAATGTACATGTCTTTGATAATAATCTATGATGGAATAACTTATAGAAAAATCAATTCGAAGTTAGCTCTATGAAGGTTCCCCATATGTGGTACATCTCCATTTTCTTGAATTGTAAAATATATTATAATTTCATTATTTGTAAAGGAATTATAAAATTTTAATCATTTCTGTCAATGTAAAAATCAATTCCCTTATCACACTATCTTATTATTATTTAATAGCATGCATTTGTAACCTATGACTAGATATATGTGGACATAGAGAAATAATACAACTCTCAAATAAACCATGTGAGTGCAGATGGATCATGTCACTCTTGAATGCACAATATTCAACCATGAATATTCTATGTATGTGTGAATTGATTATATTTCTAATTTTGAGGTTACTTATAGGTCCACAACTTGGTACATTTCAATGAAAAAGGTACATGAGGTAACATTGAGAATGATTTATGGGTCATGAATGAGCTAAATAGTCACCAATGGTGTTGTTGAGGATTATTCCAAGACTATTTTCATTCCTCACAAAGGAGACAAATCCTTGTTGGTAAATTCCACCATTCCATTTTCTGGAAAATAATATCAATATAATACTATGAAATTTTGTTCTATAAGTACAAATTATATCTTGGGGAACAAAAACAGAAACAATAAAAATAAACAACAACTCTAACTATGAGTTCTCCCCATAGATGAAACCATATAAGTCCAAAATGTTCATTGAAGGACCTAAAAATGTTTTGTATAGTTTCAATATATCCTTTCATTAGAAATGGATGAATTCCAAATACTTATACAAGTGGGATGTTCTTATCAATACATTGCAATAATAGAAAAATATTTTAATAATTTTTTATTCCTTAGTGTTTGAGAAATCATGTAGCACATAGAGTTCCTAGAACCATATTCCTTAGTAATTGAGATAATTTCTTATTAAAACTAGAAACAGACTGTCTATGTGTGGAATAGGTCATGACTTGTGTTTAGATGTTCATAGAAGATAGTTATTTATGAAAATAAATTTCACACTTAGTATTTAATTTTTCAGATTAAAATATATATGATTATAAGGTAATATAGGAAACTTCTCTACCTTATGTGAATATATTGTATAATTGTAAAGATGAATATCCAATTTAATGATGATCAACAAGAGTAGGATAGATTCACAAGGTACTTTTAATCACCTAGAAGATTAATCAACTTAATGTATTTTGTTTTTATTTGATGATTAATTTACTCATGGATTATTTCTATTCTAAATTTATATTTTGTATGAATAGATAGTAGAAATTAGTGGTATAAAATATTATGATTGTGATGGGATAAAATGAATTTGGAATAATTAACTAGATCTATGGTATTAAATATGGATTTCACTATGTCTTTTGTGAGTATTGAAATCAATGTATATAATGTTCTTTGAAAAAAGTATATGAACAAACTATTATAATATTAATGTAATAATATAATAGTTCCTTAAAATTTTTAGGTGAGGGCCTAATGCTAATAGAAAACTTGTACACTGTGGATAATATCTAGATCATATGAATGGGAATAAAGTCATATACGATGGGCTATAATTGGTAATTTATATTCTTGTTTGATGTATTATTGAGTCATGTAGTATAATTTCATTTCATTTAGTTGTTTTTTTCTTAAAGTGATAATAATTAATGAATATGTACAATGATTGTTTCCTACTTTAATAGTCGTACTGAAAATAGATCATTTTTTGGGATGAATTGTTTTTCATATGAGATTTTAATATTTTAATATTTATTACACTAAACATTTCCTAAGACATTTATAGAGAGTCTTATTAAGAAAAAAAATATTATATTAGCCCTCCATTTGTGACTTTCCAATGAAATGAAAACAATTTTGTAAAATATTATAATTTTTTCTAATCTATTTGGGGATCATTGATATTGAGAAAAGACTCTACATTTAAACAGGATTACCATTATGAATTTTCAATCTTTTTAGGATTATATATCTTTATATATATATTTTAATATCACTATAGTAAAAATAACAAATATAGTGTTTTATTTAGACAAATTTTACAGAAATATTATGTAGTTTTTAAAGTAACCTAGGGGAAGAAAATCCAATGTGAATGGAGATCCCAAAATCACTAATGTGGAAAACCCCAAGCACTAGTGAACATAATATATATATATATATATATATATATATAATTCTTCTGGATCAATGGAGGTTGTTGCTTATGTAAAAAAACATTGTAAAATGGGATAGTAATTTAAAATATATTGGTTTAGAGAAAATCACTATTTATGGTGAACCAAATGGTAGTAATGAAAATCCCATGGATGAGTTTCCATATATTATGGTGATATCGCATATAAAAATAAGTAATGTAGCTTATGGTCATGTGACATGACTATGTCCACAATAAGTATTGTATAAGGGGTGAACCAAAACCCATCGTTTTATAATGTTGATAAGGGTATATAAAAATAATTTATTTGGGTATTCACAGGAAATGCACACATAGATTTGAAATAGAAAACAATATGATATAATAATGTAACATTGAAAATAAAATAACCCAAAATGTCTAAGTCTATGGGAAATATAGCTTAATTTTATTTGGTTTACTATTAATAACAGTGAGACTAGAGAAACACCATTCGGTAATAAAACATGTATATTAAGAGGGACTAATCCCCCATGAAAAAATTAAATACTCTGGTTAATTATTGGAATAAAAATCCACGACGTTCACTATCAATTTCTACTGGGGAACATTCAAATTAGTAAATAATTATTTAAAAATATTTAAATTAATGTGAAAACAAGAGGATTAATTCATGATTATGGGATCTCAATAGGTGTATCTTATCTTTAGAAATTTAGTAGATTATTATATATCTATGTAAAGAACATGGTTTATATAAAATGGGTATTCAAGAAGGGTTCAAATACCATAGTGATTAAACAATTTTCTACGTAACAAATTCCAGTATTAATGGTATTATTTTGAGCAGAAAATAACTTATAAGGTTCAGTTACCCAATTTCAACATTTAATTTGATCATGAACAAAATTGAACCCATGGATTAGAAAAATATCACTGTGGGGAAGTATATTTTTTCAAGAATTTTCCAAAATATGTAAATTCAGTGAGTTAAACATGACTTTTTAAGTTTCTATGTTTTGGACCCTAAAAACCTTTTTCTCTCATAAATTTATACTTAACCACTTTCCTAAAGATGAAAATTGGAGCCTAAGAAAGTGTAGAATTGCTTTTTTATCACACCACCCTTTTTGGTTTTCAACATAATATTCCTTTATATAACTTTTTATTTGTAGTTTAATGGTTTAATATTTTTACCATGATTGGATGAGGTAATATTATAATAATTTTTAACCAACAATAGATAATGTTAATGATTTAATATCTGTTATCAAAAGTCTAACAACTTATATACTAGAATTGGAAAGACACAACAAACATGACTAATGTCTAAGGGGTAATATGGATTTTATCAATGATATTTAAAAATAGATTAAAAATCATATTACTTATTCCAATGAATGGAATATATGACCATGGTCAGGATTATAATTGGTGACTCATGTATCAATATGTATTTCATGTTCCATGAATCAGAACACATGTATTTCATTAGTATTTATTCTATACATTGATAAAACATTAATACATGTTGTGGGATCTTTTTTGTAGTTTGGGTCAGGCTTAGTGGTATGTACCTCATAATCCTACATGAAAAATGGGATTTCAAAACCCATTAGGCATAAGGACAATAACTGTAATGTAGCGTATTGTAGTGGTGGCAGCACTACTGCAACGACATGCATTGGAGCGGTGGCAGATCATTGTAGCAGAGGCAGGGGCACTATTGTAGGGGCAGGCACTGTAGCATTACTATTCATATAAATATCCTTGGGATAAAACTTTAGGCATATGTGGCATATAATGGGCTAAATGGCCACTGGACCTTCGGGCTATATAATGGGTCTCCCCCTACCCAGTTAAAAAGAGGTCTTTTCTTTGATTTAATAATAAAAATGAGGCTTCATCCCTAACCTTTATACGTACAAGTAGTGGGATTTTTTATTCATGTATAAGACTAGAACAAAAATTATATTCCTGGATTATAGTTTTTATAGTATATAAGGGTTTCCTTTGGTATGGTTCCTTCAACACTATAGTATATTTAAGGATAAAATATATATGAAGTTTTTCCTTATTAGGATATATCTCCCATACATGTAATGGTTCATAAGTGAATAACCATTCTAACAAAATTATGGCCATGTATTTTGAACTATATGTTCTGAAATCTAGTGTGTTCTAATAAGGAATTAGACTCGATGCAGTTTAGGATCATATAATGAGGATATATATGTAGATGACCTTACATAGATTCAACTAATCAAACAAATTAAAAAACATGTTCTTTGTGTCTATTTAATGAGAAAACACTATGAGAATTAATTAGGGGATTAAAACCCATGAAAATGGGATTGTTGGAAGGGGATATGTATCTTGGCCAAGAATAGTTGTTCAAGGTACCACTATTCATACATAGGTAGAAGTAATAATTCTATATGTTTTTATCATTAAAGGTAAAAAAATCACAGGTCAATTGAACAACCACATTATGGTTGACTCATATAGTTAAAAATAATGATCCACAAAAGAATAAAAATGATTCACAATATAAACAAAACTCCTGTATAGTGATGGAGAAATTTAGATCAAGGTCACATGGCGCAAACCATTCCATTAATTTTTTTAATGATTTATATACCACAAAAAATATTCTAATGTCACATGTGAGGCGCTTTTAATGCCCATATTTTAAGGTTATAAATATTTTAATGAACTATTAGGTTGTTTATGATTATGTGACTTGGTGTGCACTTAGTCACATATGTAATTCCTGAGTGCATAAAAATAAATTAATTTATAATACATTTGAAAAGAAATTAAAAAAACATAATGCATTTGATTTTTTAAAATTTATGAATCATAGATGATGGAATGATGAAATGTGGTAGTAGGTCTACCATATTTAATAAAGAATCCATTACAAATTTTTTTACAAAAAACCACATGTAAATTAAGATGGACCTTCCTCTATTGACCATGAGATATACATGGTTTTACTTAGAAGCTCAATGGAAACAATGTTATTCAATATTTAATGGAGGGTCAATTTGTATTAGTCAAGTACCATGATACCAATTACTATGATAGGGGAAGCGAATAAAGGACACCTGTGGTTGTGGATTTTGATGTTGAGTAACTTGAGTCATGGAATTGGTTAGTATATTAATATATAATATTTTTAATATTGTTTATATTGAAGTGGGGATATATAAAAGTGTATGAAATACTCTTCAGTGAAACCATCATGTAGAAAATTGGGAATCATTAAAAAATGAATAATCCATCTCTCCAATAATTTATGATATATTTACTTGTAAATATATTCTATATCTTTGATGGATTCAGATATTTCCAACCCTAATCCTCAATTTTAGTAATTCAAAATTATATTTTAATAAAAATATAATACAATTCAAATTTTAATATCATACCAAACAAAATTCAAATTTGATAGGATGAATATCAATTTTTAAATTACTTGGTCAAAAAATTTAGAATGGGTTTATTAAATTTTCCCTTAGAAATTAGATTTTATGATAAATTGAAAATATAGTATTTAACTATTCCTTAATATTAGAAATTTATTATAATATAAGGAATTATCAATTTATTAACAATAAATTCTTTATAAATAAAGATAAATAATTTATTGGAAAAAGATATAATTTTTAGAAAATTGGTTCTTTTAAGAAAACTATTTTTATTTATAAAGGAATAATTTATATCCATATTAATCAATTAAAATGACCTTTAATGATGAATATTTTAACTCAAATTAATATAATATATATCAAATTATATTAATTTAAAATCATGTAATAATTATTACTAGAAATATAGTTAATATAAGACCATCTTATGCTCGAATGATGCATTTCATGAAAAAATATTATTTTGTTACATTATACTATTTTATTTTATATTATTTTATCCACTTCTATGATTTGAATTTATTAAAATTGATTCAATGTTTTTAATAGTGATAATTAATATTATCTAAAAAGTCTAAACTTTTTTTCATAATTATTTCTTTAAAAATTAGTAAATTTATTAAGGCATTAAATGTTAAAATGATCTTTTTCATGTTACATGTGTTTCTATTTAAATTAATTTTCCATATAAATTGAATTTTAATTTGATAAATTAGATTAAATGTTTAAAATTATTCATTCCAAGTTATCTAGTTATGGTTATTTTATATTATTATTACTAAATATTACCAATGTTTAAAAAAATGAATTATCCTAGGGTAATCTAAAATAGTAAATGTAAGTAAACAAAGAAGCTACTTGAATAATATTGTTAAAAATGTATATTTTAATGTTTTGGAGGGTTTAAAAAACCCTATATTTACTTTAATATATTATTAATAAAGGTATTAGTAAATTTTTGGGAAAGTGAGTTCTCAATATTGAATAGTTTTGGGTATTTACTAAAATGTCACTCATCAATTATTGAAGGTAACTCTCTCCCCTCATTTATTCAAAACTCATAAACCAATTTCCAAGAACAAAACCTACCAAAATATCTCCCCAAATCATTATACAAATTCTATAAGATATTTCCTTCCCAAAATACAAAACCTATGATCCTTAAAAAGATATCCAATAGAGGTATCTCTATGAAAAGTTAATCGTATTAACAAATTTCTTTTTATCTCTTCTTTACAACCATAAGTTATTTCTTAAAACATAAAATACAATGACACTATTTTTTACCTTATTGATAGATATTTTTATGTTGAAGGACTAAAATTTATCCATATCCATCTCTATAAAATTAGAATCTAATCCATCTATCATGTGTACTGTAGATTACCGACTCACGAATCAATGTAATTTTTTCCCATCACTTACACACATGATTAATTGTAATGATGTAAATAATAAAATTATAAGAAGAATTTGACCATATATTAATTATGGTAAATTAATATAACATACACTTTCTCACACTATCACCTATAAAGGGAATGATACCATCTATCATGTGTACATATGACCTACCATCTCCACGAAGCAATGTGATTCATTTTATATATCCAACATTCAATAATGATTCCCAAATTTTATATAATGAATGAAAATAATTTTTATAACATTATTATAATTATTTATATTATTCATATATATATATTATTCAAATGAATTGGAATTTTAATGAAAAACATGCAGGAGAAACTAAGGTAATTTACACCGAAAATAATGAAAATAAATAATTATTTTAAAAAAAGGTGATAAAACTTTATAATAGAATAATATATGATATTATAAATATTAATATGTTATTTATTTATTAATAAATTTCTTGGAACCATTATATATGATGTAAAATCATTTTCATATAAATTAATGAATTTTGTTAGGGATTTCTTCTAAATTTCCACTTCATTGAGACATATTTGTTAATATACAGATATTCACTTTTATGTGGTGCATATACCACCCATTTTATCTATTTAACATGAATAATAATATATTAACTATTTATAATGTTTTAATTCATATGTATTCTTGAAATGAGTTATAATTTTAATATTACCAATGTGGTAAGAATGTATTTTATGGTCTCTCTTTCTTTTGTGGTTTATTTTGTTCATGTTGAAGGAATCTTATCATTTTTACATCATAAGACCAAATAAAATTACTATCCACTACATGTTTACGGTGTTCTATACATTATTACAACTATTATACCCTTTGATGCATTAATCAAAAATTAAATGTTTTAAATAAAAACCCATTTTCTTTTACTATAAAACTGATATATTTTTTTTCTATATTTATGTTTTGGGAAATTTTTTTAAAAATTCATTTTACTTAATAAAATGATTTATTAATGAGATTTTTTGTTATAAATTACTTTTACAATTGTTTTAAAATAAATACTTTACTTTTTCTCAAGATTTATTTTTTTGACAAAGATTCAAAATAAATGTTCCCTTTAAACGTATATGGAGATATCAAACTTCCACATTATCGTAGAAGTTTTATTAAATTGGGATTCTTTAAGATGTCTTATATGGTCTTAGAAAGAAAAAACTTTTATGAAATCTTATTTTATAATTTCACATTCATTACATTTATTCTTTTAAAGAACTTTATTTTATTATAAAAACTTAAATATTTTATTAATTGATGGTTACCTCTCATATCTTAATTAGATATTTCATCGTTAACATTATTCTAATACAATCAAATTATTGTGAAGATTTTTCAATAGAAATTTAATTCTTATTAAATATTTATATTCTTTGTATCATGGATATTATTATTTTCTAACACATATACCATTTTTATATAGTGTTTTTACTTTAAATGGTATTTTCTTAACATTATAAATATTGTTGAACTCATATTATTTACTCAATATAAATATTTTATGATATATAGTACTATTCATAAACTAAATTGATTATTCAATATATGTGTGATGGTTTGTAAATGAAGTGATAGGAGGGGACCAAAATTATATATCCCCTAGATACATCTTTAGGTCTCACAAGAAAATTTAGTTTTCTAAATTAAATAGGTTTTAACCCTTAGTTTTAAATTTTCATGTGAAAGGTAATGATAACATAGATATTATCACAATTCCTATGATCATGAAATCTAAAATTAATAATTTCCTTCATTTTAAATTTTTATATTATAATAATTTTAATTATTTCATTTATATTATTCATGGATGAATGTTTTTCTAAAGTTATTGATTAAATGGAATGAGTGTTCAGTTATTTATATTTTCATATTATTATGCCCTATCTATTTAAGATAGTCAAGTTAATTATTAAATTTAATTTTGGTTAAGTTATTTACCTTTACTTATTGATTATTACTTATTTATTAATGGTGTATTTATCTATATGTAAAACATATTGAGTATCTGAGTTTGTGATTATTTTTTCCCATTCACAAGGATATATAGAATAATTTATTGAATGATTTCAAGGATACTGAAAATTTTCCATTATTATGTTTTATTTCATATTCCAAATGTAGTATGGGTATAATTTATTGGTATGATTCTCTAAAACAATTAAATTAATTGATAGTTTGGGATTTGACCCCTTGTATCAATGACATTTTGAGAAAGTGGACACTAACATTGTGATATTGGTTTTAGGGTTATTATAGTTTTTATCAAATAAAGTTTTGTAGAAACATTGGGATATAAATTAAATAAAACAATGATTATATAACATAATGTTTTGATAGAAATTTTTTATAAGTATCAAAGAACATCCTAATTTTTTAAACATATATATTATGGGGTTTTACATTAAATACACCCTTGACTTGATTCTAAAAAAATAAGTGGTTTTTTCAGATATGCATCTAATGGTAGAACACCAAAAAGAGTTTGTCAAGTATATCTTGGAAGTCATTATAATTCGCAGTGAATGTTCACTTACTAAAATATGAGTTTTAAACTCTTAGAGGATATAAATAAGATAATTTATGTTTTCCTTATAAACCATTATAAAGGATTTTATAATAAACAATTTCCATAGAATCCAGGTTTATGATTCCAAGATTAATAAAGTATAACTTTTAAAATAAAGTTATGTGTAAAAAATTAATTATAATAATAAATTATGATTTAAATTTTATAATTTTATGATCTATTCTATAATATTTATTTTTTTTAAAATGGATTCTAAAACAAATAAGGTTATAAATACTCTTTTCCAATATATATATTTTACTTGTGAGAAAGACAATACAGCTGGTATTGAGACAAAGAGGATAATAGAAATATTAGTGAAGCCTAATTAGGTTATGTAAAATGAAACTTCTTAGATGGACAACCTTTTTGATCTATAACATGATTCTCCTATATTGGTTCACTTCATGTTAAAAAATCCCCCATCATTTTGTGGGACTGCTAACACTGTGGTAGTTGAGAAATATATTAAGTCCCTTGTGAATATATTTATGGACTTCAGATATGATGTAATGAAAATAGTTACACTTCACATGTATTTTATCGAAGGTGATTCTGATAAATGGTGCCCATTGATCAAGAATAATTTAGAGGAAGAGGAAATAGAACACATAGAAGGGATATCTTGTAAATAAAAGTTCATAGACAAATATTTCTTATGTGAGGAATGAAGTGAAATGAATATAAAGATCATTTACTTAAAATAAAATGTAATAATATAGTATTGGAAAGTAATACGGTACTTGTATAATACATTATGGGTATGAAACAAATTACATATACAATATGGAATGAAATATTGACCATTTCCTTAAAGGTGTTTTGACAAGTCTCTAAAGAGTTCTGGTCACTTAAACATTTTATATATTAAATTTAATATTTTTATGTAACATAATAATAAAGAATGATTTTTTTAAATAACATATATTCAAAGGTAATTAGGAGAAGAATATTATGCATGAAAAAAATAGATAAGGTGGAAAATATAAAGAATGATTTTTCCATATAAGATAAATGTGGAAAGAAACACCCTTAAATATTTTTGATGGGAATGGGAGTTTTCTTCAAGTGTTGAGAAAAGGACATTAGGAGAATGAATTAATGGGTGATAAAAAACCACTAATGTTAAATATTTAAAATGTTAGGAGATAGTGAAATATTCAAAAGGATTCTCCAAGAATCATGGGAATATAATTATGAAGAATCCAAGGGATAAATTTCCATATTTTGTTATTCCTTAAGCAGAAGTGGAGTGGCTAATTTTTCTATTCCATTTAAATTAAAGAAGATTCTTGTAGAAGTATTTTATCAATGATATTATGGGTATAAGAACCATAAAATATTTAAGTATTTTACTTTAATTGTTTTTATTTATGAATTTGAAAACATATTTTTAATTGTACTAATAACAATGAAAAGTGATAAGGTGTTATTTTTAGAGAATGCATTATTAAGGGATGTGTGACGCTTAAAATGTTTCTAATAGTGAGTTAGTAATTATTATTTTTGATAAATAGATGACATAAATTCATGAAGTAAATGATATGGTATTAATAACACTAGAACTATCTATTAGTTTTATTAAAAAGTTGTTTATTTCACCTTTGATGGAGTATACAACATTTTTTGATTTATAGGGTATATTTTATAATATATTTTTATTTCGAGAATGAATAGAGAGTTGATTTTATGAATCATGTGTGTTATAAATAATGGATTCCTAAAATATATATTTCTACCTTTCTTATAGAGAATATATAATCTATGTATTCACATATTTATTAAATGACATTATAAGCGTCATTATATTTTCGGTGGATAACGTTTTGATGAAATCATTCATATTTTGGGGTTTTGAATTATTTTCGGAATATTTTGGAGCAGTCCACGTATTAAATGGTGTTGTATATAGAATTATATTGAAATAAATTTCGAACACCATAATGTTGGGTTGAAGTTGGTGAATGAAATAATTTTTTCCCAAAACACGTGGAGAAGACAGTTAAAAATGTAAATACGATTCAATATCACATCAAAGAAGATAAAAGTAGGAAAATGATTTATTTTGAAAAACAATTTAAATATTTTTAATTTAAAATTATCTCCATGGAAGGGTGTCCAAAGATTTTTTATAAAGGTAAAATTGAACAACAGATACATTAGACACGTTGAAATTCTAGAAAGAATTAGAGTTGTGGCTTACTTGTTGGAAATTACTCCAAGACACTATATGGTTCATGATTTGATCTATATATCATTATTATATTACTAAATTCTAGAACCAACAAATGTTATCACCTATGAAGAATTTGAATTGAAATATAATCTACCAAACAGTGAATATCCCTATGTGATTGATCATAGTATAAGGAACGTATTGAGGAATATGATGACTCAGCAAGTGAAGTTAAATTGGAGAAATCATAAAATAGAGGCAGATATGTTGTAATGGGATAATGTTTTGAAATATTACTCTAATAGTTTTCTAGAAGGATATATCCATGAATTTTGGAGGATAAAATTTTTAAGGGAGGGGAGAATGTAACAACTTGTGATTTTACTATATACTTCCTTTTAAATATCAATCTATATGGAAACTTCCAACACACAAAACCCTATTCCTCAATTATATTAAGGTAAAATTTAATTTTAATAAAACAATAATAAAATGAATATATAAATATTTCATGGAAAATAAATTCAAATTTTTATAATATTAACATCAATTTTAAACTCACCATCATAAAATATTCCTAGAATGATTTTTTGAAATTTTCATACATAAATTGTTTTTTTCATTAATATAAATTATAGTATATTATTATTGATACATTTTAATTATTTATTATAATATAGGTAATTAATAATTTATTAATTATCAATATTATTGAAATATATAAAAGAACCTTTAGAGGTAAAAAGTGATATTTTTCATAAAAATATTTTATTCGAAAAATTGTCTTTGTTTAAAGTGGAATAATATATTTCCATTTAAATTAATTAACTTTTACATTGTTGATAAATTATTTAATTAAAATTTATATATGATATATAATCATATTTTAATTTAAAACCATTTATTTATTATTAATAGTGATATAGTTAAAATAAAATTATCTTATACTTGAAAAATGAGTTTCTAAAGAAACCATTTTTTACATGTTTTGTAGGTTTATTATTAATTACATTTTTCACATTTTTGGAGTCTAATTTGATAAAAAAGATTTTATATTTTGAATATGTTCCATTAATATTATTTTATAATGAAAAAAATATAACAACTCTTCTCTTTATTACATAACAACACACCTTTTAATTATATAAAATTACATTTAATAAAACCCAAAATATGAATAAGTCTTCTATCTTTGGGAATTAGGTACATTTCATTAGAAATTTAACATGAATTACAAAATCTTTATTTAAAACATTTGTAACGTTCTTGAGCATAAATTTTATTGGATAACCTGTGGATATACAAAAGAAAAAGGTTATCCAAAAAGCCCAGTATGGGCATAAACATGTAATATGGTAAAAACAATGTTACAAAATATGAATATCATGGCGCATAAAAAGTGTTTGAATCATGAACATTAATGTTAAGACATGATATAAAATTATAACATAAATAGAACATCATAATGTGGCAACAACGTAAATCTCCTTATCAAAGGGAAATGATGACTACCAATACATTATTATAGAATAATTCCCATAAAGGAACCATGTTCACTCCCTATCCGAACATGATGTAAAATGACACTAATAATTACCCATTTCATTGGAGTGCTATATACTTTTTGGCACACCCATCGCTTTCATTTCATTCTCATGCTTAAGTGTGCCACATAGATCATATAACATGGTTTTATTCATCATCATTTTTTATTATATAAAAATTGAGTGTAGAATCAATTAATCTAATAAGTGTTGAAAAATGATATAAATTTGGTATTTTATTCACTACACAATTTTTTTGGCTTGGATTCATGTTGTAAAATATCTGTAGAATAATATAGAGGTTTAAATATTACTAGAAGGACTTAATGAGGGAGAAATTGGTCTCTCATCATCATAAATCATAAGGAAACAATTGATATGGGTAATAAACATACTCGATCATTTGGAATTGAAAAACTAATGAGCATCAAATGAAGAATATCCTTGAAAAAAGAGAAGTAAGAGATGTTCTTGTACGAAATTTCAACATCCTAACGACGTCACTTAAAAATTAATAAAATATGTTTATGAGAGATAAAGGGGACTCTAATATTTTTTTACATAAAATGGGAAATAATAGGGACATGGATATACATATCCCATCATTAGGAAAGGGAGAATTAAAGGCATTACATAATAAAAAAAAGTTGTTTCCAAAATAGAAATGAAAGAACCCATGCTTGAGTGTGTGACTCCAAAAGCTTGAAAAGGGGATTCTTAATCACTTGGGAAACATTGGTATGTTTGTACAGATAATAGGGAAGACTACAGATGTGATATAAGGATTTTTAGTGAGGGGAAATGGGATATTGGGTGGGTTTATATTTAAAATATATATATTTCTTTAATATTTAGGTTTTGTATTCCAGAAGATACACTATTCAAAACAAAAAACCTTCCCTTATTTTTCCCATGGTTTTAGCCAAATATAACTTGTTTTATTATTATATTGGTTAGTGAGATTAAATTATCAAAATAAATCCATTTCTTATGTGTAGGTAAGTTACACTTTTAAATATATGAATTTAACACTTAAAAATATATTAATGGTTTTTTAGGATTCATAAAGGCTTACTAAAAATAATAAAATAAACGTAAAATAATCTCATTATATGGTTAAAACATATATTTTGTATATGATTCCCATTATAGTATTTATTATATCTTTTTTGGTCATTATGATGTTATAAAACAAAGAGTATATTTATAGGGTATTTAATTTTAGCAAAATATTTGACTGTCTTAGAATATTAGGAATTTTTTCTATTAGATAATTTCAATATTACGATTCAAAAAATAAATTTAATTTGAAAAAAATATTTTTCTAATTATTTTAATTTTCAATTTTAATAATAATAACCAATATTTATTGAAAATGATGGGTTTCTCTAATAATAGTTTTTTAACCCTAAGAAAAAGTACATTTCACTTCATAAAAATTATATTAACATTTATAAATAATAAAACATATTTAATAATATTGCTATATTTGAATACTATTTATTTTATAAATCCATTAACTCATCAAAATAAATCCTATAATTTAATTTAAATATTTCCCAAAAATACAATTTGGTTTGAATTGAATGAAAATAATTTTTAAAGTAAAAAAATGAAAACAAAATCATTATTCAATAAAATATTCTAACTCATATTATTAATGTATTGATAAAAATCCACTGATTTCATCGGTGTATTCCATTAGAGTAAGGTTCACGATTGTGATACATTCATGGGGGTGTTCAGCAAACATGGTTTGGGTCATGATCACAATGAGCTTGAACATTTACCATAAACATTTTCACTCATGATTATGTTAATGGATCTTAGATTTGGATTCATCATGGAATAATAACAATGATACTGTCTCCATCAAAAGCTCCGATAAATGTGATACATAGGGTACAATCCTACTATGTGAGGTTATCACATCCTTTTCCTATGTCAGTTGGATTTGTTAAATACCTATAGTTATATTAACCATGTGATCACTATTTCATGGATATATTATAAATGGTAATTATTATTAATTGTATTTTGAATAAAATTATATATAAAAAACAAAATAACTGCATACATTTTCTATAACCATATTACATAATGAAACATTAAATCATAAGGTAATTTCATTTATAACAGTTCGAGTCGTTACAAGCTTCCACCCCTGAGGAATTTCACCATCGAAATATTCATTTCACCCCATAAAATATGTGAGGGTAATTATATATCATAAATTCATCTAGTTACCAAATTTCTTATTCAAATACATGGTTTGTCTGAAACACTTTTAAAGGTGCATTTTATTATTTTGTAAAACTTTTCCTCTATGATATAAGATCTTCATCGGCTCCTCCCAAAAGGAAATATAATTCTCCAATGGTTCCACCAATTGCTTTAGTACATTTTATCTGGCTGGTATATAATTTATACAGGTTGATATAGAGAATTCATCATGAAATTGATATAGGTTAGTCAGGAGAGCAAGTCAATGGGCCTCCACACTAATGCGATCAAAGATTTCAAAGGGGATGATGTATCTTGGACTATGTTTTCAATTATTTCCAAATATCATAACATTCTTCCATGGAGATATATGAAGTAATAAAATTTATCCAACATCAAACTTTAGGTATCATTGATGATTATTAGTATAACTCTTTTTTTTACTCTGAACATCCTTGATGTGATGTTTAATGGTCTTAACCTTTTCCACTATTTCATAGACCATTTCAGGATCTAGTAGTTTTTGTTCCACAACATCATCCAAGCATGCAGGTTTCCTATACCTCTTCCAACAAAAGAATTCATAAGGATCCATTGCGATGATCGAGTGGAAACTATTATTATAAGAGAACTCCACCAAGGGGGATGTTTATCTCATCCTCCTTTGAAGTCAATTGACCATTATCTCAACATTTCCTCGAGTGTCTGGATAGTCTACTATGATTGGAAATCATTTTCATGGCGATAAGTGAAGATGGAGTTCAAAACAATGTTTAGAGAATGATGATGAATTTTCCAAAACATGGAGTTGAATATTCGATCACGATTACATAAAATAGATAGTGGGAGTCCATATAGTCTGACCACATCTTTGATGTATATCAACGAAAGTAGATCTGGTGAGAATTCCAAACATATCACAATGAAGTGTATAGCATTTTCATGGTTATCGACTATAACCCATATATCATTATTCCCCCTTATGTATTTTGAAGATAAATGAAAATTTCCATGGTGATGTTTTTCCATTTCCATTTAGGTATGGGTAATGGTGGCATTATCCCCTTTGATTTTTGCCTTTCCTCTTTCACTTGATGGTGTACAAGACATCTTATTGAATATCATGTGATCTCATTCCTAATATTGTCCCACAAATAGTTTTCTCAATGATCTTGATAAATATTTGGTCTTCCTGGGTGGATGTATAACTATTATCTATGTGCATCATCCAATAACTCCTTCATTCACTCATGATATGATGGTACACATATTCATAATCATAATCTCACGACACCAAAATCATTAACATTAAAATCTGAGGATTTACCATTCCTTACAGCTTCCACATTCTTCTTAATTCCCACATCAACTCTTTAATCATCCTTAAACTCCACATAAGAGATAGCTAATTGATAAATTTTGAAAGTATTGATAATCTTCCTTTTTTATGATTCCCATGGTTATCCATTCCAAATCGTAGAAGATAAGATACGTTTCAATTCTCATCAATGACAGAATTGTTAGTTTCTTTCTATATAGATCATATTCTACTTTATTATCCTACCTAGGATGGTAGTGGATTTAATAGTAATAATCTCCGATCAGCTCTACCCATCTTCATTGGTGCATGTTCAACTCTATTTTGTGTGAATATAAACTTGAGGAATTTTTTATCCATATATATTTCACACTTCTATCCAAATAGATAATTCCCCCAAATTTTCAATGCAAAGATCATTACATCCATATCTAGATAATACAGTGGTTAGTTTTGTTCATGAACATTCAACTTCCTTGATGCATAGGCTATGACATTGTTATTTTTAATTAACAAATGACCCATTCACTTTGTTTCATCGGTGAATACCAAAAAAATTCTCCACCTGAGGGTAATTTAATAAGAGAGGAAGTGAAAATCCTCCTTTATAACTCCTTTAATAACACTTCAAATTATTCATTCCATGAAAACTTCAATCACTTAAAAGTCTGTTTGTAAAGAGGGTTTGAAAATCATGAGAAATTTCTCTTTAATTGGTGATAATACCCAACTAACACAAGGAAACTATGAATATATATCACAAATGTTATCCTCAAAAATCCTTCAATTACTTCTGTTTTTGAAGGGTCCAATGATATCCCTTTTCTTGTGATGATATTCTTGAAGAATGATACTTCCTTCTACAAGAACTCACATTTTATAAACCTTTCATGGAGATTATCCTTTCTCAAGGTTTTAGCACACTACTCATATGCTCCTCATTCCCCTTTTTTCTATTAGAGTATAATAGAATATCATTAATAAATAATACTATAAATTTTGCAATATAATCCTTAGGGACTCTATTAGTCATTTTCATGAAGATTGTCGGATCATTAGTGAGTCTGAAAGGCATCACCATGAAATCATACTACCTATACATTGTATGAAAAGCAGTCTTGGGGATATCCTCTTTATTCAACCTAAGATGGTAATATCCTGACCACAAATCCACCTTCATGAATTATTTTTCTCTGGATATGTGATCAAAAAATTCATCAATCTGAGCATGATGATATTTTTTATTTATCATGAACTTTTTGAGCTCACAATAATCGATGCAATGGTGCATTAATCCATCCTTCTTCTTAATGAATAGGATTGGTTCACCCCATCATGAAGAACATGGGCATAAGAACCCTATATTTGTAAGACCCCAATATTTCATAGTACGTTAGTTTTTCAAAAGAATTCAATAATTTACACTACACGCAACATCGAGTTCAAGCGCACCACAACTTTCCCAACTAGTCGTTAAAAAGAGGTTATGAATAGTATTAACAAATTTTGAACATTATATAACCCTTATAATTTTAGAATCCATATTATAAGTTTCTTAGACATAATGTAAAGGAAAATTCATTTTTTCAGATAAAAGAAGTATTTTTCAAAAATTGAAAATTTACCACCTTTTAATGGCGAACCCTTTTGAATCCAATATTTGAAACTTTTTTATATTCAATTTTAAAAAATAATGTTCTTATTTGGTATCGGGATATTAGAATTTAGTTTCAATAAATATTTGAGGTTTTTTTGATAACTTTCATATTTGGGTGAATAGTGAAAAATAATATATTTTAACTGAAAACTACTTTTTTAATGAAAATAATTTATAGAGTTCAACAATAAATATGAATGATTTGGATGTATAATTAGATTATAGTTTTACCATTTAATCCAATGTTTATCATTGGAAGTAATTTGACTTTGAAATTGGACATAATCAAATGTCAATCTTTTGTAGTTATTATTTTTTAAAAATACGCTTTTTCGGTATTGACAACTGGAATTAATGTTAAACAACTAAATGAAATTTATTTGTTTTAAATTTGGTAAAATAGACTTCATTTTTGTATTCATAATATCAAAATTATATTAAGATGAATTTTTGGTATGTTTCTGAAAACTTTTAGTTTTTGATGAATAGTGAAAAACACTGAGTTATAGTTTAAAACCAAATTTTTATTTAAATAATTATTTATTTTATTTAAATTTATTTTGGGTCAATATAGATACATAATACCCATATAATTTCAATGTAATTCATTGGAGTCATTTTGTAATAATATTGTATATATATAATTTTGTTTAACATTTCACAGTCTTTTACCCACCTCCTAAAAGAATTTGTAAATTCACATAAAACTTAATTTTAATGCTTTTTTGAGTTGAATTTTGAAAATCTGAGAGACAGAGTTAATATTAAAGAGTAAAATGTGGTTCAATAGGATAAGAATAATTTTTGATGAATAGTAACTTTTTACTTTTATTTACCACAGTTTAAAGTAAATAGGGTAATTAATGGTAAAAATGATATTATTATTACCCTAAAAGAGGTCCTAATTCTATTTTCCAAGTATAATTCGACCAAAAAAACCTTAGGAATAAAATATTAAACTCTTTGGTCCACTTGGATTAGATTATGACACTTATTATTATTTAATTCAAATAAGAGTTAAAAGAGTTAAAATCAAAGTTTAATAACTAAAACATTTTTAATATAAGGATAAACAAAAGTTAAATTCAACTATAAATATTAATTATAAAGCTAAATATAGTTCCTAAATAATGGTATTATATATATATATTTTCGAAATTAAATTAAATTATTTATTTTTGACACCATGATGATGCAGTAATTACCTAATTAATGATATATTTAAATAATTGATATTATAAATAACCAGATAAATGTAATTTGAGACTTCGTATGAATTCCAAAAATTTTATGGGTTAATATGACATATTAGGGTTGGTTAGATGAATTTTTTTCTAAGTAATAATGATGTTATGAATTTAGCAAAAACAAAATACCAAATAGTCTAAAAAATGACATAAAAGAGTTTTTATATCAAATATTATATTTTTAATTGATATTCTATTCCTAAAAATATATGGTTCGGCCAAAGTACTTATATAAATATAGGTGTATCATTAATGAACCACTTTAGGTTCGTTTGGATGTATATATTATGTTTATTAACCATATAATTTAAAAATACAAAGAGACATGATAAATGTCAAACTATGTAACTAAGAGTCAAATATAAAAGTGAAGGTTAATATAATGACCCAAACCTGTCAAAAACCTACTGGTTGAGTGGTTTGTGACCCATCCCCACCATATCCTTTAAATAATCCACTTTGTAGCCATTAGAAAATGAAAATGATTTTATTATAAAATAATATATTAATTTTTTCCTAAGGTGCCCCTCACCCCTCTTATAAAAGGGAACTTCCCCTTATCTCAAATTCACACCTTCAAAGCCTTTTACCTCAGCCAAACCCTATCCAAATATCCTCTAAAATACCCTCACTTCATCCTAGAGTCCCTCCATTGGTCAGAAAGCCTACTTAAGGAGCCCTTTTGAACAAATTAAAATGAAGAACCTGAAGAAGAGGTAATAATTTCACCACCCTCTTTCAAGTTATTTTATTCCTCCACATATTATTTCGTTGTTATTTCCATTCATAAATAGTAACTCCAGAATATTAATTATTCTACCCATTCTTTGAATGACATATCACCATACGTACGTACGTACAGATTACCGTCTCCACGTCGTGGTGTAATTGTTATTCAATACATTATTATTTGGATGGGTATATTAATGATGTGAAATTCATGTAAATAATAAAATTTAACATGATAATGATTCTGTATATATGATATACCATTCAATTATATATTATTTTAATATCAAAATAATTATTTTGTTGCTCGTGCCTACGTACGGATTACCATCTCCACGAACGCGATGAGATTCATTCCCCATCGTATCCATTCAAGACTAAATTTCATTTAATGATTAAAAGTAATGTTTAGAGACATGATATCATTCTGTATATAAATAAGATACATTCCATCCATAACAAATATGGCTCACATAACAAATAATATTAAGGAAAAAGAATCCATTAACACCCGCAACAAAGATAATACTAAGATATTATTAACAAATCAATGTTAAAAGATCATATATGATATCATATTAATGCATATGATTCTTTTATAATTCAATAACAATTATTTTACCATTATACAGGTGGTTAACCTACCCTCGACCATGTAAAAAGTACAAAGTAAGGTGTTTCTTATGTCACTTTTAAAACGGTGAGATTTCTGTTGTTCACCACTTATTTATTTCATGTGGTGTGTGTACTTCCCATGATTGTATTCATTGTGTAATATACCATAATTTATGGATATTTACATCATCATTTGATGATCCTTCTTCCATGGTTGTATGTTTCATAAATTACTAAATCAATTAGGGAATTTGAAATTTCGATTTCCGCTCATTCCGATTTATGCACACTTCATTGATTATTTTACTCCAAAGATTATGTGTGGAACCACTATTCATTTGCTTGTGTCATAATTTCCACTCCCCTTTCTATGGATATACTTTTGATACCCATAATCACTCCATTGATAAATTCTCAAGTCATCGATATGAACATGATAAGAGTAATTTTAACTCAATCTCCATTTATTGAGTTAAACATCCAATTCATTGGTGTGGTTTTTACAAGAATATGTGTGAATGTCTTGTGATTGATTTAAACTGAATATCCAATCATATTGAGTGTATTTATATTTTTCACACATAATTATGTCATTGATTTATCCTTAACCTAATGATACGGTCTTTATAATAGATTTCATCTCAATTTAAATTCCATTGAGACTTCTTTGTTTTTATACACCAAATCACTTTTATATGATGTATATAATATAATTTGAAATAGTATATCATGAATCCATTTATTCTCATGATATTATAAAGTTTTTATTACCTCAATTATTTTTATTCAAGTGTCACTCTTTTTTGTAAGGAACTCTAACTAATATATAATATTAAATGATTTAAAGATTTATTTTTCTAAATATTTCCCATTAATTTCCATGTTTTAAAAATGTTTTTAAAGATATATTTATATGGACATTAAATTTTTATAATTAAAATTCTTTTTAAATTTTTCAAAGTGGTATGGGACACTTTGATTCAAAAATCTATTTTTAATGGATTCTTGACAAATAGTGTGACTTCTAAATGTTTTTAAGAAAAAAGGGGGATATTTCTCTCAAATATTTTTGATGATTATTTTTATCTATGTCAATATCCTTAATTATTCTCAATTGAGGTTAATTTGTTACAACACAATCTTTCATATTGTGTGGAATGAGTTATGTTTGACTGTGGATGTGCTATTTTTATACCATTCATGGTTTGTGGATAAAGTATTGACATTTCATATGCTAGTTTTAATACGAATGTTTATGTTATATTTCAAAATTTTCATATGTGGAATGCATTGAACTTAGTAAGTGATGGGTGGAGCCCACTATAGCTCCTCAATGTATTGGTAGGTCTCATGAGACAAACTAGTGTCTTGGCACAAGGCCTTGAAAAAATCATATTTGTATTCTTGGCACAAGGCCTTGACTATGTGGTTATGATAGTCTGACATTATGCATTCCATCATTATGAATGTGGTTGTTGATACTGCATGTGATTATTCGATGAGTAGAATATCCGTGTGAAAAAGTAAATGGCATTATTTTGATTTCATTTTTTCCATATTATGGTGAAGTTCAGGTTTAAAAGTCTTTTGTTTTATTTATACATCGCCTTAAATGTTTATGCGTATTTATGAATGTTTCGACTATAATGTTGTCCTTATTGAGCATCTGAGCTCACCCCTTTCTATGTTTTATTTTTCCCAGGATGCAAAGAAGAATATTATGACTGAACTCTAGGGATAATCTATGGGATCTCAGTGTTGTCTATGGAAACAATGTTGTTTTAGTTTTCCATTTTATAATGTAATATATACATCATGAATGTATCTAGTACTTCCAAGGCTACTAGACAATTCGGTCTTTCGAGACTTGATCTTTTATGATCATGCCAAAGATACGTAATAATGCACAGACTCTGGGCTTTTGGGCTCGGGGCCTTACAATATCCATATTATCCTATAGTTGATTTTTCAACACCACATGTTCGGAAACAACCCTTCTATATGGAGTCTTGGATAATGGTAATGTCCAATGTATAAGATCTATTTAAAAATAAACCTCTCGACTTGAAGGAAGTCCAGAAAATTACTCAAGAAACAAGTCTGTATATTCCCTTACCATAGTCATGTGTTCAAGGATGATCTTGTCCTTAGAATTAATCATTTTAGCTATATATTCTTACTTATAGGTTAATAATATCCATGATTGAGATGATGTTTCTAATGAATATTCATCCTTATCCTTCCATTTGTATGGAACGTGAGGATGATTCACAATACAGAGAGTGGTTTCTTTCTCGTATAAATTTATACTGGTTTTATATAGGGAAAGAAAATAAATGCCCATAATTTCATAAAATTACACCAAAGGGAGAATAACGATGTTCGTTGAGAAATTCATCCCACAAACATTGGTAGGGGAGGATTTGGTTACCTAGGATTCAATAATTTCCCCATTTTCTGTTTTCACCGACATCTCTACTTCCATGTTTTTAGTAGTGTTTGAAAAGTTATACAAAACGTTTTGTCACATGAAGGAGTCCATAAAACCCGAAAAAAATTATTTTCACCATTCATGAATGAAAAAATTCTATACCTATCACCACTTTGTTGATAGGATTCACTTGGGCAGTACTGATGGAAAAATTTCTCCCTTGCTACATTGGAAGTTTTTTTCTCCAAAACCTTTTTCTTAGGGAATTTGATTGAAATGTTCCCTATTTCCTTGTAGTTTTAGAAATTATAAATATTATGGGAGTTGTTCCAAAAATATCTTTCCACCATCGCTGTAGTGGGTTTCTCCTGTTGAAAATCATTTTCAAGGTTATCTTCCTTCCTGCGCCTAAATCATTTCATAATCCCCTTTATGAAATTTTTAGGGTGCTTCTTTACGCACCTTTGAAAAGTGGGGTGTTGAATTTTGTGGGCACCAATGGATTTATATATTAGACATCCAAAATTAAACTCCACTTTTTTCTTCTTATCCAAATGATACCCTTGAGAATATTTGATCTATATTTCTTCTTTGATGGAACATCCAAAAATTTCCTCACATATATCAAATTCATGTATTTCCAAGTATTTACACAGGATAGGTTTTATCCCACCAAAAAAGAAGTCTAACTTGAATTTGGGGGTAATGACAATGCTATACGTATACCTTGCAAGTCTTGTGAAATTTTCCTCATATGCCCCCGTAGATTTCTTAACTTTTTCCTTGGGGGAAAGTGAATCCCTTTCCATTTTAACATAGAGAGTGTGAGAAAAATATTTATCAAAACAATTATCTAAAAATCCCTAAATTCCATTTCCTAGATCTCTTACTAAGGATTTGTATTTTTTGACAATGTTTTCCATGGATCAGATTCCCCTTCCATATGATAAATAGGTAGGAGTACCCTCTATTATTTATAAAATTCAATAATGGATAATATCTTTTCAGTGGAGTGGATCCATTATTCTACTATTAAAGGGTTCACATCACCCATTAAATGTAGGAGACCTTTGATGAATGAATATCTCATATGAAAATTGTTCTCTCTATGTGGTGTTTGGAAATCCCTCATGATCTGTGACTCTATTTACAACCGGATTCATCTAAGATATTGTCATCCTGAAGTGTTTGATTCCTACACCCATCAGGTTGGGAATCTCATTGGGGAAGTAAACACAATGTTCTTCACATAGATTTCATAACAAATTCCTCCCATTTCCATCCATTCTCTATAATAAAAGGAACATTATGTATGACTATATTAAACTTTTAACCATATAAATAGGAATTTAATTACATTAAAGGTATAACATATATCTTACATGTATTTCCTTATTTATGGATTTCAAGGATTCAGTCTTTTTTATCCATGATATATTTTATAGAATATATTCTCATGGGGTTTTTTAACTCCCATAATAATAGTTCATAATTATATTCTGAATTTCTAAAGCATATCCCTTGGGAGTATTGAACTATGTGTGGGGTAAGGCTTGTTGTCATGTACCATGTTACCTCAACTCAAACCTGAATTACCTTTTCAGAGTTGTTACTACTATGTACATAATTTCCAGAACCATGTCCACTTGTAGTATCTAAAAATGGACATATTTATTTGATAAAATAGTTACTCTATAGTAACCTAAATTTATGGATCTTTTCTAACACATAGTCTTATCCCTATGTATTTTAATATTTTTTTCTAATCCTAATCCCAAAAAAATAACTAAACTTTTCTTATAATACCAAATATAACATCTATTCTCTTTATTACACATTAACATATTTCTAAATTCTTAAAATTATGCTCAATACAACCCAAAATATCTAGAAGTATAATGACATTTTGAAATAGGTACATTTCATTACAAATTTAAACTTGAATTATTTTATCTTAATTGAAAAATTCATTAATGTGGTTAAGCATAAAACAACATATGATAGCATGAGGAAATACATAAGAAAGGGGGTATGAAAAGCCTAGTAAGGGAATAAATATTTAATAAGGTAAAACATGTTTGACAATAGTAATATAAAGGGGATTAAAAAGATTATGAATCATAAACATAAATCATAATAAATGACATAGCATTATAACATAAAGGAAACATGAAAATGTAGAAACAACATAAAACATTATATCATAGGTCAAGGATAACAGACTGGAAAACATAATGAGAAAAGTACCATAAGGGAATCAGGTTTGATCCCTAACCCAACATGATGTATCCTGATATAAAACATTACCCAATGCATTGGAGTGATATATAATTCCAAGATCACTTGTCACTTTCATTTCTTTCTCATGCTTATGTGTTCCTCATAGATCATACAAAATGGATTCATTCATCATATTATTTTCTTCTAAAAATTTGGAGTGAAAAATAAATACAAGAAAAAACCAAATATTAATTATTATAATTTATAAGACATTGGGTATGGTATTCACTATAATTTTTTTTGTCATGGATACTCATGGTGAGATTTTGGAAGCATGATAGGGAAGTGTAAATAGTCATTAATGGACTTAATGAGAGTGAAGTTGGTCTCTCATCATTTATAAATCATAAAGAAAATATAGGGAAGTTTATAAAACATACCTCATCATTAGGAACTGAAAATTAATGGGAATAAATTGAAGATTATTATAGAATAATTTGATTAAAGACAGGTTCCCTTACGAAATTTCGACAGCCTAACAGTGTCACATAAAAATTTATAAAATGGATTAATGAGAGATAAAAGACACTATAATAATTTTTAAATAAAAATTATAGTAATAGGTACATGAAAATACATATACCAACTTTAGGAAAGGAATAATAGGAGGTATAACATAATAAAGAAACTTGATTAATGAGTAGAAATGAAAGAACCCTTACTTGAGTGTGTGACACTAAAAACATTAAAAGGGGACTCTTAAGAGCATAGATTGACTTGGGATTATTATAGAATGATTATGGGAGAGTCAGAATGTGGTCCAAATATTTTTAGTGAAGATTATGGAGAGAATGGGTGGGTTTATTTTGGAAAAGAGAGGGATTTATTTAATATTTAGGTTTTGGTCTCTAAAAAATAAAATGTTGAAATCCAAAAACATTCCCATGGTTTTTCCCATAGTTAATGCCAAGGGGGATTATTTGTCATTATTTTATTATTAAATGGGCATAAATTATCAAAATAATTCCCTTGCTTATGTGTAGGTGAGTCACACTTTTAAGTAAATGAATTTAGAAATCGAAAATATATTAATGGTTTTGGAGGGTTTGTAAAGGATTAATAAAAATAATAAAATAGAAATATAATTACATTATCTTAAGGGTAAAAAAATATTTGGTAGAGGATAGTCATTATTTTATTTATTACATCAATTTTGGGAAATTATGATGTCATAAAACACACTATATATTTATACAATATTTAATTTTTAACCGAAAATTTGACTCTCTGAGAAAATTATGAAAAATTCATCATTGGTTTATTTTGACATTCTAATTCAAAAAATGATATTCAGTTTATATAAATAATTTTACAAATATGTTCATTTTCACATTTCAAAAATAACTGACATTTTTTGAAAATGCTGGGGTTTTGGAAAAAATAGTTTTTGAACACTAATAAAGATTATATTTAACATCATAAAAATTATATACAAATTTAAAATTAATGGACATTATTCAGTAATAAAATTTTACTAAAATACCATTTATTTAAACAATCCATTAATAATAAAAATATGTCTATTAATTGAATTTGAATATTACCCAAAAATAAAATTTGTATTAAATTGAACCAAAATCATTCATAAAGTTACAATAGAAAATAAAATAAACTCATTATTCTATAAAATATACATATTCATGTTATTAAAGTGATGATTAACATCCCTTTATTTCCCCAGCATATTCTTTAATAGTTAGGTGCGCAATGGTGAGACTTTCATGTGTCCGTTCAAGTAACAAGGTTTGGGTCATTATCTCGATGAGCTTGAACTACTTCTATAAACGGTTTCGCTAATGCTAAATATGTTGGATCTCATCTTGGTTTTGGTCAAGGGGAAATCTCATCGGTGTTATCTCCCTCAGTATATCTTATAAATGGGATACATTGGGTAAAATCCTTTTGGATGAGCTTATCACTTTTTTTTCTATGCCAATTGGATTTGATAAATATATATATTTATACTAATCATGTTATCACTGTTTAAAGGCTATATTATCAATGGTAAATATTCTTAACTATCTTTTGAATCCAATTGGATATAATATAACAAAATAAGTACATGTGTTTTTATAACCATATTATATAATAAAACATTAAATCATAAGATAATTTTTATAACATTTTTGGTCATTACAAACATAATTTTTGTTCATAATGATTAGTAAAATTTGTAATAAATTATTTAACAAGTTTATTGTTAAAATGAGGTTTTTTTCATTACATACACTTGTGTTAAATTAATTTTACACACACCTAAAAATTTATTTGATAAACTGGATTTAATATTTATAATTATTTGGTAAAAAAAATCAAATAATGGTTATTTTATTTTATAATTAATGGATAAATTACATGGGTTAAAAAAATACTGTGGTGGAATCTAAAATGGTAAAAGATAGAAAACTTAGAGGATAAGGGGTGAAAAAGATTAAAACTTTTTTATTTTTATTTGGAGTAGATGAGGGTTAGACTTAACTTCTATACACTACGTTATTAATCCATTTTTTTAGGTACTAGAGGTGAAAGTCACTTTTTATTATTCAATAGTTTTAGATACGTAGAAAAATGCCACTCTCCTCAATTATAAAACAAAACTGCCTCCCATCACTTATTCACCAATATTAATCCCAATGGCTCATCCATAACCTAAAAATATCACTTCCCAACATCCTTACTAATGTTCAAGAGGTGTTTATCTTCCCAATAGATAATACCTAGTTTCATTAAGAAGAGATCGAATGAAGGTTTCTCTAAGTGAATGCAACCGTCTTAATGGATATATTTCTTCTTTTACAACAAGAAATCATGTCTTAACACTTAGAATATAATAAAAATTGTAAATAAATATTATACTATGTTATTATGTTGATGGAATGATATTTATACATCTACTTATCTAAGAAATTGGAAAAACAATCATCACCTATGTGTACGGTGGACTACCACCCCGTGAACCAATGTGACTTGTTTTCAATCACCAACTCATATGGAAAATAAAAATGATGGAAATAAGAAAAATATATGATATATATGAACTTATATTAATTATATATAATTATTATACAAAACAATTCCTTATCCTTTCACATATTAAGGGAATAATATCATCACTCATGCGTACTTATGACCTACCATCTCCATGATGTGATGCGAAACATTTTATATGTATTACATGTAAATATTTTTCAAAAAATGTATTTAATGATCAAATATTATATTTATTTAATTATTATCATTATGTGAATGATTTATATTCATTTCATGTGAATTAAAACTCTCACGAACAAATACGCAGGTTAAAACAAGGCACTTGACACCCAAAACAAGGAAAATATTATAATATTATTAATAAATAGTTGATAAAATGTTTTAAGAGTGTCATATATGATATTGTAAATATTAAGTTTTTTTAAAAAATTAATAGCATGATTAAAAATTTTATATAGGAGTTTAAATCATTTCCAAAAAAAATAAATCATCATGTATGAGATTTTGTCTCACTTTAAATTTTATCTCAGTTGATTTATTTAACATAAATACATATTTATCCTTGATGGATAATTCTTCAATTCATTTATATTCATTAAAGGGGTTACAAAATGAATTTTTCTAGAGATTTAAAAGTCTATTTTATAATCTTACTTTCTTTGTATATTTATTTTGTTCCTGTTGAATGAAAAATATCATTTACCCATGATAAAATATAATAATATTCTTATCCACTAGTAATTTAAGAAGTTTCTATATTTTCAACCAAATTTCCTATGATTCATACTTTTATCAAGAATATATTTTAAAAAATATGATTATATATATATTAAAGTGGGATATATTTTTCTTACATATACATGTCTTCCAAATTTGTTTTTGAATGGACATTTTCTTTATTGAAATGATTTATTAGGGATATTTTAGGATATCTTTGTCTTTTAAAAAGGAATTGAATGGTCTCTTTCCACTATATTTTCAAAAGTAAATTTTATTCCAAATGTCTAATGGAATTTTATTTTTTAACAAATATGATGATAAAAATATTTATCATATTCATAACTATTTTATGAAATGTCTCTTCTTTAACCCTTTTTTATGGTTTGACATCGAAAAATATTTTTTCAATGTTTATTTTAATATTTAAATCCATTTAAGATTAGGGAGTTGCGCATGACCTCACCATGGAAGGCCCCTTCTACGCCTCGGCCAGGAGGGGGCAACGACACTTCTCGTCCTCGGAGACTTGATCCTTCTGCAATCCCTGACTTCCCAGAGATTGAGTTATGCACTAAGGTTTTGAATTGGGTTAATGTTGAGCTCTCAGTCACAATTTCTTCTTTGGAGTTTGAGAAGGCAGTGTCGCTGCCAGATCTAATCCTTGTTGCAAAATTTGGCAATAATTGACCCTCAGTTGATAGCCTTCACAGGTTTTTTCCCTCTTCCTGGAAGATTTTTTCACATGCACATGTAGGGATTTTAGATTTGAGAAATTTTCAAATACGTTTTTCTTGTGAAGATGACTTAACTTTTTCCTGATCTTCTGCTCATAGAGTGGTTGATGGATTTAGATTCTCTCTTTTTCGCTGGTCCTTTGATTTTCATCTCTATCGTTATCCTCCAACCAATGCGTTATGGGTCATGCTTCCAAGCATTGCATTACCTTTCCAGAACCCTGAAATTCTATGTGTTATTGGTAATTTCATAGGATGCTTCTTGTGTATGGACTTGCAGACCAATGTTGCTTTCCACCCGGATGCTCCGTGAATTTTCATTTAAGATGATGTTTCAAAGGAACTGGTTTAATATATGTGTATTGAGGTTGAGGGTGAGTTTAGGTGGCATCAAAATTTTTTCTTCGAGTTGTGGACACCCTACAGTGTGAACTATTTTCACCTTGGTCACTCGGATCTCCTCTGTCGCCGCAAAGCTCACTATAGAGAGGATGTTGTTGTCTGACCTCCTAATGCTCCTAGTCAAAATAATGCACTAGAGACATGTGGATCAAGGGATGATGCCATCTATGTAGCTTATGGGGATGTAGGCATTAAGGCCCCGGGTGGTGCTACTTCTGTCCAGACTAAGGAGTCTAATGGGTGTGTTAACACATTGGTTAGAGAAATTTTTGACAGACTGAAACAATATCTCAACTGCAATGTTGTAGTTGAGTCAAGTAGGTTGAAGGATGTTTCAGATGCTGAATGTTGAAATGGGATGTCGATTAATGGGAACTATGATACTGGTCTGAAATAAATCATCGTCATATCTCTTGGTAACCGATTTTCTAGTTTTTCTGATCTGGATCCTAATGCACATGAAACAAAATACCCACATCAGGACATGGCTGCAGCTATCTATGATAAGTATGGTTCTGGTTGTAATGGGGGAATGGGGGAGGTTGTTGGGGATCCTGATATCCAGATTTAGGAGGGACCTAGTTAGGGATGTAGTGTGTAACAGATGAATGAATTTCTGAATCTAGTGAAGGAGGTTACTGGAACTGAAGTTGGAAAATTTTCTAGGAAATTGATTAAGGAAATTGTTACCATGGAGAAAAAATATGTTAGGGAGATGTCTTTGGATAGGTAGGAATTCTTAGAGGCAAACTGTAGGGATGATTCCAATGGGGAGCATTATTTATGTTTGACACCTATATATGGTATCAAGGAATCTTCATTGGCCACAGCCCCCTCGGTTCATGATGGCTCTCAAATGGTGTATGAACCTTCCGTCCTTTTAGATAAGTGGGGCGATGCTTTCCATGAGGGGAAGGAGAACCAATGATTCAGTTCTAAGTGTCACATGAAGGAATCTTACAGTGACACTCTCATGAATGGGGTGAAAAGGAATGAAATCATGGGAGAATCCACCGCTCCACCAAAGAGGAAACTAAGGAAATATTACTCCAACTTGTCGAAGGCCGTATCCACCAGGTAATCTACCAAGAGTGAAAAATTGAAAGACACAGACCAAAAGAGGGGATGAAGAAAGACCAATGAGCTTATGTCCCCAGTGCAGTTATGTCTGAGGGAGAAATACATCCAAATGCTAAGTCAATATGCCCCGAAATCTGAATGGGAGTCGGCAGATCCGGATGAGTTCTCAGATGGTGTTGGTGGTGAGGGCTTTGATGCTTTCTGATATTTGATGTTGTGAGGTATGCTTTTGATTTTCTTTTATTACTTTGTACTATGTACTATCTTTTTTTCTTAATAAACTTTTGTGGGACTGGGCATTCTGCCTAGTCCTAAACCTTCCTTGGTAAAATTCATTTCAAATATTCTACTACAATAAATGATTTTATTAGAAAAAACCTATATTCCTGGTGAACTAATGGTCATATCCATCTCTTGACTTTGTGATTGTTAACATTCTTTTGAGATAATTTCTTTAATAAGATCATTTTTCATTATACTCAAAATTTGTATTAAATATTAATATTATTTGTATAATAGATATTATTATATCCTTAATTGATTTCCATTTTTATATATGGTGTTTACTATGACTGTTATTTGATTTTATTGGGAAATATTGAAAATATTTATTATATACTAATACAAATATTTGTCTATAAGGAATATTATTGGTGAATAAAATTGGTTTTTTGATATGTGAGGAATTGTATTGACATATTGTGACAGATGGGTCCAAAAATAATATTTCCCCTCGATGAATTGATATGTATAAATCAACAAATTATATGTCCAAATTTAATGAACATTTACCCATGATAATAAGCATTAATGTAAAAGGTCCGGATAATATAGATATCATGATGTATGAGATCATGAAGCCCAAAATTGAGCATATCATTTATTGGGAATTCATTTATTATTATCAATTCTCTAATTTCATTATTATTAACCATGGATGTGTTTTAGGTTCAAGTTATTCTTTAAATGTATTATATGTTCAGTTATTTATCATACCATGTTGATTATTACTTATCTAATTCATAGAGTCAAGTTATTGATTAAATTTCATTTTTGTTTAGTTATTTACCAATAAATATTGATTATACCATAAGGATTCATGATATATACCATTGTATGTAAAACTTATTATACATCTATGATCAACATTATTTTTTTCCTTTCCCTAAGATATGAAGAATAATTTTTTGAATTAGTTCACTAATGTCTATTATTTTCATATACAACATTTTATTTTCTATTAACAGTGTAAAATTCATATCATGTTTGTATCTTGTGGTCCAAAACTATGAAATTGACTTGTCCTTTGGGACTTTATCCCTTATGTGCAATCCAATTTCATAAATTGGCCACCAGCAATGGGATATTAGACTCATGGTTATTAAAAATCATTATTGATACATATATTGGGTAAATTAATATTAAGTATAAAATAATTGAGGTATTTTTTGGAAACCTAATGACATATTTATATATCATAGGTTTGTAAATAAATAACTATATATATGAAATTATTATATAGATATGACTATGAAAAGTGAAGGTTAGGTCTCATAAATTTGATCTATTAGTATAGTTTATGGATATATAAGGCATTACATGTTTCCATAAGTTTAATTTCATGCATCTAGGAAAATGGTGAATCATATATTATATTGATATATTGAGGACCAATATATGGGGGCTTTATGAAAACCTAGCTCATGCCAAATATGAATTTTGTTTTCTATGTGTTATCCCCTATGAGAGAAATCGGATGTAAATTAGATAGCCCAAACATCAAGAAAAACCTCGTATTTCTATATTGTTTTTAGATGGGACAAGGAACTGATATATTTGCATTATTAAATTTTTAATTATATATTAATTTAGAAACACAGAGTTCTTATATATTAGGTGACGTTTTTAATCAAGGTACAAATTAGCGAGTGAATAATTTCATGCACCAATGAGTCCTACATGGTTTGGCTATCATACAATGATAAATAGTTTCCATTATTGACTATTCTAAATGGTTTAATATGTCATGAATGATAGGCCATATTTCATACTTTTTACTATTAGAAAACAAGGATAAAATAATTTATACTTTAGTGTCTTGTAGTTAGGACTTTCCTAAGAAGATTTATGTAATGAGTGGATTAAATATCTTATAGTATAACATCACATGATAATAAAAGTGTTATTTATTAGTTTTAGTTCATATATAGAAAATAAAAAACATGATATTTATGGTTGGGTAGTGTGTACTACATTTTACTCTTACATGATGTGTTGGTCATAATACCCTTCAATTGGAGGGACAACCCCATGTATGCATGTCTCATGGTCCTTAAGATTCTCTATCTTTAGCAACCCATCATTTGTCTTGTTATTTATTGAATCATTAAATTCAAACCAATGATCAATCATATATCCCAACAGATTTTGATATGTATAATAAAAGTGATGATCTTGAATAAATACCACCTAAGGTGTTTTGATATTCATTCTAAATAATCATATGATCTTAAGAATGGATGAAGTGTTCAACCAACATGTTTGGGACTAAAGGAATATACCACTCTTAATTAATAATTTAAATATCGGTGGACTTAATTTTATCAAAAACATTGGGTGTTCTACTCAAAATGTTTATATGGATGAAGAATAAGTTTGAGAATCACTAGAGATATTATTCCACTATATATAAGTTTCTGAGTCCATTCCATATTGATGAATCACTTATCAAATGTATATCCCATAAATTTATGGTAAGGGAAGTAATTTTCTTGATCCCTAAAATATTCCTCATGAATTCACTTAATCGTTGGGTTCTCAATAATCATTTTTTCCATATAAAAGCTAAAATACATTGAAACATACTCTTTTCAAAAGTAATAGACACTTCTTTATCAATTAAATAGAGATATATGACAACATTAACTCTATAGTGTTCCACATATTCCATTATTGACATAGGAACATTTATGAATTTGAGATGATGGTGGTGGTTCTATGAACATTATAGATTGTGGGGTAAATGGTGAAGTTAATGATAATTGGGGAATCAATGGAACCACAATATTATGAGTGAAATCTAATTGTACTTGGGGTTGTGTGGAGATTACTAAGGTTGGACATTATCCACAACATACACAATGAGGAGATGAAAAATATGAAAACCTATGGGATGGAAAATTTAATTATATAGAGGACATATACCCTAGGATGATATAATTTCACCATAAAAATAATATCCATAAAGTAAATCTATTATCATGTTGTTTTGATATTCATTTTTAAACAAAAATTGAGTTCTCCATTCATCAACCAGGACTGTCTTGTTAGTTTATGGATGTGATAAAAAGAATACATTATGAATAAATTTTCATTCAGAAAGGTATTATCAGTGGATTATGATTTTAATATTAGTTTCGGACATAGTGGTTGGATTTTTGTTTGACAATGGGAGAATATTATATCATCCAATGTTTTTAATTTTTAATAATATTGAAGAAATATTTTAAGGAGGTAAGCAGGCTATCTCCATAATATTATTTAACTATTCTATGATAATATAATGTGAAAACCAATCTAACCTCAAAATATTGTAATACAGTGAAATCATATCTAATATGTGTGTAGTAATTAGGACGATATAAAAATTATTTAGGTGTGTGTGATAAAATATTTATTGAAATAGGGGATCTAATTTCCTAAATCTATTTAATATTGCCATGATTATTCATTACATGAATACAATTTACTAAGGTAAAATATTGATAATCATCATAAGAGAATATAATTTGTTGGGGTGGAACCCATTGGATCATATGGTGGGAGAAACACATTCCATCATTTGATGGGATGGTTCATATTCACACATATACTAGTATAATTCCCATTCAATTGATGATGGAGATATAAAATCAATAAGATTTTATAAATTTTTCATAGTTTGTGACTCTTGTTACTAATTTTCTAACCATGTGTTGGATTTATAAAGGTATACAAATAGAATGTTTTTTTAAATATGTAGAGGTAAATATGGTCATTGTCAATTGAAATGATCATGCTCGTATAATGGAATATGGTGGAAGAAATATATCTAGAATCATATTTCCCTAAACATTTAACATGTTCTAATATAGGGATTATTTATAACATTATTATTCATTAGGCATAATATATGACTCACATATCATATTTTCCTTGGCAAGGTCTACTGGTATTTGACCTTTATTTAATATAATTCTCAATAGATCCTTTAGAAAGAATAATACCTTGATAGTCTGAAAAGGAATACATGTAAAGACCTTGAAATTTCCAGGAAATTGTTTTCTTAATTCTTTGGAATTTTATGAGTACGCAGTTTCTGACGGCGCTTGATTCTGAGGCCCGGTGTGCCCAGAATCAATTACTAAAATTTTTTTCGGGTACGTTCAGCAAACATACGTGTGGGTTTTTCTATATTTTGAACCAGTGCTCGGAATTGAAATCTGAGGACACTGATGAATTCGTAGCACCTGTATTCTCTTAAGGGGACCTTTACAGCAGTTGCATTTGCTCGGGTGGAGAAGTTAATTTTTGGGAATTTATATTAAATTAGATAAAATTATTGTACACAATTGTATTTATTTTTGGTGGTTATTTCCTACAAGGGGAAGTTAGAGGTGGGGTGCACACCCACATAACCTCCCATGAGAGGATAATGTGACGTGGGGCCCATACGAGAGTATAACCACTCAACTCCCCCTTAAACCCCCATGGAACCCCTTATTAATCCTTATAACTCTCCACCTTCTCCCTTAATTATTTATCACCTTCCACCCATTGATTATGACACGCAACCAATTAATTACTTCATTAATTAATTGGAACATCTCATTTTGAAACAATTTTAATTGCATGGAAATTCTTTTAAATATTGAGAGGCTTAATATAATATTCTCCTTGGCAAATATTTTGGTAGGGGAAACTTTGGAGAATTATAGGAGTGCTTTATTCTTCCTTTAAGAACGTCATACTCACTCGGCGAAGAATGATCCACGACTTCTCATATCTTTTTCTTCCTCCAAGTCAAGGGAGAAGACACCGCTCGCAAGAAACGTCGCCTATGACAACGACTCTTCCTCCATCATTGACGTAATGACACCATTTTTCCATGACGCCTGACTACCGCGATGCTCATCTTCCATGG
Organism: Viscum album; assembly: GCA_963277665.1. NCBI lineage: Eukaryota > Viridiplantae > Streptophyta > Magnoliopsida > Santalales > Viscaceae > Viscum > Viscum album. The sequence goes on along the minus strand of OY728130.1, from coordinate 759,158,888 downwards.
GTCGATGATGTACGATGTCATTTATGAGGTAGGGGGTTTGCTTCAATTTTAATTGAATAATAATTTTCTTCGTCCTTTATTGAAACCATGTTTTATCTTCGGCCATATGATATCGCCAAACACGAAGGGCGCGGGATGAATGAACACAGCCTGAAGACCCTCTATTGATCCTTGTTCTATTTTCTTGGCAACAGTGACGGAAGGGGTGGCGGTGATCGGAGAAAGGGGCGGTTGTATGCCAGCCGCGTGGAGAGGAATCGTGGCCCGCATCCACGGGCTTCTCAGCCGAAGAAGAATCGGTTGGCTGTAACCAGTCGAGATGGTGGAACCGTGGTACCCCATGGCGCCGCGCTATGGATAACCGTGGCTCGCGCTCTGCGGGCCACTTCGGAGGGCGAACCGGCCAACTTTTTAGCTAACTAGGTTGGAGAAGACGGCGGCACCTGTAGGGGCCGTACGGGAGGAGAGTCGTCCGCACGGGCCGCTCGTGCCAGGAAGACCGGCTGGCTTCGGCTGTCCAGATAGGAGGGTGGCATCTTTCGATGCCACTAGTTCAGGAATACACCCCCGCCCCCTTCTCTGCGTTGCACGGCTAGCAGGTCGAGCCACAGCCAACAGCTGGTTGGGCCGCATGCAGCCAGGCCGGGCTGTGCTAGCCGAGCCTGGTTCCGCCCAATTAGGACGGTTCGTGCCCCACCGGGTCGGGTTGCGACCCACTGTGCCGGCCGAATATTAACAGGACGGGCCCACCCTCCAGGCCACCGAGCTTGATGGACCAGGCCTGTTTCGGTTAAATGAGAATAACTTCGTGACCGTGTGTCCGATCGAACCGCTATCTATGGAACTAGGACCCTTACGACGAGGCGGTCCTTTTGAAATACTCTATGTGAGTTTTGGACAATTTTGGAAAATTTCTGGGTATAGAAAAAGCTTATTTCCAACCGGGCCCCTGGAACGGAAAAGCCAATAACTCTCAGACGGGGCGTCCGATTGACGTGATGTCTGCCGCATTGGGTTTTTTTGACAAGGCGGAACTTTGAGATATATCAACTATGGACTTCGTGATAGTTGATGTATCAAACCATTTGCCTTAGTAGCGGACCCTCCCATAATGGAGCACGCTATGTGAGGGAACCCTAGAGCTGGCTACGACTACAACGACGACTGTACTAGAATCCCCCGTGGGTTCGGCAGCGACGATAACTGTACTGGAATCCTCCATGGTTTCGGCAGCGAGAACAACTATACTGGAATCCTCCATGGGTTTGGTAGCGACAAAAACTATACCGGAATCCTCCATGGGTTCGACAGCGAAGACTTCTTTACTTGTATCCTACGTGGGTCCGACAGTTTAGCTGGTCTAGTATCCTATATGGTTCCGACAGCTTAGATGAATCAGTGATTAAATCTGATCATCTCTATCTCTATACGAAAGATGTACACCTGTGTGAGTTGTCTCTTGAATTTCAATCATTATCATCGATGTGATTTAATTCTTTCTTGGGTGGACTGGGTTGTACTTGGGCTCAAGAGTTGGAGCCGAACTGAGATTGATAACTTAGGTATATGTATGGGAATATACCTAAGTAGGGTTAGTTGATACTTCTTGGTTATATCCTTCTTCTGTTGGTTTATCCATTGTGGATTCTGGGAGAGGTCCGTGGGTCTAAGGGTCCCTACTGAGTATCGTATACTCACCCCTGCACAAGCTATGCCCGCACTACGTTGTGTTGGATGCAGACGATGGACAACACTGATCGAGGTGGAGACTTGTGGAGCTGGACGATACCTAGATGTGTACCACTTCGCGAGACATACACGGAGCGGAAGGTCGGACCTAAGGTGCTGAGAAGGCCATTTGTACCCACCCTTTAGGTGGGATTTCTAGAGAACGACTCAGTGGTTGCTATTTTACTTTACTGAAGTTGTACTAGCTTTTCAGTTGTACTGTTCTTACTGTTGGGCTTATATTTTCAGACCCCTTTCCTTTCAGCATATACTTTTTTATTCAATATTACTTAGTGTTTACTTATATTGAGTAATCTGTTGTGTTGTTTACTTTTATAAAGGCAATTCCTTCCCTTTTTAATGGGATTTACACCTTTGGTGCTAGTCACCAGCCCTTGGTCTATGGAATGCGGGCTTGGGGTAGTCACGGCAAGGGCCCCAAGGACGGGTCGTGACAAATTGGCATTAGAGGTGTTGTTTCTACTGCAGAACTCAGGACTCTGATCATTCCTTTATGAGTATCAATAGTGTTAAGAGTATTGAGTGTGGTTTTTAGTCCAGGGATTCTAGTGTTTGTGCGGCGTACGACGTATCCATACACTAGGACCCTGACCTCTGATTTCCGACTTAGTGCACGAAAACACTTATTGCGTGTGTGTTTCCTTTGAAAATTTTTCTTTGTGATTACTTTGTGTCAACTCACCAGGTATACTATTTGACAGTGGAGCACCTATTTCTTTTCAGGATGGCCCCACGAAGGCATCCAACTAGGGTTCTGAGTTATGTATGAGATGGCAGCCCACCGAGCGACGAGGCCCAGGTGCAGGGCCCCATCACAGTGGAGGCACCAGCGGTACCACTACCCACTGAGCCACTGATACCACCTAACCCAATAGCAGAGAGTGCGCACTGCCTGAGTACGTTGCACGAGTTTTAGTGATAGAGGCCGCCCATGTTCTGCGGAGAGAAGGACCCACATGTAGCTGAGGATTAGCTGGAGGCTATCGTTAGGGTTTTCAGATTAGTAGGGACACCAGCTGATCTTATGTTGATCCTTGTCATGAGTCTTTTTCACACAACAGTAGGTAGATATGGTGGAGCTTGATACTCTAGGTGCACGACAAGGCATCTCTACTTTGGAAAAATTTCGGGAGTCTCTTATGCTTAGATTTTGTTATTTCCACCCTCTGTGTGGTGCGAATTTTGGAGTTACTTCATCTGCAGAAGGGAAGAATGATAGTAGCTCAGTACTCAGCGAGGATCACTGACCTCTCATGCTACTCCACGAACATGGTACGTGACCCATTCTTCAGGGACCAGACCTTCGAGTAAGGACTGATGCATGAGATCAGGGCTTCGGTGATTCCCCTCAGCATTCCGACATAGGAGGGGGTGCTGGAGTGAGCCCTTCTAGTGGAGAGTTTCCTCACTGAGCAGTCTCTAGTAGAAAGACCCACCACAGGTGACATGTAGCGGAGTCTTCTAAATCTGGCAGCAGAAAGATGTCGCAGAGGTCCAAGCGGACCAGGCCATCAGGTGGGCGACCCCAGAATATGGGTTCAATTTTGAGGGGAACACGAGATAGAGTCATCTATACGAGGATCAGGCAGTGCTACGCATGTGGCGGGTAGGGCCACATGGCTCATGACTACCGACCCGCCATGCAGATGAGCAGCAGATAGTATAGGGACCTCCCAGGTAGAGGCAGAGGTTGGACCATGGTGGTCCGTAGGGAGTAGGCGGACGTGGCAGAGGAGATGGCTGAGCTACAGGTAGTGGATGACGTTTTGAGGCCCTACCACCACCACCACCACCACGAGGTCCACCCCAACCACAGGGAGCTAGCGGACAGAAGTGGGATTAGCTCCAGGAAGTCGAGGCCTATGACCACGGTGCACCCGAGATGATTCGAGGAACTATCTGTGTCTACTCCACCCTTGTTGCAGAACTTATAGACACATGTTTGAGTCATTCTTTTATTGCCTCTACCCTTGTTCGGAGCTCGGAGATTCGGACGGAGTCATTGGCTCGATCCTTATGACTAGAGACTCCTACGGGAGAAGACTCGAGTATTACATACTGGTGCCGACAGTACGATATTTCTCTTGAAGGTGAGAACTTCGGCTAAGATCTTCTTGTAGCGGTGTTGAGTCCTTACGACATCAACTTGTGTATGAACTGGTTATCTACAGTCCATGCTCTGATCGACTGTATTAGGTGAAAGGTGTGGTGTATCCACATGGATGGGAGCAGGTTCACATTCAACGGTGATAAGGGAGACATTGTAGTGTAGGATGGTCTTTTGCAGAGGAGAGGGCAGCCGATCACACATCAGTTGGCTAGTCTCATCCTCGGAGCGGTTGATGTGCAGAGTCCTAGTTTTCTTGTTGTGGTGGATTAGTACGTGGATGTTTTTCCTGACGACGTTCCCAAACTACCTCCTCACAGAGAGGTAAACTTCTCCATAGAACTGTACCCAGGGAAAACACCTATATATACTCCAAGAATATTGGATGGATCCCGCTGAGCATCGTGAGCTTTGGGTACAACTGGTGGACTTGTAGGGGAAGGAATTTAAAAGACCCTGTGTTTCACCCTGGGCTTCTCCGATTTTGTTCACCAAGAAGGCAGATGGGAGTTTACGACTGTGTGTTCCTGAATCAGGTGACTGTGAAGAAAAAGTATCCACTCCCAAGGAATGAAGACCTCTTTGATCAACTCAAGGGAGCACGATGTTTCTTGAAGATAGACTTTGGGTCAGGCTATCACCAGATTAGAGATTGAGATGAGGATGTCCAGAAGATGGCCTTCAGGTGTCGGTATGGCCACTACGAGTTCTTGGTTATGTACTTCCACGTAACCAATGCTCCTACAGTGTTCATGAGTCTCATGAACAAGATCTTCCAGCCTTACCTCGATCGATTTGTCGTAGTCTTCATCAATGACATACTAATTTACTCAAATACTGAGTAGGAGCATGCCTACCACTTGTGGGTTTTACTGGATACACTCAGAGAGCACCATATTTATGGTAAGATCTCGAAGTGCCAGTTTTGGATTCGAGAGTTTCACTTCTTGGTACACATCATCTCAGAGGCTGGAGTTGTAGTTGATCCATCAAAGATCGAGGCGGTACTTTCTTGGGAGCCACCCAGGAGTGTGACGGAGGTGCAGAGTTTCCTTGGACTGGCTGGGTACTATCAGATATTTGTTCCAAACTTCTCCGGAGTTGCAGAACCACTTTCAGCATTGACGAAGGGGAAAAACTTCATGTGGTTAGAGAGGTTCCAACAGAGCTTTCATAAGTTGAGGCAACGGTTGACCAGTGTGCCCATCTTGAGGCTTCCGGAGGAGGTCGTAGGGTACGTAGTTTACTGCGACGCATCGGGGACCAGACTTGGGTGTGTTCTGATGCAGGAGAGAGTAGTTATCGTGTATGTTTTATGATAGTTGAGACAACACAAGCCAAACTATGCTACCCATGACCTGGAGTTAGCAGTAGTGGTCTTCACCTTGAAGATGTGGTGGTACTATCTGATGGGAGATCATTTTACAGTCTACTATGACCACCAGAGTCTCAGGTACATCTTCTCACAGAAGGACCTGAACCTGAGACAGCGGCGATGGCTCGAGTTCCTCTAGGACTGTGACTTCGAGATAGTCTATACTTATGGGAAGGGTAACATTGTAGAACATGCTCTTAGTAGGTGATCAGGCATTCAGCTGCTAGAAGAGGCAACAGAGCAGCTGTCTGCGTTGCAGATATACTTTGTGGATAGATATGGAGCAACCTTTCTTTATTCTCTCACAGTCACTCCTCCACTTCTTCTGCAGGTCAGAGAGGCACAGCGTGGGGATGTTGACTGTGAGATGCGCCGTGCTCAGATATCCTCAGGGCAGGCAGCAGAAGGATTTTTTTATGGTGGGGAGCACATCATTCTCTTCAGAGGGCGTACCATAGTACCAGTTTCACAACATGAGGAGGTGTTTAAGGAGTTCCACACTTCCCCTCTAGCGGTACATCCAGGAGTGAAGAAGATGTATCCAGCCCTCAGATGACATCACTGGTGGTCAGGTATGAAGAAATCAGTAGCAAAGTTTGTTTCACGGTGCCTCATTTTCCAGCATGTGAAGGTGGAGCACCAGGTACGAGCAGGCTTGGTTCATCCCATAGTGGTTACAGAGTGGAATTGGGATGGGATATCCATGGATTTCGTCACGGGATATCCACGTACATCTAGAGGAAACGACTCTATCTGGGTGATTGTAGACTGAATCACCAAGTTGGCTCACTTCCTACCGATCTGATAGCAGGGCTCAGTAGAGAGCTTGGGATGCCTCTATGATCAGGAGATCGTACAGCTTCATGGTGTACCATCGACTATCGTCTTTGATCGAGATACTCGTTTCACTTCTCGTCCATGGAAGGGGTTACCAGAGGCTTTTGGCATGCAACTTATCTTGAGCACCGCCTTCCATCCTCAGATGGATGGTCAGACTGAGAAGACCATTCACACTCTCGAGGAAATGCTTTGTGCATGTGTCTTTTAATTTGGTTGCAACTGGGAGGATCAATGACCCTTGGGGTAGTTTGCGTACAAAAACAACTACCACTCCACCATCAAGATGGCCCCTTATAAGGAATTGTATGGACGACCTTGCAGGTCTCCTCTATGCTGGACTGGACCTAGGGAGTCATCACGTGTTGGACCATAGATGGTTCATGATATGACAGAGAAGGTGTAGATCATCCAGGAGCAAATGAAGACTGCACAAAGCAAACAGAAGTCCTATGCTGATAGGAGATGTAGACCGCTGGAGTTCGAGGATGGCGACCACATTTTCCTACAAGTCTCACCTCGAAGAGGTCTATAGAGATTTGTCCGTGGCGAAAAGTTATATTCGGGTTTCATCAAGCCTTTTCATGTCCTCAACAGAGTAGGCGAGGTGGCTTACCACCTGGCCCTTCCACCTCACTTGCACCGAGTGCATGACGTCTTCCACGTATCTCTGCTGAGGAGATTCGTGCATGAACCATCCCACATCATTGACCTCATGGAGCTAGACATCGATGACAGGGAAAATTTCACGAAGGTCCCGGTAGAGATTGAGGATCGACAGGAGCGGGTCCTACATGGATGGTCAATTCCTCTGGTGCGCATTCACTGGAAGCATGAGAACCTCTAGGAGAGCAAATGGGATCGGGAGGCTCAGATGCGAGCTCAGTACCCCCATTTTTTTCCCTAGTGTGTGTTTTAGATTTATGGGGATGTAAAGCCCTAAGGTGGGAGTAATGTAAAGACGTATATATTTCAAAGAAAATTGTTTCTTAATTATTTGGAATTTTATGAGTATGTAGTTTCTGACGACGCTTGATTTTGAGGCCTGGTGTGCCCAGAATCAATTTCTGAAATTTTGTTCGGGTACGTTCAGTAAACGTATGTGTAGGTTTTTCTATCATTTGAACCATTACTCAGAATTTAAATCTGAGGGCACCGATGAACTTGCAGAACTGGTATTCGCTTAAGGGGACATTTATCACAATTTCTTTTGCCCGGGTGGAGAAGTTAATTTTTTGGGATTTATATTAAATTAGATAAATTTTTTGTACACAATTTTATTTATTTTTTGTGGTTATTTCATACAAGGGGTAGATAAAGGTGGGTCCTGCACCCACATAACCTCCCATGAGAGGATAATGTGATGTGGGGCCCACATGAGACCCTAACCCCTCAACTCCCCTTAAACCCCCATGAAACCTCTTATTAATCCTTATAACTCTCCACCTTCTCCCGTAATTATTTATCACCTTCCACCCATTGATTATGCCACCCCAACCAATTAATTACTTCATTAATTAATTGGCACATCTCATTTTGAAATAATTTGAATTTCATGTCAATTATTTTAAAAATTGAGAGGCTTAATAAAATATTTTCCTTGGTAAATATTTTTGTGGGGGAAACATTGGAAAATTAGAGGAGATATTTATTCTTTCACGAAGAAGGTCATACTCTCTCGGTGAAGAACGCTCCATGACTTCTCCTATCTTCTTCTTCCTCCTTGTCACAAGAGAAGACACCGATCATGAGATGTATCGCCTACGACAACGACTCTTCCTCCATCATTGAAAGAATGACATCGTTCTTCCGCAATGCCCGACTACCGAGATGCTCGTCTTTCGCGGCTCGACGACATGTGACGTCATTTACAAGGTAAGGGGTTTGCTTCAATTTTAATTGAATAAAATTGTTCTCCATTCTTCATTGAAACATTTTTTTTATCTTCGACCACATGATACCGCCTACCAAGGAGGGCACAGGCCGAACAAACACGGCCTGACGACCCTCCGTTGATCCTTATTCTATTTCGATGGCGACAATGATGGAAGGTGTGGTGGCTACCAGAGAAACTGGAGGCCGTATGTCGGTCGCGTGGAGAGGAACCGCTACCCGCATCCGTAGGCCGCTCGGCCGAAGAAGAACCGACAGGCTGTAACCGGCCGGGATGGTGAAACCTTGGCGCCCCATGGAGCCACGCTCTGGAGAACCGTGGCCCACGCTCCCTAGGCCCCTTCAGCGGGCGAACCGGCCGGCTCGTCAGCCGGATGGATTGGAGAAGGTTGCGGCACCCACAGGTGCCGCACGGGAGGAGAGTGGCTCGCACGGGCCCCTCGCGTCGGGAAGACTGGCCGACATCGGCCGGACGGACAGGCAGGTGGCGCCGCTCGACACCGCCGGTTCGGGACGACCCCCCCCCCCCCACTCCGCATCGCTCGGCCAGCTGGCCGAGCCGCGGCCAACAGCCGGTCGGGCCGCACCAGCCGGGCCGGGTCGCACCCAGCCGCGGGCCGCGCTAGGCCGCGCCCAATCATGCAGGGCCGGGCCGCGCCCAATCAGGCCGGGCCGGGCCGCGCCCTTGCGCGGGCTGGGCCACCTGCCACGGGCCAATCGGTGCCCCACTATGCCGGGCCGCACATTAACGGGCCAGACGACCCCTTAGCCGGGTCGGACCCGTTGAGCTAGGATGGGCCGACCTGCCAGCCCACCAGGCTTGGCGGATCGGGCCACGACAAACAGCCAGCCGGGCCGCGCTAGCCGGGCCAGGTCGCACCCAGCTGCGGGCTGGGCTGCGCCCAGTCAGGTTGGGCCGGGTCATGCCCAGTCGGGCCGGGCTGGGCCGGGCCACCAGCCATGGGCCAATCGATGCCCCACCATGCCAGGCCACACATTAACAGGTCGGCCGACCCCTTAGTCAGGTCAGACCCGCTGAGCCAGGATGGGCCGACCCGCCAGCCCACCAGGCTTGACGGACCAGGCTCGTTTCACGTAAATGTGAATAACTTCGTGACCGTGAATCTGATTGACGCGCCTTCTACAGAACTGGGACCCTTACAGTGAGGTGGTACTTTTGATATACTCTTAGTGAGTGTGGACAACTTTGGAAAACGTCCAAGTTTGGAACGAGCATATTTTCAACCAGGCCCCTAGAACAGAAAAGCCAATAACTCTCAGACCGGGCATCTGATTGACATGCCATCTGTCACATTGGGTTTCTTTTGACGAGACAAAACTTCAGGAGACATCAAATCTAGACTTAGTGATATTTTATGTATCTACCCCCTTTTGCGAAGATCAGACCCTCTCAGAATCGAGTGTGTTGTGTGCGTGAACCCTAGAGATGGCTGTGACTACAACGAAAAATGTACTAGAATCCTCCGTAGGTTTGACAGTATCGATAACTGTACTGGAATCCTCCGTGGGTTCGACAACGATGACAACTGTACTAGAATCCTCTTTGGGTTTGGCAGTGAGGACAACTGTACTGGAATCCTCCATGGGTTCGACAACGATGACCTCTGTACTTGTATCCTACGTGGGTCTGACAGCTTAGCTGGTCTAGTATCCTACGTGGGCCCGACAGCTTAGATAAATCAGTGATTATATATGATCATCTCTATCATTATATGAAATATGTATACCTGTGTGAGCAGAGTCTTGAATTTCAATCATTATCATTGATGTGATTGACTTCATTCCTGTGTGGACTGGGTTGTGCTTGGGCTCGATAGTTGGAGCCAAACTGAGATTGATAACTTAGGTATATGTATGGGCATATACCTAAGTAGGGTTCGTTGATAATTCGTGGTTATATCTTTCATCTGCTGGTTTATCTTTTTTGGGTTCTGGGAGACCTTCGACGGTCTCGGGGTCCCTTCTGAGTATCATATACTCACCCCTACACAGGATATTGTTGCACTAAGTTGTATTGGATGCGGACGACGGACAATACTGATCGAGGTAGAGACTTGTGGAGCTGGACAGTACCCAGAGGTGGACCACTTGGCAAGACGTACATGGAGCGGACGGTGGGACCTGAGGTGCTGTGGAGGCCATCTGTACCCACCCTTCAGGTGGGATTTCGGGAGGATGACTCCATGGTTGCTATTTTACATTACTACAGTTGTACTAGCTTTTCAGTTTTACTATACTTACTGTCGGGCTTGTATTTACAGCCCCCTTTCCTTTCAGCACATACTTTGGTATTCAGTATTACTTAGTGTTTACTTCGGTTGTGTACTCTGTTGAGTTTTTTACTTTTATAAAGGCTATGCTTTCCCTTTTAACGGGATTTGCGCCTTTGGTTCTAGTCACCAGCCCCTGGCCTATGGAAGGCGGGCATGGGGTAGTCACGACATGGTCCCCGAGGATGGGTCGTGATAATACAATTGTAAATGAGATACTTTTTATGACTATTCTTCCATGATTCTTCCAATTTATTATTTCTATATATGTGATATATTTTTTTATGTGGTAAATATGATGTATAATAGAACATAATCATTAAGGAAATAAAAAAAATTATTTTAAATTTATATTTATATCTACAAATAATGTTTTTTGATGGTGAATAAAACAATATCTTCTTTCCCATGTTTTATTTTCATTAATGGCGATAATTATTCTTCCCTTTCATGGGTTCAATCAATAAAATAGTTTAGAAAATTTTTTATAGAAGAAAACAATAATAAACCATTATGATTTTTATTAATTATGAGGATGGTTATCAAATCATCTTTATGGATCTCTACATAGATAAAAAACAATTTACTCTGGAATCTATATTAGAAAATTGTCTACTAGACCTTTCAATATTTTTCTAAAATCTTAAAATCTTTCTTCCTATTTATACTACTTGATACATAATTGAAGGATAAAAATTTTCCTCTATATAGATATCAATTGAAAGAGAAATTGTTGATGGAGATCTTATTACTATTCAGTTGACCTTGAAAATAGTTGAAAACACAATGATGAACTAGGTTTTTCCTTGTTCTACAAACAGAAGATTATCTGGGATACCTAATTTTGTTTTTTTGTTCCCCACATTAGGGTGTATTAGGAAGAATAATGAGTTTGTTTATTATCTAGATATTTGATTCAATAAAATATTTGGACGTTTGGATTTATGTTGATAGATAGTGGAGATTATAATGCTCCCAAAGGGTTTATATAATTAAATTCAATTTTTTCTACATGAATTAGAGTTCTCTAGAATTTATCAAATTGGTAAGATTATTTAATAGTTCATGAAACACCATTACCATGTTCAATGATGGGTGACTTTCCTATTTTTTCGGTTCATTCAACCTAGTTCTATGAAATATTAATAATCAAATATAGGTGTAGTATAATGTGTTTATTTATCTAGTCTCATGTTAATGGGGTGGATATATTCTAGATTTTTTGTTCAAGAAATTTCTTCCTACATGATAGTGTTAGCAGAATGAGTCAGGGAGGATTCAAACTAATATTCATCCTTAATGGGTATGTATTATATGAAAAACTAAAAATTCATCACATAAATCTCCTATATTAAACTTTTTAAGTCAGATAAATTCTATTATACTTAGATGTTCTAACCATTTTTTTGCCATGTAGGTAGTAAATTTCACTACACGTATTTCCTCTTTCACTAAATCATGGTTTAAAATATAATTTCTATAACAATGATGAAAATTTTGTATGTGAGAACAATATAAGGAAATATACTTTTTTCATAGAGGTTGTATATTTGAAATCTAGATATTTTCATATCTAATTGATGATCCTATAGATTATCATTGTATTAAAAATTTCCACATCCCATTTTCTATGGATTCCTTTGGGATGTCATATTCACAATGGATATTTATTATGAAGTATGACACATTTGAATTCTATTGATCATAAATTTTCTTTGTGAAGCTGTGAGGATATATTGATGGGACCCAAGGAAGATGGTAATTGAATTACTATTGAATAGACATATAATTTCATCAGTTAGATTCATTCATATTGATATCCATTTCAATAGATTATTCTAATTACATGGTCAGACCCAACCTCCTCTTTGTGGTCCCACAATAGTGGTAAGGTATATGGTGTATAAGATCCATAATTCGATTCTCCATGGTGGATTATTGATCATGGTGTATTTTTTTATCCACCTACCTAGTTTTATTGATATATATATTTTCACACAACAGGGATAGTAACCTGAAGAGGTTGTGTTTCAAATTGGGACACACTGAAAGGGGAGGGGTGAATTAGGGGGGAACTTATTTATAATGGACAATAATATCACATCGGTAAGAAAAACTTATTACTATAATATTTAATGAAAAATTCAATACAAATTGTAATTTTTTTAAAAATATCTATTATTTTACACAGTTCCACAGTAATGGAAAATTCAAGGAGCATACAATGATAATTATTTAGTCATTCTAGAACCGTTAAATCTTTATTATATTGGTGGATTAAAATTTATTTTTCACAGTCACATTATTAAAATCTCACTAGCTTTAAAATTATATTCGATTAAAAGTGTATCACATCCCCAATATTAACTCAGTTGAATCCTTCTTCTCTTATTATCTTTATGCCAGTATCATTAATTTATTTACCTAAAGGTAGATTTTATGTTATAACTAATGTATACATTTCCTTGTACTATGATTATGAAGATGTGATTCCCCAGTGCCTTTAAAAATACCTATAAATGACTTTAAAAATTAAAATATATGATCTTTATAATATATTATTCACGTATTAACTTCTTTATTAAAAAAAGTATTTCTTGGTAAAAATTATAACACACCCTCCACATACTTCCTTCACACAACATTTCTTCAAGAAATTATTCGCAAAAATTATCTTTATGAAATTCATTCATAGAAATTCCTTTGTCTACAGCTTCATGGTATATCCCCATAAAAAAATCACATACATGTAATTAATATTTTTATTACACCCTAAGTTCCATTATGACAGTAACATATTATTATGTTCATTAAAAAAACTACCCTTCTTTAACTACTTGGAGGAACTTTTCTCTTTAAACTACTGAGTGAATTACTCTCAGGAACTACTTCATGGATTTATTTTCATCGTGATATTATCTTCTTAATGTACAAATATATCTAGTGTGACTACTCTTTGTTTCATACATGAACCCCCAATTTATCTATCAATAAGAATATTAGTGTTGTATTTATAAGAAATAATATCCATGAAAATATGTAAAAATAAGATGAAAAATTGAACATTGGTAAATATATAATATTAAAAAACCATATAACATATGACTTGTTACATTAATAGTTTCTATAAAAATTACAATTTCCTTACACATTGAAATAGCATAAAACTACCCATAAAAGAGATTATAATATTTCATAACCCGTACTCCTAGATTTGGTGTTGAATAAATAAACATTACATTTATTGATTTGATACCAATGAAGGTGACCGAATTTTCTCTATTTGAATCATACAATGTCATATAGAAATATTAGATAACTTATATTTCCAATGAACTTTTAGGTTTATAGTTTTATGAATTAGGAAAAATCATATATCCTACTAGAATCGTAAAAAAATTATCCAAAAATATAAATAAAATCTCCCCTAATACCCATATTTTCATATCCCATCCCAGGTAATAATCATTATACATATGAATATATTTTAGAAATAATTAATTAATCATAATTCTTGATGAACTGGTTAAAAGGAAACATAAGATAACTGATCTCAAATTTTTTGTAACTGTAAAAATAGGCATGAGAAATTGAATTTAATCATTGAATTTAAGATGATCATAAGGTTATGATGTCATGGGGAAATTGAATCATCATAACACAAGGGAAGTCATCCCCATCAATATAAGGATCATCAAAAATGAAAACAAGGCATAAGGCTTTAACAATGGAATAAATCATCATAATTAATAATCATGAGCCATCAAATATCAATCTGGATAAAATGATACATTTATAACCCATTCAAGCATAAACAAATGTATTGGTATCATGGGACATCATCCTTATAGAACCATTACAGATTCCTTACAATTGGAATGACCATATGGATGACTTCCATTATAATTATCCATATAACATAATCATTACCCAAAGCATTAGAGATCCATTTGGGATTACGCACCATATAATATATATCAGGCCCACCCAATGCTATCTAAGAATACTCATCATATAAATATGTCTGATAACCATAAATAAATTATATAGAGACTACATATAATCATAAAACACATAAAATTAATAGTTATTCCTTCCATAACATGATTAAACCTTCGAACAGAAATGAGTTCCATGAAAATCTTTTTGAAACATGATTTACTCATAGAATTGAAATTGGTTTCAAAAAAATCTCTTGGAATCAAGAATAACCTGTAGGAAAAATGGGTTCCCTAATCATATATTTGAAACATGAATAACCCAGTAAAAATAAATGTGTTCTATTAAAATCTCTTCAAAACAATAATAATACCTCCAATGAAATAATACGGATGGTATCATTATAAAATATACCCATTGAAAAACATGAAATAAAAAGTGTTGTTGATATTGATGAATTTAAATACAATTAAAATATCAATATTTAGTTTTATGAAAATAACCTTTATATGTTGAAAATCACATATTAAAACAAAAAGAATGAAAAAATGATGCGAAAATAATTTTATTGTAAAAAAAATTGAAACTTATAAAGGATACCTCAAACGAAAGAATGAATTAGATGGTGGGATAATCTCTTCATGTTAAAATATTTTAAAAAATCATTTATTTCAAAATATTTTGAAAAAGGGAGTCAATGGTAACCGGTTTAGATAATATTAAGAAATTTCCTTTTTAAAAATTATTATAAGGGAAAATATCATGTAGTATTGCTTTAAAAAACATTTATTATTAGAAAAGAATGTTTTTGAAACCATTTTGGAAAAAATGGATATGGAAGAGAAAGATAGTCAATCTAAAAAAATATAAGATCAATATCATTTAAAAACAACATTCATGATTTTTATTGAATCCGTAAGAAGGAAATAAAATTTTAACATGAGAAACACATCCATAACAAGATGAAAATAAAAGATATTTTGTTTAAGATAATAATATCAATTAATTTCCCCCAAAGTAAACATGAACATAAACAATCATGAATGAATGAAAATTATAAGAGAAAGCCTTTTCCACTATTGTAACTTGTTAATCATAAACCCTGTAAAATAATATAATAATGTATTACTTTAAATAATATAAACATAAATATTTTCATGATATTATATTTCAATGGTTAGTATATAGAACATATAAAATAAATTATATGCATGACATTAAAATATGACTCAATAAAAAATGAGATGGAATCCCCTATGGCATTGCTAATCATTGGTTCATAACCCCATGAGTGAAAAGGCACATATTGATTACGAAATGAATATATTTTTAATTAAAATAATTATATAATACATTATTGTAAATTATATACACTAAAAAATATATAATTTCTGAATATTGAAAATTTCACAGAAAAATAAACATTAGATGGGAAATATATTACATCGAGTCTAGGAAATCCATATTTTCCCATTAACGTATTTATAATGATATTATATCAAGCATTTGATATTTTAAGATATATTTTTAGGTTTTATATTTTATAAATAAATAATTTAATTTTTTATTTTTAAGGATATATTAAAATAATTAATTAGTAAAGTCTTCATTGGATTTTTTAGGATGTTTAGTTAATTTTTTCAAAACAACTTAAGTGTGTTTACAATGGTCAAAGATTTAATTATTTCAACATCTTAAAAATTATAATAATTAAATATGTATAGTATTTAGACAAAATTATAATTTTTAAAGAAAGTTTAATTTACATTTATTAAAATTAAACAACCTTACAATCATGGAGACTATATGTCGTATGAATGCATGAGTAACATTTACTTTCCTCAACGATCATTACGGAAAGAAGTTAATTAAACCGTTATCCTTAAATAATGATACTAATATAATAAATAACATATTATTTCATTTAATAAAATTATATATATCATCAATGTGTTGTTATGATGAAAATTAATTGCATCGATTCATAGAGGTGGAAGTCCACATGCGTGCGGGAACAACATTTTCATTAAATAAATAAATCCTTATTACCTTTTATGTAAATTATTATTGAAAATTACATCAAATCGCATCATCGGGTGGTAGTTCGTCTCACACATGAATGATGTTATTATATCACCCACAAAATGGAATTAAAAAAAAGAATATATGGTATCATATATATGGATGTGTGACATATATATTCTTTTAAACCATTATAATATCAAACCATGAGAGGTGATAATGGGATATTTATTAAATCAGTTCATGATGTGGTAGTTCTTTGTACACACGAGTGATGATTTTGTATCCTATTTGATTAAAGAAGATATTTATTAAGGTTATAAAAATGATATTAATGTTTCTATGTATATTTTAGATACTAGTGTTATTATTTAATATTAATTGAATAATATTTTAATAAGATGGAATAAGAATTAAAATAATGACACTTGGTTAAGTACAGTAACTCTACATCATGATACGTCCTTAGGTAAGCAGAAAAAGGATTCTTAGGGAGAATTTATGATAAAAATAAGGAATATATGACGTGTCTAAGGAATTAGGTAATAAATTAAAAAATATATTTCTTAATCCCTAGGTATTTTTTGGGTGTGAATAAGAGATGGTAAGGGGTGATCTTTTATAAGTGAGGCGAGTGGCAGAGTTGTAATTTTTGAAAAGAAAACGTGGTGCCAACATTTTTTGAATGGAACATTACTCTAAATGAACAATTATTGATAATTAAACCTGATATGATCGAAAAATTTCATAAAAATAATTTTATATAAATGTTTAGGTCATTCTTATTATTATCATTTTATTTTAGGCCCTGGTAAAATTGTTTTCACATTAACTGTAGTAATTAATTTTTACTATTTCCATATTCCTTATGGTAAATATTATCATGAATTTGTTATATAATATAATTTATTCTTATTCCAAATATAAAATCAACATTATCAAATTCAACTAACATATATAAAAATATTTAATTTAAAATTAAACTAGAAGACACGACAAAAAACAGGCTTTCAAGAAGTTTATTTTTCATGTAAAAGATGATTTTATATTGACTCCATGAGTAATAATAATCATTGTATGAATAGAAAATAATATTTATAGATATAGAATATATAAATTTAATTTTTTAATTCATAATTATGGGGTTTTAATTAATTTTAATAGAGAAACATTTTTCACATAATTTGTTTTTAGAAAAGAATCCCATTTTAAACCAAAACATTTACTAAAACTAAAATAAAATATAAAGATGATTAAAATGAAATTTTGTGGATAATATATAAAAAATAATACTTATTAAATTTTTAATAATATTTAAAACATAATGGTCCTTTAAAAATATCTTAATTTAATGAAATAATTGACATTTTTAAAAAATCGTTATTTTTCCTAATTAACTGAAAAATCAATATTCTTTTAAAAACCCCAAAATATCCCACAAAGTGAATTATGATGTTATTTTTTCAAAAATTTTGTAAATATAATCAAATATATTTTATAAAAGTTAAAAAAACTAATAATAATATATTTTCAGGGAAAACGTTAAATTTGATTTTCGATGAAAACAAATTTTTGTAGAAGAAAATTACTTTACTAAAAATTGATTGAATATATACAAAACCTTTAAAAATAATTTATATTCAATGGGAAATTTAAATATATATTTTATAAAATGGTTAATACTATTCATACCCACAAATTTAAAGGCTAGCTTATGATGGTTATAATTTTCACAAGTCGTTTAATTACAGTGTTGGGCATTGAATACGCTATTGAACATAGTTTTATTTTCCAAAAAATCGGGTTATTTAATCCTCCACCCCATCAATAAATTTCCTCAAATTTTTTTTAAATTTATCATTATAAAAAAATACATTTATTTTACCTTTTTTTCAAAATCCATATCATAAAAAGGGTCAACAAAACATCCTCTTCATAAGAGAGAAAATGATAAACGAAGGTCATCTGAAATAACACCAACTAGATTTTCAAATAAGAAAACATCAGTTTGTTTTGAAGATTACATCTTAAATAGAAAATGTAATTCAAAAATAATTATATACAGTGTAAGATATAATTCATCATAATTAATTGAATGAACAAGAGAATTCTAATGACCGTAAAAATATAAACTAAAGATCTGTATAAAATTTCATTAATATCATAAAAATGAAGGTAATAGAAAAAAATTATATTTAATGATCCTTTTAAAATAGTTGATAAATTTAATTTAAAACTAGACTATTATAATAATTAATAATACTTACATTATATGTCTAATCCCATCATTTAATCAATTTAGACCGCAATCTCATCTTTTTCTCTAAATGATGAGTATTCAAGAAGGCTTTTATCATGTATGAAGTCTTAAAACCAACTTGTAAAGTAAAAAATTTCTATAAAAGGGATAATAATGCTATTCCACCTTTCCTAATATATTAACCAAAACCAAAATTTTAATCACATGGTAAAATAATTCCCAAAATGAATAAACCTTTATATGATGAAACAATATATTAATCAGTAAAATTTAATAGTAACACCCAATTTAAAAATAAATCATTCCGTATATAAATGACCATATATCCTAAATAACCTTAAAAACTAAAAATTAATGAGTGTTTTAAATATAATAGTTATATCATAAATTTAATCTTACAATCCCAAAATCTTCTTCTAAAATAGCATTAATTACATAACAAAAAAATTAAATTACAATACCATAGTTATCTATATGATAAAACTTTTTTACCTATAATTATATCAATATCCAAGATCACATAATCCCTAATGGTTATTAATACCATAAAACATATGACCTAAATATTAAAATGAATACTTCACATAATACAAGAGTTTTATAGATACATCAATATAATAAAATGTATCCCAAATTTTAATTAATCACATTAAGATCTCAAGACTTAAAATAAAAAAGGGTTTCTTTTATTGTTTTAACATATGATAAACTATATTATTTTATACCTATGATGAAATCCATAACATTTAGGAAAACCTCATGTGAAAACATCATAATCAATGAAGTTATATTAACCCCCCTTTGATACCAAATACAATAGCCCTAAACCCAGACACTAGGTTCTGGTGTTGAAATCATAGACCTTATATTTTAGGCATTGGTAAAAATAACGTTTACCCAATTTTCAACATTAAAAACTTATAACATCAGATGTAAATATTGGATAAAATACATTTTTAACAGACTCTAGTTTTACAATTTAAAATAATTAAGAAAAAATATTAGCTTCAGAGATTCATAAATAACTTGTTTATAAAGATTAACATCATCTCCCACTATACATGGATTTTTATATTCCCCCATCAGGTCACCATCTTTGTCCATATAAAACCCTTTAAGAAATAATTCCTTTAAAATAATTCTTTATGACCTGGGGAAAAGGAAACATAATAATGTACACGTAAAATTATTAATGAGGTTAATAAAACATTAACAATTGAATATAATCTATGATATTATGATGTGAATAATGTAATGACATCATAATAAAATCGAAAGAGAAAAATATAATATAACACATAAACATCAATACTTATATAGTCAAACATTTAAACATTGAATAATGATATAACAATGGTCATATTATTCATAATGAATAGTCATGAGTTATTTGCTATAAATCTTGATTAGAGGAAAAATTTATGATCCATAGAAGCCTAACAAAACGATCTCATTATCTGAGTAAATAATCATCACAGAAACCTACAAAACACTAACAATTAGAATATACATACTTCCAAATTACAATAAAATTTTCTAGAGAACATAATAATTATCTAATGCATTAGAGTTATATCAAGTTGAACCCATCATATAATAAATATCAGGCTCACGTGGAACTATCCAGGTACACCCATCATATATAAATTTCCATGATCCATAAATATAGTAAATAAATATTTCATTTAATTGTAAAACTTATAAAAATAATCTTTATTCCATTCAAAACAACATTATACAATTGAAAATAAATGGGTTCTATGAAAATCCCTTTAAAACATAATTAATCTTTGGAAAATAAATATGATACATAAAAATATCTTTGAAATATAATTAACTCCTCGAAAATAAATAGCTTCTATAACAATCTATATGAAACATTATTAGAAAATAAAAAAAAGAGGTCCATAACAATCTCTTTGAATGAATCATAATACATCTTAAAAATGAATGAATATGGTATTATAACATAATATACCCATTATATAATAATTAAAAACAATTTTTTTTATTTATTTAAATTTAAATACCATTAAAATAAAATTGAAAATATTTTTTAGGAGAATAACCTTTTCACTTTGCAAATCAGTTTTAAAAAATAAAAATTAGAAAAACGGTAAGATAATTGTCAATGAAAATTTAATTAGAATCAATTAAATAAAACATCAAGTAAAATAATGGGCATGATGATTGGAAATTATATTCGTGTCATGTTGGTTAATAATAAATAATATTTTCAAAACCTTTTTCAATAGGTAGTCGAAAGTGACCCATTTTAAAAATGATAATGAAATTATTTTTAAAACCATAAAAAGGTGAAAACGTCTTGTAAAATATCTTAAATGAATAGTTTATTTTTAGAGAAAAATATTTTAGAAAAAATTTTAGAAAACATTTTACAAAACCTGGATACAGAAGTGAAGGATACCCGATCTAAAAAAATACAAGATCTGTATCATTTACCAATGACTTTCTTGATTTTTATTCAATAAATAATGGATGAAATGAAATTTAAATATGTTACACACATTCATAAGTAGAAGATAATAAATTATATTTTATTCAATGAAATATAATCATAATATTTCATCTAAAATAAACATGAACATAAAAAATCTCAAAAGAATGGTAATTATAACATAAAGTAATTTCCATATTGGTAACTCTTCAATAGTAATCATTGATGAATAATTACATCAATTGATACATTAAATATCATGAATATAATAATTTTCATTATATATTATGTCACAAGGAAGTATATACACCACATAAATGAAATTAGCTTCTTAACAACAAAAATTATGCCTCTGTAAAAGTAAATTTAGATGAAATCACTGATATTTTTTGTAATATCTAGATCAAACACCCAAGAAAGAGAAAAATTAATATGTATTTTTAAATCCAAATAACATTAATGAAAATACTCATAAAATTAATTCATGATTGATATATACACCATAAAATAGTAGTGAATATGAAATATATCACATGGAAATAAACCTGTTATGATAAAACACTTACCCAGAGTCCATACATTCCATGTGTCTCCATTAAATCCTCTATAATAATAATTATTACAATTATTATTTTTTTTATAATAAAATTTTCATGTTTAAAATTTTATAATTATATCATTTATAATAATTTTTCATTAAATAATAAATTAATAAATTAATTACGTCAACATCAACTATTTTGAGGATGTTCAGTTCATTGTTTCAAGACAACTTTGGTGTGTTCATTTTGATCAATGAGGTCATTATTTAAACATATCTATAATATTATTAATGAAATATTTATCATATTTATACATAAATTAAACTTTTTAAACAAATCAATAAATATTTTTATGAAAAAATGAACTATGTTACTATCATGGAGATGGTAGGTTATACATTTGCATGGGTAACATTTACATTTTTCAATGATCATTATGAAAATAAGGTATGTAATATGTTATCAATATAAATGATAATAATATCATATAGACCATATTATTTCTTAATTACAATTATATATGTCATCAATGTGTTATGATGATGAAAAAAGTAATTAGGTCACTTAATGGTGGTGGTTGTCTGGTTGTGGGAACGAACGATGCTATCACATTTTAGTGTAAGAAATAAAATGATATATTATCTTATTAAAATTATAAATATTTCATTAATAACATAATTATTTTACATATATTACATATATTTATGAAAATCTTGTTCATTAACTTCTATGAAAATAATTAATGAAAAATGAATCATATTGCATCTTAAGGCGGTAGATCACAATACATAGGAGTGATGCTATTCTATCCCACACTAAATTGAAAGTAAAAAAGTTATATATGATTTCATATTTAAATAAGTATAAATATGTTACAAATATCATATATACTTTGAATCCATCACTATATCACTCCGTGAGAAATGATGATTGATAACAAATAGAATCGGTTCATGAGGCGGTAGTCCTCCACATACCTAAATGATGATTTCATAGACCATTTTATGGAAGTGGATATGGATTTATGTTAATAAATTAACATAAAATAAAAGAATTATATTATATATTAGGGGGATATTATTTAATAATAATTGAATAATAATTTAATTAATATGAATAAGAAATAAAATAAAGATGTTTGGTTAAACACGATACCTCTTCTTTAGAAAACATCCACAGGTAAGCACAGAATGTAAATGGGATGTAATTATGATAAAAATAATGGATATATAACTTGGTTATATAATTTATTAAGACCTTTGGGAAGGTATTGTCTGAGAAAAAAAGATTTTAATGTGTGATGAAGAGAAGAGGCTGGGTGGCCTTTTATATGTGAGGCGAGTTCCACACATGTATGTTTTTAAAATAAAAAGGTATACCCACATTTTTTAACTTAAAATGGTTAAAAATGGATCATTAAATATATTTAGAGATTATAAATTCCAAATAAAAACATATAATTATTTTTATAAATGTATTTATATCATGTTTTTCCTTATCTTTTTTGTTTAACACCCTAGTAAATCCATTTTCACCTTAACCATGGTATTTAATATTTATACATTTTGCAATTAATTATGGTCAAAACATAAGTGGGAATTATTAAATAATATATATTTTTCTTTCTAATAATATGTAATCAATTTTTTAAAATTCAATTCATAGAGTGGGAAAATTTTATTTTAAAATTAAACTCATAGACGCGACATAAAACAATTTTTAAAGAAGTGTGTTTTTCAAGAAGAAGATTATTTTATTTGAACTCTATTACAAATAATAATAATTATTTGAATATGAATAATTATTTATTTACATTTAATAAATAAATTTAATTTAAATAATTTCTCACTAGTGAAATTTAAATATATAAAAATGGATAAAAATTATGCACTATAAATAGGTTTTCAGAAAAAAAACCCATTTTTAAACCAAAAAAAAATTACATATAATAAAATCCAATATATTGATTACTCAAATGTAATTAGGTGTATTAAATATAACTAAGTAAAAATTATATATTTTTATATCATATTGATAACATAATTTTTCTTTTTATTTTTCATTATTTATTGAAAAGAAAAGACATTTTTACTAAAATGGGACTCTTTCACTATTCATTGAAATATCAATACTTTCTGAAAAATCCCAAAATTTCACCTAAAGTACAGTTTTATATAAAAATTTAAGAAAATAATTTTGTTTTATTAAATATTATTTTTTAACTTTCAAAAAATTATTTCTAATACTTTTTTAAAAGAATCAATGAAAATATTTCCTATTAATACAAATTTCTGAAGAATAAAATTAATTTATAAAAAATTTATTTATTATTTACTACATATTAATAACTAATTTATTTCTTGTAGAAAATATATATATATAAATATATATATATATATTTCATAAATTGTTTAATAACAATAATTAAACCCAATTTAATATCTATTTTATGACTATTAAATATTTCACAGGTCATTTAAACTCATTCCTATATATTGAATACACTCTATATCATAGTGTTCCATTCCAAATATTTTGGTGTTTTAATTCCTCCCAACCTTAGTAAATTTCCTACTTAAAATTTGATATTTATCTCAATAATAAAATAGTGGAAATTTCAAAATACAATTCTTGTAGACCCACGTAATAAAAATGGTCAATAAAGAATTCTATTGATAAGAGAAAAAAAGAACGTATGAAGGCCATCAGAAATAATACATACATGATTTCTAAATAGGAGAACATGGATTGATGTGATGATTTTTACTTTGAATAAAATTATAATTCTTATATAATGGAATAGATTTATTGATACCATCGGTCAAAATAGTTGAATGATCAACATAAAGATAACAACCACAAAACCATAAACCAAAGTGGTGTGGAAAAAGGTTATTGATATCCTCAGAAATTGTGGAAATATGATAATATTTTTCTTCAAGATCCTTTTTATATAGTTAACTAATTAAATTTACTTCTAGAACATGATAAAAATGGAATAAAATTACATTATAATCAGAATTTCATAATTTAATAAATGTATACCAAAATATCTTCTTTCTCTCCAAACGTTAAGTAATCAAGATGAATTTTTTCATGCATGATGTACTAAAATCGACATTTTAAGTACCAAATAATAATTAAAAGTATAATTAATCTACTCTTAATACCCATATATATTGACAAAAACCAAAATGGTTATTAAATTTTAAGATAATTTTTAAAATGAATAAAGAATAATATCATAAAAAATACATTAATTTGAAAATAATTAACACTAATGTACATGTTAAAACTAAATAATTCCATATATAAATGAACCTATATCATAAATTACCTTAATAATGTCAAAATTAAATATTGTTTAACCCAAATGGTTATATCATGCCTTTCATCTTAAATTACCATATATATATATATATTCTTCTAAAATAAAATTAATTACGTAATAAAAAAATCACATTAAAATCCCATGGTTATATATATAATAGAACTAATTTTCCCCTAATTCTCTTAATATCTATGATTATAGAAACCTTAAAGTTTATCAAACCCATTAAACATATTAAAAAAAAATAAAAATGGATATATTTCCCAATATTTATGAATTATATATAATTAAACCCAATAAAATTTTTTATAAACTATCATTAATTTCTTTAAGATCTCATCATGTGAAACATCAGGAGGGGTGTCATAGAATTTGAACTTTGGATAAACCATTATCTTATTGAACAATAATGAAATCCATATCATTCAGAATAACATCACATAAAATCATATTATTATCTAAAGATATAAATTACTCCATTAATGCCATCTTTTAAAGCCCAAAAACTCCACTTATACTTCTGCTATTGAAATAAAAAGAATTTAATTTTTGGATTTTATAATGATATGGGTAACTGAATATTCTCCGTCCAAAAATTTTAATATAAGAATGAAATAGTCAATCAATTACATTATCAAGGACCTTTTAGGTTTAGATATTTAGATAATTAGAACCAATACATAATATTAATAATTCAATATCAAATTTTTCATAGAGATTTACATAATCTGCCACTGTACCCATAATTTAATATTCCAACATTATGTCATCATCATCATCTTCCATTTGAAAAATTTATATAAATAATTCATTTAACATCATTGTTTATGACCTTGGGAAAATAAAACATAATAAGGGTGGACTGAAATTCTTAGTAATGGTAAACAGAAGTATTAACAAATTAATTCCATCTTTTAGATTAAGGTGAGAATAATGGAATGTTGAAATTATCAAATCACATGAGTATAATGTAAGAAAAATCATACCCATTTATATCATAATCATCAAACATGAAAACATGGACTAAGGTTTTAAAAAGAAATGATTCATAAAACTTAATAATCATGATCTGTTAGATATCAATCATGATCAAATAAAACATTTGTAACCCATATAATAATAAAATAAACGTGTTTGTATCTTCAGATATCATTATCATTGAACGCGTACATAACCCTTACAATTGGAATAACCATATGTTTGACTTCCGACATAATTATCTAGAGAACATAATCATAACCTAATGCATTAGAGTGTTATCAATATACAACCATTAGATAAGATATATCAAGCTTACCAAAAACAATATAGGAGCACCAATACCATAACATCATCGAAGAACCTTACATAATGAACCTAAATCTTATATTTAATCGTAAATACCATAAAAATAAATTTCCCATTATAGCATTATTAAACATTGGAAAATTAATGGGATACTGAACAATCTATGTAAAAGATGATTAACTTGGGAAAATGAAATTATGTCCAAAACAATCACTTTGATACATTACTAAACCATGGAAAATAAATTGGTTCTATGACAATATCGTTTTGAACAAGATTAATCATTGGAAAAAATGTGTTCTATAAAATTCAATCTAAAATAATCATAATTCTTTTATGTAATGATTGAGGTTGGTATCATTTCAAAATATACACATTGGATCATAAAAAACAATAATGGTTGTAGATATTGATGAATGTAAAAACAATTAAAATATAATTTAAATAATTTTGAGGAAAATAACTCTATGATTTTGAAAATAACTTTTAAAAACTCAAAATTCATGAAATATTGGGAAAATAATTTTATTTGAAAAAAACAAGGAAGATAAAAAAGGAAACATCAAGGAAACTAATACATAAAATGTTAGGAAAATAAGTTCATTTCAGAAGTGTTAAAAATAAACATTCTTTTCATAACATTTTTAAAAGTGTAGTTAAATGTTACCCATTTGGAAACAATTTAGAAATTTCCAATTAAAAAAATATAAAATATTATAAAAATAATGTAAAATGGATTTAGGAAATATTTAATTTATTAATGAACATATTTTAAATCATTATTGAAAATATAGATAAATAAGATAAAAATACCCTATCAGAAAGAAAAAAACAATATTAGTATCATTTATAAATGACTACAATGATGTTCCTTCAATAAATAAGGGAGGAAATGGAAATTAAATATGTGAATTAAATTCATAACCAATATAAAATATAGTATATTATTTTAATGATAATAATATCACATAGTTCCATCCAAAAAAAGGTTGAACATACACATTCCAGAAAGAAAAGAGATTGTAAAATAAATATTTTTCAACCTTGGAAACTCTTCAATCGTAAGCCTTATACAAGTAAAAAAAATAAGTCATGCATTAAATAGAATTAACATAAGTAGATTCATGATATAATATTTTAATAGAAAATATATAGATCACATAAAATAAATTAGGTGACTAATAATAAAAAATTTATTAATGAATGTAAATTGAGATAGATTCACTTATGGATTTTTAAATCTCTGGATAAAACCACCATTAAATAGAGAACATTATATGGATTTGTGAATAAAAATAATTTTCATGAAATGAATCAAAAAATAAATTCATGGTTAGTATATAGACCAAAAAATTAAAATATTTTTGGAATATGGCATATGGCTCACATAAATAAATTTGATATGGGAAACCCCATACATTCAGTACAGACATTCCATGTGTTTCATTAACTCCTATATAATAATAATATATTAATATTTTTATTTAATTAATTAAAATTTTAAGGTTTAATAGTTTATAATTAAAACCATTAATTTTATTTTATTTTAATGAAATATTAAAATAATTAATCAGTTAAGTCCATATTGTTTGTTTTGAGGACATTCAGTTCGTCATTTTAAAACTGATTCTGTGTGATGACCATGGTCAAAGAGGAATTTTTGAAAAAAAAATATAGAATAATAATTATTATGTATTTAAAAAAATTGTACAATAATTATTATTTTAAAACCAAGTATGAATTATTTTAGGGAAAAATAAACTACATTACAATCATGGAGACAACATGTTGTAAGTGATGAGTAACATTTCAAATATCTAATTATAATTATGGAAATATGGTATGAAATATTTAATATTTTTAGAATGTTTATAATATCATTATTACCAAATTATTTCATTTAATATATTTATATATAGCACACATTTTTCTTTTCAAGGAAAAAATAATCACATCAATTTGTGGAGTCAGTAATCTATATGTGTATAGAAATGATGTTATATTTTTCAGTCTATGAAATAAAAATATATATTATAATTTAATAAAGATAAATAATTATTTAATATCATAATTATATCATTTAAAACAATTATATTTATTAACTTTTCCTTTTTACCTTCTAGGAAAAGTGTTCACTAAAAATAAATCATATCGCATCACAAGGTGGTAGTATGTCGTACACATGAGCAACATTATTGTATCACCCATGAATGGGAATGTAAAATAGATTCTATGATATAATATTTTAAGAGGAATAAATATGATACACTTATCGTATATATACATTCAATCCATTATTATATCACGCTGTGAGAGGTGATGATGGAAAAGGAATGCCATTGGTTTGTGAGGTGGTAGTATATTGTATACATAAATATTGATTTTATATTCAATTTAATCGAAGAAGACATGGATTTACATTATGTTTTCAACATAATAAAATATCAGTATATGTTATATATTATTTATATTATATAATTATAATTTTATAATATTTTACTGAGGTGGAAGATTAAATAAAATAAAGATACTCAGTTAATCATGATAGATCATCTTCAAACAACCTCCTTAGGTAAGCACAATTAGGATTCATAAGATGGACTTATGATCAACAAAACATAAAAAGGACGTGGTATGGAATTAGTTAAGACATTTTAGTAGGTATTGGCAGTTCAAAATTTATTTTATGGTGTTCAGAAGATAATATAGGGGGTTGCCTTTTATAAGTTTGGAGAGTGTCACACATTAAATTTTGGAAGATAAAAAGGTTTCCCCATGTGTTTCACTTAAAAAAAGGCATAAAAATGGAAACTTATTGGAAAATATTCATGATAAGTCCAAAATATTTCAAAAATATCATTTTTATACATGTTTTTTTGGTCATTTTGTCCCTAATCATTTTATTTTAACCCCTAATAAAATCATTTTCACCTAAACCGTAATAATTAGTTTTTACTATTTATTAATCATTTTATTTATAAATTAAATTCACCTTTCTAAAAAATATGAATAATTATTCTTCCAATTATTAAATCCATTTTATCAAATAAAATCAAATTTACTGGAAAAATATTATATATTACTAAACCTATAAATGTGATGTACTAAGAGGTTTATAAGAAGTGTATTTCTCAAGAAAAAGAAGATATTTTATTTAACTCAAAGACTTATAAAAATAATTGTATGTATATAATTTAATTTTTTTGATATATAATATCAAAATTTAATGTAAATCATCCTAAGTAGGGGTTGTTTTAATTAAAAAAATTTTTGAAACGTTATACGCCTTATAATTGTTTTCAACAAAACCCATTTTAAAACTCACAAAATCACAAATAAAGTTTTTCAATATAAATATAATTCAAATGTAATTATGTCAATTTAATATAACTAAATAATACTTATAATATTATAAATAATATTCAAAATTTAACACATCTTTTAAATTTACTTAATTTTTTGAATAGAGATGACATTTTTATAAAAAAAGGATTTTTCAACATTTACTAAAAAATCAACACTTTCCTTAAAAACCCAAATTTTCACCAAATGTAAATTTTTATAAACCAATTTAAAAAATTAATTAAATTTTATCAAATCCATTTTTGGAATTTTTCAAAAAAAAATTTATAATATTTTTTTCTGATAAGGAATAACAATCATTTTTGAAGAAAACATATTTTTTAAAAAATTACTTTACAAAAAAATGAATTTAAAAAAAAAATTAATAAAGAGATATAAATAATTTATATTTATTTGGAATTTTTTTAATTATCTAATTCGTAATATATTTAATACTACTAATACACACTGATTTAACTGGTAGATTGTTACATTTTTATATGTTGGGGGTAGTTTAAGATCATTGTTGTGTGCCAATTACAATAACGGACATAGTATTCAAGGATAAAATCTCGGACTATTATAGAAACCCAAAATGGGGTTTTAAAAATAAATATTATTTTTTAAGATCATTTTATATCACTTATTCACAACTGATAATGTAAAGATTTCATGGGTTTGTCCATCCTTTTCGAGCTACCTTCCGTGTACTTACTACTATATTTTTTAAAATTCATAAATTACCCTTTTAGGCCACAATATCGTAAACCATAACCCTTAATAATAATTCTTGTTTGAAAAAAATAATTTATTGAAAATAATTCACAATAGAATATAAATCTCTAACTCATATATCTTTAGATCAAACGTTTGTGTCACAATTATTCCAATATTATACCCATTTCATATTGTTATAAATATAATGTTAAATTTAATTAAATAAAAATAATATTTCTATGTCCTGATGACAACATAATATCTCATCCATCATAATATATCCACATGAGTAGTGTTTGAGGTGGTAAAAAATTTCAAATGTTGTATTACATTTTTTTATTTTTTTATCTATAACTCCCAATGTTTTAATGTTTGAATAAAATGTATTTATTCATTCTTCAAAAATAGTTTCCCTCCCTAAATTTCATAAAATTTTGTACCCCTATATGAGAGAAATATTGCTTTTATACCACTTTTTATTTATTTAATTGAAAAATTGTTATCATCCCCCTTTAGTAAAATCACCAATGAAGATGGACTTTTAAACTACCAAACACAAGTGAAAATGTGTTATAAACAGTTATATAGAGGGGATATATTAAAAGTTACTAAAGTTGAGGGGGTAGATGAATGATAGGGTTCAATTGATTTATCTTAAAAATTCGAGTCCAAATTGATTAATGAGGAGATCTTATATTTTTTTCATTACTTCCAACATGCTTTATTTTAATGATTCCATTCTCTGCATTTTTTGCATAAACTATCACTAAATCTCAATAATATTGGTATGAGTGTACATTAAATATATTTTCTAATTTTTTCTCAATCTACATATGTTGGGTGCATGGTTTTGTTACTTAAATGTATTCATCATCTCATGGGGTTAGAATTTTTTGCTCCTTTTTTTAAATATATCCAAAATATATGTTTACATAAAATAAATAAGATTCCACCACTTTTTCACAATTTTGGAAAACTACATCACCCACCCAGTCTATATTATAAAACCTTGATAACTCATAATTCATCCATGTCTCATTGAGAATGAAAAAAATTCAATACTACTTCAGATGTACGATATGATTTATTCAAATGTTGTGAGATTTTGTTTCTTTATATTTCTTTGGAAATATGCATTCGATATTATAAAAAATATAATATACAACAATGTTTTATTAATATATAGTAATATTAAAAATATGTTTCTATACATTTTGGGATCTATATAATACCAAACATTATGCTACCCAATTTTCATTCCAACCACATCCACTTATTTTATTAATTTAGAAATATATATGTACAATTAATTTTATTGATCTCTTTGAAAAATATATTGAGGGATAGATGTGAGTCCATTCTTTTGAACAACACTTACATCAAATAAATTTATATTGTTACGAACCATAAACAATCATACTCTGGACACATTAGATATGAGCATTCGTTTACTAATATTTTCTTTATTTTGACTAATACGACTTAATTTAGATAGAAAAACACCCTGAAAAGATCATCTATAGAATTTTTCACATAATGATTGTGATAAAAAAATACATATTTTATTTTTAGCTTCTATAATAATGAATCTAGTCATATAGACAATTACCATAGTGCCTACTTTAAATCGTACAAGTCCTTTAATCTATATTATTTATTTTCCCCATTTCCAATTATGAAGATCACTAATTATTAAATATACACCTCCTTTTGGAGAACACAATTCATCCCTATTATTTTATGATATATCTAATATTTTTTGAAATCAATTTGAATGCACTCTCCAATGATAGAAAGAATTATTCATTTTGATCTAATGTTTAAAAAATTATTTAACATCAACAACATTAATATATGCTTAGCCTTTATATACCTTTCGTGCCTTATCCTAGATCACATGACATTTTATTAAAATGTTTTATAGAGATAATATTTATTTTGATTATATTGTGTTGTTTGGGATTCATTAATATTTCCTATGTTTAGTTTTTCTAATTTTATCAATTTCATCAGTCATTGATTTTTCCAACGATTCATTATTCACTACATCATCAAATGATTTTTGTTTTGTAATTTTTATTTATGTAACATTCCATATATCCCTTGATTTTCACATATGTGTATGATCCATATTATCTCAGTTTTTTATGGGAGACATTTTATTCTCATATTTTTTTCTCTGTGGTAATGGAACATATTCTATAGGAATGGTTTCTTGTTCTGACTAAACCATTGAATCCTTAAAATTGGGGATTATTTTTGAAAGCACATGATTTTGGTTATCATTGTCTTCATCATCATACATTATTAGATTTTAAAATCAATGAATTCTTCCCATTATTTTTCTCAATGACATTTATTTCATTACCCTCTAGAATTTTAGACAACCTCATTTAAAATAATTTTTAGGGCTTACTCATTGTTGAGTAGTGTATAAAAACTCTCTATTCATCCACATCACAATATTTTTATTCAATTTCCCAATTTTTTTAAAATATATGATCCACTTTTATAAACATGAAAATATTTTATTATGGTATTCCTTTAATTCCGAATTTCTTATAGTTTCCCCACTTCCCCTCTAATTAGCATTGTATGGTTTTTTCATGTACATAAAAATATGTAATGCTTTATTTAAATAATGGTGAGAGATACCACACACAATGATTAAATTTTTTTACAAGTTGTTTACCAACTAATACCTTCAATCCAAAAATCCATTATGTTATAGATATCATAAAAATAAAATAACATGCATAATTCCATTTTTATTAGGATAGATTTTAAGTCAAATATGTGTGTATTTTCTTCCATTATTAAATCCAATTGTCAAGATTATGAGTTTGTATTCATTTTATAATTTTTATATTTACCTCTTCAAGTAGTAAAAAATCCATATTTCACTACATTAACATAAACGATCAAAGTATTTTATAACCATAAAAAATAATGAAATATATTTACATATATTTTCATGATATTTATTTATCCCATGGAAATATGTATTCCTTATATTGATTATATTGGATACACATTTTATTTTACTAATATATATATATATATATGGGGCCATCATTCCTCATATACATGAATCATATGTCTTATAATGACCACATTATATATCTGGAATATCAATTATGAACATTATCTAAGACAACATTTATATGCCCTAATGGTGATTGTGTCAAAGCCTGTAGCTCTACAAGATGTTATCTTCAAAATTCAAGAGATTAGTGTTTTATTTAATTTCAACATGATACATATTAAATTTTTTCCACCAATCCTTCAACAGAGATTTTGTTATCATTACATTGATTATGAAACACTTTTTTATAAATCATTACCACATATACAACTTAATGGTGTTTAAAAATAGTTAATAGGTTTTCTCATAATCTCTCATCCTATTTCAGCTTTGTCATATTTATCTCATTTATTATAAATTGTTTTTGTTATTTCTACATAATTTCTTGCACCCATTATTTTTTGAAGCAACCATTCTATTATCTCTCAAATTTAAATTCACTATTTATTTATATATCTAGTTATATTGGATGGTCACCCATTATAGTGAATATAGGTTTTATCGATCATTTTATCCTTGAGAAAATTTTCAGAATTATTGTTTTTCAAATTTTTCATCAATTATTTTTAGGACAAACCCAATTTTTTGGGGTATGGTATGGATTCTATACAATAATTTCTACATGGTTGGTGGAATCATACTCATCTTCCTTATCAAGTTGAGAATGTTTTTTCCCTAATAAAATCAAGTTATGATGCCTTGTAATAATCTTCTATTCACTTTACTAGTGGTATTCCAAATGTTATCTCTAACTATAACAAATATAACTATAAAAAAATTGGAATAGTGAAAAATATCCCAAATAAAAAATTTATTCATTATCCTGAAGCCTATGTTCTCATTTTCCAATGAAAAAATTTCGTGTTTCAATATTTTATAAGAACTTGAAGAATTCAAAGTAGGACTTGGTGTATCCAATGGAGCCATATATTTCATAAGAGGTAATATATTATATCCCTTATTATTATAAATATATTCATCCTTCTTTAATATTATTAATAATTAATTAATTCATGATGATCGAGACTCATTTCAATACTCAAATTTCTTGCGACTGGAGAATTCTTTGATCATGAAAATATTTTCTCATTGTTGACACCATATTCTGCAACCATATACATCCCCTTATTTTTTTTCTTTCCTTCTATGTAATTTTGATGTATAGTTATAACAATTAATTCCACATATACCCAGGAATCTTTCCTATTGTTCATGTCTATTTTTTAATAACTTTTATTCCTCAACTGGCCCTATATAATTGTTCTCCATATATAAACCTCATAGTGTAAAAAATATTTAGTAAATCTATAATACTATTATATTTAAAGAAAATTTATTCTAACAATATCTCATTAATAAGATTATGTAATATTATATTGTTATTTTATAAAAACATTAAAGTCTTCAGTCACGTTAGTTTTTTATCATTACAAAAGTTAATTTTTTTACTTATTTAGAATTCAATTGAGTTTCTAGTAAATCATCATGTTATATTTCCAGATTATCAATCTAATCACATATTTTATCTATATATATATATTTATTTATTTTTCAATCCATTCACATTTTATTCTTTTTGTTTTGAAAATTATTCTCATCAATAACTCCCTAGCGTTACACCTTGAAATCTAGTTCTCCTTTAATTTTTTTAATATTTTCTTATTAATGATTAAAAATATAAATATTTTCCATCATTATATCTTTGATATCATATATAAACTATATCTATAATTCATTCTTATAGTCATTATTTTCATCCAACTCTTTTCTATATAAGATCTTCCTTTGAAATTTTCTTCTAGATATGTTCTCAATTTTCTATTTCCTTAAACAGAGAATATACTCTCATGTTTCAATAAGAACTTAAAATTAAAATTCTTCTTCATTTTGTCTTCTCAAGATCTTTATTAGATTTAATTAAACTTTCATTAATAGAAAACATTCCAATGTTAGTTTACCTTCGAGCATATTATTCCCTCTCTTGATTTTTTTTGAAT
This sequence comes from Viscum album, assembly GCA_963277665.1. Lineage (NCBI taxonomy): Eukaryota > Viridiplantae > Streptophyta > Magnoliopsida > Santalales > Viscaceae > Viscum > Viscum album. The sequence continues at coordinate 759,123,656 of OY728130.1, read as the reverse complement.
AAGAGTTAATAATCCATTATCTTTGTTTCCATTACCATAAATTTTTTATAAAACATAATATTTTTATATATAATTGAAACTAATATATTTATTTTTTAAATTTAATGACCCCTAAAACCTAAAAACAATTACATAGCATAATAAATTATTTATCATGTCATCTAGAGATAACATGAAAACATCCATATCGTAAAAAATTGAAATATTTGGATTTTATAGTGGTGGAAATGAATTAAAGATCTTCATTAGAATATCAAATTTCATTTATTTATTAAATTACTCATAAAATAAAATAAATGACCATCGTGATTCAATTTAAAAAAAAATCAAAAAATTTAAAAATTGAATTCTTATAGACATAAAAAAATTTATTAAGTAGTTGAATAATTAATTACCTCAACCTACCATTGCTTATATATATGTCAGTAATTTTATCCCAACATGGAATGAACCCTATTATATCTCATGACCTTTATATAAATATAGTATGATAGAGCTCGAGATAAATAATTTTTATATTTAGAATATTCATCAACAATATTCATGTCTATATCGGTTATGAACTATTCTAATGAATTACTATGTTATGTCTCATGAATTTTTGCAATGAAAATAAAAATTCAAAGAAATAAATAATGAGATATCATTATATTCATAAAATATGATAGTTTATTTCATAAAATAGTGGAACCATATAGTGACCTAGGATCTTTATGAATATAAATTAAATCTTTTTTTTGATGAAAAATCATTACATTACGCAAACACATATATGAGTATCATAATGTTATAGTGCCTTTGGAAACATTGAAACATAAATAACAGGTTCATGGGTGAACTATATAATCTCCCAATATTTTCATCACAAATAGAAGCATTCTTAGACATATCATTAACAGTAATTTTTTTATAACCTAGGGAAAGGAAACATAATAAAGGGTGAGTGTATAATATCAGTAAGTATAAAAATGAGAGATGCATAAGAATAGTATAAACAATAGTGTATGAGAACATGAGTCTAACAAATTAAAATCATACCATGTTTATCAAGGATAATAATATTGAGTTATATAATAATTATTGGAAGATCATAAGACATGAATCATAAGGTAATCAATGAATATGACACATGAGAGGATAATATTGGAATAATACATTGATTTGCGGAATACACATAAAAATATAGAATCTTTTTCATAGTTTTAAAGAATTGCTATGAAGGAAATCATAGTGGAATGGGTTCACTATCTAAACCATCATAGTATTAGAGAATCACGCCCAAGACTATCATAGCATACAACGTTCATTATTAAATTAAGTTCACTTCCTATTACAGTCATATCTATCTTAGTAGATATTAATATTCTTCCAATAGATTGGAAGGAGATATAGGTCCCCCTTGTCATGTAAAAAAATCATATATATTTGTTCCCAAATACAGAAAATAGTCAATCATATCATAACCCATGAAATGAAATGGATTTCAAACACATTTCATGTAATATCCCAATATTTTTTAAAAGTAAACAATGTGTGTATTATTATATAAGATATTCCACATAAAGCTTAAACAAATGAATAAATATTATTATTAAAATGTGAAAGTCATCACCTAGATGTTGGAATGGAAGGATTGAATGAAATTAGATAAATTATTAAAATATGTTTTACACATGTTTTTCAAATGAATTTATTTGTTAATAATTAATGAAAAATGAAAAAAAAACTATTTGAATACAAAAGATGTTTTTTTATTTAAAAAACTATCTCTATGACCACAATTAGATATTATATTACATATTTAAATTAATATATTTTCTTGAAAAATTATAATGAAATATATATGTTTTATACCTAATAAAATATATTAAAATTCAGCCAATATGTTTTATAGGATCCTGATAAGAATACATCAAATTTCCAGCAAAAAAACATTATTTTTTGTAATGGATACTTTTGACGCCTTTTTATGATTTAATTATTTCAATAATAAATTTTGACACTTTTATAAAAATTATTCATCAAAATAAAGTATATTTTTTAAACAATCATATCAAAATTATCTTAGTTTAATGTTCTGAAATTTTTCTAAGAAGTTTCATTTTTTGATGAATAGTTGAAAATGATGAAATTTAATTCAAAACTTTATTTTCACATAATTTTTATATATATGTAAATTATATTTTAAAGTTATTTTAAAATATAATTAGTTAAATTATAAATCAATAAATTCATTTTAGTTTAATGGAATAAATTTAAAATTGATATTGGATAGAAAAACATTTCATGATTTTGACCTTTTGGACATTAAAACCAGCTTTCTTATAAAATTTGTGATATCTTTTTTAAATGAAAATTATCCAATTGTGTGAATTTAATTTGTTAAAATTTATGAATATTTTTATTCAGAATGTAAAAAATTGTTTTTTATTTAATTTCCATTTTTAGTAATAAAAATTTAACGTGGTAAAATAAGATTTACCACAATATAGGTAAAATACTAAAATGGGTTAAAGTTAAAAGGTAAGGCATAAAATACCTAAAATATAAAATATTTAATGGTTTTTCTATGTTTTCATCAAACCTAAACATTATTTAACATACTAATTATAATTAAAAAATTTAAATTAATCCCATCCTAATGGGGTTTTCTTTAAATATAAACCAATCATTATTTAATCACATAAAACCACCCCACATCAAGTATAAATGCCTCCCTCAGCACCCCATTTCTCAAAAAAAGACATTAAGATACTAAAATATCTAAAAACATATCCTCTTCATTATCATGATGTTATGTTATAATCTTCTCTCCCAAATAAAATTTCCACGTTCATCAAGGGATCCTTCAAAGAGGTGATATTCAAGATGTAATTTTTCAAGGCACCTCTCTTAATTTATTTTATTTGTTAACTTTCTAATCATACTCAACTCAAGCAATTTTATTAAATAAAGGAAAACAAAATGGCACAGAGGGGCCTGACTTAGGGGGGTGAAAATAATGAAGACCTAGGGAATCACCTAAAACAAGACTAACACACTCTAGGGGAAAGGATCCCAGGCTGGAGAAGGATACATGGTCATCATCGTGAGGAAAATGGGATGCAAGACAATCTACCACTTTGTTGCCCTCACGCCAAGTTTGAAATAACTTGACGCTATTATCCATGAGAAGCTTGCAGTGCCGGATATGGTATGAAATTCTCCAAGGAGTGGAGCGGTGGTCCATCAGCACGTCGTAGATGATTTTGGAGTCAGTTTCGATCTCTAAGAGAATCAGATGATTAGACAGATTGAACTGAATCCCTTTCAGAAGAGACCAAGCCTCGGCCTGATGGGAGTCTCCACTACCGAAGCAGGTTGTGTACGCTGCTACCACACTGCCCCTTGAGTTGCAGATCACTCTTCCACCCCTTATAATTCTCATAGCACATGACCCATTAGAATTGAGGTTCAACCCATCAGATGGTTGTATCCAGGATATCCATCAACCCATCGAGATCCTGGAGTGGGTAACCTACACCTTGTACTGAAGAAACTTCCTTAGTGAAGGAGCTTCCTCCCAATTTTTTAGGAGGACCCCCCACGTCGGCAATCAGCCAATTGGATCTAGTGATCAAGCCCGCCTTCGGGTACTCAATGCCTTCAAAACGTGATTTTTTCCTCGCCTCTCAGATGGATCAATAGTCGGCTTAAAGAAGGATTTCCCTCGCCTGCTTCTCTGAGTTATGAGCGCCAGCTCCCTGGAACCACCGCTGCAAGAAGGAATCGCTCGAACCAATTAGAGAAGACATACTGAAGAACTCCCCGAATGCTTCCCAGACAACTCTCGCCCATTCGCTTTAGAAGAATAAGTGAGACGTGGTCATGAAATAGGGGGATCAACAACAAGAACATTTAGAAATAGTTGAGACCCCTCTCCGCCGGATCTCCTCATCTGTAGAGATGGCGTGGTGATGAAGACTCCAAGTGAGAAAATTATATTTTGGAGGAACACTTTTGCACCAAAGGAGGTGTCCCCATGGATCTTGAACTTGGGCATCCCAAAGAATCGACCTGTAGGATTTAACAGAGAAAGAAATTGAAGAGGTAGCCTTGAATACACACCTATCTGGGTCGTCTGAGAGTTTGATGAGATTGAATAATCTGAGCTATTGTTTATTCAAGACTGCTTGGATGAAAGCATGATGATCACTTGATTTCATGAAGGTGATGTCAATGACCAGGCAGCCAGGAAAGCTGAGAATACCCCCTGACCAGTTATCATGACAAAACCTGATGTCGTTGCGACCGATGATCCAACTAGACTAGCTAAGAAGGTGAGGTATATTCCCCTGAATAGTGATCCAAAGGTAGGAGGAGTTACTTGTTTGTTCCAGGTTGCGCCTGTACTTTTCATTAATAACACGTGCCCATAGGCTACTCCCAACAACTACCTCCCATGCCAGCCTCACATGCAGGCAATGCATCATTTAAGAGACACTTCTCAGACCTATTCCACCTTCATCCGCGGGAAGGGCCATTTTAGACCAGGATTCCCAATGAAACCGCCCCTCCAAATGGGAATCCCAAATGAAGGATGTCATAATCCGCTCAATATTCTTAAAAATATCCTTGGGAACCTTGAGAACCAAGAGGACGTGCATGGGGATCGATGTGAGCATGCTATTAACCAGAGTAATCCTCCCCCCAAAGGAAAGGAACCGATTTTTCCAATTGTTGATGAGAGAAGAGATTTTCCCCCAACACTTTATCCAGGTGTTTGATACGGATCCTCCCCGATGTAATTGGGGCTCCAAGGTAATCCATAGGAAGAATCCTGATGCTGATGCCCATGCGGGATTCAATTCCTCGACAACGTCTTTCTGGACAAAGACTAGATATGTAGATACTACTTTTATCTCTATTAATTTGTTACCCACTCCATTTGCAGTACTCTTCAAGAATGGTATTGATACCCCTAATAGAACTAGAGCTCCCGTTAATAAATATGACTGTATCATCTGCAAACATAAGGTGAGACAAATTCTAGAATTGTAACTGACAGCGAAAAGGATGAATTTTACCCTCTTGCATGGTGGCTTTTATGTATATGCTCAACGCATCCTGGGCCAGAATGAACAAACTGGGTGACAATGGGTCCCTTTATCTAAGACCACAGACTGATTTAAATAAGCCTTTCCTCCTTCCCATAAAGCAAACAGAGATCCACGGAGAACTCCAAAATCTAAACAATAGGTCAATAGCCCAAGAAGAAAATCCCTTGCTTCTAAGAACGTTGATAATAAAGGCCCACTCAAGTTTGTCATAGGATTTTTCCATATCGAGCTTAATATCCATATTCGAACCTTGATATTTCTTATTAATATCCTCCATCATCTCCTGAGCAAGCACAATAGCACCTTGTATGGTTATACCTCTCACAAACCCGTGTTGTTCCTGTGAAATCCAAGATGATAGATGGATGCCAATACGCCTATTGAGCACACCTACAAGGATTTTATAAGCAAATTTTCACATACTTATGGGCCTGTATTGCTTGAGCGAAGAAGGATCCTTGACTTTCGGAATGAGAACTAAAGTAGTTGCACTAGCCACCCAAGGAATACTTCCCCCACAAACTTAGTCCTACACTGCCTCTATAACATCTGCTTTCACAATACTCCAACAAGCTACATAGAAGGATCCGGGAAATCCATCTAGCCCAGGTGAACTCTCAGGATTGAGTCCGGCAACAGCCTCTCATATTTATTTATCCTCAGGAATATCTATAAGGAATTGATTATTGGCCTATGTCACAAGTCTAGGAATGTTATCAAACATAGGGGATTTCCCATTGGGGTGCCCATCCTGTATAGAAGGGTTAGGACCTTCCAAGAGTGATTTAAACAGATCTTTGGCCATAACTCCAACAATATCAATATCAGTAACAAAGGACCCATCCTCCTTGAGAATATTAAGATTCTTAATAAAACTCCTTTCTTTAATGCAAGCATGGAAATAACCAGAGTTCATGTCGCCCTCTCAAAGCCAAAGAGAACGAGATTTCTCCCTCACTAACCTCTCCTGTGCTAGAACCAGCTCCTCCAATATGCTCCTCTTATGAAGAAGAGAACTGAAAATATCATCCATCCATCCTGCCTCAAGATCCTGCTCGAGGTGCTCAATTTCTTGTTTTAAGGATGCCAGTTGCTTCTGTGAGAGGCTACGTCTGCTGCTCCAGGAGAGAAGAACCTCTTTCAAGTGACGTAGCTTATTGTGGAGGCCAATACAGCCAATACCATGAACAGGGCAGGACCAAGTGGAGAGAACCTCTTACTGGAAGGCCGGATCCTCAGCCCAAGTGATGGAGAAAATAAATCGGTGCCTCTCCTCATTCCTTGACTCGAGAGAGATGAGAATAGGAGCATGGTCAGAGAGAGCACGAGTAAGGTGAGTGACCGACATCTTCTGGAAGGAGGAGACCACTGCCAGATTAGCTAATCATCGGTCCAAACGACTCCAAGTGCGTTTAACACCCTTCTGGTTATTGCACCAAGTGAACTTATCTCATATGAAGCCCATATCCATCAGTCCATTACTGGAAATGAAGGAGGATAAATCCTGGAAAGATTTCCTGCAGAATGGTCCACTTCCTTTCTTTTCTGTGGGATCAATAATGGAATTAAAGTCTTCCCCCACTAACTAAGCTGAGGTTCCAGGATCAAACGAGCCATGTTTAAGCCATAGCTCCTCACTGGCTTGAGGATCGCATTTAGCAAATAAAAAGGACACATATAAAGAATAATTACTAATCAAAATCTTAGTCGTGAAGTGCTGGTCTGAGATATCCACCTGCTCAACCGAAAGCTTAGGATCCTAGAACATCCATATATGCTGGTTACTAGGATGTCCATGCATAGTATTCTGAAAACCCATTCTCTTTGCAAAGGTAGAGATGTTGACCACATTTTTCATGTGTTCCAAAATAGCCACGAGAAGCATCTTGTTAGAGCGTACCTCGCTGAATACATAATCCATTTTAACCCAGGCTCCTAAACCACGGGAGTTCCAAATCATGAACATTAACATTTGAGTTGATGACTCCTTGATTTTGATCCTGACGTCAGATGCTTCGTTTGAGGGGAAAAGGCCTTGCTCCTACTTGGATTTAGATTATGTCTTTACACCTGAGAGTAAAGGAGTACCTAGCTGTGGGGAATGAACAGGGGAGCTCAACTTTTACTCTATCAAGTCCGAATTATCCAGGCTGGAGAAACTGTTTTTAAGAGGAACCAATAAGGAGGCTAGCGAACAAGGGACCTGCTTGGCTGGGAAATCCAGAGGAGAACCGGACTTCCCTGAACCTATTGAGGAGGAAGCCAGGAGTAGCCTAGGGGGTGAGGAAATATCAAGGGACCAGGGATGCTTGAACAGGACCATAGGAAGGTCCAGGGGGAAGATAGGTGGCCCAAAAGGAAGGGGAGGCATCGACTGAAAGGCCGAGGGCATCTTCGGCACTTGAGGGGAGGGAAGACCTAGCTACACCACCAGTGCCTGAGGAGTAGGCCCCGATATCCCCACCGAGGATAGGGAGGAAAAGGACCCAACATGGGCGCCCGTCTTCAGAGCCTGTGAAAAAGGGATAGCTTCACTGGATACTGTCACAACCTCTGGTTTGCGCTGCTGCTTACGACAGACAACAAGAGAGTGCCCATGAGGATTAAAAAAAGAGAATAACCGCGCCAGAGACTCATAGAAGATCTGTTGCCACCAAGACAATGAGTCACCTGTATGCAGAAGAATACGGTCTGGAAGTGCCTTAGAGATATCCAATTCCACACATAGCCAGGCTGAAGAAACATCCAAGAGCCAGGAGGTCATGTCATCCAAACAAAGGAAGGAGCCATGGGAATCACCGATATGCCTCAAAAAGGCCTTGTTGAGTAAGGGAAGTGGCAACCCTGGTAAGCTAATCCAAATTTCATCTTGAGGGGCGTCCTTGATGAAGTGAACTCCCAGCGACCATCTGAAGAGGTGAAAGCACCCATTTCCACAAGAACGGGAGTGACACGCCCATGCCTTCACAAAATCATTCTCTGAATCAAGCACCATACAGAAAGATCTGCGATTAAGCACCAAGACCCTGGTTGGGGAGTCCAACCCCCAAGAGGAATCAAACGCCTGGAACACCGAGAGAGGGGGATTCTCACCGCAAAAGTGAGCCACCAACGTCCACTAGTGAAAATCAGAGGCTTCGGAGAACCCCTCATCCGAAAAAGAGAGCACCGTAAAACCATCCACCATCGATGAGCATGTGGGAATAGGCAAGGCGGGGATAGAAGATAAGATGACAAATCCCTTCGTAGGAACTCCCAGAAGGACTTCCTTAGAAGAGATCCCAGGCTCAGCATCCCTTTTCATGATTTAATTCTAATTCATGAGTCATAATCCAATTTTACAAGGACATCCATAACTATACACAAATGAAGCGATCATGAAACACTGAAACTAATACACATAAAACCTTGAAAATATTGATACATTATTATTGAATGGGTTGTAAGATGTTATAAACTCATTACATAAGGAATTATAAATATGAATATAGTTATTTAATGAGTTAAAAAATTACTATAATCTATTATATAAGAGGTTAATGTCTTAAAACCCAATTAGAAGAAAACGGTAAGGGTTTCTCGTCTCACTTTTTACTTTTGTGAGATATATGACTTATTCATCACTAGATTGTTTTTGTGATGTATATAATTCCATTTTCTATATAATATCATTAATATAATTATATTAATGTTATTAAATATTTATTTTGATAATTATTAATTTTTTGGTCCATATGATTCAACTGATTACAAACTAAAAAGGAATTCTTAACCCCATTTCCATTCATTGGGTTAAACTTCTACTTATTAATTATGCATCGATTAGATTTTGTGTGATATGATATTTGAATAATTTATTTTTTATATAAACATGATTTCTATGGATTTAAAGTTAATAAAAATTATTGATTCATTTGATTAATGATCACATTATAGTTATGATACTTGTAAAAAACGTTTTAAAAAAAATCACATTTTAAAATTCCTTTTACAAAAAGAATGTTTTTATTACATCTGTGTAATGAATGAACTTTTCCAAACATATTTATATTTAATATTTTGAAGTATAACTCAAAATAATATAAGGCTACATTAAAGTAAAATGTTTTCTATTGTACATCCATTTTTTTAAATGAATGATTTAAAAATAAATAGTTTATTTTCCTCAAAAAGTATATTTATGATGTAATATTCCATTATTTATGTTTATGGTATAGATATTGGGAATTATTTATAATGAAAGGTGGTTACATGATAAACCAATGATGAGTAGTTTCATGATAACCCAATCATAGTTAGTTATATGATATACTAATGATAGTTGGTTCCATGATAAACCAAGGATGAGTGGTTTCGCAACAATGTCCAATTCATTGAGTACTCTAGTGTTGTAGGTTGGGCATAATGGTTACTCTATTTAAAATATTTATATGTATAATGATATCCCACGTTACCTACATATATTTTAGATAATTTATAATTAGTTTTAATGAAAATTTATTGATTATAAAAAAGAAATATATTGATCTTTATAAAAATATGATTATATTTTCTTAATTAAAATATAAGTTTTTTCTGAAAATGTTTTAATGGATTTTCATTGGACTAACAGTTTATTTTTCTTTATGTACCTTACTAATATTTGGATATCATCCCATATTTTAAATTTTTCACTGAATTTATTATTTAATAGATAAAAGGATGAGATCTTTGGAAAATTGTGAATATTTGATCATGAAAATAAACCAAGTTTTTATTTTAAGAAATTTGTTTTATGGAAGAAATGAATATTGAGTATATGTGTCAACTTGTAATGTATGGGTTTATTTTTATTGGTAATTGATAGTTCTCTATAACACATAATTTAAATGATTCATTGTAATGTAATATTGTGGATTCTTTTTTAAAATCACTATAATTTGTAACATTTAAAGTAGAGTCCTTAAATTTGGTATCAGTTAAGGGTTTTGATAACATTATAGGTTATGATGTTATTTTAGAATAAGTAAATTATCCTATATAAAAATGGTAATTTTCATTTGGATAATTTTTTAGGTTTATTGTAATTAATTTGGATTGCTTAAAATTCTAAATAAACTAAAATATAAGGTGATTGAAGGATTTGGGTGTTATGTAATTTTTATGGTATTATCTTTAGCCTGTATTTGTTTCTTCCATTAATAATTTATTTCATGTTTAAGTGATGTTATTTTCAAAACAATCGAGGATCATTTATCAATATAGATGGAAATAGATCCTAAAACCCGTTCTTATTCCTCCTAGATAATTTAATCATCACTATTATTGAAAATTTGTTTTAAGGATTTTGAAAGCTTCGTTACTATTCAAATCACCAGTAAGAAATTTTTTGAGTTACCCAACACCAATTATTTTCTAAAAAAATAATGATTCAGGGTATCTTTTTCATTTTATTTCAAAATCTCAACATATCCAACTCTCCTGAGAATTGAAAGACCTGAAAGGACATGAATAGTAAATTTTTTATAGTATGACAACATGAAGAAAGATAAAGGGAATATAAATAAGATCCTAAAATTTGGATTTAAGGTATGAATTTTTTCCTTATAAATACAGTAAAAAAACAAGATTGAATTGAAATTTATGAATCATGAAGATATAATTCACATCTATGATTGTATAAAATATGTATTATGGAATAAGATGATGAATAATGGTTAGGGTTTAATAAGGAAGTTGAATGTGGGATATTTTTATCTATTGAGTATTCAAATTTTATGATATAGTTGTATTTTATAAATATTACATGAATCATGGAACATGAAAATATTTTTTTGTAGTAGTTTTTCTTTTCATAAATTGGGAAACAAATATTAGATTAAATCCATAATTAAGAATAGTGTTAGAAAGGTGAAAAATTTTAAGCTATGCATAATCCTTAATTTTATGAAATGAAAACTGGTATTTAAGGAATAATGGATTTGCTTTTGGTGGGAATATTTTTAAAGGAATTGATAATATTTTTAGTTTATCATATCTCTGAAATTGATGTAATTATGGGTTATTAAAATTGGATAAAAATGAATGGTATGAGATAAAATTTGAGATAAAATATCTTCAGGTTATTTTTTCAGATATTTCTGAAAAATATATATTTTTATAAGGATTATAATAATTTATTTTTTGAAAAAGAGCAACCCTCAAGAAGGGTGACAACCGGTCACATCCAGTAAGGATGAAAGAATTAAAACCACAAGTGAAGGGAGAAAAGGGTGAATCGCCTAAAACAGGACAACATGATGTACTATTTGGTATGATATTTTTTACTTTTTAGGTAAACAATTATAATTATTTTTGTTTTGGGATCATGCGTTTTATTTAATTTATTACCAAGGATATGGAAATTAATTTGGTGATTAGAGATTAGTTTTTTTCCGAATATATTCATAATTTTTTTGGATCCTTATATGATTAGGGTAAATATAATTCTATATAATTTACTTTATATATAAAGGATGAATTATCTTTTTGAAGCATATTTTATTTTTGGTGGTTCATGCTGTTTATGGAAATAGTAAGCATAACTTTGAAATTATATGATTATAAATATTATATTTTGGTATGAGAATTTAGAATTGAATGATATTTTTCTAAAATATTAAATATATCTCGGAATACTATGTGATCATATCCTTATGATTTTTGGGTTTCCAATTTTGTAAGGAATATTCCAAATAAATTTAATTTTTTTTTTGTTTTTATATGATCTGTGTTTAAATTTTGGGTTTTATTTGTCAATTATCGAAATTAAAATAGTTTTTTCAATAAAGCTAAATTATTTTTCTAGAATTACATTCTCTTGAACTAACTATTCCAATTTATGTTAATTTATAATGATAAGAGAAATAGATATTTATACTTTTATTGATTTTTTATCCTTACGATTTGATTAAGATGATTCAATTATTGAAATTTATCTTTAATACTCATCATTTTGGATAAATTTGAGATTGTGGTGGAAATTCATTAATGGGTGAAATTATAATTATCAAGTATTTATGTTTTCTTACGTTCTTAGTATAGTTAGTAAATGAATTCCTAGATTTTAGAAAAAAAAAGTATTTTGAAAGAAAAGAGTTATATGTTTACTTTTATCAATGGCATTTTAACCAATCACTTGTTTATGGTTTTATAATGCCCTACATTCCCATAATCATGTTGTTTATCTCTATTTCTATGAGACCTGGTGGATTATTTTTCTCTTCTATGACCATTTTTTCTATATAGAACCCTATAATTTGTTATCTCATGGGTCCTTTATAATTTCCTTTATCTGTATTCAAATTGAAATTTTATTGACCCCTGTTCCAATCTTCAGATTTCAACAAAGAAATTTTTAAAAATAAAATCACTAGTTTTTTCAATACAAAGTTAAAATTATGAAGAAAAAATTTATTAAATGTTTGGAAAATGTAACATCATATTATTTTGAAAAAGGAAACATTATATCAAATATTATACAAGATACTCCCCATCATGCTTAATGAAATGAGTAAATATTATTATTTAAATATCATTGTTATCACCTAGTAATTGGACTAGTGGGATTTAATGAGATTAACTAAATGATGAAATTTTTTTACACATGTTCATCCATTTAATTCATGTGTTATATGTTGATCAGATATGAAAATAAAAACAAAATGAATATAAAGTAATTGTTTTTATTAAAAATACTTTTATTATTTGGATAGTAGAATATTATCTTAATAAATTAAATTTATAGATTTTTGTGAAATATATTAATGATATTTATATGGTTTATATAAAATAAAATGATTTTAAATTAATCCAACAATTTTTATATGCATAAGATAATAATAAATCAAATTTTAAGCATAAGAAAGATATATTTTTTCTAAGGGTTTTTTTCACCTTTTGATGGTAATATTGTTTTAAGAATAACTTTATACACATTTATAAATTATATTTAAAAAAGTATCCTTTATTTATGAAATATTAATATCAAAATTATATCAGGATGAAATTTTGGTATTCTTCTGGGAAGTTTCATTTATGAGGAATACTGAAAAATTCATAATTTTAATTCAAAATTGTATTTTAATATAATTTATTTTTATAGATAAATTATATTTTATATTGGTTTTAAATTAAATATAGTTCAAATATGAATCAATAAATCTAATTTTTTTCATTAGAATGAATTTCAAATTGAAATTTTATATAAATTTTTTTTACACTTTTAAAACTTTTCACATTAAAAACCCTCTTTCCTGTTGCATCTTTGAGATTAATTCCAAATATAATTTTAATAAATATATAAATTTGATTTGGTAAAATGGATTAAATATTTTAATTTAGAATTTAGAATTTATGTTTTAATATAATTTTCATCTATAGTCATATAATATTAACATGGAAAAATATATTTACAAAAGTTTGTTTAAAATAATGAAAGAGGTTAATATTAAAAGGTAAAGGCTTAATATACTTAAAAATACAACATTTAATGATTTTTTTATGGATTATAGACCCTGTTAATATGATAAAAAAATTAATTATCATTCAAATTTTTATAAATAAATTCCACCTCAATGTGGTTAGTTTATATATAAAATAATCATTATTTAATCACTTAAAACCACCCCTCCTCAAGTATAAATACCACCACACCACCCCATTTATGAAAAAAAGCATTAAATATCCTCAAATATATTTAAAACCCAATAATATTCAGTTTCCCCAGTTCCAAGGTATTTTTTTCTCAACAAATGACCATTTCCAAGGTATCTAAGGGATATTTAAAGGAGTTGATATTTAAGTGGTAATTTTCATAATGAACCTATCTTAATTTATTTTCTCCTTAAACATTATCCTAAACTCCTTGAACTATTAAGGAATGATAACTAAATAATTATTTATATACTTGAGTTTAATTTTTATAATGTAATATCTCATATCCATTTAATTTCTTATCTCCACTTATTTGAATAAATGAAACCACTGTCAAAATTATGGCCGGTTTTCATCTCCGTTAATAATGTTTTTCTTTGATTTCCATTAATGTGTTCATGGGTGGTTACATAAGTATAATTTTGGTTAAATAATATTTTAATAGATATATTATAACCTATTCAATTTAAGAGAACTAATATATAAAAATAATATTAAATAAAATGAAACTAGTTTGTGATGTTCAGAAAAACCGCAAAAATAAAATAAACATTTATCCTTAATGTACTAACAAATTAATCATCCACATAAAAGAAAGATAAATTTAATATTTCACCATTAATAATTATTTTAGTTCATTAATAATATCTATTTTTACTTCTGATGTTGTAATACCATTTTCAAAGAACATCCATAATTATAAACAAATGAACTGATCATGAAACCATGAAACAAACGCCCTAGAAACCATGAAAATAATGAAATATTACTAATAAATGGGTTATAATATGTTATAAAATAATCAAATAAGATATTATAAATTTTAATATAGTTATTTAAGGATTAATAACATTTTTTAAATAATTATATAGGTGGTTCGTATATTCAAGACTAAAGGGAATAAATATGTAAGGGTTTATTGTCTCACTTTTTTACTTTTGTGAGTTATATGCCTTATTCACCAATAAAAAATTTTGTGTGATTTATATAAGTTTTATTGATATTTAATATCATTAATATTAATAAATTAAGGGTAATAAATTTTTTTATATAAATATTACTTTTATGGTTCATATGATTGTACCAATTACAATGTATAATGAAATTATTATCCTAATTTCCATTCTTTCGGTTAAACTTAAACTTTATAATTATGTCTTGATTAAATTATGTGTGATAAGAATTTTTAATATAATATATTTGATTCTTATTTTTTTGTGTATTTATCGAGAATACACATAATTTATTCATTTTTAATGCTCACTTCAAATATTTGATACTTGTAAAAGAATTTATTTAAATCATATTTTAAGATTCCTTTTTCAAAAAAAATGTTTTTAATATATATTTTTGATCTGTAAAGGTGATACTACCCACCTCACATTTAAAGTTGGAATCCAATTTTGACGTTGGATCTGCAAAATCGAGACCTCCGACCTCACATATGGCAGTGAGATTTAGCCTTAAGGTCAGATTGGAAGAACCGAGATATGGGATTAACTCCTCATCATTATTTATGATTATGAACCATGGTACTAGAATGAACAAAGAAACAGGGATTAAATCCCCTCTATTGACTAAGATGATTGACAACACTACATCCTACAATTCACGCAAAACATATGTTAATGCCACTAAAACTTTTACAAGCACAAATTATATTAGAGACATGTATTTAAATTTGAATAAAGATTAATGTCCTATAAGAATGATTTTATAGGGTTAGTCATCCCATGTTAAAGAAAATCCTACATTGTTCATCGAAAGAATATAAATTGGAAACAACTCCCTCATTGCACAAATTGTCTTAACCAAAGGCAAGAAACCCTAGAAACTCGATGATATGGTTATAAGAATCTTAACTCTATGGGAATTCTCCAATTGGAAATGTTTATTTCTTGTCTAAGGTTTTTTCAATTTTTTATTTCCTTCAAATGAATTGATGTTGTGAGCATGGGGCATTGGTTCATCGCAACTAAATCCTGGATGGCTTCATTTACATGAATGGTCTTTTGACATCAATGTCTCACATGCTTGAAATTTATTTTTTCTGGTTTGGGTACTTCTTGCGTGGACTTAATTGGGTATTATGGCTTCCAATGATATTTCATGACATTATCATAGCAATTGGGAGTCCTATACGTCTATATTAGGAGACTAAGGTTGTTCAATTTGGACATTTTTCTAGGATGCTGGTGGAGATTGATCTCAACTCTACCCTAATTGGCAAGGTAACCCTTTTGACGCCTACTGATAATATTCAAATTGAAGTTGAGTATGAAAAAAATCATTTTTACTGTTCTAAATGTCTGAATATTGGGAACTCTCTGGAACAATTTTGTAAGAAAATATCTTCTGAGGGGTGTGGGTTGGGAGGTCACCCTATCAAGTTCTATTGTAAGTGATCAAATCTCAAAGATGAAGACTTTCCAAGAACCAATGATCAAGATTATCCCATTTAGGATCCATTTAACAATGTATTGGATGTATTTATATTTGATTTTCAAGAGTCTATGGGCTAGGTGATGATGGTCACTGATCACCCGAGTGATTTAAATAATGTTAATACATTTGGTTCAGGAAAAAATCAAAAATCATGGGCTACTATCTTCTCTAAAGTGGTGAATGTCATTGATGCATATATTCCTAGTAACGGAAAAAATACTAACTTACAGTAATCTCATCCCCATGCCAAAGTTAGTGACAATGATGTTATAGTTGAATAAGTCAATGAGGAAGATATTCAATAAGTTGTTGATCAACATCTTTGTTATTAAATAATTTTTGATTCATGTAACCAAAATGGTAAATAAATTTTAGAAGTTCCACACACTTACATAATTTTTACTATTTCACAGAAGCCCAGAGTGGATAATTAGGGTTTCTAACTTGTTTCCTATTAGAATATAAGGTTTTTGAGTGAACCGAAAGTGGAGATTGAGCTATAAACTGAAGAGACAAATCATTAAGAGTCTTCTCCTCAAACTAGATCATTGGAGGTTGAGGGGATGAGGGACACATGTCCTCAAAATAATATTGAGAAGCAGACAGAACGCTCTGACTCTGACAGCACAGATGTTGAGACCATATATTAAAGGATTAAAGCTCTTCCACCAAGTGGAGGAAAATCTAGAATTTAGGGGTGCAGACGTGGAAGATCTGTTTCTAAATGGAATGCACTCATGTGGAGGAAATAATAATAAGTGAAAGATTAATGAAAAAGATAAGAAAAAATCTTTTTCTTTAGGCACTTTTCATTTCACTCATTCTCCCTATCTGGTTCCTATGTTTTTCCTTGCTTATTTTTAATAAAATAGGCAATGCCTCATACCTTTTTCAATTTTTTTAATATTACCTTATTTGTTTATATGAATAATGTAAATTAAGGTTTTTTTCATTATACGTGTATAATTTTTCTAAAAGAGTTATTTCAAAATAAATAGTTAATTTTCTTCGAAAAGTATTTTTAAGATGAAATGTTTCATGATCTATATTATTGTTATGGTTATTTGGAATTATTTATAAGGACTGGTGGTTACATGATAAATTAATGATTGGTGGTTATGTGATAATGAAATGGAGGGTTGTTATATGATAAACCAATGATGGGTGGTTTTTTGATTAACCAAGGAACGATTGTTATGTTATAACCACCAATGCATTGGATACTTCAGAGTCGGTTGTTGTCCATATTGGTACTCCATTTATAAGAGTGAGATGTAAAATTATATCCCATCATACCTATATAAATTTCATATTGATTTTAATTTTTTAATTAAAATTAATTTATTTTAAAAAAATATAATATATTGATTTATTTGAAATGATTAGAATTTTTTTTGAATAAAAATTTAATGGTTTTATGAAAATGTTTTTATAGATTTTCACATGACTAACGATTTCATTTCCATTATTTCCCTTATAGATCTTTTTTCTCCCCATTAGTTTCAAATTTGTTTCACATGATTTAAGAGATAATATATACATGTATGAGATCACGTAAAAATTTGGAAGATTTGATAATGACGAAAACCATTTTTTTAATTTAAGATTTTTTTATAGAATAAATGGATACTCTGTGTAATTTTCCAAGTTAAATGTGTGGGTTTATTTTGTATTTTTTAGTTTCAATTATCTAAAACTATAAAACAAAAAAGATTTATGGGAATTAAATAATGTGGATTCTAGTTTAAAATCTCTATATTTTGTATCATTTGAGTTCAAGCCTTAAATTTCATCATATCATAATCTATGGAATAGTGACATGTTTCAAAATAATTTCATAATTTCGTTATTTCATAAAATATGAAAAGAATTAATTTCATAAGAATATTATCATTTTATATTCCGTGCAATTTAAATTTGTTTCAAAAAAATCTTATCATCAAAAACTTGAAACATCCCAATAATGAATAATAATGGAATTATTGAATTATATCCACATTAAAGCATAAGTATCATTATAAGATAACATCATAGATGAAAAATTATATTAAAATATCTTATAAAAAAAGTCTTGAGGAAAATATCCTTTCCACATTGAAAAAAACATTTTAAAACATAAAACATTTACAAAACAATTTACTTTTAGAGAAATTATTATTCATTATAGCAGAGAATTATATTCATTATGTACACATTAAAACAAATATTCCATTGAAATTTGTGATAAATTATAAAAAGAGAATGATAGGAAAATGATAAGAATATTCCTTAATTTTTTTAGAAAAGTAAATAATGGGGAAAAATTTCTTGAGTAAATAATTTATAGAATGTTAAAAACATTTTCGAAAAAATATTTAGAGAATAATGTTTCGTATGGAACAGTGTCTATGATAGGATAGGGAAATAATGATGTTTGTTCTTAAAAACAATATTTTAAACTATTATATATATAAAGGGAGTAGAATTATGGGAAATATTAATTCTCATTAAATTCAAAGAGTATAAGAAAATTCATGAATTTTTGGAGAAATAGATCATAATATTTTAACATTAGAAACATATTAATAAATAATCTCGAAAAATGATGAGGTTATAACAAAAAACCATTTGAAATTTTATAACCCTAGAAGGTATTCGCATGAATGAATACTATTAAATTTAATTTATAATATCATGATCAAAAATAAATTCCAAAAATTACATGTCAGTTGGGCCGTATATACATCTCATAGTATAAGATAAAAACTTAACAAACCATATGTTTCGAGGAAAGGAAAATGTGATAAAAATCATTTACCATAAGTCTTTCCTAGCATCGTATAAGTTGAATAATCTAGTATAATAAATATATGTTTATTATACATGTACTAAATAAAAATATTTACATATACCATAAGATATTTTATTTTCTTATGACCTTTTATTTCCTGTTTGTTAACAATTCTATGTTAAATCACATTTTAGACCATAAATAAGTATTATAGTTTAGGGTTATATAATTATGAAAGATATTTCTTATATTAATTACAAAAACCATTTTGTTTAACAGTGTGAAGAGGATATGACAGTTGTAGAATTTTGTATGTTAGGAGAGTAACACGCTAGTATTTTTAAAAAAATAAATGTTACACCACCATTTTGATCATACCTAAAGGATAAACAATAGACCGTTACAAATTATATAATATATTAGGTTGTAATATTTCTTTAATATGGTTTTTGGACTTGTTTTGGCTAATTTTAACCCATATTGTTTTAGTTTAACACCATGGTAAACACATTTTTATCCGAACAATTGTAAATAATTTTACTATTTTTACTAATCATTATGGAAAAAATTTATTTTAACTTATTAGATAATATAAATTATATTTATTCAAAATCATGAATCCATTTATCCGCATTCCTTTCACAAAAGTGTAAAATTTTAATTTAAACATAAACAAAATGATTCTATGAGAAACCAGTTTTCCAAAGAAAAAATGTTTAAAAGATTAAACATTTTAAATCAAAATTAAATATAAAAATTATTAAAATAAAGTAAAATTGATTCATTTATATATATTTGAAATAATGATACTTTTTAAAACCTCTAAAAATAAACATAAACATTATAAATTATTCAAATGAAATGTCATTTTTCAATAAAACCCATTATTTGTTCACTATTAAATGGAAAATTACTATTTTTATAAAAATCCCAAAAATTCACACTGTAATAATTATTGAATGATGATTAAAAATTTTATTTTATTATATAAAATTAATTTTTAAAAAAATTGAAAATTAATTTTATTATAATTCAAAAAAATAAATAGAATACAATTTTTGAGAAAATATTATTTTCAAAACAAATAAAGACTTTTATAAAAAACAAGTATTCATTTTATCAATATGTTTTCCCAATATAAAATAATTATTAAAAATATTTTAAGATTATTTATTACTATTTATATATCTATTTTTTATGTATAAGTCATAATGGTCTTATTTAAATAATAAAATTAATTTTTTTCTTTGTACGTTAAAACACGATATTGCGTGTAACAGAAGATATAAAATAAATTTATTGTATTTTAAAAAATATAAAAACAAATAGCGGTGTTGCAAAAAACCCCCTCCCCATATTAATATAATTTCACCATAAATGTTTATATATATATATATAATATAAAGAAATGAGGATACTTCTTCCACGTCATTTCCTCAGGTTCCCAATTAGCTTATTCAAACTAGTGGTTTATCCATAAAACATTAACTAGGTGAGTGGATTTTTTATGAGTATCATTCTTTATACGATCCATAATATCTATAGGTTTTTCCTGAAACTATGTATCATTTTTAAGATGCATCGCCTCTAATTTCATTACTTTTGATGGATCAGTTATGTACATCCTTGGGATAGATACATGGAACGGATCAAGAACTTAAGAGAGGTTTGGTGGAAGTGGAAATAAATAGGCTACCATCCTGATACTAACCATAATTTAATAAGGACCGATATACCAAGGTATTTTTGTCAATTCATTCCAATTATCATTACTTTTTTCTATGGAGAAATTTATAGAAAAACCTTTCCACACATTTCAAATTCTTGATCACAATAGTGAATGTGAGTATAAATTTTATAAGACTCTGAGCTTCCTTAATGTTTCGATAAATTTCTATATATTTAACTATAATTTCATCAATTATTTCATGTCATGATAGATTTATTTCTCTAAATTTATTTTAGCATGTTGTTTCTCGACATTTCATTCTATAGAGGGCTTTATTAGGATCCATCTAAATACTTTAGTGAAAGCTATTATTATAAGAAAAGTCATTTTTTGGATGGTGTTGATCCCATCCATATTTGAAAAAAAGTACTTAGAGAAATATCTCAATATATCCTCTAGGGTTTCAGTTATTTTATAAAACATACCACATATAAGTGGAAAAAATGTAGTTCTAAAACATCAATCCACATCTAGATCCTATTTAACAATTTTCAAGAATTTATAGGTAGACCTCATTTCATGATCATTGAAAATAGAAAGTGGAAATCCATTCAAACCAATCCCTTCACTAATGTATATTATTGATAGAATTGTAGGAGATAGGTATTCAAAGATATTGAAAAAGTGTTCTAAAATTAAAATGTAATCAACTAAAAACCATATTTCATTACACCCTTTAGATGCCATGGGTAGTATGACGAAAAAGTCCATGGTGATGTTTTACCATTTCCATTCTGGTCTGGTTAATAGACATAACATCTCTTCGAATTTTTTCACTTACCAAAAACTAAGATACAAAATCTATGACATATATCTTCATGAAATCCCACCCAAAATACTCTTAAAATATATACACAAATCTTCAAACTTCTAGGATTAAAAGATAATTAAGAACTCTGAGCATTTTTTAATG
Organism: Viscum album; assembly: GCA_963277665.1. Lineage (NCBI taxonomy): Eukaryota > Viridiplantae > Streptophyta > Magnoliopsida > Santalales > Viscaceae > Viscum > Viscum album. Next base: position 759,102,027 of record OY728130.1, on the reverse strand, counting down.
ACCCCATTTTAAAATATGATATGGATAGAACACATACATGGTTCTTGAATATTATAATTCCACCATGATCATGGATAAACTTAGGAATATTTAAAACATTCTTTTTAACTATACATCTTCCTTTTATGCTTCTTAAATCATTACTTGGATATATTTTTGATCATTCAATTGAGAAAGAAATGATTTAACTCCTTCTTTTCATATTTCCATATCCATACATTGAAAATCTATAAATAATGGGTCTTTTTTTATCATCATCATGGATAATATAGAATGATCCTCTTAAGAAAAATCATTGACCACCTCGTTCGCTTTCGTAGGGTGGCAATGTATCGAGAAATCAAAATCATTAATCTCTTCTAACCGTCTTCTCTGAGGCATATTCAACTTATTCTATGTTAAATTAGACATCAAATGGTTATAATAGGCATATATATATAACGATTTTCTAAAATAAATTTTCAAGCATATATTTAGTTAAAATATTATCGCAACTAATTCCTAATAATGAGTTGGTTAATTTTTTTCATGAACCATCAATTTTCATGATTCAAATTCTACAACCATGTCATTATTCGAAATAAAAATTCCAAATACCTTCTAATACCAATAAATATAGATTAGAAACCCTTATACACTACTATGTAATGTATGTACAGGTACATTTACAATCTTAATTATTAGTTCCTTGAAATTTTCCTCACATTCATCATTCTACAGAAACCTGGCTCCCTTAATGTTAACATAGTGAGTAGATTATATTATGCTGATAAATTCTCTAAAACCCATCAACAATATCTATCTAAACTATTAAAAATATGGATCTCAATCGATATGGTTGTTCCATGATAACACTCAATAGCTATAATCCTTGATGGACCAACACAAATACTCTCTCTTGAGATTATAATACCCAAAAAAGAAACCATTTTCAGCCAAAACTCACAATTTTTAAATATTTCATATCATTTCTACTTACATAGGGTATTATGTTCAAGTCTCATGTGATATTCATGATCTTCCTTTCCCTTTTAAATCATATGAATATCTTCTATAAAGACCACAAAAAACAACTCTAGGTAATCTCGAAAGACATTATTCATTGAATCCATGAAGATAACAGGGGAATTAGTAAGACCAAATGGTATCACTATATATTCATAGGGTTTTTGTGGAATTATTTCTTTGTTATATTTATCATCTTAAACGTCAATTTATTACATCCATAATGATAATTAATCTAGGGAAAGTTTTGATCTCCTGGTAGATAATCAAAAGGGTAATAAATATGAGGTAGAACATACATGATCTTTATCATGATCTTATTCATCACTTAAAAATCAATGTATAGTTTCATCTATCAATATTTGTTTTTAGAAAAAAGAATAGGTGCATTCAGATTTGAAAAATTTCATGAAATGAAACCATTATCAAGGTTCTCTTGTAGTTTCTTTTTGAATTATTGCAACTCAATATGGTCCATTCTATAGGGAGTCTTGGAAATTTGTTTCGCAGTATGTATGAGTTCTATCAATAACAAAACTTCATGTTTCGGTCGAAGTCTAGTTAAATACTTTATAAATTCATAAAAATTATCTCAAAAAATAGGAATATCATCAATGTTGATTTTCTCCTCAGCCATCTAACATAAAATATTCTCTTGAATAAGAATCAAAAATCGTATAGTGGATACAGTTTCCATAAGAAGTTTATAATTTTAAATACAATGTTAGATGATCATATACTATTTTGAAATATCAAATATGACTTCACATCATGGTAAATTGATGTAGTATTTATGTAGATAAATCTAATCCATTCCTAAGATGACATCAAATTCAGACCGAGGAAGAATGATAAGATTTTTAGGAAACAAATTCACACAAAATTCAATTTTAGAATAATAATATAGATAACCTGAAATCATCTTACAATTTTGGGTTTGGATTTCTAATTCAATATATAAAAATTTAGGTAATCTCATTGGATGATTCCTAGCCTTTGATGAACATTCATGATCCTTATGCCATCCCATTTCTCCTTATATATGTGTGGAGGTGGACATCTTGAAGCCTCTGGTAGAAGTTGTTGAGATTGAGGTTAGTAATGAACTGTGATATCATCAATCTGTGGTTTTTGAAAAATTATTTGATTATACGCTGCCCTACTATAATTTTGGACATCTAAATAAAGATTAGTGCGCATCTTGAACCTCACTTCCAACCGAAAATGGTCTTGGAGGTACACCAGTTCAAATAACAAGTGGTGATACACATCGGATGGAGGTCGGGTTACATCAAAATGATGAGAGAAACCATTAGCTTGGGGATGTCCATATCGCCTCTCTTATTCCTCAAGAGCAGTCTTTGGTTCCTCTTGATAACCCAAGTGTATCTAACATTTATCAGCAGTTGATATTCGACCTTGGTGTTGCATCCCGTTTGGATACTACTGATGCTCATCTCAGTGATAGTGGGGTCTACGACAAGGAAAGGGCTAGTCGAGAAGAGAGGGAAGTCCACCTGTATGATTCACTGTCATAACAAATGTCCCCTTCAAACACAACCAATGCAGCTGCATTGGATGAGGATATCTACGTGGATCAAGACCTTGGTGAGGATTCATAGTGTCTAGCATTGGAGGAAAACTCAGTAGCATTCCAATTTATAGGTCATCGTTTTTAACTTATAAGAGCATCAGATAAATCAAAGTAGGTCACGCTGGTTAGATTTTATTATGTAGAGAAGTTTAAATCTGGGGGTTCGACCTTGCCTTACCAAAACCGGTTTACAGTATTGGGGGAAGAGGATTTCCATGTTAACAAGGGATTAGGAGGGATGGATAATGGAGAGGACCCCCGGGTGGATGAGGAAGCATCTCAAGTGGAAATGTATGAGGCCTCAGATTTCACTATGTCAATGGAATGGGTCATAGGGGAGGACTACATTAGATCCTCCTCACAAAAGGGAGAGAACAAAATTATGGATTTTGACAGCTTCATTATGAAAAAATGGAGGGCATGATATAGGAAGAACTACTCCAATATACATAGTCATCTAGTTTCCAAATCTGCATAAAAGGTTATGTTGTCACTAAAGGATCTTACAATTGTAGGAATCACCCCATCAAACAAACAATAAAGTTCTGACAAGCATGAGGTGGCCGACATCTCTAAGGACCTGGTAAATATAGGATACAAGGATGCAGTTCCTGTCATTCCCACAGGTGATAAGGGGTTGCTTGATTCTGTGTGACAACACAAGGTAGGATCTAATAAAGACCCTCAGCGACAAGTTCCATTAGTGCTGGAACACATGGAACATCTCATGAACTCATTTGAAATGGTAGAGGATGATCTATATATCAAGTTGTCGAAGAAGATGAGGCTGCTTAATGTGATCACTACCAAAGATCAAAGTGAGTGGATAGATTTGCAGGTCCTTATTTTTCTTAGAGGACTCAACATGTGGAAGATCAACAAGTATGAATACAGACACTCATGGGACAACATGAAACATATATATGATGGCACCATAAAGAACAACCCTAACACCCAGGTACACTCAGTCCCCTGTATATTGTTTTGGGAGACTAGTTCCAACCAAATCAATCTATTTTTCAACAAATCTATCGTATCATTTCGAGAAGAAATTGGAAAGGTGTGAGGGTTCTCACTTCCCACTAAAAAGTGTTCAAAAATAAACAATTTACATTGGTTGGATGGTAGTTCTATAGTGTATGCTATGTAAACCTTTTACCATGTCATTATCGAACCCCTCATCAAAAATAGTGATCCCGTGATATGTCATATTCTCACATAGCTGAATAGGTTAATGACAATGACCATCACCATTAACCTTTAGATTTTGGAAACATTTTTCATAATAATAATACTCCTTTAATTTGTAGCACTAGTGTCTAGGTGGTGCATTCAGTGAATCTTTCTATACATTTTCAACATTATCTAACTTCTTCCTATCACTTTGACATTTTATTTCCCGATGACCATCCCTTCTACACATAAAAAAAATTAATATTCCCATTAATACAAAATTTACTATGTTTCTTCCTATGGTTTTTGAATATAAGAATGATCATATTATTTCTTCTGGGGTTTTTAGATTTTGAATTGAATTCTATTTTTCTATCATTTTTAAAAACCATGAGATTGATATAAAACTCAAACATCCATTTCTACTTTAAAATCACATAATAAAATATTTTGAAAACTATTGATGTATCTCATAGATATCACATTTCAATAAAATGTTTTTAAGACAGTGAGGAATCACTTAAACTTACATTCATGTTGGATGATAATAAAAAACTAATACCTTGCATGGCATGTAAAATTTCCAATGTAGGTACCCTGCAGATTCATAACCATTTTTCATTATATCAAAGAACTCCTTATTAATATTCTTATGATGAATAAAAATTAATTACTCATGTAAAACCATGTTATTAGTATTTTCCTAATCCATGGATTCAATTTCATCATGACCCCTTATATTCTAGATAAGAGTCAACCATTAATCAACTTCACATAATAGGTTTTAGAAATCTAAAATAACTTTTTCATGTTTCAAAACCTAGAGAACGGAAAATATCTTCTCAGTGGTACCGATCCACTACTCAGCAACTAGTGGGAAAAGAGGTATATAGTAATAAGGCTGATTTTTCACCATGAAGGACTCAAAACAATTATTCCATCATTTTGTTCATTACAAAGTCTATCATGATTCATATCTTAAGGAACATGTATGACCATAGAAATGAGATTCTCAATTAAAAATCCCAAAAACATTTGGCTAATAAAGAGGTAAATTATTTCATATTACGCTTAACTTATTATTAATAGATTTCATTTTTGTTACATCTATTAAAGGAAAATGACCTTGTATGAAATAATAATTTTACTAGGGAAAACCTAATCATGAGAAATTACTTATATGTTATCTAATACATGGAAATTTACTTTTAATATAAGAAAACATAGGTTTATCGTAGTCCATTCATAGTCCACATCTATTTAAATGTTTTATGATGGTTCATAATGAGTTTTTGAATTTTAAAATAATATCCCATGGTAGTGTCAAACTAAGTGTGTAGCAAGGCCCATTATTATGCACCAGGTGACAAATGAGTCCAGATAAATGCACAATATTCATTGTTATTTCCCCAAGGAACCTTTTTTAAAGATCCAAATAAACATTTATTATCCATATAAGGATGTATTTTAATATAAACCACTCTCCATATCCATTACCAAAACTCCAAGAAATTTTCATATACTTTGACTCATCCTTAGACTTATCTATAAAGATGTCCTTTAGAATCTAACTAATGTTTTATCATCCAAGTTTTCAAAGGATTACTAATCCTATACTCTAACAAGAATTATAGCTACCTAGTATTTTTATAAATATAAATTAAATCATTTTTAATTAATAATAATTATATTACACAAACACATGCATACAAATCACAATGGTATAGAACCTTTGGAAACATTGAAACATAAACAACTAGTTTATAGGTGAACTACCCCATTTACTAAATTTTTCTTCATAACTAAAACTATTATTGTAATTAATATTTATATAATAAAATTTATAGCCTAGGAAAATGAAATATAATATATGTTGAGTTGATATGATAAACATGGGTAAACATAGGAGACACGTAAGCATGCCATGTACATAAGGGAACGAGAACATTAGCATAACACTTGGAAAATATACCTTTCATATCAAAGAACATAATCTTGAGTCATGAAATAAATATTGGTAGTTAATAAGAAATGAATCATAATTGAATCAAACAACATTATCTTTGTGAGGATAATAATTCCATAATGCATAGATTTATATCATACACATAAACATTGAAAATTATTTCCCTAGAAGTCAAGGCTCACTTTCAAAACTATCATAGTAGAATAAACTCACTCCCCAAACATTTATATTATTCAAGATTCACTCCAAAAACAAACACAATAGATAAAGTCTATTATTTAAATGGGTTTTCGTGTTATTCGTGTCCTATCTATCTCATGAGATATAAAAATTTACCTAATGCATTGGTGGGAGATATAAGTCTCACACATCATAGAATGAAAATCATATATATGTGTTTCAAAATATCATATGACATTTATCACATCATAACCCATGATATGCAATGGGTTTCATTATAATTTCATATTATCATAACCTATGGAAATATATAGATTTCATAATCATATCATTATATGATATCTTATGAAAAGAAGTGAGTTTCATAATTATATTATCAAGATATAACCCACATAATATAAATGGGTTTCATAAACATACCTTCATAATAAACATAAACCATATAGTGAAACAATAATAAGTATATCATTCGATCAAATCTCTAGTAAATTATAAGAAGAAAATAAGGATGAAATCATAAATAGAAAATGATATAGAAATATCACTAGAAAAATTTATTGGGTAAAATATAATTTCTTCTTTGAAAACAAATTTTAAAATATAACAAGTTTTCAAAACACTTAAAAATAAAAATAAAAATAACATATTATAAATTAATAATAAATTATATGAATTCTTATGATAAATGAGAAATTTTTTCCATTTTATACAAGTGAACATAATCATTTCTAACATATTTTCTACAAAATCCCAATGTCCCTTGGTTCTAAACTGACATTCAAATTAAATTAAAAAAATTAGAAAAATTCAAAAAATGCATAAATGGTTGAAAATTTATTTAATAATTCATTTTAATTATTTTAAATTAAATTTTAAAAAATATTTTTAGAAAAATTGTTTTGGATGAAAAATGGTTTTTGACGGAAGAGATAAATAAATCGGATTTTTTATAAAATCATTCTTTTGATCACTTGAGTATATATAGAGAAGTAAAATGAAGGGAAAAAATTTATTCTCATGACATTACCATAGGATAATAATTTTTTGGTATATATTGATATATTTTTTATAAGATTTTATTACCAGAAGAAATATCATAGACAATCCCTATAAATGATGAGATTTTGAAATAAAATATCTACCACATTTATGACATATAATTGTAATCCCCATGAATGAATAAAAAAAAATTAAAATTCAAATATCATGTGAATACATAAATTCATGATATTATATCTCAAATATATTTTATATATTCATTAGTGAATAATATATGTTCATAACATAACATATGTCTCTAGGAAATAAAATTTAGAGAAATATCCCTTACCTTATGTTTCAACATCCATATTACATGTTCAAAAACATTGTATAATGAATATAATTTTATTATAAATCTGGTATAGAATAATAGTTATATATATTAGTAAATATATGATTTACTTATTATCTTTTATTACCCGTTTATTAACAATTCTAGGTTAAAGTCTTGTTTCGGGTAATAACTTCAATCTCTATCATTTTTGAGTTTATTTTTTATTGTTGGTCCTATTAAAATGATCTTTGTTCTATAATATCTAAAATTTTAACCATGATGTAAATATAATACATACTCAGAATATATATATTTAGATTAATCAATAATATTTATACATAGAAAATGAAATACAATATTCATGGATATGGTAGGTCATACATATGCATGAAAACAGTTTCCATTTTCTTGATTGATTGAATGAAAGAATGATACATAATATATTAATTGTAATATATATATTATATTTTCATTAAACTCATCTTCATTACATTCCAGGTAATGTGTAAATTAATTAAATCACTTTATGTGGTGGCAGTAGCACGTTGTACACACGATCGACGTTATCACATTCTCATAGAATGCACAATATGAAGTTATTTGGGATATGAAAAATTAATAAATAATATCATAAAAATCATATATTAAAATTTAATTCATTTTTATACCCATCCATGAGAGGTGGTTATTTAAAACTAATTAAATTGGTTCACATGGTAGTGGTTTGTCGTAAACACGAATGATGATTTCTGATCCCATTTGATGGGAGAGGAGGTGGTTTTAGGACATGAAACATAATTAACAACATTTAATTATATTATATATATTGAGGTTATTATGTAATCTTGTTTTAGAAATAATTTAAGGATGTGGTGGGGGAAATAATTTAAAATGCTTTATTAGGGGTGTAACCTCTTCTTTGGACAACATCTTTTTCTTTCCACTAAAAGGCTTATCTGGATGGATTTTTGAAAAGTAACTAAGGATTAATTAATGGGAAGCTGGGATTAATAAAGTGATATGGTAATTTAATTTCCTAACCAAAGGGTTTTTTAATTGTGTAGGGGGAGGAGTAGGGTTGCATTTTTAATTTAGGCGACCGATATAGTTGTAACTTTAAAAAAGAAAATGGCATACCCACATTCTTATCAAGTGTAGAGACTCTAAAATTGACCCTTATCCAGTATAGATGATGTATGGTAAAAATAATTACATAACATGGTTGTTTCATATGTTTAGGTCATTTTTAATAATTATCTATTTAGTTTAAGCCCCTCCAGTAAACCCATTTTTTACTTTAAATGTGCTAAATAATTTTTTTGTTTTTAGAATTAATTATGGTAAAAATTAAGTGAACTAATTATAAAATATAAATTATTTGAATACAAAATTTAAAACCCAATTTTTCAATTTTTTCCCATATTTGGTAATATTACATTCCAAATTATTCCTACAGGTAGGACGAGAAAGTGGTTTTCCAAAGATAAATGTTTCAAAGTTAGAAATTTTATTATAAAAACATTCAAAAAAATGATTACAATGAAATAAATTGGATTAATTGTTATATAATTAAAATAATTCTAATTTTTATCAAAATTTAAAAAAATTATGATATTAATTCATTAAATGAAAAGGTAGATTTAATAAAAAATAATATTTTTCACTCTTCCCTGAAAATTTAATCTCTTCATGAAAATCCCAAAAAATAACACAATGATATTTTGGAAATTAATATTTAAAAAATGATGTTTAAATTATGATATTTATTTTTATATGGAGAGAAAATTAATTTCTTTATTTTTGACAATAATAAAAAAATATGATTAAATAGTATTTTCAAAAAATAAAAAAACATTTCTAAAAATAAAGAAAATTGTTTATAAATATTCTCATTTACATAAAACCATTATAAACAGTATTTAAAAAGAATTAATTTAACTCATATCACTAGTTATGATGTCTAGGTAATAATTATATTTTTTAAAATATTAATATTAATAGTTTTTCACAGTTCCTTAAAACGTGTTATTGCATGTAACACAAGCTATTAGGGAAATTTAATTTATTAAAAAATAAATTAATTCATCAAATATAGAGGAGTTAGAAACACCATTATCATTTATTATGTTCTATATACTGAGATTCACTTTATAGAATCAATTCTGATAACCTCATCTCTTTGTGGACATATTGCCACATAGGCCATCATGAGAGGAGAGTGGTGGATTAGAGTGTGGGAATATTTAATTAGTTATACTGGAACTTATATAAAAATTCATTACATTTTTCATGCATAATGTGTGTTTTTTTGTAGCATGACTTCTTGAATTTGATGCTCAGCTGTCATTGATAATATATAGTATATCCTTTAGCAATCGACATGTATATTTTGGGTGGAATAATGTTCACTACATAATTTTTTTGAATGTTGGGATTCATGGATATCCAATGTGAAAAATCCTTATAAAAAAATATTTTACAATAGTGCCTAGTGATCGATTTATACAATAGAAACTTACAAATTTCCATCATGATAATTCCTCTATATACTACATTGTTGTACTAACACTTTTCTAACATCCTTACTAATTATTCCTCTACATATCATATCATCAATCTCATTATGATAACTCCAAATTAATGAGATACTTCCTGGAACTCCCCCTCATGAAATTCATCACTCAGTACTTATTCACACACTATATTGTGCAAATCTCCCACATGAACTACTTCTAGAATAATTTTCTCCATGAGCTGGTATATTTCGAATATAAATCAAACCATTATGATTAATCTTTAAAAAAAATGAACACTAAATAAACCTCATAATTGTTATATTATAGGGTTATTTATAGGATTTTAAATATATAAACTCTTTTCAAATGTGATGAAATTATTACCATTAACACTAATTACTTTAAAAATTGATATATACTATATGATTTATTACTCATACAATTTCTATGTGAACATATAATTTAGTAACATTATAAAATAACTACTAAGAAATCAAAAAATTAATTCCTTTCTGACTTATTGATTATTATATATTATGTGTTTTCCAAATCAATTCATCACACTTATTCTAAAATAACCTAATGAAATTTCCATACTCACTTTCCTCTTCTATGATCTAGATTTTCTATATTTATAATAACGTTGCATATATTCTGTGATAAAGAAATTTAGTTTTATATAGAACTCTACCAAACATCAAATATTCATCCAAACATTCATGGACTAGTGATTGAGAATTCCTAAAAAATATTTACACTCTGATATTTGGAAATTACAAGAAAACAACTATGATTTAAAGAGTTCATTATTTCTTATGTTAGGCTACCATTTTTTTAAATTATCTTTCTTATTCTTAAATATTATAGAAAAAATCTGAAAGGATTGAAGAAAACATAACACAATACAATTTTTAAACTCAAATCCTATTATATCCAGCATTCATGTCACCTAGGATAGAATTGGTATGATGTGGTAACAATGACCACTTGCTTCACCGAGAAATTTCATCAATTGTGATAAACTGGGTATTCAATAATTAGAGACTCCCATGTATGGCCTATATACTTTATATTTGTTCATTGAGATGGAACTCCATTACCTATTTCTTCATTAACTGTAACTAAAAATGATCAGTGGGTGATAAGCCAGATTGGTTCATCAAATATAAGGAAAATGTAATGGTGATGATAATAAAAGATCGATGTTCCACACTCTAAAATTTTATGGAAACATCAAAATCAATGTGGATTACATTATGTTTTCTAGATATACTTGTCTATCAATGATTGATTCTTATATTTTTCTTTTTTTAAAGGTGGGGAATATAATCCCATCAATTCAGTATCTCTAATAAAAATATGTGGCCAATCAAACTTTTTCCAATGTATTTATATAAATAAGATTCACAGTTTTTTGGATGTGAAATTGAATATAGATTTTTTCGAGAAAATATAGAAATTAATGTGGTCATTGTGGCCATATCAGTAATGATTTGGGTTTCCATTTATCAAATATATGGTAGTAAAATTTCATTTCTACTGTTTGTGAGAAATTATTTTCTACACTTGGACACTCATATAGATTTATGATATTTTCATGAATCCAGCGATGTAATGATACTAGTTACTATTAAAAAAAATTTGACTAAAAATGTGATTTAATAAAACATTGTAGGTGGTAATTATTATGTACTTAATTTATTACATTAATCTAGTTTACTATTCTTCTCATTTAATCCCATTATTTAATTACTCTATTGTTTAAAGTCATACTGTAAGGAACTATAAAATTTATCCCCATCCAGGGTTTTATTGGGATCCTATATATAATAGGAAGTAACATTTACCATTTTACGATCTGGTCTGTGAAAGTGTCTTCTTACATAGCCCTATATAGTTAATCAAAACACTTGTTTTTTAGTGTAACATAATAACAAATTTCATACCTTATATTTTCATGAGGAATTGAAAATGGTGGTTACTTTTAAGGACACAAAATCATGAATATGTAATGTTGCCTTTAATATTGTTCATTCATGACCATTTATTATAATTTTAAGGACTTATGGACTGGAATACTATTTGAATAATAGTTAACATTGGTTGGAATATGACTTATGCATTAATAACCCTATCTGACCCTATAAATTTGTAACTAGGTGTGGGTGGAAGATTATATGGTTACAAAATAAACTAGTAGAAGGCACATAAATAAATGTCTACTCTCCTATACATTGTCATATAGAGAAGTAATGAGGGATATATGGGATAGTCTTTCACAAGGTTTAAGGTCCACACAGTCTTATACCCTTTGATCTACTTCAAACTATACATGAAACAAAGATGGATTTTTTGGGTCTCACACCTAATGGGAGAGCTATATAGATTCCTAACCTCTTATCTATTTGTAACCATACAAGTAACGAATATGATATATTATACTATTACACAATTTTGGAGCCCTAATATTTATATTGGTGTGTAATGGTTGATCCTCCTAGGGGAATCCTATGAATATTGTTTAGATGAAATAAAATACCCAATAATTTTAGTTTGATATCTTATGGTCACGTGTTTTAAATTTCCTCAAAATTTAGATCTAAGTAGTGGAATTTTTTCATATAATATTAATTGATGCAACATTGATGTATATGTTTTGAAATTTTTTCATAATAAAATTTTGAATGGTGATTATTTATGGGCTTCCATTTTTTTATACTTTAGTGATGTTCAAGAAGAATGTATTTTTGGGAAACAAAGAGAACTATCATTACTACAAAATAACAGATTAAAGGGAAAAGTATATTAACTCAATGTGGAGTTCATAAGTATTATGACCCAAATCCTATTTTTCCTACTTAGAAATATTCATGGTGTGACTATTGATTTTTCATCAGTTTTATTAATGAAAGATAATGGGTCAAAAAGAATACATGAGACCACAATATTCAGATTATCCAAATCGTGGGTGCATGGAGGATCCCATATGATATTGTATATTTAAATAAAGTCAGAAATTAATTAAAAAATCCATAGTTTTTTATAAAATTTGTTCTCTTTATAAACGAGAATAATTCATGAAATATATTGTATTTAATGATTCATGTAAATGAATAGTACACTAGGAATTATTTTTTTAGCAATACTAAAAAAAGCTGCCTCTCATGAACCTCTTAAAAAAATATCCTCATAGACATTGGTTCACAAAGTTACCCCATGTGTGTGAATTCCTAAAGGGGATTCATGAGTACCACTTCTCAAAAGAGCCTCAAAGGTGTCACTTTCTGAAGGAGACCAGTGGGAATCACTTCATGTAGTACCCATGCAAGCATGTCTTCATAAATACAAAAAAATTAGCAAACCTTGACCTTCATTATTCAATTATTTTTATATTTTTAATTATTTTTACCCTCATGTTTGAATTTTGGCCCAAACCTATTTAATATTTTTAAATTTTGGATTTTCTTCTAAGGTGAACGATTTGTAGAAATTTTGCGAAAATATTGTGAGAGCATATGTATTTCATACAAAGAGGACCGCATGACCAACACATGGTTTCCCTAATACTGAGACCTGTTCATATGAGGTTCTCCTTGTTATATAGTAATCGGTTTTTTGTTGGTGCAATGCTTGTCTAACCATTAAACCAAACCATGTGATCTTTCCGATCCTAAAAAAATTAAATAATAACAATAATAATAATACCCTATTTATAATACCCTTCTCTCCCATGCATAATTGAACTCTACCCTCCCATACACTTGTGAATCACACATTTATCTATGAGACCCATCATCCACACATGCTACTCCTCCCTTTCCATGGTTTATTGATATCGCCTCATCTAATTTTAGGTATGTTTTTCATTGTAATGTCACATCTACATTCCATTTTATTTTCTTCTTGATATTCATCTATCCCTTGAGGTTTTCAAAACCTAGTTGAACCCAAAGACTATTTTTTTGTTTATTATGTTCATTCTTGATGTCTTTGGTTCTTGACCCCAGATTATGGTCAGTTAATTCGATGAATTTATATGGTATCAAGTTCTTTATCATTTTTTGGTAGGGTTTCTTTCATTCTTATAATTTGGAATAATTTTAGTTATTAATTTTTTGTGTAGTTTTTTAGGATGGTTTGGACCTCCTTGATATAGATTCAAGCCACTACTTTACAAGGAAGACATGTTTTGTGGAGGATACCCTATTTACATTCCTTTAAATTGATTTGATTGGTTTCTTCAGTGTGTTTATTCATTATGAAATAATGTAAATTATTCACACAAAAATCTTATGATAAATAAAATTGGTCTATTTTATGATTTATAAACATTCCTCATATTTTTTGCAATGGATTTTCATTATTAAAACGTTTTTTCATTATTGTTGTAAAATTTCGTGAAACCTTGGTTATTGATTTGGTTTCCAAATGGTTTTTATCATATAAATTGGTAATTCTAATGATGTTTTTTCCTTTTATCTAGTTTCTTATATAGATATAATGGAATTTTTTATTTCTAATGATCTTGAAAATAGTTTTAATTCTCTCCATCCTTTTCCATGTGAATTATATATATATATAAGTATCTAATTTTTTGACATTATAAGAGGTCGTGTAAAGAATTGAATTGGGTCAAAGGATATATATATAAAAATAGATATTTCTATGTGCATAAGTATAAAAATGGATTTTTAATATTAAAATATTTGGATATAAAATTGTTTTTAAAGGATCATTGTATATTACAAATATTTTGTCAGAGTTAGATCATTGAAAACATGGTTTCATTTTCCTGGTGTTTCTGAATTTAATTTTGAAAATAATTATTTTTTAATTGAAATGATTTTTAATATGAAAATTTAGTAGGCATGTTTGGTATATTTTATTGATTTCTAAAAAGTATTACACCTCGATGGATACACTAAATTGTAATTGGGAATTTTCATTTCCACATGCCAGAAGGTAGGATAGGAAAATATGGCAATGCTTGATTATTCTCTGTGACGACCCGTCCTCGGGGCCCGTGCCGTGACTACCCCAAGCCTGCCTTCCATAGGCCAGGGGCTGGCGACTAGCACCAAGGAGTAAATCCCGGTAAAAAGGGAAGGCATTGCCTTTGTAAAGTAAACAAACACCACAGAGCAAGAAAGCAGTAGAAGTAAACACGAAGTAAAAACTGGGTACATTAGTAAGTGTGGAAAAGTAAGTGGGACAGTATACAAATCCAAACTGAAAGTAAAGTACAACTGGAAGGGAATACAGAAACTTAAAAGTTAATCCGCAATGTCGAGCTGTCCACTGGAAATCCCACCTGAAGGGTGGGTACAAATAACCTCCACTGCTCCTCGGGTCTAGCTGACCGCTTCGAGTACGTTCCGCCCAGTGGTCCACCTCCAGGTACCATCCTGCTCTACAAGCCTCAGCCACGATCAGTGATGTCTGTCATATGCAACCAACACAACATAGTGCAGGCATAGCCCGTGTAGGGGTGAGTATAAGCTACTTAGTAGGGACCCCGAGACCCCCGAAGGTATCCCAGAATCCACAAAGGATAATCCACAATGGAAAGATACAATCACGAAGTAACATCAGACACTACTTAGGTATATGCCCATACATATACCTAAGTCATCAATTCTCATTCGGCTCCAACATCCGAGCCCAAGTACAACCCAGTCCACACAGGAAAGAAAAACGTAAATCCACACAGGATAGCACAACACAATCCACATAGGAAAGAAAAACAGGATTCAGCTTCCACAGGATTACTACTTCGTAAGACAATAGAGATGATCATATGTAGCCACTGATTCATCTAAGCCGTCGGACCCACAAAGGATAGGTAGGTACTAACCCCCGCAATGACCCCCAAAGGATCGATCATGAAGTTGAAACCACAGTTATTGGGAAACTCCTTCTATATCAAGTACAGTGGGTATTCCACTACAACCAAGCGCTTCTCTCTAACCTTGGACTGCTGTAGTACTCCACCTATTGATTAATGTGGGCCTGCTGCTACAACCAAGCGCTTCCCACCATGGGTCTGCCGCTACAACCAAACGCTCCCCCTAATAGTCTCTAGAGGTACTCCTTCTGTTGAGTACCACGGGTCTGCCGCTACAACTAAGCGCTCCTCCGTCGTAGGTCTGCCGCTACAACCAAGCGCTCCTCCTTCGTGGGTCTGCCGCTACAACCAAGTGCTCCCCCTCATAGCCTCCAGTGGTACACCTTCTATTGAGTACCGTGGGTCTGCCGCTACAACCAAGCGCTCCTCCACCGTAGGTCTGCCGCTACAACCAAGCGATCCTCCGTCGTGGGTCTTCCGCTACAACCAAGTGCTCCCCCTCATAGTCTCTAGTGGTACTCCTTCTGTTGAGTATCGCGGGTCTGCCGCTACAACCAAGCACTTCCCATTGGGCTGTCCCTTAAAACACCGAGTCGTTCGATCAGCAGTCGTCAAGTCTCAAACGGCTCTAGGGTCTCCGCACACAGCAAGCTCGTTCGAGAGGGTTCTCTCTACGAGGCGAGAGGCTGATACATCAACTGACACCTAGTCCAGAGTTGATGTATCCAAAAGTTCCACATCGTCAACAGGAACTTAACGCCACAGACGGCGCATCAATCGGACGCCTGGTCTGAGAGTTATTGGCTTTTTCGTTCCAGGGGCCCGGTTGGTTTTTAAGGAAAAACCAACCCGACCATACTCCACCTTCGTGCAAACCTCGAGCGGAGTAATCCAAAAGATCTGTCTCACTTAGAGGAATCCATCAAAGTCGACGACACATCAATCGGACGTCCAGAGCTGAAGATACGAGCGTTTCCGCTCTGAGGGCCCGGTTGGTTTCATGTACGAACCAACCCGGATAAACCCAAAGTATTCCAAAACCTTGAGTGATATATTTCAAAATGACCATCTCGGTCCAAGGATCGCATCGCCACTGACGGTGCGTCGATCGGAGGCCCATAGCTCGAGTTATGAGCAAAAGACTGAAAAGGACTGAAAACGGGGAGTCTGGGACCGGACCGACCCGACCCGAGACCCCCTGGGTCGGCCCGGATAGGCGTGGCCCGGCCTGGCTAGGCGCGCCCCGGCCCGGATGGCGTGGCCCGGCCCGGCCTGGGTGCGGCCCGCCCCGACGGCCCGGCGCGCGGCGCCAGGTGGCTCGGTCGAACGGTCGAGCTGTTCAGATAGCGGGGGGGGGGGGGGGGGGGGGGCGCTGCCCTCCGCGGTTTGTAACCGCGGCCCCCCTTAATGGGGGCCGCTCAGCTGGCCAACCGGGGGATTGAACCCCCAGCTTTCCCTTGTCCGGCCGGCCGGTTTCTGCCGCCACGGGACCGGCGACGGACGATCCCCTCCCTGCTCCGACACCGGCGGCCCGTTTCCGTCTGCCGGTTCCCACGCTCCACCGCGGCCTTCATTCATTTGGTGCGGCGCGACGGCGCCGCACCCCTCCGCTGCGGCCCCGCTCCGGCCACAGTGCTTTTGCGGTTCTCCGGTGCGGCGCGATGGGGCCGCGACTTGGTTCAATTTCACGGCGCCGCACGACGGCGCTGCGCATTCCATGCCGCAAGATCTCGCGTGGTGCGAGGGCACCGCGTCACTTCCCTTCGTACCACAACAACAAGAAAAATAATAAGGGAGGGGGTTCGGTCGTGTTTCTGCGGTCCGGCCTCCTCCTGTAAATCGATAGCATGCGGTCCAAATAAACGTGGATAATGAACGGGAGTAAATCACGAAAAGAAAAATCACATAAACCCCTACCTTGAGCGTAGCTTTTATGGAGGTTCGTCGAACGAAGATTCGTCGCGGAATATCTGTCGCGAAAGGAGATGTCATGAAAGAAGACGTCGTCGGCATCGCGGTATACGGCGTCGCGTAGTCGGTTTCCGAGGACTCGGCGTTCTTCGTCGGAGATCAATGCATTCTCCGCATTCTTCATCGAAGACGAAGAAGTTCCTCAAGTTCCTTAGCATTTTCTCCCCAAAGACTCCACAACAAGAATCCAACCCTTAATAAAATAAGCCCACACTTATTTTATTAACTTGACATTAGTTTGAAATTCAAACACTCACATTAAACTCACTTCATTAATATCATAAGTTATTAAAACTTAAGTTATCAAATTTAATTGTGAGTTGAGGGATTTAAGGAATGTCAGGGGGTGGGGTTCGTGTGGGCCCCACCACCCTCATAACCTCCCATGGGATTTTGGGTAGTTACCCAACATCCACCCAAAGCTTAAATCCACTTAGAGAAAATAAAAATTGTAGTTAAATTTTTATTTTAACTTCCACAATTTTTATCAACTTCTCTCGTGAAAACACAACTCTAGAAAAGGTTTTTCTAAGAAATTACTGACGCTGCGGTTCCATCGGTGCCCTCCGAATTCGATTCCGAGCACCGGTTCAAAAGTTATAAATTCCCACCCTTTCGTTCACTGAACGTACCGGAGCTAAGCTTCGGATAGATATTCCGGGCACACCCGGCCTCAGAATCAAGTGTCGTCAGAAACTGCGTTCTTTTAAATCCCAAAGAAAATTAAGAAAAAAAATTTCCTTGAATTTTACGGGTCTTTACATTCTCGATAATAATGTTCTACGTGAAGGTCTCCCCCATTTCACCCTTTTTCTAAATATATGGGATCCTATGAATCATAGTGAGAGTTAAAAGACAGTTTATATTGATACTTGATTATGTGGATTAGATCCCAATTATAGGGAAATGCCATGTGGTTCGTTCCATGGGTGAGGCTAGTTTAGTGTAGTAAGGTTTATTATTAACTATGGATCACATCTACAGTCTGAAAGATTGTTCCAAATCATTTATGTCTAGTGTATCTTAACTTATTGCCTAAGAATATTCAATGGTAAACATTTTTTGTTATTTTTATTCCCTCTATTTTTTGGAACTTTTTTCAAATGATTTTAACAACTATTCTCAAAATGGAAAATTTTACATTTTCACCCATTTATACAAGTTCTGATATCCTCAATTTTGTAGACCATTTGATTTTATTTCTATATCTTAATTACCCCAAAAATGATTCTTTATTCATTTGTTTTCTAAATATATGGGATCCTTTATTTTCCGAGGTATCAATAATGGCATTAAAGTCTCCCCCACTAACCACGCCGAGGTTCCAGGATCAAACGAGCCATGTTTAAGCCATAGCTCCTCCCTGGCTTGAGGATCACATTTATCATAGACAAAGGACACATATAAAGAATAATTACCAATCAAAATCTTAGTCATGATGTGCTGGTCTGAGATATCCCCCAACTCAACCGAAAGCTTTGGATCCCAGAATAGCCATATATGCTGGTTACTAGGATGTCCGTGCATAGTATTCTGAAAACCCATTATCTTTGAAAAGGTAGATATGTTGACCACATTTTTATAGTGTTCCAAAATAGCCACGAGAAGTAGCCTGTTAGAGCGTACCTCGCTGAATACATAATCCATTTTCACCCGTGCTCCTAAACCACGGGAGTTCCAAATCATGAACATTAACATTTGAGTTGATGACGCCTTGATTTTGAGCCTGACATCAGAGGCTTCATTTGAGGGGAAGAAAGGCCTTGCTCCTGCTTGGATTCAGATCATGTATTTACACCTGAGAGTAAAGGAGTACCTAGCCACGGGGAATGAACAGGGGAGCTCAACTCCTGCTCTATCAAGTCTGAATTATCCATGATGGAGAAACTATTTTGAAGAGGAACCGAGAAGGAGGCTAGTGAACAAGGGACCTGCTTGGCTGGGACATCCTAAGGAGAACCGGACCGCCCCGAACCTATCAGGGAGGAAGCCGGGAGTAGCCTTGGGGGTGAGGAAATAGCAAGTGACCGGGGAGGCTTGAACAAGACCAGAGGAATGTCCAGGGGGAAGATATGTGACCCAAAAGGAAGGGGAGGCATCGACTGAAAGGCCCAGGGCATCTTCGGAACCTGAGGGAAGGGAAGACCTAGCTGCACCACCAATGCCTGAGGAGTAGGCCTCGATATCCCCACCGAGGACAGGCAGGAAAAGGACCCAACACGGGTGCCAGTCTTCAGAGCCTATGACAAAGGTACAACCTCACTGGTTGCTGTCACAACCTCCGGTTTGCGCCGCTACTTACGGAAGACAACAAGAGAGTTCCCATAATGATTACAAAAACAGAAGAACCATGCTGGAGACTCATAGAATATTCATTGCCACCAATACAATGATTTTCCTGTACATAGAAGAATATGGTCTAGAAGTGCCTTAGAGAGATCCAATTCCACACATAGCCAGGATGAAGAAACATCTAGGATCCAGGAGGTCCTGTCATCCACACAAGGTAAGGAACCAAGTGAATCAACAATATGCCTCAAAAAGGCCTCGTTGAGGAATGGAAGCAGCACCCCTGGTAAGTTAATCCAAATTTCATCTTGAGGGGAGTCCTTGCCGAAGTGAACTCCCCGCAACCATCTGAAGAGGTGAATGCGCCACTTTCCACAAGAATGGGAGCGACGCACCCATGCCTTCACAAAATCCTTCTCTGAATCAAGCACCATGCAGAAAGATCTGCGATTAAGCACCGAGACCCTGGCTGGGGTGTCCAACCCCCAAGAGGAAACAAACACCTGGAACAACGGGAGAGGGGGATTATCACTGCCAAAACGATCCACCAATGTCCACTGGTGAAAATCAGAGGCCTCAGAGAACCCCTCATCCGAAAAAGAGAGCACCGGAAAACCATCCACCATCGAAGAGTAGGGGAGAATAGGCAAGGCGGGGATAACAGAGAAGATGCCAGATCCCTTCACAGGAACTCCCTGAAGGACTTCCTTAGCAGAGATCCCAGGCTCAGCATCCCTTTTTATGATTTAATTCTAATTCATGAGTCATAATACAATTTTACAAGGATATCCATAACAATACACAAATGAAGTGATCATGAAACCCTGAAACTAACACACATAAAATCTTGAAAATATTGATACATTATTATTGAATGGGTTGTAAGATGTTATAAACTCATTACATAAGGAATTATAAATATGAATACAGTTATATAATGAGTTAAAAAAATACTATAATCTATTATATAAGAGGTTATTGTCTTAAAATCCAATTAGAATAAAAAGGTAAGGGTTTCTCATCTCACTTTTTTACTTTTGTGAGATATATGACTTATTCATCACAAGATTTTTTTGTGGTGTATATCATTACATTTTCTATATAATATCATTAATATAATTATATTAATATTATTAAATATTTATTTTGACAATTATTATTTTTTTGGTGCATATGAATCAATTGATTACAAAGTAAAAGGGAATTCTTAACCCCATTTCCATTCATTGGGATAAACATCTACTTCTTAATTATGCATCGAATAGATTATGTGTGATATGACATTTGAATATTTTATTTTTTATATAAACATGATTTATATGGATTTAAAGTTAATAAAAATTATTGATTCATTTGATTAATGATCACATTATAGTTATGATACTTATAAAAAACGTTGTTTGAAAAAAATTACATTTTAACATTCCTTGTACAAAAAGAAAGTTTTTATTACATATGTGGAATGAATGAAATTTTCCAAACATATTTCTATTTAATTTTTTTGAAGTATAACTCAAAATAATATAAGGATACATTCAAGTAAAAAATTTTCTATTGTACATTCATTTTTTTTAAATAAGTGATTTAAAAATAAATAGTTTATTTTCCTCCAAAAGTATTTTTATGATGTAATATTTCATTATTTATGTTTATGGTATAGATATTCGGAATTATTTATAATGAAAGGTGGTTACATGATATACCAATGATGAGTAGTTACATGATAACCCAATCATAGTTAGTTATATGTTAAACTAATGATAGTTGGTTCCATGATAAACAAAGATTGAGTGGTTCCGCAACAACGTCCAATTCATTGGGTACTCTAGAGTTGTAGGTTAGGAATAAAGGTTACTCTATTTGAAATATTTAGATGTATAATGATATCCCAAGTTACCTACATATATTTTAGATAATTTATAATTAGTTTTAATGAAAATTTATTTATTTAAAAAAAAAAATATTGATCTTTTTAAAAATATGATTCTATTTTCTTAATTAAAATATATGTTTTTCTGAAAATGTTTTAATGGATTTTCATTAGACTAATAGTTTATTTTTATTTATGTACCTTACTAATATTTGGATCTCATCCCATATTTTATATTTTTCACTAAATTTATTATTTAATAGATAAAAGGATGAGATCATTGGAAAATTGTGAATATTTGATGATGAAAATAAACCAAGTTTTTATTTTAAGAAATTTGTTTTATGGAAGAAATGAATATTTAGTATATGTGTAAACATGTAATGTATGGGTTTATTTTTAATGGTATTTGATAGTTCTCTAAAACACATAATTTAAATGATTCATTTTAATGTAATATTGTGGATTCTTTTTTAAAATCACTATAATTTGTAACATTTAAAGTAGAGTCCTTAAAGTTGGTATCAGATAAGGGTTTAGATAACATTATAGGTTATGATGTTATTTTAGAATAAGTAAATTATCCTATATAAAAAACAGTAATTTTTATTTGGATAATTTTTCAGGTTTATGGTAATTAATTTGGATTTCTTAAAATCCTAAATCAACTAAAATATAAGGTGATTGAAGGATTTGGGTGTTATGTAATTTTTATGGTATTATCTTTAGCCTATATTTATTTCTTCCATTAATAATTTATTTCATGTTTAAGTGATGTTCTTTTCAAAACAATCGAGGCTCATTTATCAATATAGAAGGAAATAGATCTTAAAACCCGTTCTTATTCCTCCTAGATAATTTAATCATCACTATTATTGAAAATTTGTTTTAAGGATTTTGAAAGCTTCATGAATATTAAAATCACCTGTAAGAAATTTTTTGAGTTACCCAACACTAATTATTTTCTAAGAAAATAATGATTCAGGGTATGTTTTTCATTTTATTTCAAAATATCAACATATCCAACTCTCCTGATAATTGAAAAACTTGAAAGGATATGGATAGTAAATATTCTATAGTAGGACAACATGAAAAAAGATAAAGTTAAAATAAATAAGATCCTAATATTTGGATTTAAGGTATGAATTTTTTCCTTATACATAATGTAAAAAAACAAGATTGAATTGAAATTTATGGATCATGAAGATATAATTCACATCTATGATTGTAGAAAATATGTATTATGGAATAAGATGATGAAGAATGGTTAGGTTTTAAGAAGGAAGTTGAATGTGGGATATTTTTATCTATTGAGTATTCAAATTTTATGATATAGTTGTATTTTATAAATATTACATGAATCATAGAACATGAAAATATTTTTCTATAGTAGTTTTTCTTTTCATAAATTGGGAAACAAATATTAGATTGAATCCATAATTAAGAATAGTGTTAGAAAGGTGAAAAATTTTAAGTTACACATAATCCTTAATTTTATGAAATGAAAAAGGGCATTTAACGAATAATGGATTAACTTTTGGTGGAAATATGTTTAAAGGTATTGATAATATTTTTATTTTATCATATCCCTAAAATTGATGTAATTATGGGTTATTAAAATTGGATAAAAATGAATGGTATGAGATAAAATTTGAGATAAAATATCTTAAGGTTATTTTTCCAGATATTTTTGAAAAATATATATTTTTATAAGGATTATATTAATTTATTTTTTGAAAAAGATCAACCCTCAAGAAGGGTGAAAACCAGTCACATACAGTAAGGATGAAAGAATTAGGACCACAAGTGAAGGGAGAAAAGGGTGAATTGCCTACAGCAGGACAATATGATGTACTATTTGGTATGCTATTTTTTAATTTTTAGGTAAACAATTATAATTATTTTTGTTTTCGGATCATGTGTTTTATTTAATTTATTACCAAGGATATGGAAATTAATTTACTAATTAGAGATTAGTTTTTTTCTGAATATATTCATAATTTTTTTGGATCCTTATATGATTATGGTAAATATAATTCTATATAATTTTTCTTTATACATGAAGGATGAATTGTATTTTGGAAGCATATTTTATTTTTGGCGGTTCATGTTGTTTATGGAAATAGTAAGCATAACGTTGATATTATATGATTATAAATATTACATTTTGGTATGATAATTTAGTATTGAATGATATATTTTTAAAATATTAAATCTATCTTGGAATACTATGTGATCATATACCTATTATTTTTGGGTTTCCAATTTTGTAAGGAATATTCCAAATAAATTTAATGTTTTTTTATATGATCTGTGTTTAAATTTTGGGTTTTATTTGTCAATTATTGAAATTAAAATAGTTTTTTCAATAAAGTTAAATTATTTTTCAAGAATTACATTCTCTTGAACTAACTATTCTGATTTAGGTTAATTCCTAATGATAAGATAAATAGATATTTATACTTTTATTGATTTTTTATCCTTATGATTTTATTACGATGCTTCCATTATTGAACTTTATCTTTAATACTCATTATTTTGGATAAATTTGAGATTATGGTGGAAATTCATTAATGGGTGAAATTATAATATCAAGTATGTATGTTTTCTTCCATTCTTAGTATAGTTAGTAAATGAATTCCTCGATTTTAGAAAAAAAGAATCTTGAAAGAAAATAGTTATCCGTTTACTTTTATCAATGTCCTTTTAACCAATCACTTGTTTATGGTTTTATAATGCCTTACATTCCCATAATCATGTTGTTTATTTCTCTTTCTATGAGACCTGGTGGATTATTTTTCTCTTCTATGACCATTTTTTCTATATGGAACCCTATAATTTTTTATCTCATGGGACCTTTATAATTTCCTTTATCTATATTCAAATTGAATTCTTATTGACCCTTGTTCCAATGTTCAGATTTCCACAAAGTAATTTTTAAAAATAAAATCACTAGTTTTTTCAATAGAAAGTTAAAATTATGTAGAAAAAATTTATTAACTGTTGGGAAAATGTAACATCATATTATTTTCATAAAGGAAACACTATATCCAATATTATACAAGATACTCCACATCAAGCTTAATAAAATGAGTAAATATTATTATTTAAATATCATTGTTATCACCTAGTAATTGGAGTAGTGGGATTTAATGAGATTAACTAAATGATGAAATTATATTCTACACATGTTCATCCATTTAATTCATGGGTTATATGTTGATCAGATATGAAAATAAAAACAAAATGAATATAAAGTAATTGTTTTTATTAAAAATACTATTATTATTCCCATAGTAGAATATTATCTTAATAAATTAAATTTATATATTTTTGTGAAATATATTAATGATATTTATATGGTTTATATAGAATAAAATGATTTTAAATTAATCCAATAATTTTGATATGCTTAAGATAATAATAAATCAAATTTTAAGCATAAGAAAGCCATATTTTTTCTAAGGGTTGTTCTTCCACCTTTTGATGGTAATATTGTTTTAAGAATAAATTTGTACACATTTATAAATTTTATTTAAAAAAGTATCCTTTATTTATGAAATATTAATATCAAAATTATATCAGGATGAAATTTTGGTATTCTTCTGGGAAGTTTCATTTATGAGGAATACTGAAAAATTCATAATTTTAATTCAAAATTGTATTTTAATATAATTTATTTTTTAGATAAATGATATTTTATATTGGTTTTAAATTAAATCTAGTTCAAATATGCACCAATAAATCAAATTTTGTTCATTATAATCAATTTCAAATTGAAATTTTATATAAAAAATATTTTACACTTTAGAAATTTTTCACATTAAAAACCCTCTTTCCTGTTGCATCTTTATGATTAATTTTAAATCTAATTTTAATAATTATATGAATTTGATTTGGTAAAATGGATTAAATATTTTAATTTAGAATTTAGAATTTATGTTTTAATATAATTTTCATCTATAGTCATATAATATAAACATGGAAAAAATATATTTACAAAAGTTTGTGTAAAATAATGGAAGAGGTTAATATTAAAAGGTAAAGGCTTAAAGTACTTAAAAATACAACATTTAATGATTTTTTATGGATTATAGACCCTGTTAATATGATAAAAAAAATTAATTATCATTCAAATTTTTGTAAATAAATTCCACCTCAATGTGGTTAGTTTTAAATATAAAATAATCATTATTTAATCACTTAAAACCACCCCTCCTCAAGTATAATTACCACCACACCGCCCCATTTATGAAAAAAACTAATTAAATATCCTCAAATATATTTAAAACCCTATAATATTCAGTTTCCCCAGTTCTAAGGGCTTTTTGTCTCAAACAATGACCATTTCCAAGGTCTCTAAGAGATCTTTAAAGGAGTTGATATTCAAATGGTAATTTTCTTAATAAACCTCTCTTAATTTATTTTCTCCTTAAACATTATCCTAAACTCCTTGAACTATTAAGGAATGATATCTAAATAATTATTTATATACTTGAGTGTAATTTTTATAATGTAATATATCATATTCATTTAATTTCTTATCTCTCCTTATTTAAATAAATGAAACCATTGTCTAAATTATGGCCGGTTTTCATCTCCGTTAACAATGTTTTTCTTTGTTTTCCATTAATATTTTCATGGGTGGTTACAGAAGTATCATTTTGGTTAAATAATATTTTAATAGATATATTATAACCTATTAAATGTAAGATAACTAATATATAAAAATAATATTAAATAAAATGAA
The DNA here is from genome assembly GCA_963277665.1 of Viscum album. Classification (NCBI taxonomy): domain Eukaryota; kingdom Viridiplantae; phylum Streptophyta; class Magnoliopsida; order Santalales; family Viscaceae; genus Viscum; species Viscum album. The sequence continues at coordinate 759,075,553 of OY728130.1, read as the reverse complement.
ACTAGTTTGTGATGTTCGGAAAAACCGCAAAAATAAAATAAACATTTATCCTTAATGTACTATCAAATGAATCACCCTAATAAAAGAAAGAGAAATTTTATATTTCACCATTAATAATTATTTTAGTTCATTAATAATATTTATTTTTCACTTCTGATGTTGTAATACCATTTTCAAAGAACATCCATAATTATAAACAAATGAACTGATCATGAAACCATGAAACAAACGCCCTAGAAACCATGAAAATAATGAAATATTACTAATGAATGGGTTATAATATGTTATAAAATAATCAAATAAGATATTATAAATTTTAATATAGTTATTTAAGGATTTAATAATATTTTTAAAATAATTATATAGGTGGTTCATATATTCAAGACTAAAGGGAATAAATATATAAGGGTTTATTGTCTCACTTTTTTACTTTTGTGATTTATATGCCTTATTCACCAATAGCATATTTTGTGTGATTTATATAAGTTTTATTGATATTTAATATCATTAATATTAATAAATTAAGGGTATTAAATGTTTTTTTATATGAATATTACTTTTATGGTTTATATGATTGTACCGATTACAATGTATAATGAAATTATGATCTTAATTTCCATTCTTTCGGTTAAACTTCAACTTTATAATTATGTCTTGATTAAATTTTTTGTGATAAGAATTTTTAATATAATATATTTGTTTCTTATTTTTATGTTTATTTATAGATAATACACATAATTTATTCATTTTTAATGCTCACTTAAAAGATTTGATACTTGTAAAAGACTTTCTTTAAATCATATTTTAATATTACTATTTCAAAATTAATGATTTTAATATATATGTTTGATCTGTAAAGGTGATACTACCCACCTCACATTTGGAGTTGGAATCCAATTTTGACGTTGGATCTTCAAAATCGGGACCTTAGACCTCACATATGGCAGTGAGATCTAGCCTTAAGGTCAGATAGAAGAACCGAGATATGGGATTAACTCCTCATAATTAGTTATGATGATGAACCATGGTACTAGAAGGAACAAAAAAACAGGGATTAAATCCCATCTATTGACAACGATGATTGACAACACTACATCCTACAAATCACGCAAAACATATGTTGAGGCCACTAATACTTTTACAATCACAAATTATATTAGAGACATGTATTTAAATTTGAATAAATATTCATGTCCTGGAAGAATGATTTTCAAGGTTTAGTCGTCCCATGTTAATGAAAATCCTACATTGTTCACCAAAAGAATGGAAATTGGAAACAACTCCCTCATTGCATGAATTGTATTAACCAAAGGTGAGAAACCCTAGAAACTCGATGTTGTGGCTAGAAGGATCTTAACTCTATGGGAATTATCCAATTGTAAATGTTTATTTCTTGGCTACAGTTTTTTCAATTTTTTATTTCCTTCATATGAATTGAAGTTGTGAGCATGGGGCATTGGATCATTGCAACTAAAACCTGGATGACTTCATTTACATGAATGGTCTTTTGACTTCAATGTCTCACATGTTTGAAATTTATTTTTTCTAGTTTGGGTACTTCTGCATGGACTTAATTGGGTATTATGGATTCCAATGATATTGCATGACATTGGCATAGTGATTGGGAGTCCTATATGTCTCTATTAGCAGACTAAGGATGTTCAGTTTGGACATTTTTTTAGGATGCTGGTGGAGATTGATCTCAACTCTACCCTAATTGACAAGGTAACCCTTTTGACGCCTACTGATAATATTAAAATTGAAGTTGAGTATGAAAAAAATCATTTTTACTGTTATGAATGTCTGGATATTGGGAACTCTCTGGAACAATTTTGGAAGAAAATATCTTATGAGGGGTGTGGGTTGGGAGGTCACCCTATCAAGCTTTATTGTAAGAGATTAAAGCTCAAAGATGTGAGGGGTGTGGGTTGGGAGGTCACCCTATCAAGCATTATTGTAAGAGATCAAAGCTCAAAGATGAAGACTTTCCAAAAACCAATGCTCAAGATTGTCCCATTTAGGATCCATTTAACAATGTACTGGATGTATTTATCCTTGATTTTCAAGAGTATATGGGCTAGGTGATGATGGTCACTGATCCCCCATGTGATTTAAATTATGTTAATACATTTGGTTCTGGAAAAACGAAAAAATCATGGGCTACCATCTTCTCTGAAGAGGCGAATGTCATTGATGCAGATATTCCTAGTAATTGAAAAAATACTAACTTACATCAATCTCATCCCCATGCTAAAGGTAGTGACAATGATGTGATAGTTGAACAAGTCAATGAGGAAGATATTCAACAGGTTATTGATCAACAGATTCGTTATTAAAGAATTGTTTATTCATGTAACCAAAAGGGTAAATAAATATTATAAGTTCCACTCACTTACATAATTTTAACTACTTCACAGAATCCCAGAGTGGACAATGAGGGTTTCTAACTTGTTTCCTATTAGAATACATGGTTTTTGAGTGACCCACAAGTGGAGATTGGGAAATAAACTGAAGAGACAAATCATCAAGAGTCTTCTCCTCAAACTCGATCATTGGAGGTTGAGGGGATGAGGGACACATGTCCTCAAAAGAATATTGAGAAGCAGACAGAACGCTCTGACTCTGACAGCACAGATGTTGAGACCATATATGAAAGGATTAAAGCTCTTCCACAAAGTGGAGGAAAATCTATAATTCAGGGGTGCGGAGGTGGAAAATCTGTTGCAGAATGTAATGCACTCATGTGGAGGAACGAATACTAAGTGAAAGATTAATGAAAAAGATAAGAAAAAAGCTTTTTCTTTGGGCACTTTTCCTTGCACTCATGCTCCCTATCTGGTTCCTATGTTTCTCTGTGCTTATTTTTAATAAAACAGGAAATGCCTTATACCTTTTTCAAAAAAAATATTTTTAATATTACCTTATCTGTTTATATTAATAATTTCAATTAATGTTTTTTTCATTATATGTGTATAATTTTTCTAAAAGAGTTATTTCAAAATAAAAAGTTAATTTTCTTCCAAAAGTATTTTTAAGATGAAATGTTTCATGATCTTTGTTATTGATATGGTTCTTGGGAATTGTTTATAAGGACTGGTGGTTACATGATAAATTAATGACTGTTGGTTGTGTGATAATGAAATGGAGGGTTATTATATGATAAGCCAATGATGGGTGGTTTTTTGATTAACCAAGAAATGATTGTTATGTTATAACCACCGATGCATTAGATACTTCAGAGTCGGTTGTTGTCCATATTGGTACTCCATTTATAAGACTGATATGTAAAATTATATCCCATAATACCTATATAAATTTCATATTCATTTTAATTTTTTAATGAAAGTTAATTTATTTTAAAAAAAATAATATATTTATCTTTTTGAAATGATTATAATTTTTTTTGAATAAAAATTTAATGGTTTTATGAAAATGTTTTTATAGACTTTCACATGACTAACGATTTCATTTCCATTATTTCCCTTATAGATCTTTTTTTCTCACCATTAGTTTCAAATTTGTTTCAAATGATTTAATAGATAATATATACATCTATGAGATCACGTAAAAATTTGGAAGATTTGATAATGAAGAAAACCATTTTTTTAATTTAAGACTTTTTTATGGAATAAATGGATACTCTATATAATTGTCCAAGTTAAATGTTTGGGTTTATTTTGTATGTTTTAGTTTTAATTATCTAAAACTATAAAAAAAAGATTCATGGGAATTAAATAATGTGGATTCTAGTTTAAAATATCTATATTTTGTATCATTTGAGTTCATGTCCTTAAATTTCATCATATCATAATCTATGGAATAGTGACATGTTTCAAAATAATTTTGTTATTTCGTTATTTCATAAAATATGAAAATAATTACATTCATAAGAATATTATCATTTTATATTCCATGCAATTTAAATTTGTTTCAAAAAAATCTTATCATCAAAAACTTAAAACATCACAATAATGAATAATAATGGAATCATTAAATTATATCCACATTAAAGCATAAGTATCATCAGAAGATAACATCATAGATGAAAAATGATATTAAAATATCTTATAAAAAATGTCTTGAGGAAACTATCCTTTCCACATTGAAAAAAACTTTTTAAAACATAAAACATTTACAAAACACTTTACTTTTAGAGAAATTATTGTTCATTACAGCAGAGAATTATATTGTTTATGTACACATTAAAACAAATATTCCATTGAAATTTGTGATAAATTATAAAAATAGAATCATAGGAAAATTATAACAATATTCCATAAATTTTTTAGAAAATTAAATCATGGGTAAAAATTTCTTGAGTAAATAACTTATAGAATTTTATAAACATTTTTGAAAAAATATTTAGAGAATATTGTTTCGTATGGAACAATGTCTATGATAGGAGAGGGAAATAATGATTGTTTTCTTAAAAACAATACTTTAAACTATTATATATATAATGGGAGTAGAATTATGGGAAATATTAATTCTCATTAAATTACAAGAGTATAAGAAAATTCATAATTTTTTGGAGAAATATATCATAATATTTTAACATTAGAAACATATTAATAAATAATCTCGATAAATGATGAGGTTGTAACAAAAAACCATTTGAAATTTTATAACCCTAGAAGGTATTCGCATGAATGAATACTATTAAATTGAATTTCATGATCAATGATAAATTCCAGAAATTACATGTCAGTGGGGCAGTATATACACCTCATACTATAAGATAAAAACGTAACAAACCATATGTCTCGAGGAAAGAAAAATGTGATTAAAATCATTTACCTTAAGTCTTTCCTAGAATCGTATAAGTTGAATACTCTAGTATAATAAATATATGTTTATTATAAATGTATTAAATAATCATATTTATATATACCATAAGATATTTTATTTTCTTATGACATTTTATTACCTGTTTGATAACAATTCTATGTTAAATCACGTTTTAGTAAATAATTTCATCATTTTTAATAAATATTGGTATTTTTTTAGTACTATTAAATTTATCATGGTCCCATTGTCTCAATAATTTTGACCATTATATTGACATCATATATATTAATTATATATGGTTTTAGACTAATACATGAGAATTTATGCTAAACAAATGTAATACATCATTTATAGAGACGGTAAGTCATACATATTCATGTATACTCTTTCAATTTTATCGATGGATTAAAATAAAAAAATTTAAATAATCTAATAAAATTAAATATTAATTTTATTCCATATATATCACATATATTTGTTAACACAATCTTATTACCTTCCACCTAAAGAGTTAAAAAATCACATATCTTCACAAGGATGTGGTTTGTTGAACACATGAGTGATGTTATCCTATTCCCATAGAATGAAAAGTATGAATTAATATGTAGTAAAATAATTCCATAAGTAATATCATAAGTATCATAATTAAAAATTTAATCAACCATTATTTCCATTTGTGATTGGTGGTGATGGAAACTAATAACATCGTTATGTGAGGCAGTTGTCTTCCATACACACAAATGGTGATTTCGTACATCATTTTATTAAAAATTAGATGGTAAAACATCATTCCATTAACGTAAAAATTTATTATAATATAAAAAATTGTATTTTTATTATATCATCATGGTATAATAATAACTTATTGAGTCAGATTAAAAAAAAAATAAAATGTTATGTTAGGGGTGTCACCTCTTCTTTGGAAAACCTCTTTTTGTCTGCACCAAAAAATTTATTAAGTTGGATTTTAGACCAAAATAAGTATTATAGTTTTAGATTATATAATTATGAAAGATATTTCTTATATTAATTCCCAAACCCATTTTGTTTAGTAGTGTGAAGAGGATATGCCAGTTGTAGAATTTTGTATGTTAGGAGAGTAACACGCTAGTATTTTTAAATAAATAAATGTTACACCACCATTTTGATCATACCTTAAGGATAAACAATAGACCATTACAAATTATATAATATATTAGGTTGTAATATTTCGTTAATATGGTTTTTGGACTTGTTTTGGCTAATTTTAACCCATATTGTTTTAGTTTAACACCCTTGTAAACACATTTTTATCCAAACAATTGTAAATAATTTTACTATTTTTACTAATCATTATGGAAAAAAATTAATTTTAACTTATTAGATAATATAAATTATATTTATTCAAAATCATTAATCCATTTATCCAAATTCCTTTCACAAAAGTGTAAAATTTTAATTTAAACATAAACCAAATGATGCAATGAGAAACCGGTTTTCCTAAGAAATAATGTTTAAAAGATTAAACATTTTTAAATAAAAATTCAATATAAAAATTATTAAAATAAAGTAAATTGGATTCATTTATATATATTTGAAATAAGTATACTTTTCAACACCTCTAAAAATAATCATAATCTTTATAAATTTTTCAAATGAAATGTCATTTTTCAATAAAACCCATTATTTGTTCACTATTAAATGGAAAATTACCCTTTTTATAAAAATCCCAAAAATTCACACTGGAATAATTATTGAATGATGATTAAAAAAATTAAGTTTATTATATAAAATTAAATTTAAAAAAAATTGAAAATTAATTTTATTATAATTCAAAAAAATAAATAGAATACAATTTTTTGGGAAAATATTATTTTAAAAAAAAGACTTTTATAAAAATCAAGTACGCATTTTATCAATATGTTTTCTTAATATAAAATAATTATTAAGAATATTTTAAGATTATTTATTACTATTTATATCTCTATGTTTAATGTATAATTCATAATGGTCTTATTTAAACAATAAAATTAATTGTTTGTCTTTGTACGTTAAAACACGATATTGCATGTAACACAAGATATCAAAGAAATTTATTGTATTTTAAAAAATATAAAAAAATAGCAGTGTTACATTAAACCCCCTCCCCATATTAATATAATTTCACCCTAAAATTATATATATATATATATATAATATAAAGAAATGAGGATACTTCTTCCACATCATTTCCTTAGGTTCCCAAGTAGCTTATTCAAACTAGTGGTTTATCCATAAAACATTAACTAAGTGAGTGTATTTTTTGTGAGTAACATTCTTTATACGATCCAAAATATTAATAGGTTTTTCCTGATACTACGTATCATTTTTAAGATGTATGGCCTCTAATTTCATTACTTTTGATGGATCAGTTATGTAAATCTTTGGGAGAGATACATTGAACAGATCAAGAACTTAAGAGAGGTTTGATGGAAGTGGAAATAAATAGGCTACCATCCTGATACTAACCATAATTTAATAAGGACCGATATACCAAGGTATTTTTTTCAATTCATTCCAATTATCATTACTTTATTCTATGGAGAAATCTATAGAAAAACCTTTCCACAAATTTCAAATTCTTGATCACAATAGTGAACGTGAGTATAAATTTTATAAGACTCTGAGCTTCCTTAATGTTTTGATAAATTTCTATATATTTAACTATAATTTCACCAATTATTTCATGTCATGATATATTTATTTCTCTAAATTCATTTTAGCATGTTTTTTCTCTACATTTCATTCTATAGAGGGCTTCATTAGGATCCATCTAAATACTTTAGTGAAAGATATTATTATAAGAAAAGTCAATTGTTGGATGTTGTTGATCCCATCCATCTTTGAAAAATAAATACTTAGAACCATATCTCAATATATCCTCTTGGGTTTCAGTTATTTTATAAAACATACCACATATAAGAGGATAAAATGTAGTTAGAAAACATAAATCCACATCTAGATCCTATTTAAATTTTTTCAAGAATTTATAGGTAAACCTCATTTCATGATCATTGAAAATGGAATGTGGAACTCCATTCAAACCAATACCTTCTCTAATTTATATTATTGATAGAATTATATGAGATATGTATTCAAAGATATTGATAAAGTGTTCTAAAATTAAAATATAATCAACTAAAAATCATATTTTATTACACCCTTTAAATGCCCTGGGTATTATGACGAAAAAATCCATGGTGATGTTTTCCCATTTCCATTATGGTCTGGTTAATAGACATAACATCTCTTCGAATTTTTTCACTTACAAAAAACTAAGATACAAAATCTATGACATACATCTTCATGAAATCCCACCCAAAATACTCTAAAAATATATATAAAAATCTCCAAACATCTATGATTAATAGATAATTAATAAATCTGAGCATTTTTTAATGAATCCATTTTAAAATATGATATGGATGGAACACATACATGGTTCTTGAATATTATAATTCCACCATGATCATGGATAATCTCAAGAATATTTAAAACATTCTTTTTTAACTATACATCTTCCTTTTATGCTTCTTTAATCATTACTTAGATATATGGTTGATCATTCAATTGAGAAAGAAAGGGTTTAACGCCTTCTTTTCAAATTTCCATATCCATAAATTGAAAATCTATAAATAATGGGCCTTTTTTATCATCATCACAGATAATCTATAATGATCCTCTTAAGACAAATCATTGACCACCTCGTTTGCTTTCGTAGGGTGGTAATGTAGTGAGAAATCACAATCATTAATCTCTTCTAACCATCTCCTCTGAGGCATATTCAACTTATTCTATGTTAAATCAGACATTAAATGGTTATAATAGGCCTATATATATAAAAAATTTTTCTAAAATGATGTTTCCACCATATCTTTAGTTAAAATATTATTGAAACTAATTCCAAATATTGAGTTGGGTAATTTTTATCATGAACCATCAATTTTCATGATTCAAATTCTACAACCATGTCATTATTCGAAATAAAACATCCAAATACATTCTAAGACCCAAAAATATTGATTATAAACCCTTATACACTACTAGGTAATGTATGTACAGGTGCATTAACAATCTTAATTATTAGTTCCATGAAATTTTCCTCACATTCATCATTCTATAGAAACCTGGCTCCCTTAAAGTTAACATGGTGAGTATATTATATTATGCTGATAAATTCTCTAAAAACCATCAATAATAACTATCTAAACTATTAAAACTATGGATCTCAATTGATTTGGTTGTTCCATGATAACACTCAATAGCTATAATCCTTGATGGATCAATACAAATACTCTCTCTTGAGATTATAATACCCAAAAAAGAAACCATTTCCAGCCAAAATTCACAATTTTTAAATATTTCATATCATTTCTACTTACATAGGGTATTATGTTCAATTATCATGTGATATTCATGACCTTACTTTCCCTTTTAATTCATATGAATATCTTCTATAAATACTACAAAAAACTACTCTAGGTAATCTCTAAAGACATTATTCATTGAATCCATGAAGATAAAAGGGGAATTAGTAAGACCAAATGGTATCACTATATATTCATATGGTTTTTGTGTAATTGTTTCTTTGTTATATTTATCATCTTAAACCTCAATTGATTACATCCATAATGATAATTAATCTAGGGAAAGTGTTGATATCCAGGTAGTTAATCAAAAGGTTAATAAATATGAGGTAGACAATACATTATCTTTATCATGATCTTATTCAGCTCTTGAAAATCAATGTATAGTTTCATCTATCAATATTTGTTTTTAGAAAAAAGAATAGGTGCATTCTGAGTTGAAAATTTTTCTGAAATGAAACCATTATCAAGGTTCTCTTGTAGTTTCTTTTTGAATTATTGAAACTCAATCTGGTCAATTCTATAGGGAGTCTTGGAAATTTGTTTCGCATTATTTATGAGTTCTATCAAGAACATAACTTCATGTTTCGGTGTATGTCTAGTTAACTCCTTTATAAATTCATAAAAATTATCTCAAAAAATAGGAATATCATCAATGTTGATTTTCTCCCCAGCCATTTAACATAAAATATTCTCTTTAATAAGAATCAAAAATCGTATAATGGATATAGTTTCCATCAGAAGTTTATAATTTTAAATACAATGATAGATGGTCATATACTATTTTGAAATATCAAATATGACTTTACATAATGGTAAATTGATGTAGTATTTATGTAGATAAATCCAATCCATTCCTAAGATGACATCAAATTCAGACCGAGGAAGAATGATATGATTTTTAGGAAACAAATTCAAACAAAATTATATTTTAGAATAATAATATAGATGACTTAAAATCATCTTACAATTTTTGGTTTGGATTTCTAATTCAATATATAAAAATTTAGGTAATATCTTTGGATGATTCCTAGAATTTGATGAACATTCGAGATCCTTATGCCATCCGATTTCTCCCTATATATGTGTGGAGGTGGACATCTTGAAGCCTTTGGTAGAAGTTGTTGAGATTGAGGTTAGTAATAAACTGTGATACCATCAATCTGTGGTTTTTGAAAAATAGTATGATTATTGGCTTCCCTACTATAATATTGGACATCTAAATAAAGTTTATCGCACGTCTTGAACCTCACTTCCAACCGAAAATTGTCTTGGAGGTACACCAGTTCAAATAACAAGTGATGATCCACATCGGATGGAGGTCGGGTTGCATCAAAATGATGAGGGCAACCATTAGCTTGGGGATGTCCATACCACCTCTCTTATTCCTCAAGAGCAGTCGTTGGTTCCTCTTGATTACACAAGTGTATCTGACATTTATCAGCATTTGATATTCGACCTTGGTGTTGCATGCCCTTTGGACACTAATGATGCTCATCTTAGTGATAGTGGGGTCTGCGACAAGGTAAGGGCTAGTCAGGAAGAGAGGGAAGTCCACCTGTATGTTTCACTGCCATAACAAATGTCCCCTTCAAACACAACCAATGCAGCTGCATTGGGTGAGGATATCTACGTGGATCAAGACACTGGTGAGGCTTCCAAGTGTCTAGCACTGGAGGAAAACTCAGTAGCATTCCAATTTATGGGTCATAGTTTTTAACATATAAGAGTATCAGATAAATCAAATTAGGTCATGCCAATTAGATTTTATTACGCAGAGAAGCTTAAATCTGGGGGTTCGACCTTGCCTTACTAAAACCGGTTTTCAGTATTGGGGGAAGAGGATTTCCATGTTAACAATGGATTAGGAGGGATGGATAAAGGAGAGGACCCTCTGGTGGATGAGGAAGCATCTCAAGAGGAAATGGATGAGTCCTCAAATTTTACTATTTCCATGGAACGAGTCATAGGGGAGGACTACATTAGATCCTCCTCACAGAAGAGAAAGAAAAAAATTATGGATTTTGACAGCTTCATTATGAACAAATGGAGGGCATGATATAGGAAGGACCACTCCAATATACCTAGTCATCTAGTTTCCAAATCATCATAAAAGGGTATGTTGTCAAAGAAGGCTCTTACAATTGTAGGCATCACCCCATCAAACAAACAATAAATTTCTAACAAGGATGAGGTGGCCGACATCTCTAAGGACCTGGTAAATGTAGGATACAAGGATGCAGTTCCTGTCATTCCCACAGGTGATATGGGGTTGCTTGATTCTGGGTGGCAGCACGAGGTAGGATCCAATAAAGACCCTCAGTAATAAGTTTCATCAGTGTTGGAACACATGGAACATCTCATGAACTCATTTGAAATGGTAGAGTATGATATATATATCATGTTGTCGAAGAAGATGATGTCACTTAATGTGATCACTACCAAAGATCAAAGTGAGTGGATAGTTTAGCAGGTCCTTATTTTTCTTATAGGACTCAACATGTGGAAGATCCACAAGGATGAATACAGACACTCATGGTACAACATGCAACATATATATGATGGAAGCATAAAGAACTACCCTAACACCCAGGTATACTCAGTCCCCTGTATATTGTTTTGGGAGACTGGTTCCAACCAAATCAATCTATTTTTCAAAAAATCTATCATATCTTTTGGATCAGAAATTGGAAAGGTGTGAGGGTTATCACTTCCCCCTAAAAAGTGTTCAAAAATAAACAATTAATGTTGGTTGGATGGTAGTTATATAGTGTATGCTATGTGGACCTTTTACCATGTCATTATCGAACCCCTCATCAAAAATAGTGATCCCGTGATATGTCATATTCTCACATAGCTGAATAGGTTACTGACAATGACCATCACCATTAACCTTTAGATTTTGGAAACATTTATCATAATAATAATACTCCTTTAATTTGTACCACTAGAGTTTGGGTGGTGTATTCAGTGAAGCTTGCTATACATTTTTAACATTATCTAACTTCTTCCTATCACTTTGGCATTTTATTTCCAAATGACCATCCCTTCTACACATGAAACAATTAATATTCCCATTAATAAAAAATTTTATGTGTTTCTTCCTACGATTTTTGAATATAAGAATGATAATATTATTTCTTCTAGGGTTTTTAGATTTTCCATTGAATTCCATTTTTCTATCATTTTTCAAAACCATGAGATTGATATAAAACTCAAACTTCCATTTCTACTTTAAAAGTACATAATAAAATATTTTCAAAACTATTGATGTATCTCATGGATATCACATTTCCAAAACATGTTTTTAAGACACTGAGGAATCACTTAATCTTACATTCATGTTGGATGATAATAAAAAAATAATAACTTGCATGGCATGTAAAATTTCCAATGTAGGTACCCTGCATATTCATCACCATTTTTCATTATATCAAGGAACTCCTTATTAATATTCTTATAATGAAAAAAAATTAATTACTCATGTAAAACCATGTTATTAATATTTTCCTAATCCATGGATTCAATTTCATCATGAACCCTTATATTCTAGATAAGAGTTAACCATTGATCCACTTCACCTAACAGGTTTTAGAAATCTAAAATAACTTTTTCATGTTTCAAAACCTAGAGAACGGAAAATATCTTCTCAGTGGTACTGATCCACTACTCAAAAACTAGTGGGCCAAGAGATATATAGTAATAATTCTGATTTTTCACCATGAAGGACTCAAAAAAATTATTCCATCCTTTTTTCATTACAAAGTCTATCATGATTCATATCTTAAGGAACATGTATGACCATAGAAATGAGATTCTTAATTAAAAATCCCAAAACATTTGGCTAATAAAGAAGAAAATTATTTCATTTTACTCTTTACTTATTATTAATAGATTTAATTTTAGTTACATCTATTAAAGGAAAATGACATTGTAAGAAACAATAATTTTACTAGGGAAAACCTAATCATGAGAAATTACACAATGTTATCTAATACATGGAAATTTTCTTTTAATATAAGAAAACATTTGTTTATCGTAGTCCATTCATATTCCACATCTATTTAAATGTTTCATGATGGTTCATAATGAGTTTTTTAATTTTAAAATAATATCCCATGGTAGTGTCAAACTAAGTGTGTAGCAAGGCCCATTATTATGCACCAGGTGACAAATGAGTCCAGATCAATGCAAAATTTTCATTGTTATTACCCGAAGGTACCTTTTTTATAGATCCACATAAACATGTATTATCCATATAAGGATGTATTTTAATATAAACCACTCTCTATATCGTCCATTACCAAAACTCCAAGAAATTTTCATATACTTTGACTCATCCTTAGACTTATCTATAAAGATATCCTTTAGAATCTAACTAATGTTTTATCATCCAAGATTCCAAAGGATTACTAATCCTATACTCTAAGAGGAATTATAGTTACCTAGTATTTTTATAAATATAAATTAAATCATTTTTTCATTAAGATTCATTATATTACACAAACACATGCATAAGGATCGCAATGGTATAGAACCATTGGAACCATTAAAACATAAACAACTAGTTTATAGGTGAACTACCCCATTTACTAAATTTTTATTCATAACTAAAACTATTATTATAATTAATATTTATATAATAAAATTTATAGGCTAGGAAAATGAAATATAATAAATGTTGAGTTGATATGATAAACATGGGTAAACATAGGAGACACATAAGCATGCCATGTACATAAGGGAATGAGAACATTATCACAACACTTGGAAAATATACCTTTCATATCAAAGATCATAATCTTGAGCCATTAAATAAATATTGGTAGTTAATAAGAAATGAAACAAAATTGAATCAAACAACATTCTATTTGTGAGGATAATAATTCCATAATGCATAGATTTATATCATACACATAAACATTGAAAATTATTTCCATAGAAGTAAAGGCTCGATTTCAAAACTATCATAGTAGAATAAACTCACTCCCCAAACATTTATAGTATTCAAGATTCACTCCAAAAACAAACACAATAGATAAAGTCTATTATTTAATTGGGTTTACTTGTTATTCATGTCATATCTATCTCATCATATACAAAAATTTACCTAATGCATTGGTGGGAGATATAAGTCTCACACATCATAGAATGAAAATAATATACATGTTTTTCAAAATATCATATGATATTTATCACATCATAACCCATGATATGCAATGGGTTTCATTATAATTTCATATTATCATAACCTATGGAAATAGATAGATTTCATAATCATTTCATTATATGATAACTTATGAAAAGAAGTGGGTTTCATAATTATATAATCGTGATATAACCCACATAATATAAATGGGTTTCATAAACATACTTTCATCATAAACATAAACTATATAGTGAAAAAATAATAAGTCGATCATTCGATCAAATCTCCAGTAAATTATAAGTAGAAACTAAGGATGACATCATAAATAGAAAATGATATAGAAATATCACTAGGAAAATTTATTGGGTAAAATATAATTTCTTCTTTGAAATCAAATTTTAAAATATAAAAAGTTTTCAAAACACTTAAAAATAAAAATAAAAATAACATATTATAAATTAATAATATATTATATTATTTCTTATGATCAATGAGAATTTTTTCCATTTCATACAGGTGAAAATAATCATTTCTAACATATTTTCTACAAAATCCCAATGTCCCTTGGTTCTAAACTGACATTCGAATTAAATTAAAAAAAGTAAAAAAATGCATAAATAGTTGAAAATTTATTTAATAATTCATTTTAATTATTTTAAATTAAATTTAAAAAAATCACAAACATTTTTTTGGATGAAAAATGGTTTTTGAAGGAAGAGAGAAATAAATCAATTTTTTTATAAAATAATTCTTTTCAACACTTGAGTATATATAGAGAAGTAAAATGAAGGGAAAACATTTATTCTCAGGACATTACCATAGGATAATAATTTTTATGCATATATTGATATATTTTTTATAAAATTTTGTTACAGGAAGAAATATCATAGACAATCCCAATAAATGATGAGATTTTGAAATAAAATATCTACCACATTTATAACATATAATTGTAATATCCATGAATGAATAAAAAAATTAAAATTCAAATATCATGTGAATACATAAAATCTTGATATTATATCTCAAATTTATTGCACATATTCATTAGTGAATAATATATGTTCATAACATAATGTATGTCTCAAGGAAATAAAATTTAGAGAAATATCTCGTACCTTATATTTCAACATCCATCTTACATGTTCAAAAACATTGTATAATGAATATAAGTTTATTATAAATCTAGAATAGAATAATAGTTATATATATTAGTACATATATGATTTACTTATTATCTTTTATTACCCATTTATTAACAATTCTAGGTTAAAGTCTTGTTTCGGGTAATAACTTCTATCTCTATCATTTTTGAGTTTATTTTTTATTTTTGGTCCTATTAAAATGATCTTTGTTCTATAATATCTTAAATTTTAAACATGATGTAAATATAATACATACTCAGAATATATATTTATAGATTAATCAATAATATTAAAACATAGAAAATGAAATACAATATTCATGGATACAGTAGGTTATAGATACGCATGAACAAAGTTTCCATTTTATTGATTGATTGAATGAAAGAATGATAAATAATATATTAAATCTAATATATATTTTAGATTTTCATTAAACTCATCTTCATTACATTCCAGGTAATGTGTAAATTAATTAAATCACTTTGTGTGGGGGTAGTAGTTCGTTGTACAGACGATCGACGTTAGCACATTCTCATAGAATGCACAATATGAAGTTTTTTGGGATATGAAAAATTAAAAAATCATATCATAAAAAATCATATATTAAAATTTAATTCAATATTATATCCATCCATGAGAGGTGGTTATTTAAAACTAATTAAATTTGTTCACATAGTAGTTTTTTGTCGTACACACGAATGATGATTTCTGATCCCATTTGATGGGAGTGGAGGTGGTTTTAGGACATGAAAAAAATTAACAAAATTTAATTATATTATATATATTGTGGTTATTATGTCATCTTGTTTTAAAAATAATTTAAGGATGTGGTGGGGGAAATAATTTAAAAGGCTTTGTTAGAGGTGTTACCTCTTCTTTGGACAACATCTTTTTCTTTCCACTAAAAGCCTTATCTGGATGGATTTTAAAAAAAACTAAGGATTAATTAATGGGAATATGGGATTAATGAAGTGATGTCGTAATTTCATTTCCTAACCAAAGGGTTTTTTAATTGTGGAGGGGGAGGAGTAGGGTTTCCTTTTATAATTTAGGCGACTGGCATAGTTGTAACTTTAAAAAAGAAAATTTCATACCCACATTCTTATCAAGTGTATAGACTCCAAAATTGATCATTATCTAGTATATATGATATATGGTAATAATAATTATATTACATGGTTTTTTCATAAGTTTAGGTCATTTTTAATACTTATGTATTTAGTTTAAACCCCTCTAGTAAACCCATTTTTTACTTTAAATGTGCTAAATAATTTTTTTTGTTTTCACTATTAATTGTGGTAAAAATTAAGTGAAATTATTATAAAATATAAATTATTTGAATACAAAATTTAAAACCCAAATTGTCAATTTTTTCCCATATTTGGTAATATTACATTCCAAATTATTCCTGCTGGTAGGACGAGAAAGTGGTTTTCCAAAGATAAATGTTTCAAAGTTAGATATTTTATTATAAAAACATTCAAAAAAATGAGTACAATGAAATAAATTGTATTAATTGATATATAATTGAAATAATTCTAATTTTAAACAAAATTTGAAAAAAATGACGATATTAGTTCTTTAAATGAAAAGGTAGATTTCATAAAAAACAACATTTTTCACTCTTCACTGAAAATTTAATCTCTTCAAGAAAATCCCAAAAAATAACACAAATATAGTTTGGAAATTAATATTTAAAAAATGGTGTTTAAATTATGATATTTATTTTTATATGGAGAGAAAATTAATTTCTTTATTTTTCACAATAATAATAAAATATGATTAAATAGTATTTTCAAAAAAGTAAAAAAAATTCTAAAAATGAATAAAATTGTTTATAAATATGCTCATTTACATAAAACCATTATAAACAGTATTTAAAAAGCATTAATTTAACTCATATCACTAGTTATGATGTCTAGGAAATAATTATATTTTTTTAAAGATTAATATTAATAGTTTTTCACAGTTCCATAAAACGTGTTATTTCATATAACACAAGTTATCAGAGAAATTTAATTTATTAAAAAATAAATTAATTTATCAAATATAGAGGAGTAAGAAACACCATTATCATTTATTATGTTCTATATAATGAGATTCACTTTATAGAATCAATTCTGATAACCTCAGCTCTTTGTAGACATATATCCACATAGGCCATCATGAGAGGAGAGTGGTGGATTAGAGTGTGGAATATTTAATTAGTTATACTGGAAATTGTATAAAAATTCATAACATTTTTCACGCATAATGTGTGTTTTTTTGTAGCATGACTTCTTGAATCTGATGCTCAGCTGTCATTGATAATATATATTATATCCTTCAGCAATCAACATGTATATTTTGGGTGGAAAACTGTTCACTACATAATTTTTTTGAATGTTGGGATTCATGGATAGCCAATGTGAAAAATCCATATAAAAAAATATTTTACTATAGTGCCTAGTGATCGATTTATACAATAGCATCTTACAAATCTCTTTCATAATAATTCGTTTGTATACTACATTGAGGTACTAACCCTTTTCTAACATCCTTACTAATTATTCATCTACATATCATATCATCAATTTCATTATGATAACTCCACATTAATGAGATACTTCCTGGAACTCCCCCTCAGGAAATTCATCACTCAATACTTATTCACACACTATTTTGTGCAAATATCCTACATGAACTACTTCTAGAATAATTTTTCCATGAGCTGGTATATTTCCAATATAAATCAAACCATTGTGATTAATCTTTAAAAAACATGAACACTAAATAAACCTCAAAATTGTTATATTAGAGGGTTATTTATAGGATTTGAAATATGTAAACTCTTTTCAAATGTGATTAAATTATTACCATTAACACTAATTAATTTATAAATTCATATATCCTATATGATTTATTACTCATACAATTTGTATGTGAACAAATCATTTAGTAACATTTAAAAATAAATATTAAGAAATCAAAAAATTAATTCCTTTATGACTTATTGATTATTATATATTATGTGTTTTCCAAATCAATTCATCACACTTATTCCAAAATGACCTAATGAAATTTCCATACTCACTTTCCTCTTCTATGATATTGATTTCCTATATTTATAATAATGTTTCATATATAATGTGATAAAGAAATTTATTTTTATATAGAACTCTACCAAACATCAAATATTCATCCAGGCATTCACCAACTAGTGATTGAGAATCCCTAAAAAATATTTACACTCTAAAATTTGGAAATTACAAGAAAACAACTGTGATTTAAATAGTTCATTAATTCTTATGTTAGGCTACCGTTTTTTTAAATTATCTTTCTTATTATTAAATATTATAGAAAAAATATGAAAGGATTGAAAAAAACATAACACAATTCCATTTTTAAACTCAAATCATATTATATCCAGCATTCATGTCACCTAGGAAGAATTGGTATGATGTGGTAACAATGACCACTTGCTTCACCATGAACTTTCATCAATTTTGAAAAAACTAGGTATTCAATAATTAGAGACTCCCATGTAGGGCCTATATACTTTATATTTGTTCATTGTGATGGAACTCCATTACCTATTTCTTCATTAACTATAACTAAACATGATCAGTGGGTGATAAGCCAGATTGGTTCATAAAATATAAGGAAAATGTAATGGGGATGATAATAAAATATTGAGTTTCCACACTCTAAAATTTTATGGAAACATCAAAATCAATGTGGATTACATTATTTTTTCTAGATATACTTATCTATCAATGATTGATTCTTATATTTTTCTTTTTTTAAGGTGGGGAATACAATCCCATCAATTCAGTATCTCTAATAAAAATATGTGGCCAATCAACCTTTATTTTGTATTTATATAAATAAGATTCATATTTTTTTGGATGTGAAATTGAATACAGATTTTTTTTGAGAAAATATAGAAATTAATGTGGTCATTGTGGCCATATCAGTGATGATTTGGGTTTCCATTTATCAAAGATATGGTAGTAAAATTTCATTTATACCGTTTGTGAGAAATTATTTTCTACACTTGGACACTCATATAGATTTATGATATTTTCATGAATCCAGTGATGTAATGATACTAGTTACCATTAAAAAATTTATTGACTAAAAATGTGATTTAATAAAACATTGTAGGTGGTAAGTATTGTGTATCTAATTTATTCCATTAATCTAGTTTACTATTCTTCTCATTTAATCCCATTATTTAAGTACTCTATTGTTTAAAGTCATACTATAAGTAACTATAAAATTTATCCCCATCCAGGGTTTTATTGGAGTCCTATATATAATAGGAAGTAACAGTTGCCATTTTGCGATTTGTTCTGTGAAAGTGTCTTCTTACATAGCCCTATATAGTTAATCAGAACACATTTTTTAGTGTAACATAATAAGAAATTTCATACCATATATTTTCACGAGGAATTGAAAATGGTGGTTACTTTTAAGGCCAAAAAATCATGAATATGTAATGTTCCATTTAGTATTTCTCATTCATGACCATTTATTATAATTTTAAGGACTTATGGATTGGACTACTATTTGAATAATAGTTAACATTGGTTGGAATAGGACTTATTCATTAATAACCCTATATAACCCTATAAATTTGTAACTAGGTGTGGGTGGAAGATTATATGGTTACAAAATGAACCAGTAGAAGTCATATAAATATATGTCTACTCTCCTATACATTGTGATATAGAGAAGGAATGAGGGATATATGGGATAGTCTTTCACAATGTTTAAGGTCCACACAGTCTTATACCCTTTGATCTACTTATAACTATACATGAAACAAAGATGAATTTTTTGGGTCTCACACCTAGTGGGAGAGCTATATAGATTCCTAACCTCTTATATATTTGTAACCATACAAGTAACGAATATGATATAGTATAATATTACACAATTTTGGAGCCCCAATATTTATATTGGTGTGTAATGGTTGATCCTCCTAGGGGAATCCTATGAATATTGTTTAGATGAAATAAAATACCCAATAGTTTTAGTTTGATATCTTATGGTCACGTGTTTTACATTTCCCCACAATTTAGATCTATGTAGTGGAATTTTTTCATATAATATTAATTGACGGAACATTGATGTATATGTTTTGAAATTTAGTCATAATAAAATATTGAATGGGGATTATTTATGGGCTTCCATTTTTTTATACTTTAGTGACGTTCAAGAAGAATGTATTTTTGGGAAACAAAGAGAACTATCATGACTACAAAATAATAGATAAACGGGAAAAGTATATTAACTCAATGTGGAGTTCATAAGTATTATGACCCAATTCTTATTTTTATTACTTAGAAATATTCATGGTGTGACTATTGATTTTTCATCAGTTTCATTGATGAAAGATAATGGGTCAAAAAGAATACATGAGACCACAATTTTCTGATTATCCAAATCATGGGTGCGTGGAGGATCCCATATGATATTGAATATTTAAATAAAGTCAGAAATTAATTAAATAATCCGTAGTTTTTTATAAAATTTATTCTCTTTATAAAGGAGAATAATTCATGAAATTTATTGTATTTAATGATTCATGTTAATGAATAGTACACTAGGAATTATTTTTTTAGCAATACCAAACAAAGGTGCCTCTCATGAACCTCTTAAAAAAATATCCTCATAGACATTGGTTCACAAAGTTACCCGATGTGTGTGAATTCCTAATCAGGATTCATGGGTACCTCTTCTCAAAAGAGCCTCAAAGGTGTCACTTTCTGAAGGAGACCAGTGGGAATCACTTCTTGTAGTACCCATACAAGTATCTCTTCATAAATAAAAAAAATAACAATCCTTGACCTTCATTATTCAATTATTTTTATATTTTTAATTATTTTTACCCCCATATTTAAATTTTGGGCCAAACCTATTTTAAATTTTTAAATTTTGGATTTTCTTCTAAGGTGAACGATTTGTAGAAGCTTTGTGAAAATATTGTGAGAGCATATATATTTCATACAAAGAGGACCGCATGACCAACACATGGTTTCCCTAATATTGAGCCATGTTCATATGAGGTTCTCCTTGTTATATAGTAATCAGTTTGTTGTTGGTGAAATGTTTGTCTAACCATACAACCAAACCATGTGATCTTTCCGATCCTAAAAAAATTAAATAATAACAATAATAATAATACCCTATTTATAATACCCTTCTCCCCCATGCATAATTTAACTCTACCCTCCCATACACTTGCGAATCACAAATTTCTCTATGAGACCCATCATCCACACATACTACTCCTCCCTTTCCATGGTTTATTGATATCACCTCATCTAATTTTAGGTATGTTTTCCATTGTAATTTTACATCTCAATTCCATTTTATTTTATTCTTGATATTCATCTATCCCTTGAGGTTTTCAAAACCTAGTTGAACCCAAAGCCTATTTTTTTGTTTATTATGTTCATTCTTGATGTCTTTGGTTCTTGACCCCAGATTATGGTCGGTTAATTCGATGACTTTATATGGTATCAAGTTCTTTATCATTTTTTGGTAGGGTTTATTTCATTCTTATAATATGGAATAATTTTAATTATTAATTTTTTTGTGTAGTTTTTTAGGACGGTTTGGACCTCTATGATATAGATTCAAGACACTACTTTACAGGGAAGACATGTTTTGAGGAGGATACCCTATTTACATTCCTTTAAATTGATTGGATTGGTTTCTTCAGTGTGTTTCTTCATTATGATATAATGTAAATTATTCAAAAAAAATGTTATGATTAATAGAATTTGTCTATTTTATGATTTATAAACCTTCCTCATATTTTTACAATGGATTTTCATTATTAAAACATTTTTTCATTATTGTTCTAAAATTTCATGAAACCTAGGTTATTGATTTGGTTTCCAAATGGTTTTTATCATATAAATTGGTAATTCTAATGATGTTTTGTCCATTTATCTAGTTTCCTATATAGATATAATGTAATTTTTTATTTATAATGATCTTGAAAATATATTTAATTCTCTCCATCCTTTTGACATGTGATTTATATATATATATATAAGTATCTACTTTTTTGACATTATAAGAGGTCATGTAAAGAATTGAATTAGGTCAAAGGATATATATATAAATATAAAGATTTATATGTGCATAAGTTTAAAAATGGATTTTGAATATGAAAATATTTGGATATAAAATGGTTTTTAAAGGATCATTTTATATTACAAATATTGTGTCTAAGTTAGATCATTGAAAACATGGTTTAATTTTCCTGGGGTTTCTGAATTTAATTTTGAAACTAATTATTTTTTAATTGAAATGATTTTTAATATGAAAATTGAATAGGAATGTTTCGTATATTTTATTGATTTCTAAAAAGTATGACACCTCGATGGATACACTAAATTGTAATTGGGAATTTCCATTTCCACATGCCAGAAGGTAGGATAGGAAAATATTGCAATTCTTGATTATTCTCGATAATAATGTTCTAAGTGAAGGTCTCCCCCATTTCAACCTTTTTGTAAATATATGGGATCCTATGAATAATAGTGAGAGTTAAAATTTTAGATATATAAAAGTAAATGTTTTTTTCTAGGTATCATTTCACTAGTATTTTTTGAAATTAATTGAAAACCTTATATTTATATATTTATATTTTTTAAGATAAATTAAATTTTTTAAATATTAAAGGTAGGTATTATGGTATGGATTCCATTTTAGAGTCCCTAAAAATGTATTTCTTAATCATATATATTACCATTTTTAGTTTTAGGTTCCATTTATATTATATTATAACTAATTAATATTTTTTTTCGTTCAAAGGTGAACTGTATAATTACATGGTGGTAGGTGTGTTTTTAGTTTATATTTATTTAAGTTTTTTTCACATTCGGTACTTATTATTTCACTATTTTCAACATTTTTTGGTGTCAATCTATTTTGGTGACTGAGGACAATAATTTTATTGTTGTCTTTCCCTTATAAAGGATAGAGACTATAGTGGTGAATTAGATTTTTAGTAAACGTTGATGTTTACTATATTCCTAGTCTTTGAATAGGTTGTATCCAATTTTTTATCTATGATCTTTTGATGTGTGTATGGGTCAAGCCATAATTTTAATTATTTTACTTGAAATGTTTTATTAATTATATATTGTGAGAAAATATTACCAAGTAGTGTTTCCAAGATTTCAATGATATTATTGTCACCTGGGGGGATTGTGGAGGCCTTATGGATTTTTTGTGAGATTTATTAATCATCCAATATGGGGATGAATTTGGTTAATTCATAAAAAAACAATCTCAGAGGAGTATTCGTATTCTTTAATGCGTAAGAAAATTGGCACTCTCATAAGTAGAACATGTTATTTGGGATGTATTCTTAATGGAGATAAGATCATCTGAGATCAAGATTTATGTTATGGGTCTATTCTTAATCACTAAGCTCATTATGAAATGTTATTTAACATGGGATCTTGTGGTATTGATTTTGATTAAAGGAATTTAATTATTATGGTTGAATCCGGAGTTGTGTTGGTGGTACACGGTGAGATCATATATATTGCTAACATATGTGATTCCTATGTTCATCGTTTAATGTCACTCTTATTAATAGTTTCATGGTTGCAACGTTGTCCTATAATCCATTAAATCAATTTATGCATGGGAACTCGTCCCTTGTTAGTTGGTTTTATTTTGTGTGTTATTAGTAAATTGAGTTATTACTTGAGTTTAATAAAGGGGTTTGTATTTCAAATTGGGATTAATGTAATGATTTATGATTATAAAAATAGTAATATGATTGTTTTAAAAAAATTATTATGTTTTTAAAATTAATTTAAAATTTTAATGGTTGGATTTTCTATGGGTAAATGTTCTACAAAAGGATTTATATGGTCATTGTATCAGAAATACATTTTTTAAATAATGGAAACATAGTTTTGAAAATTTTAAAGTGAATTTTATAACGAAATTTCCAAATAAATTGGCTCTCCTAAATTTTTAAAATGGTTTAAGTATTGGAATCGCAATTTAAAATATGATTGATTATGAGATACTTTTTTTAAAAATGTTTTTAGGAGACTTTTATTTAATTTTTTGTGTTGTGTGGTTTTCCATGTGGGGTCTAAAATTTATAATTTCTAGTAATGTATTAAATAATTATTTTGAAAATTCATTGAGATAAATATAGTTGGATATTTAAAATGGTGTGAAATTTTTTCAAGGTATATTTTTCAAAATGATTCTTTACCATTTATATTCAAATATTTATAATTTTAAAGTTAATAGAAAATGTTTTTTCAAGATTATTTTTATGGTGAATTGAGTTATTAGTTTTAGATTTTAATTCATATTAGTACCTACATATTTTGATTTTAGTAGCATGCTTTAATGAACTCAGGAATCATTTTATTCTATGTATACCCTATGAAATTTATGATGAATAGAGGATTGTTGGTCTCAAAGACGTCTTCCTCTTTTTCTTGGAAAATATAAGTTCTAGGGATTTGTGTTGGACACAATTTTGAGGTTTGAACTTTGATACATCTAGGTAAATATGGTTTTGAGGGAATTTAGAGTTTTCATTTTCCTATGAATTCCCATCAATAATTCCTTATTGTGTGATGATTGTTTCATTTATAATCTATATTAATGAGGTGTATTCCTCAATGATGGTATCACATTAAGGAATATTAAAAACATATTGGAGTGATTAGGATGATAGTAATGGTTTATTTGTTTCATTTAATCAGTTGGATTCATTGGTTGTAGGTGTTTAGATAGATAATATCATATAATATTCCCTTGATTGAAGACTAGGGACCACATTGAACTTATTGAGGCATGACTAACTGATGAGTCCTCAGTTTTATCTTTTCATTATACTCAGAACAGTATGTCTTAGTAATCCTAATTATGGGTGGTATTTCATCAATTTCATGGTTTTACCATGTTTTAAGTTTCTTGGGTGTTTCCATGATTAAGGTGTCTTGAATATTTGAAAATAGTGTTGAGGATGGTTGGGTGTGGGTGATTTGTCTTAGGAGCTTTATATATTTTCCCTATTTCTTACTTAATTTTGTTTTCTTAGTTTTCAATATGAATTTAATATCTAAGATAGGATTTATATTTTATCTATTTTTGGTTTCCATTTCAGTGGCCCTAATTTTTGATATAGTAGACTCCATTTTAATTTCACTCTTATATGTATTTTGGTTTTTATATAATTATATTGTATGGAAATTCTTAATTTTTCTCTTGTGATGTGGTGGTTTTTATAAGCTCTCAAATAATTTCTTATTGCACTTGGATATCATTATGACTCATGAGTTCACTCCATCTTGGGAAATCAATGTTTAACTAGAGTCCAAATATATTGGTGATAACACTAAATAAGGGTTTAATGGTGAACCTGGTTTTAGGCATTCTTGATGGGGGCAATTTCATAATCTTGTCCAATTGAAAAAAACCCATATTGGTTTATTTGGCTAAGAATATGGGAACTATGACATGTGATAATGTAGATCCTAAATAGAACATGATGTTCCCGTTAGTGGTCTCTTTTGTAGGGATTAAGGTGTTCATTATTTTGAGTTTTGTTTAGAAAAATAAGTCCATAATTATTTGTAACAATTAAGAATTGAATGATTTCGTTTTTGAAAATTAAATGTGACTATTTCTATATCAGGTGCTCAGACGATGTGCTGTTCGGAGGCCTGGTGCGACTAGAAGAAACCATCAAAAAATATTATGCTTTAAATAGCATGAGTGAGTGGTTTTCTTGAAAATGTGAAACAACAAAAAAATGGGTTCCCAAATCAGAAATATTAGGGCACTTATGTTTTAAGGATGGTGGGTTTACCCTAGGCATGACATAAGTTTAGTCAGCGTAGACATCTAGTGAGAAAACCTGAAAATGGAATAACCATAAGTAAAATTATTAAATAAAATTATTTTATTTTTCAAATCCCTATAACTCAAAAATGGTGAATCAGATAAAAAAATCTAAGACCACCATTGAGATCGTGAGGGTATGCTTTCCATAGGGAGAGCATGACACTGGCCGTCGTGAGTCAAAAGTGGAAAGTAGTTTTTGGCCATATATAAAATAATTGAATAAAGTTATTTTATTTTCAAATCCTTATACCTCATAAACGGTAACATGGATTGGAAATACAAGTGTACCATTGAGTTCAAGAGGGTATTCTTCCCTTATGTGGAGCCTAACACCACCCAGCATGGGACGGCTGTGAATGTTAGTTTTGGGGACATAACCATAAATAAAATAATTTAAATAATTTTTTTTATTTTTGAATCCTCATAACTCGCAAATGGTAACTCGGATTAAAAATCAAAGACCATAATTAAGTTCATAATGAGATGTTCTTATTAAGTAGTACATTACCTTGAATTATGAAGGATAAGGGAAAAAGTTATTTTTTAGACATTTTATAGAAAAATAACATAAACTTAAAAAGTTTATTTTATTCAAAATTGTTTCACTGAAACGCTTCGACGAGCAGACTGTTTCATTCCATAAATGGAACCGCATAATGATGCATCAATGTAAAGTAATAGAATCATTGTTTCATAAATGAATCAACATAACGGTGGTGAATCAGCCTAAGAGAAATGTTGCGACGTGATTTCCCCATTTAATAGGATGATAGGAATTAGAGATCTGATTTAGATCTTGAAAATCCCTCTATGTATATGAAGAAAAACTCACCAATAATGAACAACAACAAATCAAAAATGGGCAATGATACCCTTTGGGTGAAAATTAGAACTAGATATTGACGGACAACAATGAATGATCATCCTCAAGAAATTTCATTTCCCAAGTAGGGGTTTAATTATAAGTGAATTTCTTTTGTTCGATGTTCTTGGTTTTCAGTGACAAACACAAGACATCCCATGAATATGTGACCCCCAGATAGATCACCAATATGGGAGGGTTTTATCTTAGGGTTTTGGATGGGGAAAATTTGTGTTAGAAACTTAATCTCCCCATCCCTAATTTCAAAACTCTAACGTGAAGGAATCGGGCACACACGAACAAGGCCCCGATTTCTCTATATTTGGGCGTTTGTGTGTTCTTCAAGACCAGAACCATGGATCCACTGAAATGTGACCTCGAGGTTGAATTAGGGATGGAGGAAACCCAAGAAGTCTGAAAGCATAGATGGTTAGCGAATCAGACCACCGAAGTGGACCTAGTGGCATGTGGAAGACACCATTGGCACATGGTAGTGGGAGGGGGCGCACCTCGAAGGCACAATGAGGTAGAGGAGGCTATGGACCCTAGTCATAGCAGTGATGCATGGTGGAACTTCCCTGGCGCCACGTCGGAGAAGCGGCCCTCAGACACATGTCGGGGCATGTGTAGGACGTGGTCCATGTGGGAACGCGTACCGAAGGAAGCGGTCGACTTATGCTAGCTGTGTGGTGCCACAGATTGGGAAATGTGTCGGAGGAGCTGACCGTCAACACAATCTCTGGAACGCAGGTGGCATGCAGTCCACTCAGGACCATGTCCAGACATAAGGTGTCCAGCGTCAACCTACATGAACAGGATTGTTGGATGGCCCGGGCTGGATGAGATGCGGCCTACCAATGCAGTCCGAGATGTTGGAACAAACCGGGCCATAGGGCAGCCCGAGTACGGGAGTAATTGGTCCACCAGTGCAGGTCTGCCTGAATGAAACCTGGTTATTGGGATACCAAGTAGGATGGACACACGACCAAACAAGGCCAGGTCCAGCAAGGCCCAATGGGACTGGCCTTTTGGCCAGGCCGAACCAGGCCATCCAAGTCACACCGGGTCAGGTCAGGTCATCCGAAAACATGTCTGGTCACGCAGGACCCCTAGGATGGGTGGGTTGCGTCAGTCAAACCGAGTCCAGATGCAACCATCCATGTTTACTAAAATTCCAATATCATTAATATTAGGCATTGGATTGACACATCGTCTAGGGAGTTGGGACCCATGTGATGGGACGGTCTTTTGGAAGTACTCTATGCGAGATTCCGTGATAGTCGAGTTACAATATATGGATTGATGAGTAGATTCTTCCTAAATCAAGAACACTGGAGACCAGAAATCCTACGGCAGGAAGTGACATGAAAGATGAGATGAGAATACCTTAGTGGTTCATCATACAAGCGTACCTCAGTTGTTCAGCATACGAATGTACCGTAGTGGTTTTGTAGAAGAGTTTACCATAGTGGTTTACTATATGAGCGTACCTGGGTGTTTTTGCAGATGATCATACCTCAGTGGTTTAGTATAAGAGTGTACCTTAGTGGTTCAGCATACAATAATACCTTAGTGTTTAAGAAAACGAGCGTACCTCAGTGGTTTAGCAGATGAGTGACCCTCAGTGTTTCTTTTGCCAACTATGCCTCAATGGATTATTGGGGATGAGTCCCACAGTAGTACAAGATGAATCAGCTCTACGACTGATAATATTACTTTCTATACTTTCTGTTATACCCGATGTGAGTTTTCTTTCATTGTGGTATTGCGTTGTGGCCTTTCTTTTTTGTCTTTCCTTTTTAGTTTGGGGTCCCTACTTTGTATTGGGTTACTCACCCATACACAAGCTTCTCATGAACATGCTGTGTCCCATGCTCGTGATCAACACTTCAATAGAGACCATGGGGGTCCAGGACTTGGTGGTTCTCAATGAGATGGGATGGACAAGATTACTTCTATGGCTGCAAGCAATTACCCTTCACCTACACTTCAGATAGGGTCTCGAGTAGATGTACTATGGTTGTTGTACTTTACTTTTTTGTTTTGGTCTTTTATTATATCCCATTTTTTATTTTTATTTTGTACTCTACATTTAGTAGATGTCTTAGTGACATTTTTGGTTTACTTAGGGTTTATCTTTACGCAGTTTGTGTTGTGTGGGTGTGTACAAGTTTAAATGAAATGCCTTCCCTTTTTGGGATATTTTGTCTAAATTCCAGTAGCCATCCCCTGGCCTATGGAAGGGAGGCTTGGGGTATCCATGATATGAGCCATGGGGGATGGGTCATGAAAAAGTGTTTTTGAAGTAGGTCGATCCTACTAGAAGAAGTAGGAGTCTAAATTTTTTATGTGGAAATAGTTTTAGGTGTCTCAATTTTGGCTTCATGTCCAGTGAGTCTAGTGTTGGAGTGTCAGCCAATGTATCCATACACCAAGGCCTAGAATTTTGATTTCTGATCTAGTACTTGAAAACACTAGTTGCATTCATCTTAGGGTGTTTTTATCATGATCTTTTTGAGTCATAGTTGGATCACTAGGTATAATTTATATATTGTGGTTCATCTTGATACATGTAGAGATGCCTCCAAAAAGACAGCCATCCAGTATTCCAGTGTGTGACCATGAGGATGGTCTATAGAGAGATGAAGACTTTGTACAAGGACCATTTCCTGAGATGGAACCTTCGGGTGGTGACACATCGATACCACCACCCATCAGTCTGTAGTTACTAATGGCGCTACTGGAAGAGAATTCTCATGGGCTCAATTCCATACAAAATCTATAGAGATAGAGTCATCTTAGATTTATGGGAGTGATATATCCTTAGACCTTTGAGGATTGGCTGGAATTGGGGAAGCGAGTCTTCCTCCTAGTGACAATTCCACTTGACCAGATGGCAGTTCTAGCTGCAAGCCTTCTATAGGGCTGAGTGGGGAGATGGTGGAGTTTGACCATCCAGCCACATGAGTAGTTATATTTCGGAATTAATTCGTATCCTAGGATAACACCGATATCTACATCTATATATCTAATGGCTCTTGGAGACCTCCGATAGTCAAGGGTACTAGAGGAAGGGGTTTATAAGGACTAGTGTTTCACCGTGGGGAGTCCCAGTGTTGTTTTTCATGAATGAAGACGAAATCACTAGGTTATGCATGTACTTCCAACACCTGAACTAGGTTACCTTGAAGAATAATTATCTTAAACAAAGGATTTATGACCACTTATATCAAACTAAGGGAGTGAGATAGTTCTCGAAGATAGACCTCAGATTAGGTTATCACCAAATTCAAGCACGAGATGAGGACATCTCGAAGACGGATTTCAGATTTATCTATGTTCACTATGAGTACTTAGTGATTTATTTTGGCACGAAGAACTCCCCAAAAGTGTTCATAGGACTCATGAAGAGTATCTTCTAGCTGTACTTATACTGGTTTGTATTTTTTTTATTGATGACATCTTAGTGTATTTAGCATCTGAGTAGGAGAACACAATACGCCTAAGGATGGTTCTGGACACACTCTAAGAGCCCCAGCATTATAGAAAACTATTTATGAATGAATTTTGGATGTGAAAGTTTCAATTTGTGGTATGTTTCATATTAGAGGCAATAGTTTTAGTGGATCAAGCAACGATCGAGGCAGTGCATCTTTTGGAGCCACCTTAGAGCATTACCAAGGTGTGATGTTTACATGGGTTGGCTGGGGACTATTAGATGTTTTTTCTCAACTTCTCTAGAGTTGTAGTAAGAATGATCACATTGATGAAGGAAGAAAACCCCTTTATATGGATAGAACGATGCTAGAAGATCTTTCAGCAGCTAAGGAAGAGCTTCAAAAGTGTTCCTATCATTAGGTTAATAGTGGAGGGAACTAACTACATAGTGTTATGTGATGCATCCAAAACCGGTATTGGTTGTGTCCTGATGCAGGGGAAAGAAGTGATTAATTATGGCTCATGAATTTTGAGACCGCATGAGCATAACTATGTGACTCAGGATCTTGAGTTGGTAGTGGTATTTTTCACCCTAAAGATGTGATGACACTGAATTATTGGAGGATGATTCATCATCTACATTGAAAACATGATTCTAAACCATATATTTTCCCAGAAGGATCTTAATAAGCGACAATGACATTGAATAATGTTCATCAAGGAATGTGACTTTGAGATAATCTATACTTCTGGGAAGGGAAATGTGTTGAAAGATGCTCCGAGTAAGATAATGAGTTCACAACTACTGAATGAGGCCTCAGAAAAGGTGCTCTCACTTCAGATATACCTTGTGGATAGAGATGAGGTATCTTATCTTTAGTCGATGGTAATTATCCCTTCACTCTTATAGTGAGATAGGGAGGCGACACTCATAGATGTCCTCTATGAGACTACATCTGCCTAGATGACCATAGGGCATACCCCAGATATATATTAAAAAGGTGGGGAGAATGTCATCCTTTCAGAGGACACATCGTAGTACCAGTGGAGCTGTAGGATGAGGTGTTCAGGGAGTTCCATACATCCCCTTTGACGGTACAAATATGTGCAGTGAAGATGTACTAGAGCCTCCGACATTAGTACGGGTGTCAAAAGATGAAAAAGAAATTGGCAGAGTTTGTCTCAAGATACCTCACATGTCAGCAAGTGAAGGCTAAGCATCAGGTTCTAACAGGTTTGATATAACTAGTAGAGATATTGGTGTGGAAGTGGGATGGGATATCAATAGACTTCGTGATGGGCTTACCATGTATGCCAAGTGTCATGATACCATCTGGGTGATCGAAGACCGACTCACCATGTCAGCCCACTTCTTACCCATTCGAGAGTAGGGTTCCTTAGAGATCTTGAGACACATCTACATGTAGGAGATTGTTCGACTCAATGGAGTCCCATGTTCATTAGTCTCAGATCATGATGCATGCCTTACATCCCGGTTGTGGAAGTGATTACAGAAGGCATTTGGGACTCAACTAGGCTTGAGAAAAGTATTTCACCCATAAAAAGATGGTCAGATATAGCAGACCATACAGACTTTTGAGGACATGCTTCAGGCTTGCATTCTTGATTTTGGTTGCAGTTTGGAGGACCACCTACCACAGGGGGCGTTTTCATACAACAACAACTACCACTACACCATCAGTATGGCGTCGTTCTAGGAACTATATAGACAACCATGACAGTCACCATTATGTGGGACAAACCTAGGGGAGTCAACACTCATGGGTCTAGAGATTGTACATTCTACCACTGAGAATCTGTGAGTCATCCGAGAGTGGATAAAGATGGCATAAAGCCCACATAAGTAATATGTTATTATATGACTAAGAATCTTTGTGTTCGAATATGGGGGACACATATTTCTATGGGTATCTCCTCGAAGAAGGATACATATATTTGGATAGGGAAACAAGTTATCTGTGAGGTTCATCAGACCATTCCTCATACTGCAAAGAGTGGGAAAATTGGTATACCACCTGGATCCACTACCGTTGTTAGAGAGGGTGCAGGATATCTTCCATGTATCATAGCTGAGGAGATACGCGCATGACCCTTCACACTTCATCGACAAAAATGAAATCGGGATTAACGATGGGGTGACATTTTCATAGTACCTAGTGGAGATAGTAGATCGACAGGAGAGGATCCTTGATAGACGGTTGATTCCTCTGGTACATGTCCATTGGAAGCATGAGAATCTCTTAGATATCCTATGGGATAGAGGGGCTAAAATTCATGCTCAATACCTCCATTTGTTTAATTATCCCTTGTTTCAGCTTACGAGGATGTAAACCCCTAAATGTGGGAGTAATTTAATACACCATAATTCCATGAATTGTTTTTAGAAAATTAAATGAGAATATCTCAAGCCCAGGAGATAAGAGGGTGTAAAATTCTGAGGCCCGGAGTGCCGGAAAGGATCCATAAAAAAATATTCTATTTTAAATTGTACGCGTGAGCAGTTTTCCTGAAAAAGTTCAATAACTATTAAACGGGTGCCTAGATAAGAAATCTAAGGGCACCTTTTCATTTAAAATGGTGGTTTTATAATAGGCATGACTTATGTTTAGTCGGCACATGCCTCTAGTGAGAAAACAAAAAAATGGCATAACTGTAAATAAAATTATTTTGTTTTTCAAATTCTTATAAGTCATTAATGGTGACTCAAATTTAAAATATAACATAAACATTGAGCTCATGAGGGTATTCTTTCCTTATTTAGAGCCTAACATTGTCCAGTGCTGGTCAATAGTGGAATGTACTTTTTGCCGTAAATAAATTAATTAAATAATGTAATTTTACTTTTAAATCCTTATAACTCATAAATGGTAACTCTGATTGAAAATAATAGAGTACCTTTGAGTATTTGAGGGTATGGTTCCTTTAGGAGGATCCTAACTTCATTCATCATGCACTGGGACGAAAATTTTGTTTTTTTGGATGTAACTGTAAATAAATTCATTTAAATAAAAGTTATATTATATTTGAATCCAAATAACTCACAAATGGTAACTCAGATTAAAAATCCAAGACCACAATTGAGTTCATATGGAGATTTTATACTTAATAAGGACATAACCATGACCAGTGTGGGTTGAGGGAAAAAATTATTTTATCAGACAATTTAAGGAAAAATAAAATAAACTAAAAAAGTTTATTTATTTGAAATTATTTTACTACAATGTAGCGATGAGATGATTGTTTCATGGCATAAATGGAACTTCTTAAAGATGCTTCAATTAAATGTAACAGAAATGATGTTTCATAAATTAATCAGTGTAATGGTGATGAATTGGCATAACAGAAATGTTGTGACCTGTTTTCCCCATTTAATGGGATAACATGAATTAAAGATCGGATTTGGATTGTGCAAATCCCTCTGAGTCTATAAAGGAAAGCACTCCAACGACGAACACCATCGAATCAAAAAGCGGCGAAGATTCCCTTTGATAGTGAATTAGAACCAGATATTGACAAAAAATGAAAAATTATCAACCTCAAGAAATCTATTTTCCTAGGTAGGGGTTTAATTATAAGTGAATTTATTTTGTTCCTTGTTCTTGGTTTTGAGCGATGAACGCGGGTCAACCAACAAACATGTGACCCACAGATCACTTTAATTCTTAGGATGGATTGATAATAGTGTTTAATATCTATATAATCCATGTTATAAACTTAATATCCCCATCCCTTATTTCAAAACTCTAATGTAGAGGAATCAGGATGACATAAAAAAGGCTTTGATTTTTATGTTGTTCAGAGTTCATGTGTTTTTCATGACTGAAACACCAAATCAATGGAAATGAAACCTTGAGGTCACAAAAGGGATGTGGGAGAACTATGAAGTAAAAGGGAATAGATATTTTGATAATCGGACCACTAGAGAGTACAGGGTGGCCTGCGGTGGTGGATGTAGGAAGGAGGTGGTGTGCCTAGATGGGGCACCGAGGCAATGGAGGTCGCGGCGGTGTGGCATGGTGGCACCGCTCGGGCACCGCATTGGAGGAGTGGCCCAGCGACGCGGGCCACGTCAAACATGTGGAACATGGTCCACTAAGGACTATGGTATGGTAGGAGGAGGTTAGTGTCAGTCGGCCGTGTGGCGTAGTGAACCGGGCTGATGGGCAGCACTCGCTGGAGGAGAGCCGACCTGCCAATGTGGGTCAGGCCGTCATAATCAACTAATCCACTGGTTGTCTCATCGTGGGAGAAACGAGTCCACTATTTCGGGTCAGACCGGATGAAATTGGGTCACCGGGGGACCCGGCGAGCTAGACCCATGGCTGAACTAGGCCGTGTCCAGCAAGGCCCAATTGGCCAGACTGGAACGGGATAGCCAGACCCAATCGTGTCAGGTCAGGTCGACTAAAATAGGCCTGGTCATGCGGGACCCCTCGGCCGGTTTGGTTGGGTCAGGTCATGAGGGACCCCCAGGCTGGTTTGGTCGGGTCGGTCTAACCAAGTTGGACTAGGACTAGAGGCATCCAGCCCCTGTTAACAAAAACGCTAATATCTTTTAAATCGGGCATCTAGTTGACGCGCCAGTTGTGGCATTGGGACCCTTGAAATGGGACGGTCCTTTAGGATTACTCAATGTGAGATTCTTTGACAGTTTATTTAGGAATAATGGCCTGGGTATTAGATTATCCGAGAATAAATCACACTAGAGTGTAGGAATCCTACAGCTAGCTGTGACGTGAAAAATGTGACCAGCATACCTTAGTGGTTTAGAAAACGATCGTACCTCAGTGGTTCAGCATACAATCATACATCATTGGTTCAGAAGACGAGCATACCTTAGTGGTACACTAGACAAGCATACCTCAATATTTAGTAGAAGATCATACCTGAGTGGTTCAGTAGATGAATGTACCTCCTTGGTTCAGTATATGAGCATACCTCAGTGGTTCAGCATACGAGCATACCTTAGTGGTTTATAATGCGAGTTTACCATAGTGGTTAAGTAGACAAGCTTACCTCAGTGGTTCGGCATATGAAAAAACCTAAATGTTCTACTAGAGGAGATGACCTTAGTGTCTTATCAGGGATGAGTCCCTCAATAGTACAAGACGAATCATCACTTTGACAGATAATCATACTTTCTATGATTTGAGTTATAACTGGTGTGAGTTGTCTTTCTTTGTGGTATTTATTTTTGTTCTTGCTTTTTCGTCTTTCCTTCATGGTTTTGGATCTCTAATGAGTATTGGGTTACTCACCAAGGACAGGCTTTGGCCACACATGTCATGTCTCGTGCAGGTGATCAACACTGCGATGGAGACCTTGGTGGTCCTGGACTAAGTGTTTCCCAGTGAGATGGGATGTACGAGCACACTTCTATGGCTACAGGTATCTACCATTCATATACCTTTTAGGTAGGGTCTCCAATGTATGGACCATGGCAATAATACCTTTCTATTGTGGTTTTGGGCTTGTATTCAGGCCTCGTTTTACATTTCAGTTTGTATTGTACCTTCATTAGTTGTATTGGTGACAGTTGTGGTTTACATAGTGTTTACCATTCCATATTTTTTGATGTGTACATGTGTACAGGTTTAAAGTAAGTTTGTTCCCGTTGGGATATTCATTCTTGGTACTAGTCACTAGCCCATGGCCTATGGAAGTAGGTCTTGGTGTAGTCACCCTATAGGCCTTGCGGGGTAGGTCATGACATTCTTAATTCTCTTGTTTTGAAGTTTTTGTTCCCAGATAACATTTTTTATTAATAATACGATTCATTTTTGAGGATGATCTCTTATGCTCTTTTGATATTTATGTGTTTTAGGTTTTGAAGGGAATGTGATTGTTTGTTATACAGTCTTTAAGATTCCAGGTCTCATCTTGAGTATTATATTTTTTACCTTGTCATGATAAAACTAATCACATTGAACTTTCTATGAGAAGAAAGTGTCAGGTTGGGGGAATTATCACACCACAACCATAATTTATCAATTATTTTAATTTATTTCATTTTTCTTAGCCAATTTTTTAATATTATGTGTAACCATTTTTATATTTAAAAATTTGGAATCTTATTCATAAAAGGAATGGGTTTCACATGGATAGTGGAAACCTTTCCCAAAGTAGGAAAGTGAATCTATATTTATTATAGAGATGAATACATGGCTTGAATAGGGTACTCAAACCATGAAACCCTAACCATTAGATGTTCTCCACATCTAGTATAGAGTGCATGTTGGTCATATAGTTTAGCCAACCATGACACCAAACAATTTGAATTATTAAAAAAATTAAAATAATAACAATGTAATTATTTTAATATTACCCCTTTACATGATCTCACACCCCCTCCAACTCATGTTCATCGTACTTAGCTCCAAGGGAGCTCTTAGTCATTCATCCTCCCCTCCCTTGTCATGGTCTCGAACTGCCACCTACTCTAATTTTGTATTTGTTCATCATGGTAAGGTCACCTCTACTTTTCTATTTATTTTATTCTTAATATAATTATTTATCTTGTAGTTTTCATGACATAATTTTTCCATAACCTAATTTTGGGTATTTCATTTAGTGATTATTGATTTATTTGGTTCATGAGCCCTTATTAAGGACAGTTCTTTTCACGACTGTTGTATGTAGTGATTTATTCATTAGTTTTATGTATTGGTTCTTCCATTATTCTTCATTTTACATTTATTAATTTGATCATTTGGTATTATCTATTTCCTTTTTTTCTTTACGGTTTTGTGGACCCCCATGTGGTGGTTTCTAGCCACTATTTCCAACAATGATATATTTTTATGATCCTCGATGTTGAAATCCCTGATTTCTTGGTGGTATTAAAATGTGATTAAATTATATTATGAAGTAAATATATTATAAAAAGTTATCATTAAAATGGTTGGTTTATTTCATGATTTCTACACTTTTTTATATCAATTCTATGGTAATTTATTATTAATTTTTTTTTTGATATTTTTTGAAATTCCTGGCATCCTATGTGATTGATTTGGTTTATAAATTGATTTTATCATATAAATTAGGAATTAAAATTATTTTTTTATAACCATTTAATATAAATTAATATTGTGTTCAATAATTTGTAAAGTTCTCAAAAAATGGTATTGATAATCTCTAAATTTATTAAATATGACTTATACATGTATCCATATATATATATGTGTGTGTTGTGTATCATATTTGTGTATATTACACACAGACGAGTGAAAAAGTGCATTGGGTAAATTAGTATTTATATATAAATATATATATTGAGGTGCATATGTGTCTTATTATGAATAATGAATATGAAAATAGAAAATATTTTGATTGAAAATAGTTCTCAAATGATAAATGTATATTCTATAAACTAAGGACAAGATTGAACTATGAAAACATGTATTGATGGTTCCATGGGTTTTGAAATTGAATTATGAAGAGAAATATGTTTCCTTGGAAATGATTTTAGATCCTAAAAATTATAAGGTTTGGTGGGTACCATCATATGATTTCTAAAATGGAGTAAACATATATGGGTACTACCCTTTATAATGGGGAATTTACTTTGGTGTGTGTTGGGAGGTGGTAGAAAAAATATATTAATGTATGAACAATCTCAATTGTGATTCTATAGAAGATGGCCTCCTCACCTTCCCCCATTTTCAATATCCATTAGATCCTAGAAGTCCAATTGAGTGTTATTAAGTGGGTTCTATTTAGTTCTATTTAGATGAATTATATCCCTATAGTGGGGTAAGGCATTGTGGGATGTTTCATCGGTGAGGTTAGTTGAGAGGGACATTGTTTTGTATTGGCTACAAATCACATTTATAGGATGATGGATGGTTCTAAAATAAGAATGGATAGGGTCTCTTCACACGATATCTTGGAATATCCCAAGATAACCATTCTATAGGTATTCCACACCCCTCTATTTTTTTCTACTTTTATCAAATGATTTCAGCAATTATGTTCTAATTATAAACTCTTACATTAAAACATATTTATATATGTTATAATTTCTAATATTTTTTATAAATTTTTAATATGATTTCCACTGCTCACTAAATTTCGTCTTTAAAATACATTTTTCTTACTCAAAATGGATTACTTGAAAGACATTATTTATTTGGAAACTATCTTGTAAATAAAAAAGGGAAATAGTTTTTTTGGGTATCCTATTGCTATTTTTTGGGAAGGAAAAGAAAAATTTATAATAAAAGGTTTATACTTGAAACTATCTTGAAATGGTTTCCTTTTAAAAGGTATGAAAAAGTGTTTTGTTTCACTTTTAGTATCTTAACTAAGCATATTGATCACACCCTTATATTATCAATTTCTCTTTCTGGATCCTCATTTGTTATATTATCACCCATGGGGTGTCGTAGATATTTTTTTTGCAACTCATATAGTCACAAAGAGGAAGGTATGTTTTTAGTTAATTATTAATTTATTTTATTTCATCACATTGTCTGCTAAGGAATTTACTACATTATAAATTCATAGTAGTAGATATATTTTATTGGAAATGGATTGAAATTTGGTGGATGTATTTTCCTTAAAGTAGAAGGATATCCGGGTGGTTATGGTGGTTTTTGGTTCCCATTATTTTTATATAACTTTACATGTGTTTTATTGGTTTTTTGGTTTCTATTTTTTTAATTTTTTGTGGGAATACAATGTACAGACCAATCAATATATTGTTTTTTATAATTTTTATTCATTTTTTATTAATTATTTATTGTGAAAAATTATTCCCAATGGTTGTTTTCATGATTCCCAGGAACTTGTTTCAACCCATGGTGATCTCGAACACCATTCAAGAATTGGTGTAGGAAGGACCTGGAATTCAATTTAGGGATGAAAAATCTTGGTTTATGGAAAATTATTCTTTGATAAGGAACCTACAAGACTCTATACCATGAAATATCCTTACAAAGGTTTTATAGTGATGGTTCCTCATGCACATTAAATCTATTTCTTTTCCTGTAATAATTACATTTGGGGTTCCTTTGTGTAATAGATTATTTAAAAGGGGAATGGTTCCTTTGAATGTAAAAACACCTCCACCTTTTGATATGTGTTCTATTTTATTACAGTAAATATTTTGTAACTGCAACTATAATTTATTCATTCAAATAGGAATAACATGTTCTATAAAGGAACCAAAACAGTATAGAGGGATCACATAACTCCATTTAATACAATATCTGAACACAAATTTTTTATTCATATATTAGGGGATTCCATTACACATTGTTGAAGGAATTATATTCCATAAACATGGTACAAGTACATGAAGGGTATTCATGATGTTTCCATGAAAATGGTTTCAAGATTAAGGATATACTGTGAAACCATGAAGGATGTCCATGAGGTTGAATCATAATCAATTATTATTCCTAGAAATCGATTGAATTCTATCATTGTAGATTCTCATTTTACATTTTTTAAAACAATCCCATATTAAAACAATCATTACATTTGATCAGTAAGTCTAATTTTTTTCCATATGTAGTAAAATCGGTGTTTGAAAAACAAGATACGACACAAGCTATAAGGTATTCTGATATTATGTGTTTTTTAATCCCATTACACTCCAAGAATGACCTCTTCAATAAGAGTGGTTAAAATTTATAGAATACTACTGGTGCATGGTTCTCACAACTACTTCTATATAAATGGAATATTTTTTGTGAAATAACCATCAATCAGTGCAGGAGAAATCATGTAGAATATATTGGTACCATTTTATTCATTATTCAGCATTAAGATACTCTAATCTGTGAATATGCCCTATCTAATCTAATATATGGCCATTTCATTAATTAATTAATAATGTGAAATAAATGTACTTTGATGTGAAAAAAATATTGTAAAATTAGAAAATATAAATTTATATTGGTAACAAACTGGTCTACAAAAAAAGGAAGGCATATATTATTTTAATATATAATCTCTCATCGGTATGACTACATTTATTTGAATTAGTTTCGCATTTGATTCTATATATAGTTTGAAAATTCACCAAGTAAAAGTTAAAATAGAATTATTATTTTTAATGTTAGATAATAAAATATATTTTAAAAAAATAGACGGATTTATATTTCCTAATAATAAAAAAAGTACTTTTTAAAATTGGTAGAGTTACTATATATTATAAATCTATATCGAACATAATAAAATGAAAAATTTAAAGAATTATTTTATTAAAATTTTATTTTTAGATAAATTATATGATAACTGTTTTAATTGTATGTTTTATAATAACCATAGTGTAATTATTTCTTTATGTGATACTGATAATATATGATTTGGAACTGATATGAATCATGTCTTTGGAGAAATTCCATCCTTTTGATGAAATTTTTATATGAAATATATAGTTGAAGCTAATGTAATTTTGTGATTCAAAAGTGTTATGAAATATTATTTCATTTTGATATATCAATATTATTGAATGAAAAAGCTCTTAAATCGGTTTTAACAATTTCATTTTTCGTCATACAGTAAATGATTCTAGGAGACGGATGCTACCAAATACCGATAGGGTTGTTGGTTAACTAAAATATACAAGGGTTATATGGTGTCTAATCTAGGCCATGTAAAAAATATGAGCTAATATTGACATTTATTTGATTTTTCAGAATATCAAAAATTAAATTGGCTTATGTACTCGGGGATAAGGTTAAAAGAGAACATAAATAACTTAAGGAATATAGATGATAATAAAATGTATATTTTCAAGATAGTATGCATAAGTTTCTTTATTTAGGATTTACTTATTTCTATTTTATAAAGAATTATATTGATAGATACCGTTATATATGAATACACTTTCCGAATGTTTATGTTGAATTTTTTTCATAATGTTTTGTTAATATAATAAAATGAAGCTGGTTATTAGAAATTAAATAATTTAAATTAATTAAAATAACATTTATTGTGGTTTTTAATTGTGAATATATTTGGAATCCCATATTGGAAATTGGGTTGGAGTGAGATTTATTTTATAAGGTGGAACTATTTTATCATTAATTAAAATTTTAAAGTGGTGAAAAGGGAAATACATTGGGGGATGGTGCACTAAACCATTTACACACATGAGATAATTTATAATAACACAATGTGGTTCTTTGATGGTAAAATTATATCTATGTAGAAAAAATCAATTTAAGAAGCTTGTAGGTTGGATAATTTTCATAAAATATTTATACACGAAATTTTTTAATTTGGTTTGAATATGAAATTATAGTGGTTCAACACAATTAACTAAATAATTATGATCTATGGAATCAGTCATATTAAGTAGAATCTAGTTGACATCTCCATTATATTGAAAGAGAAATCGAGGCCACTAATTTCATCAGGTTCAATATGATTTATATGATAAATTTTGATATTGTGTGGTTTTGTAGAATAATTTTCAACACAATTTAAAGGGGCATAACATTGCATCAATAATTTTACTCTAATGCCAAAATATAAGGATCTCCATTGGATGAAAATATCATTATTTTAAATTCATTCATAAGATCTCAAAAATATCTCAATTATTGATATTCATTTCACCCATTATACATGTATAAATTGAAATTTGTTGGTGAAAAATGAAAATGACCAATAATTACTCTCTTGATCCCAATTACTCTATAGTGGTTTATATCTATATTGAATATGTTTTAAGCATTGATACATTATGGTATCCTAAAAATATTTTCTTTCAAATGTATAATACTAAAAGTGTTATGGGGGTGAATATAATCTTAAAAAAAGTTATTTCATTGTGTTTCATAGTGGGACAAATCTAATACCATCCATAAAATATATATAAAATTATCAACGAATATATGCAATGGATCACAGATGTACATACATTAATAGTCACACAAAAAGTATTCAAAGAAAAAACACATCAACCAGTAGCGTTGCATTGAACCTTTTTTCCTTACACTGGTATCCATTATCCTAGATCCTACCCTAAAAAATATAATCATATTTATGCCACTTGTTCTCAAAAACTAAAGTCTCAAAATGAGGTTTATATGTCCATGAAAAATGTATCCTCGTGTTTTTCTCCAAGTAGATTGGTATCAATCAACGAATGAAAAATGATTAAACATCCAATTAATCCACTCTCTTATCATCCTGAACTATGATATGTCATGATAGATTCACCACATCCAAATTTAAATGAAGTTGTGGATTAATGTAAGGAACTCAATACATGACATATAACAACTATTATTTCTCCACAGACCCACCTGACGGACCCACTAAATTCCATTATCCCAAAAAAATTTCCCATAAATTTGCACCAAAATACTTTTATCCAATATGAATTGTATATATAAACATGATTTAAAAACACCATTTAATAATAAAAATATCCAATATATTTCATGAAAAATAAAACACCTCACCATAATAATATTATTAAATCAATATGGAGCTCGATCTTAAGATAATTATCATTCTATTCTTCAATTATATTTAGTAATAGGGATATTTTGTGATAAAAAGGATGATTAATGGGTTGTATGTGTAATATATATCCCAACCTTGTGGGATTTTTCAAAAATAATTTGTATTTTTTTAATTTTTTTTCTTTAGTTTTAAGTAGATAATACTTGATTATTTTTCTTAAAATGTTCTATTTTATTCTTTTATATTCTACATTATTTTTGTTTCTAAAACTATGTGATGCTCCTATGATATCCAACATTACAAAACTTATTTACCAATCTATTGTGGATGACATAAGAAGAAATAATAGTGGTTTTATAGAATATATTCAAAAAATTCAAATAAGTTTTCCATATTTCAAATAATAGACTATAGATATGAAGTGGATGGGATGACTATCACTCCACATCCCATAAACAATGAAACACAATCTCACTGTTAGATCATCACAACTTCTCGTCTATTAATTTACTCACCATAGTATTTGTAGTGAGTGAATTAATGAATTCAAGG
The DNA here is from genome assembly GCA_963277665.1 of Viscum album. NCBI lineage: Eukaryota > Viridiplantae > Streptophyta > Magnoliopsida > Santalales > Viscaceae > Viscum > Viscum album. Next base: position 759,031,897 of record OY728130.1, on the reverse strand, counting down.
TAATGTAATCAATTATAGATATTTTATTTGATGTTACATACTCGATCAAATAGTGTTCTCTCCCACCCACCATTTTGGATAAATGATAGACTATTTTTCTCTTACATTATTCAAAAATCATGAATTAAAGTACATTTTAAATAGTGATATGTATATGGATGAATGATATTGATTAAATATATTGATTTTCCCAATTTAAAAAAAATGGAAAATTATAATGACATATATTCAAATACACCTAATGGCCATTAAAAAATCTTGTTAACTCTTGTTATGTGTGTTTTATAATTATTTAGTTTTCCATATTTTTCAAACAAAAATTAAAACTCAACCCCCATCAAACAAGCATGCTTCCAAATATCATCATATACATAGATTAATCAAACACTATTAATTAAATAATTAGATACTAATTAATAAATTGTGACATAATGCATATGTCAATAGAAGCCAAGCTCTCCAAGAGACCTACTCTTAGGATGATTCAATATTGTGACTCCCATCAAGAATAATTTTATTTTTTATAAACGGTAATTAATACTCTATATCAATGATCATGTGGGAATAGATAATTATACAATAATACTTATTATCATTAATTATGAACATTGTGATATCAATTATAAAAAATCATAATGATAAAGCTAACAATATTAACTCTATATTTTTTATATTTAATTTGAAATATCTATATAAAAGAGCATATTTTAGTCCTTAAAAATAGATACTTATTACTTTTTATAATTAATCACATTATTTCATTTGTGAATTAAATTATATCATATATTACCATGTTGAAATTCTATTATGTTGAGTGTATCATGAGTTGATTGAAATTTGTTTTAAAAAATAAGATAAATATTTAATATTCTCTAATACGGAAGAACATATTTATATCCCTTTGATTGTGATGGATGTTTATGAGAAAATTTTATATCAAACATAATAATAGGATTGTTAATTTTTTAAATAAAATAAATGTGTATCAAACATTATGGGAAGATGATGTGTTAATTCATTATATATGGTGAAATGTCACTAATAAATTGATACTACTGTATTTTATCATTCAAAAGAAGGTTATTATTATTATTTATACAAATTTTCCATTATTATATATGGACCATTAAGTGTTGTTGGATATCGTTCTTAGTATTTTGGTCAAACCCACTACCAATAAGAATATACTCTAAAGGGTGGATTATTAAGTTTATCAATAAGGGTATTTGATTAACTCGATTTGAGGTGATAGAAATAAATTATTCCATGATTTCCATACTATTATGAATTGATTAATAATTATAAAAATCAAATAAAAAATTACTAAATATTTTAATAAATTAGTTTTATTTTATCTCTATTAAATTTTACAAGTTATCATCTGTCATATATATAGATATTATTTATTTTACATAACAAATATAACATATTTAGGGGTTATGGTTTGATAAATTTAATGGTAAACCACATGATTACCCAATGGTCGAGGGTTAATATTTTAATTTAACAAAAAATTATTCATTATGTATTCTAAAAAATTATATTATAAATTAATATCACTTAATGAATATAAATATAATTTTTTACAACAAAAATTTACTTTCATCGTTTTTTTATTTAAATTTATAGACTTAAACATTAAATAATGTTAAAAAATGATTCAAAATATAAATTAAGAATATTTTTCAAAGTGAATGGTGGAAAATTTTTTGTTTAATAATTCTTCAAAAACATGAATCATATTTAGATAGGATCTCCAAATATTTAATCATGTTCAATATAGTGGATAAAATGAAGTGAAATTGGGTCTTTATTTTTTATGGGAAGTGACATGGGGATGAATTTATTTATAATTAACAAGAATATTTTTTTATAATTTATTCTATTTGAATACAAATATAATATTGAAATATGTCAAATATACAATGATTGAAATATGTACTATGTATACCTAGAGATACATTAATAGAGGTTCAATATATATTCTCTCATATTTTAAAGAAATTATCAAATAAAATATTTAACATGATCAACATAAAAAAATATAAAATTATTGGTTGCATCATACAAGAAACTAATATATTATAACCAAAATCACATGATTTTTTGATCATGTTTGTATGTAACTAAAGTATCTCTATGTCGGGTTCATAATGGACTAATTATTTGGACATTATTGATGAAATGAATTGAGATATTAATGCTAAGAAAGAATCTAATCCTGGAAGAATCTATAAATGTAATTTATTTTTTAATTATTAATAATATAGTATTAATAATCATCCAATGTAATTTGTTTTATGTCATTTATCAATATATTTATTGAAAAATGATAAAAGGGAACACCACCTTCCATATCTATTGTACTCAAAACATTTGGTCTCCACCTTGAATCATTACCTGTAGTATTAATAGTAAAATGATCTACCATATGAATAAATATATGATTTGATGTTTTATAATACTCACTACCAAAATCATCCATAAAAAAAATATAATCATATTCTAGTAAATAAGTTACCAAAATGTACTAGTTTGTTCTTATTGAGTGTTTTTGTGTTCTTTGTTTTTAAAAAATTGTCTCTCTCTTTTTCATTTCCATTATTAGTTGATTTTCCCTTAGTCTAATTATTTAATTTTTTTTTCTACACACAATTATTCCTCTATTTTTCGTATTATTTTTTTAAAATAGGTTATGATTTATATTTTATGGGGAAACATATTTATGCAGCATTTTTATACATGATTTAGAATTGCAACATTTTGAAATTAATTTACTTAAAGTCTCATTAAATATTTATCAAATCATGTTAATAATTATTATTATCTATGTTCATAAATATATTTTTACTTATTTAAAATAATATCCCACTACATTGAATATTTTTTTTTAAATAAAATTGATTTTTTCTGAAAAATCATGATTCAAGTATCTTTTCATTAAGTAATTGAGATTATTATTATAGAATGATTCAAAGGGATGTTATATTATAGAAAATATTTTAATTAAAATGTAGGAAATTAAATTAATAAATAATCATTAGGAGAAATTATTTCATCATCTAATACATTTTATCATAATTTGAAAACAGTGATTTATTCAGTGATTTATTCTCCACATAATTCATGAAGATATTCTTCCTTCATAATATGAGATCCATTATAAAAACATATCAGTTTTTAATATTATATATTTTATATTATTTTTTAAAATTTGGTTCATCATAAATGTAATCCATAAAATATTTGGATTAAATAAAATAGGCATCATCACCTTCATTATCCAAATTTTTTTATAAGATTCTATCATAATAATAGGATTCCCCATGTTTGAAAGATAAAATAAATTCACTTTAAATGTATTTACACTGGTGGAAATACAGGATTTAATGTCGATGTAATAATGTCCATTTTTTAAAAATCGATGCGAATAGTATGTGAGGGATATTTATGGGTTCAGTTTTTAGTAAAACTGACACAAAAAACAATTATTCGATGACATTTTGCATCAGTTTTCACGAAACCGATGCAGAAAATATTAAAAAAATGTTTTTGAGTCGGTTTTGAAGAAAACCGACTCCATTAATAATAAAAAAAACCGGCGTCGGTTTTGAGGAAAATCGACTCCGAAAATAAATAAAAAATTTCGTCGTTTTTTCTGAAAACCAATGCCCTAAGCTATCTTCGGCATCAGTTTTCTCCAAAACTGACGCTGAAACTAAAAAAAGGATTATCGGCGTCGGTTTTGAGAATTACCAACGCCGAATGTTTTTTTTAAATTTTTTATGTTGGTTTTGGAAAAAACTGATGCCTAAAGTATTTTAAAATTATTCGGGTTCTAAAACCCTCATTTTGTTCGATCGTCGAAATCGAGTTTCTCTATGGCTATTTGGACTCTTGACGACCTTCGATGCTCATTTGTGATTTTCGAAGGCCATTGTTGAAGGGTTTGTTTCGTTTGCATAATTTTGGGTATGTGTTCTTCATTTTTTCTCTTGTTTCACCTTCCTTGTTTATTTCTTCTTCCATAACCCTATTTTGCGTGATTTTGAATATTGGTTCGATTTTATTTTTTTATCATTATTTTTGGTTTGTATTATCATTGTTGGTATATATTTTATAGTGTTTGTTTTTCAAAGTCATTATACCGAGGACAATTTGGATTGACCATCTCCATTCAGGTTGAAATTCAAATTTTTGAAGCTGTTTTTTTTTAATTTTGTATATAAATAATTTATCATTCAATTTGGTTAGTAATTTTCTTTAATTATTAGTTTATATTTTGTTTTAAATGTGTTAGTACATGTTTAAATACTCTTTCAGCAAACATTCTTTATTATCCTATCAACAAATTGAATTTTTTACATTGACTCCATTCAAATTTCACCCAATACACTTATCGCATCCATTAAATTAATGTACTCTTCAATATTTTTGACACATGAAACATCGAAATATTGAAACTATGTAAAATGAACTAATAAATTTTAAAATAATGATATTATAATTAAATTATAATATCAATATAACACACATGTATATAATATGAAAATAAACTGTTTACTCTATTTGTAAACATGTTTCATATCTGATGTCTTTTATCTGATTATCAATAGTTTTTATTAAATATGTTTTTGTTTATAATTTATCTGATATATATTTAAATGTTTATGTGTTTTAATATATTCATCAATTATATTGTGACATCAGGTATTAATGGAACATAATTGGATTCATTTACGAAGAACCACTAGTGAATATGAAATAGGAGTTGATAATTTTTTAGAATTCTCTAAAAGAAATCTTCAAAATATTGATTTTATTTTTTGTGCATGTGTGAAGTGTGTAAATATGAGAAAGTTAAACTCCAGATAAATCATGTATCATCTCATTTGTTATGGTTTTAGCCTTAATTATACACCTTGGATCTTACATGGTGAAAGAACTGAAAATTCAACATCCAATGTTGATGATGACATTCTAAATGAGGAAGAGGATCATATTGAATAATTAATTCATGATTTAGGTGTTGAAACCATCGAAAAGACACCAACTATTGAACGATTGTATGAAGATTCTGAGAAACCATTATTCCCATTTTGTAGAAAATATATTGTCTTATCAGCAGTTTTGAGATTAGTTAACTTAAAATCAAAAAATGGGTGGAGTGAAAAAAGTTTCTCTAGTTTACTTGAGCTTTTAAAAGAGCTACTTCCAGAAGGCAGTGGGCTTCCAGATTCCAATTATGAGGTGAAGAAAATATTATTCCCAATGGGATTAGGGTATAAAAAGATACATGATTGCCCCAATGATTGTGTACTATATAGGAAAGAAAATGAACATTTATCAAGTTATCCTACATGTGGGACATCGCGCTATAAGATGGATGAGAAAGTCCACTCAGATTCATTCTCCGGTGATGTCATGTAATGTCATGGAAAATAAATTTTTTACTTTCCAATTATATCATCCAATATTTTTTGCATACAATTCTGATAATTCAATTCTGATTTATTTTTAGGTACCAGAATCAAAACTCCAGCTAAATCAATTTGGTACCTTCCACTAATTCCTCGTTTGAAGAGTCTATTTTCAAATTCAATTGATGCAAAAAGGTTAAGATGGCATTCATATGAGTGCATCTCTGATGGTAACTTATGTCACCCTACTGATTCCCCACAGTGGAAGAGTTTTGATAAAAAAATTCATGATTTTGGAAGTGAAGTTATAAATCTCATAATGGGATTGTGTACTGATGGAATGAATCCATATCAGAACCTCAGTAGCCAACATAGTTCATGGCCTATTTTTCTAGTACTTTACAACTTTTCCCCACATCTATGTATGAAGAAAAAATATGTTATGATGAGATTGATGATTTCTGGACCAAAACAACTGGGAAATGATATTGATGTGTATCTTACACCATTTATTTATGATTTTAAACTGCTATGGGAGGAAGGTGTTAAAGTTTTCTATGCATACAAGAAAGAGAATTTTCTATTCTATGCTATGATAATGTTCACTATAAATGACTATCCTACATATGGAAACTTATCTGGATATAGTGTTAAGGGACATAAATCATGTCCAATTTGTGAATAAAAAAATTCATATTATCAATTATAGAACGGAAGAAAGAAAGTGTACATGAGACATAGAATATTTTTGCGAATTCATCTACCTTATCATAGACTAAAAAAGCATTTAACTATTTACAAGAATAAAACCTTCCCCTCGACCATTTTTAGCTGAAGAATATTATAACAGAGTGAAAGATATTGATTCTATATTTGGAAAGAGAAAAATTTCTTTTTTTAAAAAACATATCAGGAAGAATCGGTCTATTTTTTTCGAACTACCTTAATAGTATTTTGTAGATATAAAACATAACATTGATGTTATGCATGTTGAGAAAAACATATGTGACAGTTTTATTGGAACTTTGTTAGACATAAAAGGAAAGACAAAAGATGGATTACATGCTAGATTGTACTTGATATTAATGAGAATATGTTTGGAGTTAGCTCCCACTGTGAAAGAAAACAGAACATATTTACCTCCGTCTTTTCACACATTAAGAAAGATTGAAAAGATGAATTTTTGTCAGTGTCTTCATGGTATTAAAGTACCAAGTGGTTTTTCTTCGAATGTGAATAATTTTGTGTCATTGAAGGATTTTAAATTAATAGGTATTAAATCTCATGATTGCGATGTGTTGATGCAACAAATTCTACCAGTAGCAGTGGATGGTATATTACTGAAAGCTATCAGAAGGACAATCATAAGGTTATGAAATTTCTTCAAATCCATTTGTAGAAAATTCATTGATCCAAATTTGTTATATGTGTTGGAGAATGAAGCAACTCTTATTCTTTGTCAACTAGAAATGTATTTCCCACCAACATTTTTTGATATAATGGTTCATTTATTGATTCATTTGGTGCGTGAGATAAGAATATGTGGGCTTGTTTATTTAGGATGGATATATCCTTTTGAAGGATATATGAAAATTTTGAAAGGATATGTTAAAAATCCTTATTGACCAAAGGGCTCTATTGTTCAAAAATATGTATCATAAGAGGTGATTGAGTTATGTACTGATTATTTGAATGAGGTGGAGCATATTGGTCACCCTATATCTCGACATATGACAGTTGATAGAGAAGGTAGAGGGGTTTGAGGCTTAAAGGTAAAGTTCATTCCATGTGATGAAGTGATGCAAGTACATTTATACATTTTGAACAACACATATGAGTTTCAACCATATATATCCTCACATATTGCTAAATTAAAGTTACGATATCAGAAAATAAATGAAAAGTGGTTGATGATTGAGCATAAGAAGACATTTGTTCCATGTTTTAAAGAGAAAGTCACCCCAGATATATCTGTATCAGAAACATTGAAGTGGTTAGCAGGGGGACCATCTCTTAATGTGTTCACATTGTAACGCCCCGACCCCAGCTACCCAGAGTCGGTGCATTAATTACATAACATTGGCATGATCACAAGAAAGATCAAATCTCGAAAGACCGATTGGTTTAGTAGCCTTGGAAACACTAGATATATTCATAAGTTTTACATTACATCATAAAATCAAAAACTACTACAACAACATAATGTTTCCACATTCCACACTACAATCCCCTCATAATATCCCTGCAGGTCATTCATAACTTACATCTTCACTTCCTGGGAAAAATAAAACATAGAAAAGGGGTGAGCTCAAATGCCCAGTAAGGATAACAATATAGCGGAAACTTTCATCAATAAGAATAAACATTTAAGGCAATGTATAACTAAAACAAAAGCCTTTTAAACATGAACTTTCAACATGGTATGGCATAAATAAAATGAAATAATTCCATTTACTTATTCACATGGATATTCCACTAATCGAATAATCACATGCAAAAATAAATAACCACTTTCATAATGTTGGAATGCATAATGCCATACTATCATAACCACATAGCCAAGGCCTCGTGCCAAGACTACAAATAAGATTTTGTCAAGGCCTTGTGCCAAGACACTAGTTTGTCTCATGAGACCTACCGATGCATCGAGGAGCTATAGCGGGCTCCACCCGTCACTTATTAAGTCCAATGCATTCCCATATGAAAAGGTTTAAACATAACATAAACATTCGTATTAAAACTAGCATACGAAATGTCAATACTTTCACAATAAACTATGAATGGTATAAAAATAGCACATCCACAGTCAAACATATCACAAAACCTTCAATACAATATAGAAGTTTTGTATCATAATAAATCAACTTCAAATAATCTTAAAACTCATCAAAGGATGTTGACATAGATGAAATCAAAATTCTTTTTAAAGAAATATCTCCTTTTATTTTGAAATCATTTAAGATCCATATAAAATCAAACATTTTCTTTGAAAATAATCTTATAAGCTTTTAAGGGAAGCTTTGACGATTTTACAACGGCGGAAAATAACCGCACCCGCCGTATAAGTTAAAAAAACATTCTTACCTCAATTCTGTCGAAAAGGTTAAAAAGGACCGAAAGATTCCTTTATAAACCACTTATAAAAGTCAAAAAGGGTAGAAATGACTTTAACTCATATTCTAGTAAATAGTAAAAAATGTTTTGAAATGCATTTTTAAGAAACATGGATGTGGATGATAAAGAGATCTCAGTAGATTATTACATATAAACAACCTCGGATAATGAAGAGATTGTGAAATAACCCTTACCTTGTACTTTTCCTTTGTTGGGGTAGGTTAACCTCCTGTATAATGGTGAAATAATTGTTATTAAATTATACAAGAATCATATATATTAATATGATATCATATATGATCTTTTAACATTGATTTGTTAATAATATCTTAGAATTATCGTCGTTTCGGGTGTTAACTTACTCATTTTCTTTTATATGTTTTGTTACATAAGCCATGGTTGTTGTATCTTATTCATATCCAGAATGATATCTAGTCCTTAAACATCATTTTTAAATCATCAAATGATAATTATACTTGAATGGTTACGATGGAGAATGAATCTCATCGCGTTCGTGGAGACGGTAGTCCGTACGTACGCACGAGCGACAATATCATTCTTTTGATATTAAAATAATATATAAATGAATGGTATATCATATATACAGAATAATTAACATGTTATATTTATTATTTACATGAGTTAAACATCATTATTATACCCATGCAAATAATATTATATTGAATAACAATTACACCACGACGTGGAGACGGTAAGCCGTACGTACGCACGTATGGTGACATGTTATTCAAAGGGTGGATAGAATACTGAATATGGTTGTACCATACTTATAATAACATCACAGTATATGTGAGATACTGGAGTTATTATTTTAGAATGGTAAGAACAAAGGAAGAAGAAGTAGAAGAAGAAATGAACTTAGAAAAAGGTGGTGAAATCATTACCTCTTCTTCGGGTTCTTCCTTTTGATTTGATCAAAAGGGCTCCTTAGGTTGGCTCTATGATCAAACTAAGGCCCCTAGGTTGTAGTGAGGGATGTTGGGAGATTATTTGGGCAGAGTTTGGCCGAACCAAAAGGCTTTGAAGGTGTGAAGAAATGAGAAGGAGGAGTGCCCTTTTATAAGAGGGGTGAGGGGCACCTTTGGAAAAGCTAGAAATATTAATTTATAATAGATTCATATTCGGTTTCTAATGGCTCCAAAGTTGACTATTCAAAGGTTAAGGTGGGGATAGGTCGAAAACCACTCAACCAATAGAATTTAGACTGGTTTGGGTACTTATATTAACCTTATCTTTAAGTATTAACTCTAAGTTAATTAGTTTCACTTTTACAATGTCTCTTTGTATTTTTATATAATATGGTTAATAAACTTACTATATACATCCAAGCGACCCCCAAGTGGTCCATTAATGATTAACCTATCATAATATAAGTCTCTTGGACTAACCTTAGATTTTTAGGAATTTAATATCAATTAATAATATAATATTTGTTTTAAGAACTCTTTTATGTCAATTTTGACACTATTCAATAGTTGATTTTTGTGAAACTCATAACAGATTGATTACTTCGAACAAAGTCAATTAAATCAATCCTAATATATCATATTATCCTAGAAAATTAGTTTAATTCATTAAAAGTTTCATATTATATTTATTTGGGTATTTATAATATCAATTATTTTAATTTTTCACTATTATAGTAATTACTGCATCATCATTGTGTCATAAATTAAATAAATTATTAAATGTCTAAAAATTATAAATAAAATATCATTATGTAGGAAATCTTTTTATCTTTCTAATGAATATTTATAATCGAAAATCCAACATGTATAACCCTATGTAAAAATTGTTCTTCTAAAAGATGTAAGCATATGCCATTTTTATTTTTATTTTAACTTTATTAATATAATGTGTCCCTACCACATACAAGTGGCTCCAAGGGGTCCCCAAATTGACCCAAGGATGACCATGGTCGGGTATGTGTCCACCAATAAGGTTAGGACACGTTTTAGGGTAATTTTGTATTATTATAATATTATTTTTTTAACCCTTATTTACCGGATTTACCCTTTAACCATGGTAAATAAAATATTTACCGCAGTAATTATTCAAAATGTCTAAAAATAAAAGTTACCTATTTACACAATTTGAACATTTTGATTCCAAATATGGAATCCATTTTTCTAAATTCAAAACACAGAAGTGGCAGAAATTAATTTAAAATTAATTCCCGCTGTCAAAACAAAAAGCGTGTTTTTAAGAGATAATAACTATCAAAAGATTGACACTTGTTTATGTTCGGTTTAATTGTAAAATTATGTCCAATGATAAACATTAAATCGAATGGTAAAAATATATTCTAAATATACTTTAAAACCACTCAAATTCATAATTTATCACTATTAATTATTTTGATTAAAAAAGTTGTTTTTAATTAAAATTTAGAAATTTTCACTATTCATCAAAATATGAAAGTTATCCGAAATGTACCAAAATTTCACCCTAGGCTAATTTTGATATTCCGAATCCAAAAATGAAGTCCATTTTGAAATATAGAATATATATGATTTCAAAAAGTAGGTATTACTATTCACAACGGCTAGTTTAATTAGTTGTGGTGTGTGTTAGAACTCGAGGTTGCGTACAACACACGCTATCGCATTATTCGAAGGGAAACGTACCGTAGAAGCTTGGGGTGTTACATTCTCCCCTCCTTCAAATAATTGCGTCCTCGCAATTTCTAGGGTATTACTGCATAAAAAGACTCGGGTGGTTCTTCATCATAAGTTCCTCGGGTTCCCACGTTGCCTCTTCCATCTTATGATTTCTCCACAAAACTTTTACCAGACGCGTCGTCCGGTTTCTCAGTACTTGTTCTCTTGTATCAAGAATCCTGACGGGCTCTTCGCAATAAGACAGATCGGGTTCCAGTTCTAATTCCTCATAGGTGAGTACATGCGTTGGGTCAGGCATGTATTTTCTCAACAGAGATACGTGGAACACATCGTGAACTTTGGAGAGACTTGGCGGCATTGCCAATCGGTAAGCTACAGCCCCAATTCGTTCTAGAATTTCGAAAGGTCCGATGTACCTGGGACTCAATTTACCTTTCTTACCAAAACGTATGACTCCCTTCCACGGAGATACCTTTAGGAAAACATGATCACCGACTTGAAATTCCAAATCCTTCCTTCGATTATCGGCATAGCTCTTCTGCCTACTTTGAGCTGCTTTGATGTGATTTTGGATTACCTTTACCTTTTCCATCGTTTCCTCCACCAGTTCTAGACCTACAAGTTTTCTTTCACCGACGTCATCCCAACAGGTTGGTGTACGACATCTCTTTCCGTATAACGCTTCATATGGTGCCATCTGAATACTCGAATGGAAGCTATTGTTATAGGAAAATTCTACCAGAGGTAAATATTGATCCCACATACCCTGAAAGTCAAGTGAGCAAGATCTCAACATGTCTTCTAAGGTTTGAATAGTCCGTTCTGATTGTCCGTCTGTTTGAGGGTGGTAAGCAGTGCTCAAATGAAGTTCTGTATCCAGGGATTTCTGAAGACTTTTCCAGAATCTTGAAGTAAAATGGGGATCACGATCAGAAACAATTGATAGGGGTACTCCATGAAGTCTCACAACTTCATTAATGTATAGTCTTGCTAGACGTTCCAGGGGTAGATCTTCTCTTATAGCAAGAAAATGTGCTGACTTGGTAAGACGATCAACAATAACCCATATTGCATCATTCCTTCTAGGAGTCTTCGGTAGCCCCATGACAAAGTCCATCGTAACATTGTCCCATTTCCACTCCGGTATGGGAAGAGGTTGCATGACTCCTCCAGGCTGTTGCCTTCCAGCTTTCACTTGTTGACAAACCATACATCTTGACACAAAATCAGCAATCTCCCTCTTCATGTTGTTCCACCAAAAATGTTCCTTCAAATCTCTATACATTTTGGTGCTCCCAGGGTGTATAGAGAAATTGGAACTATGAGCATCATCCAGCAATTCCCTTTTTAGATCAGGTATATTGGGAACAAAAAGTCTCTTCCCGAATTTCAAAATTCCATCTTCATACACAAAGTCTCTCAATCTCCCATCATTCACAGCTTTAATCTTCTTTTGGAATTCGTCATCATCGGTCTGAGAACTCTTAATCCTTTCTAGTAAAGATGGTTTGGCAACCATTTGAAAAAGCATTGATGTTTCACCTTCCCTGGTTATTCCCATGTCCATTTTCACTAGATCCATGAAAATTGGATCCCTTTCAATTCTCATATTGTTCAAAACTCCATGGTCTTTTCTACTCAAAGCATCTGCCACCTTGTTTGCCTTCCCCGGGTGGTAGTGTATCGTACAATCATAATCCTTGAGTAATTCAAGCCATCTCCTTTGCCTCATGTTGAGTTCTTTTTGTGAGAAAATATACTTCAAACTCTTGTGATCAGTATAAATCTCACATTTTTCACCATAGAGGTAGTGCCTCCATATCTTCAAAGCGAAGATCACAGCTGCTAACTCAAGATCATGAGTAGGATAGTTTTGTTCATGAATTTTCAACTGTCGTGATGCATAGGCAATAACTCTATCATTCTGCATAAGGACACAGCCAAGTCCTTTCTTCGATGCATCACTATAAATAACGAACCCATCATTCCCCGATGGTAGAGTCAATATAGGAGCATTGACTAATCTTCTCTTCAGTTCTTCGAAACATTCTTCACACTCTTTTGTCCAAACAAATTTAACCCCTTTACGTGTGAGCTTCGTTAATGGGTTAGCCAATCGGGCAAAATTCTGGACGAAACGTCGATAATAACCTGCCAAACCAATAAAACTACGTACCTCAGTTATATTCGTAGGTGCTGGCCATTCTTGGATTGCCTTGGTCTTAGAAGGATCAACAGAGATTCCATCTTTAGAGACAATATGGCCAAGAAAAGAAATCTCCTGAAGCCAGAATTCACACTTGCTAAACTTCCCATATAATTCATGCCTCCTCAGAGTCTTCAAGATAACGCGCAAGTGATTTTCATGATCTTCGTAGGTTTTGGAGTATACCAAGATATCATCAATAAATACCACCACAAATTCATCGAGATACTCCTTGAAGACTCTATTCATCAGATCCATGAATACAGAGGGTGCATTAGTCAATCCAAACGGCATTACAGTAAACTCGTAATGCCCGTACCTGGTTCGAAATGCTGTTTTCGGAATGTCTTCCTTCTTCACACACAACTGATGGTATCCAGATCGAAGGTCAATCTTTGAAAAGTATTGAGCTCCATGCAGTTGGTCAAATAAATCATCAATACGAGGTAGGGGATACTTGTTCTTTATCGTTATAGCATTGATCTCCCTGTAGTCGATACATAACCTCATAGATCCATCTTTCTTTTTAACAAAAAGAACAGGGGCTCCCCATGGAGAAACACTAGGGCGAATAAATCCCTTATTACTCAATTCCTCTAGTTGTTTCTTTAGTTCGACTAGCTCTACAGTGGCCATTCTATAAGGGGTCTTCGATATAGGCCTTGATCCAGGAATCAAATCAATAGAAAACTCAACTTCTTGTTCTGGAGGATGTCCAGGTAAATCTTCTGGAAATACATCTACAAATTCTTTCACAACAGGTACATCCTCTATTTGAACATTCCTTTCCTCACCCGCAGTTATTTCATTCTCTTCCTCCCCAATAATTGAATTTAGTTGAGCTATTGAGGGTGGATCTAAATAAGAATTAGGTGGTGACGATTCTGCTCTAAAAATAAGGTGTTCCTTATCATTATCATCAAGAATCGTAACCTATTTCTTCATACAATAAATCTTCGCATCATAGTCCGAAAGCCAGTCCATACCGAGGATTATATCAAACTCGATCATAGGTATGACGATGAGATCAGCAGATAAAGAAAATTTATGTGCTCTAATGGGGACTGATTCACAAAACTTTGTTGCAACGATACTTCCCTTAGGAGTTTTAACTGACAACTCCCTTATTAAATCAAATTGGAAATATCTAATTTTCTTAGCAAACTGGGAAGATATGAAACAATGCGATGATCCAGAATCAAATAATGCATTTGCTAAACTTGAGGAAACCATTAAATTACCTGCCACCACGTCTTTCGGAGCTTCTACCTCAGCAGTAGTGATAGCATAAGTCTGGCCTTGATCCCTTGGCCTTTTCTGAGGTAAGTTCTCCTGACGCTTAGGACATGCATTTGCATAATGCCCCATCTCCCTGCAATTGTAGCACTGAACGTTGGTAGCTTCCTTCTTCCTCTTGCAATCATGAGCTTGGTGGCCTTTTTCACCACACTTGTAACAGACTCCCATTCCCTTCAGGCAAGCACCGGGGTGTTTCTTCCCGCACTTACCACAAGATGGATATTCAACCTTTCCCTTCTTCCCCTTATTTCCATTCCCAGATTGATCAGCAGGTCTCTTCTTCTCTTGCTTTGCTTTAAAGTCATAAGACTTAGAGAATTACTTTTCGGTCTTGATAGCACATGAGACAATGTCTTCGTACGATGAAAAGGATTGTGAGACTAATGCTCGACGGAGAAATGGTTTTAACCCATCAAAGAAACGATCAATATTACTTCTTGGGTTGCGAATACAATCACCAGCGTACCTCGCTAACCTTGTAAAGTTAGCCTCATACTTTGTGACATTCTCATCCTCCTTTTGTCTCAGACTCAGAAATTGCCTTTCCATATCTGCTCGATGGTCGCGAGGAAAGTATTTTTCTAAAAACAGATCTTTGAACTCCCTCCATTCCATGTTTGATACTTCATCATCTTCCTTCATGTTTTGAATCAATGACCACCATTGATCAGCATCTCCAGTGAGGCGGTAAACTGCCATGGTAACTTTTTCCCTTTCACTACTCCCCAAAGCCTGAAATATTTTCTCTAGGGAAAATATCCATTGCTCAGCTACTAAGGGATTTGTACTTCCATTGAACGTTGGTGGTTGTTGTCTCATGAATCGATCTAACATTGATCCTCCACGCTGCGGATCAGGGTGCTCCATACGGGTAAGGTTATTATTCATAACCTGAGTAAGTTGTCCCAGTACGGTGATTAGCTGATCAGCACCAGTTGCATCACCAGCCCCACTATAATTATCTTGAGCAGGACGGCAATCCCTACATGGAGTGCGTGCATTGATACGGTTTCCATTTCTTCCACTAGGCACCATTTCTAAACAATGGCATAAACTAGATCAGTTTATGAATCAAAATACATAATCCCATACTTATAAAACACTTAACATAAATTGAACTATCTATGGATATAATCCATAATCATAAATATGTTTTCTTTGAGGAAGTATATATTCATAAACCCTTCATAATGATTTGTAAAGAAAGTGAGAGTTATCCTAAGCATATCCCCCGGGAGTGTCGTAACCAAGAGTGCAGCAAGGCCCGTTGTCGTGCACCAGTTCCCGTTCGAGTCTAGCTCAAAGCGGTGTTTTCGGGTTTTACCCCTAGGTACATCTGTGCCAGAGCCGCCTCTACCTGCTCGTATCCAGACAGGGATGTATTGCTCGGAAAACTCACAAAGTCTCTACAATACCAAAATTCTAGGAAGTTCTTCTATACTAATCCTCAAAGTTCATCTTAGGTCTATGTGCTCTAATCAGAGTTTATCTAAATCTAGCTTCCAAGGTTTATACTAAACTTCCTCTGATACCAACTGTAACGCCCCGAACCCAGCTACCCAGAGTCGGTGCATTAATTACATAACATTGGCATGATCACAAGAAAGATCAAATCTCGAAAGACCGATTGGTTTAGTAGCCTTGGAAACACTAGATATATTCATAAGTTTTACATTACATCATAAAATCAAAAACTACTACAACAACATAATGTTTCCACAGTCCACACTAAAATCCCCTCATAATATCCCTGCAGGTCATTCATAACTTACATCTTCACTTCCTGGGAAAAATAAAACATAGAAAAGGGGTGAGCTCAAATGCCCAGTAAGGATAACAATATAGCGGAAACTTTCATCAATAAGAATAAACATTTAAGGCAATGTATAACTAAAACAAAAGCCTTTTAAACATGAACTTTCAACATGGTATGGCATAAATAAAATGAAATAATGCCATTTACTTATTCACATGGATATTCCACTAATCGAATAATCACATGCAAAAATAAATAACCACTTTCATAATGTTGGAATGCATAATGCCAGACTATCATAACCACATAGCCAAGGCCTCGTGCCAAGACTACAAATAAGATTTTGTCAAGGCCTTGTGCCAAGACACTAGTTTGTCTCATGAGACCTACCGATGCATCGAGGAGCTATAGCGGGCTCCACCCGTCACTTATTAAGTCCAATGCATTCCCATATGAAAAGGTTTAAACATAACATAAACATTCGTATTAAAACTAGCATACGAAATGTCAATACTTTCACAATAAACTATGAATGGTATAAAAATAGCACATCCACAGTCAAACATATCACAAAACCTTCAATACAATATAGAAGTTTTGTATCATAATAAATCAACTTCAAATAATCTTAAAACTCATCAAAGGATGTTGACATAGATG
The DNA here is from genome assembly GCA_963277665.1 of Viscum album. Lineage (NCBI taxonomy): Eukaryota > Viridiplantae > Streptophyta > Magnoliopsida > Santalales > Viscaceae > Viscum > Viscum album. The sequence goes on along the minus strand of OY728130.1, from coordinate 759,014,800 downwards.
AAATCAAAATTCTTTTTAAAGAAATATCTCCTTTTATTTTGAAATCATTTAAGATCCATATAAAATCAAACATTTTCTTTGAAAATAATCTTATAAGCTTTTAAGGGAAGCTTTGACGATTTTACAATGGCGGAAAATAACCGCACCCGCCGTATAAGTTAAAAAAACATTCTTACCTCAATTCTGTCGAAAAGGTTAAAAAGGACCGAAAGATTCCTTTATAAACCACTTATAAAAGTCAAAAAGGGTAGAAATGACTTTAACTCATATTCTAGTAAATAGTAAAAAATGTTTTGAAATGCATTTTTAAGAAACATGGATGTGGATGATAAAGAGATCTCAGTAGATTATTACATATAAACAACCTCGGATAATGAAGAGATTGTGAAATAACCCTTACCTTGTACTTTTCCTTTGTTGGGGTAGGTTAACCTCCTGTATAATGGTGAAATAATTGTTATTAAATTATACAAGAATCATATATATTAATATGATATCATATATGATCTTTTAACATTGATTTGTTAATAATATCTTAGAATTATCGTCGTTTCGGGTGTTAACTTACTCATTTTCTTTTATATGTTTTGTTACATAAGCCATGGTTGTTGTATCTTATTCATATCCAGAATGATATCTAGTCCTTAAACATCATTTTTAAATCATCAAATGATAATTATACTTGAATGGTTACGATGGAGAATGAATCTCATCGCGTTCGTGGAGACGGTAGTCCATACGTACGCACGAGCGACAATATCATTCTTTTGATATTAAAATAATATATAAATGAATGGTATATCATATATACAGAATAATTAACATGTTATATTTATTATTTACATGAGTTAAACATCATTATTATACCCATGCAAAAAATATTATATTGAATAACAATTACACCACGACGTGGAGACGGTAAGCCGTACGTACGCACGTATGGTGACATGTTATTCAAAGGGTGGATAGAATACTGAATATGGTTGTACCATACTTATAATAACATCACATTATATGTGAGATACTGGAGTTATTATTTTAGAATGGTAAGAACAAAGGAAGAAGAAGTGGAAGAAGAAATGAACTTAGAAAAAGGTGGTGAAATCATTACCTCTTCTTCGGGTTCTTCCTTTTGATTTGATCAAAAGGGCTCCTTAGGTTGGCTCTATGACCAAACTAAGGCCCCTAGGTTGTAGTGAGGGATGTTGGGAGATTATTTGGGCAGAGTTTGGCCGAACCAAAAGGCTTTGAAGGTGTGAAGAAATGAGAAGTAGGAGTGCCCTTTTATAAGAGGGGTGAGGGGCACCTTTGGAAAAGCTAGAAATATTAATTTATAATAGATTCATATTCGGTTTCTAATGGCTCCAAAGTTGACTATTCAAAGGTTAAGGTGGGGATAGGTCGAAAACCACTCAACCAATAGAATTTAGACAGGTTTGGGTACTTATATTAACCTTATCTTTAAGTATTAACTCTAAGTTAATTAGTTTCACTTTTACAATGTCTCTTTGTAGTTTTATATAATATGGTTAATAAACTTACTATATACATCCAAGCGACCCCCAAGTGGTCCATTAATGATTAACCTATCATAATATAAGTCTCTTGGCCGAACCTTAGATTTTTAGGAATTTAATATCAATTAATAATATAATATTTGTTTTAAGAACTCTTTTATGTCAATTTTGACACTATTCAATAGTTGATTTTTGTGAAACTCATAACAGATTGATTACTTCAAACAAAGTCAATTAAATCAATCCTAATATATCATATTATCCTAGAAAATTAGTTTAATTCATTAAAAGTTTCATATTATATTTATTTGGGTATTTATAATATCAATTATTTTAATTTTTCACTATTATAGTAATTACTGCATCATCATTGTGTCATAAATTAAATAAATTATTAAATGTATAAAAATTATAAATAAAATATCATTATGTAGGAAATCTTTTTAGCTTTCTAAGGAATATTTATAATCGAAAATCCAACATGTATAACCCTATGTAAAAATTGTTCTTCTAAAAGATGTAAGCATATGCCATTTTTATTTTTATTTTAACTTTATTAATATAATGTGTCCCTACCACATACAAGTGGCTCCAAGGGGTCCCCAAATTGACCCAAGGATGACCATGGTCGGGTATGTGTCCACCAATAAGGTTAGGACACGTTTTAGGGTAATTTTGTATTATTATAATATTATTTTTTAACCCTTATTTACCGGATTTACCCTTTAACCATGGTAAATAAAATATTTACCGCAGTAATTATTCAAAATGTATAAAAATAAAAGTTACCTATTTACACAATTTGAACATCCTGATTCCAAATATGGAATCCATTTTTCTAAATTCAAAACACAGAAGTGGCAGAAATTAATTTAAAATTAATTCCCGCTGTCAAAACAAAAAGCGTGTTTTTAAGAGATAATAACTATCAAAAGATTGACACTTGTTTATGTTCGGTTTAATTGTAAAATTATGTCCAATGATAAACATTAAATTGAATGGTAAAAATATATTCTAAATATACTTTAAAACCACTCAAATTCATAATTTATCACTATTAATTATTTTGATTAAAAAAGTTGTTTTTAATTAAAATTTAGAAATTTTCACTATTCATCAAAATATGAAAGTTATCCGAAATGTACCAAAATTTCACCCTAGGCTAATTTTGATATTCCGAATCCAAAAATGAAGTCCATTTTGAAATATAGAATATATATGATTTCAAAAAGTAGGTATTACTATTCACAACGGCTAGTTTAATTAGTTGTGGTGTGTGTTAGAACTCGAGGTTGCGTACAACACACGCTATCGCATTATTCGAAGGGAAACGTACCGTAGAAGCTTGGGGTGTTACACACATGGTCTCGTTTTGATATCAATGGCTACACATTTTACCCAAAAAACCTGAATGACAAGAGTACCTTTCAGAATAGTGGTGTGATGGTTTTTGCTGAAGCAGTGTATTTTTCGAGTGCCAAAGATAAAAAACCAATTTCTGCATCAACGTCATATTTTGGAGTTATTGAAGACATATGGTAAATTGATTATATTAAATTTCGAGTCACTGTTTTTAAGTGTAATTGGGTTGATAGTAATAGTGGCTTGAAACATGATGAATATGGGTTTAGACTGGTTGATTTGAAAATATATAATCACAATGAGGAACCATTTATCATAGCGACACAAGTAAAACAAGTATTTTATGTCATTGATCCATCGAATGATCAGTGGTCAGTTGTTTTGAAAGGAAAAAGATACCATTTGGGTGATGAGGATGATTCTGATGATGTTAGGGATTTACATGAGCCTTATTCGTCCATTACATAATTTCCAAATGATTACAATGAGTATAAGATAGACATAGTGCATGTAGTACATACTGATCATGATGAAGGCATGTGGGAAAACACTAAATTAGTCTCCTAATTTTTCTGGTAAATATTTATATTTTGTGTCTATGTTTGAAACTTACAAATGCATTCCTCTATTTTTACATAATTATTTTTGTCTTCCTTATTTCCAATTATTCATTTTTCGAATGATATGTAGGTACGCAGAATTTCATTACAATTTCTAGTAGCAATGTCAGATACAGATAGAGAGGAGCAGTATCGAGGTATATCTTTTTTGACATATTATTAAATATTCAGTAATATATTTATTTAATGAAATAAAACAATTAATTTACAAGAAAAGAATTGCAGGACTACTGATGCGTCCTCGACGGATGAGACTTCTCCTGTTACTACTCAAAAATCAAGTTCTCAAGTTGGTAAACGTGGTATTACACGTTTACCAAAACTATCACTTGATCGTGATGATAACAAATTACACATCTATTTTGTTGATAATAATAATGTAGTTTTCCCAAATGCAGTTCAGTTTGTCAGTTATATAGTGATGTAGAGCCGTTGCAGGATTAGTATTTTATATCCTGATTGGAAGGCAGTGGACAGGACGACGAAGCAACACCTTTGGGAAGTCGTGACGGTAAAATATCTTAATTTATTTCTTTTATCTCATTTTTTGAATATTATATATTTTAAATGTCATATTTAATTTATTCAATTACGGATGACATTCAATTTTGAGGAAACCAAAGAAATTAAGAAAAGACATCTCTCTTTAGCGGCGGTTCTATAGAGAGATTTTAAAAATAAACTGACAAAAAATTATGTTTTTGGAAAGATAAGGTTTGAAAGACCATGTCTTAAGTATCCGTATATAGATGAAGAAACATGGAAGCGATTTTTTGACAGTTGTCAGGAAGATAAATTGCAAGTATGGTAATTGTTTTATATTTTAAAATTTATGCAATATTTTTCTTATTACATAGTAGTTTATTTTTATATAACATGCCTCTATGAGATCACATCAGAAGATCCAGTTGAAAAACGTATACCCTCATACTTTATCATGTGGAGGGTATTCGTATTTGGAGCAGAAAATGATTGAAGAAAAATTTGATGCATTAAGAGATTGATCAAGTAGTGGTTTATAAGAGGTCCAGTTTGGTCCTCCATCTCCTCCCACTCGCCATGAGAAATGGAAACGAGCAAGAAGAAGAAAAAATGAACAATATCTTATAGAATAATCTCATCAAGTGGCTGATAAAATTCTAAGTAATTATTATTTTTTTGTTAACAATTTTTTTATTTTATAATTTATAAACACTAATATAACCTTTTTATTTTTCATTTCATGATGAACTTCAGGAGAAAGAGACACATGGCACTTTTATCCCTAAGGGTAGGATGGAAATCCTAGCCACTACTTTGGGAAAGGCAGAACACCTCGGTCGTGTTAGAGGATATCAGGCGGGTGTTAATATTCGGAAGGTTTTTGGTAAGAGTAAGTAATCAAAAGACCCAAGAATAGAATCCATAAAAGCATAGATGAAAGATATGAAACAGACTATGGGTGAAAAATTCAAGAAGCAGTGTATAAGGCTTTATTAGAACACTTGGAAAGACAATAAGAGTCCGTGAAGCCTTCCCAGGTATATTATTTATTTGTCATAAATTTTTCTATTTTGTAAATTATAATCAGTAATATAATTTTTTCATTTTTCAGCCTTCCCAGTCTGGTCACCCATACTACCCTTCTCCATCTGCTTACCATGCCCCATCTATGCAGCCTTCCAAGGTATAATATTTATTTGTCATTAATTTTTCTATTTTATAAATTATAAAGACTAATATAATTTTTTCATTTTTCAGCGTTCTCATCCTACTCACCCGGACTACCCTGCCCCATCTGCTTACCATGCCCCGTCTTCACAACCTTTCGATGTATATTATTTTATTTTAATCAATTTTTCTATTTTATAAATTTTTTACACTAATATTACTTTTTCATTTTTCTTCCTTCTCAACCTCCTCACCCAGACTAGCCTGCTCCATCTGCTTACCCTGCCCCTTATACGCAACCTTTCGAGGTATATTATTTTATTTTAATCAATTTTTCTATTTTATAAATTTTGAACACTAATATTACTTTTTCAATTTTCTTCCTTCTCATCCTCCTCACCCGGACTACCCTTCCCCAACCACTTACTTTGAGCCTCAATCTCCTCCCCTGGATCAAGCCTAATATTGTGAGTTGTTTGCGGGAGATCCTCATGTACATATTGTTGTGTTAGGACAGGTGCATTTTTTGGAGGACTCGGTATATCATCAACCTATGCAGATGGGTTAGGTTAGAGTGTCAGTACATGTGATTATAGATCTTAATACTCTAATACCATTTCCTACTATGGAGATCACCAGTGTTGGGGAATATATGGGCAATTTTTTACTTTGGCCAACTGCGCTTCTTCGTTATATTTCACTTGAGGTATGTGTTTTTTTAATATTAATTACAAATGATTCAAAATTACTTGTAATGTTTTTTAATATTTAACTTATATAGTAATATCTGAAAGCAAAAGAAACTGCACAAATGCAACAAAATTTTCAGGAATAGTTGGTTTTAGATACTTCTGATATTACTTATGGGTTAAAAAGATTATCTGAGTCCTCTTATTCCTGGAATTTTATCTATGATTTTCGGATGACGTCCGATATATGTGAAAGAAATTATGGATTGAAATTATTGAAAGAATATATCATTAATTTAGTTAATTTTTAAGAGATCACGTATAGTGTGGTGTAGTTTTTTACCATGTAATTAAATTGATGATTGAATTTCTATTTCTTTAATAAATGATTGTTATGTCATTGAATAACTACATTTTCTTTTTAAATTAGGTATCTACACAAGATTATTTTAATAAAGGAAACAAAAAACATTTACAACTTTATAGATCCAAAGTATATTTCCTCAGAAGCCAAATATGTGAAGAATCGTGAAAGAGTTCAATATATATCCGAGAGATTAACACAGAAAGAGCTTCAGTGCTAGTTTTTTTCCATTTCTTGATAAGTAAGAACACCAACATTTTTATGAACTAATTATCATTATAATGTTGTTAATTGGTAATGTTATGTATTGTAGGGGTCATTGGATGTTAGGCGTATTTTTCCCAAGTGAATAAACCTTATATTGGTTTTGCTTTTTATTAGGAGGAGTGCGTAAACCATTTCTCACCTTTTTAAACAGGTAAGTTTTTTTTATTTTTTATAAGCTCATTATGTTTCATTTTCATTATTTAGACAGGTATTATTAGTTCATATATAAAAAAATGCAGATCATGGAAACATTTTAACAAAGAATACATGTCAGAAAATAAACCAACGAAAATCAAATATGTGGAAGTACAGGTAATTAGTTTTTATATTTTTGTTATATATTATTTTTCAGTTAAATGTTTTATAAATGTACTGTCATCGTCAAAATGGACATGTTGAATGTGGTTATTATATTCTACGATTCATGTACGAGATAATCACAACTGGGCAAACTACTGATTTTCATTAGGTTAGTTGTATTAATTTTTTATATATTTACTCCCATATTATTCTATTTTTTAATTTCATATCATTAAATATTATTGTAGGCATTCAATGATTCACAGCCTTATTCCGAATCTGATATGACCCATATTCAATCTACTTTTTCGAACTATTTGTTAAGTCTAATTAAGATTTGAGGTATGTATATTATAATATTTATAAATAATAATACATATGGGTACAAAAACCTAACTCTTTTAATATATTTGGTGTTTGAACCTACTAATAATCAAATGAATCATTTAATAATAACCAACAATGAGAATGTCGTAAATGTTGGAGTTGTGGGACTTTAAAATGTCACAAAATTTCTTGAAGTCATTGATTGTAGGTACGCATATTTTAATTTTACTTTATAATAACAATGTATAAATAATTTTTTTAATTAACTGGATATAAGCATTGAAGTTATACAAGGCATTGGATGATAAATATTGTTTAATTGTTTTTTTATATTGTGTTATTTTTACAGGGGTTTTGAATTTTTTGGGAAGTGTAATAGGAAATATTTTATAAAATTTTATTATTTATGGCATCGGTTATTTAAATAACCGACACCAAAAGATTAAAAGGAAAAATTATTTTTGGTGTGGGTTATTTAAATAACCGATGTCGAAATATTAAAAAAAATAACTTCATGTCGGTTTTAAGTAAAACCGACGCCAAAAGCCTGTTTGACCTGGTCTTCGACATTGGTTTTAGATAAAACTAATGTAAAAAATCCTGTCGAAAATTAGTTTCGGCATCGGTTTTTGAAAAACTGATGCTGAAAACTATATTATTTACGTCGCCTTTATAGACGTTGGTTTAAAACCGATGTCAATAATTAAAAAAAATGTTAAAATATTTTTTTCTACTCAGATTTAATCTATTTAATTTTTATAAATTTATTTCCTTTATATAATTAGTTGACATGATTTGTTTTCATGAATGATCTTTTATACATGCCAATGATATAACCCCCACAATTCTTATCTAGAGTTTTTTTGTTGAAAAATATCATATCATCCAAAAATTTAAAAAAATTATAGGAATGAACGTGTAAAAACCATTTACTTTTACCACGAACATTACAAAATAAAAACATAATCAATTAACTTAATTCAATCCTCATAAAAAAAATTAATATTTATTGAGTGAATCATTTTTCTAATCAATGATCAAACCAACAAAGTATTTAATAGTGATCAATTTTTCTGTACAATCCATTTTTGTTAAATAAGGGACACAACTGAAATAAATATTAATAATAATTCTATAAAGTTTTTCAATTTTAATTTCATCCATGCTTTGATCCTAAGAATTTAGAAATTTTTCATTAAAATAATATAAATTAATTTTCAATAATTTCATCATAAATCATGAATATTCTATATTTTCACTACATAAATTAATTATTAATTAGATAAAATTCATCCATATAAAAAAGAAATCATTCAATTTATCCTAAAAATTAAAATTCCCTTACATTGAGAATAAAATAATCACAACAAATGTTTTTACCATCTCAATAACTTTATAAAACTAGGTTTTTTATTCCACATGGATTAAATATTTTATTAGACACGTTAACATTCCTAATTCATTCATATAAGAAAATGGTATAAATTTATTTTATTTTCTTCCATTATCTTATATATTATTTTAATTAATAAATTAATAAATTTTTCATGCTTTAGGTGGTGTAATTGTTTCAAAAGTAATTTTATGAAAATATAATTTGAAAAATAAAAATTAGAAATCATCACTTCCTTCCATATATGAAGTCATTTTTCATAGAGTATCTTTGTCACTATATTTTGAAAAAATAAATATAATTTATGAAAAATCACATCGATTGAATAGTTATGAAAGACAAAAAGGTATTAATTCCATTTTGATTAAAATTTTTATAATTATATTTTATGTTCCATGATTTGAATGAAGATCATTAGGAAAAAATAATTTCTTTAAAAAAATCCTTTTAACTAAATTTTCACTCCTTCTTATTTATGGAAAAATATTATCTCTAAATCTATAATAATGATTAAAAAATTATCATATATATTCCAAAGCTAGGATATTAACAAGGTTCATCGAATCATGTGATTGTATAGCCATTGATAATTGGTCTATGTAATATCACATCTCATTTTAATTATCTTATTATAAAAAAATTGATAATTTATTATAGATATCTTTTAAATCTCTATATGTGATATCTTTTGATAATAAAATTTTTCCGTAAATTCATTTCTATAATATTATTATGAAATAAATTCATATTTTGATAGGTATTAGGAATATATTTCCAAAATAATTATCTTCCTCTTTCTATAAATATTATTATGATTCACTAATGATGTTTATAATCGTTATCAATTAAATGAATTCTCCAATTCTATCAAGAATGATCAATAAAAATTAATCTCTCATATTCTTTATACGAAGACCTATTTTTTTCAACCATCTTATAACAAAATTGTTAGTATTTTCAATGGTTTAGTATATTAAATAACATTTATAAATTAGGTTTAGACATGTTTGAACCTTTTTTGATAAGGAATAAGTCAATCAGAAGGAGAAATCATGTAATTTAATTTTTTTTCATGGATGGAATTGGTTTAGTGTCAAAAATTAACACTTTTATTTATAGAAGTTATGTAACGCCCTAACCCCAGTTACCTAGAGTGAGTGCATTATTACATAACATTGACATGATCACAAAAGATCAAGTCTTGAAAGACCTATTAGTTTAGTATCCTTGGAATAACTAGATACATTCATAAAGTTTAAATTACATCATAAAGTTAAAACTACTACAACAACATCTTGTCTTCATAATCAACACTCATATCCCCTCATACTATCCCTGCAGGTCATTCAAAAATTACTTCTTCACATCCTGAAAAAATAAAACATTTAAAGCGGTGAGCTAAGATGCTCAGTAAGGATAACAATATAGCAGAAACATTCATAAATAAGTATAAACATTTAAGGCAATGTATAAATAAAAAATGCCTTTTAAACTTGAACATCAGCATAATATGGAAATAATAAAATGAAATAATTTCATTTAATTATTCACATGGATATTCTACTAGTCTAATAATCACATGCAATATCAATAACCACTTTCATAATGATAGAATGCATAATTCCAGACTATCATAACCACATAGCCACGACCTCGTGCCAAGACTTCAAATATGATTTTGTAAAGGCGTTGTGACAAGACACTAGTTTGTCTCATGAGACCTACCGATGCATCGAGGAGCTATAGAGGGCTCCACCTGCCACTTATTAAGTCCAATGCATTCCTCTTATGAAAAGGTTTAAACATAACATAAACATTCGTATTAAAACTATCATATGAAATTTCAATACTTTCACCATAAACCATCAATGGTATAAAAATAACACATACAAAGTCAAACATATCACAAAAACTTCAATAATATATGGATGTTTTGTATCATAATAAATAAACTTCAAATAAGCTTAAAATCCATCAAAGGATGTTGACATAGATGAACTCAAAACTATTTGAAGAAAATATCTCTTTTTTTCTTAAATCATTTAAAAGTCACATAATTATAAAATAAAACATTTACTTTGAAAATATTCTTATAAGATTTTAAGGGAAGCTTTGACGATTTTATAATGGCAGAGAATAGCCGCACCCGCCGTATAAGTTAAAAAAGACATTCTTACCTTAATTCTGTCAAAAATGATAAAAATGACCTTTTTTGGAAAACGACAGAAAGATTCCTTTATAAAAAACTTATAAAAAGTCAAAAAGGGTATAAATTACTTTATACCATAGTCTTTAAAATAGTAAGAATGATTTTAAATACATTTTTAAGAATCATGTATGTGTATCATAAAGAGGTCCCAGTAGATAATCACGTATAAACAAACTCAGATAATGAAGAGATTGTGAAATAAACCCTTACCATGTAATTTTCCTTAGTAGATGGTATGTTAACATCCTTTATAATATTTAAAAAATTTTATTAAGTTATACAAGAACCATATACATAATTATTATATCATATATGACCTTCTGTTAATGCTTTGTTAATAATATTTTAGTATTATCGTCGTTTCGGGTGTTAACTTAATCGCTTTATTTTATATGTTTTGTTACATAAGGCATGTTTGTTATGGATAGTTTTTACTTTATTCATATCTAGAATGATATCAAGTCCTTAAAAATTATTTTTAATCATAAAATTAGAATTAGGCTTGAATGGATACGATGGAGAATGAATCTCATCGCGTTCGTGGAGACGGTAGTCCGTACGGACGCACAAGCGACAATATCATTCTTTTGATATTAAAAATATATATAAATGGATGGTATATCATATATAAAGAATCATTATCATGTTATATTTATTATTTACATGAATTAAATATCATTATTATACCCATCCAAATAATAATATATTGAATAACAATTACACCACGACGTGGAGACGGTAAGCCATACGTACACACGTATGATGACATTTCATTCAAAGGATGGATAAAATAATTAATATGGTTATACCATATTTATAATAACATCACAGTATATATGAGATACTGTATTTATTATTTCATAATGGTAATAACAAAGAAAGAAGAAGTTGAAGAAGAAATGAACATGAAAAAGGGTGGTGAAAACATTACCTCTTCTTCGGGTTCTTCATTTTGATTTGATCAAAAGGGATCCTTAGGTTGGTTTTCTGATAACAATAAGGCCTCTACGTTGAAGTTTGGGAAGTTGAGAGAGTATTTGGGTAGAGTTTGGACGATATGAAAGGCTTTTAATGTGTGAATTAGTGAGAAGGGGGAGTGCCCTTTTGTAAGAGGGGTGAGGGGCACCTTTGGAAAAGCTAGAAATATTATTTTATAATAAATTCATATTCGGTTTCTAATTTCTCCAAAGTGTATTATTAAAAGTATAAGGTGGGGATGGGTTGAAATACATTCAACCAATAGAATTTATATAGGTTTTGGTTATTATATTAACCTTACATTTTAGTTTTAACTCTTAGTTAATTAGTTTGACATTTACCATGTCACTTTGTATTTTTATATTATATAGTTAATAAACATACTATATACATCCAAGAGACCCCAAAGTTGTCTATTAATGATACACCTAACATGATAAAAGTCTTTTGGCCCAACCTTATATTTTTTGGAATTTAATATCAATTAATAATATAATATTTGTTTTAAAAACACTTTTATGTCAATTTTGACACTATTTGGTATTTGATTTTTGTGAAACTTATAACAACATTATTACTTAGAATAAAGTTAATTAAATCAATCCTAACATGTCATAGTTACCTATAAAATTCTTTAAATTCATTAAAAGTTTCAAATTATATTTATTTGTGTATTTATATTATCAATTATTATAATATTTAATTAATTAGGTAATTACTGCATCAACATTGTGTCATAAATAAATTAAATTATTTATTGTCTAAAATTTATAAATAAAATACCATTATGTATTAAATCTTTTTATATTTATAATAAATATTTATAGTATAAAATCCAACATAAATAACCCTATGTAAAAATTGTTCTGCTAAAAGATATATGCTTATGTCATTTTTGTTTTTATTTTAACTTAATTAATATAAAGTGTCCTTATCACCAACAAGTGGCTCCATGGGGTCCCAAAGATTCCCATGGTCGGACATGTATCAAAAAATAAGGTTAGAACATGTTTTAGGGTAATTTTGTATTATTATATTATTATTGTTTACCCTTATTTACCGAATTTACCCTTTAACCATGGTAAATAAAATATTTACCGAAATAATTATTCAAAATGTCTAAAAATAAAAGTTACCTATTTAAATTTTTTTGACACTATGATTCCAAATATTTAATCCATTATTCTAAATTCAAAACACAGAAGTGGAAGAAATTAATTTAAAATTAATTCCCGTCATTAAAACAAAAAGCGTGTTTTTAGGAGATAAACACTATCAAAAGATTAACACTTGTTTAAGTCCTGTTTAATTGTGAAATTATTTCCAATGAAGAACATCATATTATATGGTAGTAATATATTCAAAATATACTTTAAAACCACTCAAATTCAAAATTTATCACTGTTAATTATTTCAATTAAAAATGTTTCTTTTAATTAAAATTTTGTAATTTTCACTATTCATCAAAATATAAAAGTTATCCGAAAAGTACCAAAATTTCACCATAGGATAATTTCGATATTAAGAATCCAAAAATGAAGTCCATTTTGAGAGATACAATTTATAAAATTTCAAAAATTGGGTATTACTATTCATAACAGCTACCTTGATTGGTCGCGGTGTGTTATATCTCGAAGTTGCGTACAACACACGCTATTGTATTATTCAAAGAGAATTGTACCGTAGAAGCTTGGGGTGTTACATTCTCCCTTCCTTAAAATAATTTCATCCTAAAAATTTCTAGAATATTACTGTATAAAAAGACTCAGGTGATTCTTCATCATAAGTTCCTCGGGTTCCCACGTTGCCTCTTCCGTCTTATGGTTTCTCCATAGAACTTTTACCAGATGAGTCATCTAGTTTCTCAGCACTTTTTCTCTGGTATCAAGAATCATGATGGGCTCTTCGCAATAAGACAGATCAGGTTCTAGTTCTTATTCCTCATAAGTGAGTATATGCATTGGGTCAGGCATGTATTTCCTCAACAGTGATACGTGGAACACATCGTGAACTTTGGAGAGACTTGGCGGCATTTCCAAACGGTAAGCTACAACCCCAATTCGTTTTAAAATTTTGAAAGGTACGATGTACTTGGAATAAAATTTACCCTTCTTACCAAAATGTATATTTCCCTTCCATAGCGATACCTTCAAGAAAACGTGATCTCCTAATTGAAATTCCAAATCCTTCCTTCGGTTATCGGCATAGCTCTTCTGCCTACTTTGAGTTGCTTTGATGTGGTTTTGGATTACCTTTACCTTTTCCATCATTTCCTCCACCAGTTCTGGACCTATGAGTTTTCTTTCACCAACATCATCCCAAAAGGTTGGTGTATGAAATCTCTTTCCGTATAACGCTTCATATGGTTCCATTTGAATACTCGAATGGAAGCTATTGTTATAGGAATATTCTACCAGAGGTAAATATTTATCCCACATACCCTAAAAGACAAGTGAGGAGGACCTCAATATGTCTTCTAAGGTTTTAATAGTCCATTCTGATTGTCCATCTGTTTGTGGGTGGTAAACAATGCTCAAATGAAGTTCAGTATCAAAGGCCTTCTGAAGACTCTTCCAGAATCTTGAAGTAAAATGGGGATCATGATCAGAAACAATCGATAGGGGTACTCCATGAAGTCTCACAACTTCATTAATATATAGTCTTTCTAGCCGTTCAAGTGGTAAATCTTCCCTTATAGAAGGAAAATGTGCTGACTTGGTAAGATGATCAACAATGACCCATATTGTATTGTTCCTTCTAGGAGTCTTTGGTAGCCCCATGACGAAGTCCATCGTAATATTATCCCATTTCCACTCAGGTATGGGAAGAGGTTTCAATACTCCACTAGGATGTTGCCTTCCAGATTTCACTTGTTAATAAACCATACATCTTGACACGAAATCAGTAATCTCCCTCTTAATTTTGTCCCACCAAAAATGTTCCTTCAAATCTCTATACATTTTGGTACTCCTATGGTGTATAGAGAAATTGGAACTATGAGCATTATCCAGCAATTTCCTTTTTAGATCAGGTATATCGGGAACACATAGCCTCTTCCCAAATTTCAAAATTCTATATTCATACACAAAGTCTCTCAATCTCCCATCATTCACATATTTAATCGTCTTTTGAAATTCTTCATCATCAGTCTGAGAATTATTAATCTATTCTAGTAAATATGGTTTGGAAACCATTTGATAAAGCATTGATGTTTCACCTTCCACTGTTATTCCCATGTCCATCTTCACTAGATCCATGAAAATTGGATCCCATTCAATTCTAATATTGTTCAAAACTCCATGATCTTTTCTGCTCAAAGCATTTTCCACCTTGTTTTCCTTCCCCAGGTGGTAGTGTATCGTGCAATCATAATCCTTGAGAAATTCAAGCCATCTCTTTTGCCTCATGTTGAGTTCTTTTTGTGAAAAATATACTTCAAACTCTTGTGATCAGTATAAATCTCACATTTTTCACCATATAGATAATGTCTCTATATCTTCAAATAAAAGATTACAGCAAATAACTCAAGATCATGAGTAGGATAGTTTTTCTCATGAATTTTTAACTGACGTGATGCATAGGCAATAAACCTATTATTATGCATAAGGACACAACCAAGTCCTTTCTTCGATGCATCACTATAAATAACGAACCCATCATTCCCCGATGGTAGAGTCTATATAGGAGCATTGAATAATCTTCTCTTTAGTTCTTCAAAACATTCTTGACACTCTTTTTTGCAAACAAATTTTACCCCTTTACTTGTGAGCTTCATTAATGGGTTAGCCAATCAGGAAAAATTCTAGATGAAACATCGATAATAACCTATTAAACCACTAAAACTACGTACCTCAGTTATACTCGTCGGTGCTGGCCATTCTTGGATTGCCTTGGTCTTAGAAGGATCAACAGAGATTCTATCTTTAGAGACAATATGGCCAAGAAAAGAAATCTCCTGAAGCCATAATTCGCACTTTCTAAACTTCCCATATAATTCATGTCTTCTCAGAGTCTTCAGGATAATGCACAAGTGATTTTCATGATCTTAGTAGCTTTTGGAGTATACCAAGATATCATCAATAAATACGTCCACAAATTAATCGAGATATTCCTTGAAAACTCTATTTATTAGATCCATGAATAAAGAGAGTGCATTAGTCAATCCAAAAGGAATTTATGTAAACTTGTAATGCCCGTACCTAGTTAGAAATGCTGTCTTCGGAATTTCTTCCTTCTTCACACACAACTGATGGTATCCTGACCAAAGGTCAATATTTTATAAGTATTGAACTCCATGCAGTTGATCAAATAAATCACCAATGCGAGGTAGGGGATACTTGTTCTTTATTGTTATATCATTGATTTCCCTATAGTCGATACATAATCTCATAGATCCATCTTTCTTATTAACAAAGAGAACAGTGGATCCCCATAGAGAAACACTAGGTTGAATAAATCCCTTATTAATCAATTCCTCTAGTTGTTTATTTAGTTCGACTAATTCCAAAGTGGCCATTCTATAAGGGGTCTTCGATATAGGCCTTGATCCAGGAATTAAATCAATGGAAAACTCAACTTCTCGTTCTAGAGGATGTCCAGGTAAATCTTCTGGAAACACATCTATATATTCTTTCATAATACGTACATCCTCTATTTGAACATTCCTTTCCTCACCCACATTAATTTCATTCCCTTCCTCCCCAATAATTGAATTTAGTCGAGCTACTGGGGGTGGATCTAGATAAGAATTAAGTGGTGGTGATTCTGCTCTAAAGATAAGGTGTTCCTTATCATCATCATCAAAAATTGTAACCTCCTTATTCTTAAAATAAATCATCACATCGTGGTCCGAAATCCAATCCATATCGAGGATTATATCAAACTCAATCATATGTATGACGATGAGATCAGTGGATAAAGAACATTTATGTTCTCTAATGGGGACTGATTCACAAAACTTTGTTGCAATGATACTTCCCTTAGGAGTTTTAACTGACAACTCCCTTGTTAAATCAAATTTTAAATATCTAATTTTATTAGAAAAATAGGAATATATGAAACAATGCGATGATCCCGAATCAAATAACGCATTTTCTAAACTTGAGGAAACCATTAAATTACCTGTCACCACGTCTTTCGGAGCTTTTACCTTAGGATTAGTGATAGCATAAGATTGGCCTTGATCCCTGAGACTTTTCTGAGGTAATTTCCCCTGACGCTTAGGACATTCATTTGTATAATGTCACATCTCCATGCAATTGTAGCATTGAAAATCGGTAGCTTCCTTCTTCTCCTTGAAATCGTGAGCTTGGTGGCCTTTTTCACCACACTTGTAACAGACTCCCATTCCTTTTAAGCATGTACTAGGGTGTTTCTTCCCACAGTTACTTCAGCATGGATATTCAACTTTTCCCTTCTTCCCCTTATTTCCATTCCCATATTGATCAGAAGATCTCTTCTTCTCTTGCTTTTCTTTAAAGTCATAATACTTAGAGAATTCCTTTTCTGTCTTGATAGCACATGAGACAATGTCTTCGTACGACGAGAAGGATTGTGAGACTAATGCTCGGCGGAGAAATAGTTTTAACCCATCAATGAAACGATCAATCTTATTTCATGGGTTACGTATATAATCTCTAGCATACCTTGCTAACCTTGTAATGTTAGCCTCATACTTTGCGACATTCTCTTCCTCCTTTTGTCTCAGAATTAGAAATTGCCTTTCCATATCTGCTCAATGGTCACAAGGAAAGTATTTTTCAAAAAACAGATCTTTGAACTCCCTCCATTCCATATTTGATACTTCATCATCTTCCTTAATGTTTTTAATCAATGACCACCATTGGTTAGCATCTCCAGTGAGGCGGTAAACTGCCATGATAACTTTTTCCATTTCAGTACTCCCAAAAGCCTGAAATATTTTCTCTAGGGAATTTATCCATGGCTCACCAACTAAGGTATTTGTACTCCCATTGATCGTTGTTGGTTTTTTCCTCATTAATCTATCTAACATTGATCCTCCATGCTGCGGATCAGGGTGCTTCATACGGGTAAGGTTATTATTCATAACCTGAGTGATTTTCCCCAGTATGGTGATTAGCTGATCAGCACCAGTTGCATCACCAGCTCCACTATAATTATCTTGAGCAGGAGGGAAATACTTACATGTAGTGTGTGCATTGATATGGTTTCCATTTCTTCCAGTAGGAACCATTTCTAAACAATGTCATAAACTAGATCAATTTGTGAATCAAAATACATAATTCCATAATTATAAAACACTTAACATAAATTGAACTATTTATGGATATAATCAACAATCATAAAAATATTTTCTTTGAGGAAGTATATACTCATAAACCCTTCATAATGATTTGTAAATAAAATGAGGGTTATCATAAGCATATCCCCCGGGAGTGTCATAACCAAGAGTGCAGCAAGGCCCATTTTCATGAACCAGTTCCCGTTCGAGTCTAGCTCAAAGAGGTGTTTTCGGGTTTTACCCCTAGGTATATTTTTGCAGATCCGCCTCTACCTGCTTGTATCCAGACAGGGATGTATTGCTCAGAAAACTCATAAAATCTCTACAATACCAAAATTCTAGGAAGTTCTTCTATACTAATCCTAAAAGTCCATCTTAGTTCTATGTGATCTAATCCGAGTTTATCAAAATCTAGCTTCCGAGGTTTGTACTAAACTTCCTCAGATGCCAGAAGTAACACCCCGACCCCAATTCCCCAAAGTTAGTGCATTATTACATAACATTGTCATGATCACAAAAGATCAAGTATCGAAAGACCGATTAGTTTAGTAGCCTTGGAAAAACATAATACATTCATAAAGATTACATTACATTATAAAGTGAAAACTACTACAACAAAATCTTGTCTTCATAATCCACACTCATATCCCCTTATACTATCCCTGCAGGTCATTCATAAATTACTTCTTCACATCCTGGAAAAAATAAAACATTGAAAGGGGTGAGCTCATATGCTCAGTAAGGATAACAATATAGCGAAAATTGTCTTATATAAGCATAAACATTTAAGGCAATGTATAAATAAAACAAAATCCTTTTAAACATGAACATCAGCATAATATGGAAAAGGTAAAATGAAATAATTCCATAAACTTATTCACATAGATATTCTACTAGTCGAATAATCACATGCAATATCAATAACCACTTTCATAATGATGGAATGCATAATGCCAGGCTATCATAACCACATAGCCAAGGCCTCGTGACAAGACTATAAATAAGATTTTGTCATGGCCTTGTGCCAAGACACTAGTTTGTCTCATGAGACCTACTGATGCATCGAGGAGCTATAGCGGCCTCCCCTTATCACTTATTAAGTCCAATGCATTCCTCATATGAATAGGTTTAAACACAACATAAACATTCATATTAAAACTAGCATACGAATTCTCAATACTTTCACCATAAACCATGAATGGTATAAAAATAACACCTCCATAGTCAAACATAACACAAAACCTTCAATAATATAATGAAGTTTTGTATCAAAATAAATAAATGTCACATAATCTTAAAATCCATCAAAAGATGTTGACATAGATGAAATCAAAACTATTTGAGAGAAATATCTCTTTTTTTTATATCATTTAAAAGTCACATATTTATAAAATAAAACATTTACTTTGAAAATATTATTATAATATTTTATGGGAAGCTTCAACGATTTTATAACGGTGGAAAATATCCTCACCCGCCGTATAAGTTAAAAAATACATTCTTACCTTAATTCTATCGAAAAGGTTAAAAAGGACCTTGTTTGGAAAACGATAGAAAGATTCCTTTATAAAATTATTATATAGTCAACAAGGGTATACATGAATTTATACCATAGTCTTTAAAATATTAGGAATTATTTGAAATACATTTTTAAGAAACATGGATGTGGATGATAAAGAGGTCCCAGTAGATAATCACATATAAACAACCTCGGATAATGAAGAGATTGTGAAATAAACCCTTACCCTGTACTTTTCCTTAGAAGATGGTATGTTATCCTCCTGTATAATAGTTAAAACATTGTTATTATGTTATGAAAGAACCATATACTTAATTATGATATCATATATGATCTTTTATTAATGCTTTGTTAATAATATTTTAGTATTATCGTCGTTTCGGGTGTTAACTTAATCACTTTATTTTATATGTTTTGTTACATAAGGCATGTTTGTTATGGATAGGTTGTATTTTATTCATATCATGAATGATATCAAGTCCTTAGACATTATTTTTAATCATAAAATGAGAATTAGGCTTGAATGGATACGATGGGGAATGAATCTCATCGCGTTCGTGTAGATGGTAGTCCATACGTATGCACGAGCGACAATATCATTCTTTTGATATTAAAATAATATATAATTGGATGGTATATAATATATATACAGAATCATTATCATTTTATATTTATTATTTACATGAATTACACATCATTATTATACCCATCAATATAATAATATATTAAATAACAATTACACCACGACGTGGAGACGGTAAGCCGTACGTACGCACGTATGGTGACATGTCATTCAAAGGATAGAGAGAATACTGAATATGGTTGTACCATATTTATAATAAAAACGTATTATATAGGAAATACTGGAGTTATTATTTTAGAATGGGGATAATAAAGAAATAAGAAGTTGAAGAGGAAATGAACTTGAAAAAGGGTGGTGAAAACATTACCTCTTCTTCGGGTTCTTCCATTTGATTTGATCAAAAGGGATCCATAGGTTGGTTTTATGATCGAACTAAGGCCTCTAGGTTGAATTTAGGGAAGTTGAGATAGTATTTGGGAAGGTTTTTGATGATCCAAAAGGCTTTGAATGTGTTAATTAGTGAGAAGGGGGTGCCCTTTTATAAGAGGGGTGAGGGGCACCTTTGGAAAATCTAGAAATATTATTTTATCATAAATTAATATTTGGTTTCTAATGTCTCCAAAGTTTATTATTAAAATTATAAGGTGTTTATGGGTCTAAATAATTTCAACAAATAGAATCTAGTTAGGTTTGGGTTGTTATATTAACCTTATATTCTAGTTTTAAATCTTAGTTAATTAGTTTGACATTTACCATGTCACTTTGTATTTTTATATTATATAGTTAATAAACATACTATATACATCCCAGAGACCACCAAGTGGTATATTAATGATACACCTATCATGATAAAAGTTATTTGCCCAAACCTTAGATTTTTAGGAATTTAATATCAATTAATAATATAATATTTGTTTTAAAAACTCTTTTATGTCAATTTTGAAACTATTTGGTATTTGATTTTTTTGAAAACCATAAAAGCATTATTAATTCGAAAAATATTAATTAAATAAATAATAACATTTCATATTAACCTATAAAATTATTTTAATTCATTAAAAGTCTCAAATTATATTTATTTGGGTGTTTATATTATCAATTATTTTAATATTTCATTAATTAGATAATTACTTCATCACCATTGTGTCATAAATAAATTAAATTATTTAATATCTAAAAATTATAAATAAAATACCATCATTTAGGAAATATTTTTATCTTTCTAATGAATATATATAGTATAAAATCCAACATATATAACTCTATGTAAAAACTGTTTTTCTAAAAGATATATGCTTTTGTCATTTTTGATTTTATTTTAACTTAATTAATATAAAGTGTCCTTATCACCAACAAGTGGCTCTATGGTGTCCCAAATATGCCCTTGGTCATACATGTCTCAACCAATAAGGTTAGGACACATTTTAGGGTATTCTATTATTATTATAATATTATTTGTTTACCCTTATTTATCAGATTTACCCTTTAACTATGGTAAATAAAATATTTACTAAAGTAATTATTCAAAATGTATAAAAATAAAAGTTATCTATTTACACAATTTGGACACCCTGATTCCAAATATGGAATCCATTTTTCAAAATTCAAAACACATAAGTGGAAGAAATTATTTGAAAATTAATTCCCGTCGTTAAAACAAAAAAGCGTGTTTTTAAGAGATAATAAATATCAAAAGATTGACACTTGTTTATGTCCGGTTTAATTGTGAAATTATGTCTGACGACAAACATAGTATTAAATGGTAAAAATATATTCAAAATATTATTTAAAACCACTCAAATTCATAATTTATCACTGTTAATTATTTTGATTAAAAAAGTTGTTTTTAATTAAAATTTAGTAATTTTCACTATTCATCAAAATATAAAAGTTATCCGAAAAGTACCAAAATTGAACCCTAGGATAATTTTGATATTACGAATCCAAAAATGAAGTCCATTTTGAGAGATAAAATTTATAAAATTTCAAAAAGTGGGTATTACTATTCATAATGGCTACTTTGATTGGTCGCAGTGTGTTAGATCTCGAAGTTGTGTACAACACACGCTACTGTATTATTCATAGAGAATCATACAGTAGAAGCTTGGAGTGTTACAAGTTAGCAGACTAAAAATTAATATTCAGATGTAGGAAATCAAAATCTACCATGACATGTATAATGGGGGATGTGCGGAGGTAAAATAGAAGTGCATTGTGGTCTCCCTATAGATATATAAAAAGATTTTATGGGAAAAATAATTTTTCATCGAGAGAATATAAAGAATTAAATTCCCTATGTTTACATAACAATGAACTATTCTATATATGGAGCTCTTATTATGGCGAATATATTAGACTAATCAAAGAGATGCTAGTGAATATTGGAGTTATATTGGCATAATCTCCATGGATTCAGAAAGACAATGAAACTATTTATACCAACTAGAAGATACTATAATACTTTTTTGTAACCATTTATTTTGTTAATATGTTCAATATTTGAAATCAAATTTTATTCCTTGAATCAAATTATTTCGGCACCTCCCACACCAATGGAGTATATATATGATTTCACTATATAAATAAATGGTTTTTATTATTCTTTTATGTAATTTATTAATTATCATCGACATGTTATTTTCTAGATTGTTCCTAGGTGTTGAGGTGTTAGAGATAAATTGTGGTTTGACATCTATGTCCTGATACATCATGTAAAAGGTAATTTTTTGATTATGTGGTCCACATTATTATCTATATTGGGTATGTATTGGAAGTTTAACATTTTATTATGAGGTTCTTTAGAATCAAAAATTTCATCCCAATATTGAGTTATAGTTTTTCATATTTCTAGAACCTAGACATGAAGTTTGAGAGATCGATTTAGTATTATTTTTTCTCTCAAACTCATAAATGTATTATAATGAGAATGTCAAGTTCCATCTTACATTATCTAGAATTTAGTTTGATTTTATCAATTTCTAGATGAAATTGATTTGGATAAGGTTATGTTTTGGGTGTATTGGTCTGATAGTAAAACATTCAGATTATATAAGAAGAATGATAAATATTTTAAGCTATTGAATGATTTGGTGGATGTGTATAAAGACCATATGAATGAATGCTGATAAATAGGGAAGGGTAAATAAAAATTTAATACTGTTGATTCAATCTTCCAAACCATTAAATGTGGATTATAAAATATGATAGGTGAAGACTAATTTAAAAAAAATTGAAGCCTCCCACTAACAAATATGAGGCACCAAACATGATGAATATGATGAAAAATTTTACAGAGCTCGTTTTATATTGGATGTTAGAAGGAATTCCAGTGGATGATCACATTAATAACATAAACATGATATTGATTCAGTCATAATTGGTCTAGTTTAATTTAAGAGATCCATAATTAGAAAATTGTTGTATTAATCACTGTAGATATCATGGGATATTTGTGTTATAATTTAGAGTAACTAAAAAAAATAGATACATATAATGTCTACAGATGTAAAAGAAATTAATTTGAATATGAAAATTTATTGGAACAAGATTCATAAATCATTTAGAAATTTATATTTTTTGAAATATCAAGGAAAATCCAAAGCCTATATGTGTCATAGATAAGAAAAATGAAGATGGGTCTGCATAGGAATAACTCAACACATTGTGGTCATATGAGTGGGATATTTTTGAAGAATAATAACCAAAATGAATATTTTTGTAACGCCCCGACCCTAGTTACCCAGAGTCGGTGCGTTATTACATAACATTGGCATGATCACAAGAAAGATCAAATCTCGAAAGACCGATTGGTTTAGTAGCCTTGGAAACACTAGATATATTCATAAGTTTTACATTACATCATAAAATGAAAAACTACTACAACAACGTAATGTCTCCATAATCCACACTCATATCCCCACATAATATCCCTGCAGGTCATTCATAATTTACTTCTTCACTTCCTGGTAAAAATAAAATATAGAAAAGGGGTGAGCTCAAATGCCTAGTAAGGATTACAATATAGCGGAAACTTTCATAAATAAACATTTAAGGCACTGTATAACTAAAACAAAAGCCTTTTAAACATGAACTTTTAACATGGTATGGCATAAATAAAATGAAATAATTCCATTTACTTATTCACATGGATATTCTACTAATCGAATAATCACATGCAAAAATCAATAACCACTTTCATAATGTTGGAATGCATAATGCCAGACTATCATAACCACATAGTCAAGGCCTCGTGCCAAGACTACAAATAAGATTTTGTCAAGGCCTTGTGCCAAGACACTAGTTTGTCTCATGAGACCTACCGATGCATAGAGGAGCTATAGCGGGCTCCACCTGTCACTTACTAAGTCCAATGCATTCCCATATGAAAAGGTTTAAACATAACATAAACATTCGTATTAAAACTAGCATACGAAATGTCAATAATTTCACCATAAACTATGAATGGTATAAAAATAGCACATCCACAGTCAAACATATCACAAAACCTTCAATACAATATAGAAGTTTTGTATCATAATAAATCAACTTCAAATAATCTTAAAATCCATCAAAGGATGTTGACATAGATGAAATCAATATTCTTTTCAAAGAAATATCTCCTTTTATTTTGAAATCATTTAAGATCCATATAAAATAAAACATTTTCTTTGAAAATATTCTTATAATCTTGTAAGGAAAGCTTTGAAGATTTTATAACGGCAGAAAATAACCGCACTCGCCGTATAAGTTAAAAAAACATTCTTACCTTAATTCTGTCGAAAAGGTTAAAAGGACCTTGTTTTGAAAACGACGGAAAGATTCCTTTTATAAAAAGTTAAACAAGGGTATAAATGAATTTAACCCATATTATTGTAAAAATGTTTTGAAATACATTTTGAAGAAACATAGATGTGGATGATAACGAGATCCCAGTAGATTATTACGTATAAACAACCTCAGATAATGAAGAGATTGTGAAATAACCCTTACCAATTTGGTAACTTATGAAACATACAACCCATGAAATAGGTATCAAACAATGAATATGTAAATACACATAAATTAGAGTGTATTACACAAAGAATATAATTATGGGCAGTACACACACCACACAAAAGGTGATGGTGGCAATATGACATGAATCTCACGGGAATAATGAGTGAGATGAAAACCCATTACCTTGTACTTTTCCTTGGTTGGGGTAGGTTAACCTCCTGTATAATGGTGAAATAATTGTTATTAAATTATACAATAATCATATACATTAACATGATATCATATATGATCTTTTAATATTGATTTGATAATAATATCTTAGTATTATCGTTGTTTCGGGTGTTAACTTACTTGTTTTCTTTTATATGTTTTGTTACGTAAGACATGTTTGTAAAGGATAGGTTTTATATTATTCATATCCAGAATGATATCAAGTCCTTAAACATCATTTTTTAAATCATCAAATGATAATTATACTTGAATGGATACGATGGAGAATGAATCTCATCGCGTTCGTGGAGACGGTAGTCCGTACGTACGCACGAGCGACAATATCATTCTTTTGATATTAAAATAATATATAAATGGATGGTATATCATATATACATAATCCTTAACATGTTATATTTATTATTTACATGAGTTACACATCATTATTATACCCATCCAAAGAATATTATATTGAATAACAATTACACCACGACGTGGAGACGGTAAGCCGTACGTACGCACGTATGGTGACATGTTATTCAAAGGGTGGATAAAATACTGAATATGGTTGTACCATATTTATAGTAACATCACAGTATATATATGATACTGGATTTATTATTTTAGAATGGTAAAAACAAAGGAAGAAGAAGTGGAAGAAGAAATGAACTTAGAAAAGGGTGGTGAAATCATTACCTCTTCTTCGGGTTCTTCCTTTTGATTTGATCAAAAGGGCTCCTTAGGTTGGCTTTCTGATAAAACTAAGGCCCCTAGGTTGTAGTGCGGGAAGTTGGGAGAGTATTGGGTCAGAGTTTGGCCGAACCAAAAGGCTTTGAAGGTGTGAAGAAATGAGAAGGAGGAGGGCCCTTTTATAAGAGGGGTGAGGGGCACCTTTGGAAAAGCTAGAAATATTAATTTATAATAAATTCATATTCGGTTTATAATGGATCCAAAGTTGATTATTCAAAGGTTAATGTGGGGATGGGTCGAAAACAACTCAACCAATAGAATTTAGACAGGTTTGGGTACTTATATTAACCTTATCTTTAAGTATTCACTCTAAGTTAATTAGTTTCACTTTTACAATGTCTCTTTGTATTTTTATATAATATGGTTAATAAACTTACTATATACATCCAAGAGACCCCCAAGTGGTCCATTAATGATTAACCTATCATGATATAAGTCTCTTGGCCGAACCTTAGATTTTTAGGAATTTAATATCAATTAATAATATAATATTTGTTTTAAGAACTCTTTTATGTCAATTTTGACACTATTCAATAGTTGATTTTTGTGAAACTCATAACAGATTGATTACTTCAAAAAAAGTCAATTAAATCAATCCTAATATATCATATTATCCTATAAAATTAGTTTAATTCATTAAAAGTTTCATATTATATTTATTTGGGTATTTATAATATCAATTATTTTAATTTTTCACTATTATAGTAATTACTGCATCATCATTGTGTCATAAATAAAATAAATTATTTAATGTCTAAAAATTATAAATAAAATATCATTATGTCGGAAATCTTTTTAGATTTCTAATGAATATTTATAATCTAAAATCCAACATATATAACCCAATGTAACAATTGTTTTTCTAAACGATATATGCTTGTGTCATTTTTGTATTCATAACTTAATTAAAATAAAGTGTCATTATCACTTACAAGTGGATCCATGGGGTCCCAAAATAGACCCAAAGATGCCCATGGTCGACCATGTATCAACCAATAGGGTTAATACACGTTTTATGGTAATTTAGTATTATTATAATATTATTTTTTAACCCTCATTTACCGGATTTACCCTTAACCATGGTAAATAAAATATTTACCGCAGTAATTATTCAAAATGTCTAAAAATAAAAGTTACCTATTTACACAATTTGAACATCCTGGTTCCAAATATGGAATCCATTTTTCTAAATTCAAAATACAGAAGTGGCAGGAATTAATTTAAAATTAATTCCCGCTGTCAAAACAAAAAGCGTGTTTTTAAGAGATAATAACTATCAAAAAATTGACACTTGTTTATGTTCGGTTTAATTGTAAAATTATTTCCAATGACCAACATTATATTAAATGGTAAAAATATATTCTAAATATAATTTAAAACCACTCAAATTCATAATTTATCACTATTAATTATTTTGATTAAAAAAGTTGTTTTTAATTAAAATTTAGTAATTTTCACTATTCATCAAAATATGAAAGTTATCCGAAAAGTACCAAGATTTCACCTTAGGCTAAATTTGATATTCCGAATCCAAAAATGAAGTCCATTTTGAAATATAAAATATATATAATTTAAAAAATTAGGTATTACTATTCATAACGGCTAGTTTGATCGGTTGTGGTGTGTGTTAAAACTCGAAGTTGCGTACAACACACGCTACTGTTTTATTCAAAGGAAAGTGTACCGTGGAAGCTTGGGATGTTTTATTTTAAATTTTTTGATGTCCCCATTTAGTCAAAAAATTTAAAATATTTTATTTAAAAAGGGTTCACTATTAAAAGTTGGTAAAACTGCAATACTGAAAATGAATTTTTTCTTACATTATGTCTAAGAAACTCATAATATGGATTCTAAAATTATAAGGATTATATAAAGTTTAAAATTTAGTTAATACTATTCATAACCTCTTTTGAACGGCTTGTTTGGTAAGTCATGGTGCGCTTGAACTCGGTGTTGCGTGTAGTGCAAGTTATTGAATTATTTTGAAGAAATAACACACTATGAAATCTTGGGGTGTTACAATTTTAGTTATAGATGAGAAAAATAAATAATTAATGCTTTTGAAATCATGTTCAAAAATTAAAAATCTAAATATACGAGTGGTAAAATGATGAGTACCTCTAGTTCATATGATTCATGTATTATAAACACTCGATCATAATTTCACTCAATATAAATGTGTGTAATTTTGAGGAATTATATATATAAGGTTTGAGAAGGTGCGTCTTACAAATTGTGAAGGCCTATAGATTATAGCTAATGGTGATGTATTAATCCAGATAAATAATGAATTATTTATATAGTTGAGTAGAAAAAAAATATACTATGGTTATGAGAAAACTTTATCTTTATAGGATATCTTGATAATGCGGGTTTTTAAAAAACAATATTGGTAAAGCATAGAGAATTATATGTGGTTCCATGGAAGTGTCTATAGGAGTGATTGTTGGAACATTTTACCAAATAGGTGATTCAGAAGGTGTAGTAAATGAAAAATAAATATCATTTTAAATGTTATGGATTTTATATCATGGGTACATATTTTATAAGTTTATAAAAGTACATGTGTCTAAATGAGTGAAAAAAATTAAACTCTAGAGTAGATAAGCTGTGAAAAATGCATCATTTGGATGTGGTAAAAGGTGTATTTCTAATATAATTTATTATTACATTGGTTTAAAATTTAGATTGAGTTCATAATGATTAATAAGAGTGATCTCTAATTTACTAATCCAAATATTCATTGTACTATGATACCTTCATTGATGATGTGAATCAGACGGGGTCAGTGTTCTATCTCAAAAATAAGTTTTACCTATATAGATACATATTTCAATAGAGATTTTTTTTAGAATGGAAGAGCTGAAACAAACCAATTGATTTTTGGTATAAAAATGGTGGAGATTATAGAATTATAGAGTTAAATTATCTTTGTTGTTTCAAACGAATTAATTTTTACAAGAACGTACTTGTTAGATAGGATGACAATAAAGTATCTTAGAGGATGAACCAGACAATAGTGGATAAAGATATCAGAATGATGATATAGGGAGGATTACCCAAGCTATTTGGGGATGAAAATGTCAATTTTGTGTCATATATATTGACCAAAATTCTATTATCTCAGTTTGGGAAATTAATTTAAGAATTTTTATAATCTAGAATAAAGGTTTTCATATCTCACCTCAATGTATTTAGTTCACTTGAATGCATACATATTATTTATATAGAAAGATTAAATCAAGAGGATAATTCTGATGTGAGTTAGATTCTATGGTATAAACATAATGACATGGATCACTGGAATGAGGTTAATAAATATTTGTAGTGTATTCAAATTCAAAGTGTAATATTAAATGAAAATATCAGTTAGATAGATAATTATTAAGAATATTATGCATCTGATACAAAATTATTATTATAATATTTTGTTGACTAAATGGACATTCAAAAGATACAAATGTTTAGGAAAATTCATGTAGTAATTTAGTTCTACAAACACCTTCCTACCCGGAATATGTTGTTGAAGGTGGTTATATTCGTATAGTGTTTCCATGGTTGAGAGTACTAGGTATCTCAAGGACTATGAAATCTCAGAAAAAACATCCCAAATAAATTTTTCTGTAAGGAGTATATTTTCATGATAATATATTCGGTTCTATAAGGATTCAATGCCAATTTAAATGATATAAAAGCAGGTTATAGGTTTTTATTCTCACAATCCATGTGAAACCAAATTGTTTGAGAGTAGTTACAAATAAGAAAGAATTTAATTAGATGGAGTTGTCAATTTTCATTGAACTGATTCTATATATATATATATTAAACATTTTAGATGATTTATGAAATAACCTAGAGTTTATAAATGATATTTTTTTTAAATGAATATGTATTATACTGTATAAGATAATATCATACACATATAACACATAGAAGAACAAACTAAAAAATTATTTCATTAATAAAATCATTACATTAGTCAATGAATAAACCTAATAATTTATAATTTATTAAAATAGAACAATAAATAAAAAATAAAAAACTATAATAGGAAAATATGGATTTCCCCAATCAATTATAATCATCACTCCCACAAACCACACAATAGAAAATAAAATAACTATTAGTAAAACGATAATCATTGTATACAATAGAAAAATATAAAATTGAGTGGAATTGAGTTGAATATTTATTTAATAAATGATCTTGTATTTATAAGAGGCAACGTGACCATTGTAATAGTAATGTGATGATTAGAATAGTAATGTGACAATTGATAATAATAACCAAAATATTGTGAATAGTAACCAGGCCATTAGAATATTAATTTAATATGAAAATAATAAATAATTATATAAATAATATTTATATTAATTAATTTAATTAAAGAAAAATATTATAATTATAAAAAATAAATTCCATGACAAAAAACTCAACGAATATAGAAGAACATTTTTAATAAACTATATTTCAATGTATATTGAAAAATCATATTTTTATTATTAAAAATAAAAATTACCAATTTTGGAAATTTCTTTTTATAAAATGAATATGTTTTTTAAAATAAAAAAATTTAATTTTTATAAAGGTTATTCTTTGTCAATTTTCTAAAATACTTTAATTTTCAAGTGAATAGTCAAAATACAGTTTTTCATGTTACTAGGGTGTCTTAAATAACTTCATTCATGATGAAACAATTCCCTAGTTATTTATATAAATTTAAGCTATCCCAAAAAATATTTAATTTCAGAAGCGATCCATCAAAATATAATAAACATAATTTCCAAACCCAAAAATCAGTTTGTGAAACCTAAAGTTAAAACTGTTCCATTAAAATAACAATTTATCTTTTTTTCCAATTTTGTTGTTAATAATCTAAGTTAATTTGAATAATGAATGGTTTTGAAGTATTATTACCATTATTATATAGTTTTATATCATTTATATTGTTAAAAATTCAATGTTTCAAGATTTACCATTGAAATACTACTTTATTCAATATTTTATTCTAAAAATAAACTTCTCCCCAGGTATAAATAACCCCTTTCCCTCCACATAAAAACCACTCCTACCACCATATAAATACCAAAATATCTTCCCATTTCCACCCTCATAATACCATTAGAGTACCAATGGATGTCATGGACTAATAAAACTCGTAACATCACCATATTTTTATTTTCAAAATAAATAATCTACACCGGGGAAAGGGTAGGTTTCTATCAACCCTTATCTTATTTTTCATACTTTATTTATTTTTTAAGAATTTATTTCAAAACAAAATAACACCTCAATATTTCATAGTTAGTTATTTTCATTAAAGTAACACAATAGCTTGTGCTTCATGCAACGCCGAGTTCGAGCACACCAAGACTTACCAAACTAGCTGTTCAAAAAGCGGTTATGAATAGTATTTACAACGTTTTGAATTTTATATACTCCATATAATTTTTACATCCATATTATGTGTTTCTTGGACATAATATAATAATAAATTCAATTTTTTAGATAAAAGAAGTATTTTTAAAAAAGTGAAATTTTACCGCCCTTTAATGGCGAACCATTTTTAAATCCAATATTTGATACTTTTAAATATTCAATTTGACAAAACAAACCTTTTATTTAGAATAAGGAAATAAAAATTTAGTTTGGATAAATCTTTGGTGCTTTTCTGTTAACTTTCAAATTTTGATGAATAGTGAAAAATACTAAATTTTAATTAAAAACAACTTTTTTAATCAAAAACAATTACAGTGTTAAATTATATATTTGAGAGTTTTTTGTGGTATAATTAGATTAAATTTTTATCATTTAATCCAATGTTGGTCAATTGAAGTAATTTTACATTTAAATTGGACATAAACACTTATCAATCTTTTGATAGTTTCTTTTTCTCAAAAACCTGCTTTATAGTTTTGAAAACGGGAATATTTTTTAAATTAATTAATACAAATTCTATATTTTTAATTCGGTTAAATAAGAATCATTATTGAATTTGAAATATCAAAATTATCTTTGAGTGAATTTATTGTATTTTTCTGAAGACTTTCAATTTTTGATGAATAGTGAAAATCATTGCGTTGTTGTTTAAAATAAGCATTTTATTTAAATAATTATTAATTTTATTCAAATTTATATTAATTCAAAACAGATACATAATATCTATATAAATTTAAAGTAATTCGTTGGAGTCATTTTATAATAAGATTTGATGTATAAAATTTTATTAAATGTTTTACCGTCTTTTACCCACCTTCAAGGCACATTTACAAATTTGTATAAAATTTAATTTTAATGATTCAATGGATTGAATTTCAAAAATACAATAGAGACAATTGTCAATGGTACATAAAATGTGGTTTAATAAGATGAAAATAATTTTTTTGAATAGTAACTTTTGACATTAATTTACAACTATTAAAAGTAAATATGGTTATTAAAGGTAAAAATGATATTATAATTACCTTAAAACATGTCAAAATTCAATTGGATAAGTGGTTTTCTACCAAAATCAACCATAGGAATAAAACATTATCCTCTTTGGCCCACATGGATTGGATTACGACATTTATTACTATTTTATTTAAAGAAGAGTTAAAAGTGTTAAATTCAAATTTTCATTAATAAAAGATTTTTAATATAGGGTTATACATGAGATAAATTCGACTATAAATATTAATTAGAAATATAAAATTATTTCCAAAATCATAGTATGTTACTTTAAATTTCTAGACATTAAAAAATTAAATTTATGTATGACACAATGATGATGTAGCAGTTACCATATTAAAGAATGACTAAAATAATTGATATTATATATATCAAAATAAATGAAAATTGATAGTTTTGAAGCATTACACGAATTTTATAGGTTAATATGACATTTCTAGGTTGATTTAATGAATTTTTTTCATATTAATCAAGTATATATGACTTTTAACAAAAAAAATACTAAATTGTGTCAAAATTTACATAATTGAGTTTTTAAAAACAATAATATATTATTAAATTATATAATATTCCTAAAAATATAAGGATCAGCCAAAAGACATATATAATGATAGATACTTTATTAATAAACCACTTGGGCCTCTCTTGGACATTTATTTTATTTTTATTAACCATATGATATAAAAATACAAGGAGACATGGTAAATGTCAAACTATTTAACTAAGAGTTAAGTCTAAATGTTAAGGATAATATGGTGACCTAAACCTATCTAAAACCTATTGGTTGAGAGTTTTTCAACCCATTACCACCTTATAATCGAAATAAATCAACTTGGATCCATTATAAAAATAAAATAAATTTATAACAAAATAATATTTCATGTTTTTTCTAAAGTGTCCCTCACCTCTCTAAAAAAGGGAACTTCCCCATATTTTAATTTCACACATCCAAACAAATTTTCCATATCCAAACCTTGCCAAAATATCCTCCAAACTACTTTCAAAACATCCTAGAGGCCTTCCTTTGATTATAAAGCCAACCTATGGGGCCCTTTTGATCAAATCAAAAGGAAGCACCCAAAGAAGAGGTAATGATTTCATCACCTCTTTCAAAGTTACCTTCTTCTTCTTCCACTTCCTATTTCTTTGTTGTTTCTAAAAAAAATAATAAATCCAGTACCTTTTAAATACTATTATTTTATTATAAATATGGTAAAACCACATTCATTATTATATCTATCCAATGAATGACAAAGTCACCAAATGTGTGTACGTATGGCTTACCCTCCACATCGTGGTGTAGTTGTTATTCAACACTTCTTTATTTGGATGGGTATAATGATGCATTATAATTGATGTTAATAATAAATATAACATGTTAATTATTCATTAAATATTATATAACATCCAATTATATATGATTTCACCTTCAATTGAATGATATTTTCGCTCATGCATACGTACAGATTACCGTCTCCATGAACGCGATGAGATTCATTCCCCATCATAACCATTCTAGAATAATTCTCATTTTATGATTAAAATTAATGTTTAAGAACTTAATAAAATTCTGGATATTAATAAAATACATCCTATCCATAACAAACATTACTTATATAACAAAACATATAAAGGAAAATGAATCAGTTAACAGCCAAAACAATGATACTACTAAAATATTATTACCTAAACAATATTATAAGATCATATATGATATAATATTTATGTATGTGGTTCTTGAATAATTCAATAATAGTGATTTAACTATTATATAGGAGGTTAACTTACCCTTGACTAAGGAAAAGTATAAGGTAAGGGTAATGGTGTAATTTCGGCCCGGGTTGGGCATTCAAAAAATTAGGTCGCTGGCCACAAATCAGGTTGGGCCGACCCGGCCCGAACATCCCCATGAGGTGGCCGAAGCCCAGCCTCAGGCCGACCCCAACCATCGGTTCGGGCCAGGCTTTTTCGAGTCGGGCTGGGCTTTTTCATGTTGAGCCATGGTGGGCCTTTATTATTTTTAAAATAATTGTTTGTTTTAAAACATGTTTTAAATGTTTTTATTTAAACATTTTTTTAACATTTATATAAAAAAATTACATTTATTTCTAAATGGATGTTTTTTGTAAAAATGTTTATTTTATTTTTTAGTAACATTTTATAGTGGCGGATATGTTTTTTTGTCTAAATAGATCTATATATTGTGAATCAATATATATTATTTTCAAATTGTTAAAAAAATAATGAGGGGTTTTGGGGGGTTCTCAACATGGGGTGAGTTTAAAGCCTTGTTATTGAAAAGTTTTTTGAAATTTATTTAAAAAAATTTGTTACATTTAATTTTTTTAACATATTTATTTTTTCTTAAGAGTTTGTTAAATTTTTTAATTAAAATTTTTTATATTAACCATTTTTTAACATCTGTTTAAAATGATTTTTTACATTTTTTTAATGATTAATTTAAAACAATTGTTATTTTTTTTAAATGAACGATATTTACACGAATTTTTTTAAAACATTTAACATTTTTCATATTTTATTGTAAAAACTATTTCATAAGTGTTTGTTTTTAAAATATTAATTTAAGTGTTTGTTTTAAAAACGTTTTTTAAACATTTGTTTAAAAAAATTTTGTTTAAACATTTTTTAAACTATTTTTTAACACTTGTTTAAAATGTTTTTAAATTTATTTTTAGACTTTTAATTTAAAACATTTCTGTGAACACATGTTCTTTACATGTGTTTTTTTTAAATTTAACATGTTTTATGTAAAAACATTTTTTTATTAACATTTTATAGTGGGTGGATTTTTTATTTTTTTCTAAATAGATTTATATATGTCTATGAATATATATATATATTATGTAAAAATTGAAAAAAAATATTAATTTGGGATCGGGGGTTCACAGCACCCCCGTAGGGGGTTTAAAACGTTGTTATTTAAACGTTTTTTTAACATTTATTTAAAATGTTTTTTTACATTTATTTTGTTTACATATTTATCAAGATTATTTTTAGCGTTTGTTTAATTTAAAACATTTTTTAAAGCATTTTTAATTTTTTTTGCAGGGTAGGCCAGGCCTGACTAGATCCTATTGAGGTCGGGCCAAAACTACAGCCTTATGAGGTGCGCAGTAGTGGGTGGGTTAATTGTTTTCTAAATAGATTTATATATGTATATATAGTATATATAATATATGCAAGTTTCATCATATTTAGAAAAAATTAATGAGGTTGGGGGTGTATGAACATCATTGGTTGAGTGGTTATTTTTTTGTTAATTTATTATAAGTTATTATATATATATAATATGAGAAAATTGTAAAAAAATATAAGTAGGCGTTGGTGGGTGTGCCATAGTGGGTGGGTTAATTTTTTTTCTAAACAGATTTATATATAATATATGCGAGTTTCAAGATAGTTTAAAAAATTAATGAGGTTGGGGGACGTGTATGAACATCATTAGGTGAGTGCGTTATTTTTTGTTAATATAAAATAAGTTATTATATATGTAATATTAAATCATTTATACACACACACACATATATATTTTTAATGGATTTTTAAAAGCCACACTTAATTGATGTATATTATTAATAGCTTTATATATTTATATTATTAATGGATTTGTTTATATATATATATAATATGCATGTTTCATTATATTTAATAAAATTAATGTGGTTGGGGAGTGTGCGCGAACATCATTGGGTGAGTGTGTTAATTTATTGTTAATATATAATAAGTTATTATATATATATATATATATATATGTAATATGAGAAAATTGTAGAAATAATATTTAGGGGCTGGGGGGTGCACTGTAGTGGGTGGGTTAATTATTTTTTCTGAATTGATTTACAAATGTATAGTATATATAATATATGCATGTTGCAACAAACATAAAAAAATAATGAGGTTGCGGGACGTGCACGAACATCATTAGATGAGTGTGTTGTTTTTTATTAATATACAAAAAGTTATTAAATATATAATATTAAATAATTGATATAAATATATATATTAGTGGCTTTGTTTATATATTTATATCATATTAAATCATTTATATATATATTATCAATGGATTTTTGAAGGGCACGCTTAATTGAAATATATTATTAATGGCTTTGTTTATATATATACATTATTATATATATATATATAATTATATATCGATGTATATATATACATACACACACACAATATAATTATATATAATAATAGTTATATGTATATATACACACATTATTAAATATATAATATATAATATATAATGTATATATTATATATAATTTTTTGTTAATATATAATTATATCTTTATATACATATATATACATTCTCGTAATAATATAACAGGTGCACCTCTTAGACAAGTTGGTCCAGGTGTAGCCTTGGAAGCTTGAGGTTGGGGGATTGAATCTCCCTACCAGCAGTTTCCCATTATATTTTTTTTACAGAAGGTGGGCTTCGCACGGGCCAACGGGCTGGGCTTTTTTGGGCCGGCCCGGCCTGGCCCAAGGCCTACTTGGATTGGCCCAGGCCCGACCTGATGAACCTATGACATGACCTTGTCCTGGCCCGATGCGGGCTTTGCCGGGCCGGGCTGCTCGGGCTTCCAGGCCGGGCCGGTCGGGCTTTCGGGTCGTCGGGTCAAAATTACACCCTAAGGTAAGGGCTTTTTATCTCACTTCTTATTCCCATGAGATTCATGCTATATTGACACTATTTCCTTTTTTGTGGTGTATGTACTGCCCATGATTGTATTCCTTGTTTAATATACATTAATTTATGGGTATTTACATCTTCATTGTATGATCCTTCTTTCATGTGGTGTATTTTTCGTACATTACCAAATCGTTAAGGGAATTTCTATTTATGATTTCAATTCATCGGGTTTTTCACAAACATCATTGATTATTTTAATCCCAGATTATGTGTGAGATCACTATTTATTTATTGATTTATTAATTTCCACTCCCCTTTGTGTGGATATACTTTTGATACACATAATCACTCCACTGATAAATTCTCAATTCATCGATATGAACTAGATAAGAGTAATCATTACTCAATTTTCATTCATTGAGTTAAACATCCATCTCATTGGTGTTGTTGTTATAAGAATATATGTGAATGTCCTCCAATTTATTTACACAGAATATCCAATCATTTTGAGTGTATTTATATTTTTCCCACATAATTATGCCATTAATTTATCCTTATCATAAAGATACGGTCTTTATAAGGGATTTCATCTCAATTTATATTCTATTGAGACTCTATTGTTATTATGCACCAATTCACTTTTATATAGTGTATATATTGTACTTTGAAATATTATATCATGAATCCCTTTATTCGCATGATTTTATAATGATTTTATTAAATCAATTATTTGTATTCAAGCAT
The DNA here is from genome assembly GCA_963277665.1 of Viscum album. NCBI lineage: Eukaryota > Viridiplantae > Streptophyta > Magnoliopsida > Santalales > Viscaceae > Viscum > Viscum album. Next base: position 758,976,945 of record OY728130.1, on the reverse strand, counting down.
CACTCATTTGGTTAGGAACTCTAAATAAAATGTCATTTTAAATATTTTAAATATTTATTCTTCTAAATCTTTCTCATTAAAGTCCATGGTTTAAAAATGATTTTAAGGATATATTGGTTTGGACATGAATGTTTTGAAAATAAAATTCCTTTAAAAATTTTCAAAGTGGTATGGGACACTTTGATTCAAAAATCTATTTTAAATGACTTCTTTGATAAATAGTGTGACTTTTAAATTCTTTCATGAAAAAGTGGATATTTCTTTCAAATAGTTTTACGGATTATTTTCATCAATGTCAATGTCCTTCATTGTATTTTATTCTTTATTGAGGTAGATTTATTATAATACAACCGTCCATATTTTATTGAATAAGTTATTTTTGACTATTGATGTTCTATTTTTATATCATTCACAGTTTATGGTTAAATTATTAACATTTCATATGCTTGTTTTAATACGAATGTTTATGCTAAGTCTCAACCTTTTCATATAAGGAATGCATTGGACATAGTGTGTGATGGGTAAAGCCCGCTATAGCTCCTCGATGTATTGGTAGGTCTTATTAGACAAACTAGTGTATTTTCACAAGTCTTTGACAAAGTCTTATTTTTATTCTTGGCATAAGGCCATGACTATGTGGTTATGATGTTCGGCATTGTGCATTCAATCATTATGAAATTTGATATTGATATTATAAGGGTTTATTCGACTAGTAGAATATCCATGTAAATAAGTATATTGAATTATTTAATATATATTTTTCATATTATTCTGAAATTTATGTTTACAAATGTAACACCCCAAGATTTCATAGAACGTTATCTCTTTAAAGTAATTCAATAACTTGCGCTACACGCAACACCGAGTTCGAGCGCACAACGACTTACCAAACAAGTAGTTAAAGAAGTTATGAATAGTATTAACTATATTTTGAATTTTATATACTCCATATATTTTTAGAATCCATATTATCTATTTCTTAGACATAAAATAAAAACAAATTAATTTTTTCAGATAAAAGAAGTATTTTTTTTAAATGAAATCTTACCACCTTTTTATGGATAACCTTTTTTAAAACCATTATTTTACAATTTTATATATTCAATTTAAGGAAATTAAATTATTCTTTAGAAGTGGGACAAAAAAATAGTTTGGATAAATTTTTGGTACTTTTCTGATAACTTTCAGATTTTGTTGTATAGTAAAAAATAATAAATTTTAATTGGAAACAAATTTTTTAATTGAAATAATTCATTGTGTTAAATTATACATTTGAGTGGATTTAAGGTATCATTAGATTATATTTTTATCATTTAATATAATTTAGATCATTGGATGTAATTTCACATTTATGCTGGACATAAACAAGTGTCAATCTTTTGATCGTTGTTATTTCTTAAAAACACGCTTATTGTATTGAAAACGAGAATTAATTTAAAATTAATTTATGCCACTTCTGTGTTTTGAATTTGGAAATATGGATTACATATTTGAAATTACGAGGTATAAACTATGTAAATAGGTAACTTTTATTTTTAGACATTATGAATATTTACTTCAGTGAATATTTTATTTACCAAGGTTAAACTGTAAATCTGGTAAATAAGGGTAAACAAATATTATTATTATAATATTAAATTACCTAAACATGTGTATTATTCACATTGTTTGATACGTTTCCAACCATTCACATCCTTGGGTCGATTTTGGGACCCCATGGAGCCACTTGAGAGTGATAATGACACTTTATATTAATTAATTTAAATTAATGAAAAAAATGACAAAAACATATACCTTTTAGTATAACAATTTTTACAAGGGGTTATATAAGTTATAATTTCGAATATAAATATTAATTTTAAAGATAAACCTATTTCCTAAATCATGTTATTTGTTTTATAATTTTTATACATCAAATAAATAAAATTATTTCTGACACAATAATGATGCAGTGTTTACCTCATTAATGGATCATTTAAATAAATAAGATTATAAAAATTAATAAAAATATCCAAAACATATCCAATTATTATTTTATGATTTGATTTACAACATTTGTCATCCTATATGTGACTTTAATGAGTTTTGGACCTTTATAAACCTAAAATCATTATATAATAAAATAATATTTTCAAACCATCCTAAAGAGCCCCTCCCCCCCTTACGAAAAGCCCTCACCTCTAACCCATTTCTCACACCTCCCAAGACACTTGGATCATCCAAAATCTACCCAATTAAGCTCTATAAATCCCTATATTCCTCTTAGAAGCCTTAACATCTTTGTAATTTCATTTAACAAATCCTTTTGGTTCAAACCAAAAGGAGTTACCCGGTTTAAAGGTGACATATCCTCTTAAGTCCTTTTATTTTATTTTCTTCATCCAACCCACTAAACTATTTTTATTCCATTATTTTAAAACAAAAACATTATCTTAAATATAATATGTTGTTGTTATGAGTATTATTATAACTAGACTAATAAACAATTCCATCTAATGAGTATAGAACATAATGTTTCTGTGGACGGCGAACTACTGACTCACGAAACAATGATTATTCTATCTTATACTACCACCTCTTATAGTGTCTATTATGATTTAATTGTAATTATATATTATATTTATGATATTTATTTTATCTATAATCTTATTTAATTCTCTTATATAGCATATAATTATTATTTTTATGTTGTATATATAAGATAATTTCATTTGAGGAAGTGCGGACTACCGCCCTCTCAAAGTGATATGACTCTTTCATACCATACATGGAACATATAAAGGATGATGTTAATGAACATATGTAACTTATATAAAAAATTATATTATACTAGAATAATAATATACCTATGTATCATTTGGTTTTCTTTTCTTTTAAAAAAATGAAATGGAAGTAGCATTCGTGCGTGCGTACAGATTATCGTCTCCATGAACGTGATGAGATTCATTCCCCATCACAACCATTCAAGAATAATTTTTATTTGATTATTAAATATAATGTTTCAGAACATAATATAATTATTTATATGAATCAAATACATCATATCGATAAAAAACATGGCTTACGTAACAAAACATATAAAAGAAAAAAGAATCAGTTAACACCCTAAACAATGATACTACTAAACTATTATTAACAAAGAAACATTAGGAGATCATATATGATATAATATTTATGTATGAGGTTCTTTTATAATTTAATTAAAATTATTTAAATATTATATAGGAGGTTAGTGTACCCTCAACCATGGAAAAGTATAGGTTAAGGATTAATTTTACAATCTCTTTATTATCCGAGGTTGTTTTTATATAAGTATCTACTAGGACCTCTTTATCATCCACATCCATGTTTCCTAAAAATTTGTTTCAAAACATTTTAAATATTTACTAGACTATGGGTTAAATTCATTTATACCCTTGTTTGACTTAATATAAAATGCTTTGAATGAAATCTTTTCATTGTTTTCTAAACAATTTACTTTAGGACCTTTTTGGAAAATTAAGGTAAGAATGTTTTCTACTTATACGATGGGTGTGGTAATTTTCCTCCATTATAACACATTTGAATCTTACCTTATAAGCTTATAAGAATAATTTAAAATAAATTTTTTCTTTTATAATTACATGAATTTTAAATGATTTCAAAATAGAAAGATATATTTCATTAAAATAGTTTTGATTTCATCTATGTCAACATACATTAATAGATTTTATACATGTTTGACGTTGATTTATTATAATACAAATCTTACATATTGTATTGAATGTTTTTTTATATGTTTTACTATAGATGTGTTATTTTTATACCATTCATGGTTTGTGGTTAATGTATTAACATTTTTTATGTTTGTTTTAAAATGAATATTTATGTTGTGTTTCAGCATTTTCATAAGAGGAATGCATTAGACTTAGTAAGTGATGGGTGGAGCCCTCTATAGCTCCTCAATGCATCAGTAGGTCTCATGAGACAAACTAGTGTCATGGAACAAGGCCTTGATAAAATCTTATTTTTAGTCTTGGCACGAGGCCTTGACTATGTGGTTATGGTGTCTGACATTATGCATTCCGTCATTATGAAATTAGTTATTGATATTACATTTGATTATTCGACTAGTAGAATATCCATGTGAATAAGTAAATGAAGTTATTTGATTTATATTTTCCATATTATACTGATGTTTAAGTTTTAAAAGGCTTTTGTTTTAGTTTTATAAATTTCCAGAAATGTTTATGCTTATTTATGAAAGTTTTTGGTATATTGTTTTCCTTACTGGGCATCTGAGATCACCCCTTTTTATGTTTTCTTTTTTCCAGGATTCCAAGAAGTGTATAATATTTGATATGTAGGGTTAATCTAGGGGAATAATGAAATACATAATGGATTATTGATGTTGTGTTTTATGTTTTAATGTGTAATGTAACGTTCATGTATATAATCTATTTTCCAAGACTACTAAAATGATCGGTCCTGAGGGACTTGATTCTTTACAACTATGCCAATGTATTAAAATAATGCAGCAACTTTGGGTAACTGGGTTCTGGGTGTTATAGTTTGTATTATAGGATGTTTAGCAATAACCATGGAAAGTAGATTTAGAAAAACTCCGATTTGAGAACATTACCCTAAGATAGACTTTGATGATTAGAGTATAAGAACATCCTATAATTTTGGTAACGTAGAGATTTTGTGAAATTTCCAACCAATACATCCCAGTATGGATATGAGCAGGTAGAGATGGATCTTGCACTGATGTACTTAATATTGAAAACTCTGACAAGGAGTTTCTGGCTTGACCCGGGGTATCCTGGTACATGAGAATGGGCCTTGCTGCACTCTTGGTTATGACACTCCCAGGGGATATGCTTAGGATAATTCATAATTAATTTAAAATCGATTATTAAGTATTTTGGAGTAAATAATTCCTCAAATAAAACAATTATTATGATAATAGATTATATGCATAATATTTTCAATTTATGTTAGGTATTTTACCAGTTTGGAATTATACATTGTGATTCATAAACTAACCTAGTGTATGCCATTATTTAGAAATGTCACCCAGTAGATGGAATGAGAACTCCAACAATATGCAATATCCATAGTGTAAGAAGGATCGTATCTTTCATGGTATTAAGCCAACATTTATAAAGGAAATAATCTCCCACATATTATAGTCATATGAATAAATAGTATCATGTGTTAAGAAGATAAGAAAATAATTCTTTGAGTCCTATGTAATTGAAGGGAGGTCAGAGAAGAAAAGGATGGTAGAGAGTAAGATGGATAAAGGGAATAAGGGAAAGAAGGATTTTCCCATATGTGATAACTGTGGAAAAAATCACCTTGGTAAATGCTTGAAGGGAATGGGAGTTTGTTATATGTTTGGAGAAAAGGAAACCAAGTACATGATTCCAAGTTTAAGAAAAAGGTTTCAAATGTAAAATGCATCATCTACAAGGACTTGGGACACTACACGAATCAATGGCCCAATCATCAGATTGTACTGCAAATGATGTTGTTGGATAATAATCAAGTTATGATATTACCACAAATGAAGAGTAATGAATAGTGTTCTTATGTTGATATTAAATCATTATGTCATATGAGTGTTGTATCAATGATTTACTGGTTATAATAATTATGGAGTATACTACGGTATTGATTTTGGAATAAAAGATGATTTATTTGGATTTATTATATTGGATATTATTGAATACCCTGGAACTAATTAATGGGTTTTTATTCCATCATTGTTGGTGATTACAAAATTTTTGGATTTAAGGAGTATATCCATTATTCTATGATTTATAGAAGGAATAAGGAAGTACATACCTATTAAAATATGGTTTTTATGGTAATTTATTTTATTACCACATTTTAATAGAATACATGATGTAGGTATTCCCATGTATATTTGTTACCTTTTTAATAAATTTTGGACTATGAGTTGGAGAAAAGTATCGTGGATAAGTCTAAAGGTTGGAATAGATTAAGTTTGTTGTTGGATACTATTTTAAAGGTTAAAGTGTTTCATAAGATTATTTTTCGACTTTCATAAAAAGAACCACTCGGAGGACGGGTTACAACCCGTCGCATACAGCAAGGCCGCAAGACTTCAACCCACAACCGAAGGGCGACAAGGGTACATCACCTACCACTAGCCTACGTGATTTCATAGTTTTTATAATATATTTATTTTAAATATTCTGACAAATGAATTATAAATTCATTATTTTTTGAACCCTATACGATTACAATAAATAAGATATTTTTGAATATTATTATCTTTTTTAGTGAAAGAAGAGTTCGTGGTAGGAATTAGTTAAAGGATGAAACTCTACTTTTCTAGTATTTTTTTCCTCTTATTCTATGAATAAATTAATTCTTAAACTTTAGGTAAGGGATCTTAAAACCAACAATTTTCTATCCCAATACCTAATGTTTTTTTGACCTGGTGATATTTTAAATCGTCATAGACTGATGGCTTTGACGCCCTTAATTTTACACTAGTTTATGATTGATAAAGTCAATCACTCCCTATAAATATTTAAATTTTCCCTCCAATTATGTGTCTCTAATTGCAACCAATGTTCTCCTAATCAGGATAATAATTTTGTGGTGACTTTTTCATATCTCTTTCCCTATTATTAAGACTAAATTTCATTAACCCAATTTCTGATTAGGTTTTCCACAAAGGTATTTTTCTATTTTAAACATTTTATTTTCAAAGAAAATTTTCAAATTGTGAGGTAGAAATTTATTGAATGAGGGTAGAATGTAACACCCCATGATTTCACAATATTTAATCTCTTCAAAGTAATTCAATAACATGTGCTACCCGCAACACTGAGTTCGAGCGCACCACGACTTACCCAAGTAGTCGTTCAAAAAGAAATAATGAATAGTATTAACTGAATTTTAAATTTTATATACTCCATATAATTTTAAAATCTATATTACTCATTTATTAGGCATAATATAAGAACAAATTTATTTTTTTAGATTAAATAATTATTTTCCAAAAAATGCAATTTTACCACTTTTAATGGGGAAACTTTTTTAAAACGAATATTTGAAAATTTTATATATTAAATTTTATGAAATTAAATTATTATTTATAATAATTACATAATAATTTATTTTGGATAAATATTTGATACTTTTCTCATAACTTTCATATTTTGATGAATTGTGAAAAATACTAAATTTTAATTGAAAACATCTTTTTTAATATAAATAATTTATAGTGTTAAATTATACATTTTAGTGGTTTTAAATTATCATTAGATTATATTTGTATCATTTAATATAATTTATGTAATTGTATGTAATTTAACATTTAAAATGCACATAAACAAGTGTCAATCTTTTGATAGTTATTACTTATTAAAAACATGCTTTTTGTTTTGACAATGGAAATTATTTTTAAATTAATTTCTGTCACCTCCATGTTTTGAATTTATAAAAATAGATTAAATAATTGGAATTATGAGTTCCAAATTGTTTAAATATGTATATTTTATTTTTAGATTTTTTGAATATTCACTTGAGTAAAAATTTTATTTACCATGGTTAAAGGGTAAATCTGGTAAATAAGGGTAAACAAGTATTATTATAATAATATAAAATTAACCTAAGATGTGCCCTATTCTTATTGGTTGATATATATCCGACCAAGGACATCCTTGGGTCGGTTTTAGGTCCCCATGGATCCACCTAAGAGTGATAATGACACTTTATATTAATTAATTTATAGTAAAGACAAAAATGACATAAACATATACTGTTTAGTAAAACAATTTTTTCAAGGGGTTATATAAGTTATATTTTTTACTATAAATATTCATTGGAAATATAAATATATTTCCTATATAATGGTATTTTTAAAAAAATTATACCTCAAATAAATAAAATTATTTATGACACAATAATGATGAAGTGTTTACATCAATAATGAATGATTTAAATTAATAAGATTATTAAAATTAAAACAATATACAAAACCTGTCCAACTATTATTGGATGATTTGATTTCGGACATGAGTCATCTTACCTTTGACTTTAATTAGTTTTTTACCTTTATAAACCGAAAATAAATATATAATAATGTAATATTTTCAAACATTCCTAAAGAGCCCCTCCCCCCCCCTTATAAAAAGCACTCGCCTCTAACCAATTTTTGACACCTCTCAAGCCACTTGGATTATCCATACTCTATAAAATTAAGCTCCCTAAATCCCTTGTTTTTTTATAAGCCTTACCTTAGGTAGAAGGTAGATGAATGAGACCTTTTGGTTCAAACGAATCAGAGTTACCCGATTTAAAGGTTACATCACCTCTAAAGTTCTTTTCTTTTATTTTACTTCTCCAACCCCATAAACTCTCTCTATTTATTTGTTTTATAAAGAATGTATCCTCAATATACTTGGTTTTTTTATGAAAGTTATTATAACTACACTTAAACACACCTCCATCGAATGGGTATAGAACATTATGTTTCTTTGGATGGTGAGCTACTATCTCACGAAACGATGATTGTTCAATCTTCAACTACAACCTCTTTATGGTGGCCATTATGATGAAATTGTAATTATATATCATATTTGTGATGTTTATTTTATCTATAATCTTATTTAATTCTATTTTATAAAATATCATTATTCTATTCATGTTGCATATACACTATAATTTCATGTGAGGAAGTACAGACTACCGCCCCATCAAAGTGATATGACTCGTTCATACCATACATGGAACGTATAAATGATGGTGTTAATGAACATACCTAACATATATAAAATATTATATTATACTATAATAATAATATACCTATGTATCATTTGGTTTTATTTCCTTTTAAAACAATAAAAAATTAAATAGAAGTAGTGTTTGTGCATACGTATGGATTAATGTGTCCATGAACGTGATTAGATTCATTCCCCATCATAACCATTCAAGAATAATTTTCATTTGATTAATAAAAATAATTTTTAAGATCTTAATATCATTATGTATTTTAATCAAATACATCCAATCCATAACAAACATGTCTTATGTAATAAAACATATAAAGGAAAAATGAATTCGCTAACACCCGAAACAATGATACTACTAAAATATTATTAACAGTGCAATATTAGAAGATCATATAAGATATCATATTTATGTATGTTTTTCTTTTATAATTTAATAACAATGATTTAACTATTATACAAGAGGTTAATGTACCTTGGACCAAGGAAATGTTCAAGGTAAGGGTTAATTTCACAATCCCTTTACTATCTGAGGTTGTTTCTACGTAAGTATCTATTGATACCTCTTTATCATCCACATTTGTGTTTCATAAAAATGTATTTCAAAACATTTTTACTATTTAATAGATTATAGGTTAATGTAATTTATACCCTTGGTTGAATTTTTATAAATTTCATTTAATGGAATCATTCTGTCATTTTCCAAACTAGGTACTTTATGACCTTCTCGACAAATTAAGGTAAGAATGTTTTTTTAACATATAAAGTGGGTGCGTATATTCTCCACCATTATAATACCTTTGAATCTTACATTAAAATCTTATAATAATATTTTCAAAATAAATTTTTATCTGTTTTAAGTACATGACTTTTAAAAGATTTCAAAATAGAAAGATATATTTCTCTTAAATAGTTTTGATTTCATGTATGTCAACATCCTTTAATGGATACTAGTTTGAAGTTGATTTTTTATGATACAAATATTCTATATTGTATTTAAGGTTTTGTGATATGATTGACTGTGGATGTGTTATTTTTATACCATTCATGGTTTATAGTTAATGAATTAACATTTCGTATGCTAGTTTTAATACGAAGGTTTATGTTATGTTTCAACATTTTCATATGAGGAATGCATTGGACATAGTAGGTGATGGGTGTAGCCCACTATATCCCCTTGATGCATTGGTAGGTCTCATGAAACAAACTATTGTATTGGCACAAATCCTTGACAAAATCTTATTTGTAGTCTTGGAAGGAGGCCTTGACTATGTGGTTTTTATGTCCAGCATTATGCATTCCATCATTATGAAATTAGCGATTGATATTACGTGCGATTATTAGAAAAGTAGAATTTCCACGTGAATATGTAAATACAATTATTTGATTTATCTTTGCCATATTATGTATATGTTTAAGTGTAAACGTCTTTTTTAGTTTTATACATTTCCTTGAATGTTTATGCTTATTTATGAAAGTTTCTACTTTATTGTTATCCTTACACAGCATCTGATCTCACCCCTTTCTATGTTATATTTTTTCCATGATTCCAAGAATTGTATTATATTTGATATGTTGGGATTATCTGGGGGAATAATGGTGTTCACAATAGTTTTTTATGTTTTGTTTTATGGTTGAATGTGTAATGTAACATTTATGTCTGTAATCTATTTTCCAAGACTGCTAAACTGATCGGTCCTTTGGGACTTGATTCTTTGTAATCATGCTAATGTATTAAAACAAATCACCAACTCTGGGTAACTTAGCTCACGGTGTTACAAAAAGGATTGTGTTTTAGTCTCATACATTGCCTTAAATATTTATAATTATTTATGAAAGTTTTCGCTATATTGTTATCCTTACTGAGCATCTGAGCTGGCCCATTTCTATGTTTTATTTTTTCTAGGATGTAATGAAGTATATCATGATTAACCTGTTGGAATAGGCTATGGGATATGAGTGTGTTCAAAGGGGACACAATGTTGTTTTTCTTTATTTCATGATGTAATGTAAAACTTATCGATGTGTCTAGTACTTAAAAGGATACTAAACTAATCGGTCATTTAGGACTTGATCTCTTATGATCATGTCAATGATATGTAATAATGCACTAACTTAGGGTAACTAGGGTCGGGGTGTTATAGTTGGTATCAAAGGGAGTTTAGTACAAATCAAGGAAACCAGATTAAAAAAAACCCTAGTTAGAGAACATTACCCAATGATAGACTATGGGGATTAGTATATAAGAACAACCAAACTTTTGGTAATTTAAATATTATATGGGTATTCAAAGAAATACATCACTGTCTAGAAACAAGTAGGTAGATGCGGCTTTGGAACAGATGTAACGAGGGGTAAAACCTAAAAACACCGCTTTGAGTTAGACTCGAACGGGAACTGGTGCAAGACAATGGGGTTTTCTTCACTCCTGGTTACGACACTCTTGGGGGATATGCTAAGGATAATTAACATTTTCTTTACCAACTATTTTGAAGGATTTTAATATAAGATGAGAATAAATAACCTTGGTTAACCATAACTTGTTTTAGATTGAAAATAAGGTGTCATGATATTATCTAAATAATTTAATGAATATTATTACTCACACAATGATTTATGGTTTTAGTTAATGGATAGATTCCAAGGAATTCATATTAACACTAAACATGATGTACAAGGTGGGAACGGTGGTGGAAACAAGTAACCAAATGGAAAGTTGATAGGTGTAAAAGATATCGTGTTTATACCGAATCAGTTTTCCAAAAATAAGATCAACAATATATATATTAACCAACTCCCTGACTCAAGAAAGAAGAAAAATGAGGTGAATGATACGAGCTCCAGCAGTGGAGACCATGGAAAAAAGAAAGCTCAATTTTCATCATGCATGAAATGTGGAAGAAGACACTTAGGAAAGTGTCTCAATGGAACAAATAAATTCTTTATGGGTGGGAAAGGTCATAAAGTAATTATTTTTCGAAGAAAAATTAATAGTACAATGGAAGAAAATAAAAATGATCCCATGAATCTATTTATAGACATTTGTCCTAAATGTTGGGAACCTCGACATTACCTGAGTGAATTCCCTATTCTATTGGATAACCTCTTCGTCATGGAAGTACCTATGTAGAAATAAATAGATGGAGAAATGTTTAAAATTATTAATGATTTTGTTTATGGTATTACATTGGAATATTATTCTCTTGTATGTGTAACCATGTAGTTTTTATGTGAAAATTATATTTTGAGAATAATTGTCTTTTCTTATGTGGATATAGTTATAAATATCCATTTGGATTTATATGATCCTTGAATTTGAGGCATTTACAGGTTATTAATTTTTGGGATGAGAATGGGAGGTATGGGATAACATTTGTGGTTAAATTATGTAATAGTCATTTTGAGGAATTTATCTCATTTGGGTAATGTTATTAAATATTGTTTTTGAAAATGGACAACACGCAGACTATGTGACAACCCGTCATGTCAGACAAAGCTTCGTGAATTGAACCCACAACCAGAGTGCGACTGAGATTTATTTCCTACCAATGGACTATGTGAATTCCAATATTAGTGTGACTAATTATTTTTAGTTAAATGATTTTATTAATAAATAATAAGTTTATTTGAAATCTTATGTTTTATCAAATGGATATCCTTAATAAAGGAAAATGATTTGGTGATTAATTTATAAATGTTATTTTGGAATACGTGCGCTATTTTTGGAACACTATATGACTAAGTAAAATAGAATACAATGGAATTTCATTTGAGGGGTAATAAGGGATTTTTTTATTTTGGAAGAATATATATTTTTATAGTGATTCAGGTTATTAATTGAAATGATTAACCTATCATAAAAAATATGTGATTTCGTTAACTACCCTTATGTATGATACATTAAGAGTAGTTGATGTTATTTGGTGATAAAAATTAATATTTACTATGAAATACTATGTGATTAAATTCTTTGGAGTTTTGGGTTTCAATCATTTTTTGGAATATATTGAATGATTTTTAGGACAATTGTTTATTGAATTGTCTTTATTGAACTTTGGGTATTGTTTGTTCAATCTTGAAAATTAAGATTATTATTTCTCTCTATAAAGGATTATCTATTTTGGGGATCATATGATCTTGTACTAACAATTTGGTTTTGGTTAATCTCTAAAGACAAGAGAAATATATAGTTCATCCTTATTGGATTATGTGATTCTCTAGAAGTTGATTCTAGCGCTTTAGGTGTAAAAAAAGTCATCTTGAATACTCATCATTTGGAGAAAAGAAGAGTTAGTGGTATAAATTTATTAAAGGATGAAATTCTTCTTAAAAAAGTATATATCTTTATGTTCATAGTCAATCTCATAAATAAATTCCTCAACATTATAAAATGGATCTTAAAAAAAACATTGTCTGTTAACTTTTCCGACTGGGAAACTAATGATTGTTTAACCCATCACAATTTTTTGGTTTTCTTATTGTCAACTTTCTCATGATCATGGTTTCTATCACACTCCATCAGAACAGGACACTTATTTTGTCTTCTATATCCATTTTTTCATACATGGAATCCTCATATGGGTTTTCTTGGGTGACCATTGTACTTCTCTTTCTTTCTTTTCAAGTGATAGTTTTATTGATTCCTTTTCTAATGTGGGACTCTCAATGAAGTTACCAAGCACAATTTTAAAATTTCAAGGATTTAGTTCCCAAAAAGGGGGAAGCATTTAACACCCCAAGATTTCATAGTAAGTTATTTTCTTTAAAATAATTCAATAGCTTATGCTACACGCAACACTGTGTATGAGCGCACCACAACTTACCAAACTAGCTGTTCAAAAAGTGGTTCTGTATAGTATTAACTAACTTTTAAATTTTATATACTCCATATAATTTTAACATTCATATAATGTGTTTCTTAGACATAATATAAGAACAAATTAATTTTTTTTTTATAAAAGTGGTATTTTTTCGAAAAATGCAATTTTACCACCTTTTAATTGTGAACCATTTTTAAATCCAATATATGACACTTTTATATATTCAATTTGACTAAATAAACTTCTCATATAGAATTAGGATATAAAAATTTAGTTTGGATAAATTTTCTGTTCTTTTTTGATAACTTTCATATTTTGATGAATAATGAAAAATAAAATTTTAATTAAAATCATTTTTTTTCAAAATAATTTATTGTTTTAAATTATATATTATAATGGTTTTGAGGTGTAATTTATACTATATATTTATCATTTAATACAACATTTTTCATTGGAAGTAATTTTACATTTAAATTGGGCATAAACACGTATCAATATTTTGATAGATTTTACTTCTAAAACCCTACATTCGGGTTTTGACAATGAGAAATTTTTTAAAATTAATTAATACAGATTCTATGTTTTAAATACAGTGAAATAGACATCATTTTTTAACTTGAAATATAAAAATTATCATAGTGTTATTTTTTTTGTATTTTTTTGATAACTGTCGATTTTTGTTGAATAGTTAAAAACACTATGTTATTGTTGAAAACAACCTTTTTATTTAAATAATTATTTATTTTATTTTATATTTTTTAGGTCAAAATAGATACATAATACCTATATAAATTCAATGTAATTCATTGGAGTTGTTTTATAATAAGATTAGATGTATAAAATTTTATTGAACTTTTTACCGTCTTTTACCCACCTTCTAAGCACATTTGAAGATTTTCATAAAACATAAATTGACAACTTATGTGGACTGAATTTTAAAAATATGAGAGACACGACTGATATCAGTAAAAAAATTATGGGTCAATAAGATGAAAATAATTTTTTGTGAATAGTAGCTTTTCACTTTTATTTACCACGGTTAAATGTAAATAGGTTACTTAAGGGTAAAAATGATAATATAATTACCCTAACACATGTCCTAATTCAATTGGATAAGTTTATTTCGACAAAAATCAACCTTAGGAATAAAATATGATCCTATTTGGTCCACTTTGATTAGATTTGGACATTTATTATTATTTTATTTAAAAAAAGTAAAAAGTGTTAAATTCAAAGTTTAATTACTAAAACATTTTTATTATAGGGTTATACATAAGATAAATTCCTCTATAAATATTAATTTAAAATATATAAAGATTTCCTACATCATCGTATTTGATTAATTTTTTTATATTTTAAATAATGAAATTTATTTTTGACACAATGATGATGCAGAAATTGCGTTATTAATGAATGATTAAAATAATTGATATTATAAATATCAAAATAAATGAAAATTGATACTTTTTCTGAATTAAACTAATTGTATATGTTAATATTACATGTTATGGTTGATTTAAAAAAAATTATGTAATCATGTTGATATGACTTTAACAAAAACCAGATAATAAATAGTGTCAAAATTGACATAATTGAGTTTTTAAAATGAATAATATTTTAATAAATTATATTATATTCTAAAAATATACGGTTAGTCAAAAGGACTTATATAATTACATATATTTTATTAATTAACCATTTGGTTATCTCTTGGTAGATTATAGTAAGTTTAATAACCATATGATATAAAAATACAATGTGACATGGTGAATGTAAAACTATTTAACTAAGAGTTAAATCTAAAAGATATGGTTAATATGGCAACCTAATCCTATATAAAACCAATTTTTTGAGATATTTTCGACCCATACCCTCCTTTTCCTCAAAATAAATCCATTTGGATAAATTAGAAACTGAAAATAAATTTATAATAAAATAATATTTCATGTTTTTTCTAAAGTGACCATCTACTCTCTTAAAAAAGGGCACTCCCCGTTATCTTAATTTCACACCACCAAAGCCATTTGGCTCTTCCAAACCCTACCCAAATATCATCCCATCTATTTTCACTATATCCTAGAGGCCTTCCCTTGATCATAAAGCTAACCTATGAAGCCCTTTTGATTAAATAAAAATGGATCACTTGAAGAAGAGGTAGTAATTTCATCAAATCTTTCAATGTTATCTTCTTCTTCCTCTTCCTCTTTCACTGTTGTTTCCATACAAAAATAATAAATCCAGTAACATATACATACTATTATGTTATTATAAATATGGTACAACCATATTTATTATTCTATCCATCCAATGAATGACAAAGTCCCCATACTTGCGTATGTACAACTTACCATCTCCACATCGTGGTGTAGTAGTTATTCAACACTTCATTATTTAGATGGGTATAATAATGATGTATAATTATTTTAAAAAATAAATATAAAATTTTAATTATTACATATATATGATATAACATCCAATAATATATGATTTCACTTAAAATTTAATGATATTCTCACTCGTGCATACGTACAGATTACCATCTCTAGGAACGCGATTAGATTCATTCCCCATCGTAACCATTGAAGAAAAATTATCATTATATGATTAAAAATATTGTTTAAGAACATAATATAATTTTTTATATGAATCAAATAAATCTCATCTATAACAAAAATGACTTATGTTACAAAATATATAAAGGAAACGAATCAGTTAACACCTGAAACAATGATACTACTAAAATATTATTAAAAAAGCAATATTAAAAGATAATATATGATACCAAATTTATGTATGTGGTTCTTGTATAATTTAATAACAATTATTTAACTATTATTTAGAAGTTTATCTTACCCTATACTAAAGAAAAGTACAAGGTAAGGGGTTTTCATCTCACTTCATATTCCCATGAGATTCATGCTATATTGCCACTATTTCCTTTTGTGTAGTGTATGTACTATTCATTATTGTATTATTTGTGTAATATAATTTAATTTATGAGTATTTAAAACTTCATTTTATGAAACTTATTTCATGGGGTGTATTTTTCGTAAGTTACCAAATCAATAAGGAAGTTTCTAATTTCAATTTCCACTCATTGGGTTTCATGGAAACTTCATTGATTATTTTACACCAATATTATGTGTGAAATCGCTATTTGTTTATTTATATAGTAATTTATAATTCATTGTGTGTGGATATAATTTTGATACACATAATCACTACATTGATAAATTCTCAGTTCATCGATATGAACTTGATAAAAGTAATCTTAACCCAATTTCCATTAATTTAGTTAGACATCCAAGTCAATGGTGTTGTTGTTAAAAGAATATGTGTGAATATCCTCTGATTCATTTACACTGAATATACAATCATATTGAGTGTATTAATATTTTTCCCACACAATTATGTAATTTATTTATCCTTGACCTAAGGATATAGTCTTTATAAGTGATTTCATCTCAATTCACATTCTATGGAGACTTCATTGTTTTTATTTACTAATTCACTTCTATATGGTGTATATAAGAATATATGTGAATATCCTATGATTCATTTACACCAAATATACAATAATATTTTGTGTATTAATATTTTTCTGACACAATTATGTAATTTATTTATCCTTGACCTAAGGATATAGTCTTTATAAGGGATTTCATCTAAATTCACACTCTATTGAGACTTCATTGTTGTTATGCACCAATTCACTTTTATATGGTGTATATAATGTCCGTTTATATATTATATCGTGAATCCCTATATTATCATGATATTATAATGTTTTCATTACCACAATTATTGGTATTCAAGCATCTCCCATTTGGTTAATAACTCTAACTAAAATATCATTTTAAATGTTTTAAAGATTTATTCTTCTAAATCTTTCTCATTAATGTCCATGTTTTAAAAATTATTTAAGGATTTATTTATATGTACATTAATGTTTTTAAATTAATATTCCATTCAAAAGTTTCAAAGTTTAATGGGACAGTTTGATTCAAAAATCAATTTTAAATGACTTTTTTGATAAATAGTGCGACTTTTAAATGTTTTCAAGAAAAGGGGATATTTCTTTCAAATAGTCTTACTGATTATTTTCATCAATTTAAATATACATCATTATATTTTATTCTTTATTGAGTTTGATTTATTATAATACAATATTTCATATTGTATTAAAGAAGTTATGTTTGAATGTGGATGTGATATTTTTATACCATTTATGGTTTATAGTTAAAGTATTAACATGTTGAATGCTAGTTTTAATATGAATGTTTATGTTATATTTCAACCTTTTTCATATGAGGAATGAATTGGACTTAATAAGTTATTGGTGGATCCTTCTATAGCTCCTCGATGCATCGGTAGGTCTTATGAGACAAACAAGTGTCTTAGTACAAGGCCTTGAAAAATTCTTATTTGTATTCTTGGCATGAGGCCTTGACTATGTGGTTATGATGTCCTACATTATGCATTATATCATTGTAAAATTAGATATTGATATTAAATGCGATTATTCGACTTGTGGAATATCCTTATCAATAATAAAATGGAATTATTTAAATTATATTTTCCAAATCATACTGAAATTTAATTTTAAAAGGATTCTGTTTTAGTCATATAAATTTCCATAAATGTTTATACTTATTTATGAATGTTTTCACTTTATTGTTATCCTTACTTGGAATTCGAGAAGTCCCCTTTCTATGTTTTATTTTTTCCAAGATGTGAAACATTATATCATGATTAACCTACAGAAATAGGCTAAGGTATATGAGTGTGTTCAAAGGGGACACAATGTTGTTTTTCTTTATTTCATGATGTAATGTAAAACTTATGTATGTATCTAGTACTTCCATGGATATTAAACTAATCAGTCTTTTGGGACATCATCTCTTGTGATCATGCCAATGATATGTAATAATGCACTGACTCTAGGTAACTAGGGTGGGTTGTTACAACCAAATATTATAAAATTAATTATAATGTATTTTAACATTATATTAATGTTTTTATCCTACATAAAGTAACATAATTATGACATTTATAATTCTATATTTCCCTTTCCTGCTCATTAGATAATGTCCCATCAATAGTTAGTTAATCATTAAAGAAGACATTTCCAATCCTTTTTTATCACCGATCCAAATGACTGGTTTTGATAAATTATTTATGATATATAAATTTATAAATATATGTATTTTATGATTATGGAATTAATTATACTTATATATAAATGATTATGAACAAAATTGTAAAATCGAAGAAAAAAGAGAAATTTATAGGGAAAATTTGATATCAAAATGATCTCCCTATAAACATGGATGTTAATAAATAATATAAAATGATTATAATTGATAAATAGTGGTAAAAGTGACAATAATTCACTTTTGGGTCAATATTTTAATAAATATGTTTTAATTATTTAGGTGGTCCAAATATGAAAAAATATAGATTGATTTAAGGTAAAGTGATTTTTGATCCAAAATATGTTTCCTTGTGTTATACCTCTTTCACAAAATATTTATTAGGGATATTATATTAATAATCCAAAAGTATCATTTCAATATAATTATTTTTTATTCATAGGGATACACATTTTTCACCTTTATTTATATTTAAAAAACATTGATTTTCCAAAAATGTATTTTCTTTCCAAAACACATTATTTACTCCTCATGAATTGTTTCTTATTCACAAATTAATAGTGATTTTTATGACTAATAATATTTAAATTGTTTATTTGGGAACCCCATATTTATTTATTAAATTATTCCTGATTAAATTATTATGAACCCCATTCATTTACATGAGTTATTTCATGACTATGGCTATTATACATTGCATGGGGCATGAATGAATATGAAAATATTATGATGTGATGGGAAGGATCATATGGATAGGGTAATGTGATGTATCTCTTGAGTTAATATGTATATTGGTTGAAAAAGAAGTTATATTTATTAAAAATGAAAACATTATGATTATAAACCTAATTTATCAGGGAACATGTTGTTATCGTTGTTCAAAACAATGTTTGTAATTTGACCATCTATAACATGATGGTCCATTTTTATACATTTCCGCATTCCATTACTTTTTTAAATGATTCCCCTATGATTATGATTATGATATCATGCTTAGGATGTGATACTAATGATTATGATCACTCATGTTTTATTGATTATCGTCCCTTATTCCTCCTTTTATTGGTATTTTATATAACCCCTTTCTTTGATGTACACCTTTAGGTGACTACATGTACTGAGTAGAAAAAGAGATTTTATACTGATAAAGTAGAGGTATTTAAATAAATATTTATGTTATATTATGTGTATATGATATATAGTTCAAAATCATCCAAGATACTAAACCTTTAGATCCTGGAATTTAAAACAATTATGTTGTTAATCTTTATCCTGATGCCTTAGTCATTTAAGAAAAAGTCGGGTCGATATAGTTTGTATTGGGAATATAGTTATTCAATTTGAAAATTAGGAATAGATAAAAAATTTCACAACACATATTATATGTGTAAGTAAAACTAAACAACCAATAATAATAGTTTTTAAGAAGTCTAGTAATGGGATCCCATAAGATACTATTTTAGACTTGATTTTTCACATATAAAAAAAATATATTTATGATTTTTTTACTTTTGTTTTGTTCAAACATTTTCTGTTTTAGAAAATTTTGGGAACTTGGATATACTAGGCCCAAAAAACACGTTTTTGGGATAAAGAAATTATTTCCTAAATAAAATTCCCAATGCCATGCAAGTTGGAGTTCAGAACCCTATGGATATTCATATCTAGCTATCCCAGAATATTTAAAAAACCCAAACCATGTGGAATGTTTATCTTCTCCCATGATGGGAAAAAAGCTATTGAGTCCTCACTTTAGAAATTACCAGGGAAGTTTAGTGGATCTTTTGATATGAATGTCATGGAAGAGTGGGATAACTTAGTGGAGAAGCTCTTTTCAGTGCTTCACTGTTCTAAGAAGGATAAGGTGACTATGGTCGTCTACCATTTAGATGGAGAAATTGATCAATGGTGAGAATTGATAAATAATACAATTAAAAATAATTAAATGGAATATATTGTGTGTGAAGAATTTATGAAATTGTTTCTTAACAATAATTTCATAAAAAATATTCAATTAAAGATAGAGATATAATTCATTTAGATAATTAAAAAGTAAGGTGCCTCAATCACGACTTAAGTGGAAAAAATCACAAGGCTCGGATTATAGGCCTCAAGTTTTATTTTAAATAACAATATATATATATATATATATATATTATTTAGTGGTTTAAATCCAAATAATTGAAAATCTATAGCTATCTAAAAATCCAATAGTTATAAATTAGTTGTTCAATGTTCTCTAAAAGAAGATATGGAATTTGGAGTTTCAACC
Organism: Viscum album; assembly: GCA_963277665.1. Taxonomy (NCBI): domain Eukaryota; kingdom Viridiplantae; phylum Streptophyta; class Magnoliopsida; order Santalales; family Viscaceae; genus Viscum; species Viscum album. The sequence goes on along the minus strand of OY728130.1, from coordinate 758,955,947 downwards.
ACGGACATGGGGTTAAGTAGAGAATAATGGAGTGTTATGTTGGTGAGTCAAATTAAAAAGGATTAAAGACAATACAATTACCCATATGTAAATTTTTTTGGGAGAAGCGTTAAGGGAATTACTTTAGAGTTATGGGGAGATTATTTAACCATGGGAGAGAAGTCTAATAAGATGGTGAATTTCAATCAAACATAAAGAATCTTTCCAACAATATTAAGTAAAGGACGTAAAACTCCTAATGCACCACCCACGGTTCAACGCTTCAATTATAGGGATAATTTTCACTATAAAAGCTAGTTTACTAAAAAGGGTCCTTGAGGGAAATTAGTGTCATCAACCACCAAATTCAAAGGAAAAAGGGAATGCTTACGCCATACTTACTACTAATGTGGAGTGTAAAATCAAAGATGTATACGTTATACTTTTTTTCAACCAATAATGTTAAAAAAAATTGATTGTGGCTCTACCCATTCCATTATATCCATCATGTTTTCAAGAATTTTAGAATCGAAGCCCCACTACCATGAAGTAGAGATATCTATATAAATAAATAGTGGTTTCATCATTGTAACACAAGTGTTAGAATCTTTTATAGTCATCGTATATGGGAATATTCATCAATAAAATATCATTATCGATCCCTTGTTGGAATTTGATATTATATTAGGCCTGGATTGGATCTTATTATATAGTGAACACGTAAAAATAAATATCTTTTCATATTCTGAAGCATTCAATACTCCTCTAAAGAATCAAGTATTATCATTAATATCATTTGGAAAATACCACAATGGCGTGGGTGAGGTTTCACTTTGAATAATAATACCTTGCCAAAATTTTTGAGTCAAAATATGGTATCAACCTGCTGTATATTCCCATTTTGTGGGAATACACTAATTTATTTCCCATGAATTACCTAGAAGTCCCTAAGATCAAGAGTAATGTTCTCAATATATCTCATAATTGGATCCACTCATATCTCAAAATTCCTCTACGAGATGTCCCCAATCAAACTATTGGATTTAAAGAAGTAGCTGCTAGAGCATTTAAAAAAAAGGTATATATACCTGACTTCATCACCTAGGGGTGTGATGGTTCACATTTTCATGAGTAAATATGGATCAATGAATATGGGTGTTGATTACTAGGAGCTCAACAAGTTCACCATAAAAAATAAGTATCATCTAACATGGATTTAGGACTAGTTCGATCAATTACAAGGATCTTAGTACTTATCAATGGTGGATCTTCATTCAGGATATCCTCATATAAAAGTGAAGAAGGAATATTTTCAGATAAAAACCTTCCTTCAATGGTATGGAAACTATGAGTTGATAGTGATTCCCATCAAAATTACTGATGCCCTAATAATAATAATGGATTGGATGAATAGAGTTATTAGTGACTGAATCAATAAATTTTTAATAGTTTTATTGATCATATTCTCATTTAATCCCAGATAACATAGGGACAACAAGAAAATATATGGATTATACTAGATACATTAAAGAAATATAAAATGTTTGATAATTCCAGCAATGGTGCATTATAGATGAAAGAGTCACATACATGGGGCTTGTGATTACCTGTGAGGGAATTTATATGGACCCTTCAAAGAAAAAACTAAATGCAGGTTGGCCTAGATCGACTTGTGTTATAAAAATACGTGGTTTATAGATTTTACAAGGTACTAAAGATGTTTTTTTAAAAAATTATCAGGATTTTTTATCCTGATAACATAGTTAACATGGAATGGGGTGAAGTATTTGTGGATGGAAGAATTTGAAGATAGCCTAAACGGGTATAAGGAATGTAAAATCACAACCCATTTACTCAAAATACCAACAACTGGAGAAGGTTATGTAATGTATATGGATTTTTTTATGCATTTATTGGGTTTTATACTCTTGAAGAATGATAAATTTATGACCTATTGTAATGACTCATCCTTAAATGTTATATAATCTTGAGATAAGTCATTAATTTGACTTTAAATAAAATTGAGGATATTTTCAAGTTTATAGATTTATAGAATTAGTTCATAACTCATACATAATAAATTAAGTATTACACATAGACCCTTATATTCACTATCCATTTTTTCATAAAGAAAACTCTTTAAAAGAAGTATGGTATATTTTCAGGTTTCAATAGAATAAATCTTCCGTGATATCATCATTGGCATTATTATTCTTTAAGTCTGGTGAAAAACATTTCAAAACAATAGATGAGCATAAAAAACTCAATAAGGTATACACAAAAAAAAGTAAAATTATTACTTATAGGAAAACATGAAAACCATGAATACATTATCAGAATGAAATTCTTTTCACCTTTAAGAAGTAGTAAATATGGTTCACCAAATATAAGCTCATTGCTTGGCCTTTTGTAAAAAAATATTACATTAAATCCCATATAAAGTAACATATAACATATAAAGGTAACACGAGACATAAACATACTTGAATATAATAACCATATGGTCAACTTCCACACATACCACTAAATGTAATATATAAACCGCCGACTTCCATACCCAATACATTAGAGGTTATAACGTAACTACCCACCCTTTTTTTATCACAGAACCACTTGTACATGGCTTATCATGAATCCACAAATCTTTGATTTATCCCATAAACACTCATATTTGTATTGTCATGTAACCACCATTCAAATGTCCAAGTACCATTATATAATCATAACTCAAAAAATATTTCAATTATTAACATTTCCCTCATACAATTTCATTTGAAAAACAATATCATTTCAAGGTATTGAAATATTAAATAAACCTTCAAAACTATTTTCAATACAAAAACCCCAAAAAATGTATAATGGGATTTTTTTCCTTTTAAAAATATTATGGAGTATAGAGGAATCGAAATACAAAATAATGGTTATGTTGACGGAGGATTCGTTGTCGCCATATATGTTAAAAACATTCCTTTTTTTCATTTAGTAAAATGATTTGTAGAGAAAAGATTCCATTTTAATGACATTAAAAGTAAAAGATCTTTATTATACATTATATAAAATAAGGTTGTGTACAACATAAAAATATTCCTCAATGAAAGGAGATTGAGACGATGTCCCATACCACAAATCTAGCTTGTCTCTTTCATTATTTATAATCATGAATAATAAAAATAGGTTAATTTATAATTTACTGAGAACCTTATAAAGTTTATTATTCCTTTTATATCAATTTTTACCATGTTATAATAATTACATATTTATCTAAGTTCATATTGGTCGTTTTGTTGATATTTTACACTTGAGTAGAAAATAAACTTGTTTGATGTAAATTATCCTTGTGGTCAAAATTACATCATCTCAAGAATATAATTCATGGTTTAAATATCATATATATCTAGTATATATGTATATATAATAGTCTATAACATTTGGGTAATATAAATTAATTTCACCGTTCATGGATACGGTTGGTCGTACGTACGAATGAATGCTACAGTCATTTATTTATCATACTAAAGGAATGTAAACTAATTGATACATTGGTATGTTATAATTAAAATATAATATATATGTTATATATGATACATAATTTCATTAACATCATCCTTTATACGTTCCATGTATGACATGAATGACTCATATCACTTTTAGGGGGCGGTTGTCAACAATTCCTCAAATAAAATTATCGTATGTACATATTATGGAAAGTATAAAGGAATATTTAAAAAAAATAAAGAATCATAGTTTCAATATAAATATAATATATTTTATATTTATTCATTCCATCAATTATATAATCATGGTTTAATTAAGATCTTGTAGAATGAATCGCATCACAACATGGATACAGTAGGTCAAACTTATGCATGAGTGATGATATCATTCACATAATAGTTAAAAGGTATAGAATTAGATGGTATATTAATTATACATAATTGTTATCATGTTACATTTATTATTTAAATTAATTATAATCATAATTATACCTGTCCAAATTATGTCTTGTTGAATAGAAAATTACACCATAGCGTGGAGACGGTAGGTCGTACGTACGCACAAATGGTGATATTATTATTTGTATGATGGAAAAAAGGAGGTATAAGGTTATACCAGAGCTATAATAAAATATAATCATGTAGACAATACATCTATTATTAATTTATTAAGGAAATGGCATAATATATTGAAGAAAAATAGGAAAATAGTTTTTAAAGAGGTTTTATAACAAATACATCTTTTTTGAGTATCTCCTTTTGATTTTCACAAAAGGTCTCCTTGAGATGGATTTATTCCCAATGTGTTGCCTCTATGAGTAAAGGAAAGATGTTGGTAGATTATTTTAGTAGATTTTTTATGATCCCATGGGATTGAGAGGTGTGAGTATGTGGGTAGAGGTGGTGAACTTTTATAAGAGGGAGGAGGGGAACTTTAGGAAAGTCTTGAAATATTATTTGTTATAAAATTATTTTTGAATTATAATAATTAAAAATTGATAAATTTCAAGGATAAGATGGGGATGGTTCTAAATCCACTCAACCAATAGGTATTCTACAAGTTTAGGTCACAAAATTATCCTTATATTTTATCTTTAACCTTTAGTTAAAACATTAACTCTTACCATGTCCACTTTCATCTTCATAATATATGGTTACTATAGTTACTATAAAATTACAATAGAATCTAAAGTGGATCATTAATGACATTTTTTACATTATATAAGCCTTTTGGCTGAATCATTAATTTTTAGGAATATTATAACATTTAATGAAATATTAATTGTTTTAAAAACTCATTTATATCAATTTTGACACTATTTAGTAATTTTTTTGTTGAATTCATAAAAACTTGATTACATAGAAAAAAAGGCATTAACTCATCCATTACATGTCATTTTAATTAAAAAGATTCTTGTATGGTATAAAAATAATAAAATTACATTTATTTTAATATTTTTAATACCATTTATTTGAATTGTTCATCAATATGGTAATCACTGCATCATCATTGTGTCAAAAAATAAATATTCTAATTTAATGTCTAAAAATCAGAAATAAAATATCATGATGTAAGAAATTTTTTATGATTTCAAATGACTATGTATAGTAAAAAATATCAGTTATATTACCCTATATTAAATTTTTTTTATTAAAATATACATGTTTAGGTTATATTTTTCTATTCTTTAAATTAAATGTTATAAAATTTCATTTTCACACCCAAGTGGCTCCAAAAAGAAAAAGATCGTCTTAAGGATGATCATGGTCATAAATATCTCATACATTTGGATTAATACACATTTTAGAATATTATATGTTATTATAATATTATTTTTTACCCTTATTTACCTGATATACCCTTAAACTGTTGTAAATAAAAATAATAACTGAAGCTACTTTTCATAATGTTACAAAATAAATTGTACCTATTTACATAATTTGGACCTTCTTATTACAAATATGTAATCCACTTTTCTAAAAAAAATTAAAAGTCTAGAGCACACTTTTTATTAAAGGAAAATATTACATGAGTCTAAAGGATGGAATCATATTACAATCTTTATCATGGACATGAAGAAGATTAGTTGGAAGATCATAGATCCATATAATGTCTTGATTTACTTCTTTGTTAGTAAGGCCATCTCCAACCATATTTTCTTCCCGATAAATATGAGTTATAATGTAGTTGATGTCGATAAGTGAGTGGGTGCAATCCATCTATCTGGTAGTGATAAGCCATGAAAATTGTGTCACATTGTTCCAAATTGATTTCACCGTGGTAGTAGAATCTCTTTCAAACCATAAAACAGGTTTTTAAGAAAATTGTTGTTTAAGATGTAAAAACAATCAAAATATTAGCATGTGTTTGTATCCAACTAAAATATGAAATTATGGTTAATGTCCAACAATTGATTAAATGATATAAACATAATTTAATTACACTTTCAAACCAATTAAATGTACAACATAACTATATATATAAATTATATTAAAATGATATTTTGAATTAAAATCTAGTATTTTCACTATTAAATTAAAAATAAATTTTATCAAAAAAATAAAAAAAGTAAATATTGATGTCCTAATTCTAGAGAAGAAGTTTATTTTATCAAATAAAACATATAAAAGTGACAAAATCTATTTTTAAAAAAGGGTTCTCCATCAAATGGTGGTAAAATGACCTTTTAAAAATATTATAATATTTAATGCTTAAAATTTGATTGATTCCAATATTAAGCCTCTAAAATTCATTGGATGAATGTATAAGCATTTAACAAAATATGTAGAATAATAATATAGTTAATTTTTCTCATTCCCTCCAGTATAATGACAGGGAATTAAAAACCATTTAAAATAAAAATATTATTTTATTATTATTTTTCGATATAACTCAATGTTGGGTGCAAGGTAAGATTTTAAAGAAACTTGTTGTCTCATGTCAAGTACGTTATCGTACATAGTGTCCCATTTAATATAAAATTAATATTAAATTCAAAAATATTAATAGATATGAAATACCTGGGATGTTACGTCATTCCCCCTTTTAAAAATTGTGTCCTCGAAATTTTAAAATTGGTCTTAGAAACACCATTGAAAATCCTACACCAGAAAAAAAGTCAAAAAAAATATCACTTTAAAATAAATAAAGAGAATTAAAAAGGTCATCTGAGATAACACATACTAGGATTCCATGTAGAAAAACATGTATATGGAAGAGAAACTAACCTTGTTGTTCATATGGAGAGTTATACAAAATGATTAAGAAAATGATAACAAAAAAAACCATAAACTTGTGATGGGTTAAACGGTCTTTGACTTCTTAATAGGAAAAGTAAATGGAAAATATTTTTGTTTTAGGGTCCGTTACATAAATTTGAGGAATTTATTTACAATATTTTATAAGAACATAATAAAAACATACGTACTTGTCAAGTTGAATTTCACCCTTTATTAAATTTCTACCACAAACTCATCTTTTGTCTAAACAATTAGTATTCATGATGACATGGAAACAACTAAATCCCTAAAATCAACTTCTATAGAATAAAATAATCTAAAAAATATTAAATATCTATTAAACCTATCTTGAAACATTAACCCCAACTAAAATTGTTAGGATAAGATATGATAACTCACAAAAAAAATTATCATTTATAAGAAAAAAAAGACTACTTTTAATCTCCAAAATTAAATAACAATACCCAAATTCCAACATAAACCCTTCAAAAAATAATTGTCCATAAAATTCTTCAAAATAATCTAAATAATGATTGAAATCAAAAAATGGAAGGATTTAATCACATAATCTTCCAAGATACATTTTAACAGTTATCTCCAAATAACAAAAATCACTATTAATGTCTCATACCAGAAAGTAATTAACCTAATCACATATTCTACATGATAGGTCAATCATCTAATTAAATAATCTAATTCCCCATATTTCTATATTTCAAATCATATATTATTACAAAAAAATAATTCAACTATTATTCCTCAATTAAATCCCATATATTTTTATTTACCTTAATCATATAAAGTTCCCAAAATAGAGAACATCTTCCAAAATAACATTTATCACATAATCCCCAAATCATTTTTCTACTACCATCTATATCCATTTGATAAAGATAAGTTCCTAAAATCATCCTATTCTGATTCCATAAACTCATTAAACTAAAAAGTAAAAGTAATACAAACCAGAGAATTCACATAGGCCACTAGTAGGTGATAAATCCTAGTTGCACTTAGATTATGGGTGTAATTCCCACAGCCTTGTCCTACATGATGGGTTGTCACTCTTCCTGTGGGATGTCCTTTTTCTAAAACATTATAATTCAAAAAACATTCCCAAAATGGGATAAAATCATCAAAAATAACCATAACATAATTTAACCCTAATTTTATCTCATACCATTCATTTTGAATCTCAAAATGTAATAAACCATAATTACCTCAAAATCAAATATCATATAAACCCTAAAAATTCATTAAAATTATATCCTCAAAAGAAAAGACAATTCTTCATCAAATAGAATTTTCACATAACAAACATTTGGGTTATAGGTACTATAAAATATTATTCCAAATTAATCCCATCATCAAAAAATAATTGATAATTTTAAACATTTCATCACCCATAGATCTAACATAACTCTCGAATTTCTAAAATTTAGACATCTTAATCATCTATCATTATTTATGATCCGTTAACCATGTTTTGCAAACATATTCTGTAATAATTCATTCCTACAAACAAAATCATGAATATTTTAATAATATTAAATAATTTCAAAACATGATATTTGAAATAATCCATACATTTCCTAGGTCATTTTCCGTTTCGTCGTCCAGAATTGGAATGCCATTAGGTAATGGTAAACATATATTTGTGTGGTCCTACTGATCCCATTCCTAAACCTTCTTCATGGGAAATATATTTTCATAATTATCATACTGACAACATTTAAAAAATTAAATTGACACTTCATAAAGAACTTATTTACCTTTCCTAGATTCTTCTAAATGCTTCCTTTTTCCATGCCAAATTATTTCATGATGACCTTTATTACCACATCTATAACATCTTCACATCCCTTTGAAACATTTTACTATGTGTAACATCTTAGGTATTTATATATTAATACATTTTTATATCTATCTATATTTTTTAATTTAAAATTAATTTCATTTTAATTGGGACACTATGTATTATATTATTCTCGAAACGCAAAAACAAGTTTCTCTAAAATCATACATTGCACACAACACTGAGTTATACCGAAAGATAATACAATAATAGAATCATTATTTCCAATGGTAGTTAAATACTTATTTTTTTTATTGGCAGGAATGAATATAATTAACTATATTATGTTTTTATATATTTTTTATATGTTTATACATTTATATAATGAATTTTTGAGGCTTAAAGTGAGAATTAATCCAATTCGAATGATAAAATACTCTAATATTTTTAGAAGGTCATTTTACCGCCTTTTGATGGAGAATCCACTTTTAAAAATAATTTTTTCACTTTTATATGTTCTATTTGATAATATGAACATTTTATCTAGAATTGGGATATAATAACTTACTTTTGGTATTTTTCTGATAAAAGTCATTTCTTAATGAATAGTGAAAATTAGTTGATTTTAATTCAAAACTGAATTTTAGTATAATTAAATTATATATTTATATTGGTCTTATTATTGGTTTTAATGTTTAATTGGATTGTGTTTTCTTCATTTAATCCAATTATGGTCATTGAATATAATTTTACATTTTAATTAGACATAAATTCATGTCAATATTTTGATAGTTTTTACTTCTTAAAAACCCATTTTCTAGATTTGACAACGGGGATTAATTTTAAATTAATTTCTTCTAATTTAGTTATTTGAATTTCAAAATTTTGATTTTATATTTGGAATTCGATGTTCTGAATTATGAAAATAGGTTCTTTTTTAGTTATGCATATTATGAATAGTAACTTCAATAATTTTTTTTTATTTACTATTGTTAAAGGGTAAATATGGTAAATAAGGGTAACAAATAAAATTATAATAATTGAAAACTACCCTAAAACATATCTTAATCGTATTTTATAATATAATTCTATCCATTATCATCCTCATGACCAATTTTTTGAATTTAGGGGCCAATTCGGTGTGAAAATGACATTTTATAATATTTAATTTAAAGAAAAGGGAAATGTAACATAAACATGTATCTTTTAATAAAATAATACTAATATAGGGTAATATAACTGAAATATTTGACTATAAATAGTAATTTTAAAGATAAAAATATTTTAAACATCATGTTATTTTAATTATAATTTTTAGACATTAAATAGATAAATTTATTTGTAACACATTGATGATAGAGTGATTACCTTATTAATGAAAGATTGAAATAAATGGTATTATTAATATTAAAATAAATGTAATTTAAACCATTTTATGACATCTATGACATTTTTAGATTAAAATTACATTTGAGTTATGAGTTAGTTCCTTTTTTTCAAAGGAATCAAGCTGTTATGACTTTAACAAAAATGAATTATTAAATAGTGTCAAAATTGACTTTTATGAGTTTTTAAAGAAAATACTATTTTATTAAATGATATAATAGTACTAAAAAAATAAGATACGGCCATCTAAATTATATAATGTTAAAAATTTCACTAATGATCCACTTTTTATTTTATTGGAATTTTATTGTAACTATAGTAACAATATATTATGAACATACAAGAAGACATGGTAAGAGTTAATGTTCTTAGGTAAGGGTTAATGCTAAAAGATAAGGTTAATTTTGTTACCTAAAATTGTATAAAACCTATTGGTTGAGGGGATTATGACCCCTCCTCATCATATTATATAGTTATATCACTTTTTAGATTTTATAATTCTGAAATCAATTTTTAATAAAATAATATTTCAAGACTTTCCTAAAGTGCCCTTCCTCCATATTATAAAAGGATGCCACCTCTACTAACTTTCTCAAACCTCTCAAGCCCCTTGTCTCATACAAATTCTTTTTTTAAAATATCCTAAAATCCCTACATTCTTCCTATAATCCACACTTTGGGCATAAATCAATCTTAAGATGACATTTTGTTAAAATCAAAATGGCATACTCGAAAATGAGGTATTTGTTTTATCACCTCTTCCAAAACACTTTTCTTCAACTAATTCATGTTATTATATTGTTCCCATTATAAATTAATAAATATATTATCTTATACATGATTATATGTTATCATTATTATGGGAAAACCTTATACCCCCTTTTATCCAACTTACGAAGAACAATATCACCGAGTGTGTGTACATATGGATTACTGCCTCCGCATCATGGATTAATTTGTTATTCATCAAGAATTAATACGGATCTGTATAATTATGAGTATAATGATGTTAAATAATGAACATAATAGGATAATTATTCTTTATATCTAATATATCTTATAATTATATACCGTTTAATCATTAAGTGAATGACATTGTCGCTTGTTCGTACGTACAACCTACCGTATCCACGATGTGATGTGATTCATTATACAAGAACTTCATAAATCTATGATTAAATACATGAATATAATAAATAAATATGATATATATTATATTCATATTTACTCTATTCTTCTTTAATTGTTATTTACAATATACCTTTATACTTTCCATAATGTGTAAATACGATAATTTCATTTAAGGAAGTGTGGACTACCCCCCCAAAGTGATAAGACTCGTTCATGTCATACATGGAATGTATAAAGTATGGAATTAATAAAATTATGTAAAAAAATAAAATAGATATTATTATGAATTTATAATATACTTATGTATCATTTATTTTTCATTCCTTTAATATGACAATGAAATAAAAGAAGCGTTCATGCGTACGTATGACCTACAGTTTCCATGAATAGTGCATTTAATTTATTATCCCCAAATGTTGTGGAATGTTATAGATAAATATATACTAGATATATATATGATATTAAAATCATGAATAATATTCTATATATTATGTAATTTTTACCACATAGACAATTTACAACAAATAAGTTCATTTTCGACTCAGGTACTGAATATCGGCAAAATGACCAATATGAACATAAATAACTATATAATTTTTATAACATGGTAATAAGTGATATAAAAGTAATAATAAATGTGAAAAAATTTCTTAATAAAGTATAAATTAACCGACATTGTTTATTTAGGCATCTAGAGATTGAATGTGATAAGTTTGAATTGAGGTAAGGGAATTCGTCACAATCTCCTTTCATTGAGGCATATTTTGATGTTATACACCACATTTTTTATACAATGTATAATAAACCCTAGAACTTTTATTTCCATTTAATTGATTTTGAATGGAATATTTTTTATTGTAAGACTTTCACTAAAATCCAAAAGGAATTTTTAAAATTTATAAGGCGATAACAACTCCTCCATCGCCATAACTATTATTGGATATTTTTCTTCCTCTATAAGCCATAATATTTTTAAAAGGAAAATAAATCCCCTATTCCCTTTTAGGGTGTTTTGTAGTTGAAAATGTTTTTTAATGTGGATTTACTACTTCAATATCTTTAAATGATTTCTTTTGATTTTAAATAAAATTTTATGAGTGAAATATTGATAATTGCAATAATTTATGTTTTATGACTATATAATGGTACTTAGACATTTTAGGGGTGCTTACATGATAAAACAAAGTAGGTTCATTATGTGATAAACCAAATATGGGTGGTTCCATGATAATTCAAGTGTTGTTGTTTATGCTATAAACTCCAATGCATTGGGTATGGAAGTGGTCCATATGGCTATTCCATTTAGTAAAATGTGTGGAAGTCAACCATATGGTTATTCCATTCAAGTATGTTTATGTTCCATGTTACCTTTATATGTTATATACTACTATCTATAGTCTTTATGGTAATATTTTGTTTGAAAAGGGGGTAATAAATTATCTTATATTTAGTGAAGTATATATACCACTTCTTAAAGGAGAAAATTATTACTTTATGAAAAAGTAATCATGGTTTTCATGTTTTCCAAAGACTAATAGTTTTCCTTCTATGTGTATCCCTTACTGAGATTTTTATGCTCTTACCATGTTTTGAAATGTTCTTCATGGGAAATAAAGAATAATTGATTCAAGGATGAGATCAAGGAAATGTTTTACAATTAAAACATGAAATGATACCACATTTACTTTTAAAGAGTTTTTTATGAAAGAAAATGGATATTGGGAAGAATTTTCTACTGGAAATATTTAAGTGCTTTTCTTTGAGTTATAACCTAATTGTCTAAATCTCTAAACCTAAAAATATGATCGATGTGATTTAAAGTCATATTAATGATTTATCTCAATATTATGTAATTTTTAATACTAGGGCCTTACAGTTAGTTTTAGTGGTCAGTTTAGATAACTTTATAGGTTAGGGTGTTTTTCAAGAATTAGTGAAATGTTTAATATAATAAAAATGGTTAGCATACTAGAAAGTGGCACAGTTATTTTATATAAATTGAAGGAGTTTATGATAACATGAATGAGTATATCTTACTATTTACCCTTATCATAAGATAGTATATGATGATTTTACTGATATACTCACACTATGATTTTTGGTTTTAGTAAATATAAGGATATAATAGGCACCAATTTAATGATGGATGTGAAGGAACCTGTGGTGGTTTTATGAATAAGAAACTGGAAGAAATGGGAGCTGCAATGAAAACTCTTTTGGTTATTCTTAACCAACTATCAGGAGTCATGATTGACCACTTGAACCTTGGATATTTTTCTACGGTATCATATATGAGAGAAACAAATCCCTATGTAACTTGAGTTAATAATCATAAATGTATGTATATTCAACAAACTATATGTCAATGATGTGGAAAGAAACACCTAGAAAAATCTTTCAAAGGGATAGAAAGATGTTACAGATGTGGTAATCAAGGTCATAAAGTAATAACTTTCCATGGAAAAAATTATCCATTTGGTTGACTCTAGGAAAAGAAAATATGTCCTTTATAAAGGATAAATTTAATGTTTTAAATGTGGTGTTTATGGTCATTACACAAATATATTTCATACGAAGAAGGTACAAGAATGGGATCATCAGAACCTCTCAAATTTATGTTTACCAATACCTAATAACTTTCCAATTGAATATGAGGAAATTTTAAGTTTCTTGTGAAAGGTATTGATTATTTCTTGTCACATGTTTTGATATTATTTAATAATAAGAAAAGATTCATGATTTTGTTGGTAAGAAATAAGTATTATGGAATAAGTTTGAAAAAAATGGTTAAGGGATCATGAAGAATGTTGGATGATTAAGATGTCTACATTTTAGAAATTCAATAGTTATGTTAGATCTATGAGTGATGAAATATTTAAAAGTATTAATTATCTTTTATTAGTGGTATTAATGTGGAAGACTTTTCTCTAGTATGTGTAACCCTAACATTTGTGATTTGAAAATTCTATTTGAGGAATAATTAATCTTTCTTTTATGGATATAATTATAAAGAATCATTATAGTTCATATAATCCCTGATTTTGAGGTAATTATGGTTTATTAAAACTTGAGATGAAAAATGTAATTTATAAGATAAACATGACGTAAAATTACCTTAAAATTGTTTTTGAATATTTTATCTCATTTTGGGAATGTTTCATGAATTATACAGTTTTAGACAATGGATAACTCATAATAAGTGTGACAACCTATTACATCGGACAAGGCAGTGGGAATCTAACCCATAACTAAAGTGCAACAATGCTTTATCACCTACCATTGGAATACGTGAATTCCTTCGTTAGTATGACTTTTACTTTTTAGTTTAACGAGTTCATGGAATAAGAATAAGTTAATTTTTAGAACATATGTTTTATCAAATGGATATACTTGGTATTGGAAAAATGATTTTGGGATTAAGTGATAAATGTTATTTTGTAAAATGTTCTATATTTGGGGAACTTTATATAATTAAGGTAAATAGAATAGTATGGTATTTAATTAAGTAATAATGGTTGAATTATATTTTCTATATAATCTAGGATTTTAATTGTGGACTTATGGAGAATTATATAATTTAAGGAGATGATTAACCTATCTTGTGAAATATGTGATTAGGTTATTTAATTTTTTCTATGAGACATTAAGAGTGATTTATATTATTTAGAGATAACTTATCAAAATTTCATGGAAGATTGTGTGATTAAATCCTTATATTTTTTATTTTAATCCTAGTTTGTATTATTTTGAGTAATTTTAGAGACAGTTATTTTTTTAATGGTCTATGCAGGGCTTTGGGTATTATTGTTAAATTTTGGAGAGTAAAATTAATCTTTTTTCTTATAAATGATTGTTCTTTATGGGGAGTTATCATATGTTATCTTAAGTATTTTGGTTCAGGTTAATGTTTCAAGATGAGATGAATAAATAATTAATATTTGGTGGATTATGTGATTCTATAGAAGTTAATTCTAGTTCTTCGAGTGTCACAAAGTCATCTCGGATAATCTTTGTTTAGATAAAATATTAGTTTGTGGTAGAATTTTATTAAAGGATAATATTCTACTTGAAAAGTAAGTATATTTCTTTATGTTCTTAGTCAAGCTTGTAAATAAACTCCTCAAATTTATGAAAAGGACCATAAAAAATTTATGTTTACTTTTCCTACTGGGAAGTTAGATACCGTTTAACCCATAACAAGTTTACGATTTTGTGCTTGTAAACTTTCCCCTATTCATGTTTTCTGTCACTCTCTATCAGAACAAGATGGTTAGTTTCTCTTCTATATCCATTTTTTCATACCTATAATTGTAGTATGTGTTATCTCAGGTGACCTTGGAACTTCTATTTAGTTCTTTTAAAGTGATAGTTTCTTTCAAAAATTTTACAGTGTGGGATTTTCAATGATGTTTCTCAACCCAATTTTGAAATTGCAAGGATGCAATTTCCAAAAGGGGGGAATGATGTAACATCCCCGATATTTATAGATAAATACATTTTCATATCTATTAAAATTTTTGAATTTAATATTATATTTAATTTAAATAGGACAATATGTACGATAGCGTACTCAGCACGCAACATAGGTTTCTTCTAAATCTTATGTTGCACGCAACACTAAGTTATACAAAAAAATAATACTACAATAATATTATTATTTTAAAAGGTAGTAAACACCTATCCATTTTATTGGAAGGAATGAACATAATTAAATATATTATGAGTTCACATATTTGTTCAATGTTTATACATTAATCCAATGAATTTTAGAGGCTTAAAATGATAATGGGTCCAATTTTAAGCGCAATATACTTTAATATTTTTAAATGGTCGTTTTAACACCTTATGATGTGAAACCATTTTTAAAAATAGTTTTTTCCACTTTTATATATTCTATTTGATAAAATAAACATATTATTTAGGAGACAAACATAAAAATTTAGTTTTGGTGTTTTTCAAATAAAATTCAATTTTTAATGAATAGTGAAAAATACTGGAATTTAATTTAAAACTGCCTTTTTGTCTAATTTAATTATATAGTTATATTGTACATTTAATTGGTTTTAAATTATAAATGGATTTTTTTTAAATTTAATCCAATTATGGTACTTTAAAGTAATTTAACATTTTAATTCAACGTAAAAACATGTTAATCTTTTGATAGTTTTTACTTCTTAAAAACCTTTTTTATAGTTTTCACAACTGGAATTAATTTTAAATTAATTTCTTTAAATTAGGTGGTTTGCATTTGGAAAATTGGATTCAATATTTGTAATCATAAGGTCCTAATTATTTAAATAAGTACCATTTATGTTTGTAAATTATGAAATGTAACTTCAACAATTATCTTTATTTACCATGGTTAAAGGGTAAATCCGGTAAATAAGTGTAAAAAATAATATTATAATAATATAAAACCACCCTAAACCATGTAATAATCCTATTGGATGATATGTTTACAACCATTAGCATCCTTAGGATGATCCTTTTGAATTTGGGTGCCACTTGGGTGTGAAAATGTCATTTTAAAATATTTAATTTAAAGACTTGGGAAATATAACATAAACATATATATTTTAATAAAAAAAAATTAATATAGGATTATATAACTAATATATTTAACTATAAATAGTAATTATAAATATAAAAATATTTCATATGTCACGGTATTTTATTTTTATTTTTTTATCATTAAATAAATAAATTTATTTTTGAAACAATGATGATATAGTGATTATCTTATTAATGAATGATTCAAATAAATGATATTATAAATTTTAAAATATTTTTAATTTAAAAATTATGATTCAATAAATGATTTTTTTATCCAATTGAAATATTAGGTATGGGTTAATTCATTTGGTTTGAATTAATCATGTTTTTTTGACTTTAAAATAATCAATCACTGAATAGTGTCAAAATGGACATAAATGAGTTTTTCAAACAAATACTATTTTATTAAATGATGTAATAGTCTTAAAAATATAATATTATGCCATATGAATTATATAATATTAAGAATGTAATTAATTATCCACTTTTGGTTTTATAGGAATTTTATAGTAACTATAGTAACCATATATTGTGAAGATAAAAGAAGAAATGGTAAGAGTTATTTTTTTTAACATTGTTTTACAGATAAAAGATAAGGTTACTTTTTTGACCTAAACATGTATAAAACCTATTTGACAAGATTATTTCGTTCCATACTCATGTTATCCTTGAATTATATCACTTTTGAGCTATTATAATTAGAAAATAAATTTTTAATAAAATAATATTTCAATACTTTTCTAAAGTGACCCTCCTTTATCTTATAAGAGGCCACCACCTCTGCCCACATTCTTACATATCTCAAGACCTTTGGATCATAAAAATTGTTCTCAAATAATCTCCTACAATACCCAACTTCCTAATATAATCCAAGCATTGTTAAGGAGATACTTAAAAAAGACGTATTTTTTATTACCTCTTAAAATAATTTTCTTCCTCTACATCCTATTATTATGTAGTTTCCATACTAAGGTAAAAAATACATACTATTATACATGATGATATGTTATTATAATATTGGGACAACCTTATACCTCTTTTTATCTACCATACAAATAACAATATCACCATGCATACGTACGTATGAATTACCGTCTCCACGTCATAGAGTAATTTCTAATTCAAAAAAATTAATTTGGATGGGTATAATGATAAGTATAATGTATGTAAATAATTAATGTAACATTATAATTATTTTTTAATTAATATACCATCCAATTCTAAACTTATTAACCATTAAGTGAATGATGTCATCACTCGTGTGTACGTATGACCTACCGTCTTCACGATGTGATGTGATTTATTCTACATGATCCTCATTAAACCATGATTATATACATTAGTGGAATGAAAAAATATGATATATATTATATTTGTATTTTCTATATTCTTTTGTAATTTTTATTTACAGCATACCATTATCCTTTCGATATTGTGTTAATACAATAATTTCATTTAAAGAAGTGTGGACTACCACCTGCTCAAAATGATATGACTCCTTCATGTCATACATGGAAAGTATAAAGAATGGAATTAATTAACTTATTTAAAATATATAACATAGATATTATATTTGAATTATAATATACCTATGTATAATTTAGTTTTCATTGCTTTAATATTACAATGAAATAAAAGTAGCATTCATGCATACGTACGGCCAACCATATCCATGAACAGTGAATTTCATTTATTATCCCCAAATGTTATGGACAATTATAAATAAATATAATATGGTTATATATGATATTTAAATATTGAGTAATATTTTCGAGATGATGGACTTTTGACTGCATAGACAATTTACATCCAACAAGTTCATTTTCGACTCAAGTACTGAATATATATAAAACGACCAATATGAACGTAAATAATTAAGTAATTTTTATAAAATAATAATAAGTGATATAAAAGGAATAATAAATAGAAAAAAGGTTCTCAATCAAATATAAATTACCCTATGTTAATTATTCAGGAATATATATAACAAACGAGAGAAGTCAAATTCGAGGTAAGGCACTTCGTCTCTATCTCCATTCATTGAGGCATATTTTGATATTGTACACCACATTTTTTATTGAGTGTATAATCAGCCCTTTGACTTTTAATTTCATTCAATGGCTTTCAAATGGAAATTTATTGTACGAAATCTTTCATTGAATGACAAAAGGATGGTTTTCAACCTATATGGTGACAATGACTCCTCCACTACTGTAACGGTTATTTGATATTATTCTTCTTCTATAAGCCTAAATGTTTTTAAAAGGAATAGAAATACCATATTCCCTTTTGGGATTTTTGGTATTGAAAATGGTTTTGAAAGTAGATTTACTATTTAAATATCATGAAATGATTTCATCAGATTGTAAATGAAATTTTAAGAGTGAAATGTTAATAATTGTAATCATTTTATGTTTTATAGTTATTTAACAGTACTTGAACATTTGATTGGTGATTATGTGATAAAAAAAATACTGATGGTTACACGATAAACCAATTATGGGTGGTTCTGTGATAAAACAATGATGGGTGGTTATGTTATAAACTCCAATGCATTGGGTATGGAAGTCGGATGTATGGTTATTCCATTTAGTCATATGTGTTGAATTCAACCATAAGGTTATTCCATTAAAGTATGTTTTTGTCCAAAGATACAATTATAGGTTATATGTTTCTTTCTATGGGATTTATGGTAATATATTTCTTACCAAAAGGATAATAAATGATTTTATATTCATTAAATTATATTTACTACTTTTTAATGGTGAAAAGTATGAATTTATGATAATGTATTCCTGGTTTTCAGGTTTCCCCAAGACGAATAGTTTTCCATTATTATGTATCCCTTAATGAGATTTTTGTGATCATCCCATGTTTTTAAATGTTTTTCATAGGAATTGAGGAAGAATGGGGTCAAGGATGGGATCAAGAAAAATTTATGCTATAAAAACATGAAATGATTCCATGTTTCTTTTTAAATAGTTTTTTTTATGAAAAAATAGATAGTCGGTATAAGTGTCCACTTGAAATATTTAAGTTGTTTTTTAGGACTTATGATGTAATTTTATAGATCTCTAAACCTAAAAATATCATCGATGTGATTTAAAGTCAAATTAATGACTTATCTCAAGATTAGGTAATGTTTATGGTTGGGGCCATACACTATGTGTCTCTCTCCATATCCTTGACCCATAGGTTGTTGAATATACTTATTTTATGATCATTACCTAAACTTCCACAATGATTCATCTCTTGCATATATGATGCCTTAGAAAAATCACCAAAGTTAAAGTGGTTAATCATGACTCCAGATATATGGTTTAGAATAACCATAAGAATTTTCATTTTAGCTCCCATTTCATTTGGTTACTTATTTAGAAAACCACCAAAGTTTCTTTCACATCCATTGTTACTTTGGTTCATACTAGATCAATCCATTTACTAAAACCAAAAAGGTCAGTGTGAGTATTTTAGAAAAATCATCATATACTATTTTATGAGGAGGGTAAATATAATATATATTTATTCATGTTATCTTCTACTCATTCAATTTATTTAAATAACTACGACTCTTTAAAATATTCTAACCATTTTGGTTATATAAAACATTACATATGCTTAAATAACACCCTAACCTCTAATGTTATCTAAAACGACCTCGTTTACCAACTATTAGGCCCCGGCCTTAAACGTTACATAATCTTGAGATAAGTTGTTAATTTGACATTAAATCACATCGAGCATCTTTTCTGGTTTAGATCTTTAGATAATTAAGTCATAACTCATACATAAAAACTTAAATATTACAAGTAGATGCTTCTACTCATAATCTATTTTTTCATAAAAGAAAAACTTTTTAAAAAAACATTGTATCATTTCATGTTTAAATAGAATAACTTTTCTGTGATCCCATCCTTGACTCTATTATTATTTAAGTCCAAGGAAAAGCATTTCAAAACCCTAGATGAGCATAGAAATATTACTAAGGGATACAAAAATAAGGAAAACTATTAGTCTTGGGAAAACATGAAAACCATGAATACTTTATCATAAAGTAATACATTCATCCTTCAATAAGTAGTAAATATACTCTACTCGATATATTCTCATTTTATACCCTTCTTCTAACAAAAATATTACCATAAAGCCCATATAAAGCAACATATAACATATAATGGTAACTTGGGACATAAACATAATTCAATGGAATAACCATGCAGTCGACTTCCACACATATGACTAAATGGAATAGCCATATGACTGAATTCCATACCCAATGTATTGGAGGTTATAATGTATTACCCATCCTTGGTTTATCATGAAACCACTCATCCTTGGTTTATCATAGAACCACCCATCTTTTTTTATCATGTAACCACCCATCATAGGTTTATCACAAAACCACCTGTCAAATTTCTATGTAGCATTATATAATCATAAGAGATAAAAGATTACAATTATCAATATTTCACTCATAAAATTTCATTTTAAAACACAAGATATCATTTAAATATATTGAAATATTAAATCCACTTCAAAAACCATTTTATATAAAAAAAACACCCAAAAAGAGAATATGGGATTTTATTTCCTTTTAAAAACATTAAATCTAATAATGGAATCCAAATATCAAATAACGGTTGCAGTGGTTGAGGATTCATTGTGGCCACATATGTTAAAAACATTCCTTTTTCATGTTTAGTTAAACTCATTGTAAAAAAATATTCCCTTTAAATGAAATTATAATTAAAATGGGTTTATTAAGAACTATATAAAATAAGGTGGTATACAAAATCAAAATATACCTCAATTAAAGAAGATTGAGATGAAGTCCCTTACCTCGATTCTGACTTTTCTCTTTCTTTATTTATATTACTTAATAATAAAAATAGGTTAATTTATAATTTCATGAATCATTTTCATATTTATTATTCTCTTTATATCACTTATTACCATGTTATAAAAATGAAATAAATATTTAAGTTCATATTGGTCATTTGTCGATATTCATTATATGAGTCGACAATGAACTTATTTGATTTAAATTATACATGTGGTAAAAGGTCCATCATATCTATAATATTATTCATAATTTAATATTATATATATAAATTATATATTTATTTAGAATATTTTGTAACATTTGGGTATAAAAATGAAATACATCGTTCATGGGGATGGTAAGTCGTACATACACATGAACACTACTTTTATTTATTTTTAATAATAATGGAATGAAAAATAAATGATACATCTCTATATTATAATAAATATATAATATATATGTTATCTGTGTTAAATAATTTTATTAGAGACATCTTGTATACGTTCTATGTATGACATGAATGAGTCATATCACTTTGAGGGGTCGGAAGTCCACACTTCCTCAACTAAAATTATCATATTTAAACATTATGGAATGCATAAAGGTATTTGTAAATAAAAATTACAAAAGAATAGAGTTAATATAAATATAATATATACAATATTTATTCATTTATATAATCTTGGATTAATGATGATAATGGAGAACGAATCACAATACATCATGGAGACGGTAGTCCGTACGTACGCACGAGCGACAATATCATTCACTTAATGGTTAAAAAGTGTATAATTGGATGGAATATTAATTATAAAGAATAATTATAATGTTATAATAATTATTTAAATCAATTATATGCATCATTATATCCATCCAAATTAAGTCTTTTTGAATAAAAAATTACATCTCGGTGTGAACACGTTGAGTCGTACATACACACACATGGTAATATTATTATTCATAGGATGGAGAAAAAGAGGTATAAGGTTGTCCCATAGTTATAATAATTTATAATAATGCATAATATACTATATTTATTACTATAGTAGGGAAAAACATAATAGTAGAAAGTAGAAGAATAAAATAATTTTGAAAGGGGTGATAAAACAAGTACCACTTTTTTGAGTATGTCCTTTTGATTTTCACAAAAGGCCTCCATAGGTTGGATTTATGCCCAAAGTGAGGCCTATAATAGGAATATAGGGATGTTGGGAGATTAGTTTTGCATAATATGGAAGATACAATGTTGTTTAGATATGTGATTAAGTGGGTAGAGGTGGTGGCCTTTTATAAGAGGGATGACGGGCACTTTAGGAAAGTCTTGAAATATTATTTTATTATAAATTTTTTTCAAATTATAATAGTTATAAGGTTATATAGTTATAGGATAAGATGATTATGGATCTAAATCCTCTCAAAAAATAGGTTTTACATATATTTAGGTCACAAAAGTAACCTTATCTTGGAGCTTTAACCCCTAGATAAAAACATTAACTCTTACCTTGTCTTCTTTTATCTCCATTATATATGGTTACTATAGTTACTATAAAATTAAAATCTAACCAAAATTGGATAATTAATGAAATTTAACATTATATTGTTCATTTGGTGGAATAACATATTTTTAAGAATATTATATCATTTAATAAAATAGTATTTTTGTTAAAAAGTCATTTATCTCAATTTTGACACTATTTCGATATTGATTTTTGTTAAAATAATAACTACTTGAGTACTAAGAAACAAAGGCATTAACCCATACCCCACAGGTAAATTTCATCCAAAAATTCATGGATGGAATCAAAATGATCAAATTGCATTTATTTTAATATTTATAAAATCATTTATTTCAATCTTTCATTAATAATGTAATCACTACATCATTAATGTGTCAAAAATAAATTTTGTTATTCAAAGTATAAAAATTATAAATAAAATACCATTATGTACTAATTTTATTTAAATTTCAAATTACAATTTATATTCAAATATATTAGTTATATAACGCTATATTAATGTTTTTATTAAAAGATACATGTTTATGTTATATTTCTCTTTCCTTTAAATTAAATATTATAAAATGTCATTTTCACACCCAAGTGGCTCCCAAACACCCATGGTTCATCCTAAGGATGATCATGGTCCAAAATATATCATCCAATATGATTAGGACACATTTTAGGGTAGATTAATATTATTAATATTTTATTTTTTACCCTTTTTTTACCTAATTTTCCCTTTTACCATGGTAAATAAAAATAATTACTGAAGTTACTATTCATAATGTCCAAAAATAAAAGGTACCTATTTAGATAATTTGGAACTTTTGATTCTAAATATGTAATCCCATTTTCCAAATTCAAAAATAATAATTGGTAGAAAATAATATAAAATTAATTTCCATTGTCAAAACAAAAAACAAGTTTTTAAGAATTAAAAACTATCAAATGATTGACATGTGTTTATATCCAATTAAAATGTAAAATTAATTTAAATGACCATAATTGGATTAAATTATAAAAACCTAACCCAATTACACTTTAAAACTAACTAAAAGGACAATATTACAACATAAATAAATTTTATAAAAAGGTAGTTTTGAATTAAAATCTAGTATTATTTTCACTATTCATTAAAAATGAATTTTATCCAAAAAATACCAAAAGTAAATTTTGATGTCCCTCTTCTAAATATTAAGTTTATTTTATCAAATAGATCATATAAAAGTGAAAAAAACTATTTTTAAAAAAAAATTGACCATAAAAAGGTGGTAAAACGACATTTTAAAAATATAATAGTATTTTATACATAAAATTAGATTAATTATATTTTTAATCCTCAAAAATTAATTATAAAATGTATAAAAATTTTCAATAATATTTAAAATAATAATATAGTTAATTCTGTTCAATCCCAATAATACAATGTCAAGGCGTTAACTACCATTTAAAATAATAATAATATTAATGTATTGTTTTTCGGTATAACTAAGTGTTGTGTGCAATGAAAGATTTTAGAGAAACTCATTGTTGTGTGTCGAGTATGCTATCATACATAGTTTTCCATTTAACCTAAAATTAATATTAAATTAAAAATATTAATATATATAAAATTTTATTGTTCTATAAATACTATGGATGTTACACCTATTATTCATGATAAATGAAGAATCATGAGAAAAAATACCCAATTAATTCTCTAGAGTTAGTAGATATGATCTTCACCATAGATATTTTGGGGTACTACCTCTTTGGTTAGAAGTTTGAAATATATAACCATAAGGATCAAAAGATAGGAAAACCTCATTGTAAAAAAATTATTATAAAGATAAACATTACAATGCATGTTAGAACATAGGAGCATTACAAAGCCAAGTGTACACCACACCACTACACAGTGATGTTATCCCATTTCAAAATGGACATAAGAAATGGTTTCATAATATTCTTATACTTTTATTATTATTTATTAGCTCTATAAGATACTATTCATCTTGTGATATACTCAGAAATATCCTTCTTCATGTTGTCCCCCCAGAAGTGTTCTCCAAGATCACAATACGTGTTGGTACTTACATGATGAATAGATAATTTTGAGTTATGTGCATTATCCAATATCACTTTCATCATATCAAGTAAAATGATAAAAAAAAGTTTAGTTCCCAACTAAGTCACACCATACAGATAAATGTGGAAATCATGAATCTTCCCTTCCATTACTACTTCCAATTTCTTTTGAATCTCTAGATCATCTCTTTTTTCCTCCTTCATCATTGAATGGATAGATGTATGAGTAGTGATTTGGGAAATTTAGTATGTATTAAATACCATTATAATTTATAGATCTATCCTTTTAATATATATGAAGACATGATCTTGAGACTCAAAATAAATTGGAAGTAGTAAAGGCAATCTTCATGAGTTCCACATTGAAGTGTATGGAGTGATTCAATTGGGAACTTGACTTTTTTTCTCATATCTCTTGATATGATGAATGTGATTTTGGATAATACACATAAATCAAAATTATATATTCTTCATGTAATTAACAAGATGTATCATGACCTTAGAGAACACTTCTGGTGGGACAACATGAAGAATGATATTTTTGAGTATATCATAAGATGAGTAGTATGTTATAAATATAGTTAATAATAATAAAAGAATAAGGGTACTATGAACCCATTTCCTATGCACATGTTGAAATAGGAGAACATCACCATGGAGTTTTTTACTTGTATCCTATATTAATCAAATAGAAATAATTTGATATGGGTCTTGGTGGATCGACTCAACAAGACTTCCAATTTAATCTCTATTAGGGAATATTTTTCATTTGGAAACATTTAAATGATATGTTAATGATATATTTAAATGAATTTGTGAGGATACATGGGGTTATACATTAAATTGTATTTGATCATGATCTAAGATTCCCATATAAATTTTGGATAATTATTCAACATTATTTAAATACGGAACTGAATTTTAGTGTGTCCTATCACCTTGAAACTGAAGGCCAATATGAAATAACCATTCAAACAATTGAATACATGCAAAGAACCTACTCGGTTAAATGTGTTTGGGATCAACATATACCATTAGTTGAGTTCTTATACAATAATATATTCCACTTAAGTATTTAAATTGTGTAATATGAAACTCCATATGTGAAGAGGTGTAGATCTCCAATATGTTGGAATGAAGTTGGGAAAAAATTCTTTTACTTGAATTTTTCAAGAGATGATATTGAATTTTAAATACATATAAAAATAGAAAAGATAATCATGGATGTAAAAACATTTATGCTGACAAATGTCAACGGAAATTAGTGTTTGAATTTTTTTAAAACGTTTTCCATATATTGTCATCATGGAAGAGAGTCATGAGGTTTCGAATAAAATCGAATCTTATCCCTAGGTACATTATCTCCATTGAGATCCTTGATTTCAAATGAAATGTAGATATCGGATAGAACATCCACCAAATATGGCTTAATTTCAGGATTTTTTCCATGTATTTATTAAAAGGAAGTATATACCTTATCCTTTATATGCACTAAATCCAGATATGGTAAAATTGGAGAATGAAATATCATCTGAGGTTTACTCGGTGATGTTATTATATCATAGAGACAAATTTCTACACAACAAGACAACTCACCTTGCAAGAATTTTATTTAGGAACCATGAGTATGAACAAACGACATGGGAACCAAAGTAAATAATAAAATATAAGTACCCAAACCTATTATCAATTAATAATATGATTTGAGATTTTGGGGATTAATGTAAAAAATGAGGGAAGAGTGTGAAAACCTATATTTTGAAATGATATTTTTTCATGATATGAATGTGTGTTATATTATGTTCTATATTAGTATACATATACGACATATAGAGAATCCAACAACACATTATTCCTTTAATTAAAATCATCACATTGGAAAATGAATACAACCACTACAACTCCAATTATTACAATGGGATAAAAAAAATAAAAAATATAAATACAACAATGGGAAAATATGGATCACATCCATGTTTTAGAATCATCCCTCCCACAAGAAACACTATATAAAAGAAAAAAACAATAGTAATCCCATCAACATTATAGAAAATTAAAATATAGAACCTCGATAAGAATTGTGTTAAATATTGAGTGAAATAATTTAAGTGGTATTTATAAGAGGTAATGTGACTATTGGAATAGTATTGTGACAATTTGAATAATAAGGTTGTTATGGGGACTAGTAACCGAACCAGTGGGAATATTAACCCAACCATTGAAATATTATTTTAACAAAAAAATATTTAATTGCAATATAAATAATTTTTTCCATGATTCATTTATGTAAGTATAAATATTAAAATCCAAAAATATTAAAAACATTACTAAAAACTAAAAAAAATATAATGACATTTTAAATAAACTGTATATTATAGTATTTTGTAAAAAAAATTATATTAAACATTAAAATTACCTATTTTAGAAATGTATTTTTATAAAATTAATATATTATTTTGGATCATCATATTAAATTTACTTATCAATGATTTTATTATAATTTTCTAGAATACATCAATTTTTATGTGAATAATAAAAATATGGTTTTTTTACTCAACTCGTGTCTCTTAAATTACATCCATTAGGATTCATAAATTGTATCATATGTTTGGAAAATATGGTTTGGAAAAAATATATTGAATTTTATAAATGAGTCCTTAAAATAAAATAATTTTAATTTCCAAAACATGAAATCATTTTTGAAAACCTAAATTGAAATGTGTTCCCTTAAAATAACAATATTTTCTTTCTTCCCACATTCCTTTTTAAAAAACTATGTGAAATCAAATTATAATGTTGTTTAAAGCCATAGATATATTATATTATATTGATATATGATTTCAATTTTCAAAAAATCACTTTTACATATTTTAAATATTAAATAATATTTTATTAAATATTTTACACAACAAATACCCCTCACCTCATGTATAATATAACCTATAATCCCCTTGGAACACCACACCTCCCAACATTTAAAAATATATATCTCCACCAAAATATTCTCTCTTAATACCTATATAATATCGAGTGATGTTATTTAGTAAATCAACTACAAACATAAAGTTATTTTAGTGTCTTATAAGAGAAGCTATACTAATAAAAGAGTATGTTTCTATCAATACTAGGCTTTGTAAACCTCCCTTTTGATGTTTTGTCCTTGTATTTACTTTTTTAATAAAATTTGGTAGGATTTAGTCTGACTTTCTCTTGGGCATTTTGAGCATGTTTTTATCAACTCTTCTCTTTTTTTATTCATCTATTTTTTAATCCCAATTCCATTAAAAATAATATAAAATTAATTTGAAATTAATATATAATTATATAATGATTTTATTCTACTATAAGTACAATTTTATGATATATATAATGTTTAAACTTCTCTTTCCCTCTCTTTCGACAATGTCTTGTCAACGGTCAGTTAATCGACAATGGGGACATTAATAATACATTGATTATCTCCAAATATTTGTCATGTTATGATAAATTATTTATGATATATAAATTTATAAATATATTTATTTTAATCTTATTGAATTAATTATATTAAGTATAAATGACTTTGAAAAAATTGTAAAATCAAAGCATTATTTGAAATTTTTAAGGAAAACGTGACAACAAAATTACATCATTATAAAAAAAAATTAAGAAAAATTAAATTAATAATATTATTAATAAATAGTGGAAAAATGAAAATTTTTTACTTCTAAATAATGTTTTTAATAAATCAATTTTTATTTTTCAGTAGGGTAAAACAGGATAAAAATGGGAGGATTTAGTGTTAGGGGATTCTTGAATCCAAGGCATTTTCTTTGGGTTATTCCACCTTCAGGATATCATCAGTATAGATATTCCCAAAATATTACATAAATATTATTTATCTATTATTATTTCTTTTTTGGGTATATACATGTTTACACATTAATATTTATGCCAAAAACAATGATTTTCCAAAAAATATTTTATTTCCAAAGAAAATATTTTACATTTCATTAGTGGTTTCTTCTTCACTCAATAATGATTATGATTATTCCTATTAATTTTTCCCTTGTACAATTGGAAACCCCAAGTATATTCATGAAATTAATTTTATGAAGTCCTTATTAAATTCATTCATTTCCATGAGTTCTTTTATGATGAAAATTTTTATACATTCTATGTGGTATACTAGATTTTGTAAATATTATCATGTGTGAGGTGGGACCGTAATTTTAAATACCTCAAATGAATTGGTTAATGTTTTTTATATCTTGATATAATTTTTACTGTTTGTTAACACGAAGAAATATTTTTCAATATAATGATGTTATGATTGTGAAAATATGTTATGCGTGAACATGATGCTAGCTTTGTTCAAAACTATGTGTGGTATTTAACCACTATGACATGTTATTCAATTTTAATTCATTTTTACATTTAAAACCTTTATCCAATGTTTCACACTTGATTATTATGATGATCAAATTCTTATTATGTGATGAAATTATTATTATCAACCATGATATACTGATTAATGTTCCTTATTCCCCCTCTTACTGGGATTTTTTCTAACCCCTTTTATTTTAATTTATATCCTTACGTGACTACATGTACTAAGGAGAATGCTTAATTTTAGAAGTATAATAAATTATTATTTAAATAAATGTTAATTTTTTATTATGTATAAATGATGTATGGTCATAATTTTTCTATTATATTAAGCCTTTTTATCCTTTAATGTATAAAAATTAATATATTTTTCATTAAAAAAATGTAATAAACATTAATAAATAAATAGGGTCAGTATAATAGAAATTAATGCATGAAATAAAATTATTCTGAATAAATTTGTTCATTGGATGAACGATAAAGTAAATGGTATAGGGAGGTACATGGAAATTAATTCATAAAGTTGTTTAAAAAAACAAAATGTGTGTATTTTTTATATCTTATATTTTATTTTTAAACACATGAATATTCTGATAGAACATATCAAGTATTCTATAGATGGTTTATATATAGAATAGTTCGATATAATAATATATTATCTTCATATATACTTGTTTTAGGAAATATACATTTACCACCTATAAATACATGTGAATAAATATAAGTAGGATCATATATAACATAAAAATTCGAACCCAGAACGATTAAACTGAGTACCATGGCAGTGGAACCATATTATTAATTCAATTATGTTAAAATGGATGTTTAAAAAGATTAATTTTGTTTATTTTTTACTACAAATCCTTCACTGATGGGAATCACAACATGTTACAAATTAATTTTTATTAAATAATTATTTATTTTATAGTAATTAGAGTAATTGACAAGGAAAACATTGAATTATATATATATTTATAGATGGAATATAATGTCCTTAAAAATAGATATTTTTATTTGGATCCTATGAAATTTATGTTCATGAACATTTTTCTCAAAATTTTGTGAGAAGAATATGAAGAGAGTTGTTGTTTTTTAAAATGAGTGAGGAAAAGCTTGTTACTTCTCCCATGGATAAAAATTTAATATATAGATAACAGAAGACACATTGAATAAAACCTATGTATGAATCAATGGAAAAGGAACCTTATGAATTAAAAGGAAGAAGTATGTCATATTCTAGAAGAGGTACATGGAATTACATTACCCAATTTCTTGGTATAGTTAGAAGATATAGGGAAAATCCTGAAAGAGAACATTGAGAAATATTATTGTTTATACTTTTGTTTCTAAATGGTTCTAAATTCTAGTATCTTTTTGTATAAATAATTAAATGTTGTATGGGTTTACATATTTTTACATTGAGTGAGATGTAAAAACTCATAAGAGTATGAATTTCTTTGTGTTCACTATTGATGATAAAGTTAAGAGTTGGGTGTCAAAGATTCATGCAATACCTTAAATTTGTATTGTGTAATTGGAGAATATGAATTATTAAATTTTGGAAGGATTTAATTTTTATTAAAGGGTTTTTAGATTAATTAAAAATATGGCAGGGGAGTATGACACTATTTTGTGACTTGCAACGTGTGATAATCATGGAAAAGAGTCCAATGATTCCTTCTAAGATGAAGAATATAAAATTGATGTATTAATTTATATTAATGTTATTGGAGGGAAAATTTTTGATCTAATAAAGCCAAGTGGAGTTAAGGATCCAATATATACAATAACTAATGATATAGTTCAATATGGGTTCAATCAATGTATTGCCTCAGTCGAGATAAGATAACCAGAAACATAGGGGAGAAATCATTTACTAGAAAAGGAATAATTAGGATGGAATGAGGTTTGTAGATATTTATGGCGGACATAGTTTTAAAAATATAAAACTATTACAATTGGGAAATTTTTTTGTTCATTTTTGGTAAAAACCATATTCTAGTAATACAATTAAATCAACTAAGCGGATATATTTGTAAATATAATTTTAGATTCCCCATTTTTTATAGAGGGGAGGTAGTGATAAATATCTAGAAGCATATAATTTAAAAGACTAGAACATCCTTAGCTAATATAGGCAATCAAAATTTTCCTTCATAAGACTAATGGGAAATGCATTAAATATAAATTGAATTTCATAAAAGCCTTCGTATTGAAATTCTAAACTAGATTATAAGGAAAATAAATTTTCTTATGAAGAATTCATTTGTATAAACTTTCTATGTTTCTATAAGTGTTCTCTATTAATTATGATGATATTTTTATAGAAGTAATTTTTTTGAAAAAATGATTGTATTCCCTTAGAGATTTCATCAAATTAGGCATAATGATAGTAGAGATTGTGAGATGAGAAAATTAATTACACCATATAGACCCTACTACAATAGATGGTTAAAATATATTTCTTTATTACATTGTTCGATATTATTATCAGCTTAATTTTCTTGATTAAAGTTTTTATATAATTCATCCCATTTATTTTTATAATTTAGGAATTACAGAATTACAAATTTTATTATTTTATTATTTTTTCTATTCAACAATGTTTTTCTTAGAGCTCTTGTAATGATTTTTAAAATTTATTCTATTGTGGTGTATTTATTGTGGTTTTTTTATACATTACATAAAATAATGTATGAGATTTAATTATCAATTAATGGTCATGTTTCATGTTATAACATTGTATGTTCCAAGAGTTTCACATCTGATTAATAAGTTCATAAAACCCAATAATATATTGAAAAGTAATTAAAAATATATTTTATATTAAAAAATATATAATATTCCAACAATTAAATCAATTCTATTTGATTGAAAACATGGTATTTTTTATTCCTCACCATGAAATATAATGTATACTTTAATAAATCCATAACCATGCTCTAGATAATCATCCTATAGATGAAATCATGATTTAAATCTTATTTTTCATTCACATATTATTTCATAAAAATATATCCTCAACTATCCTGAAAAATATCATGTTTATGTTCCTTATATTATATAATTACTACTCAATCTCATGAATATATATTACATGATGTTTTGTTATTATCTATTTTGAACATATCCAACATCAAAACATTTTATAAACAATTAATTGTGAATAATTTAATTCATCATTCTATTTTTTAAAATATGAAAAATAAAATTATTATCATAAAAGGGTGATTAATTATTATCTTTTTTCTGATTCATATGCTCTAACAAAATAAATTGTAATAATTCACATAATTTGGTTCGTTACTGAATTGAATTAGTTTATTTCAATTTCCTCACATGTCTTTTCAACCACAAATAAATATTTTCAATAGAATGTTGAAAAAAATACAATGAATTTTTATATTTTAACTCATTAATTTCATCTCATTAAATAATTACATAGTATTCTCTCAAGGTGAGAGGATATAAGGAAAACACTACCAATTGGAGCAATGATTATAATAGAACCTCATATCTCAACATAAATAACCAAACCATTATAATGAAATATCTATTTTTAGGGCATTTTTTAATATCCTTTATTGTCTCTATAATCTTATATAAGAGTATCATAAAGATTCTCATAGCTATTCGTGATTTCATTAATGAAATTTATATATTTTTATAAAGAAAATAATTTAATAAAATATATAAATCTAAGAAAAATATATACTTCAATAAATAAATGATTACTATAAACAATATATCTCTCTATCTTAGTTTCCAAAATCTATATTTTTTTGAAGTAAACATTTAAGGATTATAGATATCATAGACCAATAGAGTAATTTATAAATAGATGATTGGAAATGGAATGTCTAAAATAGGATAAAACAAAGTAAAAAATATGAAAATTTATTCTACATAGAACATAATCATGATTATTTAAATTTTAATGTATTTAATTGATAAAAATATAAAATGAATTTAAATAATATTTTTTGAATTTATTCTCTATAAAATCAACTCAATGTACACAAAATATAAAATTGAAATTATTTAATGGTTATTGACCAAATAATCTTATTCAGCTCAATAAAAAATAATATGGTTGTAATGAATCTAAAAATTAATGTCTCCCAAAAAAAATATCAAAAACTCCTAATATATTTTATGAAAATTATTTTTCTCTTATTCAATATTAAACTTTTCTATTCCTTATACCCTACCCCATAATTTATTAAATTATCTAATTTAACATCTAACATGTAATTATTATTTTTGTTATACTCTCACTCAACATATGATTAAATGATCAAGAATAGAAGGATATTTTTTTAGTGGGTACTCCTTATAATTATTACAAATTGAATAAGGTTATCAAATTATCATGTTTATTTATAGAAACATTAATGATTTTATTATTATAGGTACTTATCTAACAAAATATTTAACAAATAATAGAATAAATATTAATTATCCACAATATCTTTAATAGTTTCATGGTTTCAATAAGTTATTATTTTTCGTTCTAACTTTATCACTTTTTTCAGTTTTATTTACAAGTAATATTTTTGAATATTTTTTCAAACACTCTTTTCCCCTTCATTCATCAAGTATTTTGTCTAAAATATTATTTTCTACTATAAATACTATGATCATTATATTTAAATATAGTTAATTGTTTTCTTTATTTTAATATATACTTCATTTCTTAGGGGATTTCATCATTAAATATGTAAAAAAATATCCTTGTAATGAAATTTTTATATTTTAAAGAAAATATTCTTCAAATAGCATGACCCCATTTCAATGTTAAATTTATAAATCGAATTCCAAATAATTATTTCAAAATATTGGATTACTCACAAATTTGACATAACATCTATTCCAAATTATCAGACCACCATTAAAAAATGGAACACTATTTTTGTAAACATGACATACCACTATGACTACTCACCTTATCTAAAAAAATCCAATATTCTATTAAAATCAATAAAATATTAAATTTATATAACTCTGATGTATTTTTTCAAAAAATATCCACAATCATAATAATAATTCAAATAATCTAATATTTTATATCTAATTAATACTAATGAATATGAATTACATATTTAAAACACTATCACATAGAAATTTTGATTACTACCCTAACATGTAAATTTATTCATAAAAATGGAAAAGTATAGTTTATTAACAAATGATACAGAAAATGTATATTTTTTGTCACATTCCTCTCAATTAATATATCTAGATCAATATTCTTAATTCACATAGTAATTCTTAGTTCATCACAATATTCTTCATTATATATACTTGAGTGGTCTCAAGTGAATGATTGAAATGAAAAAAATAGGTGAGTATATAAGAGTATGATATATATCGGCTACTTAGCCAACATTTTTATAAATGAGAACTCCATAGTTTTTTCAACCACATAAATTATTCATAACCTCCTACCACCAATTCAAAATTATAGGGATATATTCATTTGGGGATTATTCTAATTAATATTCATAACTAATAAATAGATCAATAGAAATAAAAATTCTTTAACTACAGGTATATTACTCTATCATCCTTAGTATTATATCTGATGAAAAACCATTAAAAATATTAAAATAATTTAAATAAATAATTTAAAAATTCAAGGATTCAAATCTTGACATTCCCCTTAGTGGATTTACCTCATAGGTGGTGACCTATGCATTATATAGGCTGGTGGTGACATATGTATGACACATTCCTCGTGGTGTAGAAAGGATTTTGTAGGCATGATGATGCACTGGGCCTTCCGACCATGACCATGGGCCACATAGACTTGGGCTTACTGGCTACATAATGGGTTTCACACTACACAAATAGAAATAGTTCCTTTCTCCCATAAAAAGTGGGTTTAACCCCATATTTTTTTAAAATAATATTAAATATATATATATAAAAATAAAAACAATTGAATAAAGTTTTCATATATTATCAATTATTACTAAACTAACATTATAGGGTAAGAACCTGATTCTAGAATGAATTGATCACTTATAAAAATATTTTATAGTTATTTAGTGTGTCAAAATGGTCATTATAACCTTTCAAGGAATAATAACCAACATAAAATTTTAAAAAACAAAATATCACCAAGGATAATTGTCATGTTTCTGTAATCAATTAAACATCAAAATATATTTTTCTAAAATAATTCATGCCCCAATAAAATAATCTCAAAATGTAAATAGGACAATAGTAACACTCAATGCCTTGTATCATATTTAATTTTGATATTTTAAATTTTTAATGAAGAATATACATTGGTAAATTGCTATTTTATGTAGTTATAGATCAAAAATAGTTACTTTGATTACTTATTAAAGGTTTTATATTAAGTAAGTAAGTATCATAAAATGGGTATATATAACATGGTTGAAATTGTGGAAAGTAGTTGTATGAAATAAATTTAGTGGTGGAATAAAGGGGACACCGGGTACCTGGTCATAATCCACTAGGTAGACGTTGGGACATATATTGTTATATGCCTTTCTCTATGAACTAATAACCCAATTATATTAAACTAAGAACTATGTGTTTTTAATAGGTTTCCGATATGGTATATGAGGCACTCATAAATGTTTTGGAGTGTTTTTATATCATAGTGTAGTGTGTAAATTTCAATCATCCCAAAATTTTTGATAATTTTTTTTAATATCCTTTATTGAAAAAAGGGGGTGATTTTCCTTAAGAATATTATCATACATTTAACCCTACCAACCTTTCATCGAGTGTTTAAAAAATAGATATTAATCAAAATGGGTTTGCATCATTTAGACTAATTTTATGTATGTGGTTTCAATGATATTTTCCTCTCTTATTATTACCCAATGACAAAAAAGTAAATTTTTATTGCTTTCATGTTTTTTATTCTTATTTTATTTTAAAAAATTCAGTTAATAATGTTCGATATATTCATTTTAAATGATGTCAAGGGAAGCTAACCATGACCATCTTTTAAGATTTTCTCAATTTTAGTGTACTCATTTGTTGGAAATTTTTTGGAAAGATATAGAGGTCCCAAACGGTAACTCAAGTGTGTAGAATTATATAATAAATTTTATAAGTCTAAGAGAATATGTGCAGTCACTATATAAATATAGATTAATTATTAATTTCTCTAGTGATGTCTCCCCAAAGGGATCTAGTTGGGAATTTATAAAAATAATATTTAAAATAGTACTCTATACACTCACATATTTACAAAATTAAATATATATATATATATATATATATATATTTACAATTTAAATTTTCACTCCTTCATAGATGATTTTTTTTTGGAATTTAAATAATACTATATATTTCAGCTATAACAAATATTTTGGTAATAAATATCTAAATGGACATTTCATGTAAATGTATTTTTTTAAATATATCATTGTAATCTGTTAAAAATAAGAAGGATGTGCTAGAATATAAAGATCATATATTAGGGTTTTTATTGAAATTATCTCCCATTGGGATATTGGGGTAATTATTTTGATATTTACTATATAGAATGAATAAATAAATAAAATTAAAATATATATTATTTATTGCCTTTCTCCACATTTATAATATTGAGAATAATGGTGTATAATGCATATTCTATAAGATATATATTATTATATATAACGTATATAATTATATATAATTTTTCGTTGAATGAAATGATTATTCATATATATATCATTATATATCATGCATTGAGATGGATAATAATTAAAAAAATAATTATTTCAAGATGTCGGTAGCCAAAACCATTTATTATAGGTTAGTAGGTAATTTCTAGATGTAATATCGAATGTGTGACTTTTTTTCCTCATTGGTATAAATTTTATTTAGAATGATTGAGAAATTTTACTGGTCGACACTTTTAAATTACCAAAAACAATTTCCCTGAAAAAGAAACAGACTACACTTTTATTTGGTGTATCTTTTGGGATTGTGATCTAATTGATTAAATTAGGTGTGATTGATTTACTGTAATGATTAATGCTCCACCTAGGACAGTGGTATAGGATGTAAATGGAGAATATGTCCTTCATGAATTGATATTAAAAACTATATTAGGATATATACTAGATAACATATATAATGTATTTTTTTATTTACATGTTAATGGAAGTTATGGGACAACTTTATAATGTCACATTGTTATTCTCTATGTAGATTTTCTTGTGTGGTGTTATTTATTATTTTATAATGTGGTGGTTCAATATAACAGGTAATTATTTGTTAACCATTGATAGAGGAAAGATTAAAATATAATTTTTTTATACCTCAAGGCTATGAACAGTAATAATATGATTTATTGTATTTTTTTATTCATTTTTGTGTGGTCCATACATATAAAATGTGATATTATCACTAAATATAATTTTAAGAAGAATTTTATCATGTCTTAGGGTATAATAGAAATTCTAAAATAATTTATATAAATTTAAAAAAATGATTTATTTTTAAAGGATATAAATTTCCTAAAAAACCTATAATAATATTTTTTGTTGTGTTTTAGTATATTAAAAAATATATGCATTTTTTTCTTTTTTATAATATGTATATATGGGGATCAACCATAATTCAACATGAATAGATAGTGAAAAAATTCTCTCAGTGAATAAGATTTGAAAATTCTTAAAATGTAACATTCTCTATATATATTAGAAAATTCAGCCAATAAATCCAAAATTTAACCATTTAAAGGAACAAATTTATTAATTAATCAAATCAATTCAACTATATATTTATAATGTAGTTAACATGAAAGTATATTAATCTTAAATTTTTTTGAACTCTTAAAAGGAACTAGAAACCAATCAAATGATTTCTTTTCCTCTAAAATAATATTGTGAATATTTAAAGAGACCAATAAAAAAGTTATAATACATTTATTAACATCAAATTACTATTTTTTTATCATTTCAATTGAATATGGGTTCATCAATTTAATTTTTTAATATTAAGTATTTATACTATGGAATTTCATGAATAAAAATAATTAAATCTTGAATTATATGGGGATATATATTAGAAAAGTTCCTAGCATGAGTATCTTAACATAATCTTTTGAGACAAATTAATTGTAAGACAGCCATTGTGGATAAGATCTAAAGCATTGTAATATTTCTGAAAGACTAAAATGGTGATACTGTATAAGATGTATTAATATGATATATAATTAAATCAAAACTATGTTTAATGACACTATGGATTCTACTTCGATAAAATGGATAAAACCTATATCATAAAATAAAAAATAAAAATTAACATACTAAGATCTAATTAATGACTCCAAGTGAGTATGAGGATAGAGGAGGAACCACCATGGTGACTGAGAGTGAAACATTAGTGGGTTAACTTTAATACTCCTCTAAGAACACTTTTTCCAATTTTGATCTCTTTATAAGAATATGATTTTTATATTTAACACTTATTAAAATAATTAATATGTGTTTATGAATTATTGTATTCATTCATTATTTATTCTAATTATTTAGACATTTTATTGGTAATGAAACCTTTGTCCACAAGATACTAAGTAGATAATTTTATGGTGATGGATATATTTGGAGAGTGGAAGCATAATTTGTCTATAAACATTGAGAACATTGATATTTACGTATTTATATTCACCATGGTAGGTTGTGTAAATATTTAAATTATTATTAAATGAATTATTTACTCTAAATAGATAATTACAATAAACCTTATAGTGTTAATTTTTTTATAATATCCAGTTTAATTTTTTAGAGAATATAGAAGAGTTCTAAATCATCCCTTATAATTATTACATAATTTATTAGCTGGTTTAGTATCCCCGTATTATTTGCATGATAACCACTGTAACACCCCAGGTAAATAAAGAATATGAAATTTTCATATTTATCCATATTTGTGAATAAAATATTAATATGACTTTAAAGGGGACGTTATGCTCGATGGTGTACCCAACATGCAACAACGAGTTTCTTGGGAATCTTACGTTGCACTCTAATAATAAAATAATATTATTTTAAATTGTAGTTAACATGTAGTCGTTGTATTGGCGGGAATGGATATAAATAACTAAAATACGATTATATATGTTTTTAAATGTTTTTACATTTATCCAATAAAAGATAAAGGCTTAAAATACGGAAAGAATTCAATTTTAGGCGTATATGCCCTCGTTTTCACTAAAGGTTCACTTATCGCCTTTTGATGGTGAACCATCATTAAATATAGTTTTTTTCACTCTTATACATTCTATTGGACCAAATAAAACTCTTCTTTAGAATCGGGACATCAAAATTTACTTTGTGTAAATTTTTGGTATCTTTTCGATAAAGTTCATTTTTTAATGAATAGTGTAAAATGTTGTATTTTAATTCAAAACCTATTTTTAATCTAATTTATTTATATGATTAGATTATATTTTGAATTGGTTTTAAAGTGAAATTAGAATATATTTTTACCATTAAAACCAATAGTGGTCGTTGGAATTAATTTCACTTTGAAATCAGACTTAAACTAGTGTCAATCTTTTGATACTTATTGTTTCATAAAAACACGCTATTTGCTCTGACCGTGGGAATTAATTATTAAATTAATTAATGTGAATTATATGTTTTGAATTATGTAAAATAGACTTCATTTTTGAATTCGGAATATCAAATATATCCTAGGGTGAATTTTTGGGATTTTTCTGAAAAACTTCAATTTTTGATGAATAGTGAAACCACTAAGTGGTACTTATAAAAACTGATTTTTCCATTTAAATGAAATTTTTCCATATTTGTGTTTTGAATTTCAAAAATCTAACATACATTGTTGACATTAAGAAGTAAAATTCAGTTCAATGGGATAAAAGTAATTTTTTGGTGAATAGTAACTTATTAAGTTTTTAATCGCGATTAGAGGTAGTTAGTGTAGTTTATGGTACGAATAATGTTTTAATAAAATGAAATGACCTATACACGTGTCCTACCCTCATTGGATGTTTCATGGCCGAACAAGACAATCCATGGGTCAACTTGGGGACCCCATGGAGCCACTTTGGTTGGGAAATGACATAAATATCTTTTTATTTAATGTTAAAGTAAAAATGACACAAACATGAGATTGTTTACTAAAACAATTTTTACATGGGGTTATACAAGTCATATTTTTGACTATAAATAGTAATTGGAAAGCTAAAAATATTTCCTACATCATAGTATTTTCTTATAATTTTTATACATTAAATAAATTAAATTATTTATGACATCATGATGATGCAGCGATGACCTCATTATTTAACGATTTAAATAAAATGGAAAGATAATGTAATATCTAAGACCTACACATGTCCAAAACCTATTGTATGAGTGGATTTAGAACACTTATCACCTTATCCTAGAATTATATCAATGTGGGACCTCTTAAATCCGAATATCATTTTAAAATAAAGTGACTTTTCTTTACTTTCCAAGAGTGCCCCTCCTCTCCTCTTATAAAAGGCCCCCACCTCTACCCCCTTACCCACACTCCCAAAGCCTTTTTCTCGGACAACCCCTGACCATTTTGTCTCTCCACTTCCCTCTCTTACTCCTTGAAGCCTCACTTTGGGCAGAAGTCTTCCCAAGGAAGCCTTTGAGCTCAAACCAAAGGGAGTTACCCGATATTAAGGTAATGTCTTCACTTGTGTCCTTTTGCTTTATTTTGCTTCTCCAACCCTTTAAACTCTTTTTACTCACTTATTTTGTAACAATTACAGTATCTTCAATATACTAGGATGTTGGTATAAGAATTATTCGAGCTACACTTACACACACCTAGATCTAATGGTTAAAGAACATACTGTCTCCGTGGATGGCGAATTTCTGCCTCCCGAATCGATGATTGTTCAATATTCTTCTAACACCTTCAAAAGTGGCCATTAAGATGAAACTATATTTATATATGATATATAATATTTTTATGTTTTACTTAAGCTTCTGTATTTTTCATTTATGGCGTACCATTATGTTTTCCATTATGGGTAAACGCGATATCTTCATTTAAGGAAGTGCGGACTACCGCCCCCTCAAAGTGATTTGATTCGTTAATACCATATGTGGTACGTATAAAGGATATATTTAATGATATTTTATATGATACCATACTGGAATTAAAATACTATTATGTATCATTATGTTTTAATTCCATTAAATATGAAATAGAAATGGAAGTAGCATTCATGCGTACGTACGGCTTCACGTCTCCATGAACGGTACATTTCATTTCTTATCTCAAAATGTTATGTAATATTATAAGTACATATATATAATGGATATATATGTAATATATTACATCTAAATTAATGATATCATTCTGGAATTATAACATATATATATCTCTCATTTTGTTTTAATTCCATTAATATGACAAAAAAATGAAAGTAACGTTCATGCGTACGTACGGCCTACCATCTCCATGAACGGTGATTTTCGATATAGAATAGTATAAAATGAATATTTACTGGATATATATTATATTTTAATCATTAATACTATTCTGGAAATTATTTACTTATAACTACATGGACAATCTTTTTTCAAACAAGTTCATTTTTGACTCATGTACCAAACATCGGCAAGAACGTCTGATATGAACTAACATTATTAAAAAATTATTATAACATTATAATATGTGATATGAACTGAATAATAATCTCAAAAGTAGGTACTTAGGCAATTATTAATTGACCAAAGTTTATTATTCAGGAATATAAAGAAATGAACAAGACAAGTTGGACTTGAGGTAAGGGATCCTACTCCTCTCTTTGTTTTTAAGTACACTCTTTTATGTAATTCCTTATAAGCTCATATTTCTTGTGATTGGGATGTTATTTTATATTAATCTTACTTTAATTTTAACGTTCATATTATTAGAGACCATACTCTCTCTAATCAATCCATTTTTGAAGTTTTGAGTGGCGCCGTTAGGCTGCCGAATTTTCATAAGAGATCTAACCTCTCTCTTTCCCTTTAAGTACTCTCCTTTATGTCACTTATTTTAAGATCCTCTTTGTTATGTTCGGGGATGTTATTTTATATTCCTCTTTCAATAAACTTTATGTTAATTTTATGAGATACCGTATTTGATCTCATCAATCCATTTTTGTAAGTTTTATGTGGCGCCGTTAGGCTGCCGAGTTTTCGTAAGGGATTTTTCATCTCACTTTTATTCCCGTGAGATTTATGCTACATTTGCCACAATTTCCTTTGAGTGGTGTATGTAATGCCCATTATTCTACTCTTTTTGTAATATAATTTCGTTTATGAGTATTTACATCAATGATGTATTGTCCTTCTTTCATGGGGTGTATGTTTTGAAAGATACCCAAGTCGGTAAGGGAACCTTTCACCCTCCTCTTTTTAAAAGACATCTTTTATTGGGTATTTTAAATTACATATTGTTATGTTGGGATATGTTCTCATATATCTTTATTGATGTAAATTTTTTGTCCAAGTGATGAGATACACTTTTTATCTATCATCAACTCATTTTGATGTGACGTCGTTAGACTGTCAAGGGAACTTCTTAACCCAATTTCGATTTCTTTGGGTTCAACATGTAGTTATTGAATATGTCATCCTTTGAATATGTGTGAATGACCTTTGATTATTTTACACTTAATATCCACTTATATTTGTTGTATTCGTTTGTCACACATAATTATGTAATTGATTTATCCTTAAAACAAGGATATCGTCTTTGTATGGGACTTCATCTCAATCTCCTTTCATTGAGGTATATTTTATTTTATACACAACCTTATTTTATACGGTGTATAAACCCCTTTGACTTTTATGTTTATTCAAAAGGAATCTTTTTATATAAAGCGTTTACTAAATGACAAAAGGGAATGTTTTTGTCGTACGTATGCGGCGACAACGACTTCTCCGCCACCGTGACCATTATTTGAGTTTCGGCTTCCTCTACAAGCCATACCTTTTTTTTAAAATAAAAATAAATACAATGTTTTACTTTTCTTTTATTTTGGTATTGAAAATGGTTTTCTTAATATTTTAATATCAATGTGAGGTATTGATATCTTGTGATTGAAAGGTGTAAATGTTATGTTTCCTTTATGCATGTTTTATGTGATACAATTATGTTGAGGTTCTTGGGAATTATTATGAAGACGGGTGGTTCTGTGATAGACTAAGGGCGGGTGAGCCCGATATAGCTCTCCAATGCATTGGGTAACACGAAGGAGTGAAACTTTAAGGTTTCTCTGAAGAGATTTAGGGAATATACTGTGGTGGGTATTCCAAACGTAACCAAGAGGGTTACTCCCTACGTAAGAATGTTATGAATGCCTCAAGTTACCTTTTATGTCTTATGATTTCTATGATTTATTCATGATTTTATGAGGTATGTTAAAGTGATTATGTTTTATGGGTAAAGTTTGATTTCATTCTTATGTATACAAGTACTCATGTTTCCTTTCCATATTTTTTTATATCCCGTACTGATCTTTTTATTCTCATCCCAAGTTTTTGAAAGGTTTTTCACAGGTCAAGGGAAGGGTACATGATGTGATGATAGTGTCAAGGATGTGTCAAGAAAGAATCCATGTTTTATTTTAAATATGTTTCTGTTGGTATCAGAGGTCGGTTTAGATAACTTTAG
Organism: Viscum album; assembly: GCA_963277665.1. Classification (NCBI taxonomy): domain Eukaryota; kingdom Viridiplantae; phylum Streptophyta; class Magnoliopsida; order Santalales; family Viscaceae; genus Viscum; species Viscum album. The sequence continues at coordinate 758,911,961 of OY728130.1, read as the reverse complement.
AGGTTAGGGTATTTTTTAAGCATAAGTGACATTACCATAATGGTTAAGATTTCAGAAAGAGTCCTAGTTTTAGATAAAGTGAATGAGTAAGTATATCTTAGTGTTTATCTTCCTCATTATTACATGATGGTTTTGTTGATATACTCACACTGAACATTCTGGTTTTAGTAAATGGATGGATCTAGCAGGCACCAAAGCAACAGTGGATGTGCAGGAAACTGTGATAGTTTTTTTGAGCAAGCAACTGAATGATATGGGAGCTGCAATGAGAACTCTTGTGATTATCCTCAACCAACTATCTGAAGTCATGATTGACTACCTAAAACTTGGTGATTTCTCTAAGGCATCATATATGCGAGAAACAAATCCCTACGGAAGTACAGGTAATAATCATAAAGGTAAGTGTGTTCAAAAACCTATGTGTCAAAGATGTGGAAAGAAACACCTAGGAAAATGTTTCAAAGGGATAGAAATATGCTATAGATGTGGAAATGAAGGTCATAAAGCAAGAACCTGCCATGGAAAAAGGAAGCATCCAGTTGACTCGAGGAAAGGGAAAGAAGTTCTTTCTGAGGGATCAATTGAATGTTTTAAATGTGGTGTGCATGGTCATTATGCAAACACATGTCCTATGAAAAAGTTTCATGAATGGGATCACCAAGAGCGTACAAATGTTCGTTTACCAATACCTAATGCCATTCCGATTGAGGATGAAGAAACTGACAATGACTAATCAAAGGTATGTATTATTTCATGACTACTGTTTTCCTATTTTGGAATCTTAGGATATGATTCTTGATTTTGTTTGTAGGAAAGAGGTATTTTGGAATAAGTTGGAAATTAATGGTTAATGGATCATGAAGAATGTTGAATGAGTAAGATGTTAACATATAAGGGCTTCAAGAGTTATGGTGAAATTCTTAAGAGTATTAAGTCTCTTTTGATGATGGGGTTACATTAGAAGACTTTTTATATTATTTGTAACACTGATGTTTAATATATACAAATTTTATTAAAGGAATAGTTATCTTTTTTTTGTGGAAATTTTTAATAAAGAACCATTTGGGTTTATATGATCCTTACTTTTGAGGTAATTATGGGTTACTATATGTTATGATTGAAGTGAAAGGCATGAGATAAAATTGAGGTTAAATTATGTTATGGTTATTTTTGATGATTTTATCCCTTTTTGGGGAATTATTTGAGAATTATATAGTTTTGGAAAAAGGACAACACGTAGACCGTGTGACTACCCGTCGCGTCGGACAAAGCTGCGGGAATCGAACCCACAACCAAAGTGCGACTGTTATTAATCGCCTACCACTGGACTACGTGAAGTCCCTTGTTAGTTTGACTGATTCTTTTTAGTTATATGATTTTATGAATTAAGAGTAAGTTGATTTTGGGTTATTTATGAAAATTATTAACCTATCATGGAGGATATGTGATTAGGTTAATTACTTTTCAATACGAGACTTTAGGAGCAACTGATGTTGTTTGGAGATAAATGTTATGATTTAACTTGAAAGACTATGTGACTAAATCATTCAAATATTTGGGTTTCAATCTTAGTTTGGTTTACTTTGAAGAATTTTATGGGAAAATTGATTATAGAATGGTCCTCGTTGAACTTTGGGTTTTTTTGGACAAATTTTGGAGATTAAGAATAGACTTTCTTTTTATAAAGGGTTATCCTTTTCTGGATTATCTGATCTTGTACTAACCTTTTTGGTTTTGGTTGTGGTTAAAGTCTAAAGACATGGGAAGTATATAGTTCTCTATTGTGGATTATGTGACTCTCTAGAAGTTGATTATAGTACTCTTAATGCGAACAAGTCTCCCTAAATACTCGTCTTTTGGAAAAAAAATATGAGTTTGATTAAGGAATCTAGTAAAAGTTGAAAGTCAACATGATAAGTGATTATGTTTCCTTATGAATAAATTCCTCAATAAAAAGTAACTTAAAACAAAAATGTTTTCTATTAACTTTTCCTACTGGGGAATCGAATACCGTTTAACCCATCACAAGTTTGTGATTTTCTTATGGTTAACATTCTCCTAGACATGTTTACTATCACTCTCCCTCAAGAACATGACCATTTGCTTTTTCTTCCATGTCCATGTTTTTCTACATGGAATCCTAGTATGGGTTAACTCGGGTGACCTCTGTACTTATCTTCCATTATTTTAAAGTGATTGTTTTACCGACTATTGTTTTGATGTGGGACTTTCAAGGATGTTTCCAAGCTAAATTTTAAAAATTGCGAGGATGCAATTCCCAAAAGGGGGGAAGGATGTAACACCACAGGTAAATAAAGAATATAACATTTTTATATTTATCCATATTTGTGAATAAAATATTAATATGACTTTAAAGGGGATTCTATGCTCGATGGAGTACCCAACACGCAACAACGAGTTTCTTGGGAATCTTACGTTGCACTCTAATAATAAAATAGTATTATTTTAAATTGTAGTTAACATGTAGCCGCTGTATTGGCAGGAATGGATAGAAATAACTAAAATATGATTATATATGTTTTTAAATGTTTTTAAATTTATCCAATAAAAGATAAAGGCTTAAAATACGAAAAGAATTCAATATTAGGCGTATATGCCCTAGTTTTCACTAAAGGTTCACTTATCGCCTTTTGATGGATAACCGTCATTAAATATAGTTTTGTTCACTCTTATATATTCTATTGGTCCAAATAAAACTATTCTTTATAATCGGGACATAAAAATTTACTTTGTGTAAATTTTTGGTATCTTTCCGATAAAGTTCATTTTTTAATGAATATTGTAAAATGTTGTATTTTAATTCAAAACCTCTTTTTAATCTAATTTATTTATATGATTAGATTATCTTATGAATTGGTTTTAAAGTGAAATTAGAATATATTTTTACCATTAAATCCAATAGTGGTCGTTGGAATTAATTTCACTTTGAAATCAGACTTAAACTAGTGTCAATTTTTTGATACTTATTGTTTCATAAAAACACGCTATTTGCTCTGACTGTGGGAATAAATTATTAAATTAATTAATGTGACTTATATGTTTTTAATTTTTTAAAATAGACTTCATTTTTGAATTCTGAAAATCGAATATAGCTTAGGGTGAATTTTTGGTATTTTTCTGAAAAACTTCAATTTTTGATGAATAGTGAAACCACTAAGTGGTACTTATAAAAACTGATTTTTCCGTTTAAATGAAATTTTTCCATATTTGTGTTTTGAATTTAAAAAAATCCGACATACATGGTTGTAATTAAGAAGTAAAATGTGGTTCAATGGGATAAAAATAATTTTTTGGTGAATAGTAACTTATTTAGTTTTTAATCGCGATTAGAGGTAATTAGTGTAGTTTATGGTAAGAATAATGTTTTAATAAAATGAAATGTCCTAGAAACATGTCCTATCCTCATTGGATATTCCATGGCCGACCAAGAAAATCCATGGGTCAACTTGGGTACCCCATGGAGCCACTTTGGCTGGGAAATGACATAAATATCTTTTTATTTAATGTTAAAGTAAAAATGACACAAACATGAGATGTTTTACTAAAACAATTTTTACATGTGGTTATACAAGTCATCATTTTGACTATATATAATAATTGGAAAGATAAAAATATTACCTACATCATAGTATTCTTTTTATAATTTTTAGACATTAAATAAATTAAATTATTTATGACATCATGATGATGCAACGATGACCTCATTATTTAACGATTTAAATAAAATGGAAAGATAATGTAATATCTAAGACCTAAAAATGTCCAAAAACTATTGGATGAGTGGATTTAGAACCCTTTCCACCTTATCCTCTAATTATATCAATGTGGCACCTCTTAAATCCGAATATCATTTTAAAATAAAGTGACTTTTCTTTACTTTCCAAGAGTGCCCCTCCTCTCCTCTTATAAAAGGCCCCCACCTCTACCTCCTTACACACACTCCCAAAGCCTTTGTCTCGGCCAAACCCTACCTATTTTGTCTCTCCAATTCCCTCTCTTAATCCGCGAATCCTCACTTTGGGCAGAAGTCTTACCAAGGAAGCCTTTGAACTCAAACCAAAGGGAGTTACCCGATTTTAAGGTAATGTTTTCACTTGTGTCCTTTTGTTTTATTTTGATTCCCCAAACCCATAAACTCTCTTTATTAATTTATTTTGTAACAAATCCAGTATCTTCAATATACTAGGATGTTTTTATAAGAATTATTAGAGCTACACTTACACACATCTACATATAATGGTTAAAGAACATACTGTCTCCGTGGATGGCGAATTTCTGCCTCCCGAAATGATGATTGTTCAACATTCTTCTAACACCTTCAAAGGTGGCCATTAAGATGACACTATATTTATATATGATATCTAATATATTTATCTTTTACTTAAGCTTCTTTATTTTTCATTTATGGCGTACCTTTATGCTTTCCATTATGGGTAAACGCAATATCTTCATTTAAGGAAGTGCGGACTACCGCCCCCTCAAAGTGATTTGATTCGTTAATACCATATGTGGATCATATAAAGGATATTTTTAATGATATTATATATGATACCATACTGTAATTAAAATACTATTATGTATCATTATGTTTTAATTCCATTAAATATGAAATAGAAATGGAAGTAGCGTTCATGCGTACGTACGACTTACCGTCTCCATGAATGGTACATTTCATTTCTTATCTCAAAATGTTATGTAATATTATAAGTACATATATATAATGGATATATATGTAATATATTATATCTAAATTATGGATATCATTCTGTAATTATAACATATATATATATATATATCTCATTTTGTTTTAATTCCATTAATATGAAAAAAATGAAAGCATTGTTCATGTGTACGTATGGCCTATCGTGTCCATGAACAGTGATTTTCGATATGGAATAGTATAAAATTAATATTTACTGGACATATGTGATATTTTAATCATTAATACTATTCTTGAAATTATTTACTTATAACTACATGGGCAATCTTTTTTGAAACAAGTTCATTTTTGACTCATGTACCAAACAACGTCAAAAACGTCTGATATGAACTAACATTATTAAAAAATTATTATAACATTATAATATGTGATATGAACTGAATAATAATCTCTAAAGGAGTTAATTAGGCAATTATTAATTGACCAAAGTTTATTATTCAGGAATATAAATAAATGAACAAGACAAGTTGGACTTGAGGTAAGGGATCCTACTCCTCTCTTTCTTTTTAAGTACACTCTTTTATGTAATTCCTTCTAAGCTCATCTTTCTTGTGATTGGGATGTTCTTTTATATTACTCACTGTAATTTTTATGTTAATATGATGAGAGACCCTATTATCTCTCATCAATCCATTTTGGAAGTTTTGAGTGGCGCCGTTAGGCTGCCGAATTTTCGTAAGAGATCTAACCTCTCTCTTTCTCTTTAAGTACTCTCCCTTATGTCACTTATTTTAAGCTCCCCTTTGTTATGTTGGGGGATGTTATTTTATATTCATATTTCTATAAACTTTATGTTAATATGATTAGATACCCTATTTGATCTCATCAATCCATTTTTGTAAGTTTTATGTGGCGCCGTTAAGCTGCCGAGTTTTCGTAAGGGATTTTTCATCTCACTTTTATTCCTGTGAGATTTATGCCACATTTGCCACAATTTCCTTTTAGTGGTGTATGTACTGCACATTATTCTACTCTTTGTGTAATATACTTTCCTTTATGAGTATTTACATCAATGATGTATTTTCCTTCTTTCATGGGGTGTATGTTTTGAAAGATACCCAAGTCGGTAAGGGAACCTTTCACCCTCCTATTTTTAAAAGACTTATTTTATTGGGTCTTTTAAATTACAAATTGTTATGTAGGGATATGTTCTCATATATCGATATTGATGTAAATTTTTTGTCCAAGTGATGAGATAAACTTTTTATCTCTCATCAACTCATTTTGATGTGGCGTCGTTAGGCTGTCAAGGGAACTTCTTAACCCAATTTCGATTTCTTTGGGTTTAACATGTAGTTATTGAATATTTCATCCTTTGAATATGTGTGAATGACCTTTGATTATTTTACACTTAATATCCACTTATATTTTTTGTATTCGTTTGTCACAAATAATTATGTAATTGATTTATCCTTAAACCAAGGATACCGTCTTTGTATGGGACTTCGTCTCAATCTCCTTTCATTGAGGCATATTTTATTTTATACACAACCTTCTTTTATACGGTATATAAAACCCTTTGACTTTTACATTTATTCAAAAGGAATATTTTTTATAAGAAGAGTTTACTAAACGAAAAAAGGGAATGTTTTTGTCGTACGTATGCGGCGACAACAACTTCTCCACCGCCGTGACCATTATTTGAGTTTCGGCTTCCTCTACAAGGCATACCTTTTTTTTAAAAGAAAAATAAATACCATGTTTTACTTTTCATTTATTTTGGTATTGAAAATGGTTTTCTTAATATTTTTATATCAATGTGTGGTATTGATATCTTGTGATTGAAAGGTGGAAATGTTATGTTTCCTTTATTCATGTTTTATGTGATACGATTATGTTGAGGTTCTTGGGCATTATTATTAAGACAGGTGGTTCTGTGATAGACTAAGGGCAGGTGAGCCTGATATATCTCTCCAATGCATTGGGTAACGCGAAGGAGTGAAACGTTAAGGTTTCTCCAAAGAGATTTAGGGAATATACTGTGGTGGGTATTCCAAACGTAACCAAGAGGGTTACTCCCTACGTTAGAATGTTATGAATGCCTCAAGTTACTTTTATGTCTTACGATTTATATGATTTATTCATGATTTTATGAGGTATGTTAAAGTGCTTATGTTTTATGGGTAAAGTATGATTTCATTCTTATGTATACATGTACTCATGTTTCCTTTCCATATTTTTTTATATCCCTTACTGAGCTTTTTATGCTCATCCCAAGTTTTTGAAATGTTTTTCACAGGTCAAGGGAAGGGTACAAAATGTGGTGATAGTGTCAAGGATGTGTCAAGAAAGAATCCATGTTTTATTTTAAATATGTTTCCGTTGATGGGAAGAATGAATACTGTCTTTTATGTAACCACTTTGTTTAAATGTGCAATGTAATGCAGGTTTCATGATGTAATTCTCTAAAACTCTAAACCTGAAAAGATCCTCATTGTGTAATCTTGTAATAACTCAAGATTAAGTAATTTTTAAGGCTGGGGCCTTATAACCACACTTAATATAACATCTCTAATAAAGTTAATCCCACTTGATGTCCAATCTGTTGTCCTTGTATTTTATTTTTCTATAACTTCCCATATATCAAATAGTTTCATGATATCTCACACACATTATCAATTTTTATACTTTTATAAAAGTAATTGATATAAATTTTAATTTGAAAATAGTTTATCTGTATTCGACATAGTTCCCATGATTTATATGTTTTTTAGTTTCCCTATTCAAATATTGGGTAATCCAAAAATATATTTTTCATGTATTTATATGGTTATTTTAAATGATAATGATGTTATATTATAGAAAAAATAATCATAACAAATAAAAACATAAAAATTATTTTTAATAGAAAAAATATATCTTAACACCTTGATTTACTCTTTTTTTATAAAACAATGAACAAAAAAATTTAAATCCAATTTAAAATAATTTAGATAAAAATGTACAAGAATTAATCAAAGCATTAATATTTAGTTATTAATGTTTTTGAATTATTTTTTTATTATCTCTTTTTTTATGGTAATGTATGTGTGTCGGCTTCATTATCTTTTGTTATATTATAACTTCATCCAAACTTTATGGTATTAATTTTTTAATAATTTTATTGTGATGGAATAAAATATGTAATGATTTTTAAAGGATGGTAGTAGAATAATGGATGATGTTCTCTTATAAAAAGTTTACTCATTTAATAATTTTATACTACTATCATAAATGTATGCTTAGATAAAAAAATTATGTAAAAATAACTAGATTGATTATAGGGATACCATATATTTGCGAAATATTTGACATAAATGATTAATCAATTATATTTTGATTATACATAATATATTTACCTTTAAAATTTACATGATATAAAATTAAATGGATTGAATATTATTTCAACCATCTCATTAAATAAATTGAGACATAATAAAATATGTGAAATTATCCATAGAATGAATAAATATCCATAAATCCCACAATAAAAAAACATTAAACAGTGGAAAAATATGTTTATATATATAGATGACTATGTGAGGTATGTAAAGATGTAATTATTGAAATATTTTCTATAATATTACACTCCAAAATGATATATTTTAAATTTATGAAAGTATCAATGGGAAGAAAAAGTTAAGACACATTAGGAAGATAAGGCATGTTTCAGAAAAATTGATTTTTATTATTAAAAATATGGATAAGAACTAAATAAAAACATGATGGAAAAGATATATCCAACTAAATTATTTACTTAATTAAATTAATAAAAAATACAATTTATTCACTATCTTGATCATTATGAACCTAAGTATGGAACTTATTTTATTTCTACCATTACTATAATACAATTGGATTGATGAAATGAAAAAAAGGTAAGAATTTAAATATTTATCTAAAAAAATGGATCCACCCAATGTGTATTGATGGTTTTTGGAATAAATGACTATAATTAAATATCCTCTATAGATCATAAATAATATTAATATCTTTGTATTCATTGAATAAATATGATTTATTATTATAAGATGAAGTTATAACTAGAGTTATTTGATGATACCTTTATGAAATTGACTAATTAGTTATGTGGTGAGTTGAAAAAATGGGAAGTGGAGTCGATGTCAATTGAGACATGGTCAATTTGGATTTGATATTACACATAGGTATAGAGTTAAATCCTAATTATAATTTAATCCTTTAATGATTTTTTTCGATGATAATTATGAGAGATTCTTTTCATGGATAATTTTATGAGCTAATTAAATCATGAGATTTGGATAGTTTAGAGATTTATTAATTGAAACAAGCTCATATATCCATAGGATTTATGATATATTTTAGTGGTGATACATAGAAATTAAATAATTGGTATTCAATTATAGATAAAATATCATTGACAAGGATGAAAGAGATCAAACAACAACATGTTTTAGTTAATCTCAAGACATTTTTGAATATATTTTATAGGAGATAGAAATATCATGAATTATTCTTTCATGAGAAGTTATTGTGTTACAATTATATGGGTTTTTCCCCAGTGATATTGATTAATGAATGATTTAAATATACATGAGAAACATATTTCTTGTATTTTAAATAATTTGGGGAAGGAATTAATTTTACAGAAGTGTGTCCATATGGAAAAATATCTTGTTGCATAAAAGGGTTCATAAAAATTATTTTCAAGAAGTAGAATTTCCATATAAAAACAAGTGAATATAAATTTTTACTATGATGTTTTTGGATTTATGTGTATTTCACCATGTTCTAGTGGTTTATGCTTCAGGGAAAGGTGATTTGAATAAGATCATTACACAACATGACAAAACACACTTCTAATTCCTAAGTGAAAATATTTTTTATGATTTTATACCTTTATATACATAATTAATACATCTCTACATTACTCATTACACACAAAAATGTAAATGAGTGCAATATATTGATTGGAAGTTCACGACAACCCTGATCTTTTATTACACAATTAAACATAATTTATTACATAAACATCACTTGATACAACATAGAAGATCGAGAGGTCTAGTGTATTTGTGGATTAGGATAATTACATAACAACTTAAAACATTAAATACAATATCTTTATTGAAAACTTCCTTCACATGACCACTACATTCCCTTGTTCTTAGCATTGCATGGGATAACCTGAGGACATGCATAAGAAAAGGGTGAGCTACAAAGCCCAGTAAGGGAATAATCATGGAATAACATGAGGAATACAATACATGTTATAAAATAGTAATATCAATAGATAATTATAGAATCATAAACATAAAGGTATGATAAATCATGATAATCATAACATGGAAATGTAGAAACAGTACTTAACATTGAATTAGCATGAGCCAAGGCTCATTGCACATGGAGCATGAGTAAACTCTCATTGGACATGAAGCATGAGTAAACCCTAATTGCACTTGAATTAGCATGAGTAAACACCCAATTCACATGACATATCATGATACTATACTTTACCCAATGCATTGGAGTGCTATCAGGGTGCGCCCTTCTTAAACATTTCACTTCATGCATAAGTGTGCCACATGGATCATAAAACCTTAAATAATTCAACAAAATCATTAATTTAAAAATAAAAAATGTGTAATACATACTTAAAACTATTTAAACAATAATTAAATGTGCATAAAGGTAAATAAACATGATAGAGAAATGGGCATGGTATTCACTACACAATGACTTTGGCTGGGAAAAATGCGGTGCAATTTCGGCAGCATAACAACATAACATAAGAACTCATAAAATTGAGTGATGATAGAGAAATGGGTGTCTCATCATATTTACATGACATGGACAGTAAGGGTTTAATATAGATACATGTCCCAACAAATATAATGGAATTTATATTCATGATACAATAGAATTCCTTGAATGTAACTGATGAGAGAGAGAAATTCCGTTGAGAATTTCCGCATAGTAATGGGTGTATATGGGAGGCATTCAATGAGAGAGAAAAGGGTGTACCATCATTCAAACATAAATATGGAAGTATGGGGGAGGTTAAAACCCATACCCGAACATTTATAATTTAAATTAAAAGGGCATAACGACTTTAAGAATATTGGACAAAAATGTGAAAGGAAGAAAAAACTCTTACTTGGAAGTGTGCTTCCAAAGGCTTGATAGAGGCTTCTTGGGAGCTTAGGTAACCTTGAGAGGATTATAGAGAGAGGATGGAAGAGTTTAGATGAACTCAAAAGGCTTTTAGTGAGGATTAAGTGGGATCCTGGGTGGGTTTATATAGGAAAGGTGAGGTAATTCTTTATAATTTAGGTTTGGGACACCTCACATTAAACTAATCCAAACCAAAACCAAGCCCATGGTTCTTGCCCATGGTTTTTTCCAAAGGGGAGTGGAAAAAAATATTTTATAAGAAAAAATTCTGAACTTCTTAAAATAATGGGGTTTCTTATGCGGAGGGGAGTGACACTCTCATGGAAAACAATTTAAAAAGACAAAATGTTTAATAAGTCTTGAAGGGTCAACTAATGATTTGTAAAATAAATCAAAAAAAACAAAAATCAGATTATTTTAATGGTAAAACATATATTGTCCTAAAATTAAGTTTATAGTATTTTATTACACCACTATGAGGTCATTATGATGTCATAAAACACAATATATATTTAAACGGTATATAATTTTTACCCAAAAATTTGACTGTCTCAGAAAATTATGAAAAATTCACCATTGGATAATTTTTATGTCTGGATTCAAGATATAATTTATATATTATCTAAATAATTTTTAATATATTTTAATTTTCAATTTTAAAATTAAAACCTAAATTTATTGAAAATTCATGGGTTTTGACAAAAATGCCTTTCAAACCTTAATAAAAATTACAATTGCATTCATAAAATTATACGATCATTTATATTTAATAAAAATTAATTTAATAACAATAATAATATTTTATTAAAATATTATTTTATTCGAAAATCCATTAATTCATCAAAATAGATTTCATAATTGAACATTAACTAAAAATACTATTTGTGCTTTAAAAACTATTTACAAGGTAACAATAATAAAATGAAATTATATTAATTATTATATATAAAAAATGTACATAACCAAAGTACTAGGGTCTTGTTAAATAACCACTTAAAACACCCACATAAGATTGAAGGGTGAGGTGTGCGATGGTCACAGACTCTTGGGGTGGCTTAGATAACATCGCTCGGGTGGTAATCTCTATCAACATACACTTCTACAGTAGGCGGTTCCACTCATGTATAACGTGTTCAAGCTCAGATTGATCTTGGTCAAGATTGAAGCCCAATAACGCCACCTACCATCTGAGCTCTGACAAATTGTCTTTGTATGGGGAAAGTCTACTAGATGACGCCATCGCTTCCTTTGTCTAAGTAAATTGGATTTGTTAAAGGCCTATATTTATACAAATCATGTGATCACCTTTCAACATCTATTTTAGCAACAGTCACAATTTATAATGATATTTTAAAATTTTGAAATATAAAACCAATGAAGTTCACATTTTTTATAACCATAATAATACATTTAATTATATCAAAGAATAATTGTCATTAACGAATGTTTGATTCATTACAATCTTCCCCCCTTAATAAATTTCTCCTTCGAAATTTCCTCTTCCACACTAAAATGTATTTGGGTAAAACTGATTAATAATTTCTGTTGATTCCCACGTCGCTTCTTTAAACATGTGCTTTCACTAAAACACCTTGATGAGGGGAATTGTCTTATTTCATAGAATGTTTTCTCTACGATCTAAGATCTTCACTAGTTTCTCCTCATAAGAAAGATCATCCTCTAATTGTACCACCTCTAAAGATAGTACATGTGAAGGGTCTGGTATGCACTTCTTTAAGAGGGATACATGAAAGATATCATGTACTTTGGCCATGGTAGGTGGAAGTGCTAGTCGATAGGATACAACCCCGACACAATCAAGAATATCGAAGGGAACCATGTACCATGGAATTGACTTCCCTTTCTTCCCCAATCTCATGATCTTCTTCCATAGAGATATGTATAGAAATACCATGTCTCCAATTTTAAACTCAAGGTCTCATTGATGGTTATCTATATAACTCTTATATCAACTTTGGGATACCTTGATATGCTGCTGAATGGTTTTCACCTTCTCCGCCATTTCATCGACCATTTCTGGTCCAAGAAGCTTACGCTCACCAACCTCATCCCAACACACTATTTTTCTACACCTTTACCCATAAAAGGATTCATATGGTGCCATTTTGATGCTCGAGTGGAAACTGTTATTATAATAGAAATCAACCAAAAGAATATGTTGATCCCATACTCCTTTAAAGTCCATTGAGAAAACTCTCAACATATCCTCAAGTGTTTGAATAGTCCGTCCGGATTGGCCATTAGTTTGATGATGATAGGCTGTACTGAAGTTCAGTTCAGTATTTAGAGCATGTTGAAGATTCTTCCAAAACATAGAGGTGAATCTTGGATCTCGATTGAACACAGTAGATAGTGTTACTCCATGAAGCCTTACCACTTCCCTGATATATATATGTTCCATTTGATCCAATGAGAAATGATCCAGAATAGACATGAAGTGTACAACCTTTGTCAGACGATCCACAACAACACAGATTGCATTGTTGCCTTTGGATTCTTTAGAATGTCCGGCGACAAAGTCCTTGGTGATGTTCTCCCATTACCATTATTGTATAGGCAATGTTTGAATCATCCCCTTAGACTTATTCCACTCTTCCTTCACTTGCTAACACACCAGACACTTTGATGTATATTCAGTGATCTCCTTCTTCATATTATCCCACCAATAATGCTCTAGAAGATCTTGATACATCATTGTGTTTCCTAGGTGAATAGAGAAAATTGAACTATGGGCATCATCTAAAAGATCCTTATTTAGCTCCGAACTTGATGGAACACATATTATTTTCCCAAATCTTACAATTCCTTCTTCATTAACATTAAACTCCAAGTATTTCCCATTTCCGATAGCTTCCACTTTTTCCTGAATTCCCACATAATCCTTTTGAGCATCCTTTAAACTTTCCAAAAGTAATGGTTTAGATATCATTTGTGAAAGGATTGATGATGTTCCCTTCTTTATGATTCCTATGCCCATCTTCATCAAATCTAAAAATATTGGATCGTTTTCAATTATCATCAATGATAGAATCGTTAGGTTTTTTCTACTTAGGGCATATGCCACCTTATTTGCTTTCCAAGGGTGGTAATGGATTGAGTAGTAATAGCCTTTCATCAGCTCTAACCATCTTCGTTGGCGCATTTCAAATGCTTTCTGTGTGAATATATACCTGAGGATTTTGTGGTCGTTATATATTTCACACTTCTCCCAAAAGAGATAATGTCACCAAATTTTTAAAGAAAATATCACCACAGCCAACTCTAAATCATGTGTTGGATAATTCTTCTCATGAACATTCAATTTCCTTGAAGAATAGGAAATGACATTGTAATTTTGCATCAACAGACAGCTGAGGCCCTTCTTCAAAGCATCATTGAATAACACAAAAAGTTCTCCACTTGTGGGTAAAGTGAGCACATGTGTAGTGATAAGCCTCCTTTTTAACTCCTTGAAGCTTTCTTCGCATTTATCGCTCCAAGAAAACTTTACTCCCTTATGAGTTTACCTGTTAAGAGGGTTGGACAATTGTGAGAAATTTCTCAAAAATCGTCGACAATATCCAGCTAACCCCAAGAATATACGGATATATGTTACTGATGTTGGCTTCGACATCCCTTAATTGCATCTATTTTGGAGGGATCCACAGATATCCCATTTCTTGTGATGATATGGCCCATGAATGAGACCATCTTCAACCAGAACTCACACTTGCTATACTTTTCAAAGAGCTTCTCCTTATGCAGGGTCTCTAGTATAGTTCTTATATAGTCCCCATTATCCACCTTGGTTTTAGATTTTATCAAAATATCACCTATAAAGACTATAATAAATTTGTCGAGGTAATCTCTAAAGACTATATTCATCAATTCCATGAGGGTTTCTGGAGAATTAGTGAGTCCGAAAGGTATTAATACGATTTCATAGTTTTTGTATCTTGTACGAAAAGCAGTCTTGGGGATTTCTTCCTTCTGCACCCTTACCTGATAATATTCCGACCGCAAATCCACCTTGGAGAAGTATTGTGCTCCACACAACTGATTGAACAAGTCATCAATTCGTGGGAGAGGATAATTTTTCTTTATCGTGGTTTTTTTGAGCTCACGATAATCAATGGAAAGGCACCTTGACCCATCCTTCTTCTTGACGAAGAGGACTGGTGCACCCCATGGTGAAGCACTTCGGCATATAAACCGTTTATCCAAATTCTTCTATTGTTATTTCTTCATCTCCTCAAGCTCCACAAAATCCATTATATATGGAGTACTGGATATTGGTAATTCCCTAGGTATAAGATCAATTGATAATTCAACATCTCTTCTAGGATAAAGACTAGGAAAATCCCTAGGAAACACTTCAGTGAATTCCCTCACAATAGGCATGTCTTCAAGAACATTTGTTTCCTTAGACTCAATCATTTGAGCCAGATATGTGTGCTAATAGGGTAGTAATATCCATACTTGAGATGATATAGCTAAATAAGATTCATCTTCCTCCTTGAACATGTAAAGAATCGGGGGTCGGTTATCCACATGGAGAGTGATTTCCCACTCCTATAAATTTATGTTGGATCTATATAAAAAAAGCCAATCCATGCCAAGAATCACATCAAATTGAACCAGAGGGAGTATGACGAGGTTTTCTGGGAAGTTAAATCCACATATTATGACAGGGTAGGAGTTATATTAATGGGATGCAATGATTTCCCCATTAGTCGTACTGACCGACATCTTCACTTCCATGATTTGTGGTGGTGCTAGGATTTTTCTACTAAACTTTCGAGATATAAAAGAATGCGTAGAACCTGAATCAAATAGTATGTTCACTATTCATGAATGAATAACTAGCGTACCTATCAACACTTTGTTATCAGGGTTCACTTCGGCAGTAGTGATGGAAAAGGATCACCCTTGCTGCCTTGGAGGTTGTTGGTTGGCTCCGAAAACCCTTGGCTTATGACACTGATTTGCAAGATTCCATGGTTCTTTGCAGTTGTATTAATGAACCATGCGTTGAGGTTTGAATGGAGTGTTCCTCTCCTCTATCGTAGCCATTGGTCTTTATTGCCAACATTTAATATCCATGTCCCATTCTCTTCCACACCTAAAGAATTTCCTCATCCCCATTAGGAAATTTCTAGGGTGCTTCTTTCTGCAACTTTGGAAAGTGGGGTGATGGATCTTATTAGCCCCATTGAATTTATCCATCAGACCGCCAGAATGAAATTCCACCTTACACTTCTTATCCCTATGATACCCCTGAGATTCTCCAATCTCTATTTCAACCTTGAGGGCACATTGGACAATTTCCTCATAGCAGTCGAAGTCACGGATCGCCAGCTCTTTCCACAAGATAGGTTTCATCCAACCGAAGAAGTGGTCAACCATTCATTCAGGGGTAATGAAAAAGACTAAAGTGTATCATGAAAGACTTGTGAAGTTTGAATCGTACGCTGCAATAGATTCATCATCTTTTTTTCTTGAGGGAACGGAATTCCCTTTCCATCTTAAGCTGAAGGGTGCACGGAAAATATTTATGGAAAAAACATCTTCCGGAAATCCTTCCAATCCAACGCCTCGATCCCCTCCTAATGCTTCTTATTTTTTATCAACGTCCACCATTGATCAGCTTCACCCTCTATATGATAAGCAGTCAGGAGAACCTTATCATGTTCATAACATTGAAGGATGAAGAAGAACTTTTCAATGGAGTCGATTCATTTTCTAGCGATTGAGGGATTAGATGATCTATTAAAAGTAGGAGGTCTTTATCTAATCAAGCTCTCGATAGTGACTTGTTCTTTCTTAGGGGGGGGGGGTTGAACGTTCCTCTTGACCCATGTATCTATTCAATTATTGAGTTAGATGAGAGATAATCATGACAAAATTCGTGATTCCCACTCCCATTGGATTGGGAATCTCATTAGTACAGTCATCACATTGATCTTCACATTAGTTTTTAGCCCGAGTCCTCCTATTACAAGCCATTCGCTAGAATAAAAGGAAAGTTAGGGGTAACACATAAAGGGTGATACAAGTTCAAAACTGATGACTTATAAATAACTTTTATTTCTCAAGAATATGAATCTATTGGATTCAGTCTATGTTATCCATGATCTACTTTCTAACATATATTCTTAGGGAATTTTTTTAGTCCCTTAATAAGGGTTCATACTATTCTGGTGAATTTACCAAAGCATATCCCCCGGGAGTGTCGTAACCAATAGTGCAGCAAGGTTCGTTTTCATACACCAGTTCTTGTTTGAGTCTAGCTCAAAATGGTGTTTTTGTGTTTTACCCGTAGGATAAATATGTTCCAGAGCCGCCTCTACCTGCTCATATCCAGACAGGGATGTATTTTCTTGATAAACAACTTACTCAATACTCACCAATACTTAGGGATGTTTTTATTATACTTATTATAGTCTCTAAGTCTTCACTAGGGTTTTGTAATCCTATTCCCAAAAATAACTAAACCTATCCTCTGATACCAACAATAACAATCCTTATTTTTATTACACAAATAAACATAATTTATTACATAAACTTCACTGGATACAACATAGAATATCAAGAGGTCTATAATATTTGTGGATTAGGATCATTACATAACAACTTAAAACATGAAATACAACATCTTTATTGAAAACTTCCTTTACATGACCACTATATTCCCTCGTACTTATCATTGCATCGGATAACCCGAGGAAATTCATAAGAAAAGGGTGAGCTATAAAGCCCAGTAAGGGAATAATCTTGGAATAAAATGAGGAATACAATACATGTTAGACAATAGTCATATCAATAGATCATAAGAGAAGCATAAACATAAAGGCATGATAAAGCATGATAATCATAACATGGAAATGTGGCAGCAACACTTAACATGGAATTATCATGAGCTAAGGCTCATTGCACATGGAGCATGAGTAAACCCTCGTTACACATGAAGACTGAGAAAACCCTCGTTTCACTTGCCATGTTATGAACCTATATTCTTCTAAGAGGTGTATAAATTTACCTTAAACATGTTATCACGGGTATATAATTATTTAAAAGATATTTTAATCTTCATGTAATGTCATTTTCTAACCTGGGGAGTATGAGTCACTGTTACAAAATTGTGAAATTGTATTGAAACAATATCATCATTTATCGGGATTATTTATGACTATGATTCCATTGATGAAAAGTATGATCCCTAACTAAATAACACTATTGAATTTCTTTATCGTATTATTAGTCAATGTATCTCTATGTATTAGTACCATTTTATGACTCTTTGTTTCTTAAGATACATAAGAAAGTGATTTGAAGAAAATATTACTTTATCACCCTATTAGATTAAGAATCTGTGTTTCTTCAAAACAATTATTTCTCAAAAAAATTAAAAAATGTTCTATTATTCTCTTATAATATTAAAAAAACATTTTTACCCATGTTTTACCTTTTAAACAAAAGGTATTTTAAAACATTAATCTTCTTATTGTTTTTTTATCAATGCACTTTCTTATAAATTTTACGGTGCAAATGGAATGTTTGACATGCATTGATTTATATTCCCTAATGAATATCCTCAAACTAAATCTTCCTTTTTCAAAATTAAAAGAATCATATTAGGGAAAATATTCCTAATATTACAGAAAATCATTATTTTAAAATGTATTTTTAAATAAATTTTTTTTCAAAAAAATGATTTATGTTTAAAAAAGTGGTTTAAAATATTTTCAAATCTATATTTATATGTTTTATAAAGGTTGTTTTCAAAGAAAATGATTTTAATGATTTAAAATATTGATTTATAAGTTTTGAAATTATTTTCAAAGAAAATGGGTTTCAAAAATTTTCAAGCTTATTTTATATGTTTTAAATGAAAAATGTTTTCAAAATATTGTTATTCTTATTTTTTATGTTTTAATGGAAATGTTTTTTCAAAAAAAAAATAGAATTATTTTATTTTTTTTTGAAGGAAAAATGATTTATAATGGTTTTCATTCTTGTTTTATATGTTTTAAAGGAATAGTTTTTTATAATTTTCTTTGAGTTTATTACATATGTTTTCATGGAAAATGTTTTTAAGATTATTTTATATGTTTTTATGAAAAAAGGATATGAAAATGCTTTCAAGATTACTTAACATTATTTTAAGGATTATGGTTTTTTGGATTACTTTATATGTCTTATATATTATTTTAAAAGAAAATTGTCTTTAAAATATTTTATGTTGTAAAACGAATTTTTCAAATAAAAAATGATCTTTTACTCAAGAAATGTTTTTAAAATAAATTTAAAAAAAATTCCCTCTAATATGACATCCGTTGGGGTTACTAATGCATTTTTGGGGAAATGATCCAATGTTTCTATACATATTCTTTCTATAAATCATTTATTTTTGGATTTCCTGATTTCAAGGAAACATGTTTCTCTTTCACTAGTTAAATGTTTATGAAATCCATTTATCTTTCTTGGGTTATATTTTTATGATACCCGTTACTATTTTAAGGGTTATATTCTTATAAAACCTATTTGTTTTCATGGGGTATGCTTTGATTAAATGGTTATGAAATCTATCTATTATTTCACAAGTTAAGATATGATTACTTTCTTATAATACAAATTTCCTTCCGTGGGTTATGATATGATTGTTTATTATCTTATGAAATACATATTTATGTTTTAATTATTATATGGGTGGGACCTATATCACCATCCAATGAATTGGGTAAGGATTTATATCTCTTGAGACTGACATTGATGGAATGGGGAGTGAACTCAACTCATTAAATGGATTTTTTCTATGATGGTCTTGGGAGTGAAACTTTAATACTAAGATGGTCATGGGATTTAACCATTACTACCAAGATGTTATGATAGGTGAAATAATACTACTATTATTTCTATCATAGTTATTCTTTAACTACTATGGATATCATTTTATATGCTTATGTTTCTACCACAAATTATATATCACATTCATTTTTTATGGTCTCATAGGTTATGCTATTGATTCCATTATGATTCTTCTCTTATGAACTCAAAATATTTAGGCAATTACTCATGTATATAGTCTTTTATATGTAGGTTATACTCTTTAAATGTTATTATCATTTTATCATACCTTTATGCTCATTTTTATACTTACATGTCTTATTTTATAACCGTTGATGATAATCTAAGCTCACTCCTTTCTTATGAATCATTTCCACATGTTGTGAAGAATAGTTTTATGTATAAGTACTAAAGGGGGATAAATCTATGGGAAACATTTAAGATATTTCACCATGATGGAATATTTTTTCCTTCCTTCCAAAGACACTAAACTATTATAATCCTTGGGAGTGTATTTTTTTAATGGGATGAACATTCATCTAAAATGATATAATATCCACGTAAGTTAACCCTGGGTCACTATATTTTGTAACAAAGAAATATTTTTTCTATACTTTTGAATCTAGGATATGAAAACTTTTGTGAGATCCCTAGGGGTACTTTTATGTATATGTATAGGAATGTCTCTAAGGATAATCCTCGGGTGTCATCGATATAAACTATGGTGTGATAATTTAGACATTATATAAATAATTTTTCATAATTATGTGGTTTTATTATAAGATTATTATTTCTCATGTGATTCTTTCTGGTTTTAGTAAATATTGGGAAATATAAGGTACATGGATAACATTGAATTTAATGGATAATTTTCTGATGAGCATTCAAATTGGATGGTCATTGGAGGGAAGGATGATGTGATCATGTCAAGTTAGTTTTCACAGATCATGATTAACATTGTATATGATAACCAACTATTGGACTCACCAAATAAGACATGGAAGGAGTTTGCTGACATCTCTGGTAATGGTGACCGTAGAAGAAAAAAGATTCATTTTCTTTGGTGTTAAGAATATGGAAAGAATCACTAAAGTGAATGTCTTAAGGGAATAATAAGATGTCTTTTTTGTGGGAATGAATTACAAAAATATTATAACTAAAAAAGAAAAAATTAATGTTTTTTTAACAAAATGGATGGGAATATTTACCTCCCTATGACATCATAGGAAGTTAAATCCTTTAACTATGGAATGAATGGTCATTTTGAAAATTAGTTTCCGAAGAGGAAAGATCATGATAAGAATCGACAAGGTGGTATAAGTAAAGCTAATATTGATTATGATGATGATACTATGGGTGAAATATGAAAGACAAGAGGTATTATGTAATAGGATATAGTGTCCTTATTAATGTATTAAGTATAAAGTGTAATATTCAATTTTTTTATGTATTTGGATTCAAGATTTATGTTATATGAATCGTGAAATATATAAGTATTATTCAGTATATATTATTTATGATAAGGAATTATAAGAATACATTTAATGGTTCTAATAGACTAGAAAATTTATTTAATGGAAAAGTGAAGTCCATGGGAAACAGATGATTAAGGGAAAGATAAACCTTAATGTGTTATTTATGTCATAATAATTATGTTTGGATAACTATGTGATAGATATGAATATGAAAATTGGATGGAAATTATTATCTTGGATCAAATTAAGGATTTTTTTACATGTGATTAATGCTATCATTGATTAATTATAAAATCATTTCTGGATTTAGGGAATGCAACCAATAAACATTGGAATAATGAAATATGAATGTTTTAAATAAGGATTTGTTGTAATTTAGGATATTACCATGTTTCAAGAGAATAAATGATAAATGTATTCACATTTTTTGTATGAGAAAAATAGGAGATGTGTTTGAATATATGGGGGATAAATGCTAAGTATTTTTTGATAAATTTAGTGACCTTAATTCTAATGTTTAGGACTTCGATATTTTGGAAGGTTTATAAGGATAACTATTTATGGAATGGTTTATATTAGAAGTCATAAGGGGTTTTAGAGAATTAATTATTATCTCACCATATAAGTATTTATGGATGTTTGATAACTTATTGTAACCTTCTTTTATGATACAGACATATGGAATGACCTATTATTCTATTTATTGATCTCTAGATCTATTAATGCTTTTGGAATGAAAAATTAACTTTCATTTATTGATTTAACTGATGAAGTGGAATTTGATAAAGGGATAACAAAGGGTAAGGTTTTTCTGAACCCATATAATTATATCTTCTCATGAAAATTATTCAAAATTAGGGAAAAGGGTTTGGAAATAAAATTATGTCAAGTTGCCATCATTTTATATGATAAAAATAACATTTATCATGCCTCTTTGGGTTATGGATTTTTTACTGTTAACTTTCTCATAACCATGTTCTCCATCACTCTCCATCAGAGCTTAATAGTTATATTTCTCTTTTATGTCCATGTTTTAACTCTAGACCTATGTTCTTCCATGTTGAAACCTAGTTATGTGTTACTTTGGGTAGTCATTAATTTTCTAACATTCTATTTTTAGAGGATGTTTTGGTATTAATTTTTGCAATGTGGGTTTCAATAAATGGAACTTCTAAGTACTAAACCCTCAATAAACAAGATCATTTTTTTCGTAGAAATACATTTTAAGAAGGTATAATGTAATTTCTTGATATTTTTTGAAATAAGTTTTTTCCAAGTTAATTTACTCTTTTATATATTTATCATTTCATGAAATAGTAAATAGAATTTTTTTTAGAAATAACCAAGTTTCACTTGCATTATAAGAAACACCAAGTAAATCTATAAGAAAATAAAATAATTAAATTTTCTTTAGTTATAAGAAACACAATTTTTTCTTGTATATACATAATATTGAGTCACTTCGACAACATGCTTTACACCTATGATCGAGTTTTTACCGAACTAAAATATTCTATTAATATGATTATTAAAATATTATTATATAAACGACATAGCTATAGAAATGGATGTTACAAATGTGATTGATTAAATTGTAAAAATATTATTTTCATATATATATATAATTAATCCTTTTGCTATAAATGTGTATATGTGAATGTATGAAATATTTTATAAAAAAGAAATTACTTTTCGATGAAAACTGTTTTTCTATGTACAAACTCAATTTTATCTAAATAAATTAAATAAACAAATTTTTATTAATTATTTAAAAAAATTAAATATTATATATGCAATAAAAAAATACACACACATCGAATATATTTTAGAGGTATAAGATAATAATAAATCAAATTTCATTAACAACATAAGTATATTTGTAAAAGGAAATTTTATAGCCTTTTAATGGAGAATCGATTTTAAATATAATTTTTGAAACATTTATAATATTTATTTGAAAAAATAAATTTTTTTTTAATCCTAGTAAAAAAATTTTGACTTTTTTGAATTTTTCTGAAAAGTTTCATTTTTTGATGAATAGATAAAAACACATAATTTTAATTCAAAACTATTTCATAATATAATTTATTTATATAAATAAATAATTTTTTAAATTGATTTTAAAGAATAATTAGATAAATTATATATCACATAATCCATTTTAGGTTATGGTAACCAATTTCAGAATGATATTGGAAGTAAAAACATATCAATCTTTTTGACCTTATCACCTTTAAAACCCGCATTATTGTCCCATCTATGGGATTAATTATAAATTAATTTATTCCAATTATTTAATTATAATTTAAAAAAAAATTATACAATATTTGGGAAAAAAGAAATAATTTATAATAATTCTATCTTAGTTTTTAACCAAAATATAAGTGAAGGTGATTAAAATTAATTATAGCGATTAAGAGAAAATTATCATAACAATGGACTAAGTACTAAAACATAAAGCCCTAAAGGATCTATAAACTTGTTAAAAATAAATATTATGGTTATATTTACCCCACATCATCCAATTTCTCAAATGGAATCCATTATTGGATCCACAAGACATGATAAAAATGTGGGCGGAATTCACTTCTACAAAATTTACAAGATTGCCACTCCTTCACTATAAAAAGGTACTCACCCCTACCTCATATTCACACCTATAAATCCATTATTCTCACATAAAAACTGAAACAATAAGTTCATAAATACATCAATAAATCCTATAATCCTATATTTGGGTCAAAATCTAACCAAATATTCAATTTTGAGGAAACCAAGAAGAGTTACCCAAAGATGATGTAACATCCTTCCCCATGATTCTTTGTTTTATTTTCATTTTCCACGCCCTAAAATCATTTTAATCCAGGATTATAAAATTACATAGATATAATAAACATACTCATATGTTTTTATTATATTTTTTCTACCTAAAAATACACACAATTCCATCTAATGGGTAAAAAAATAACATTCTTGTGTGCGGTGGTCTACCACCTCACTAAACAATGTTGTTAGTTTTTTACTTTACCACATATCATGGGGAATTATGATGGAAACTATATTCATATGTGCTATATATGATATATTTGATGTATTTATGATTCTTTAATTTCTATATAAAATATACCTTCAAAAATTCCAAATAGTGTAAATATGATAACTTCGTTGTGGACGTGTGGACTACTGCCTCCTCAAAGCAATGTGATTCATTCACACATTACATGGAATGTATTATGGATTAATTTAGTGAAAATATATGATATATATGAAATAAAAATTATAATTTAATGATATTATATATATAAATATTAATATGAATATTTCATTTTCCTTCTTTATTTCAATACGATAATAGAACAGAAACAGTGTTAATGCATACGTACGACATACAATCACCCTGGATGGTGTATTCCATTTCATATTTATATATTTTATAGATTAATATAAATAGATATATATTGAATATTTATTATATTTATATCATATTTTATATTCATTAAATAAGTAAATAAATTTTTAAGTAAGAGGATCATGAATAACAAGACAAAACATATATGAAAAACAATGAAAATATTACCCAAAACGTAACATTAACACGTAGTTGTTCATAAATGGGTAATATAAAGTCATTAAATTTTCATATATGGTATTATATATAATAATATATTTCTTTCGATAATTTATAATAAACTTATATTTATTATATTTGATTTTCTAATGTGTATGAAGAATTGTGAGACATAATGTAATGGTTTTCTCGTCTTACTCATATTTTCAGTGATAAAAAAGCCACGTTCGCATCAAATTTCTTATATGTGGTTTATATAATAACCATTTATTTATTATATTATATTTATATTAAATTTAGGGGTACTTACATATCAATTTTATTTTATTTCATTCATGGGGTTTATGTTTTAAATTTTCCAAATTGGTAAAATAATTTTGTCACAATTTTCCATTTTTGAAACACATGCCATGTTATGAACCTATATTATTATAAAAGGTGTATAAAATTACTTTTTAAATGTTATCTATTTAATAATATTCTTCAAATAATATTTCAAGTTCATGTAATTTCATTTTCTTACATTGGGAGTGTGATTCGAAGTTATCAAGAGGTAAGAGTTTATTGTAATTATCTCATAGTTTATCAAGATTGTTTATGATTATACTCTCATTGATGAAACATTATGATCAAAAAATAAAAACACACTTTAATCTTCTTAAAATATAGTTATCAATTGTATCTCCATGTAATATTAAAATTTTCCACTCCTTGTTACTTAAGACAATGAAGAAAGTGATTTTATAAAGATTTGACATTATCTCCCTCTTTGATTGAAAATCTATTTTCCTTCAAAACCATGATTTTAAAAATATAATAACAAATATTCTAATATAATTCTATGATATTAAAAATATATTTTTATCAATGTTTTAAATTTTAAAAATGGTATTTTTAAAAATTAATCTTCTTTTCATTTTCTGATTGAGGTAGTTTTATAAACATTTTATGTCATAAAAAATATTAGAAACCCATGGATTTTTATGCAATCATGACAGTCATTTATTTGAAGCTTCCATTTAATTTTTAAAATATTGATTTTAATAAAACCATAATTTTATAGACATTAATTTTTTATAATGTTATTTTCAATGAATATTTTATTGATAAAATTGGTTTATTTATTAAAAAAAAATTAAATAAATTTCAATGATCTATTTATATGTTTAAAAAAGTCTATTTTCAAAGAACATAATTTCAAGAATTTTTAAGCTTCATTTATAATTTATTAACTAATTTTCAAAGAAAATACTTTTCAATTTTTTTTAATATTATTTTATATGTCTTCAAGAAAAAATATTTCAAAATTTTATATTCTCATTTTATATTTTTTAATGTAAAAATGTTTTAAAAATGGTTTCAAGATAAGTTTATATATTTTCAATGGATAGGGATTTCAAAAAAATTAATCTAAATTTTTTTTTCATGTAAAATGGTTTAAAAATGTATTCAATATTATTTTATATATTTTCATGGAAAATTTGTTTCAAAATGTTTTTAATATAATTTTATATATGTTCATGTAAAAAGGTTTTCAAAATTTTTTCAATCACCTTTTATATTTTTTCAATGAAAATGTATTTCAATATTTCTTTACAAGTTTTCATGATTATTTACAATTTAAATGGTCTTTAAAATGTTTTATATTTTAAAATTAATTTTTCATATAATAAAAGATATTTTCCTCCAGAAACGTTTTTAAAAGATATTTCAAAATTAATTTTAATTTATGATGACATCTATTGGTATAACTCGTGCCTTTTAAGGGAAATTATCCATAGGTTATATTAATATTATTTCCCATAATGGTTTATGTTTTTGATGGCATGATCTTTATGAAAAACATTTCTCCTTCATAGTTAATATGTTTATGAATCTCATTTCTATTTAACATGTTATATATTACTGAAAGTTATTCCTCTTTCACCAGTTATATTATTATGAAACTCATTTCTTTTCATAGGGTATGATTTGAAAAAATGATTATGAAACTTATCATTCTATATGTTATGATATGATTACATGTTTACAATATACATTCATTTCATGGGTTATGATATGATTTTTTATGATCTTGTGGAACATGTACATATGATTTAATAATGAGTTGTTTGGGACCTGTAACTCCATCTAATGAATTGGTTAATGATTTGTATCTCATGAGATAGATAGGGGTGGAATAGGGATTGAAAATAGTTAAATAAAGGACTTTATCTTCTAATATGGCCTTGGGAGTAAACCTTGACTACCAAGATGGTTATAAGAGTAATTGAAGATTAACAAGATGGTATTGGAACTGAACTCAAAATACTAACATGTCCACAGATGTGATTCCTTGACTACTATATAAATCATTTTATATGATTATGTGACCACCACAAATTCTGGGTCTTATTCCTTTTTTTGGTCTCATGGATAATGCTCTTGATTCCATTATGATTCATGTCTTATGAACTAATAATATTCAATCCATGACTCGTGTAAATGTTCTTCAATACATAGGGTATGATCTTAAAATGTTATTCTCATGTTCTTATGTTCTTATGCTCGTGTTTATGCATATATTTATCCTTTTTTAAACCTTACTGAGCATCTAAGCTCACCTATAACTTTTGTTTCCTTTCCCCTTGTTGTGAATAATTTTCATAAGTATATGTACTAAAGTGGTATATCTTTGTGGGGTAAATGAATATATTTTACC
The DNA here is from genome assembly GCA_963277665.1 of Viscum album. Taxonomy (NCBI): domain Eukaryota; kingdom Viridiplantae; phylum Streptophyta; class Magnoliopsida; order Santalales; family Viscaceae; genus Viscum; species Viscum album. The sequence continues at coordinate 758,884,497 of OY728130.1, read as the reverse complement.
AAGTTAGAATATTTTGTTCCATGTTTCAAAAGACACTAAACTATTAAGGGATTTGGGAATGTATTGTTTCAATGTACTGAATATTCATAAAAAATGATATAATATCCATGTATGCCAAGCATGGGTATCTATTGTTGGTATCAAAGGAAAGAGTTATATAATATTTGTGAACTAGGTTGAGAAAGCCTTAGTGAGCTCCATATGGGTATTTGTAAGGAAATTTATAGGGATGTATCTAATGATAAGACTAGGGTGTCATAGATTTAAAAGAAGGTTTTATAATTAAGAAATCATATAAGTGATTTTCTATAATTATGTGGTTTTTACTGTGATAAGTGTTTCTCAAATGATTCTTTTTGTTTTTAGTAAATGGATGGATCTAGAAGGAACTGGGTTAACATCAAATGTTATCGAAATTTTATGATGTGATTTCAAATGATTTGGTAACTACGGTGAAGGATGTTGTGATCATACCTAGTTAGTTTTCACAGAACATGATTAATATATACCTTAAACAACTCTTATAATCACCAAATAAGAGAATGACGTATTCCATATGGAGTAAGTATAACAACCCTTCTTGTTATTACACACTTAAACATGATTTATTACATAAAACCTTCACTTGATACAACATAGAATATTGATAGGTCTAATGTATATGGGGATTAGTAACTTTACATAATATATTAGAACATAAAACACACAACTTCTTTATTGAAAACTTCCTTTATATGACCTCTACATTCCCTCGTACTTAGCATTGCATGGGATAACCTTAGAACATGCATAATAAAAGGGTGAGCTATAAAGCCCAGTAAGGTAATAAACATGTAATAACATAAGGAATAAAATACTTATTATAAAATAGGCATATCAATGTAGAACAAGAGAAACATGAACATAAAGGCATGATAAAGCATGATAATCATAACATGGAAATGTTGCCACAACACTTAACATGTAATTAGCATGATCCAGGGCTCATTGCACATGAAGCATGAGTAAACCCTCATTGCAGATGAAGAGCAAGTAAAAAGTCATTTCACTTGAATTATAATTACTCAACACACATTGCACATGATGTATCATGATTCTATACTTTACCCAATGCATTGGAGCGCTATCAGGGCGTACCCTTCTTAAACATTTCATTTCATGCACAAGTGTGCCACATAGATCATATAACATGAAATCAATCATCATCATTTATTTCACAATAAAGGGATGTGGAATACATACATAAATCATTACAATAAATAAGTAAATGTTCATCAAGTTTAATACCCTTGATCGAGAAATGGGCATGATATTCACTACACAATGACATTGGCTTGGAAAATCATAGTGCAATTTCAGTAGCATAACAGTGCGAAATAAGAACTCATAAAAAATGGTTGATGAGAGATAAATGAGTGTCTCATCGTATTGACATGAAATGGATAGTAAGGGGGATATATAGATACATTTCCCAATAAACATAATGGAATTTAGATTCATAATTCAAAAAAATACTTAGACGTAAAAGAGGAGAGAGAAATCCCTCACGAATTTTTGGCATGGTAACAAGTGTACATGGGAGGAATTAATGATAGAGAAATGGGTGTCCCATCATCCAAACATAATGAGTGAAGAATGGTGGAGGTTCGAAATCATACCCCAACATTTTTAATTGAAAACAAAAGGGCATAACATCTTCAAGAAAAATAGAAAAAATGAGAAAGGAAGAAATCCCTTACATGGAAGTGTGATCCCAGAGGATTGTGAGAAGATTCAGAGAGGCTTCCTGGGAGCTTGGGGCACCTAGGGAGGATTATAGAGAGAGGATTGAATGTTTTGGTCGAAATCAAAAGGCATTGAGTGAAGAGGAAGTGGGAGCTTGGGTGGGTTTATATAGGAAAAAAGAGGGAATTCTTTATTATTTTGGTTTGGGACACCTCACATTAAACTCATCAAAACCACAAAAAATCCCATGGTTTTTGCTGATGGTTTTTTCCAAAGGGGAGTGGAAAAAACTGTTTTATAATGCCAATGTCCGAAATTTTTAAAATAATAGGGTTTCTTATATGGAGGTGAGTCACACTCTCAAGGAAAATAATTTAAAAAGGCAAAATGTTTTATAAGTCTTGGAGGGTCCACTAAAGCATTTTAAAATAAATCAAAAAAATATAAAATCACATTATTTTAATGCTAAAATATATATTGGCCAAAAATAATGTTTATAATATTTTATTACATCACTATTGGGTCATTATGATGTCATAGAACACATTATATATTTAAATGGTATTTTATTTTTACCCCAAAATTTGACCGTCTCATAAAATTATGAAAAATTAACCATTGGATAATTTAAACATCCTGATTCCAAAAATAATATAAATTTCTTCTAAATAATTTTCTAAATATGTCAATTTCTACTTTTAAAATAAAAATCGACATTTATAGAAAATTCATGGGTTTTGACAAAAATAGCTTTTATCCCTTAAAAAATTTCAATTGTATTCATAAAATTATACAATAATTTATATTTAATAAAAAAATAATTTTATAATATTAATAATTATATTTTATTAAAATATTATTTAATTCAAAAATCCATTAATTCATCAAAATATATTTCTTAGTTGAATATTAACTAAAAAAAATTTGTGCTTCAAAAACTATTTTCAAAGTAACAATAATAAAATGAATAAAAAATTTTTATACAAAAATAATATACATAGTCATAGTGCTAGGTTATTGTTACATAACTCCTTATAACACCCACATAAGACCGAAGGGTAAGGTGTGCGATGGTGACAGACTCTTGTGGTTGCTCGGATAACATTGCGTGGGTGGTAATCTTTATTAACTTCCACTTCTCCCGTAATTGGTTCCACACAAGTATAACATGTTCAAGCTTGGCTTGGTCTTGATCAAAATCGAATCCCAATGATGCCACCTCCTTTCTGAGATCCGAAAAATGGGATTCATACGAGGAAAGTCTACTAGAAGAGGCCTTCGCTTCCTTTTTCTATGTAAATTGGATTTGTTAGAGCCCTATATTTATACTAATCATGTGATCATTGTTCAACGAATATATTATAAATGGTCACAATTCATAACGGTATTTTAACATCCAGAAACGTAAAACCAATGAAGTTCAAATTTTATATAACCATAATAAGACATTTAATTAGATCAAGAGGAATTTCCATTAATGAAAGTTTCGGTCGTTACAATCTTCCCCCTTTAAGAAATTTCTGCCTTGAAATTTCCATTTCCCACACTAAAACAGATGTGGGTAACTATGATTTATCACTTCCTCTGATTCCCACGTTGCTTCTTCAAACTTGTGGTTTTTTCACAACAGCTTGATGATGAGTATTGTCTTGTTTTGTAGAACTTCTTCTCTACGATCTAAGATTTTAACTGGTTGTTCCTCATAAGAAAGATCATCCTCTAGTTGTACTACCTCTGAAGAGAGTACATGTGAAGGGTATGGTATGTACTTCTTTAAGAGGGATACATGAAAGAAATCATGTACTTTTTCCATGGTAGGTGGAAGTTCTAGTCAATAGGCCACAACCCCAACACAATCAAGAATCTCGAAGGGACTGATGTACCTAGGACTTATCATCCCTTTCTTTCTAAACCTTATGACCTTATTCCATAGAGATATGTGTAGAAATATCATGTCTCCAACTTTAAACTGAATGTCTCGTCATTTGTTATCTTCATAACTCTTCTGTCGACTCTGGGCGACCTTGATATATTGCTGAATGGTTTTCACCTCCGCCACCATTTTGCGTTCAGACAGCTTACACTCACTAACTTCATCCCAACATGCCGGTGTTCTACACCTCTCCCCATATAGGGCTTCATAAGGTGATATTCAGATGCTCGAGTGGAAACTGTTATTGTAGGAGAATTCAACCAGTGGAAAATGTTGGTCGCACCCTACTTTGAAGTTCATATAACATGATCTTAACATATCCTCCAATGTCTGAATAGTTCACCCAGATTGGATATCAGTTTGAGGATGATAGGCCGTACTGAATTTTAGTTCAGTATCCAGAGCATGTTGAAGACTCTTCCAAAACATAGAGGTGAATCTTGGATCTGATTGGATATAATAGACAGTGGTACTCCATGCATCCTTACCACTTCCCTGACATATATCGATGCCAGTTGACTCAATGATAAATCCTCTTAAATTTCAATAATGTGTACAGACGTTGTAAGAGGATCCACAATAACCCAAATTGCATTGTTTCCTTTGAATGTATTTGGAAGTCTAATTACAAAGTTCGTGGTGATGTTCTCTCATTTCCATGCTAGTATGGGAAATGGTTGCATCATCACCTTTGACTTCTACCTCTCTGCCTTCACATGCTGACATACCAGGATCTTCAATGTATACTAAACGATATCATTCTTCATATTATCCCACCAATAATGCTCTTAGAGATCTCGATACATCATTGTGTTTCATCAATGAATAGAGAAATTTGAACTATGTGCATCATCCAAAAGTTCCTTCTTCAGCTCTAGACTTTATGGAACACATAATATTTTCCCAAATATCACAATTCCTTCTTTATTAACATTGAACTCTAGGGACTTCCCTTTTCAGATAGCTTCCACTTTCTTCTGAATTCCCAAATCATCCTTTTGATCATTATTTAACCTTTCCAAAAGAGACAGTTGAGCAATCATTTGTGAAAGGATTGATTATTTTCCATTCTTTATGATTCCCATTTCCATGTTCATAAAGTCTAAGAATATTGGATCCTCCTCAATTCTCATCAATGATAGAATTGTCGGGTCCTTTCTACTTAAAGCATATGCCACCTTGTTCGCTTTCCCAGGGTGGTAATGGATTGAGAATTCATAGTCTTTGATCAGCTCTAACCATCTTCGTTGATCCTTGTTCAACTCTTTCTGTATGAATATATACTTTAGGCTTTTATGGTCCGTATATATTTAACACATCTCCCCAAAGAGATAATGCTACCAAATTTTTAAAAATAATATCACCTCATACAACTCCAAATCATGTGTTGGATAATTCTGCTCGTGAACTTTCAATTTCATTGAAGCATAGGCAATGACTTTGTCATTTTGTATCAACACACAGCCCATGCCCTTCTTCGAAGCATCACGGAATACCTCAAAAAGGTCTCTAGTTGTGGGTAAAGTGAGCACATGCGTAGTGAGATGCCTCCTTTTTAACTCCTTGAAGCATTCTTCGCATTCATCACTCCAAGAAAACTTTACTCCCTACTGAGTTAGCTTGGTAATAGGGTTAGAAAATCAGGCGAAATTTTACACAAATCGTTGATAACATCTAACTAAACCCATGAAGCTACGGATATCTGTTACCAATGTTGTCCTCGGTCATCCCTCAATTTCTTCCATTTTGGAGGTATCCACAGATATCCCATTGCTTTTGATGATATGGCCTAAGAATGAGACCTCCTTCAACTAGAACTCACACTTCTTGTACTTTTCATTGAGATTCTCCTTCTGTAAGTTCTCTAGTACAATTTTTAGATACTCCTAATGATCCTCCTTGGTTTTGGAGTATATCATAATACCATCTATAATGTCTACCAAAAATTTGTTAAGGTAATCCCTAAATACCCTACTAATCATTTCAATGAACATTTCTGGAGCATTTGTGCGTCCGAAAGGAATTACAATGAATTCACAGTGCTCGTATCTTATACGAAATGTATTATTGGGGATATTTTCCTTCTTCACCCTTACTCGATAATATCCCAATCACAAATCCACCTTGGAGAAGTATTGTGCTCCACGCATCTGATCAAACACATCATCGATTCATGGGAGAGGATACTTGTTCTTTATCATGATTTTGTTAAGCTCACGATAATCTACAATAAGGCACATTGGACACTATTTCTTCTTGATAAAGAGGATTGGTGCAACCCATTATGAAGAACTTGTGCATATAAACCCATTATCCAGATTCTCTTCTAGTTGTTTCTTCATCTCCTCGAGCTCCACAACAGCCATTCTATATGGATTCTTGTATATTGGCAACACAACTGGTATAAGATAAATTGAGAATTCAAAATCTCTTCTAGGAGGAAGACCAGGAAATTCCTTGGGAAACACTTCCGCGAATTCCCTCACAATAGGCATGCCTTCAAGGGTGGTTGCCTCCTTAGACTCAATCATCTGAGTTAGATACGTGTGCTCAAAGGAAAGTAATATCTGTGCTTGAGATGATGGAGCTAAAGAAGATTTATCTTCCTCTATGCACTTTTATAGAATCAGGTTCGATTCTTCACATGGAGAGTGATTTCCCTCTCACAGTGATTTATGTTGGCTCTATATAAGGAAAGCCAATCCATGCCAATAATTGCATCAACATCCACCAGAGGGAGTATGATGAGGTTTGGTGGGAAATTCCATCCACATATTATTACCAGAGTGTAGTTATATTCATAGGAGGCAATGATTGCCCCGTTTTTTGTACTCATTAACATCTTCACTTCCATAATTTATAGTGGTGCTGGGATTGTTCAAATAAACATTTGGGATATAAAAGAATGAGTAAAACCTAAATCAAAAAGTATGTTCTCTATTCTAGTGTACCTTCCACCACTTCGTTCTTGGGGTTCACTTCAGTAGTAGTGATGGAAAAAGCTCCCCCTTGCTGCCTTGGAGGTTGTTGGTTGCCTCCGAAAACCCTTGTCTTAGGGGACTGATTTGCAAGATGCCCTGGTTTTTTTTAGTTTTAGCATTGAACAACACATGGAGGTTCGAACGAAGTGTTCCTTTCCATAGTTCCATCCATGGGTTTTTCTTGTTGGTAGTTAATAGCTAAGTTCCCTTCTCTTCCACACCTGAAATATTCCCTCATCCCTTTTAGGCAATCCCCAGGGTGATTATTTCCGTACCTTTGGCAAGTGGGGTGCTGGATTTTCTTAGCACCATTGGATTTATCCATCAAAGCATTGAATTCCACATTATACTTCTTATCCCCATGATACCCCTGAGATTCTTCGATCTCTATTTCAACCATGAGGGCACAACAAACAATTTTATCATAGCTGTCGATGTCAGAGATCTCCAGCGCTTTCCATAGGCTATGTTTCAGCCCACCAAAAAGCAGTCAAACTTGCATTTGGTGGTAACGAAAAAGATGGAGGCGTATCATGAAAGCCTTGAGTAGTTTTCCTCAAACACCCTAAAAGATTATTCTTTTTTTTTGAAGTCAAGAAAGTCCCTTTCTATCTTGAGATAGAGAGTGCACAGAAAATATTTATCGAAAAACATCTTTTTGAAATCCTTCCATTCCAACTCCTCGATCTCCTCCTCATGCCTCATATTTCTGATCAACATCCACCATTGATCAGATTCACCCTCCATATGATAAGAATCTAGGATAACATTCTCTTGTTCAGAACATTGAAGGATAAAGAATATCTTTTCAATGGAGTTAATCCATTTTTCGGCGATTGAGGGATCAAATTATCTATTAGAAGTAGGAGGCCTTTGTCTCATGAAGCTCTCGATAGTGACTTGTTCTTTATTTGGGGGGGGGGGTTGAATGTTCCTCTTGACCCATGTTTCTATTCAAATATTGAGTTAACTGAGATAGAAGCGTGACAAAGTTCACACTTCCTTCTCCCATCATATTAGGCATCTCATTAGCATAATAATCACATTGATCTTTAAATCAGTTGTTAGCCCAATTCCTCCTATTACTGACCATTGGCTGGAATAAAAGGAAGATTAGGGGAAACAAATAAAGGGTAATCCAAGGACAAAACTGATGACTTATACATATCTTTTATTTCCTTAACTTATGAACCCATATGCTTCAATCTATGATATTCATGATCAGCTTTCTATCATATATTATTACGGTCATTTTTATAATTCCCTTAATAAGGGTTCATACTAAGCTTACAAATTTACCAAATAATATCCCTTGGGAGTGTCATAACAAAGAGTGCTGCAAGGCCCGTTGTTGTGCACCAATTCCCATTTGAGGCTAGCTCAAAACAGTGTTTTCGGGTTTTACCCCTAGGATACATTTGTGCCAGAGCTGCCTCTACCTACTTGTATCTAGAAATGGATGTATTTTATTGATAAAACACTTACTCAATACTCACAAATACTTATGTATATTTTTATTATACTTATTCTTGTCTCAAAGTCTTCACTAGGGGTTTTAATCCTAATCCCAAAAAAATGAAACCTATCCTCTGATAGCAACTATAACAACCCTGCTTTTTATTACACACTTAAACCTGATTTATTACATAAAATATTCACTTAAAACAACATATAAATTTGATATTTATAGTGTATTTGGGTCTTTGGAACATTATATAACTTCATAGAATATAAAAAACAAAACCTCATCATTGAAAACTTATTTTACATGACCACTACATTCCCTCGTACTTATCATTGCATGGGATAACCTGAGGACATGCATAAGAAAAGGGTGATCTGTAAAGATCAGTAAGGGAATAAACATGGAATAAAATGAGTAATAAAATACATGTTAGACAATAGGAATATCAATGTAGCATAAGAAAAACATGAACATAAAGGCATGATAAATCACGATAATCAGAACATGGAAATGTGGCAACAATAGTTAACATGGAATTAGCATGAGCCAAGGCTCATTGAACATAGAGCAAGAGTGAACCCTCATTGCACATGAAGCACAAGTAAAACCTTGTTGCACTTGAATTAGCATGAGTCAACACCCATTTCACATAACTTAGCATGATACTATACATTGCCCAATGCACTAGACTGCTATCAAGGCACACCCTTCTTAAACATTTCATTTCATGCATAAGTGTGCCGCATGGATCATATAACTTCGAATCAATCATCATGATTTATTCAATGATAAAGGGATGTGGAATACGTACATGAATATTTATAATCAATAAGTAAATGTTCATAAAGGTGAATACCCTTCATAGATAAATGGGCATGGTATTCATTACACAATGACATTGGCTTGGAAAATCGTAGTGCAATTTCAGCAGCATAACAGCGCGAAATAAGAACTCACAAAAAATGGTTGATAAGAGAAAACGAGAGTATCATCATATTTACATTAAATGGAAAGTAATGGGGTCATATTGATACATTTCCCAATAAAATTAATGGAATTTAGATTCATAATTCAAAAGAATTACTTGGATGTAAAAGAGGAGAGAGAAATACCTCACAGAATTTCAACATGGTTACGGGTGTACATGGGAGGCATTAATGAGTAAGAAAGGGGTATCCCACCATGAAAAAATAAAGAGGGAAGTATGGGGTAGGTGTAAAATCATACCCCAACATTTGTAATTGAAAACAAAAGGGCATAATAACTTAAATAAAATTGGACAAAAATGAGAAGGGAAGAAACCCCTTACTTGGAAGTGGGATCCCAAAGTCTTGGGAGAGGCTTGAGAGAAGCTTCTTGAGAGATTGGGGAACCTTGGGAGGATTCTAAAGAGAGGAAGACATGGTTTGGTTGAACTCCAAAGGCTTTGAGTAAATCAGAAGTGGGAGCTTGGTGGGTTTATATAGGAAAGGAGAGTGAATTCTTTATTATTTATGTTTAGGACACCTGACATTAAACTAATCAAAACACCAAACCAGCCCATGGTTTTTTCCCATGGGTTTTTCCAAAGGGGAGTGGAAAAAAATATTTTATAAATCAAATTTCCAAACTTCTTAAAAAAAATAGGTTTTCTTATGTGGAGGTGAGTTACATTCTCAAGGAAAATAATTTAAAAAGACAAAATGTTTTATAAGTCTTGGAGGGTCCACTAAAGATTTGTAAACTAAATAAAACAAATATAAAATCATATTATTTTAATTATAAAACATATATTGTCTGAAAATAATATTTATAGTATTTTATTACATCACTATTGGGTCATTATGATGTCATAAAACACATTATATATTTAAACGGTATTTTATTTTTACCCCAAAATTCTATTGTCTCAGAAAATTATGAAAAAATCACCATTGGATATTTTTGACGTCCTGATTCCAAAAATAATATTCATTTTATCTAAATAATTTTCTAAATATTTCAATTTTTACTTTTAAAATAATAACTAACATTTATAAAAAATACATGCGTTTTGACGAAAATAGCTTTTAAACCTAAATCAAAATTTCAATTACATTCATAAAATTATACGATAATTTATATTTAATAAAAAGTAATTTTATAAAAATAATAATAATATTTTATTAAAATATTATTTAATTCCAAAATACATTAATTCATCAAAATAGATTTCTCAGTTGAATGTTAACTAAAAAATATTTGTTCTTTAAAAACTATTTACAAACTAACAATAACAAAATGAATGCTAACTTTTTATACAAAAATAATGAACATAGTCATAGTGATAGGGTCTTGTTACATTACCCCTTATAACACCCACATAAGTTCTAAGGGTAAGGTGTGCAATGGTGAAAGACTCTTGGGGTGGATTACATAACATCGCTCGGGTGGTAATCTCTATTAACTTCCACTTCTCCCGTAGTCAATTCTGCTCAAGCTTAACGTGTTAAATCTCGGCTTGGGATTGGACAAGAGAAAATCCCAATGACCCCACCTCCTATCCAAGCTCTGCCAAATGGGCTTCGCATGGGGAAAGTCTACTAGATGAGGTCATCGCTTCCTTTTTCTGGGTAAATTTGATTTTTTAGAGCCCTATATTTATTCTAATCATGTGGTCATTGTTCAAATACTATATTAGCAATAGTCACAATTCATAACAGTATTTTAAAATATAGAAATGTAAAACCAATGAAGTTCAGATTTTATACAACCATAATAATACATTTAATTACATCAATAGTAGTTTCCATTAAAGAATTTTTGGGTCCTTACAGTTAGGATAGTCGATACTATGGAGGAGAGAACATTCAGTTTCCTTTGTCTCATGAATGTGGAAAGAATCACCCTAGTGAATTTATTAGGGGAATAAGAAGACGTTTTAACTCCAGGATCCAAGGTCACAAAGTATGTAACTAAAATGGAAGAAATGGGGGGTTTGGTTAACACAATGTATGAGAATATTTCCATCCCTAATACATCATCAATGGTTACATGATTTAAGTTTGGAATGAATGGTAATTATGCAAATTGATGTCCCAAGATGAAATCTCATGAATATAGTCAACAATGTTGAACATATAATTGTTATTTTGGAAATTATAATGATGATTTAAGTGAAATATGAAAGGAAAGAGATATTATGTAATTGTATTTGGTGTAATTGTTAATGGGTTAAGGATAAAGTGAAATAATCAACATTTTTAGGCATTTGGATTCAAGAATTATGTTATATGAATTGTGAAATATATGAGGATTGTTCGGTTTATGTTTTTTTAATAAGGATTCACAAGAATATATTGAATTGTTTTGATGGAGTATAAAGTTGATTTAATAGGAAATTTATGATTATGAAAAATAAATGATTATGGGGAATATAACATTTAATATGATCCTTATGTCAAGATAATGAAATTTGGATAATTATATGTTGGATATGGATAACTAAATTGGTAGATAAAGATTCATTTGGATTAAATTAAGTATTTTTTATAAGTTCTTTATTCTATTATTAATGAAGCTTACAACATTTTTATGTTAATTATGATATCCAATAAACATTGAAATAAGAAAACATTCAAGTTTTCAAAAAGAATTTGTGTTCTTTTAGGTTTTTACCATGTTTTAAGAGAATAAATTATTTATGTATTCACATTTTTTGAATGAAAAAACCCATAGATACTATATTATATATGGGGTATCAATGATAAGAAGTTTTTTAAAAGTTTAGTGACCATATTTCTAATGTTTGGGGAATTAATGCTTAGAAGGACTATATGGATGAACATTTAGGGAATGGTTTATGTTAAAATTTATATGAGGTTTTAGAGATTAAAATATTTTCTCTCCAAATATGTATTAATTATTTTTTTATATCCTTTGAAAACCTTTTTTGTGTGAAAATGATGGATGGAATGACTTATCATTCTATTTATGGATGTCATAATTTTTTAATTATTTATGAGTGAAACATTCACCTTTATTTCTTGGAATAAGGGATGAATTGTAAGTTGATAAAGGCACCACAAAAGGTAAGCTAGTCCTTAAATAATGTATGTATATATGTTAATGAAACTTCCTCAACTTTAGAAAAAAGGGTCTTGAAATAATATGTTTTCAACTTATCTTCACCTTTGAGGATTCCAATGACCCTTTTCAAGCCTATTTTTGTTATGTGTTTTTTATTGTTTAATTTATAATAACCATGTTTTATATAACTCTCCATCATATATTAATAGCCATATTTATCTTACATGTGTATGTTTTCACTTTCCAGTTATGTTCATATGATTTAATTTGGATTACCTTCATGTTTCCAACAATCCCTTTTTAAAGGATGTTTCAGTTTTCACATTTATGATGTGGGATTATATTAAATAAAATATAAAATATTAAAACATTAACAACCTATATTAAATTAATTGGTAAAATTTATTTTAATGGGGGTATAAAACCACTAGAATTTTTAAAATATTGTTTTCTAGTTAATTTAATCTATTTTATATTTTTTATTTCCCACAACCCTGAAAGTTTTTTTTAAGTACTTTGTTTGGAATACCTTATATGAAAAAATAGGTAAATATTTAACTACACAAAACACTTAGATTCTAATGAAGTAAACATAAGACTATATTTTTCTTATATTACACACAATATTGAGTCTCTTAGATACCTTATGTTACATGCTAGGATGAGTTTTTACCAAACTACAATATACTATTAATATGATTATTAAAATAGTATTATTGCTACCACCCTAAAATTAAAAAAGGCATTATGAATAACATTAATTCAATTGTGAAAATATTATTTCACATATATATAAAATTAATCACATTCTTATCAATTCGTATAAGTGAATGTATGAACTATTTGAAAATAAATAAATTACTTTTCTTAGAAAAATATTTTATTTGTACAAACACAAATCTTATCTCAACAAATTAAACAAAACACTTCTGATGAAGTTTTTTAAAAAATTATATATTATATATTCAATATATATTTTTTACACTCATCCAATATATTTTATATGTATAAGATAAGAATATATCTAATTTATGAATAATAATATGTATTTTTATAAAAGGTAATTTTACCACCTTTTAATGGTGGAACCTTTTTAAATAGAATTTTTGAAGATTTTATAATTTTTCATTTAAAAAATAAACTTTATATTTTGAAACATAATATGAAAATTTACTTTGGGTTAACTTTTGGTATTTTTCTAAGAAGTTTCATTTTTGATGAATAGTGAAAAATCTTGAATTTTAATTCAAATATTTTTTTCATATAATTTACTTTTTAGATAAATTATATATTAATTTAGTTTTAAAGTATAATTAGATAAAATCTAAATTAGTTAATAAAATCGAGACGTTAGAACCAATTTCACAATTAAATTGGATATGAAAACATTTCATACTTTTGAAAATTTTTACTTTAAAAATCTACATTATCATCCCCTCGACAATATAAATTTTAAATTAATTTATACCAATTATGTGGTTGTAATTTGTAAAAATTGATTTCATAGTTGGAATAATAAAAATAATATATAATTTTCAATAATTTCAAATTAGCTTTCGACCGAAAATATTAGTGAAAGTTATTAAAATTAATTGTAGTGATTAAGAGAAAACATTGCTTTACAATGTATTAAGTGTTAAAAATAAGGCCAAAATGACCTATAACCATGTCCAAAATAATATTTATGTAAATAATTAGGCCCAATATTACCTTTTATATAATATGGATCATTACTGGAGCCACAGGACATGGGAAGACATGGGTGGAATTCCATTTTCATAAATTTCCAAGAATGCCACTCCTCCTCCACTATAAAAAGGAACTCATCCCTCCAAATTATTGAAAATTATAAATCCATTTGGCTAAAAAAACATATAAACTAAGAAAAAAATTCATAAATTAATCTTATAATCCTCCATTTTTTTAATAAGTCCAACCAAGTATATCCTTTGATCAAACAAAAAACTGTTACCCAAGGAAGTGGTAACATCTTTCCTCAAGTTTCTTTGTTTAATTTTCATTCTCCACCCCCAATAGTATTTTTAATAAATGATTATATAATATCATGAGTATCATAAGTATAGTCAGAGGTTATAATTATATTTTTATTCCTAAACTTAAAAACACTTCCATCCAATGGGTAATGAACATATCGTTTGTGTGTTTGGCGGACTACCGCCTCGCGAAACAATGTTGTTCATTTTTCCTTTACCACCTCCCATGGATGGGAATTATAATGGAAACTATGTTTTATATTATATATATATATATGATTTATATGATTTATTTATTCTTATAAAATCATTATATAAAATATAACTTTATACTTTAGATTTTATGTAAATACTATAACCTGGTTTATGGACGTCTCGACTACAACCTCCTTAAAGCAATGTGATTCATTAAAGCATTATATGTAATGTATTAAGGATATATATATAGAAATTAAATGATAAATATTAAAACATAATTTTAATTTAATTATATATTATACATATACATATATTTTATTTAGATTATTTCTTTCAATATGATAATAAAATGGAAACAACCTTTATGCGAACGTACGACATACTGTCTCTATGAATAATGCATTCCATTTCCAATTTATATACATTATAAATTATTAAAAAACTATATAATTACTATACATGATATTTATATCATTTTTAACATTCTTTAAACAAATAAACAGTGGTCTAATTAACAGTGCCAGGGAAAAATGAAACATATACGAAAAATAATGTGTATATTGCCAAAAATGTACATTTAACATGGAGTTATCAATAAATAGGTAATATAAAGAAATATAGAATAATAATATATGGTATTATATATAATAATATAGTAATGTTTTATATGTATAATAAACATATATTTATTAAATTTGAGGTTTTAACATGTAAGAAGAAAGCCAAGACTTGAGGTAACGGTTTTCCCGTCTCACTTTTATATTCCGTGAGACAGAAGCCATATTCACCTCCTATTTATTATCTGTAATTTTTATACCTCCCATGGCTGTATTATATGATCATCCTAATTAAATTAATTTTTATATTCCTAACCATTTTAAAATCTTTATTTCATGGGGTTTATGTCTCACAAGATTCGAAGTCCATAAAGTAATTTTGTCTCAATTTGCCTTTGTTGAGACACATGCCATATTATGAAATTATATTCTTCTACGAGGTATATACACTTCCCTTTTACATGATATATCAAGAATAAACTTATTTAAATTATTCATTAATTTTCATTTAATGTTATTTTATTACATGGAATGTATGTTTCAATGTTACCAAGTGCTAAGAGTTTATTGAAAGAAATATCATCATTTATCGATATTATTTATGATTATGACTTCATTAATGAAACCTTAAAATAAATCTCTCAAGAACAATAATTAATTTCTTTATCCTATGGTTGATCATGATATATTAAATTATTAGTACCATTTCTAAACTTTTTGGTACTTAAGATAATTAAGAAATTTATTTAAATACAATTTGATTTTATCCCCATCTTCGGTCAGAAAATTGTGTTCCATCAAAACCATTATTTATAAAAACATTTTTACAAAATTATCTAATTTTATACAATGATATTTAAAATAAATTTTCATCAAGTTTTACATTTTAAACAAATGATTTTTTATAAAATGAATCTATTTTTTCAATCGAGGTAACTTTTTAAACTTTTTACAATGCAAAATGAATGTTCCTAATGCATGGATTTATCTGCAATCATTACCATCCTTTGAAGATTCCTTTTCAAGTTTAAAAGATTAAATTTTAAGAAAAAATATTTTCTTAATACTCTGTAAATTTATTATTTTTTAAGACATTTTCAGAGAAATGTTTTTTTAAGAAATTTGTTTTATATATAAAAATGTTTTTTAAATCATTTTCAAAGCACCATATATATGTTTTCAAAATGAAGTTTTCAAAGAAAAAATATTTCAATGATTTCAAAGCCTATTTTATGATTTTTCAATGTAATTTCATAGAGAATGGATTTGTAAATTTTTTTAAGATTATTTCAAATGTTTTTAGGGAAATAATATTTCATATTTTTTCCAATCTTATTTTAAATTTTCTCAAGGAAAATGGTTTTGAAAATGTTTTCAATATTTATTTATATTTTTTAAATTAAAAAGGTTTTCAAATTATTTTTAATATTATTTAATAAAATTTCATGGGAAATGGTTTCAAAAAAAAATTAGGATTATTTTATATGTTTTCATAGTAAATTTTTTAATAATTGTTTCAAGCTTATTCTATATTTTTTCAAGGAAAATGGTTTTTCAGGCTTCTTTTATATGTTCTCAAGACTATTTTCAAATAAAAGGGTATTCAAATGATTTTATGTTTTAAAAATAGTTTTCTACGGAATAAAGGATATTTTCCTCAAGAAATTTTTTTAAAATATATTTCAAATTTATTTTCAATATATGAGGAAATATATAGGTGTAACTCATGAATTTCTAGGGAAACTATATAGATGTTCCATTAATATTATTTCTCTGAATTCTTTGTGTTATAATGGCATGATATTTATTGAAAATGTTTCATTTTCCAAGGATATATATTTATGAAACCCATTTATCTTTTATGGTTTATATGTTTCTGAAAAGCTTTCCTCTTCCATGGGTTATATGCTTATGAGACTTATTTTATTTCACGGTGAATTCTCTGATGAAATGATTATGAAATATGTATCTTTTTCTATATCTTATGATATGATTGCATTTTTATGATACTAATTTCATTTAATGGGTTATGATGTGATTAATTATGATAATTTGGATCACATATGTATGATATCATTATGATACTGGTGGGACCTGTATCACAAACTAATGAATTGGGTAAACATTAATATCTCATGAGATAGAAATGGATGGAATAGGGATTAAACTTAGTTCAGTAAAGGAATTTTTCTATTAAGATAGTATTGGGAGTGAAACTTTATTACTAATATGGTGATGAGATTGAACTATTAATAATAATAAGGTATAATAATTGAACTCATACTACTAATATGGAATTTTCAATAAGGCTTTTCTTTCTATGTAAATAGTTTTATATTAGTATATTTATTTAACAATTTCAATGTATTATTCCTATGTTATAGTCTCATGAAGTATGCTCTCAATTCATTTATGATTCATTTATTATGAAATTTTAATCTTCATTACATGGATCATGTATATGATCTTTTATATGCAGGGTAAGATCTTGAAATTTTATTATCATGTTATCATACCCTTATGCTCATGTTTATGCTTGCATATATCCTTTGTTAACCCTTACCTAGGATCTGAGATAACCACTTTCTTATGTTTCCTTACCCTATGTTGTGATGAAAGGTTCTAATTTAAATTACTAAAGGGGTGATATTTTTGGGTTACATTTAAGATATTTCATCAAGTTAGAATATATTGTTCTAAGATTCCAAAGGCACTAAACTATTACAGTCCTCGGGCATGTATTTTTGTAATTTGTGGAATATTCATATAAAATGATGTAGTATCCACATATATTAAGCCTGGGTAACTATAGTTTTTGTGTGTGTGTGAATAAAATATTATTTCTAATGATATTAATAAAAAAACACAATGATAGTTCTCCTAGGATACAAAAAAACGAAAATGAGTTGAACCCATGATAAAATTCAAGTGTAACATGAGTTACGGTAACCAAATATTGATCAACTAATTAATGATACTTATTAATTTTATAATGGTCGTTCAATAAAATCATATTTATTATTTATACATTCCATTTATTATAAATTAAATTATTCAAAATCGGATTAGAACCATTAAACATTAAGTTTTCACACTAGATAATAATGTAGACTTAACACTGAAAAAAATTTGTGCTATTTTTTTGAATTCCCTCTCAATCACAATCTATAAATATAATAACATATATTTCATGATATATTTTAAGTAATTGATATTGGTGATCAAGTAGTTTGATATTTTTTGTTTTGAGTAACCATTGATTCACCCCTAGTTGTGGTGTAACCTCTTATGGTCCCATCACTACTAGATTATTGATAGAAATTTTATGTGATTTATGACTGTTGAATAAAATCATATCATTGATAAAGTTTAAATTTAAGAATTATTTTGACATTTTTCCTCTATGGATTCTTCATTTTATATTAATATATTTAATTCATTATCGTGGTAACATTTTATTCTATTTATTGAAATAATTTTCCACTTTTGATAATAATCATTCTAATTTTGTAAGAACTGTAATTGTAAACACTAAAACAATCCCAACCCACTCGATAAGAATATATATTTATTTTCATTATTAGGGTATTATTCATTTATTTATTTTTAAAAAAATAATAGAATACAAATTTATTTTCATTTATTGTTTCGCTACAATTAAAACATAGGATTTATGTTTTAGGAATAGTGTGGGGGAATGTTTTGGTGGAATAAATTTATTTTAGTGATATATTTTAGATAAAGTACACATATTTCTCTTAGGATTCATATAATAACCCCATATAAATATCATATTGATAAAAACTATATGAAAATAAAATGATTGAATTATGTTTATAATATGACTTTTTTATTTAGAAACCAACATTTGGGTTGTTAATGTGTTTTTAAAAATGGATCATTTTACATTTTCATTTTAAATTTTTAACAGTTATGTTAATTTTTTAGAGTAATCTATAAATTCAATGATAAAAATTTGAAATTTTTGAAATCAATATATGATTTCTATTTGTATAAAAAAAATATTAAAAATTTCCATAACATTACTAATAACAATTAATTAAATAACTTTTTTTCTATGATTATCATAAGTAGTACCATGAGGCTCTTGTTATAGGAGTGCTAAATTTTTATATATTATACTTATTATTTATAAAGAATAATTTTTAGTTGAACCAAACCCATTATTCCTTAACATAGGCACATAGTTTGATTTTGAAATTAATGAGATGTAATATTTTTGACCATATAATATATTAAAACATTATATAAAATATATTTAAATTAATTTTTTATATAAAATGAATATAAAAAAATGTTTTTTGTCGGTGTAATAAATTTTATCTGGGATTAGAGGATGCGTAATGTATATAAATTAAATACAGAATTTTATCTCAAAATATTAGATCAACATCTAATTATGAAATTTAAGAATGTATAATCTAATTATAACATTAGTATATTTACATAAGGATTCTTGAATAACAATTTTTCTTAAATAATATGATAACATACCAGAAAATAGGGACCTTTATAACTAAAAAAATAAAACAAATAGTTAAAAAAGTATAAAAGCCAGAAAACTACATTTTCCCCTCTGAAAATAAGGATTAAATCCAACAGAATCTGAATAGACCATGTGAGGTTCTTCAAATCTATTCCATTGTTAGAAAGACCATCATCCAAAGAATTTATTTATCTGTAGACATGAGTAAATATTTAATCAATTGTTTATAAAAATACCAAATAGTTATACAATCTATATGGAAGTCTCCAAATAACATGAATAGAATAGATTCTAATTACTTGAACAGCCATATTAGAGTCACACTCTAACTATAAGTTATTTTGACCATAAAGATTGGAAATATCCAAATACATGATAAAAATAATAATTTCTTCGTAAAATTAAGATAAAACATCACCAAATTTATGTAGACTACAAGAAATATCACTAGAACTTTCCTCAAAAGTATCCCCATACCCTGAAGGACTCATATTACCCATTGACGATCCATCATTATTAAACATAATCTATCCAAAAAAGGGGATTTATAGAGAAAATCCATTATAATAGATGGATGATGAAAATTAACATTAATTCCAAGTCTTCTATGAATAGATAAGTCATTTACAGAATTGTAACAATACAATTTTTTATTACCTGAATCTGTATGATTACCAAAATCATGCCCACAGTAGATGCTTAATAATTGATGGTAATTCCATCATGTTGATACTTGTTCATAAAATACCAAATATTAGCAATCCGTTAAGTTGTTATAGCCTAAAATAACATCAAAATTTGTGGAGATATAGATATATTCATCCCACTTTCCATGATGAAATTGACTGAGTTAGAAGAAAGAAACCAGACTTCAAAAATAAAAAATGTAGCCTTCCATATAGAAGTAGCTGTAACACATGAAATAAATAAATGGTCAAGATATTACCTAAACTGTTGACATAGATCATAGATCAAGCATAAATAAATACCAAAAACCTAAAATTAATTATTACTTGGAATTCTATGATGTTCCACTCTCCAAACCAATGTGAACCAAGTTGGAAAAATAATGCTCCTGTTAAACCTGGTTATGCCTTGATAACCCATGGAATGATTAGTAAGATGATTATAAAAGGAATT
Source organism: Viscum album (assembly GCA_963277665.1). Lineage (NCBI taxonomy): Eukaryota > Viridiplantae > Streptophyta > Magnoliopsida > Santalales > Viscaceae > Viscum > Viscum album. The sequence continues at coordinate 758,863,950 of OY728130.1, read as the reverse complement.
TGATGTGATAATACCATTAAATTTAGGTTCTCATATCCATAGATTACCATGATCATAGAATGGACAATTATGTGAAATATGTTCAATATAAGTAGCAATAGATTCAATGTCACAAAGTTGATCATTAATTGGGATATCAAGATCAAAGTTCATATCATCATGACTGAGATAATCAAGAAGAGGGGGATCATTCCACTTTGTATTCTAGAACACTAAAGATGAATCCTAGGAAACCGACCACATGGCATTAGAATCTATAATAGAAAATGTGTAATTAATAAAGGGTCAGATTATGGAATCAACATATGTAAAATTCTTGGTTCTGAACTTATTAATAAATTTGGCATGCAAGAAATAAATATATTTTGAATTTAAATTGACAAGATTCTAAAAAAAATATTTTAATGATTGATTAAATAAATTTAAGATTTTAATTCAAATACCCCTTTCCTCCAAAGTTTTACAACAAGTAATCCTGGGTACATTGGAAAATTTTCCTTTAATCGTGTACACTCTATATAAAATTATTGATTGAGACATTGTTGAATTTGATAAAAGAAGTAGTTAATTTCTAAACCAAAAAAGAATAAACCAACATAAAAATGATAACATCCTTAAACCAAAAATAATATGGCCTTCAATATAGAAAGTTTTGACCTTTTGGTAAGATAATTGGATTTTAATTTCATGAAATATTTTTGAGAAATAAATAGATTTTTTCCAACCATAAAACAAGGGAAAACCATGATAAGTAAAATGGAAAATACATTCTCTAATACCCAACGCTCTAATAATATCAATTTCCTCAACAATATATATGTTTCTAACAAAATAAGAAAAATATTTCTTCCAACAAACTTGTTGACCCGAAACATATTAATAGTGAAATGGGGATTTATTGATATTTTTTATATTCATCATATCCCATTTTGTAAAAGTAATGAGATCATAAAAATAAATATGGTGAGTAGCATCAGAAGTCCCTCTAGCAGTATTTATATCATTTTACATAACATTACCATCAATAATGGAAATAAATCTACGGTGATAGTCTTCAAAAATGAAAAAAAGGATTACATAAAGTGGTTCACCCTACCTGACCCTTCTATAACAAGAGAATTAACCCCCTAGAGAACCATTAACAAGCACAGAGATATGTGGAGAGGAAAAATGTTCTTGATCCAATAAATTAAAACATCATCAAAACCAAACATACAAAGGATTCTAAAAATGAAATCCTAATACATCATGTCAAAAGACTTTTTAATGTCGAATTTAAGGGAAATGTGTCATCCTTTGATGGTTTTTTTGAGATGTTTAACACATTTAGATACAGTGATAAGAAAATATTGTATGGATCAACCCTTAATGAAATAAAATTTATTATAGGAGATAATTTTACCTGATACGTGATCGAATCAGCTAGTATGAAAATTAGTAATGATCTTATTAAAAGTATTGGTCAAATCAACCATCGTGAACAAGTGAATCCCATTTACATTATCAAATCTTGGAATGTGGGAAAGAAATTTGGTATTCAATCCATGAGGATGGGGACCATCTATAAATAAATATAGAACAAGCCTACAAACATCATCACAAATAATTTACCAATAAGATTGGAAAAAATGCTAAAACCATTAGGACCAGGGGAGCTATCAGATTTGAGACTAAAAATACCTAACTTGATTTCTATTTCGATAGGAGTATCAATGAGCCTTTTTAACCTCTTGCAAAATGAACTTATGGATAAAACCATTAACAGGATCTAAAATGGTATAAGAAAAACTAAAAAGATCCCTGTAATAAGAAGTAATATTAGGTGAGAGATCTTGTCTATTGTCCATAATATGATCCCCATTATTGAGAAGAGATAAAGGATGAGAAAATTTCTTAGATCTCTAGAGGGTGTTTAAAAATTTTGAATTCCTATCTCCATTCCTAATATAGTTAGCTTTTAAATTGGATATTTCTATAGCATCCTTAAAATTTAGAGGATTTTGAGTCTAAGATACCACTCATTTTCATTCAATGTATCCTCAATAAAATTTTTGTGAGTACAATGCTCTTGAAAACAGAGAAGAGAAGTCAGAAGAGATGTAATTTCCTACTTAAGAAATCTAAATTTGTCTTTACTCCATTGCATAAATTTCTTTTTTAGCATCTTTGACATGAAAATCCAGAAAAAAGAAATATTTTTTCAATATATAAAACCCCAGACATTAGAGACAATTTTCCCACATTCTGAGTGTGAAAACCAAGCATTATTAAATCTGAAAGGAAAGGGTACCTTAGAATCCTTTCTAACAAGTTCAACCTTTTTTGGATGGTGATCTAAGTTAATCCTTGATAAAGTCATGCACGAAATTGATTCCCAATTATTAGGAATATGCTCACTAAATAATCCTTATGATTTTTTATATAAACCATACCACTAAGGGAGAATCTATAATAGGTATATTTTGGACCAACAAGATTAACCACCACAAAATCATATTACACAATACAATCCATAAACTCTCTAGAAGATATAGGAGAAGATAAAGGAGCCGTTTTTTCATCAGTATTAAAAATCGAATTAAAATCACAAAGAGAGATTCCAGGACCATCCATATTATTCTTAAGAGAAATTATATCAGACAAAATCATTCTACGATCTAGATATCTATTATAACCAAAGACAAAAGGGAAAAATTCTACATTCTCATAACATTGAAGGACCTGGCAAGTTGTTTAGTAGAGTGAAAAATAATAAAAGGTTCAACTAAAGAGGAATGATCCAAAACACATAAATTCATAACATATGATAAACTATAGAACCAAGAATAAAGAAGCCCAAACTTTTAATATTAGAAATTCATTAAGAGCTAATACACTTAGGTTAATCTAACCTAATAAACACTAGTTTGTGAGTTTGAACATGGATCCTAGGAGACCTGGAAGTAGATTTATTGGAAAGTCCCACTCAATTCTAGAAGATAACCCTTATTTGGAACCTATCTTATGGTTGAAACCCCTCTAATTATAATCTCTAACATTTTACATATTGAATTTTGGATGCCTTCATACCTTCTTTTTGGTAATCACAAAGAGTTGGATCAATCTGTTAATATTCACCCCATTGTTAGTCTTACATTCTGGTCCTTGGTGACCAGAGAGAGTACTATATAGAAGGTCAGTTTCATCAGTTATATCATTCACAAAAATATCCAAATTATCTTTCGTTTGTTTTAGAGCTGCAAAATCATTGTCTTCAAAATTATGAGTTTCATAGTGGACAATATAAACAGTTGTCTTATCATTGTGACAATCCATCAAAATGCATTCCATAGAAGTAATTGATATGTCTCTATTCAATGTTCTTAATTCATGGTTAATAACATAGACATTCTTCTCAAGATGAGTATAAAAATGAATACTCTTTGGAGGTGAGATAATGAGGGAACAGAACCTACTATAGTCATCATTGAGAAATAAAATATGAAAATCCTTCTAAATCAAAATGACCAGATCAGTGAGATCATATGCAATGTCATTGAATAGGGTATAGTCCTCCAACTAATGTTTTATATGGAAAACTATTTCATTAATTTCTAAAGAAACTTTGGAAACCAAAATATGATCACCTAAATTGTTCTCATTAGAAATCAAAAGGGGTACGTAATCATTTTGAGGATGACATGGAGGATGGGCATCCTCTTCCTCTGAAATTCTTGCCTAGGGTTTATCCAAAAATACCCCTGGTAAAGGAGGAAGACACTGCTTCAATCCAAAAATTAGTTTATATACAATATTTTTTTTCAAGAGTCACCCCTTTCCTATTATGGTTGACCTCATTCTAGTTATTTGTTTTAGGTTCCTCTCTAACCTTATTTAAAACTCTAAAAGATTAAATGGAGTGTCCCATAATATTTCAATGGTTAAAAAAGGGAGTTGTACATTCAAACTCAATCTTAACCTCAATTTTATTCTCATTGTAAAATAAAGATATAGAATCAAGATGATTAGATACAAAATTAACATCTACTAGAATTCTAGTGTAAAATAATAGTTCTCCTTCAATCATAAGATAATCCATTTTTATAGGAGTACCAACACAAGAATCAGTATCATTTAGTATATAAGGATCCCAATAAACCCTATTGAGACCATAGAGAAAAATCCAAATATGAGAATTGTATATTTTTTATATTGAAAGGATTTAAATTATGATCCCATTTCAAAATCCTAAAAATACCAGGCTTGAGTTTCAAAGTAGTAGTTTGTCTTTCCCTCTGAAGATCATCATCATTCTGAAAACCAATATGAATATTTTTTCTATATTATAGTTAAATTAGATTAAAAATAAAATTTTAGTCAATATAGACTTTAATGATCTATAACATATCTATTGTTTCCTTCCATAAATACTTTTTTGTAACATTATGAGATTTTAAAAGAGAACTATGTTCAATATCATATACCACACATAATAGAAATCATAAAAGAACTATAGAATATATTTATTTTAGAACCATTAGAGCATAGTCATTGAATTGGATGATATGAAGAGAAGTAACCAAATAATTATATATACATCCAAATCCAAAAAAATAAATATGTATTTATTAATTCAAACGAATCAAGCATTCAATTTTTGTAAAATCATTTTATTTTTCAAGATATGTTATCATCTTAAATTGATTTTATTCAATTTTATGAGAGAACATTTTATAATTTTTTATTTTTTAGAATTTTTATTTGGTGATAAATTGTATCATTTTTTAAATAATTATATAAAAATTTCCTTTTTATAAATTGTTGTGATTTTTTGAGAAATATTTAATATCTAGTGAATAGTGGAAAATATTAATATTTATAGAAAATTTATTATTTTTAGTGAATTTTAAAAAAAGATATCTTATATTATAAAATTATTTTAAAGTAAAATTAAATCTATTGAACATTTTATAATCGAATTATGTTCATTCCAATCAATTTTATTGTTTAGTTTTTTATGAAACTATTATTATACTTGAAAAAAAAGACCTTTTCAGATGAATAAAAAAACCAAATTTTATTGTGTTTTTCTCATAAATTAATTTATACCAGAAATAAAAAATAAATCATTAAAACATGATTCTATGTTATTAATTATGATTTCCATATACGGTAAATAGACCCCTTTTATATTTTGTCAATATAAATAATAACTATATTAAACATTTGTCATCTCTACTAGGGTAAAAGGGGTTCAAACAATTGGATAAGGATATACAATTTCACTGACACATTCCTTTATCCAATATGATGAATGGATTTAATCCATTTTCATCTATCTGTTGAATATATTTCCACTTGATTATATTGTCTTTGGATTATAGCCTTTTAAATTATTTGAAGAAAGAATAAATAAAAAATATCACTCTCTTGAATTCAATGTCTCTAAATTTTTTATATAAGGATAAGAAGGGGATAATTTATATTGTAATTTTTTTTAAATATGGTTTTTTATAATAATAATATATTTTTAATTTTAATTGAATGAATAATTACCTTAAATGCTTATAAAATTCCACCATAGTATTTTATCAATTAATAAAAAATAAATTCAAATGATTTTAAAAATTTAAAAATTAATATCATATGGATGAGTTATAGAGATACACTAATTGTTTAGATAAATATAGAATATTAGAGATGTTTGAAAGGTTTATATTATAAATTCATGTATTCCATGATGTTTTCAATATAAAAGTAAATCAATATATATAAAAAAATAAATTAATGATATTATATAATAATAACTAATTAATTAATTGATTTAAAATTACTATAAAACAATATTTGGATAATTTAATTGTACATGGCCAAAAATATCAAACTTGCTCCATTTAAGAGTCACTTGTCTTATTATGGTGTCATTCATTACTGTTAAAGAGTTCAAAACATTGGGTTTTAATTAATTGTCAAAAGGGTTATTTGGGGATTAAAACAAAGAGATAAATGTGATAAAACATCCAATACTTATCCAAATATTATTTAATGAGTGTACTTATATTCATAATCATATTATCTTTAAATTTTATCAATTTTGAGCCATTTGAATAATAAAATTAATTCATATTAATTCTATACATTATGAAATTTTAAAAATTAAGTTCCCTCACAAACAATAAGAAACTCATTCTCATATTATATCCTCAATTAAAGATCCATATAATTCATAGAATACCTAGAATAGTACCTTCAAATATTACTTCCAAAATTCATAGATATTTCCTTAATTTCATAAGGTGTAAGACAAAACAGGATTCATAACGAATAGGTATAACATATTACAGAGCATTTTGATGTTTATTTCTACTTATAAATCACTCAAATTCTTGGTATCAACTGTAAAAAACTTATTACTTCATTATAATTAATATGATAAATTCTTATTATGATAATGTAACTACCATTATTCCCCTTATTTACTTAGATTGGAAAAAGATAATGTCTGTTGTGCAATCAAGTGGACTACCATCTCCATGAAATGATGTAATTCATTTTTTATTTTCATTTTACATGGATTATAATATGGATGTATTTAATGAACATATATTTAAAAAATTATAAAAAAATAATTCAATAATGGTGAATTTTATTTTACTTTCTTTTATTTCATCCATTTAAAAGTGAAAACAACGTGTATGCATACGTATGGTTGGTCATCTCTATGAATCATGTAATTCATTTATCTATATTGATATTTTATGGATGTATTGATATATTTAAATAAATAATATATATTATATTTAAATTATTTTTAACATTCTTAAGATCATTTAACCAAATTTAATGTACAAGAACTAGAGCTACCAAACTGAAATCCTCATGAAAAATGAAAGAGTTACCTCCCTAAATGAATATTTTAAAAATGAATTGTAAATTAATGGGTGTTGAAATATTATTACTCTATAATATATTATTTTATAAGCATTTAAAAGAATATTTAATTTAATTATAATTTATTTTAATTTATTTTATACGATTTTAAATCACTATTGAAGTTATTGGAACTTGAGGTAACGGTTTATCTCTTAGATTATCTTATTTGGAATATAGTTTATGTTTTGAACATAAAATTCATTATGATTTGTATATACTAACATCATACCAAGTTATATCATGAATATCCTTAGGATAATTTTATTTAAATTGTGATTAAAAATTATTCTTTCATGCGTCATGTGATTTAAAATTTCCCAAGGTAGAATGAGATTTATGTTAGAATCTCATTTTCCATTGGGACTGTTTAAGATTATGTTTTAGATGATGGAATTATATATTCTATATCAAAATAATACCCTGAATTTTCTTCTACCATATTTATTTTAGGATAATTCATGGTTTATATTAGTACTCCTCAATTTAATTACTACAAATATTGAAAATATATTTGTAATTAAAAACGTCATTATTTCTCTCTTCAATCAAAATTTATTTTTCTTCTATATAAATGTTCTCATAAATGTTTTTAAATTTTTTTTTTCTAATATCAAATTTTTTTTAATTCCATTATAACCATGTTTTAATTTTTATACAATGGTTTTAATGGAATATTCTTTTCATTTTCTGAATAATTTTCTTCTAAGATTCTAAAAAAATGGGAAAGGAATGTTTTTTTAAATCCACTGCATGAACTAAATTTCATATTATAATGAATTATCAATTACATAATGATTAATTTAAAACTTTATATAGATATATTCAAATAAAATCATTACTATTAAATTTTAGAATTATTTATATTTTAAATAATAATTTCCAAAATGAAATTGATATTTTCTTCAAGAAGTATATTAATTTATATTTCAAATGAATTTTCATTCATCCATACAACGTTATCTTTTTTTAAACAATCACTTTTAAGGGGAAAGTGGGAATCCCGAAAACTAAATAGTTTCAATACATATGGATACGACAAATATATGAAAGAAAAGAGTGAGTTTCTTAGAATAATTTTCCCTAAAAATCCTAGGGAATATCATTTACCTTAGTGTTGGGAAAATGTTTAAAGAATCCCTCATATAGTAGTGCCATGTTGTGCCAATATTTATTGTATTTCTCCTTTCTAATCCTCCCTGTGTTGAAGCCTCTAAGAAGAATGTGAGCCTGATTATCTTCCCACTCGCCTTGCTCCTTTTTTGTGGCCACATGAATCGATCTCATCTTCTTCAATGCCTTAATATCCAAAGCATCCCCAACTATTCTTTAATTTGGCTGCATGAGTAGATCCATATGTTCCTTCACTATTTCCATCTAGCATTTGGAATCAACTATGGAACCTGCTTCGTGCTGCTGCCCATGACCAATCAACTCCACACCACCTGTAGAAGAAGCTTGAGAAGCAGCCTCACATCCTACCATTACCAGGTCCTTGGAGATGGTGGCTACCTCTTGTTGACCATCATCTTTGGACATAATCAGGGTTGAGCTGCCAAACTTTGTATAGGACTTCAGGTATAACTTCCAATTCATAGGGTCCTGAAGATTCAGTAAAGGGAAAGAAGATACTCCCAAAAGTTTTGGTAAAAATGAATGATGCATGTTAGATTGAAAAAATTGGAAGAAAAGTTAAGAAATTAGGTTTGGAAGAGGAACCAATCATGTTCACATACTGATTACCAAGAATGGTTCGCAAAAGGTATAAATTGTGAACCATCGGAATTTAGAAGGCTTATAACACGCTAGCCTGCAAGGCATTGTCTAGAGAATGAAGAAATTCACGGTTAATATCCACCCATGAACCAAAGCATCCATGATCGTTTTTCACTAGAAAAAATATGATGGATGTATGCCCTATGTACCATATGCGTGAATGATGTGGTTCTCTTATGGAGGGATTTCATCGGCGTACTTCACATCTACAAACCCTAGATTGACTGAGTCTTTTGTGGGTCAGGTTTCCTCCATGGGCTTCAGAATAAGGTGTTTCACGTACTGTATATACATCTTCCTTGATGCTCTATAAAAGGAGAACATTATAGGAAGAAATGGAGAGGAAAAATAGAAGGAAGGAAGGTAATAGAGAGAGCTCTCAGATGGGAGAAAAGGGTATGAATAATATTAAGGGTGCCGAAGAAATATCTCTTAAACCAAAAGCAGTTCCTAGGAAACCATCCTGCATCCCCAATAGTTTTTGGATACCATCCCGTGAACAATAAGTAGTTCATGGAACCCATTTTGCGAACCATATGTAGAAAGGAGTTTGTGAAGGTCTTCCCTGCAAACCGTATTTGGAAGAATCTCTGTAGCTAATCTGGGAACCAATTAAAAAATATATAATAAAAAAGTTCACAGATTCCCATATGTGAAAAATGGTTCGAAGATTCCCATATCTGGCTATGTGGAAAACAGTATGTGGAATGATCCTCCATGTACCATCATATGGGGCCAACATCTCTAAGTACTTTCGTATGTGGAAGACTTCTCTACGTACCATGCTAAGCGTCTAGCTACTATGCGGCCAGGTCTATGCGGAAAATAGTTCTTTCCCACTGATCCATACCGTGGGGGTTGTGCACCCTCACCCCCACTCAAGATCAGTGTCGGGTAGTGGTCATGGCCTTCCAGGAATGTCCCTTCACTACCGTCATTGACCCCAATGAAAAATGGAGGGTCTCACCGAGACCTTTTCATGATGGGTTGATGAAATTTTCTATTGTGCCCTTCTACCACCAAAACATATGTCCCATAAATACCATTAGAATATACATTATTCATGCACCTCCTAAGAAGACTTATCACCTGCCTCCTAATCCAGGTTGACCAAGAACTCCATGGAAAATCACAGCCTGGGAGTTTCTTAAATGCCTATATACATCCATTCAATTCATAAAACTTTAAGCCTATAGTGACTATGGATCCTCATAAACATCCATGGCTTTCAGAAGCAGAGTCTAGTGTCCTGCAGACACATTTGTTTGACTGTTCACATCATGCCCCAGTGGCTCTTCATTTGAATCCTATAAGACATCAGTCAATCAAATGAAAATTCATCCTCAGGAGCATCTTTTCCTACTTCTATATGCCTCAATGGATTCCATGCCCCATATCATTTCTCTTGATCTGAGAAACCCTAAAGTCACAATTTACACATTTTTCCCTCTTATGTTCAAGGCATGTCAGAACATCCTGGCATGATTATCCACATGACGTTAAACTGTTCGGTAATATAAATATTTGCAAGGTGTTAAAATATGATTCCATCATCCAAGATATATGACTTTAAACTATAGTATATTGGGTGCTTTCAAATATTTATAAACATCCTCGACCATCAGAAAATAAAGGACAGTGTCCTGAGGAAACCTCTGCTTGGCTATGCACATCATTCCCAAGTGGCTCTACATATGTTTCCCGCAAAAATGGCATGTCCATGAGAGGTAAATTTATCCTTAGGAGAGTCCTTTCTTACCTTTTAACACCTCAATGGCTTCAATGCCTCATATCACTTATCCTAGTCCAAGATCCTCTAGAATCATGGTTTCCATGTTCCTTCCCTCTCATCCTTGAGGCATGTTAGAACATCCCAACAGGATTAGTCTCTAGTTAATCATTGTCCAAGCTATATGACATTAAACTTTAGTTTACCTCACATGATACTCTAGAGCCCTACCACTGAGGTAAGTCCCTAATCTTCCAAGCTAGGTCCATGTGACCTCTAATTCCATTTCAAATGGAAAGGTTCATCGCTCTACAACCTCTCCCACATTCACCCCGACCTCTTCCGCCATGGGCTCTCCCTCCCCCACCAGCAGGGGTGGAGGCATGTTCATTGTCGAATCTTTTACATCCTCTTGTTTCTACCACTAAGCAGTACTCATGTGGGCTTAGGGGTTTATAAAGATTAAAACATGCACACATTTTGAACTATGAGAACTCTGATCAATGTCAAGAATAAGATACATTGGACGCCTACCAGAAGGCCCGAGATCAAAAGGGGTGCACATCCATAAAGGGTCCACACAACCATGCCTCCTCAAATGGGAAACTTCCTTGTGTAAACCCCATAAATTCTAAACTATGAGAACTCTGATTCCTGATCGGAATAGGATATGTAGGATGCCTACTAGAAGGATCGATCTCAAAAGGGTACCCATCCCAAGAGGGTCAACCCAATCATATCTATCAAATGGGCAGCTTCTATGTGTAAGCCCCTCACATTCCGAACAATGTGGGTTCTGATTCCTCTCTTGAGGATACATAGGAATCCCTCCTTTTGAGCCCAATCCTAACATCAAGTCACCTTCCATCCACCCTAGATGATGATAAACTCTAGAGTGACTTAAAATATGGCTAAGTCAGTGTCACCTCTATGTCATAAAACATATGCATGATCATGACGATCTTGAAATCCCGGGGTAGCTCATGGACAAACTCTTTGGAAATGAGCCAAGGATTCATGAACATATGAACCCAACTTAAATATATATGATAGTCCTTGAATAGGCAACAGTCCTCCCCCAGAAGGGTGCAGTGAGCCTCACCTCCAATCCGCTCGACTACTGGAGTCCCCAAGTGTCGTTGGCCAAATTGTCATCCAACGACCACCTGACTTTGGAAAGCATGTCCATGAATCATGGATACTAGGGTTATTGGGAATTCTTGGATCCATGAATAAACCCATTAGAGACCATCCGATGAAGTTATGTATAAGAAGGATTTATTTTATGGGCTCTTGACGCCCACGTAATAACCCACTGGGACCAACAGTTCCCCACAGGGTTAATTCAACCTTTATTAAAGGATAATGATGTTGAACAGGTCGAAACCTAGGAATGGTAAATTTGACAAGAGATCATCCCTATAAAAAAGGGACGGGTGATGATTCTATTCATTCCATTTCCGCAACCCCTATTCACACACTACCTCATAGGTGAAACACCATTTCAAGAATATCTTTCCATAGGAGGGCTGGGGAGTTTGGAGTAATCTATCTTTCATCATGCCCTCTGATAGTTCAAAATGGATCCTTCAGAATCCTTTATTTTGTTCTTGTTATTCCGCATAGAGGATCTAAGGTAGTCATCCACTATACCATCCCTCTTATTTCTCTAGATAGTTTATAATTATGATGAAAATATTTTAATCAAACCAATTTTTTCCATGGGTTACTATATGATAACATGTTGAAATGTTTCGGACACCCTTTTCCTTTTAATGGGTTATGATATATGATAAATTACTTATGATCTTAAAGAACACATACGAAGGGATTATTATTATTATATTATGTGTGGGGATGAAATTATGAATCCCTAAAATTCATTTAGTAAATATGGATATCCCATTAGATAATAAAGTCTAAAATGAGAGTGAACACAGTTTAGTAAGGAACTATTTCCACTATAATTGTCCTGGGAGTGAACCTTGCATAAAATTACAGAATGGGTAGTGCAACCAATCCACTATAATTTTCCATGAAGTAATACTGATATTCTAATGAACATATTTTATATTCTTTTCTTAATTCAAAAAATTTATTTTTTATTCCAGTGTTGTTTTCTCAAGGCTTATGTTCCTTTACCCCTTTATGAATCATGTCTTTTAAACTGCCATTAATTACTGTATAACTCATTTTTATTATCTATGAATTCTTGGTTATGATTTTAGATGGTTAATATATTGTTATCAAACACATTTTTTCTGGGGTTGTTTTTAAAATATCATTGATATCTCCCTTGTATACCCTTATAGATAATTTCATGTTACCATTTATTATGCTTTCTTTTCCTCGGGATATAATGAAAAGATTTATATATGATATTCTTAAAAGGTTGATATTTTTAAATAACTAAGTGGGAGATGTTGTAGATATTTTATAAACCTTTATTTGTGTCCAAATTTCCATAGACTCTAAAACACCATGGTTCTAAAATGGTTTCATTATTATGTATTGAATATTCATATAATAAAATGTGATATATGTAAATGAAATTTATATGTCATTTATCGAGTATCAGAGTATAGTTTATTTAATATTTAGAACCATTGATTAAAAAATATTAGTGAAAATTATGGATATAAACCTAAGTATAGAATAACATCCTAATGTTTTGGTATGATAGACAATATGGGTTTTTCCTATAAATGTATCCCTATTTGGATATTACAAGTGGACATGATTTTATAAAAGATAAATCTAGTGGTAGTAACACTAAAAAGAGATAATTGAGTGAATCTCCACAATCATTATGGTGCTTGGTGTGTGTTCCTTTATAACACTCCAACTTTGACACTACCAGGGGATATGTATTGGTAAATTCACAATTTCTTTATAAGCCATAATAAAGTTGTTCAAGGGATTATAACCAAGGATGAACTTGTTTAAGCCCAATGGTTTATGATTTAGATGTCGTATGAATGATTTTACATCATTATATGATCTTTGAATGTGAATATTATTTCTTAAACTATTCTTATTTATTTTATTCAGTGGTTTTAACCTAGAAGATTCATGTTTACAATGTGTATATATTATAATGGAATTATTTTCCAAATGAGAAATCATATAAAACATGGGATGAAAGGAAAAAAACTGGGATTATGCCTAATTTTATATCTCATTATATAATTAACAACTTAAAAATATGTGATTTTTCTAACACACTTTATAAAATTAAAATGGATTTTTAGGAATACCATAGTGGAATGAAGATTTATCTTCATATATGTTATGTATGTGGGGAGATGAATTCAGTGAAATGTGTCACTGGAATGAGAAGATGTTATATTTGTGGAAAATAAGGTCATAGGGAAAGTAATTTCCAAATAAAAATAATGAGTGTGATATAGGGATATGAAGTTCATCTTAAGGTATAATGTAACATTTAATTTATTTTGTTTAGGGAATATGTGCTTTATCTAAGATAATTCATTTTTTCAAGAGTAAACACTTAAACTAAGGAAGGAACTATGTTATACCAATCATTGAATTGCATGAATTTAAGTGTTTATTAGATTCTATAATAATATTGTAGAAATTTTATAGAAATTATATATTGTATATATGAATCATGAATCATATCAGGATAGTTCTGCAGTAGTTTTTATTTATGTTTTTAAAAAAATCAATGGTACAAATAACCATGAAAAATAATTTAATGGTTAAGTGATAAAGTTCAGTTATGATTAAAGGATGATTAAAACTAATGAAGTAAATGGGGTAGTTTTTTATTTGTTACAAAAATTAATTTGGTCCTATTTGATGATGTTTATTACATTTTTGGATTTATGGAATATATTCAATTATTTGTGATGTCATTTGAGGAATAAGTATTTATTAATATTATAATGAAAATATTTTTTCATGAAGGGTTAAATTTGGAGTAATGGTTACCCTTATAGTTTTATATGTTTTAGGGAGATCATATATTCAAAGACACGTATACCCATTTTATTGTTTTACATGATGGGATTTTGAGGTGATTTGAAACATTTAATGTGTCTTAGGAAGAATAGTCTATTTATGTTTAATTAACCCCTTATGTTCATATATGATTTGATGTTAAGTTAATTGTGGTCTATTATGTAGATGGATATATAATCTTGATGACTAGAAAGTTATTTACTAAAAATGATATATATTCCATGATATTTATAGTCAAACTAAGTATTTCCTATCATGTGGTTATTTAAATATGATTAATAAAATTTTAGAAAATTTCACAGTACTGTAATATTATATAGTGATTTATAATGGTAATTATTGATTTTTTGTGTGATAATTTATTGGTATGGGTTAAATATAACCTTTTTGTTTACTATGTGTTATAACATGAATGATTACTTGAGAAGAGTAAAATTAAATTTTTGGGACGTAAGTTGAAGGTATTAGATCAACTTTGATGTTAAAATATTATTTATTATTGAGGTTATTGATGTAATTCGAGACGTATGGTTACTTATGGAATGATCTATTTTTAAAAAATTGATATTATTATGGATATGTAGGAGATAAATTTATTATTTATTCGTATGAATGTTTATATTTGACATTTATTATATTAACATGTGATAATATTTTTTGTTTTGATTAATGTTTAAATATAAAAGGAATATCTTGTCATCCATTTTTTGGATCATGTGATTTGTTATAAGTTGATTTTATAGATTTACTACTGAAAAATAATCATAATTCATCTTAAATACTCTTCATTTGTAGTATACAATAAGATAAAATTGGAATATTATTATAATACATAACTAAAGGATAAAATTTCATTTACAAATTTAAAGGAAATAATATATGAATATTTTCATTAGGTCTTAGTATATATAGTTAGGAATGACTCAACTCTAGTAAAATTATCTTGAAATAATAATATTATTATCCTTTTATAATAATTTACATTTAATCTACAGTATTTTCACTACTCATTGATTTATGGTTTTTTGCTGGTTAACATTCTCATGGACTTATTTCCTTCCCCTAAAAATCATTATTCGGATATCAATTCTTCCTCAATACACATAATTTCACATACAAATAATGTGTTCCTATTTTGAAAACAATGTATTTTTTTATTTCATAATACAATTTTATATCCCTTTTCCTCATTTTAATAAGTTGTTTTATTAACCCTTTTTATGATGTGGTAATTCAAAATTGGTATATTAAAATGTTAAACCCTTTTTTACCAACACCAATTTCAAATTACAATGATTATATTTAACAATGTTTGGAGAATGTTACACCATGTTATTTAAAAACACTAAGTTTGATAGAATATACAATTGTAATAATAAGATTAAACAAATAACATAATATTATTATTTTATTTATATTATAACACAACCATTGAATTGGATGTTATATTTAAATGTAAAATAATTATGAAATATATATATATAATCACTAATAAATTAATATTTTTTGATAAATTCGTAGAAAATAATAACCACATTTTAATAAAATCATTTTATTCTATAAAATTAGTTTTCTTTAAAAATGGGTTTTACTTAATTCTGTGAGTTAATGTTAGAAATATTTTGATAATATCTTAGAAATTATATTAGAAAAAAATTATATTTTTTTGAATCAACATATCAAAATTATCTTAAAGGGATTTTTTTTTATTTTTCAGAAAGGATATATTTTCTGGCGAATAGCAAAAAATACTAATTTTTTTTGAAAACGTTATTTTCATTTCAATAATATAAGAATGACCATTTTTAAAAAACTTATTTTAATGACACATTTGATAAATTATATTTTTAATAATCCAACTATTTGTATTTGAATCAATTTTATGGTTCAATTTTTAATAAAAACATATTAATATTGGAAGAAGATAATGTTTTGAAAATTGTTTTATCTTAGTTTTGGGTTTCTATCATAAATTAATTTATTCAAAATTAATAAATTCAATATTGAAAAATGGATGAAATATTAGGAATTTTGAGTTCAAATTTTCTAAATATGAATATTTTATTTTTTTCAATGTGAATAGTAACCATGGAAAGTTCATGACCCCTCGTTATGGGTAAATCAGGCCAAATAGGGTTAAAACTATGGGATATGGCATTAAAAAAATTAAAACCTATATTCATCATATTTTATCAATTTATTATTTCCATTTACATAAATTTTTCAAATATATATCCACTTTGTTTTATTTTTTTTGAATTATGACCTTTATAATATTTTATAAAAAGAAAAAATATTAAATGTCACTCTTTTGACTAGTATATCTCTAAAATTATCATATAGGGAAAAAGGATATTATGATTTATTATAATTTTTTATTTTAAATATGAATTAATTATTTTCTTCATGTGTATTTATTTTTAATTTATAGTGATTGAATAATTACCCTAAATGCTTACACAATGTCGACACAATATTTAATTAATTAATAGAAAACAATAAATGATTTTTTAAAAATTGAAAATAAAATAATATCGATGAATTATTGTGAAAAAATCATTAATTCTATAAATATAAAATATTAGATATTTTTTAATGTTTTATATTAAAATTTTATTTTTTTCATGATGTTTTTTAGGTCAATGTAAATGAGTATTTCCAAAAATATAATTAATGATATTTCATAATAAAAAATATTTTATTAATTTTTTTAAAAATAAAAAAATCATATATTAATTTAAATTTACTATATAGAGTTTAAAATATTATCCATTTTCTATTTTGGGTCACTTTTGTTTATATTGAATCATTATTGACCCTTAAAGAGTTGAAAACATTGAATTTCTGGTTTTTGTCAAAAGTGTTAATGGCAAGGTTAAAAAAAAGAGATAAGTTTGAAAACATAAAAAAATCCTCAAGTTTATTTAGATGATATTATTTCAAACCATATTAGTAAAAGTATCTAAATATATATACTTTGGTCAATTTTATCATAAAAAAATAATTTATATAATTAAATAAATTAAGATATTCCATGGATGTCATTCCCCCTAAATAATATGACACCCCCTATCCTCTTATCTCCATAGATCATGTTCCATTTTCCAATGCCAATTTATAAAATAATTCCTTCTTATTTTCTAACCCATTTTCTAGTGCTTCTTTTCTTTCAAAAAAACAACCCTTCAATGGGTAATTTTTGAGCCAAAATATGACTCAAAATGAAGGAGTATGACAACAGACTAATCATTTTCAAGTTTATTTTTTCATATGAATCTTTTAAATACATGGAATACCAATATAAATATAATTAATATTGTATATTCTCTATTCCAAATTTTTATTACATTAATGGAAACCCCCTACCACATTGTTCTCATCCATCGGGAAATGATAACACTGCTCAAGTGTACTTGGGGACAACCATCTCCACGAAGTGGTGTGATTCATTTTCCATTTTCATATTACATGTATTGTAATAAGAATATATATAATGAATATATAAGATAAATATTATATATTAATGATTTTTTAATGATGAAATATTATTTACCAATCTTTCATTCTATCTATCGAAAAGGGAAAACAACATTCATGTGTTTGTACGGCCTACCATCTCATTGAATGGTATAATTCATTTTTCTCTATCCATATTTATTGCATGAATCTAAAACAATAGATATAGATATAATTTATATATATGATATTTATATTTTTATTACCATTTTTTATATTATGGAATGATTGTCAAAGTATAATGAACAAAACAACTGAATAGAAATTCTCATGAAAAATGAAGCAGTTACCTCACAAAAGTGACCATTTAAATATGGAATTATTAAAAAATTGGAATTGAAACAGTATTAGTATATAATATATGATATTTTAATTATGTAAATTATAATGTTATATATTTATAATAAATTTAAATTAATCATATTGGAGGATAAATATATTTCAGATAATGTGAAACACAGGGAAAGGGTTTATCATTTCAAATTGTCTTCTTTGGAAAATATGTTATGTTATGAACCAATCATCCTTTTTTCATTGTATATATATCATTTTTTTTATTATTTATAATGGATCTCATTATGATAATTACATTTAATGTTTCATTTTAGGTTATTCTATCATGGATCATATGATTAAAAAGTTACCAAAGCGGTAATATATTTATGTTACAATCACATTATTTTTTAGTTGTTAATGATTATGATTCTAATGATGGAATAATATGACATATATCTCAATAATACATTTAAATCTCTTCTAATTTATTTTTTCTGGATGTTACATATTTTATTTAATTTTCTACTCATTATGTACTCACGATACCAAAATATTTTTTTGAAAGAAAAAATAACTCTATTCCTCTTTTTGGTCCAAAATAATTTTTTTTTCAGAAGCATGTTTGTAAAAAAATAATTATTGATTTTAAAAATAACAAATGGTTATTTAAATTTATTTTTAAGAATTATTGATTTTTAAAAAATGGTAGAAATTTTATATTCTTTTTATTTTTTGAATGAGGTGATTTTTAATTTTTATTGAAAATGTGAAATGAATATTTGTTTTAAAAAATAGAACACGAATGAAATTTCTTACCTTCATTAACCCCCAATTCCTTAAATCATCCATTACATTATTTAAATGTTATTTTTTAAAAAAAGTCTATAAAATTTAGTAAATATTTATGTTTTAATGAATTTATTTCAATATAAAAAGGGTTATTTTCTAAAGAAACATATCTTATGATATTTTAAAGGAATTTTCATCAAAGAGGAAATCCTTTTATGTTAGTTATGATTTATTGTGGATATGATCTAAGGATACAATCCTTATTAAATTTTTATATGTTTTATGATTATGAATACAAGAAATTTCTGATAATAGTTTGTTCTTCATAGGTTATCCTATGATGAAATGTTCAAATGTTTATGAATATATTTTATTAGACATGGTATTTAACATTCAAATAATGATTTATGATATTATGACATAAATATGAATTTATTATGATTATGTGAAAGGTGAGATCAAAATTATATATATCTCTATTTCATTGGGAAAATATGGATGTCTCATCACATATCTAGGACTAGAATGGGGAGTGAACCCCATTCAGTTATATAATTTTCCATGATGATAATTTTGGGATTGACCCTGTTCTAATATGTTTGAATAGGGAGTGAACCCAATCCACTATGATAGTCATGAATTTAATCCTTTTATATTATAAAAATTATTTTATTTGGTTATTTTTATTCTATAAATATATGTTTTCTTCTAATGTTATTTTATAATGGCTAATGTTCATTAATCCCTTTATTATTAATGTCTAATGAAATGCCAACATTTATTTCATAACTCATTGTTATGATATAATAATTATTGTTTTTGATTTTCAATTTTTATTCTCATGATCTCATGTCCATTATTATCATGTTATATTTAAACTATCATTGATATATTCTTTTTTACCCTTCTATGCATCTGATCTGAAAATTCATCATGATTTATTTTCCCTATGATATAAAGAAATTTTTGCGAATTATGTCTTTAAAAGGGGTGATAGTTATGATGAAATATGTTAGAGACTAGGATTACATTTAATAAGCTAGTTATTTATAAATCAATGCTTCCAAATTCACTAAACCATTCTAATTATGGAATGGATAGTAATGTTATTTATTTAAAATTCATCTAATAAGATATGAAAATAATATGTGAAATTTATGGTTCATTATATTTGTAGCCTACAAAAGGTTTTCACGACTAGTTTATTAATACCTACTGTATGATGTATAAAATATTTTACTTCATATGACACTTTTGAATATCCTATAATGAGGTTATGATGTTACCAATCTGAACCAAAACTACCAATTATTTTGACCATATGGAATAATGATAATGATTTTATGGATTTTGTGGGTTTTGAAATTAGAGAATATTATGGGATAGATTTTATAACATTGTCTTTCAAAATAAATTCATATTAAGATAATCCTATTATGAGATTTTTAATCATTATAAAATTTCAAGAATAATATGATAATGATAAGGAATTAGACACAATAATTTCATCCTAATTATATTTCAAAATATATTTAATTAATAAGTGGATTATACCAAGAGAAGAAAGACGTAAAAATCAATATTATTTGAAAATTGATGGTCAAGTACTGGAATAATGAGGACAACTCCAAGTGAGAATATATATAATGAAAGAAAACCTATGATTAACATGAGGTGACTTTTAGTGGTTATACATGATGTGATCTAAGATAAAATTTTCTTTATTTTCCATTTATTTGTATGATTTCATGTATTATATAAATATTAGATTAATATAGTTAACATGTGATTTGGATTTATTCTATTTAATCAGGATTTATTTACTGATTTTTAAATTTAATTTTACATTTTAATCATCATACAAAATGATTTCATTACATTATATCATGTATATAATTAAATTTTAAGGATGTTATATTAATTATGAAAGTTAAATAGTACAATATATATTTCAAAAAAATTCTATGGGGAAAATATTACCAATAATAGTTTGATGACATTTTTCTCATAGAGTGAAGAATAAATCAATGTAAACTAAGTATTAAATGAAACCATATGGTGACCTGTGTTTTCTTTAAGGATATATCTTATGAATTTATTCAACATTTAGTATTGTGGTTGAAAATTTTTACTATTTTATTCATAAGTTATTTATTGATCTAGGTTTTCTGCTTTAATAATATAATCATTGCTTTTAATAGAATCACATTAATACGGTTAAAGTCCCTTTGCTACTCAAATAATTTCCAAATATTTTTTTATTCATTTATTTATTACATATCACAATGTAGATTGACACATAATAAAAATATTAGTATTAAAATACATAATAAAAATCAAAGAAAATATATGCTAACCACAAACACCTATCACAAAATATTCAACTCATTTTTTACAATTAATATATTTTTCTCTTAAACAAATAAATATGCTAATCCCACCAGTAAACAATTAAATTTTCATATATAGAATCTTTACATTTTATAGATATATATGGTGATAATATTTTCTTTAATAAAATGGAAAATGTGTTCTAAATTTAAACATTAATTTATTATATATAGGGTGTAAATGGTTTGCATTGACACTCCATATAGGTTTTTGGGTGTTTTCATTGATACTTTATAGTAGGTGACCAACATTATAAATTTTAAAATAAACTATATTCAAGATATTTTTCCAATATATTTTTAAAATCTTGAAAATTTAATATTTATAACCTACTAACTCAAGTACTATGGAAATAAGTGTCGAATCAATGCGAATTATTAATGATTTTTCATAAAAAAATCAAATAAATATAACCAAAAAAAACCTAAAACTAAAAGTAAAACATTAAAGGGTGATGATGAGGGTGAAAGGGAATGATGCATGGGGTAGTGACAATAATTATGGATAGATAGAGAAAAATTTAGAATTTGAGTTATGGGAACTAGACCAGAATAGATCGATGGAAATTTCATTACTCTTGAATGGAAACAATCACAAAGGTAATGAGGTTATTTTATAGAGGAACGATTTATCTATCAGTCATTATATAAATCACCCTAGTCATTAATATATATTGGGAACATTGATTTCTAACCAAACCCAATATAGTGATGTTTCCTCATACATAATATCTTACCACAACCTTTTCTAGATTAGTACCATAGATATAGTCTTCAAAGAAACAAGATAATATTCCCATCACCTTTCTATGCATGGGGTAGATTGAAAAAATGATCATGAGGAAGCATAAAATAGATCATTGGATGGAACAAATAAACCCTCTATGACTAGTCCAATTATAAGAATAAAATAAGTACATACAGTTCAACCCATCTGATCCAACCACCAAAAAAATAGATATTCATAATATATAAAACAGAAAATATATAATTCTATAAAAAATCTAAGTACAGATAGACAATGAATAACAATAGGGACAAGAATCCCTAGAGGTCTGATCAACATCTTCCTCTAACTAAATCTATAAAATCCTGTTGTTCACAATATGATCACTTCTCGATCTTCATCCCATTTCTCACTACCATGGTGAATTTAATAGTGGAATAATAATCCTAGGACCATATTGTTAAAAATTAGATTCACAGATCCCTACCCCCTCTTCTTGTGTTAAATGAAAAATTCCCCACACCACTAGATTATTCATCCTATCATCCAAGTGTAATTCCCTAATATACCCATCAAAAGATTCTAGTGTAATTACTAGAGTGTGTATAAATATTTCCACAAAAAAACTCACTCCACATATGAGGTTTGCATAAACTTGATGGATCTCCATCTCTCACCATAATTCTATCAGTTTCTATACCCTTTCACCAAAAAATTAATTAAAAGCTACATATTATGATAACTAAATTATTATACATATTTAAATATATATATATATACATATATAACATAAATATAAATATAATCTAATAACAATATAACTACTTAATAAATATATATGTCTACATATATTTATTAATATATATATATATATATATAGTTAAATATATATATATATATAATAGGGGTTCAATATCGATAGGACATGGTCGGGTGGCTCGGCATAGCTTTAGGAGAAACCCATAAGGTAGAAGTCAGTTCAATGACTGACGGTGTAGGCAACTCGTCCTTAAAATGTAGAGAACATTGATGAATTCCACTAATGAGTTCATTTCAATAGATTATTTCGATAGTGGATGTTTGATGTATGTTTTTCAACTTCAGGATTGACATAGTTGGATTGGGGTGGTTTAGGATCACGTATGTTCCTTCTATGTAATTGATTTTCAACTTTCCTCATCACCCGATTTAGAATTCTATTTCTCTAACATCATCAATTTTGGGTCATATTTCTTCATGATCTAGGTGTTTCAATGTGTATTTGGTTATTTTGGTGGCTTGAATTCATCGGTGGTGGTTCATCTCATCCTAAATTGGTTGTTTAGGATCTGGTTCAGAGGATCATTGATTTTCAGATCTAACGAGGGTTGAGTTGAACAAGGGAGAAGCAGAATATCCATTGGTCTTCCATTAATATTTGAAAACATGGTGGTCTTTAACTATGTACTTGATTAAATGGTAGAACAGATGGTGGATGTTGGTTGAGATACTAATGATGTGAGAAACCATGGAACTTTTGGGAAAAATTTAATTTGGTTTCTTCTAGTCGGATCAATGGCTCTGTGCATGATGTGTTATCATTGGGTTTTTATTGTATAGGGGTGGATGAGTTTAAGGGTACTAAAAATGGTGTATTATGTGCTTCTAGTGGTAGTACATTGTCATTGGGTGTGTGCTTATCTTGGCAGGGTTCTACCGTTGGGTCTTCCAAACAGTAGATGTCATGTTTTGGCGAAAGATTGGTACTTGGGATGGATTGTGAGAATAATGGATAGCAGCAATGGTGGATCCTATAGAAGTGGTAGAGCTATGTTATAAATATTCTCTTGAATTGAAATGAATAAAATAAATTAATATTAAAATTAAAAAAATGAAAACATTACAAAGAAAAATTAAAAATAACAGGTCTAAATTATTTATTACCTAATATAAATTAATGAAATAAATTAATTAATATCAAAAAAATTAAATTATTCGAAATACTATTGAATACATAATTAATTAAAATAATGGATTAACTAATATAATTAATTAAATTAATATAATAAAATAAATATGTAAGTAAATAAATTAGAGAACAATTGAAGTAAATAAATCTATTAAATGAAAAGACCACATAAACATATTAAGATTTATTAAATTGGAAAAAAATTAAAGTAAGAATTGAAGAAAAAGAATAATAACATTAGATAATTGAAATAATTATTTGGAAAAAAAATTAATTAATGAAATATTTTATTAAAAATAGGAAATAAAAAATTATAATTTTAAAAAATGAAAAAAATGAAAGTTCATGTAGAATTAATTGATTAATGTAAAATTAACCTAAATGACTAATTTAAAAATTAAATAAAACATTTTATAAAAAAAATACATTTTTTATTATTTAATATAAAAATAACCACAAATTTCAGTTATTTGAAAAAAATATATTATTTTTATAATAAAATGTTGATAAATTATGAAAATTGATGTGATTAATAGTAATGAATAAATGCCACATAAAATTTCACCAAATTTAATCAATTTCACTCCTTGGTAATAAAATGCATTGTATTTATTCTCAATGTTTTTTAAAAATAAATGGAATCCTACATAATTTCCAAAACACTCCAATATCAAAGGAGATCGAAATTCCCTCTAAACATTGTAGAATTATGCCACCTATGTGAGTTTTTTCAACTATATTATTTTAATTTAAAATGGGTTCTAGTTTCAGGATTGAAATAGGTTAGATAAAATAAAATTTAAATTATAATAACAAGACCCATAATTAATCACTCTCCCCTAAGTTCCAAATAATTGATGTTTTTGTTTATTCGTCGCTTACCTGAGTCTATTCAAATTATAATTAAATAATTCAATTGTACCCTTTTTATTGGAATTCAAAATTATTCTTAGCTAAATGAGATCATTTTTTTTCAAGTCCCTTTATTTAAATTTTTCCCTTCCAAATTCCATATGGATATGACTATGAAAACCACTTATTGAGTATGAAAGTTTCTTTTTTAAAACATTGAATTGATCCCAAACTTCTTATCTCAAAGACTCACTATGAGATCCCATTTTCCAATTTTATTCTATATTCAAATGACTTATATGATTATCATTAGATTTATATCCCTAAAATTTCCCCTATGAACAATAATTTCTCTTAGGTTCAAGTTTAAATATTTAGTCTTCTCAAGTTGAGATAAAAATTCCACAGTGAACTATCCCATCAAACACAATTTCCTAGTTAAAAATATAAACTTCTACAAAAATAGTGGGGAAAAAAACTAGTTAATCATGAAATTATTTAAATTTCAGACTCTTTAAATACCATTAATCTAGAATTATATTACCACTAAAATAGGATGAAAAAAATCAGTTCTGTTTGATTTTTGATTTTTTTTTACAGCTTGATAGTGACTGAATTTGGAAATAATTAGGGGTTTTTATGTGATAATAGTGAAAAATAGTTTTGTTTAATTAAGACCCCTCCTCCACACATAAAACTCATTAATTTATTCATTGTATAATATCATTTTGGGAAAAATAGTAAATCAAATTTGATGAAAAAATATATAGACATGTATCATAGAATAGATTCTATTTTGAGTTATGAGAGTAAAGTAAAAACAAAATTGTCCACATAGTACTCAGTCAAATAACATTATACACAAGGGTACCCTACTTACCACTACCATATAGTCATGTAAATAAAATGAATTTTCAAAAACATGTATGCTATAAGTGAGTTAAAAATGATTTTTGAAGGATAACAAATTGTGTAGGTGAAAACACTGTTTTGG
This sequence comes from Viscum album, assembly GCA_963277665.1. NCBI lineage: Eukaryota > Viridiplantae > Streptophyta > Magnoliopsida > Santalales > Viscaceae > Viscum > Viscum album. The sequence continues at coordinate 758,838,060 of OY728130.1, read as the reverse complement.
ACATTTCTAATTTAAACATGTATAATTCAAAAATAGTTATTCCTCAAAAATTATAGAAAATAATGGAATGTTTTATAATATATTTATATTTCATAGTTTCCCTGTCGAGTTACCATATGGTAATGATAGTGTGAGTTTTGGGGGTATCCATTTGAAATGAGCACAGTTGATCCATGCATTTTTTACAAGTTTAGGACTCATAGAGAACTTCACTATCAAATGAAGCTTCCAACTAGATGACATAGGATAAATCATCCCTCAACTCAAAACTAATAATTAAAAGTAAATTAAATAGATAAATCATCATTACTTCTCAAAAATATTCCGAAAAAATGATCCCATTTAAAATATTGGAATTCAAAATCCAAAAGGCATATCCAAATGTTCAAAGATAACTCAAATTATTTGAATCCTTCAGGTTCTGGTTTGAAGTCATTACACACTAAATTAAACTCATATGGTAGTAGTTTTTCTAGAAAATACACATTTTCATACGAGAACAATCATGTTTTTAAATGAGACCTAAACCAGATAAATACCCATATTTAGGAACTTTTAAACATTCAACTTCAAAATTGAAACTTTCATAAATATGTTCATAGAGATACAAAACTTTTGTGACTCACACTCTAAAATGGTTTCCTATGAAATAATTTATTAATCAATTTATGGCTATATATAATGAGAAATATCTTGATTAATATTTTCAATTGTTTGTGGAATCCTTATATATGTGACTCCAAGAGAGAAAGATCCATAATTAGATCTGACCTCTATTTTAATGAACCCAATCTCACCAAAATAAAAAAAATTCACAACTAACCATATGTTTATCTTTTTCAGAAATGAATGTTTTTATCATATCATTCACATCATAAAGGGTAAGTCATTCTTTAGAAATTTTATTGACATCACCTCTAGTTTTAAAAAATGGCTTTGCTAAGTAGAATGGGTACCTTTCCTCACATTAAACATCATGAATTAGAAAATTATTGGGTAGTGTGAGCTTCTCTATACTAACTAATAATCCATCCACCCTTTCATAAGGATGAGTAAGTCACCTATTATTGAGTTTAAGAGAAACAACAGTTGTGTAAAAATACCTATCTCCAGTTTTTTTAAACAATGAATAAGGAATCGAGTTAATACTTTATCGTAAATCACACAAAATAATTAGTTACCCACTTCTTACTATTCAACATTGAAAAAAAAATTACAGGCTCCTTCATCTTTGAAAGCATATTTCTAAAAATAACAGTACTACATTCCACATGAATATTGATGGTATCTAACCTTTTACAAACATTTTTTAGCTCTAAACCTCTTCCTAAATTTTATTTATTGTGTAATTTTATCTAAGGATTCCAAATAATAGAAAGTTGATATTAGATTTTTGAATCATTTTCATTGTAGTAGTTAGTTAGTTCATCCTTTTTCTCTTTCGAGGAAGGAAATAGTAGAATAATAATGTTTCAAAATGGTTTTATTTCTCACCTTTGTCAAAAAATTTAATTCCATTCCTTAATCAATTACCACTTCATGTTCCTTATTTATTTGGATTTTTTAGGTGTGGTGTCAATGATCTATTCAATTTGGAATATATTTTTAAAATATAAAGATTTTTAGTATTCTATGTTTTCAATTTTAGAATCATCAGGTTTAGTTTTTTGAACTTCCAAAGGTTTTTCAACTATTTTTTTTTGAGTTTGAAGTCTAGATATGGTGGTAATAACTATAAAATTCTCTGTTGTATTAGGAACTATAGTTCCGAGCTTCTTCCACATTCCTCTTCCACCTATGTCACTAGCCATCTGACATATTTGAAGTTCCAAACTATAAAACCTAGTATCTGTATCATTCTATAGTGAATTTATATCACCCAAAAACTACTACACCATCCCTTTTAATTTCCATTGAGAGTTAGACGATTCATCAATATATGGACTTAAAAAAGGATTCTATTTGGTAACTGTGGAAGTGATATATTTAATGAAACCTGAATTGTTTTATAATAGGTCAGGGTTATTTTTGTATCTAGTATTATACGAATGAAAAAGGATCATTTTCCCTTGATTCTGAGCTCCATAGTCAATGAACTATGCATTATACTAAGTTTGAATAAGGAGGTCAATGTTAGGGAAGTATCATTGAGTTTTACCAAATATTCTACACTGAAACATTACTTTATAAGAACTCTATCATCAACAAAAATATATTTGGGGAGTTCACCTATAAGAACGTATCTCTTTCTTGTGAACTTTTTCTTTAACTATTGATCAATTTTATCAAACAATTGTCTAACACCATCAGCAGTTAAATTAAATAAGTCACCCCGACAATAAGGAGAAAACAAATTCAGATTGCAAGGGGTAAGACAATTAAAAAAGTATCCAAAAGTATATGATTATAAAAATAAATGGTGGGAATATTCTGAATAATACATCTAAACCCATCCCATGCTTTTTGAAGCAACCCTCCCTCATCTGGGAAAAACACTTTTATCTTGTGTCTCACTTCTATGGCAGTGTTCTTGGGGTAAAATTTTGATACATTGTCTTTGAAGAGATCTAAACATTTTTAATAAAATTATTCTTCCAAATTATGGAACCATGTCCTTTCTCTCTCATTTTTTGAGAATGAGAACACTCTCAACTTCAACTCCACTTCAATTAAATCTCATAGAGGAAATTTCTTGAATGAACTGTAGAACTCTCTAATAAAATCTAATGAGTACTCTATAGGTAGACCATTAAAATATGGTAGCATAGAGATATGAGATTTTTTGATATCATAGTTCCTAAACCAAGTGGACAATCTTATACAATAAGTCTTACTTGAGACAATTGGAATTTGGAACTCCCTAAGTCAAGGTCTCTTAGGGTTATGAACTAAATGTTTTGATACATTCCAAATATGATTTCCAAGCCTACATTAAACAATATTTTAAATATATTCTATTTCAATTTTATTTTTCCCTTAAGAACAAAAAATTGTTTGTTGATTTAAGATATTGGGTTGTTTATTCAATTTCAACAAAAAATGATTTAATTTTGGGTATTATTATTTTTTGTTTAATTTTTTTAATTTTATTTTTTCTTTTATTTTTGTGTATTTTTATTATAATTTTTTTTCTATTTTTTTTCATGGTCACATGTTCTTTACTTAGAAATGTCACCCAAATATTACCGAGAGGTCATTAAACTTAGGAGAATTTAAAATTTATAACTTACATACTATATTACTTTAGTTAAAAGGGATGAACCAGAACTAAGACATAATGTTAGTGGATACAAAAAAAACAAAAAAAACAACCAGAAACAATAAAAATAACAAAAAGTGAAATGTGAAATGGTGAAGATGTGTGTGAAATAGAATGATGTATGGGTGTAGTGATAATAATGAAATATTGAAAAAGGGATAGTCAGAATTTGATTTAGGCTAACTGCACCAAAGTAGATGGATACAAAAATTAATTCTCTTTAATAGAACCAATGGTAGAGTTACTGAGGTTGTGGGAAAAGGAGTGAATTTTATAACATTCATGAGAAAAATCACCCCCACTAGTAATATCTCTCATGGATAGTGATTTCTAAAAGAACCCAAGATAGTTTTTCTTCCTCATAGAGAAGATCTTACCACATCATTTTACATATTAGTACTTCGGTTGAGTTTGTTAAAGAAAACTTATACTCTACCCTTCAAATCATAGTATTTTTTGTAGAGTAATAAAATTATCATAATGAAGAGAAAAAGAGATCACTTGATGGAATAGATAATCCCCCTTTTATTAATACGATAAAAAGAACTAAAGAAATAAATTCATATTACTTCATCTAATCCAATCCCTTTAGAAATCTTCGATTAACCCTAAAGTGTTTGACCTAATAGAGGAAGCACCGAATATTCCTCTCTCATTATCTGAGTTCACAGAGTCTTCAGCCTTGCTGAATCTCACCCTGGTGGCTCTTTTCAAGAACATAAGATCTTTGGTGGATGACTTTTATCGATTTGTATTTGGTTCATGGGATCCTTGCGAACTAGCGGTTGTGGGTTTACTGGATAGTAAGAAAATTATGATTAGATTCGAGTCAGAGTAATATCTCATTCAGGCATGGGCTAGGGAACCTCGCGTATTCAAAGGAAATATTTTTATGCTTATGTGATGGTCTTTTGATCTCTATATGAACCGGGATTCACCTTCCATCGTTGTTTGGTTAAGTTTTCCTAATGTACCTTTACTATTTCAAAACCCTTCTATTATTCATTTATTGGGTAACATGGTAGGCAAATACTTATGTTCTGATTTTCACACAGAGGTGGTTTTCCATCCGGTAAACCCCCGGATGTGTGTTTAAATCGATGCATCATGCGTCCCTTTTGAATATATTTGGATTACAGTCGGGGAGGAGTATAGATGCAAACAGTGGGTTGTCTATGAAATTTGGACGGAATTTTGTGGTTTTTTCAAGTGTTTGGGACATTTGATTGATGTTTTCCAAGTGAGGGGGCTTGTTACAGTGGAAGGATGCTAGGATGAGCACTGAGGAGGGTACAAGGAATAGTGAAATGGGAAAAGATATGAGGGTGGGTATGGATTTTTTGATGAAGGGGTTAGCTGAAGGAAGGAAGGGTTCTCAGTTGAATGCTTTAGCTAGGGAGGAACTCGCCTCCGCATCTCGTGTTATTTTTATTGAGGAAGGTCAGACATTTGTAAATACGAGCATTGGGATGGATCTGGATAAAGAAAGAGATGTTCGGCCTTCTAATGTTGAGGGTCCAGAACAGGTTGAAAAGGATTGGAGTTATAGTTTTGTGGAGGTGGTTAATACGGCAAGACTGGATGAGGCTAAAGGTCTGGACCCTTGGGATAAACAATTTATGGCTTTAAATAATAGTATTGAAGTCCTTATAGAGAGTAATTTGGCTAAGGGTCTAGAAGAGGAGTTCATTACAGGGGTGACCGTGATGCTGTGATTGTGGAGGATAGGTAGGTGGATCGCATGGGGCAGGAACTGTTTGCAGGACCTGTAGAAGAGAATGCTGAGCAGGTGTTTTCTGTGAAATTTATTGGGGGGGATAAGACTCCTCATGCCCTTCTGTTTGAGCGTAAGGGGAAGGAGGAAAATGTAATGGCTGGGGTGGAATTTCACCTGCAGGAGGGCTGATAACCCTTGATGGAAAGTAATCCTACAGATCAAAGGTTGGGCGCCTTTGTTGGATGTCATGAGGCTGGGTTGAAGAAACAATCCAGGTTGGGAAAGTAGAGACCTAGGGGTGGAAAGGAGAACTAGAGTACCCCTGACAACTGTTCATTTAGCAATATTGTTCAAAATGGGAATTAGAAGGGGTCTCCAGGTGATAGACCATCATTTAAAACCTCAACAAAGAGGCCAAGGGAAGACTACTCATATCTCTCGATTCCAATGCGGACAAGGTCTTCTTATAAAAGGAATAGCCATGTGGTTCTTACTGTCAAAAATGGTAGTGGGGTTAAGAAGGAATCATCAGTTATGACTAATCTAGATCTTCTTAACAACCAGGTTCAAATTGTAAATTTTTGAAGAAATTCAGAATGGGAATCGGCTAATGGAGAAGGCGAATCCTTTATGGGATACAAGGATGAATATGGTTATTATGATGTTTAAATCTGTGTTGTTTAGTGTTGTTTGTTGTTTTTGTTCTCTTGAACTTGATTGGCATTGTATGTTGGTCACCAGACACCCTCAACTGGCTTTTATAAAATTAAAAAAAATGATTGGCAGGCAATCCAATCCCTTTAAACTGTATTTCTATTCACAATAGATACTATATAAAAAAAATTCAATAAATAACCCAGTATAGTTAGACAAGGAATAAGAAAAAGGGATATGTATCCCTCTTGTTCTGATTAACTTCTTCCTCCAACTCACACTCCATATTCATCTTGCTCCCAGTATGCTTAATGCATCAACCTATGCCCCATTCACATTGTACATGTGAATGTGATGGTGGAATGATAATATGGGGGTTGGAAGGTTCTGGAATAGCTGCTTTGTCCCCCATCTCGTCTTCATATGTTAACAAAAAAAAATTCTGCTCCTCTAGAATATTATACCTATCATCCACATGGAATGACCTGAGCTACATACCATAAGCTTCCAGTGGGACTCCTAGTGAGTACAACAATGTTTCCATAAGAGAGTGTACTCCTCAAATGAGGTCATCACTAACTCAAGGGACCTCCCTCCCCCACCATATGTCTAGAATTTTCTATCTCCTTTCACGGAAAACATTAATTAAAATATTAATGTTATAATAATTAAATTATTATATGTATATAATAAAATATATAAACAAATAAATACTAATATAAACAAATAAAAATATAACTACTTAATAAATATATGTTACTATAAATATCTATTAATATCTATATATATATAGGGTTATATATACAACTGTATAATAATAATAATTATTATTATTTATTATAAATATCTAGGAAATAAAAGGGGGGTTATCAGCTAGATAGGATAAGGGGTGGATCGGCTTGGCTTCTGTAGGAAGTCTTAGGATGGTAGTCAATTATATAGCAAGAAATAAAGGCATCTCCTACTTTAAATGAGGCTTCCTTAGATGAATTCAATAACCGAGTTCATTTCAGTAGTGCTTTTTTATAATAGTGTCTTGTAAGATGATGGTGGACTTTATGATACGCGGAGGAGACTTATGTGGCTCAGGAACTTGGCTATGTATTCATAGGGGTGGGTCTTTAACCTTCTTAATGGGATAATTTGGCCATTTATTGCTTCAATTTCATCAATATTGGGTCATATTTTATCACGATCCATGTTTAGGGATGAGCTTTGGGATCTTCCAATGGATTTATTTTGTCGGTGGAGTCTTGTCTCATCCTTAGTAGGTTGTGTGGGATCTGGTTATTTGGATATCTAATTTTCCAATCTGGTGAGGGATTGGTTGAACAAGGGAGCAGAGGTGGCTCGATTGTTTTCCCATTCTTTGATAGCATCATAATGGTCTTTCGTGGTGGGATTAGTGAAATGGTATCACTGGTGGTGGATGTTGGTTGAGTTACCGGTAGTCTGGGAAATGGTGGATCTTCAGGTTAATAGTACATCAGTGTGTTTCTTATGGAGTGTTTTGTAACTATGGATGATGTTTTTTCATTGGGTTTTCGTAGTGTGGTGGTGGATTAGGATGTGGGGAACACCAATGATGGATTATGGGTAGTTTTTGGATAGGTGTTATCATTGGGTATATGTTTCATTGGAAGGGTGTTTTCATTGGGTCTACCCAATGTTAGATGTCATATTTTGGTGGTAGAATGCTGCATGCGGTGGATTTCTCCAACAGTTGTTCCTCTAGTGGTGGCAGAGTAGTGACAACAACATTCTCCAGAAACAAATAAACTAGATAAATTAATTTTATAATAACAAAGTAAATGAAAACCTAACAACTAAAAACTAGAAAACAACAAAGCTAAATTATTTATAATCCATAATAAATTATTGATTTAAATAAATTATTTTTAAAAAGGAATAAATTATTTGAATAAAAAATAAAAATAATAAAAATAATTAATTAATTTTAATAGTGAATTAATTAAAAATAATAATGTAAATAAAAATTAAATAAATTAAAAAATGATACAAATAAATAAATCTATTAAATAAAAAGATTAATTAACTATATTAATATTTATTAAATTGAAAGATAATTAAATAAGTAATTAAATAATGTAAATAATAACCTTAGATGTTCAAAATAATTATTTTAAAAAACACAAAAGAAATAGTGAAATAATTAATTAATAAAATGAAATAAAAAATTATAATATTACCAAAAAACAAAGGAAAAAATAATGTTAATAACAAATTAATAAATTAATTTAAAAATTTTCTAATTAACTAAATTAGACAATAAAATAAAATAATTTACAAATAATCACATTTTTAATTATTTAATATGAAAATAAAAATAATTGTCAGTAATTTAAAAAAGTAAATTATTTTACTAAAAAATAAAATTAATTGTGAAAATTGATGTGGAAAAATAAATGAATAAAGTCCAATAAATATTTCTTCTATATGTGATGTGAGTTATCCAATGAGGAAAATATACCCACCCAAAGGTTTTTTTGAAGACCTGTATCCTTTTAGTTTACTTTCAACAATCAGATTTAGTATATAAGTATCATTTTCAAATTAATTCTATGTTTAAAAAGCATTATAGTATTTTATATAGCTAGTAAGGAGAACAGAAGGACTATAAGTGATGTAGAAGCCCCATGTACCTTTTCAGATTGTTTTGAGATCTTAGTAGGACAAGGTGTGTTGCATCTACTATTAGCACAATCATTTACCCAGTGGGCCTATACTTGGTACAAGGTTATAGAGTGTCTTGGTTTACATTTAATGGTAAAGTTTACTTTTAATACCAAAAAAAATACTAAATTACCATAACTCTATATTTCCACATTTATTTTATCTTAATCCTCTCTTGAGTGATCCTTCTCTATATACCTTTCATCTCTAACATTCCTTATAGAATTCTCTTACTTGACCCCATATTGGGTTGTTGTGAAAGTCGACTATTATAGATGTTAATGTAGGGGGGCCAGTATTTTCTGATTTCCTAAAACCGTTATAGTAGTTTAATGTGATACTTGATCTCAAATCCATATGTGGTTTTCAATCCATAAATGTTATCTTGTTGTTCTTTTTTCTGGTTATGGAAGTCCATAATCATCTTTCGAAAGGTGAAATTTATCCATTTCTTATTGGATTTGTATTTATAATTAATGTAATTATGATAACCACTATTTGAACTAACCTGTATTTCATTAATCCATCGGTGGTGGAATATGTTCAATTTAATTATTATGCATCATGTCTACAAAATCTAAGGTGTGTATTAATTTTTTCTTTCTATCATACAGTCAATGTACAGTTATAACAAGTCATTTATAATAAGAGATATAAAAAATAACAGTATTAATTGAAAAAAAATTAATTAAACATTTTAATGGTAAAATCAAGTTTTTTTAGTTATATATCATTATTTCATAAAGTATTATTCCATTTTTTTCTAAATTTATTATCTCCTAGGATATTAGTGGTTGTTAATCCATCTTAAGATTACCATTCATGTTCAGCATTCATTAATGATGTATTAAAAGTCCATATGTTATGTTTTGAAAGGGTTGGAAATATTTATTAGACTAATTGATTAACTCATTCCTAGTATTAATAATATTGAAAGACCAAGTGTGTTGGTTGTAGTGTAGGTTTTTTGAAGCTACTGAAAATAATTTTTGACATACTTCCATCTGGAGCATTAATAGTCAAGAAATTATTTTCAAATCCTTGATTTATTTTCCATAAATCATTTTTACATCTTTTAAAACCTATATGATCATTATTTATAGATATTTATTTTAACTGTCATGCATAATTATAGGCATATACACGATTTTATTCTATATGAAAGGACTAAGTCCCGGATTTCCTATTCTAATGTGTGGATTGTGTACTGATTTCACATTATGTTGTTGTATATACATAAGATAATTTCAATCCTAGTTTTAGAATGTATATAGGTATATATAATTATCGATTTATATAGATATAGGTTCCTTCCTGAGAGATGATGGGTGACCTCCTAGGTAAGGGTTCTATATAAATATATGAATGTATATTTCCACTCAATGATGAGATAGTAGACCTCAATGAGGTTGATTATATACATATATATATACTCTCTTTTTCTTAGGAATGATTTAGTTTTATATCCATGGTGGATAGTTCTTTTATGGAGGATTGGTTCCTAGATTATATTCTAAGCATGTAATTAAGCATGTTTGGTTAATGTTGATAATTAATAGTAACGAATAAATAAATCATTAACACTTTTAATTGATAAATTTCAATAACTTGTATAATTGTTTAGAATGAATAAATAATTAAAATTGCATTAATTATAGATTTATTATGTTTACATGTTACTTTATTACATTATATTCCTACATTATACACATAGCTTTAAGATAGACTAGTTATGGTAGGGTAGTGAATTTCCTTAGGTTCTATATACATGCATCCAAAACATGTTCCCTTATAAATGAATTTTCCTTTTTTACATGATACTAATATACTAGAATCACTTTTTATGAGGGATGAAGATACCATAGAATATTTTTTTCATGATTCTAAAGTGTAGAGAATTCATGCTCCATTTTGGATTCTTCAGTGGAGAAATAGAGAAAGTGTAGTGAGGTTATCCATGGTAACTCACTTGGGATGTCCAATCTATGGGAACTTATTTTTAGGAACATTACGGTCTATTTGGATGAAACTTATTCTATTTATATAGCTATTTATTTATTCCAAATATTTGATCATTTCTGACAATGTTTTGGACAATGGTATAGTGTTAATTTAAGTTCATATAGAAATTAGATCATGTGATGACAAGGTATTCTTTGAATAGATAAAAACTAATAGAAACATATGTTGATGTCTTTTAGGTCTAACAATACATATGGATCATGGTGGAATCTCAATTTCACATAAGAATTATTATTTATTTATTGGGTAAATATTAATTTTGAGAAATCATCTCTTACATGTGCACCATTTATACATCATGGTATACACCTTCTATTGGTGATAACTAGGTATTTTTGGTTTTATGATGTTCTAGGATAGGTCTATTAAAGAATTTTGGGTTGTTCATCACAAAAAGGTACCAAACAACCTAATTATTATTAGGAATATGATTAATATTATATACAAGATATGATTATTAGGGTTTAGGAAGTTACCCGTAAATATGACTGAATGAAATATTTATAGATACATTTGGAGTTACTTGGGGAACTTTGCATTTATTATGAAATTTTCATTAAGTCAACCCATTTCTAATGACTCGCATACAACATGTGTATATATATCATTAAATTACAAAAGGTATTTACATTCTATATTAGGTTCTTTCATATGTTTGTTTTATTATTATTTATAAATCATTTGATTGTTTATAATGAAAAAGACCCCCTTGAAAAATAGATAATAATTTCATATTTTCTTAATGAAGAAAAATTCAATATTATACATTTAATTGTTTTTATTAGTCTTTAAAACAACCCTTTTTTGATAAAACATACATGATTGGTTAAATATTTGTATGGCCATTTCTTGTAAAAAAATATCAAATAATAAGTCATTTATATGAAGAAACTTTTATGAGTGGATATGGGGTTATGATAAAATAAACATTGTACACTGGTAAAATTTCATATTACCCATTTCATAGAAGGTAATCATATTGAGATAAAAGAATACTTTTTGAACTTTATAACATTAATTTTTAAATAAAAAAAATCCAATATTCATATTATTTAAATTTTTTTAACTATTATATTTTCAAATAAATAATTTTTTTTATATGAGTCATTTATATTTTATAGGAGGAATATTTTTATTACTATTATATGGATCATTGATAAGTAAACTATATTGATGTGAACTTTTTAAATAAAGAAATTTTATACCAATTTCACTTGATGTTGGATTAAAAAACTTATGCGACAATGTATAAGGAATTATTCAAGATTTAAATCTATAATATCTATTAGACTGACCTTCTCATATATATGTATAAATATTGACCATATGAACTTTTATCAGACCAATTGGATGAAGTTAATTTGGAATTATACTGTATGAAGATTTCCATTTTACCATATGTGATAATACATAAACTATAGTGGTTAAAGCAATGAAGACCCTCAAACATAGATGTTGGGGTGTAATTTTCATGGGAAAAGGGATTTCACTCGATTACATTTCCACCATATTAGAGATTTTATAATATGACTATTAGATTATTCCAATAAATATAGGTTCATTCAAGGATAATGTAGCGTTTTCTTTTATATCATCAATAATATAAAGATTTTGTGAAGTGTTTTATAACATCTTGTTACTTGAGAGAACTTCATCAAAAATATTACATTTTTTCATAATGAATTAAAGTGAGTGGTTTTCATTATAATGTAACACAAGTTTTTTTTAGTAATTTCTACATATGGTCTTGTAGATCAAGGTCAATCATGTTTAGATCAACCGAAGGATATTATAATTGGTCTAATTAAGGGTTCCCAAGTCTAGGGAAATAAAGTTGTGTATAATCATATTGATTGAGCAATTTCTTAATGTGGAAGAAATACCTATACATTAAATATAATATCATGGATACTAAGTTTCATATTCCAATTTTTTTTACTAAAGGATAATGTGTGGAATAATTATTATAAAAATGTTTTAAGTTTTTGTCACATGCATTTTTATTATTTTTAATTATTTTTTATAAGTATAAAATTTAATTATGAATAATTGATGAAATTTTTAGATTTTATTTTATAATATCTTTTTTATACTGATAATAATGTGTATCAGTATGAGATTTCAGCAAATGAACATTATTAAATAGGTCAGTAAAAATTTGAAATTTTTTTTTGAAAAATAAAATTCAATATCACACACCCCCTCTCTATGGTAGATAATTGTATAATATTTATATCCTATATTTAGTGTCATGGAAACCTTTTAATTTTTATAAACATTTACACTAACTATTTTTTGTTAAAAAGAGCATTTTTTTTTTAAAATGGAAGGTATATCTGTTATGACACATAAAAATAAAAATACAACAAAACCACTTATCATTGATAGTGTTGATTATCTATATTAGAGTTATGCAATTACGAATTACATTATTAAGACTCAAATGGATAATTTTTTAATAATAATGGGAAGGTGTAAAATTCAAGATAAGGAAGTTACTTCTTTCACCAATATCAACCAAGATACCATGTCCTAAGTGCTTTATTATGTTCAATGAAAAGAAATATATACACTCAGATGTTATCCTATGAAATAGATAATAATATATTAGATAAACATTATATGACTCATTTTGGAACATCTTACGTTCTTGAAACAAGAAGTTTATTGTTATGAGTAGACTATCAGAATTTTGATTTTATACCATGATAATCAGTTGCATAGATAAATCAACATTTTATGATGAGATTAAATAGTCTATAATCTCTTTGAGATATAAAATTTTTATATGATAAGTTAGTTGAAAATACTATTAATATTAATCCAAATGATTATAAATTAATGTGAATATCCCTTAATGATACAAATCATCTTAAAAAGTGGAATTTAGATTATTTAATTAGAACTATCATAAAATATGAGATAAGGTAAAAATGTGACAATGAAATGGTGAAAAATAATAATGGTGTATCTTTTGTAAGAAATATAGATATTTTGAGAAATATTTTAATTCATTTAAGAATAATAAAGAAAAATTTGAGACAGAGAATAGTTAATTAAAAGAAAGTGAGAATAAAATTTTCCAACTTGATAAATAAATTAACATAATTGTTTTCAATAAGTATTTTCATTATAAATTTCAGAATAATCCAAATTAAAGAAGGGATAGGAAAGGAAATTATTGGATGATATGTTACGAATTAATAAAACTGGGTCATATTAGACAAAATTATCTAAAAATAAAAATGGATAAAAAGAATGATAGAAACTCAAGATGTTCTATATGAAGAAGAAAAAGTTTAAACACAACATAAACATTGAGTGAAAGTAGTGTTGATAGTTTCTAAATAATTTATATAGATAATAGTGATGAATATGTTAAATTGTTGGGTCATTATTATATAATGTTTAAGACCAACCAACCCATCATGGAAAAGGTATCTACAAAATCTCACACAAATTTAACATTAAATTATAACTATCTAGATTTAGATAATTAAGATACTTATACTTATTTAGCACAATAAAATGACATCACATCTATTTATGAGAATATTATACCTATTTTTGTTAAATTAATAGGACATGATACTTTTTTAAAGAAAAACATAATGTCAATAAAGAACATTCACATCATAAGGAAGAACATAAAAAATAAAATTACAGAATTTTAATAAATTCCTCTTTAATTTAAAATCATAAATAATAATTTGATAAAATATAGTTCTAGTTCAATGAAAGAACATTATAATTCAGTGGTTAAATAATAATATACAATACATCCTTTAAAAACAAAATTATCAAATTTTATTCCATGGAATAAAAAATTTTACAATCTAAATAGACAATTGTGAATATATATAAATAAAACTTATATTGGATTAAAAAAATAAAAACACCAATTTACAGAAAAATACATTAATCTAAAACATTAATACTTATGTAAAAAAATTAATGTTATGTACACTGTAAATTTAATTTTATTAAAAAAAGGATGAATAATTTTCAATCTATTGTGATTATACCTCAAATAAATGTAGAACTATTCCACAAAGAAAAGTTGAGAATATGTGGATTCCCAAACAAACTTTTGATAAAAGTTTTGCACCCAATAATTTATGGGTACCAATTCCTAATTTTTCTATATTATGGAGAATTTATAAAGGAAAATGGCCAAAATATGTGGTTCAGGAACAATTTTTGTTCTAGGAATATTATTGGAAAAAATAATTTTTTTCTAGAAGACTATAATGATGTAACATGAAAGGTAAAATTCAAATATTATGTAGAATGAGTAATTTATGGAATTTATGATATCAAACTCCTGGTAAAACATAAATTTCAAATTTTTTCTATGTGGTGGGTCATAAAGAAATTTCAACATTATAAGTCAATTATTTAATAAAGGACATCTTGTGAAATTTATGAATGATAAATGTATTATTAAATGTTTAAAAGGTATATTTATTATTTATTCAAATATGAATGTGAATATATAAACTATAAAATTAAAAGACCATAAATGGCAGGATCTTTCTTCCCTAAGTCTTGTGGAACATCAATATATATTATGGAATAAATGGTTAGGAAACTATAAAGTATGATCTTCAGGGAAAAAAATCCATGTAAGGACTTATTATAGATCTATTAAATAATAGGTCTATTGCATATGAATATTTTGATCCTTATATTTTTATAAATAAACATAAGTCCATATTTAAATTTATTGTATAAGTTACAACTTATGACTCTTTATACTTGGTGCATGTGAATTTATTTGTTACAATAAAAAAAGGACGTATATGTGGAAAATACAATGTATATGTATTATTTTATGAATTCAAGTGATATACTTTAGTTTATTTTGTAGCCAAAAATTTATAATCCTTTTAATGATATAAAAATTATTATCACATTTTAAAAATGGGATATGACAAGAACTTATTACTAATCCTAGTAATCATAGTGGATAATTTGAAAATTCTAATTTTTAAAATATTATGCTATGAGTGGTATTATACGTGACATTTCAAATCTAATAACACCCCACAGAAATGGTGTAGTTTAATAGTGAAAGATAATTCTTTAGGAAATTACTAGGATGACATTGAGTGTATACTCAATTAGTAAAAAGGTTTTGGTTAAATCCATTAGCAATTACTACTATATTATAAATAGACTTTTACTGACATATTTTCTTAAAAATATTATTAGTTTTGGACAAGATGAAATCCAAAACATTTTAGATTAAATTTTACTTCTGGGAAAGTATTCATTTTGAAAATTAAATATGATTTTCATTAATTTTCTCAAATACATGATGAATGAATTTTTATTGGATATTCTATAATAAGTAATCCTTCTCATGTTTGTAATAAAAATTCAACTAAATTTGAGTAAATAGTTCATGTACCAATTAATAAATCTAACCCATTTATTTTCAAAGTGTCTAAAACTACATCTTTGGATACCATTTTAGAAATTATTTTTAGACCTTATTTTAAAATTCTTCAAAGGTGGTAACAACTAAATAAATATTTTCTAAATTTATACCTCTATAAAATATCCACCCTATTTTGGAGGATAATAATTTTACAAACACATGGATTCATTTAATCATAATGAACTATCCCATATAAAATTCCATTAGTTATGTAGTTTAACTAGTCAAAATAATGAGTTTTTTTAGGAATTGATGTGAACATCGGGAATTCATATCATAGTTTGAAATAAGAAATCCTAATAATCTATTAGGTGATGAATACTTCTATTTGGAAATACATCATGAACATAATTAATTTTAATTAAATAATGTCATTAATTTAATTTAAAGACTTAGATTTTTTTCAATGATTAGATTAATATGGGTGCTCCATAATACACTTGATGAAAAATGGAACAGTAGTATTGAAAGAGGAAAAACTCATTTATAAAAGATATAATCAAAAATATAGTATTTATTATGAAGAAAATGTTTCACCAGTGTATATATTTGAATCAATTTATATACATCTAGAGTATGCAATATTCTTATATTTTACTCTTTATCCAATAGATATGAAGTGTTTTTTCCTAAAAATAAATTATAGGATGATGTTTATTTAGAATAGACGCCTTTTTTGAAAACATAAAATCTCTTGATCGTGTTTTTAAACTTTCTGAAGAACTTTATGGACATAAACATGCCTGAGATCCTTGGGTGATATACTTACTAGATATTATCTTAAAAATAATTTTCTTAAGGGAGAAGTTAATTCAAATAATTTATTAAGAAAATAATTTAATCAAAACATCATTCTTCTAATTTTTATTGATTACAGTAGATTTTACATAAATCAAAAATTACTTTTCAATTCCTTTAAAGATTTTATGATATTTGAGTACTAAATGATATTGTTTGATAACCATAAATTTCTATTTGTTTTCCAAATTATTAGACCAATATGAAATTTCTTGTAGCAAAAAATGTGTACAAATTTTGTAATTAAAATGTTCTAATATGAAAATTATAAGAGTATTAGTACACTTGTCGTAACCTAATTTTTTTAATCTTGGTGGATCATGGAAATTGAAGGTTCAAAATATTCATAGTATCATGATTGGTATTTTACTATATCATATATCTTGTCATCCATATATAATATTTTTAATTCTTATTTTTATGATTTCAATATAATCCTAATAAACCCAATTTTACATATTTTTGTGATTCATTGCCTTTAAGGGAACTATGGTTCTAAAATTATTTTATTACTATAGAAATGATTTTGAACTAATTTTTTTAGATGCAGACATTGGGGGATGTAAACTAGATTGAAAATTAAAATATATATGAATAAATTTCATAAAATATTCTTTAGTTTCTTGGAATTATAGGAAAAAACATTTGGTATCTATTTAAACTAATGGAGCTAAATATATAATAGTTGTATGTTGTTTTTTTTTCAATTGTTCTAGATTCAACATAAACTCGGTGATTTTGGAATGAGTTTTATAAAAACTCTAATTTTTTGTAACAACACATTTACCATAAATTAAACTCTTTATGTATCATTCATAAGAAATGAAAAATTAAATAAGGAAAAATTTAATTTGGGGTCCCAAAAAAGATATATTTTTTTATAATTCTTTATAACATAATATCAACTTGCCAGAAAATTTATAAACATATCAATTATTATAGATTTGATTATATTAAAAAAATTATGGAATTATTAGTATAAACCGGTCATTTATCTACATCATTTTTACCTATCTACTTATAGTGATAAATTCCATGAAATGGGGGGGATGAGTTTATATATTTTATTTTTCATATTTTTTTTACTTTATTATTTGTATAAATATATTTTGTAAAATATTTTTTTCAATTATATTATGATTTATCATACCAAGATATCTTTAGTGACTCAATGGATATACTTTTTCCATTTTCGTTATTATGTTTCAAATAATACAATATTGTTAGCCAATATTCTATGATAATGTTTGAAAATTTTCTCTATGATGTAAATTTTCCTATATTCTATTATATCTTTTCTATGATATTTACAACCTCTATAAAAAATGAATCCAATTTTTTTGAAAAGCAATCATGATTCATCATCGGAATAATTGTTCTGATATAAATCAAATATTTTCATCAAAAGTAATTATATTTGATAAAAATAAAATAATTTCTATATGTTTTTTAGAAAACATTTACTGTTCAGAAACATATGACCTTTTTAAAAAAAATTATGTCATCATCTTTTGAGGATCATATATATTCCATTAGTTTTATGAAACAGTGTTCTTAATAATTAGATCTATTTGGGTAGTAATTCAACTAAATCTACATGACAAGATAATTTGGTAGTTTTTCACCATAAATTTCCTCGTTATTTACAAAAAAATGCCTTTTTATTTTTTACCATATATCCAATTGTTTTTTTGGGTTGCACACTCCTTCGCAATTTTTGAAATTAGAATTATGGAATCTTATAATGGTTTTTCTAATAAGGAAACATTAAAATAAATATTTATATATTTTAATTTTTTCAAATGGTATGATTAATTATTAAAATCACAATTTATATTAAAAGGATAGGAATTACTATGATTTTGCAAAGAGAATTTTAATTTGAATTATCAATAAATTTTAACCAAGTTTTATATGACCACTCAATTCAATGAATTCAATTATTATAAAAATATATCTTTCAATATTTTATATAGTCCTGTATTTTAAATATAAAAAAAATTGAGTTAATTGGAATTACACTTAATGTAGAATTGTTTCAGGTTACACAAAAGTTTCTTGGAAAGATAATATTTATTGCAAGAGAAGTAGTTAAAATTTATTTAGTCACTTCAAATGAGAAAGTATGAAATCCATCCCACGTCTCATTGTATGCAATAATTTTTACCCCTTAATAAATAATATTCTAATCCTTATAAAAGGTTATATGGATATTATTAAGGTGTAGTAAATATATGTTTTATAATTTTCTCTATAATATGAGAAATAATAACATAGAAAATTTTATGTTCATTAGTATCATGGTAGTAAATATTGTCATAATGAAGTTGATGCTTCTTTTATATCTTTGATTTTTCAAAATAAAACTGTAAACATTATAAAGGAAACAATATTAAGAATGAGGTAATACCAGTAAGATAAAAAACAACATATTTAGTATAATAAAAAATTCCCCAAATAGTATTCACGTTTTTTATTAATATGAAATTAATTATTGAAAAAAAAACCAATGTTTCACCCATTTATAAATGAGATTATTTATAAAAAAACTAAGAAAATTGATAGTCTAGTGAAAAATCAACACTTATTCTATAGAATAAAACCAATAAAATATATAAAGAGTATATTTCTATATCTATTAAAAATAAAGGTAAAATTAAAGATGACAACACATCTTTTGGTTATGAAATTATATAAGATAATTCCATTAAAGAATTATTTGATTAGAATATTACAGAATAATAAAATAAAAAAAAAAGTGATTCAGACAAAGATTTGAAAGTAAACATTGTAATAGGTTTAATATAGGGAGTTGATAAAACAAAATTATGTATTAAAGGAATTGATCGTGATGCTTTGGCTAATTTTTTTGTTGAAAAATATCTATTAGTTAAAATATCAATAGAATTGTTATCTATAACCCTAATTACTTTTCAGATTGAAGAATCTTTGTCCATTTAGAGGGAAAATGTTAAAGAAATTATTATTTAGAAACTCAATGATGATAATTTAGTTGTTCAGTCAGAAAAAATAGCTGAAAAGAAAAATATGATGTTACACATCCCATGGAAGAAACTTAAGTAAATAGGATAAGACAAACAAATAAGAAACATGGATATTTTTAATATTTTAAAAAAGTTTTTTACATTTAGGAGATGTTGAATCATACATAAACTTATTTAACTTCAGAGTTTGACAAAGTGGATTCTCTAAAAAATCATGAAGAAGAATCATATGAATGTGAAGAACATGATTGTAAATAAAAATCATCAGTCAAACCTCATACTGATGAATATATTTAGGTCATGGATATTCACAACCTCACTTTATAGAAAGGGAAGAACCTAGTCCAATATGGGTAGCATTACATTCAATTATATATGTTTTTAGAGATTTAAATAAATTAATATCCATGTACTAGTTAAAATAGAATGGAAATAAATATGAATTACATCAATGAATCAATTAAAATAGATGACTATTTTTAAATTTATTTCCTGATATTCAAGTTAGATAAAAATAGCTCAATAGAAAGGTTTATCTATTAGAAAATTCATTTTCACTCAAGAAACTAGAGAAAATATTTATTTATAGTGATGCTAAATTCATGGATTTTAATAAAATGGGAAAATTTTCATTTATAAAGTTAAAAATATTTATAATATGGATAAATTACAGATATGATGATATAAAATGTTTTTATGAACGGGTTGGTGGGATTAAAAGGGAAACTAAATTTGTCTGGTCGTTTTCCAAAAAAATCAATATATATTTTCATGAAATCTAAAAGTCTATATATTATATAATGTCTAGAAATATGGGGTATTATGAGGAGATTTATATATTAGGAAATAATATCAATGTTTTTTAATAATAAGTTATAAAGTTATATTTAGTATTTTCTGAGATATATAAAAAACATTTATTATCAAAGAGAGTTGAAGGTGACCATTAAAAATCTCTCAAAGAAGGATTTTTTTTCTTAAAATCATTTAATTTTATTCAATTATCCATATTATAACTCTCTATATGATTTTTTTTATTTCTTGGATGAATTTTATAAAATTTTACTTTCTTATAATTTATTTCATATTATTTTTTCTCAATCTAGATTTTCAGTGAAAACAATATACCCTTTAAATACATTTTTTGAAAATTGAAAATGGGGATAATAGGTGAAAATTAAATAACCTATGGGGAAAGTGATATAGTATATTTTTTTAGAGTTATAAAATTTATGGGTATGATTTTTTTGTATTTATTATTTTTTCTCTTTGAAAATGTTTCTTATTGGGATATTCAAAAAGGGGGAGATATTTTAGTTGAATGAATACTTTATACAATTTATAACCATAATTTTTTAAAACAAAATACACTATTTGTATACATTCATGTTTAATACATTTTTAATTCAAAATAATTATAGTTTTTTTGTAGAAAACATTATAGTTTACATGATACAAATGATCAGTTCTATCATATAGAACAATATTAAGTTTATCATATGGATATGTAAATTGTACATTAGATTTATGAATCAAATTTTCATTGGAAGGAGGTTTATAAATACTATCAGATAGGGTATAATGAAGTGTTTTTTATTATTTATTACAAATTCTATCATATGAACATCATCGCACGGAGGTAGACAAGTCTACCAGATGAATATTAATCTAACCTACTAGTCAATGAAATTAATAAATTCAAACATTTATATATTTTCATTATAATATAATGGAAAAAATCGAAGTTTAGTTGTGAAAAACAAGATGAAAATCAAAGAGAAATTTTTTAATAATGTTTCAATCTGATGAAGGAGTTTGTATGATGTCTTTGAAACCAACTTCGATAATTACCAAATTGTTAAGACAATAAGGTTTTCCTTATGACATTTTTCATTCCTTCTTGTTTTGAAAATCACAAACACCCTATACATAAGTAAATATATATTTTACTTATATAAGTAAGATCTCCTTCTCAAAGTAATTTACCCCTACCATGTTTTCATTGTTTATATCAATATTTTTCTTAAGTATAGAAATCTTTTTCATATCAAATACCTCAGAACCATATAATACATAGATATGAAGCATTCTGTTTTAGGATCCAAATTCTGAATATGAACTATAAAGAAGATCCACTCTGAATTCTGGATATGAACTATAAAGAAGTTCCACTCTGAATTCTGGATATGAACTGTAATGAATTTCCACTCTGAATTCTGGATATGAACTGTAAAGAAGTTCCACTCCGAATTCTTGATATGAACTGTAATTAAGTTCCACTCCAAATTCTGAATATGAAATGAAATGAAGTTCCACTCCGAATTCTGGATAGTAACTGTAATGAAGTTCCACTCCGAATTCTGGATACGAACTCTAATGAAGTTCTAATCTGAATTCTGGATACAAAATCTCATGAAGTTTCATTCCGAATTATGGATACGAACTCTCATGTACTTCAACTCCGAATTCTGATTATGAATATATCTATGTTCTAACTCCAAGATCTCTGAATTCAGACTCCAAATCTTATGAGTTCTGACTCCAAATTCCCATGAACTCTGACTCCAAACCTTGTAAGTTCTGGTTCCGAACTCTAATGAAACTAGACTCCTGATTTCTATAGAATTTAGATTCAGAATTCCTACAAAATAGAAACCAAATATCTTTTCATTATAGACTCCAAATTCCATTTTAGTTAGTCTCTGAACTTTTATTTTCTTACATTCCGAACTTCAGTTTTATTTATTCTTACACTTATTTCATTATAAAACAATTTCTTGATTTCAGTTATTGACTAACCATTTTTTGAGTGACATGTGTATAGATCTCTCCTAAATTCAAGGAAAAATATGATCGTTGGAGGAGGGAGATAATTGTTGGAGCTTCACCTATAAATAGGATCTCATTTGAAAAGAAGCTAAAACTTTGTCACTGATCTTGGACTAAGTTCTGTTGAAGTGATTTCTTGAGAGAGAGGCTCTTATTAACTCTCAAAGCGTCGTGTAGAAAGCTTGAACAGCTTGTTCAAACTTTGCCTTGTGCAGACTTACTTCGTGTGACTCTGATTATTGTTGATCACAATCGAGGGATTCCAAGGATAGGAAGACAGAGTTGTTGACTACCTTGAAGTTCGAGCGCTTTATTGCTAAAGAAGACATAGATTCCAACTACCTTAATGGTGAGGGCTTGCGGGGATAGCATGACAGAGACTCTAATCTTCCTATCTAGGGCTTACCCGGGTGTGGGTAAGACAGACTTTCTTGAAAGTATAAATCAAGGGACCATTATCCATGGTTATTGGATACCTATCTCTTTGGGTTAAAAGATTTATATCTTGTTAATTGTTTTTGTTACAAGTTTTCCACTACATTTTGTATTGTAAGGAAAGTATAACCTTCTTATATTTCCTTACACTTGTACTCTGAATTCGTTATATTCTATACGCTTTAAGGTGGAATCTCATATTGTAAACTTTGGTTAAGTTTCATTTTCCAGATCCATATTTCTGGAACCGGTTTTTCGGAATCACTTTCCAGATTTAAGCAATTGTATAGAACTAGAAGTTTGTAACTTCATACCTTGTCCCAATCTTTCAATTAGTGTTAATGTTTTTTTTTTGAATTTTCTTAGTTTAACTTTGTTAAACTTTGAACTTTCCTTGTTTAAGTAAATTTTTAAAGTATAGAAATCACCCCCTCCCCCCCTCTTGTATATTGAGCATCTACATCATTATTTCGATCCTACAATTGGTATCAGAAGAGGCTTATGAAATACCTATATTCACATATAAGTTTTCCTTGCTTAGTTTTTCATTGTTCAATGTTTTTTCCTTAGGAATATTATCCTTGTATCCAAAAATTTTTTATTAACAAGTTGTTGTGTAGAAAGTTTTTTTTAAATGGCAGGAATGAATGTTGGTTCCATCGACAACCTAAATCCTACAAGACCACCAATTTTTTTTGGTACTGACTATGAGTAATAGAGAGATCAAATGAAGACATTCATTATCAATACTGGAGTAGAAAATTTTGTTATGCTTACTGGAGGTTATAAAATTCTTGATAAGGAAGCAAGTGATTTTACAAATCAAGAGAAGCATGATTATCAGCTCAACTATAAGGTACGCAATACTTTACTTTGTTCAATGACTAGGAACATATATAGCCAAATTTCTTCTTATGAATCAGCAAACTGTATATGGAAGAAACTCAAAGTTACACATTTTGGTACTTCCAAAGTCATTGAGACTAGAAAAGCTATGCTTAGAGCTGAGTATCATGGTTTAAACATTCCATATGGAGAACCCATTTGTAAGGTGCAACGAAGATTTATGACTATCGTGAATAGCTTACAATCTATGGGAGAGAAAGGTCTGGATGATGAAGCTCTTCTTGACAAGATCATTGATATTATGCCAAATGAGTGGGAATCAAAGAGAACAACAATTGATGAGAACAGGAAGGTCACTCAAATTTTCTTAGATGAGCTATTTGGAACTCTTCTCCAACATGAAACAAGGATGAAGATGGATGCTGACAACATCAAAAAGAAGAATGGGAATGGTACTGTTGCTTTTACTACAACATCATATCACATGAAAGCTAAGACTCCTGAGAGAGTAACTAGATCCAAATATAAGGAGGTTGTTATCCAATATGAATCGAGTGAGTGTGAAGTCTCAAAGAATGAGTTAGCAAATCTTGCTCGAAGGATGAACAAGATACATGGACAAAGAAATTTTCAATCCAAGTATAAAAAGAAGGAAAGAAAAGATAAGAAAGATTCAGCAGTCACATGCTAAGAATACAGGAGAGATGGACACATAATACCTGATTGTCCTTTGCTCAATAAGAAAGAAAGAAAAGAGAGGCATTATGAAAGGAATAAGAAGAAGTATTATAAAGTTAAAGCTAAGAAAGTTATAAAAGATAATGATACTTGGAGTGATAGAGGTGGTGACTCTTCAGATTAATCTTCGTATTATGAATCTTCTGAACAGAAGAATCTTGGTCTTATAGCCAGGTTACCTATTTATAATCATTGCTTTATGGCTAAGGTACACAATGTTGAATCCTTGACCAATGTTTCTTTAAATTCTAATGATAGTAAATATTATAACTCTTCGGATGAAGAATCATCTTCTGATGAAGAAAATACTTTACCTACCTATAAAGAAGTTTCCAGGTTTTCTGAACTTCTTGAGATTAAGAATTCAAAACTCAATAAAAAAACTTGATAAGGAAAATTCTAGGAATACTATTATTATTAAGGAAATATTAGATCTTTCTAAAGATCTTGATAAGAAAAACTCTGATATTATAATTATTTCAAAAAGTTTTTAGGAAGTAAATTCTGAGAAGAATAAACTTTCTAAAGATCTAGAAAAAGTAATTTCTAAGAAAAATATCTTAGAGCCTATCTGTAGTTCCAAATCTAATGACTTTGAAGATAAAAACTTGGTTATAAAACTAATGTCTGAAATATTTTCCTTAAAGAAGTGTTTGTCGAACTTTAACTTAGGTAAAGAAAATTTTGATAATATGTATTCACAAATAGGACCATTAAGAAAAAAATATGGATTTGTTTATACCCATGCAAAACCAACTTTTAGTAACAATTATTTTGTTCTTCAAAGTGCCCCATTTTGTACCAAGTGTCAATGTGGTGGTCACTGGGAAAATAATTGTTCTTTAAACAAAACCCAATCTTTAGGTTTTCATAAGGCTTATTTTACTAAGAAGATGTGGGTGCCAAAAAATTTGTTATCTGAAAATCTTGGATCCAAACAAGTTTGGATTCCAAAAGTCTAATTCTTTTCTCCTTTTCAAGAAGATAAAGGAAGTACCAACAGCAATACATGGTACATGGATAGTAGATGTTCCCGGCATATGACTGGTAACAAAAACTATTTTGAAAATATTATCAAGACGAAAAGAGGAAAAGTAACTTTTGGAGATAATGCTCAAGGAGAAATTATTGGTATAGGTAACATAGTTATTCTTGGAAAAACATTGATTTAAATTTTTTTTTGTTAAGGGTCTTAAGCACAACCTTATTATCATAATTCAGTTATGTGATGAAGGATACCTTGTGAATTTTAGGAATGATAAATGCTTAGTTCACAATTCCAAGGAAGAGTTTATTCTCTCTACCCATAGGCAAGAGAATGTTTACGCTTTGAACTTAGAAGACCTTAGGTACCAAGACATACCTTTCCAAAGTGCAATGTAAGATCATTCTTGGGTATGGCATAGAAGACAAGGTCACTGTAATCTTAGAAACTTATGCAAACTCTCTAAGAAAGGTTTAGTTAAGGACATACCCGAGCTTATATTTGTTCTCCAAAAGTTTGTGATCCTTGTCAATATGGAAAGACACATAAATCAAGTTTTAAATCAATCGGTGAAGTCTCAACAACTGATGCATTATAGTTGGTACACATGGATCTTTTTGGTCCAACATAAACTAGAAGCATTGGGGGAAAATATTATGTATTTTTTTAGTTGACGATTACACTAGATTTACATGGGTCTATTTTCTAACAAAAAGTCTGAAGCTTTTTCTTATTTCAAAATTTTTAGAGCCCAAGTTAAAAATGAGAAAAATCTTCCATTAAAAACTATTCATAGTGATCATGGAGGAGAATTTAAAAATTCTGATTTTGAAACTTTCTGTAGTAGAAAAGGTATTATTAACAACTTATCAGCACCCAAAACACCACAAAAAAATGGTTTTGTTGAAATAAGAAATAGAATTCTTCAAGAGATAAATAGAACCATGTTGAGTGAATATTCTGTAGCCAAAATGTTTTGGCCTGAAGCTGTAAGTACAGCTTGTTATACTATAAAGAGAGTTTTGATTAGACCTTTTCTTAATAAAACTCTTTATGAGTTAGGGAATGGTATAAAACCTAGACTTTCCTACTTTAAGTTTTTATGTTGCAAGGTATTCATTCTGAATACAAAAGATAATTTACAAAAATTCTCAGAAAAATATGATGAAGGAATCTTCTTAGGCTACTCCACAACTTCTAAGGCATATAGAGTTATCAATAAAAACACTTATACTGTTGAAGAAACAGTACATGTCAAATTTTATGAAACAGATCCTTTTTTTTAAACAACCACATCATATATCTTCAAATGTGTTTTAAAAAACTGATTATCAACATTTTATAGAAAATCTTTCTGATAAGGAAAATGTTCAAGAAGATAATTCTGAAACATTTACCCTAGAAGATTTCCTACCCTATGTTGATAAACAAGTTTTAAAAAACCCAAACCATTCATTTCTTAAGAATCATCCTAGTGATAGCATCATTGGTGATGTCAATCAACTTGTAAGGACTAGAAGTTCTTTAAGAAATGAAGTATAACATCTAGCATTTCTTTCCCAATTAGAACCAAAAAGAACTGATGAAGCTTTATGTGATGATGATTGGATAAAATCCATGCAAGATGAACTAAATGAATTTCAATGGAATAAAGTATGGACCTTGGTTGAAAGACCAAATGAAACTTCTGTTATTGGAGTAAAATAGGTCTTCAGAAATAAGTGTGATGAAAATGGATTCATTGTAAGAAATAAAGATAGATTAGTTTCTAAAGGCTATAATCAACATAAAGGAATACTATGAAGAAACATATGCCCCACTATCTAGACTTGAATCTATTCATATTCTACTTTCCTTTACTGTATTTTTCAATTTTAAGCATTTTAAAATGGATGTGAAATGTGCTTTCCTTAATGGTTATGTTCAAGAGGAAGTTTTTGTTGAACAACCTCCTGGATATGAAGACACAAAACATCCTGATCATGTTTTTAGACTTACCAAAGCTTTGTATGGCCTTAAACAATCCCCACGTGCTTGGTATGATAGACTTACAAGATTTTTGCTTCAAAATAACTATGTTAAGGGAAATTAAGATCCAGCTCTTTTTATAAATAAAGATAAGAAAAATGTTTTGATTGTTCAAATTTATCTTGATGGAATTATATTTGGTTCAACTCAGCAATTTTTAACTGATTCCTTTGCGGATCTAATGAAATATGAGTTTGAAATGAGTATGATGGGTGAGTTAACATTTTTCCTTGGATTTCAAATTTCTCAAAAACCAGAAGGAACCTATATATCTCAACATAAGTATATTAAATATCTTCTTAAAAAGTATGGATTTGACAACACTAAAAGTATTAGTACTCCCATTGGTACCTCAAACGTACTTGATCTTGATGATACTGGGAAACCAGTGGATCAAAAATCTTTTAGAGGTATGATAGAAAGCTTACTATACTTGATAGCTAGTCGTCTAGACTTGATATTTTTAGTATTCTTATGTCCCAGATATCAATCCAATCCTAAGGAATCACACTTAAAGGTAGTGAAAAGAATTTTTCACTACTTGAAGGGAACCATGGATTTAGGACTCTTTTATACTTCTGGAAATGATTTTGTTTTAAAAGGCTTTTCAGATGCTGACTTTGGTGGGTGTATAATGGATAGAAAGAGTACATCCGGAACTTGTCATTTCCTAGGGGATTCATTAGTTTCTTGGTCTTATAAAAATCAACACTCAATAGCACTCTCCACTGTTGAAGCTGTATATGTAGCAGCTGGAAGTTGTTTTGCTCAAGTGTTGTGGATGCAACACACACCCACAGACTACGGCTTGAGTTTTACTAAGGCTCAAATTTTTTGTGATAACACAAGTGCCATTTCCCATAGTAAAAATCATGTACATCACTCTCGTGCAAAGCACATAGATACTAGGCATCACTTTCTTAGAGATCACACACTTAAAGAAGATATCATTATTCAGTTTATCGGAACGCAAGATCAACATGCTGATATTTTCAGAAAATCGTTACCTTCTGATAGATTTTAATACATTAAATAGAAGTTATGAATGATAACCATAAGGTAATTCCTATTCATTAACTTCTTGTTGAAACAATCTCCTTTTAGTAGTAAACTCCTTTTCATAGGGGGAGTATATTTGTTTGTTTCCTTTTCAAAATTTTCGTAATGAAATTTTCGTACTGGAATTTTCGTGATGAAATTTTCGTACTGGAATTTTTGTAATGAAATTTTCATTCTAGAACTTTAGTAATGAAACTTTTCTACTGGAACTTTCGTAACTAAATTTTCGTACTAGAACTTTCATAATGAAATTTTTGTACTGTAACTTTTATAATGAAATTTTCGTACTGAGAATTTTTGTAATGAAATTTACATAATGAAATTTTCGTACTGAGATTTTTTTTCGTAATGAAATTTTCTGTACTCTTGTTTTTTGCACTCATGTTTTTTGTAGTAACATTTTTGTATTCAAATTTTATTCAAGAAGAATATCACCTATTATGAATAATCTTCCTAGCTAATTTGAAAGGTATGATTTCTTTACTTGAGTTTTCATAGTCATATTTTTCTTTCTGGTATTTTCTTATGTGTTCTAAAAATTTCAGATTCTAGTTTCCTTAAATCCGATTGTTTTTTTAAAAACCTCAAAAGATCGGATTCAAGATTTCCTTGCGGGTATGTTTTCAACCATCAGATCAGATCAGAGAGTTTTTCAACCATTAGATTGTTTTTAGAAGATCAAAGGTCACATCCATTGCCTATATAAAGGGGAACCCCAATGGTTGTCCCACATCGATCTTCAAGCTCTCGCGTGTTGAAGTCCTGCCTCTCTTCTTAATGCCCGTTCTGATTCTCTCAGAGCTCGTCCATTCCGACTGTCTGTAGAAGCTAATTCCCAAGATATATCTTCTACGAAGCCAATCCTAAAATGGTTAGTTTACAGGGAGAGGTTAGTGCATCTAAATTTATACACGTATGATTCTCTTATATCTAAGAATATCAGATTGAATGGTGGGGAGGATGTTTTCTTATCAAAGCTAGCGAATCAGGATCTGGTTTTTACATATTTCCTTGTAGAGTTTTATGAGTCTATTTCCTTCCTTAAGGAAGATGGTAGAGAGAATTTTTCTTCCATGTCTTCTGGGAAGACTTATATGCTTTCTTACAACAAGGCCGCAAGCTTGGTGGGTCTATCATATGAGGGTGAAGCTGAATTTTTCTCACATATGCTTCCAGATGAGAAAGGAAGTTTCCGAAAAGTGAAGGCATTAAAATTCCTTGTACTTAAAGATGCCAAGACTGCTATGTTTTCTCATATCTCTTCAAATAATCGGATTCTACAGCTGTGGGTACAAGGCTTTTTTATATTGATATGGGGTGATAAGGATAATCTAAAAAAGTCTGATACATACATCTTAGATGTTTTGGTAAATCTAAGGAATTTAAATTTGATGAGGCATGTTTTGATTATAGTTAAGAATATTAAAGAAGGGAATCTAAAATCTCAGATTATAATGTATCGGGCCTTGCTTACTAAGCTTATTATCAGGTGTCTTGACTCGTTTAAAGTTTTTTTCACTTCCAAGCTAAGAAATTACAAGGTAATTCTGGTTAGTGATGATACATTAAAGAGGATGAATATGGGTTTTTCTGTTTAATCTGGAGAATTCTACCCTTTATCAGAGGAAGAGGCTGAGGCATCTCAGAAAGATCAACAAACTTCGGAACCATCTAAAAAGGCAGGGAAGAAGAGAAAATTGAAAGAAGTGGTGGCTGAAGACAAGACCCAGAAAGCTAAGGAAACCCAATCTGCACCACCTAAGCCAAAGAAACAAAAATCATACCCGGATGAAGTAGTTTCCAAGTGGAGGCAAGATAAAGAGAAGAGAAAGGAAGGGGAACCACAATTAGTATTGGATCCTACTAAGGCTAAGGCCTTAAAAGAGAAAGCATCTGATGAGTTAGAGAGGCAAGAAAAAGAAAAGAAGATGAAGAAGAAGATGTCAGAGGAAGAGATTGTTCGATCTCTTTTGAAAGAAATAGAGATAGCTTCTGAGCAGATTCCGGTTCTGGAAACTTTCCTTACTGAACCATTACTAGAGACCCCTGGAAAGAACTAATTCACTCTGGAAAATCTTAAAGAGAAAGAAGTCATTGAAAGAAAAAAATAATAATTTGTTGAGAGAGTAGAAGAAGAAGTTGTTGAAAGAGAAGAAGTAGTATAGGAAGAAGAAGAATTAGAAGAAGTAAGTTCTGATCTAGATGACCTAATTAAACAAGTTGAGGATTATCAATAAATGGTTGAATCCACAAAAAAGGTCACTCTAGGAAAGGGAGTTGAGAAAGAAGGTAGGAAGGATGATGATAAGGAAGAAGAAGAGAAGGAAAATGAATTATCTGAAGAAGAATCCTATGAGAATAATTTTCTTAATGAAGGACCAGAAAAGGAGAAAATAGATGAAGACAAGATTGTTCAACTATCTGAGAGTGAGGAAGAATCTCCAGATGAACAACCCATTACAAAAGTTAATAAGGGAAAGCAAGTTCTTATGAACACCCCAAAAAAAGATATCATCAGGAAGAAATAAATTAGCGGTTCTTCTAGAAGAAATATAGTGGAGGTTGAAGAAGAGCATTCACCTAGTAAGTTATCGGATTCAGAGTCATCATCTTTGGGTCATGACATTATTGTTGAGTCTCTGAAGAAATTGGTGGACACCATTCCAATTTTTCCCACCATAGACTCAAGGTTCGAAATGATTCAACATAGTTTAAATCAGAAATTGGAATCGTTATCCATGGTGATGTATAAGTGTGTTAATATTGAAGGTGACCATAGAAATTTTTTCATCAATTATGATGTTCATAGAAAATCATGCAGCAAAATCACTCTTTAGTCAACGAAGGTGGATGATAACTTGGTTGAGTTTGATAATTTTCAGAATGAGGTAAAAGATGTTTTGATACTGAGGATGCAAATATAAAAAATCTTTAGGAGAAGCTAATACTTGAGAAAAATTCTCGGAATCAACAAGTGAAGGACTTGAATGGGATGGTTAACTCTCTTGCTCAAAATTTTAAAAGGGATAGAGATATCTGGATTGAGATCGAAGAAAATCTTGTAAAGAAAGATGAGTTAGTGAAGATGTAGGAAGAGGCCATGAAGGCTCATGCAGAGGTTTTGAAAGCTCAATAAGAAAGGATCACAACTTTGGAGAAGCAAGATGAGGTGGATCAGAAAGATTTGAAGAAGCTGAAAACTATCTTGAAGAATTTAATTCCAAAGGATAAGGAAAACAAATGAACTCAATCGGATCTTTTGTTGCATTTGATTTTCCTTTTAAAAAATTCTATCAACACTAATAAAATATATGGTTGTTTGTATCTTGTATTATTGTGTTCTAATGTTTCAGGTACATTATTTTTTTTCCATTCGCACAATTATTTTTGAAAATCACAAAGGGGGAGAAGGAAAAACAACTACTCCTAAGGGGATAAGGAAAATTTCTAAACTAAGAAGAACTATCCTTAATTAAGGTGGAGTTCTCCTTACAATTCCTTCATTCTAATGAAAATTCCTTTCTGGAAATTCAGAATACAGTCCTTAGAGTTCCAAAGCCTAAGGGGGAGTTAGTTGTATTCATCATCATCTATGAACAAAGGGAGATAAGTTTTAATTTGAAAGTCTAAAGGAATTCTTCCAAATTTTTTTATATTCTTTTTCATAAGGTTGTTTCTGTTTTTCAAAAAGGGTGAGATTTTTAAGAAAATAAGGTTTTCCTTATGAATTTTTCCATTCCTTCTTGTTTTGAAAATCAATAACACCGTATACATAAGTAAATCTATATTTTACTTATATAAGGAAAATTATCTTTCTCAAATGAATTTAGCCCTACCATGTTTTTAATGTTCATATGAATATTTTTCTTAAGTATAAAAATCGTTTTCACATCAAAAACCTCGGAACCATATAATACTTAGATATGAAGCATTCTGTTTTAGGATCCAAATTCTGGATATGAACTACAAAGAAGATCCACTTCGAATTCTTGATATGAACTATAAATAAGTTCTACTCATAATTATGGATATGAACTTTGATGAAGTTCCACTAAAAATTATGGATATGAACTATAAATAAGGTCCACTCCGAATTCTGGATTTGAACTATAATGAAGTTCCACTCCGAATTCTGAATATGAACTGAAATGAAGTTCCACTCTGAATTCTGGATATGAACTGTAATGAAGTTCCACTCCAAATTCTGGATACAAACTCTAATGAAGTTATACTCCGAATTCTGGATACGAACTCTCATAAAGTTCCATTATGAATTATGGATATGAACTCTCATATAGTTTGACTCTGAATTCTAATTATGAACTTATCTAAGTTCTGACTTCGAGATCTGTGAATTCAGACTCCGAACTCTTAGGAGTTCTGACTCAGAATTCCCATGAACTCTGACTCTGAACTTTGTAAGTTCTGGTTCTAAATTCTAATGAAACAAGACTCCATATTTCTACAGAATTCAGGTTCCGAATTCCTACAAAATAGAATCCGAATATCTTTTTGTTATAGACTCTGAATTCCATTTTAGTTAGACTCTGAACTTTTATTTTCTTACATTCCTAACTTCATTTATATTTATGATTACTCTTCTTTCATTATAAAACGATGTCGTGCTTTTGGTTATTGACTAACCGTTGTTTGAGTGACACATGTACAGGTCCCTCCGAAATTCAAGGAAAAATATGATTGTTGGAGGAGGGATCCGACCGTTGGAGCTTTGCCTATGAATAAGAGATCATTTGAAAAGAAGCTACAACTTTGACACTGATCTTGGACTAAGTTCTGTTGAAGTGATTTCTAGAGAGAGAGGCTCTTATTAACTCTCAAAGCATCGTGCGGAAAGTTTGAACAACTTTTTCAAACTTTTCCTTGTCCATACTTGCTTCGTGCGACTCTGATTGTTGCTGATCACAATCGAGGGCTTCCGGGGATAGGAAGACAGAGGTGTCGACTACCTTGAAGTTTGAGGGCTTCCTTGCTTAGGAAGACAGAGGTTCCAGCTACCTTGAAGTTGAGAGCTTGCGGGGATAGCAAGACAGAGACTTCGATCTTCATATCGAAGGCTTACCTGGTTGTGGGTATGACAGACTTTCTTGAAAGTATAAATCAAGGGACCTTTATCCAACGTTTTTGGATACCCTTCTCTTTGGTTTAAAAGATTTATATCTTGTTACTTGTTTTTGTTACAAGTTTTTCTGATGCATTTCTTATTGTAAGGAAAGTATAACCTTCTTATATTTCCTTACACTTGTAATCTGGATTAGTTAGATTCTACACACTTTAAGGTAGAATCTCATATTGTAAACTTTGGTTAAGTTTCTTTTTCTGGATCCATATTTCCGAAACCAGTTTTTCGGAATCACTTTCCAGATTTAAGAAAGTGTATTGAACTAGAAGTTTGTAACTTCATACTTTGTCCCAATATTTCAATTGGTGTTAGAGGTGTGGTGAATTTGCTTAGTTTAACTTTGTTAAACTTAGATCTTTCCTTGTTTAAGGAAATTTTGAACGTATACAATTCACCCCCCTTTTTTATATTGAGCATCTACATCATTATTTCGATCCTACACAAATATGGCCATTGGAGTTCCTTAAATAAAGTCTAAATTTAGTTTGATCGGTTTGGTAACATATTATTACTTAAGTTTTCTTCCTTATAAAATTTAAACAGATTTTTCATAAGTAATTAGTGTAAGAACTTTTTATTTTACAATTCCCTAATTTTTTTTGTAATTTTTTCGGATCATTTTTTTCAAGGGATATAATGTTTAGAGATAGAAATGGATATTTTCAGTGGTATGATCTAGGGTTCCTGAGGCTCGGGAAATAGAGATATGTCTGATCCTTCTGATCAATGGATTACTTACTAAGGATGGAATCCCATGATGATAAAGTTAATATCAATGATACAATAATTCAAGCTACAATATTTCATTACACTAAAGTTTAATATTTGAACACATTTTTATGAAGATATTATAAATTTTTATATGAATTTATTAAGATTATTTTTACTTGTTTATGTTTTTTATTCAGATATGCATGGTTATGGAAAATTTTATACTATTTATTAAAAACACTTTCTTACTCTAATTTTTAATTATAACAGTATGAAGCTTCATCAGATAAACATAATTAAGGTGGTTCTTAAAACTTTTTTTTTATAAAATATAATTCACCCTCATCCCCCCCCCCCCACAATCATATAAATAATTTTATACTCTTTTGATCCTAAAAATATGACGTTATTCACTTTAATAATGAACAATATGATGATTTTCTTTCCATAAACTAATTTTTAGGAGTTTTGGGAGTAAAAAAACATTAATTGTGACCTCTTTACTTTTTCACAAGGCTCAATCACATTTACTTTAAGATACCAGACATATAAAACCCAAAATCTTACCAAATCTACCATTTCTATGCAGTATTTTTAGTTCTATCTCTCAACCACCTCCATGTTGATGTTTCTCATCAGGATATAGAAGATTGGATTAATTGAATATATTTAATATTCAATATTGTTGATAATTAAAATTAAAATTGGGTTTCCTGAGGTACTTTTAAGTTAAATGGTAATTTATGTCAATGGTGGGATTTAATAGTAATGAAATGATAAGATATGAGGCTTCATTAGAAGATATTTCATGTCTTTTTTGTACAAAATTACATCTTAACACACTTCAATTAGAATAATTTTGGTTAATTTTATATCATAGTAATGAATCAATGACTATGATGGATTATGAAAATAAATTCATGGATCTAATTTTGCTAACTCATAATAAGAGCTGATATAAATATTTTATGCAATGAAAGTTTGAGATGGGATTTAAGGAACCATTATAGAAAAAAAAATGGTAATGTTTAATCTCTAAAACATTCATTTTGCTGGTTTAGAATTCATTTCTCTCTAAAATAGGATCCAATGGGTGTATTTGAGATATTATCTCCTCTAGTGGTCAGATACATCACTGGGTAAAGGCATGTTATGACCATTAAATATAGGAAATTCATTGTAGGACTTCCCTTCCTATCGGCCTTAGAAAATATCATATTTGAGTCTTGAAGTTTTATCATTAAGGATACCCTAGTTCAAACATACCATCAAACTAAATATGTTCCACTATTAGTGAAAAATCTTCTTCTCAGGGGGTTCTATGTGTATACACCATTTGAGAATGTTTTCTTGTAACCCTAATAGATGTATACCTTATATATTAAAGCTGGTGGGTAAATACTATAAAAAATTATACTCCCCTCTATATGACTAAATAATGTCATAAGAGATCATTGTTGAGTACAATTTCTATGGCACCATCCCTTGAGTAGGTATCTTAGGCAAAGACTCACTATGAATGACCTAAAAAGATATTTTCAACCATGTAGTTTGTAAATGATGTATAGTAAGGTTATTAAATGGTGATTAGAACAATTGTGATATATTATACCCTTATTTGTGATTTATTTGATATTTGAGATTTTCATTTATTTATATTTGATAATAAAGTGTGTAAAGACCCCAAACCTAGTTGTCTGAAGTGAGTAGTTACTTTATTAAATTACTATAATATACATGGAATCAAATCCGAAAGTACTAAACAGTTTAGTAATCTTCATAAACTAGATATATACTTGAAATATAAATTATATTTCAAGTAGAAAATACAAATCATATTTACTTTGAGAACATCATTATTCCACTTATCATATCCTTTCAAACCAAATCATAAAACACTTCCTGGTATCCTATAGAAAAAATAAAATATAATAATTGGGTGGTGTCAAATTCTTGGTAAGGGTAATCATATAGTTTAAGATATGAGTAAACAGGGCATAAAAGATACTGAAAGTACAATAAAATAAACACAATTAATATATTCAATAAGTTGTGCACAATATTCAAGCAATTTCTAATGATCAAACAATTATATATAAATAATCAAAATATAATTAAACTTAAACATCGATATTCTACTAATAAAATAGACACCTGGAAATAAAAAAATAATTTCCTAATTATGGAATTCATAATTCTGTATGTCTTAACTATCATGATCTCTCATAAATATAGTAACATTATAGATCTATCCTCAATACACTTACTTTATAGATTTATCCTCATTATAGTTTACAGGTATAAAACTTTCTAATTTGTCCATCTAATTCATCTTATGAGAACTTTAGATACACTTATGGGCTATATCATGCCTCTAAAATCATATACTAAGTCCAAATAAATCCTCATATGAATAAATAATACAATATAATTTACATTCCTTAATAAAATAAATTACTGCCCATATTGGGAGAACTACTCATACAAAATATCAATTCCTTCCCCAACCAAATAGGTAAAAAAACATCTAAGAAATATGATAAATGTTATTATTAAATTAAATCCTCAACATAATATTCTAATAATAATTTCAAAATAGATAATAGTACTTTAAAAATATTACTAGAATATTTCATGATGAAAATACCAATTTTACATTGAAAATTATTTTTTAAATTTTAAAAAACTACACACCTAATAAAGATATCATTTTATTTGAACTTTTTTTAAGCATATAATGTATTATAAAAATAATTAATTTTATTTGATGGAATGAAATACCTTTCATTACATATATGTTAAAAAACTTTACTTTCACAATTTTTTTACAAATAGACATATAATACCTTGTTCAAAAAATGATGGAAAATATTCTTTTTATTCATTTAAAGTCAAAATTAAATAAAAATGACTTTAAAAAATCATTTGGGGAAAATTTAATTAATTTTTTAATAATTTTTGAGAAAACATTCACATGGAATAGAAATATTCTTTAGAAGTCACTTAATTATAAACAATCTTGGATAATGATGAGATTGTGAAATAATCCCTTAACACTGTGTAACCAGTTGAATATTGTGCCCCATGAAAGAAATAACATCAAATGAAACTTTATAAGTCATTAATAAAGATATATTCATAATAAAATAAGTAAAAAAGTAATTATATACACCACACAAAAGAAAAAAGTGGTGAAAATGAAATGTGTCTCATGGAAGTAAAAGTGAAGTGAGAAGCCCTTATAAAGATCATATGATGGGAGTTTTCATTACTAAAATGAATATATTTTATGTATAAACTATAAATCCACATTAAATAAGTGTAAATAAAACATAATATAATAAAATTTCATTGAAAAAATACTCTTAGTATGACATAATTATTGAAGTATAAGTTTAACACAATTAATGTAATTTAGTTAAGAAAACCCTTACCTTATGCTTTACTTTAGTTAAAACTAATTTAACCTATTTCATAATGGTTTAAAAAATGTATTAGTTTATACCAGATCCATATTCATATTTTTTATATCATATATGATCCTCTAATGTCATATTATAACCCATTTATTAATAATATTTCATTATTATCCTTATTTTGGGTGTTAACTACATCATTTTCCTATTCATATTTTTTCTTGTAAGTATTGATTCATGTTAATTGGATATAGTTCCATAATATAAAGAATTATATAATTTTAATATATATAATAAATATTCATTATATGTATTTTTTGAATCATTCTTTAATGTTGAACATGGGAAATAAATCGCATTTTATATATTAACTATCCAGAATCAATATCATGTCACATGTACTATATATATCCATTATTTCTATAATTATATCCATCCTAGTAATGTGGTAATGAAAATTAATTGCACCACTATATTGAGATAGTAAGTCATACATACACACGTGTGGTGATTTCATTATTTATAGGATGGATAAAAGGTTGAATATAGTTTATTCATTATCATAATGACATTCCAGTATATATATTATACTTGATTTATTATTTTAGGATAAGAAAAACCTGAATAAGAATAAAAATAAGAAATAAATTTAAATTATTTCATAAAAAATATTAGCTCTTCTTTGAGGGACTATCTTAATATCTCTTAATAAGGGAATTTAGGTTGGTATTTTGTTGATAATAGAACCTCAAGAACATTGATAAAGAATATCATAAAAGTATTGTTTATGACCTGGTCGAGATAGATGGCTCAAAGTGGTGTAAACAAGTAATGGAAATTGAACCCTGTTATAACTGAGGTGAGGGGCAGTTTAGGAATTTCATAAAATATTAATTTAATATAATTTAATTTTCAATTAATAATGGATCCAAACTTATTAATTTTGAATATTAGATGATTTTAGGTCAAAATACCCTCATAAAATAAAATTAATGTATGTTTTGCCTAAATTTATACCCTTATCATTTGGTTTTAACCCTTATTTAACCTCTATAACTACTACCATGTCATCATCGGTTTTTACGATTGGAGGGTAAATATAGTTATATTAAAATAGAAAATGAATAATAAATGTATAATTTATGACATTTTAAATCATAGAACAATAATTTGGAGGAATTTAATTTTTTTTAAAAAATTATACTATTTAGTAAAATATTTTTTACTATAAAGTATTCGTAATGTCAATTTTAATAACAAATCATTACGTTGAATTTCATAATATCAAAATAACACTTATAATTCGAAAAAATTATTTTAATACATATTTAACATGTTAAAAAATATATAAAATTCATTCATATCAATAATTATCTCAAATTAAAATTATTATAATATTTTTTATATCATTTATTTTATGTATCCATTAAATAAATAATCACTTCAACAGTGATGTACAAGAATTTAAGGTAATTATTTTTTCGATAAAATTTAAAATAAATTACCATGATGATGACTAATATTTTTTCTTTTAAATTACTATTTATAGTCTAATATATCCTCTATATAACCACATATTAAAAATAATATAGTGTTGTAAAATATGATTTTGATATATTTGCCTTCTCTTTTGATAAAATATTATGAATGTCATAATCATTTAGAAATGGAAAAAAGACATATTTTCAAACCTTAAATGATTACGGATGACAATTAATCGTTAAATATGATTTATTTACAAGTTTGGGTCATTAAATGGTTCTTATTATATTTTTTTATCCTAAATTTCCCAATTTACCCTTTATATGGTAATAAAAACTACAAAGGTTATTATTCATATTGGAAAAAATAATGTATATGTATCTACTAAATTTTAGAACATAGGAGTCTAAAAATGGAATCTATTTTTTAAAATTCAAAATACATATGCTCCTGAATTTAATTTAAAATTAGCCCCCCAAAATGCAACAAAAAAACCAGTTATCTTGAAAATTAAATTTTTAGAACCAAGAATGCACTGATACAAAAATAATGCATAAGGATGACTAAAATATAATTAATTAGATTATATAAAATAATTATAATTTAAGTTACTTTGATATTAAATTTAATCATAAATATAATTTTTAATATAATTAAAATGATGGTTTTATAAGAAAAAATTTATTTTTCACTGTTCACTGGAAAAAGAATATTTTCATAAAAATCCAAAATATTCATCCAAAGATAATTTCAAAATTTTTATTTAAAAAACATATTATTTTTATAAAAAACAATTTATAGATGTTTTTAAAATTGGTTTGAATATTTACTCATTAAATGTAGGAACCCCATTTTATAGGAAAACATATTTTGATGAATAAAATTCCTCTACTAAAAATTATTTTATTAATAAAAAATTATTAATTAAAACATTAAAAATGAGTAGGACAATTATATATTTCATAAAATGGTATATATTTTTTATTCATACCATTTTAATGTCTATATTTTAATTTTTCACTAAATAATAATTCATTGTTCTTTAAGATATGTGTTTCATGTGATGTAAGCTATTATAATGATTAAATTTATTTAAAAAGAGACATACCTAAAAATATTTGGGTACTACATTCTCCCTTCAATAAATTATTTCCTTTCAATTTTAAATTTCTCTTTGAAAATCAATGGTTGAAATTCTAAAATACCTTTGTTAGAAACATGTATCGTATATAGCGTAAATAAAAAAACCTCTTAATAAGAGTGAAAGAGAAATTAATTGGTCACAAAAAAGGATTATGAATATGAGATGAGTATTGGGAATTTATGAAATGGACAAGTAAGAGAAATCTAACTCTAAATGACTGATAGATAGTGTTAGAAAACATGATCATGATAAAGTTAACCACGACAAAATAAAAAATCTATAACTAGTTATAAGAGCATTTATTTCTCATTTATAAAATAAAAATGATAATTTTTTTGTCCAAAAATCATTTTTCATAAAGTTGAGGAATTGTTTTAATATAAATACATACTAGTCAACAAAATAGACTTACTTGACTTCATTCCACATCATAATAATAATAGCATCCTTCTTATGTGCTTCAATTTATCTTCGCTTCTTTCTTACAACAGGAGATCAATATTCAAGATGAATTTCAAAGCCTGCAGCACTTTTAATGAATCAAAAGATCTATAATTTATTCCCTCAGCCTCTAAATATTTATTAAAACCAATAAAGTTTTTAATGGTTATGTAATATGATAAATATAAAATTAACCTCATACAATAATATCCAAAGTTCAATAGAATCCATTCCATAAGTATTTATCCTTAAAACTCATCTAGCTTGAAAGAAATTCCATCTTCCAGCTCTATCCCTCTAATGAAATAGTGGTCTAACTCATTTTGTAGTAGTTTCCCAAAAACATATGATTTGATTGTGACACTTTACTTGGATCGTCTACTGGTCGCATCAACAACCCACTATGCTCCCACAATGCATGGATAAATTCTATCCCCCCAAGTGGGGAAAACATTATGGATATGAGCATAAACCTGTAATATTCACCATATTGATGCCATAGACAAACACAGAACAATTACTGATTTACACCACGTTAGATTATATTGGGACCACTTTGTGTATGAAGATTTTATTTGTTGTCAAAATTTTTCAATGTCTGTCAAAATGAAGAATGGTGATTAAAACCAAACGATGCATTGTTGATATGTATTTCACAAATATCATAAGTTAGGAGAACTTGTGATGGAATCCTTATGAAGTAAAGGGTTAGAAATGATGATGCCAGTCATATACAGTTTTTATTGGAAGGAATGATGCTGCGGAAAGATATGGAAGTTTCAGTACTATCCATTGTAACTCTGATGACACTAAATCTGGTCTATCAAAGGATATATACCACACTAGTGGAGTTCATGATGAAATATGAAGAATGGTTATGGGAATCAGTGAAGAGAGCAATGAAAAATGAATGGAAAATCTAGAGGTGGGACAAAAGAACTGTTTAAGGTGGTTCCATTTTCCAGTGTTTTCCAAATTTTAGGTCCTGAAAATCGGAAAATGGAGAGAGTTGTTTTTTGGAAAAGGGAGGTGCTTGAAAAAATAAAGTGGTGTGCGGAATATTAATAGGGTGCACAAAAAATAAAGTGGTGCACGAAATATTAGCGGGGTGCATGAAAAATAAAGTGGTGCGTGAAATATTTGTGTGGTGCGTGAAATAGAGCAATGATGTTTTTCGCACACAAGGTGTTTCGAGATCAGAATCTTGAAAATTGGAAAAGGCATGAAGTGAACAAAAAATTGGGCAAAGTGCGCAAAAAATGAGGCTTCACAAAAGGTGGTTTTGCATGTAATATAGAACATAGTTTAGAATTTTGTGTGCAAGTGTAGTTCCAATTCCGATACAAGAAAATATGGAAAATTCATGGACTACGCAAAAAATTGGTCTGAATGTGTGAAAAAGAGGATGCGCAAAAGATTTTGTTTGCGCACAAAATTGAACATGGCTTGGAATTTTTCGCGTAATTGGTGCATTGTGATTACAATGTCAAAAAATGAAAAAGGCAA
The DNA here is from genome assembly GCA_963277665.1 of Viscum album. Classification (NCBI taxonomy): domain Eukaryota; kingdom Viridiplantae; phylum Streptophyta; class Magnoliopsida; order Santalales; family Viscaceae; genus Viscum; species Viscum album. Next base: position 758,795,708 of record OY728130.1, on the reverse strand, counting down.
TAGGTGCATGAAAAATGGAGATGTTCATGTAATGTGCGCGGAAGATTAGACTTGTGCGCATAAAAATTGGTTGTGCACAAAATCTAGGTTTGATGTTTTACGTGAAAGAGTGGCTTCATGTTTAGAATGATAAAAAATGGAAAATTCATGAGGTGCACGAAAAATCCAGGAAGGTGCGCATAATATAAAGAAGTGAGAGATAGTTTTACGCGCAGGATGGAGTTTTACGCGCAGGGACAAAAATTCTTATAAATATGAGGTGAATTCCTCTCATTTGTTAAGGCTCAAAACATAGAAAACTTTCAAGCTCTAAAGCGTGGAAAAAATTGAAGTATTGAGTAGTGCATGAAAAATAGAGTGTTGTGCGAAAAAAACCAGCGCTGTAAGAAAAAGAGAGTGTTGTGAAAAAAAACCATTGCAGCACAAAAAAGAGAGTGTTGCATGAAAGAGTAAAGTGTTACTTGAAAATCCAGTGTTGTGTGAAAAAATAAGAGTTGCGTGAAAAGCCTTTTCCTCACCAAAATGGTTTTTTACACACAAGGTATGAATTTTACGCGCAAGTAACCTAGAAGGGTGTGCGAAAAATTTAAGGGTTCCACAGGCCTTTAACAAGTGTCATTCACTCTTGAAGTCTCTTGAGAAGAAGGAGAACCCCACCCTCTTTGTGAAGAAGATAGAACAAACAAGCAACTGGTTTTCTCAATCCCTTGTGGTGTTTTGTGAAGGGGATCTCGTGAGTACACAACTGGTGAATAATCATCCACGTAGTGCTTCACGAAGACAGATCCACAAATCATCCTTGGTTCTGTGAAGAAGAATCATGCATCCTCTATGTGAAGAATAAGACTTGTGGATATCTCTACTTGCACGAAGGTGAACACTCTCTGGTTGCGTGATTTATATACACTGCTGGCAGGGGTGTTGTTTCTTATGTGAAAAGGAGATAGATGTGAAACTAAACTGATATCTACACAATGGAAGAAGGAAGTATACTGATACACTCATGTATTGGTATTGTGAATTGAAGAAATAGATTAAGACATTGAATTACTATTCCTTATTATACTTTTTTAAAGAGAAAGAAAACAAGATGAAGAAAAGATTATTCCCAAATGGAGACTGACAATTATTCAGGGAAATTTTATTTAGATGATTCCAAGTGAACAGATATTCACTGCCTGTATAATCAAATCGGTGTTTGTGATTCTATCCAATAAGAGAGAAGAAGTTTTATTGCAGTTTGTTTTTTCACTAAAAAGAAGAAAGAAGAAGTCTAGTGCAGTTGGTGATGCACTAGAGAAGAAGATAAATAAAGAAAAAATAATTTATTTTCTACTAATTTGCAAGTAATCAATTGATGAGCATTAAAGAAAACTAAGAGCAGAACCTAAAATATCAAGAAGGAATAAGACTGTCTCAATAGGTAGTATAACGAACCAGCTAGAGGATGCAAGTTGGACGAGGCCATCACCAGTCTAGGGAAGAGGATTGTTTCCCACCCCCCTTCAATGTGAAGGTACTCACATTGGATAGAGGATTTCTTCCCTATCCAGTCCACTATAATAGAATATCACATCGTAGTGGAGAATCCATGCACTGGTCATATCCATGCATGGAAAGGACGTGGCTACTCTTATTGAGTGGTGAACCTTGTAAAAATATAGTTTACATATTTGCACTACTTTCTATTATAACATGCTATAGGGAAAAGAGAATAAGAGAATCAATATTTTAATAGGTCAAGAGGTACAGGGATAAAAGTTGGAATTTGTTTAAAATGTTTCCAACACTGATTCACCCCCCACTCGGTGTTAGGTATATCCCAAACTGGTCCTCTTAGATTAAACCCTTAATAAAAACAATAATTCTTCCAAAAATATAATCTGAGGTTGTTTAATATATTCCTTAAATACAAACATATTCTAAACTCTATCAATGATAACTTAAATCCTCAAATTACTTACTAGATTTTTTTTAATCATATTATACCTGAATCATTTTTTATCAATGGGAACATATTTAGGGTTATCTTCCCAAAAAATGTGTTTTCCAAAAGATAAACCTACAATATAATTACAAGACATTGTTAATGGAACTATTCCTCACATCCTTAAAATTTATAAATAAGAAGTATTAAATCACAACCCATGTATATCTCATTTTTCATATGACCATAATATCATTAAAAAAATACTTTTACAACATAATTATTGAATCCAAAAACACAAATACTTCAGTCATTCATATCGGTTATATCAACTACCTAAGACTTGCCTTTATCCCTTATATTCTTATAAGGTATATTCCCTTGATACATAGAGAATTTATTTTTATAGTTCCCCAACTATATACAGTTAAAAATCTAAATAAATATTGTTTTCTTTCATTCATTTGAATTCTCTCTCCGTATTTCCATTATATCTTCACATATAAAGACTCTCAATCCCATCCAAAATTTATCAGGACAATTTATTCCAAATTTAAAACATATTGGAAAAATATTCACTCTCTTCTACACTTTATCCATTTTTTATCCATCGTCCTCTTTTTCTCTAGTTTTCCTTTAGAACCATAAAACTTTTTGAATTATTTCCCCATCTTGATATCACTAGAAATTATATCTCCATATGATGAGAAGGTTTGGGAGAGTACTTCCCTTTTAAGGAATGGTTTAATCAGATTAAATAAATGATCAATATTACTCTTTGGATCATGTACAAAGTCTGTATGATGCTTTCCTAACCTTGAAATGGTTTCTTCATACATTAGATATGTTTTTCTTCCTTTTGTCTCAGACCCAAGAAGTTTCTCTCCATATTTTCTTTTTGTTCTTGATGAAAATGTTTTTCTACGAAATGTTTCTTAAAATACATCCATTCTATGCTTATTATTTATTTTGTATCTTTAGTGTTTTAAATCAATGACCGCTATTGATTAGCATCCCCTAAGAGATTATAAACTTCCATGACAACATCCTCACTTTATTTCTTCCTAGAGTAAGAAATATCTCCTCTATCGAACATATCAATTGATCTATTACAAATTGAGTTGTAGTTCCATTGAATTATAAGGTTGTGGATTCATAAAGTGGTCAGAAATTATTACACCAAGTTTTGGATCTATATGATGCTTCATACTGGAAAGGTTTTTTCTCACGAAATGAGTCATTTGTCCCAATATAGTTATACTTATTTCTTCCTAATATATAGCTCCAACTCCAACATTACTATATTTATCATATGGGAAATCCTTATGTTTTTTGGCATCGTATCCATTCCTTCTACTATGCATCATTTCTGAAAAATGGAATACACTAGATTAGATCAAAACATTTTGAAACATAATTTATAATATCAAAACAAGTGAAACATAGATCATAAATTTAAAAAAAATTTATAACTATTCTCTAAATCCTATGCTTGGATTGTTCAGCTGTATTTACAAATTCTTTTATAGAGTTTCATTCTTTAGTCTGATTTACTCAAACTAGTTGCTAAGGTTTATACTAAACCTTCTATGATACCAACTATAAATAGCGCGGCCTAAGAAGAATAGAGTCAAATATTACTTTATTACATTGGAATAAGATATAAGGAATCATATCCCAATGGACCAAATAGTATAATAGTCATGGTAAAATAGATAAATAATTGAAATACAAATTTCAATTCAAATATAAAATATTCAATGTATTTTTGTTTTAAAACACCATTATTCTCTTTAGCATATCCCTTTAAAATCAATTTTAAAACACTTCCAGGTTTCCTGGGAAAAACAAAACATAATAATGTTGTGATCTCAAATGTTCAGTAAGGGTAATAATACAGTGAAATCTATGAGTAAATAAGGCATAAACGTTATGGTAAGTTAAATAACAGAAACACAAGCCATTTAATTGATAACTTGATCAAAATATGGCAGGAATAAATGATGATAAAATATTCCCATATAAATAATCACATGATATTGAAACATAACCATGGATATTACACTAATTGAATAAACTCATGTATATAGACAAATAATTTCATAATGATGGACTTCATAATGTGGGATATATGGACTATCAATATCTACCCTTAAGATAGTTATCACCAATATCTATCCTCAAGATAGTTACTATGAACATCTATCTTTAAGATAATTTAAATCTATTTGCAGAATCTTATCGGATTTTCTTAATTGATTTCTCTTCTGAGACCTATAGATGCATTGAGTGGCTATAGCAAGACACACCCATCACATACTATGTTTAATTCACTCTTAATATGAATAAATGATAAAAATAAATCAACATACCTTAACAAAATCAATAACTATCTATATTAGGAGACCTAGTCATATGAAATACTAATTCTTTTCCCAATAAAAATGATCATAAATCATCCATGAAATATGATAAATGGTATTATTAAACTATATTCCCAATATAATATTAAACAAAGGATTTGGACAATGATAAAGATATTTTAAATAGATTATTGGAATATTTCTGGAGGAAAATACCCTTTTATATTGAAATTGATTTTTAAAATCCAAAAACTATGTATATAATATAAAAAAAATTATTTAAAAATAAATTTTAAAAAATTTAATGTAAGAATGTTGATTTAAGATGATATGATGGCAGGAAATTTTTTTACTCCATATAAGTTAAAAACACTCTTTTCACAATTTTGTATGAAAATTCATAAACTACATTGTTTAGAAAACAAAAAAAGAATATTTTTTAATCATTTTTCAAAAAGTTAAAAAATAGAAAATTTGGACTTAAAAAATAATTTTGGTATACTAAAACCATTTTTTTAAAAACATTTTATAGAACATGAAAATGTAATACAAGTAGTCTTCATTAGAGACTTAAAATAAAACAATATCAAATAATTATGATATTTTGAAATGAACCCTTACCACTTTTTAATCTATTGAATCTTATATCCGATGAAATAAATAACTTCAAACAAAAATTTGGATTCAATAAAGACCAATATATTAATGATATAATATATCAAAGGGAAGTATATATACCATTGAAAAGAAATAAGGGGTGAATATGACATATGTCCCTAGAAGTAAAAGTGATGTGAGAAACCCTTACAAAGATTATATAATTGAACAAGGAATTATTAGAATGAATGGATTATGTGTATAAAGTTTAAATCAATAGAAAAAAGTTGATGTACAACATAATTCAATAAAATTTCATTACTTATATAATATTATCATGACATAATTAATGAATTGGATGTTTAACCCAATGAATTAAAATCGAGTTAACAAATCACATACCTTTCACTTTTCTTTAATTGAATATTATTTAACCTCCTGTATAATTTTTTAATGAATGTTATTAACATATATTTGAATTTTCATTATATATATGATATCATATATGATCCTATTGTATGATCTTATTACCCAATAATTATTAATAATACATTATAACCCTTAATTCATTTTTTAACAACTTCATTTTCATATACATATTCTTTCCTGTAAGTCCCAATTAATTTTTATAGGACATAGTCATATCATACCTATAATTATATAAAGGTCATAGATATCATATTTTTGACACCCCAGACATAGAATCCTAGAGCTTATTCATTATTTGATAACATTAGCATGATTTGAAAGAATCAAATCCCAAAGTACCATTCAGTTTAGCAGTCTTGGAAATCCAGATTACATAAATAATACTCATAAGACAATTGGGAATGATAATAATACATGCTTCATAATAAACTAAAATAAACTAAATCATTGAGAGCTTATTCAGAGTTCTATTCTTCATAACCTATGGAATGAAACATAATATAGGTGTTATCAAATGATTATTAAGGGTAATTAAAGAGGAATAAATAATGAATCAATGAAAATAAATTAACATGGTAAGGTAAATAACTGATAACACAATCCATTCAAATAAATAGATAAGGAAATATAGATATGGAAATGAAAGAAAGTGAAATAGTTTCCATGAATCAATAAACTAAAAATTAAATTCATCCGTAGATATGTCGATTCAAAATCTAATGGATGATAATAACTAAATTCTCAATAATTTAAATGATTATTTATTGGATTCCATGATTCCTCGGTATATGGAACCATTACCATCATGACCTTTCACAAGAGAGTTTAAATCATTCTGGTTACAAACCAATTTGGTTTATCCAACCTTAACTATACTGTCAAGACCTTTCACAGGAAAATTTATATTATATTGGTTACAAACTCAAATGGATTTTTCAACTTAATATCGTCACATGAGACTACATATGTATCAAGCGGCTTTCATTAACTGGTCCATAACCCGTAGGGCATACATTAAAGGGTCTGCAACCTATGTCTTATATGTCCAAAGAATTACTTGAATCGAATAATAGATTAAATTAATAAAATTTATTCCTTATAATATATCCATATGGAATAAATAGTATGTATTTATCAATAATACCACATAGGAGGATAATTAACAATAATGGTTGTTGATGATAAAATATTCCTGAGGAAAAATAAAATTGAAACATTCCAAAGTGTCACATACCACTTTAAAAAATTTAAATAACAATTCCCCATGAATTAAATGGAACATAGAATGTCATGAAATTAATGGGATTGATGATTTAACATGTAAAAGGACAAAATATAGAGCATATAAAATTGAATTGGTTCATAAGAAAAATTAGTCTCAATAGAATGTATTTTGAGACCAAATCCCTTACCTTAACCATACTTTTTTTGTGTGGTATTTATCCCCCTATATAGTGGTTTAAAATATGTTACTAACATATAACAGAACCATAATTATTTTTATATTATAATATATTATCTTCTTAAAATATTTTATTACCTGTTTTTTAACACTCCTTCATTAGTCACACTATTTCAGGTGTTAATTGCCATGTTTTCTAGAGTAAGTTTTAACTTGGTACTTGTTGTTATTATTAATAAGATCATGAATTAATCATATATAGAATTAAAAACATTAATTAATTATCATATATATTTATTTATAATAATCTATATGTTTTAGAGATAAGAAATGAAATGTATCGTTCATGGAGAAGGTAGGACGTACTTACACATGAATGCTAATTTCATTTATTTGTCAAATCAAAATAATGATAAGTAAATGATATACCTGTATATTATAATTCTATTATCATATCTAGGTCATGTATGTTACATATTTTTATTAATACAATCCATTATAAATTACATGTATAGCATGAACGAGTCACACTACTTTAAAGTGTGGTAGTCCAAACTTCCTTAAACAAAATTACCTGAGCATACACCAGATTGAAGTCATAAAGGTATGTTATAAATATAAATAAAAAAATCATAAATACATTATAAATACCATATATATAATATATAAATATATTTTTTATCATAATTTCCACAATGATAGGTGGTAAGGTAAATTTGACCAATCATCGTTTCGTGAGGTAGTAGTTTGTTGTACATAGAAGCAGTGTGTTCGATGCACATTAGATGGAGGTGTCTAAAAGTTTAGATAAAAAAATTTACATAACAATATTTTAGTATTTTTAGGATACTTTTTTGTTATATAAAAATCTAATAAAGAGATTTTATGGGGTGTATAATGGAAATGAACCTAGAGATCTTGAGAGAAGATGTTACCACTTAATTAGGAATCTCTTTTTGGTTTGTACCAAAAGACTTACTATTATTGTTTCCTTCCCAATGGTAGGCCTCTTTGAAGAGGTCATGGATTTTGGGAGACTATTAGAGAAGTTTTTGGATGATCCAAAGTGTCTTGAGAGATGGGAGGAAGGCATAGAGTGCTTTCCTTTTTATAGTGGAGGGGGAGTGCCACTCTTGTAAACACTAAAAGGTATTAATTATGGGTATTCTACCTTAACTAACAATCCTAAAATTGAAAAAATGTATTAAAGGTGAGTTATGGTCTATTAATACCTCTACCACACAAAATTATGTGAATTTTAATAATTTTATTCCTTAACTTCTAAGATTACCCAATTTTATCATTTTAGTTTTTATTAATACATCTAGTTTTGTAATCTAATTAATTTAACCATTAAAATTAAAATAAATTGTGATTTATTAGAAAATATAGATCCAATAAATAAATAATATAATATTTAATTTATAAAATAAAAAATACATGGGTTTTTTAGATTAATTTTAAATCAAACACATGTGACACACTAAAATACAACTTTAACTCAGACAATGCTAACATCATTTTTAAAATATATGGGTTTATATGTTACTTATAAAAGATCAATTGATCCTTTAATATAAAATAGTTAATATTTATTAACACTTAAAAATAATTTAGAAGAATATAGTATATTTATTAATTCAAAATCATTTAATAAAATTTCATTTATTGTAAAATAAGAATAATATCTATTTTGAAATTATTTATGTAGTTATAATTTATAAATATAAAAACAGTATTTGGATTCAAATACATTAAGTTTAAAGCTATTTAAAATTATAAATTAAACTAAAAGAATAATTAATGATAATAATTCAATCAATATACCTCACTTTTAATATTTATAGTATCATTTAATTTAGTTAATTATTAACGAAATAATCACTACGTTGGCATTTCGTAAGCATTTTTTGTGACTAAATAATCTCTAAAAATTATTGATAAATTATTATGATAACAATTTCCCATTTATCTTTCAAATGGATATGTATAACCAAAAATATTATGTTTTATACACATATCAATGCATTATAAATGTTAAAGGTAATGAAAGTCCCCCTTTTGTCTTTTTCCTTACTTAACATTTTATTTAGGGACGTTCTATTTAATAATATCCCATTAACTCATAACTTTTAAACCAATAGTGGATTTGGTCGAATTATTGGCACCCAATGGCTTTTTGACAAGTTTCCAAGTCATTTTGGTCCTTAAGATTAAGGTTTAGTTCCCTATTAAGCTTAATTTTACCTTAATCACTGTAATTAATTTTAATCACCTTCACTAATATTTTTTTGTCAAAAAATTACGTTGATCTTATTAGACCAAAAATATTTTACTTATTACAAACAGGTATATTGGATTTTCAAAATTAAATTTAGATAATTCGCTAAATTATGATTAATGTTAATCTCACAAATGATATGAAATAACAGGTTTTTAAAGTTGTAAAATGTTCAAAAGTTTTTTATTTTATTATATTATATTTCAATGTAAAATTGATTCTAATAAAAAATGTATTAATAGATGTCTAATTGTTCTAATGTGACCATATAAAATTAATATTTAAATTAGAACTAATAATTATTTAATGAAAAATGTTGCTTTCAACCAAATATCTGTAATTTTTATTATTCATCAAAAAATGATGTTTCTTAGAAAAAATACCTGGAATTAACTATATACTAATTTCAACATTATAAATTCAACAATTAGGTTTATTTTTATAAATAAAATTCATAAAAGTTCAAAAATATAGATTTAAAATGGAGTCTCTTTCAAAAAACAGTAAATCTTGGTATTGCGTGTAACACAAGCTAAATCAGTTTTCTATATATATCATATTTTTAGCTTTGTGTATAAATCATGATAATAAAAAAATTAAATTTTTTATTAAAGGAAAATATTATAATTTATTGGGGTGTTATATTCTCCCCACCATAATTGAATTTCCCGAATGGCCCGAAGCCTTCATTTTTATTGATTTTTTATAACCCCCTTTCAAGGGATGAGGGGGGACCCTTACAAGGCCTGTAGGCTCAGAGATAACAAGGCACGTAGGCTTAAGATATTACATGACCCGAAGGTCTTAGGGAATTCAACAAGACTATCTACAAGGAACTGCCCCTCCCCAGCATCTGTGTCATGATAGTAGCTCTCCACTGTTGCATGACCGTCTGGCTAGGCTTCCCGTGCAAGCATAGGCTGGTACCGATGGCATAACCATACCCTCTCATTCTGACAATCCATTTGGCTCTGCTCTGGTGAGTGCACCTATTCTGAATCCTCTTCTAGGGATGCTCCTTTTTGCAGTGTGTCTGGGGCAACTGCATGTGGCCCGAAGGCCTTGAGGTGGCCCGAGGGCCTTAAAGGTGGCCAAAATTCCTACGGACCCGAAGTCCTGGGTGGCCCAAAAGCCTTAAGGACTCCAAGACCAAACCGGTAGCCCAAGGTGAATAGTTCCAACTCCTACATTACCAAACAGTACCCGCTATAGTAACTGCTAAAGCACCTGATGCAGTACCCGCATAGTGTACAGTTCTACTACAGTACCTGTACAGTGTACATTTCTGCTACAGTACCCGCACAGTGTATAGTGCTGCTACAATACTTCTATAGTACTGCTACAATACTGCTACAGTGCCCCAAAAATATTCCACTACCTAGTTTTTTAACCTGGTTCATGTGGATTCACTTAATGATACCTTACCAACTAGGCTCAGGCTCATGTGTGCCACCGTAATTAAATTGATTCCCCATAATTTAAACATGATCTCAGTAATCAAGGGATTAAAAATAGACTATTTTTTAAAGATCCACATCATAAAATTTTTAATATCACATATTCATAATAAAATAAAAAGAAATAATGATCACATAACTAAGTTCTTTAATGGTAAAAAAAATGAAGAAAATAAAAACATGGATACAGTGGAAAAATATAACAATTAAGTTGTGGTGGAGAGTGTTAAATAACATGGCCAAGAAAAAATAAACAATCAGATGGATATAAATCTGTGAAGATCTAAGGGGTCATTTGATTCATTTGAAATAAAGGTACAAGGTCAACATTTTTTGTTTCAAAAATCTAAATTTTATAGTAAAGGAATTACTTCACACTATATAAATATAATTAAGTATACATTTCTATAAAAATAATTGTTTCCTTGGATTATAGCTTGAACTATTTCTACTTCATCTCCTAAAACATGATACATCATATGGTGAAGTAATAAATTACCCTCTACAATTTCATCAAATGGTCAAACATTAACTAAATGGTTAATTTTTCTAAAATATTTTGATCTGATGCATTGGAAGGAAGGTCACTGAATTTACAAGATGAACTTATCATTAGCCTCCAATCATTACGGAGAAAATCTAAATTTTCACATTCCAAACATGTGAATAAATGTATCATGTATCCTCTTGAAATATGGTAACAACTAGAATCACTATAAAAACTTATTGGAAACATGAATTCTTCCTTATTCCTTATGTATTACACCTATTATTGTATATATTCCTTAAATAAAAATTTGTTGTAAACTCCATCAATAATAGCATTGACCACTTATCACCAAGTCATTTATCAGTTCCAAGAAAGTAAAAACTTATCTAAATCAATAATTTATTCATCATTATCTCAAAATTAGGAATATATTAAGGGTTTTATTTTCCTTAATCATGTGTTTTCAGAAAACTTTAACTTTCTACTGAATAAATTTTCTTGTTACCAATTAACATTTGATCTCAAATACTTGACAAAAAATTGTTGTGGTAAAATCCTTAAAATTTGAATAATACTCATCACTAGTACATCATTGATAAAATAATTTTACAACATTACTAAAAAATATCCAAATACATAGGCACATTAGTTAATCAACATCAGTTGTATCTATAACATAGGAATGACCTAGATCCCTTGGAATCTTCTAAGGTATTTTCTCTTGAAGTTTGGAGAATTAATTTTCAAAGTGTTCAATATCCATACAGTGGAAGAATTGTACATTAGGAATTTTTATTCTCCCCATTAAAATCATGAACTTGTTGTCCTTTGGATCACAATTATAACAAACTTGCATTCCCTTCAAGCATGTACCGTAGTGTTTCTCTCTAAAATTTTCACATGCAGGAAAATCACTCATTCCCATATTTCGCTCATATATTTTTTCATCTACCATACCCTTCTTCTATGGATTCCCTTCAAATCCATACAACATAGATAATTCTTTCTCTGGCTTTATATCACATAAAACTATTTCATTTTATGGATAAAATGTTTGAGAAACGAGTTCCCTTAAAAAAATTTGCTTAAGTCCTTCAAATATATTATCGATATTGCACTCCATGTGGAATATATAATCTCTAGAATAAATATCTGACCTTGTAAATGTATCCTCATAATATGAAACACTTTATTTTTCATTTTTATATAAGATACGGAACATCCTCTTCATCTGGGTTTGTTCATAATGATGGAATTATTAATCAATGAATGTGTCTTTACCAGTAATTCAATCCATGATTTCAATTTATACTTTCTCCTTTGTATTCTGGATCAACAACCACCATTGATCTACATCATCTTGGAGGAAATACACTACAAGTGTAACCTTTTTCTTTTTAACACATCCCAAATCCATAAATAGCTTTTCTAGAGACTTAATCCATTGATCAGCTATAACTGGATTAGTAGTTCTACTAAATGATGGGGGATCATGTCACATAATGTAATTATACATAGTATATTCTTGTTGTAGAATAGGTTTCTCCCTTCGAGTGAGGTTATTCATCATAACGTGATTTATTTTACCTAGTACCTCTATAGTTTTTTATGTTCCAATACAAGCTATATTGGTTTCCTTAAGAGGGAAATACCTATATTTTCTATGGGTATTCATACCATTCTCCCTTATAGGCACCATTTATAAATAATGGCATACACTATACTAGCTTGAAATATATAATTCCAAATATATTTTAGTCCATAAAATAAATTAATGCATTTTAAACCATAGAACTGAAAATTTGGTTACATTAATGAAACAAATTACTTTTAAATCCATCATAATGGTAGGTAAAAATATATGATATATCCTAAGAATATCCCCTAGAAGTGTCAAACCCGGTATGTAGTAAGGCTTTATGTCTTGTACCAGGTTACCCCAAGTCAGGTCTGGTACACCTTGTCATTGTTATTACTCTTAGGTACATCTGTGCCAGAAACATACCCACTTATAGTATATATGTAGGGATGTACTTCAAGGAATATGCAAATAATATATACCTTACCAAAATTCTAGTATTTTTTCAATGTGGATCCTCAAATCTATCTTAGTTTTATGATCCCTAATCTCTATTTTGTAAATCTAGTTTCCAAGGATGTGGCTAAACTTACTATGATACCAACTGTAACTCCCCAACCATGGAAGCCTAGAGTCGGTGCATTATTTTATTACTTTGGCTTGATTTTAAGGAATCAAATCCCAAAGGACCATTTAGTTTTTTAGTCTTTGAAATATAGATTACATACATAACACCCATAATACAATTGGGAATGAAAATAATACATGCTACAAAATAAAGTAAAATAAACTACATTCTTGAAAGCTTAATCAATGTTCTCTTCTTCATTACTTGGGGAAAAATAATAAGGGTGATATCAAGTGCTCAGTAAGGGTAATAAAGTAAAATAAATAATGAATTAATGAGAATAAATTAACATATAAAGGTAAACAACTTATAACACATGCCATTCAAATAAATAGATAAGGCGATATCAATATGGCTAGGTACGAAACTGAAACCCATGATATTAATCAATGAACTGAAAATTAAATTCATCCATAGATATGTCAATTAAAAATCTCATGGATGATAATAACTAATTTCTCAATAATGGAAATGCATATTTATTGGACTCCATGTTTTCTAGGTATATGGAACCATTACCATCAAGACCTTTCACAAGACTGTTTAAAGCATACTAATTACAAACCAATTTGGGTTGTCCAAAATTAAATATATTGTCAAGACATTTCATAGGATAGTTTATATCATATTGTTTACAAACACGAATGGTTTTTTCAAATTAATTTCGTCCCATGAGACTATTGATGCATCGGGGGGCTTTCATTGACCTGTCCCCAACCCATAGGGATTACCTTAAATGGTTCACAACCTGACCCATACTAGTCCACACCATTCCTAGAATTTAATAATAAATTTAATTAATAAAAAATGTTCCTTATCATATATCCATATCGAATAAATAATATGTATTTATCAATAATACCTCAGAGGGTGACTATTAACAACAAGGGTTGTTGACATTAAAACATTCATGAGGAAAAATAATCTTTAAACATTACAGTGTCCCATACAACATTGAAACATTGAAATAATAATTATACATGAATTAAATCAAACTTATAATATCATGAAAATAATTTTATTCAAAAAAACATTTAAAAGTTATGTACATATATCATATAATAGATAATTGGTGCATAACATAAATTAGTCTCAAGGGAATGTCAATTGATACAAAATTACTTACCTAAACCTTTATTTTTGTGTCTGGTATTTAAACTAATGTATTTTTGTCAATATGTGTTACTAAATTATACCAGAATTGTCACGACCCATCCCCCGGGGCCCGGGCCGGGACTACCCCAAGCCCACCTTCTATAGCCCAGGGGATGGAAACTAGAACTGAAGACATATTCCCTAAAACTGAGAAGTCATTGCCTTTATAACATACAACACACACAACCAATCACACAACAGGATACAAACTCATGTAAACTGAATAGTAAACATAGTGAGTACAGTAAGTAAAAAGGGTCCAGAATACAAGCCCCAATGGAAAGTACTTGAAAAAATGGAAAGTGAAAGATGACTGATAGGTGAAAAGAAAATGATGGATCGTCTACCTCAATTACCACCTAAAGGGTAGGTACAGATCACCTCCTCCGCACTGCATGTCCAATCATCTCCTCTGCGAACCAAAACGTCATATGGTCCACCTCCGAGCACCATCCAGTCCTGGTACACTCATCCTCAGTTAGTGTTGTATGTCCTCTGCATCCAACACAACAAGGTGCAGGCATATCCCGTGCATGGGTGAGTATAACGGTACTCAGTTGGGACCCCGAGACCCTCAAGGTCTCACAAAAATCCACTAAGGATAAACCACAAAATATGAAATCAATAGATAACCATACTTAGTTATACGCCCATACATATACCTAAGTTATCAAGAAATTTATCTCAATCATGAAGAAACACAGTGGTTCTGACTGAGCTCACACCAAGTATAACTTTAGGTACAATATTAGAGATTATTATATGTAACTACTAAATCATCATACTCCATTAAGATGCTCTGCTACTAACCCGCATAGAATCGCTAGGAGCTGACCCGCATAGGATCGCTGGAGATAACCCCCACAGGATCGCTGGAGCTGACCCACATAGGATCACTAGGAGCTCACCCACATAGGATTACTAAAGCTCACCCACACAGGATCTCTAGGATTTGACCCACACAGGATCACTAGGAGTGGACCCACATAGGATTTCTAGGAGCTGACCCACACAGGATCACTAGGAGCTGACCCACATAGGATCGTTATGAGATAACCTACACAGGATCACTGGAGATGAACCACACAATATTTTTAGGAGATGAAAAACATAGGATCACTAGATCTGACCCACACGGGATCTCTAGGAGCTAACCCGCGCAGGATCTCTAGGAGCTGACCCGCACAGAAGAGCTAGGAGCACTTTTCTCGTCACAGCCATCTACTGGGTTTCCCCACTAGGCTTGCTCATCTCTGGGAAAGTCTGCTCCCCAAGACACTGGTTTATTATCCATCTACCACGATGTCCCATGAAGAAGTATCTCAAAGTTCTTCCACATCATAGGGGTCTCAACGCAACATACAACGCATCAATCGGACTCTCGTACTGTGAGTTATTAGCCTTTTAATCTCGGGGCCTGGTTGGATTCGTGCTCGATCCAACCTTACTATACCCCATATTAATCCAAAATTGCAGTGGGATATACTAAAGGGGACTGTCATGCTCCAATGTTTCCAATGCCGCAGACGGATCATCAAACGGACGTCTAGTTCCAAAGATATGACTGAAGGAGCGTAAAGGGGGTCGAAGTGGGCACGGGTCTGGTCTGACCCAGTCAGACCGACCCGGCCTGACCCACGCCGGGTGGCCCAGCTTGAGTAGCGGTCCACAAGGGGTCGCAGGGTCGTGGAGGCTACGAGGGTGCGAATGCCATGAGGGGCTAGGGAGGGCCGCTAGAGGCCGCGATGGTGAGGCTTGCCGCGGGGTGGCCTAGTGAGGCCACGAGGCGGCTCGGCCTGGGCAGCGCGGTGAAGCCGCGAGGGGGGTGGGATCGGCCAAGGAAGCGTGGAGAGGGCACGGTGCGGGTTCCTCCGGGGTGGAGGGATGAGGTCGAGGTAGGGGTTCGGCCGGGGCGGGGCGGCGAGGCCACGACGGCAGTGGTTGCAGAGCGGTGCTGTTTTACCGTCGCCTTCGTCATGGCTGATAGGGGTGCCGATCGACATTCTCATACCCCTTTTTGGTTGGTCTTCATTCTCCTCTAACACGAAGAACAACACAATTCATCACAATAATTACGGAGAGGACGGGCCATTTTATTTTGGCTCGCACTCTCCGCATTGTAGCGGTAGCAAGTGGCTCAACGTAATCATGAATCAAGAATGAGTATGGAAGTTATTTAAGAACATCAATCCCCACAACCCTATTCAATCTCCATTCCCTATCCCGCAAATGAATTATAAGGGGATAATATGGGAATTGATAATGATATAGAAATAAACCCCTACCTTGGATTGTTTGTAGATGTCGATGGGGAGGGAAGAGGGAGAATATTTCAATGTTCGTCTCGTCCTCCACACACCTCCAATCCCGGGCTCATGCATCACTTCATCGTAGTCGAAGATGTTCCTCCTTTGAGGGTGTCCCGAGGAAGTAGTTGAAGTCAGTGTTCTTTGTCGGTGGAGCATTCTTCATTGGATAGAATAATCCTCCAAAGTTCCTCCTCTCCCAATTCCACCAAAATGAAATGGTAGCCAAAAATAATATATTTTGAGATCTATTATGTTTGTTGGCATAAATTCAAATTGGGTTAATTAAATACATAGGTTGGAAAAATTAAGTGGGGGAGGGTTGGAATAATTAAGTGGGTAGCTCAAGAGGTTTCTCCACACTTAATAGGGAGTTCAAGAGGTTTCAAGTCTCAGGTGGTCCCCACCACTATAACCTCTCATGGGAGGTTAGTTCAGGTGGTCCCCACCATCATAACCTCTCATGGGAGGTTTAGGTCTGGTGGTCCCCACTTTTCAACATCCATATAGAATAAAAATAAAAATAAAAGCTACACAGTTTTATTTTTATTTTATTCTTTCATGAATATGTGAAAATCTAACATCCACCCTTGACCTATTGCGGTCAAGGTAAAGGTCTCGTTAAGTGAATATTTGCGTTGTGAGTTCAACACTACCCTCAGATTTCAATTCCGAGCATGGTTAAAAAGTTAGAAAAACCTACTCGCACGTTTATTGAACGTACACGAAAAAAGTTAAGAAAATCATTATGGGAACTTTGGGCCTCAGAATCACACACAGTAAATTTTTGCGGACTCTTAAAATTTCCATTTATTTTAAAAAACATTACATGGAATTATCGGGTCTTTACATTCTCCATGCCTCATGGCTTTACATCCCCAAAAGCCACAACTCACAGCTAGGTAAACAAGTGGGGGTACTGAACATGAATTTGAGCCTCCTGGTCCCATGTTCTCTCCAGGAGGTTCCCGTGCTGCCAGTGAATGCGCACCAGAGGTATCGACTATCCACGAAGGACCCACTCCTGTCGATCCTCAATCTCTACTTGAACCTCAGTAATATTCTCCCAATCTTCGACGTGCAACTCTCTATGGTCGATGATGTGGGAAGGGTTGTGCACGTATCTCCTCAGCTGGGATAATTGGAAGACGTCGTGCACCCGGTGTAATTGAGGTGGAATAGCTAAGTGGTATTCCACCTTTCCAACTCGGATGAGGACATGAAAAGGTCCATTGAATCTCGGAAATAACTTGTCACCTTGGCCAAATCTTTGTAAACCTCGTCGAGGTGAGACCCGTAGAACGACGTGGTTACCATCCTAGAACTCTATAGGTCTCTGTATCCTATTGAAAAATGATTACTATATGATCTGTGCAGTCTTCATCCGCTCCTTGATGATCTACACCTTCTCTATGGTAGCCCATACCATCTCTGGTCCCACTAGTGCTGACTCCCCTAGCTCAGTCCCACACAAAGGTGATCTGCAAGGTCGCCGGTAGAATTCCACGAAAGGTGTCATCCCAATGGTGGAGTGATAGCAGTTGTTGTACGCAAAACTCCACCAAAGACAAGTGATCCTCCAAACTGCGACCGAAGTCATGGACACAATCACAGATCATTCCTCGAGGGTCTGAATGGTTCACTCATTCTGGCCATCTGTCCAGGGATTGAAGGCGGTGCTCAAATGAAGTTGTGTCCCGAAATCCTCCTTAAACCCCATCCATAGGCGGGAAGTAAAACCTGCATCACGATCAGATAAAATCTTCGAGGTTACTCCATGTAGGGTACAATCTCCTTCACATAGAGTCATCCTAATCTCTCTATTGAACCCTGCTCTCTGATCGGTAGGAAGTGGGCCGACTTGGTGAGTCGATTGACGATCACCCAGATAGAGTCGTGACCTCTGGATGTAAGTGGAAGTCTTGTTATGAAGTCCATGGATATCCCATCCCACTTCCAATCTGGTACCTATAATGGATGAACCATACCTAATGGTACCTGATGTTTCGCCTTCACTTGCTGACAAGTGAAGCATCGAGAGACAAACTCTACTTATGCTTTCTTCATTCTTGGCCACCAGTGATTTCATCGAAGATCCTAGTACATATTCACCACTCCTGGATGTACCACAATAGGGGATGTGTGGAACTCCCTCAATACTTCGTCCTGAAGTGACATCAGTACCATGGTACATCCTCTGAAGAGGATGACGTTCTCCCCACCTTCAGAATATCCATACCATGCCTGCCCTGTAGATATCTGAGAAAGCTGAGCCTCGCAGTCAGCATCCCCACATTGTGCCTCCTGGACTCACTGAAGAAGTAGGGGAGTGACTGTAAGAGACTGAATAAAAGCTGCTCCATCATGTTCCACATAAGATATTTTCAAAGCGTCCAGCTGCTCCATCGTCTCTCCTAGCAGCCGTATACCAGATCTCTTGCTGAGTGCATCTGCTACAACGTTCCCCTTCCCAAGAGTATATACTATCTCAAAGACATAGTCCTAGAGGAACTCAATACAACGTCGTTGCCTCAGGTTTAGGTCCTTCTGAGAGAAGATATACCTGAGACTCTTGTGATTAGAGTACACTATAAAACGCTTTACCTTAAAGTAATGTCGCCACATCTTCAAGGAGAAGACCACTATTGCTAACTACAGGTCATGGGTAGCATAGTTCTACTTGTGTTGTCTTGGTTGTCACGAACCATATGTGATGACTGCTTGCTCCTTCATCAGGAAACATCCGAGTCTGGTCCCTGATACGTCATAGTAGACTATGTACCTTACGCCCTCCTTTAGTAGCCTCAAGATGGGGGCACTGGTCAGCCTCTACCTCAGCTCCTGAAAACAGTGCTGGTATCTCTCCAAACACACGAAGGGTTTCGCCTTCTTATTCAATGTTGATAGTGGTGTTGTAACTCTATTGAAGTCTCACACAAACCTCAGGTAGTATCCATCCAAACCTAGGAAACTTCGTACATCTGTCACACTCCTAGGTAGATCCCAAGCAAGTATCACCTCAATCTTCACTGGATCCACTGAAACTCCAGCCTCTGATGTGACATTTCATAGAATGTGAACCTCTCGGATATAGAAATGGAACTTTGAGAGCTTACCATAAAGTTGGTTCTCTCAGAGTGTGTCCAGTACTACCCTCAAATGATAATCATGTTCCTCCTCAGTATCTAAGTAGATCGGAATGTTGTCGATGAAGACTACTACAAAGCGATCAAGTTATGGCTGAAATATCATGTTTATGAGTCCCATGGACACTGATGGAGCATTGGATACACTAAATGGAATAACCAAGAACTCATAGTGGTCGTACCGACATCTGAAAGCCATCTTCTGCACATACTCATCTCGTACTTTGAGCTGGTGATAGCCTGATGTGAGTTCTTTCTTCGAGAACCATCGAGCTCCTTTCAGATGATCAAATAGGTCATCAATCCTCCAGAGTGAGTACTTCTTCTTCACAGTCACCTGGTTTAGGAACCGATAGTCAACACAAAGCCTCAAGATCCCATTCACCTTTTTGGCGAATAGAATCAGGGCTTCCCACGGTGAATCACTAGTCCATATGAATCCCTTCCCTTGTAAGTCCTCCAGGAGTACCCGCATCTCACAAAGCTCCACGAGAGCCATCTGATACGCTGGTATAGATATTGATGTTGTCCTGGGGTACAGGTCAATGTAGAAGTTCACCTCTCTGAGAGGAGGTAGACCCGGAATATCATTTAAAAAACATCCACGTACTGGTCCACCACTACATGATAATTCGGACTCTCCACACCAACCGCTTCGAGGGTAATGCTAGCCAACTGATGAGTGATCGGCTGCTCCCTCCTCCAGGTAAGTCCATCATGTGCTGCAAAGGCTCCCTTCTCACTGGGGAATGTAAACCTAGTCCCATCTGTGCGGACACACCTCACTTTTCACCTTATGCAATCTATTTGAGCATGAACTTTAGACAACCAGTCCATACCCAAGATGACGTCGTAAGGCCTCGACGCTATTACTAAGAGATCCCAACTGAGGCTCTGACCTCTTAGAGTAAGCTTACACTGCCGGAACCAGTTCATAATCATCTAATCCTCTCCCGTAGGAGTCTCTATCCATAAGGATCGAGCCAACGACTCCGTCAGAATCTCCGAGCTCCGAATGACGGCAGTGGCAATAAAATAATGACTGGAACCTGTGTCAATAAGTACAGTAGATAAGGTAGAGTAGACATAGATCGTACCTCGTATCATCTCTGGAGCGTCGTTATCATAATCCTTAGCTTCCTGGAGCTGAGGTCTCCCCTATCCACCTGCTCCCTACGGTCAGTGTGGACCTCAGAGTGGTGGTGGAGGAAATATCTCGAATCGTCTCCCATCGCCAGCTGCATGGCCATCTCCTCTGCCACATCCACCTAATCCCTACAGACCTCCTCAGTCGAATCTCTATCTCTTCTTGGTCGGTCCATCGACCATTTGTTGATCATCTGTATGGTGGGTAGACAGTCACGAGCCATGTGACCCTGCCCATCGTATGCATAACACAGCCTGTTCCGGGCATGACTAGCTCTACCTCGGGGGGGGGGGGGGGGGGGGGGGGGGCTCCTCACAACCAACCCTGAGTCATATGGTCGTCCACAAGTATGTATGGTCCTCTTGGACCTCTGCAACATCTATCTGCTAACAGATACAGAAGACTCTTCATGTGACGACTAGTAGTGGTTCTCGTTGTTGGTGACTGCTCAGCAAGGAAACTCTCCACTAATAGGGCTCTCTCTAACACCCCCGCCTACGTCGGGATGTTGAGTGAGATCATCAAAGCCCTGATCTCCTACCTGAGTTCCTGCTCTAAGGTCTGGGCCCTGGAGAATGGGTCTAGTACCATATCTGTGGAGTAACACGAGAGGTCGGTGAACCTCACTTAGTATCGAGGCATAGTCATACATCCCTGCTGCTGATAAAGTAACTCTTCTATGCGCACTGTGCAACGAGTCACTGGAACAAACTCTTCTCGAAATAGGCTCTTGAAGTCTTCCCAGAAAAGCGTCACCTCGTCGTGAACCTGGAGCATCAAGCTCCATCATCTACCTGATGCTGCCTGTAGAAGGATGGCGGAAAGGATCACCATGAGATCAGCTAGTGTCCCTACCTGCCGGAAGACTCTCACCACAACCTCCAGCCAATCCTCAGCCGCATGTGGGTCCATCTCTCTCCTGAACCTGGGTGGCCTCTGGCGCAGGAACTCATGCAACGCACTGAAGCGGTGTGCACCTTCTACTTCTGGGCTGGTGGCATCGGTGGGCCAATGGGGTATGCTATCACTGGGGCCTTCGCTGGTGCCTCTACTAGAAAAGGTCCCTACATCGAGGCCTCATTACTCGGTGGACTATCAGTGTGTACAAATCTCAGAACCCTAGCTAGCTGTCTGCATGGAGGCATCCTGTAATGAAATAGGTGTTCCATGGTCAATAAGTTATAATTGGTGAGATGACTCATAATATTAGAAAGAAAATTTTTAAAAGACACATGCAATCAGTGTTTTCGTGCACTAAGTCGGAAATTAGTAGTCATGGTCCTAGTGTATGGATACGTCGACCGCCTCACCAACATTGGATTCCTTAAACTGATAACCACACTCGATACACTTAACACTATTGTCGTTAAATGAAAGATCATAGTCCTATGTTCTGTGGAATAAATGACTCCTCTGATACCAATTTGTCATGACCCATCCCTCGGGGCCCGTGTCGTGACTACCCCAAGCCCGACTTCCATAGGCCAGGGGCTGGCGACTAGCACCGAAGGCGTATTCCCTAAAACTAGGAAGGCATTTTCTTTTATAACCTATAACACACACAACAAATCACATAGCAAGATACGAACTCAAGTAAATTGAATAATAAACGGAGTGAGTACAGTAAGTAAAAAGGGGCCAAAATACAAGCCAAACTAGAAAGTACAAGGAAAACTAGAAAGTACAACATGGCTGATAGGGGAAAAGTAACTCTTAGATCGTACACCTCGATTCCTACCTGAAGGGTAGGTACATATCGCCTCCTCATCACTCCACGTCCACCCGTCTCCTTTGCGGACTGACATGTTGTATGGTCAACCTCCGAGCACCATCCAGTCCTGGTACCCTCGTCCTCAGTCAGTGTTGTCTATCATCTGCATCCAACAAAAAAAGGTGCATGTAATAACCCGAGATTTTATAAGATATATTCGTTTTAATTTCTTTCATATCTTCTGTTGTACGCTACACCAAGATTATCTTGCGCTATACAAAACACCGTATTAGCTTGCAGTATACGCAACACTAATCTTGGATCGTGTTACAGAAAATTTCATGTTTGTTTGATAGTAGTTATTCTACAAAACATTGAGTATATATATATATATATATTCAATGTATTTTCTTATACGCAACAACAAAGTAGTCGTTCACTACATGCAACCCTGACATGGCTTGCATTACACGCAATCGCGACCTTCCTCGATAGCGTGTGTTGTACGCAATACCGAGTTTTACTAAACAACGTTATATTATTATAATATTATTATGAACTAGCCGTTATGAATAGTATTAACTAAATTTTGAATTTTATAACATTATTATTCATCTTACACATTTCATAGAACATGGTATAAGAACAAAATAAATATTTCGGGTAAAATAAGTATTTTTTTAAAAATGCAGTTTTGCCGACTTTTGATGGTGAACCCACTTTAAATATAGTTTTTGACATGTTTATAAGTTAAATTTTACAAAATAAATTTATTCATTGGAATCAGGATATAAAATTTTACCTTGGATAAATTTTTCATATTATTCTCATAACTTTCATATTTTAATGAATAGTAAGAACACGCTATATTTTAAATAAAAACAACTTTTTTCATCGTAATAATTTATGTCGTTAAATTATAATATTGAATGGTTTTAAAGTACAAATAGAATATATTTTTACCATTTAATATAATTTATGTCATTAGCATTGATTTTACATTGAATTCGTAGGTTAAATAAATTCATGCTTTTGCAATGTTTTAAACAAAAACCCGTTTTCTTTCGACAATGGGATTAATTTTAATTTAATTTCTACAAATTCTGTGTACTGAATTTAGAAAAATGGATTCCATATTTGGAATCATTGGGTCCAAATTATATTATTAGACTAATTTTTATTTTTGGGCTTTATGAATAGTAACAACGGTAAATTTTATTTACCATAGTAAAAGGTAAATTGGATAATTAAGGGTAAATACAATATTATAAAATTATCCTAATACTTTTCTTAATACAATTGGATGATTATATTTCGTCCTAAGTCTTATTTGGGTCTAAATGGAATCCATTATAACCCACTTAGAGGTGATTAAGACCTTTAGTTTATTTTATTTAAAGGAAAGTGAAATATGTCTCACTCAACTTTAATAATTAAAGTTTTTTTAATATAAGTTTATACAGAATATAAATTCGTTTATAAATACTCATTTTAAAGATAAAATTATTCTCTTTATCATGGTAATTTATTTGTAATTTTTAAGGGTTATTTATTTACCTTATTATCTTATACATTAATGATGCATAAATTATTTATTTAGTTAAAAATCAATAATATAGTTTTTATTAAAATAGTAATACATATCAAAAGGCCCAAACTTCTGCACAAAAATTATTAGTAGTGTATATATAAATCCTAATCATCCAAGGGCCAAATTTTGGACCATTTGGATCCGTATTAAGGCGATTATGACACTTATAATATTTTATTTTAAATCATTCCAAAGTTGTCACCTTCATACTTTGATAAAGATAACAATTTACATGTTGTTATTTTAAGATTATAAATTCGAGTAAAATTATTATTATAAAAGATTTAATGTTTATCTTCATCAAATAATTTTATTTTTAATTTTTATGAAACAAATATGTATATTAAATAATTATACAAAAATGTTGTACTAATTTCTTTATTAAGAGATATACCAAATAAATGGTTTTAAAAATATTAGAATAAATATTATATGAACTATTTAAAGTTCTCCAAGAATTTTCTAGACAAATATGACATGTTGGGAATCTATTAAATATTTTAGTTAGAATATATCCTCTGTGTAGATTTTATTTAAATTCAAATAAATGAATAGTGTCAAAATTGACACTATTGTTATTTTATAAAAATAACATATTATTAAATTGTGTAAAAATCACAGAAATATTTAAAAATTATAAATTTAAATTTATATAGTCTCCAATGACATAATTTATCCAATTATTTAAAATTAAAAACACATAATTGATTATTTATAACCATTTAAAATTTATAATTTTATTACCACAAATAAACTTAAATAGATTAAATAAGGATAAATCAAAATAATAAGGTTTACAATAAGATCAAAACATGTATAAATTTTATTAGTTGACGATATGAGAACCCTATATCATCTAAGCTTTTAATGGAGTCATTTTTGGAGGAATTTATGTGGGATTTGAATTTATATTAAACTAATATTTTTGAGGATTACAAAGGTGCCCCTCTCCTCCCTTATAAAAGGATACCTCCTACCTCTCCTCCTCACACCAATTTGAGCCTTCAAGCTTGGCCAACCCCTGCCCATTTCACCTCACCTCTTCCTTATAAACCTACTAGAGGTACTGGTCTTCTCAAAAGACTAACTCTAGTGCCCAAGAGAAAGTTTAAAGGAGGCACTTCGAGAAAGAGGTAATACCTTCTACCGTTTTCTTCAAGTTCCATTCTTATTCTACCCCCTCTTCTTTAGTTGTTTCATTATGTAGTAATAACATCAGTATCCCTAATATACTGATATGTTATTATAAAAATGAAACAACCCTATTTCACCTTCTATCCATCCTATGGAAAAACAAAATCACCGCGCGTGCGTACGTACGGAATACTGTCTCCACACCGTGGTGTAATCTGTTTTTCCACCAACACCTTACATGGATGGGTATAATGGTGTAAAGAATAACTATATATGGTTATTATAACATAATACTGATTGTGATATATTATACCATCCACTCCAATTCTATTCAATAATTATGGGAACGATATCATCACTCGTGCGAACGTACGGACTACCGTCTCCACGACGCGATGAGATTCATTCTCCATGTTTACCATACATGAATGATGATAAAGTTTATATGATGAATAATAATGAAATATATGAAATAATAATTCTACTAGATTTATGTATATAAATATATATATATATGTATGTATTTCATCTATTTAGTTTCATTCAAGTCAATAAGGAAACGAAAACAGTGTTCATGCGTACGTAAGGCCTACCGTCTCCATGAATGGTGTATTTCATTCCATTTATCGATCTATAATATATATATATATATGTATATGATGAATATATATTACATATAAATCATGTTTTACATTCTGTAATTAAGTAAATCGGGTTATAAGTAATAATATCAAGAACAACAAGTCCAAACAAGTACGATAAATAAAACGATTTTACCCAAAACGCCCTTTAACATGGAATTTACAAAAGAACTAGTAATATAAAGTCATAAGTGAACCATATATGATATCATAACAATGAATATGATTCTGTAATAAGTAAATGACATTATTTAAATCATTATACAGGAGGTTTGGATACATATGAAGCATATCAAACATAAGGTAAGGGATAATTATTCCAATCTTATTCTTATCCGAGATTGTTTATTCGTAAGTATTTACTGGGGTTATGTTTATCATCCATGTCCATGTTTTCTAAAACTATTTTCATAAAATGTTATTATTCTTCTAAGAATGTTTAAAGTCATTTTTACCCTTTTTTTACTTTTACCACAAGGTTTTGAAGGAATCTATCTTTTTTTTGCCATACGAGGTACTTTTTTACTTTTCCGAGAAAAGTACGAGAAGAATGTTATTTTTAACTTATACAGCGTGAATAGATTTTTACGATTTCATAACCCCTCATTTTCATAAATCTTTCTCTAAAATTTTTCATGATTATTTTCAAGAAAACCCTTTTCTTTTAAAATTTCATGGCATTTTGTGAAAAGAAAATGATTTTGAAGAAGAAAGGATATTTTCCTCAAGAATTCATTTCAAGTGTTTTATCAAAACCATGTTTCCATCTAAGATGACATTATTTCATATGTGTATGTTTCAAGTATAATGTCTCTATGATTTACATGTTTTAACTTTTCTTATTATGAAATGATATCCATTTCTTTTATATGGATTATGTGATGATGGAATGATGTTTATAAAACCCATTTTATTCGTTGGGTTATGATGAATGATTTATGTTTATGTTGTGGAACAAGTAAGAATGATTTCATTATGAGATGGGTGGGACCTATATCTACCTCCAATGCATTGGGTAAAGATTTATATCTCATGAGATAGACATGGTTGGAATGGTAAGTTAATCTGGTTCAGTGTTACAGGACTGAAACGAGGAGTGAACTCGATTCAGAAAGGGACTTTGTCCACTAAGATGGTCATGGTAGTAATGCCTTGGCTACTATAGAAATCATATCATGTGCTTAATGGTTTCCACAATTACATTTTTTATTCCCATGCTAATTTATCATGATTAATGTTTCTTCATGATTTATGCCTTACATACTGCCATGTTTTATGTCATTGCTCAAGATTTTGAGGTTTAGATTTTATGCTCATGTTTTATTACATTCAAATCTCTAAGGATTGTTTTATGTTCTCTATGCTTACCCTTACTGAGCATTTGAGCTCACCCTTTATATGTTTTCTTTTCTCCTGGATTTAAATAAAGGTTTTAGTTAAGAAAACAAAAGGGGAATATCATTAATGGAGATGTTGAAGATATTTCACCACGATTATAAGATTATATTCCGAGTTTCTAGAGACATTAAACTATTACGATCCTTGTGTGTCTGTTTTAGTTATTTATTAAGTATTCTTAAAAAGTAATGTAATGTCCATGTACGTCATGATTTGGGTCTATACAGTTGGTATCAGAGGAAAGGTTTATTCAAACATTGGAAACTAGGATGTGAAAACGTTAGTGAGATCCATAGAGATATTTCTATGGTATGTCTAGAGATGTCCCTTAGGATAAGTATACGTATAGGATATAGTCCTAGAACTAGGGTAACGATCTTAGAATTTAACCTAATATGTTATATATTGATGGTACTCCCCCTTTATTATGTTGTTTTCCCTATCATAATTTTTCCCTCTCACACTATTCTTTTTGGGTTTTAGAAAATGGCTGGAAACAGGAAGATTCACGATAATGGAGGATATGACGGACAATGGAATGATATTCTTCATGATCAACCAAATGAAATGGGATTTGGAAGTCCAAACATTGTTATTATTCCTAATTAGAAATCTCATAATATCATCAATAATCTCAACTTTGGTAAGTTTCTCGACTCAGATAATAAGAGAAAGATGGAGTTTCATGATGATCATATAAGAAATAAAGTTCAATTTCCCTCGTGTAAATCATGTGGGAAGAGGCATCGAAGAGATTGTTTCAAAGGAACTGGAAGATTATTTGGGTGTGGAAAATAAGGACACAAATCCAGTAAGTGCAAAGGAAATGTTCAGTTAACACCATGGACAAGGATAATGGTATTTCTACGACATCAACAATTATTAGATGTTTTAAATGTGGAATGTATGGGAATTATGCAAACCAATGCCCAAAGTGAAAATCTCATGAAGAGAATCAGCATGGTCATATGAGTAGTATTTATGTAGATGATGATGAAGAGACTACAAATGAAATATGAGATGAAAGAAATGATGAAGCTCAGTCAGTGGTTTAAGATGTTAGTGGAATGATTGTATGTTTATCAAGAATAATGTATGGTACTATGGAATAAAGAATCATTTAAGGATTGTTACACTATTGTTTTTATAAAAGTATTTGAAAGTATATGTTGAATGGTACTGGTAACCATGAAAGGTTATTCAGATATTTTTGGAAAAAATATGATATGCTCATAATGATTGGATAAGGAGAAAATAATATATTTGATAATATTCATGAGCTCATGGATGATAAAAGGAAAAAGTGATATCATGATTTGAGTATATAGATTTTATTTGGGATTTTTGTATGTGGAAAGAGTTACCTTTTGATAGAATTCATGTTTTCTCTAAGGTTATATGGTAATTCATGTTTCAAAAGAATACATGATTAAGGTATTCACATGTTTGGAATGTGACCAAAAAGATATATCTTATGATATATGGGGGGAAATGAAGGAATTAACATGCTCGATAGATGAAATTTCTATTAATCAGACAGAAGTATTTTTGATAAGCCTAATGGTTAGAATGGACACCATATAGTATTGGTTAAGGATATAACTTTTTATTTCTGAAATTTTATGATAGTATAGTTTTATAAAAAGGATAACCTGCAGAGCGGACGACAACTCGTCGCGTCAGACAAGGCTGTGGGAATTGAACCCACAACCGAAGTGTGACTGGCCTTTATCGCATACCACTAGCCTACAGGAAGTCTCTGGTTAGTAGAAACTAGTTTTATTTTATTACGTGGTATGATATATGAAGTATAAGTTCATTTTTGGAATCGTATACGATTAACCTCACCATAGATGGACTTATGTATATTTGATAAATTTTGCTAACCTTTTGTTCGAAACAGATGGAATGACCCGTCATTCTATCACATGATCTGTTAACACTTCATGAAAGTAAAGACCCGTAAATTTCAAGGAAATTTTTTTCTTAATTTTCTTTGGAATTTTACAAGAACGCAGTTTCTGACGGCGCCTGATTCCGAGGCCCGGTGTGCCCGGAATCGTTTTCCGAAGTTTGGCTCGGGTACGTTCAGTGAACGGACGAGAGGGTTTTTCTAACTTTTGAATCGGTGCCCGGAATCGAATTCCGAGGGCACCGATGAAATCGCAGCGCCGATATTCGCTTAGAAACGCCTCTTTCGGAGTTGCTTTTTCTCGGGTGTGGTTTTTAATTTTCGGGCTTAAAGTTAAGAAATAAAATAATTTTACGACAACTTTATTTTATTTCACTTAAACCACTTGGAAGCCACTTGAAGCCACTTAAAGGCGGCTTGAACTGAGTTGAACTGGATAGGATGCTATCCAGAAATATCCTACCCCCTTGGTAGGATATTTGCGAGGTGGGGCCCGCACGAGCCCCGCCGTTTCTTTCCGCTAAGAAACGCACCCGTGAAAACCCGTCTTAATGAAAGTCAACCGACGCGTTTTCTAAATTCTTAACAGACCATTTAATTGGGCGGTTTATTTCGTGAATTAAATGGGTCGTTTCTTTCGTTGAATTAATTCAACGAATTGATGGATCGTTTCTTAACCAGTTTTTCAAATTTGTTGGCGTAATAATAAAATAAGACCAACGCTTAACCTCTGGTTATTTGCGCTTGAGAAGATTTGGGAGAACCCTCGCAACTTCTTCTCCCTCGCGAAGAACGCGAAGAACGCGAAGAACGCCGAACCCGGAAATCGACGACGCCTTCGCCCGAGACGTTCTTCCGATCTTCGATCTCCGATCACCGACCATTCGAGGTGAGTGCTTTCGGATTTCCTCTCAAGTTCTTTTCCTTGGTTTTAAACGAAACATAGATTTAAATATTAATAATTTAAATATGTTGTTCTTGATTCGTTGAGCTCGCCGACTCAACGCCGGAATCCGCGACGACGCGACGCCTCCCCGCGACGACGCGACGATCGATCTCTTCCGCGACGGTCTCTTCCGCGAAGAACGCTCGCGCACGACGATCATCAAGGTAGGGATTCATTTTGGAAAATTACCCCTTTTTAATTTTCTCGTGAACATTCTTGAAAATTAAAAAGCCGGTTTTCAATGAACAATTTTATTTTAATTAAAATTGTTGGATCATGTGTTGATCGTTTTTCTCCCGGTTGTTTATCTCTAACGCGGAGGGTGCGGGCCAAACGAACACGGCCCGACGACCATCCGTCGTTCTTCGTTTTGTGCGGATTTGACGGGCAACGACAGAACGTGCCGCAACGGATGTTTGACGATTCCGCAGTGAAGAACGAGTCCCGGGAGGAGCAATGGCGCAGGCGAGAAGAGAATCGGACCACCGGAACGATTCCGGTGGCCCGCGGAACTCGCCGGCGGCGCCGGTAGCCGGGAGCGGCGGCGCCCCGGCGCGCCGCCGGACAGGCCGCCGCGACTCAGCGCGGCGGCGGCGGCACCCGCGAACCCGCGGCCGCGCGGGTCCGGTGCCCTCAGACGCGGCTGAAGCCGCGTCCCAACTCAACGCGGCCCCACGCGGGGGGGCCGCGACATCACCTGGCCGCGGGGGCGGCACCCCGCATGCCACGGCCTTCGGCCGTTCGGCCGAACCGGACCAGACCGGCCCGACCGGCTGGGCCGCGCCCTGGCCGGACCGGACCGGGTCGGGTCGACACGGTTCGGGTCGACCTGGTTCGGCCGACTCCCGGGGTGGGGGTCGGCCCGGGTCGGCCCGGGCCCGTACCCCCCGTCTTCGGACGTTTTCGTTCAAACGGCCGTATCTTCAGCTACGGGCCTCCGAACGACGCGCCGTCAGTGGCAACGCGATCCTTGGATCGAGACGGTCGTTTCGGTATACTATACTCAAGGTGCACCTTCCTTTTCGGGAGCCTACGTAGTTAAAACTCCGTAGTTAAGCGTGTTTGGCCTAGAGCAGTGATAAGGATGGGTGACCTCCTGGGAAGTTCCCAGGGTGGGTGTGAGACAGAAAGGCCAATAACTAACAGAGTGGGCGTCTGATTGACGCTCCGTCTGTTTCGTTGAATTCCTCTAAGTGAGACGGATCTTTTGGCATACTCCGCCCAAGGTTTATCGCACTCAAGGTTTCGGAATACTTGAGTTCGACCGGGTTGGTTCGTACACGAAACCAACCGGGCCCTCGGATCGGAAACACTCATATCTTGAGCTACGGACGTCCGATTGACGTGCCGTCAGCTTTGTTGAATTCCTCTAAGTGAGACGGATCTTTTGGCATACTCCGCCCGAGGTTTGGACGCAGGTGGAGTGCGGTCGGGTTGGTTTTGCCTTAAAAACCAACCGGGCCCCTGGGACGAAAATGCCAATATCTCTCAGACCGGGCGTTCGATTGACGCGCCGTCTGCGACGTTGAGTTCCTGTTGACGATACGGAACTTTTGGATACATCAACTTCGGACTTCGTGTCAGTTGATGTATCAGCCTCTCGGCTCGTGGAGCGGACCTTCCCGAACGAGCTTGCTGTGTGCGGGAACCCTAGTGCTGGCTGCGACTGCTACTTCGACCGTGCAGAGATCCTCAGTGGACTGCGGCGACGATTGTGCAGAGATCCTCCGTGGACTCCGACGACGACCGTGCAGAGATCCTCCGTGGACTGCGGCGACGACCGTGCAGAGATCCTCAGTGGACTGCGGCGACGACTGTGCAGAGATCCTCAGCGGACTGCGACGACTACTGCACTCAGCGATCCTACGTGGATCAGTGCTACAGGTCCTGTGTGGGCCCGGTCCTGTGTGGGCCCGATCCTGTGTGGGTCCGATCCTGCGTGGTTCAGCGCTCAGCGGTTCTGTGTGAGCCAGCGCCTACAGGTCCTGCGTGGGCCCGGTCCTGTGTGGGCCCGATCCTGTGTGGGTCATCTCTCAGCGGTTCTGTGTGAGCCAAATTCTACAGGTCCTGCGTGGGCCCGATCCTGTGTAGGTCACTGCAAGGTTAGTACCTATCGATCCTTCGTGGGTCCGACGACTTAGATGGTTCAATGATCATCTTTATCGTCATCCGAAGAAGTATACCTGTGTGAGCTGAATCTTGTGTTACTCTCCTTTGTGGATTGTGTTGAGCTATCCTGTGTGGATTTACTGTTTACTCTCCTTTGTGGATTGTGTTGCTCTATCCTGCGTGGGTATACGTTTTGCTTTCCTGTGTGGACTGGGTTGTGCTTGGGCTCGGACGTTGGAGCCGAACGGGAATTGAAGACTTAGGTATATGTATGGGTATATACCTAAGCCGTGTCAGATGTTATTTCGTGATTGTATCTTTCCTTTGTGGATTATCCTTTGTGGATTTCGGGAGACCTTCGGGGGTCTCGGGGTCCCTACTGAGTAGCTTATACTCACCCCTGCACGGGCTATGCCCGCACTTCATGGTGTTGGTTGCAGACGACGGACAGCGCTGATCGTGGAGGAGGCGTGCGGAGCAGGACAGTACCTGGAGGTGGACCACTGGGCGGGACGTACTCGGAGCGGTTAGGTGGACCCGAGGAGCAGTGGAGGCTATCTGTACCCACCCTTCAGGTGGGACTTCCGTAGGATGGCTCGTCGCTGCAGTTTTTCCTTTCAGTTGTACTTTACAGTTGGGCTTGTATTTCCGGCCCCCTTTTACTTCCAGCACATCTTGTACAGTTTTCACTTAGTGTTTACTTTTCCGCTTTCTTACTCTGTGGTGCTTGTTTACTTTTCAAAGGCAATGCCTTCCCTTTTTGTTGGGATTTACGCCTTGGTGCTAGTCGCCAGCCCCTGGCCTATGGAAGGCGGGCTTGGGGTAGTCACGACACGGGCCCCGAGGGCGGGTCGTGACAAATTGGTATCAGAGGGAGGTTGGTTCTACCGCAGACTCTGATCTTTCTTCTATGTGAAGCAAAAGTGTTTAGTGTATTTAGTGTGGTTATCAGTCCAGGGAGTCCAGTGTTGGTGCGGCGGCCGACGTATCCATACACCAGGACCCTGACTTCTGATTCCCGACTTAATGTACGAAAACATTGTTTGCATGTGTGTTTCAAGTTTTCTTTGTGATTACTTGTGTCAGCTCACCAGGTATACTGTTCTGACCGTGGCATACTTGTTTCCTTTCAGGATGGCACGACGACAGCAGCCAGCTAGGGTTCCCAGAGTAGGGCGCGACGACAGCCCGCCGAGCGACGAGGCCTCGGTACAGGGCCCGTTGACAGCAGAGGCACCGGCAGTACCTTTACCCGCCGAGCCCCCGATGCTTCCAGCACTGGCAGCTGACGACGCACGACGCCTCGGTGCTCTGCACGAGTTCCAGCGCCAGCGACCACCCAGGTTCCGTGGGGAGTCGGACCCCCAGGCAGCCGAGGACTGGCTGGAGGCGGTCGTCCGAGTTTTCAGGCTAGTGAGGACGCCAGCAGACCTCATGGTGATCCTCGCGGCGAGCTTACTGCACGCAGCAGCCGGACGCTGGTGGAGCCTGATGCTCCAGGTACACGATGAGGCCTCCCTCATCTGGACGGACTTCGAGAGCCTCTTCCGCTCAGAGTTCGTCCCGGCCACCCTCCGAGCGGTGCGCATCCAGGAGCTTCTTCAGCTGCGGCAGGGCAGCTTGACGGTCGCTCAGTACGCGGCGAGGTTCACCGACCTTTCTCGGTACTCGACAGACATGGTACGGGACCCCTTCTTCCGGGCCCGGGCCTTCGAGCAGGGTTTGAGACACGAGATCAGGGAATCGCTGATCTCCCTCAGCATCCCGACCCAGGCAGGAGTACTGGAGCGAGCCCTCCTGATCGAGAGCTTCCTAGCTGAGTCCACAGCGAGACCTGCCGCAGGGCGGCAGATAGCGGAGTCTTCGGCAGCTGGTAGTCGGCAGATGACTCAGGGTTCCAGGCGGACCAGACCTTCCGGCAGACGACCCCGGGACACTGGCTCAGCGGTGCGAGGCACACAGCGCGGAGCCAGCCTTCCGAGAGGCAGACAGTGCTACGAGTGCGGCGGGCAGGGCCACATGGCTCGTGACTGCCCGACCCGTCGTACCGAGGGGCAGCAGACGGTGGAGGGACCACCCAGGCAGAGGAAGAGGGTCGACCGTCGCGGTCCGCAGGGAGGAGGAAGACGAGGCAGAGGAGCTGGCCGAGCAGCAGGTGGTGGGAGACGCTTTGAGGCTCTGCCACCACCACCACCAGGAGGCCCGCCCCGACCACAGGGAGCTGGCGGGCAGAGACAGGCTCAGCTCCAGGCAGCGGAGGCCGACGACCACGGCGCGCTAGAGATGATTCGAGGTACTATCTGTGTCTATTCCACCCTTGCTGCAGTTCTGATAGACACAGGAGCGAGTCACTCTTTCATAGCCACTGCCCTTGTTCGGAGCTCGGAGATTCCGACAGAGCTGTTGGCTCGATCCTTACGGCTAGAGACTCCTACGGGAGCAGAATCGACGATTACGCACTGGTGTAGGCAGTGTGAGCTTACTCTAGGAGGATAGAGCTTCGGCTGGGATCTTATTGTAGTGGCGTCGAGGCCTTACAACGTCATTTTGGGCATGGATTGGTTATCTACGGTCCATGCTCAGATTGACTGCTTTAGGCGCAAGGTGCGATGTGTGCGCACCGACGAGAGCAGGTTCACCTTCACCGGCGAGAAGGGAGCCTTAGCAGCACAGGATGGACTCACACAGAGGAGAGGTCAGCCCATCACTCATCAGTTGGCTAGCCTCATCCTGGGAGCAGTTGACGTGCGGAGTCCCAGTTTCCCTGCAGTGGTGGATCAGTACGCGGACGTCTTTCCCGACGACGTTCCAGGACTACCTCCTCGCAGAGAGGTAGACTTTTATATTGACCTGTACCCCGGGACAGCCCCGATATCCACTCCAGCATATCGGATGGCCCCCGCTGAGCTTCGAGAGCTGCGAGTACAGTTGGAGGACTTGCAGGGCAAGGGGTTCATCCGACCCAGTGTTTCGCCCTGGGCTTCCCCGATTTTGTTCGCCAAGAAGGCGGACGGGAGCTTGCGACTGTGTGTCGATTATCGTCGCCTGAATCAGGTGACAGTGAGGAACAAGTATCCGCTACCCAGGATTGATGATCTCTTCGACCAGCTCAAGGGAGCACGGTGGTTCTCGAAGATAGACCTCAGGTCAGGCTATCATCAGCTTAGAGTTCGAGACGAGGATGTGCAGAAGACGGCCTTCAGGTGTCGGTATGGCCACTTCGAGTTCTTGGTTATGCCTTTCGGCGTGACCAACGCTCTAGCAGTGTTCATGAGCCTCATGAACAGGATCTTCCAGCCATACCTCGATCGATTTTTCGTCGTCTTCATCGACGACATTTTGGTGTACTCGACGACGGAGGAGGAGCACGGCTACCACATGCGTGTTGTACTAGACACACTCCGAGAGCACCAGCTTTATGGCAAGCTCTCGAAGTGTCAGTTCTGGTTACGTGAGGTCCTCTTCTTGGGGCACGTCATTTCTGAGGCGGGAGTTGCAGTGGATCCCGCGAAGATCGAGGCGTTGTACGACATGCCTTGCAGATCTCCTTTGTGCTGGACAGACCCTGGAGAGTCAGCACTTGTGGGACCAGAGATGGTCCGGGCCACGACAGAGAAGGTCCAGGTCATCCAGGAGCGGATGAGGACAGCACAGAGCCGGCAGAAGTCATATGCTGACAGGAGACGGAGGCCACTAGAGTTCGAGGATGGCGACCACGTCTTCTTGCGTGTCTCACCTCGACGTGGTTTGCGGAGATTTGGCCGAGGCGGAAAGTTGTCTTCACGCTTCATCGGACCCTTACAGGTCCTCAGCAGGGTTGGCGAGGTGGCTTATCGCCTGGCTTTGCCACCTCAGTTGCACCGGGTGCACGACATCTTCCACGTATCCCAGCTGAGGAGATACGTACACGACCCGACGCACATCATTGACTATGGGGAGCTAGACGTGGATGATGGGGTGACTTTTGCGGAGGTCCCAGTGGAGATAGAGGATCGAAAGGAGCGGGTCCTACGTGGGCGATCGATTCCTCTTGCGCGCATCAGATGGCAGCACGGGAACCTCCAGGAGAGCACTTGGGAGCGGGAGGCTCAGATGCGTGCTCAGTACCCACATTTGTTTCCCTAGTTTATGATGTATCTTTACGGGGACGTAAAGTCCTGAGGTGGGAGTAATTTAAAGACCCGTAAATTTCAACGAAATTTTTTTCTTAATTTTCATTGGAATTTTACAAGAATGCAGTTTCTGACGGCGCCTGATTCTGAGGCCCGGTGTACCCGGAATCGTTTTCCGAAGTTTGGCTCGGGTACGTTCAGTGAACGGACGAGCGGGTTTTTCTAACTTTTGAATCGGTGCCCGGAATCGAATTCTGAGGGCACCGATGAAATCGCAGCGCCGGTATTCGCTTAGAATCGCCTCTTCCGGAGTTTCGTTTGCTCGGGTGTGGTTTTTAATTTTCGGGCTTAAAGTTAAGAAATAAAATAATTTTACGATAACTTTATTTTATTTCACTTAAGCCACTTGGAAGCCACTTGAAGCCACTTAAAGGCGGCTTGAACTGAGTTGAACTGGATAGGATGCTATCCAGAAATATCCTACCCCCTTGGTAGGATATTTGCGAGGTGGGGCTCGCACGAGCCCCGCCGTTTCTTTCCGCTAAGAAACGCACCCGTGAAAACCCGACTTAATGAAAGTAAACCGACGTGTTTTCTAAATTCTTAACAGACCATTTAATTGGGCGGTTTATTTCGTGAATTAAATGGGTCGTTTCTTTCGTTGAATTAATTCAACGAATTGATGGATCGTTTTTTAACCAGTTTTTCAAATTCGTTGGCGTAATAATAAAATAAGACCAACGCTTAACCTCTGGTTATTTGCGCTTGAGAAGATTTGGGAGAACCCTCGCAACTTCTTCTCCCTCGCGAAGAACGCGAAGAACGCGAAGAACGCGAAGAACGCGAAGAACGCCGAACCCGGAAATCGACGACGCTTTCGCCCGAGACGTTCTTCCGATCTCCGATCTCCGATCACCGACCATTCGAGGTGAGTGCTTTCGGATTTCCTCTCAAGTTCTTTTCCTTGGTTTTAAACGAAACACAGATTTAAATATTAATAATTTAAATCTGTTGTTCTTGATTCGTTGAGCTCGCCGACTCAACGCCGGAATCCGCGACGACGCGACGCCTCCCCGCGACGACGTGACGATCGATCTCTTCCGCGACGGTCTCTTCCGCGAAGAACGCCCGCGCACGACGATCATCAAGGTAGGGATTCATTTTGGAAAATTACCCCTTTTTAATTTTCTCGTGAACGTTCTTGAAAATTAAAAAGCCGGTTTTCAATGAACAATTTTATTTTAATTAAAATTGTTGGATCATGTGTTGATCGTTTTTCTCCCGGTTGTTTATCTCTAACGTGGAGGGTGCGGGCCAAACGAACACGGCCCGACGACCCTCCGTCGTTCATCGTTTTGTGCGGATTTGACGGGCAACGACGGAACGTGCCGCAACGGATGTTTGACGATTCCGCAGTGAAGAACGAGTCCCGGGAGGAGCAATGGCTCAGGCGAGAAGAGAATCGGACCACCGGAACGATTCCGGTGGCCCGCGGAACTCGCCGGCGGCGCCGGCAGCCGGGAGCGGCGGCGCCCCGGCGCGCCCCCGGACAGGCCGTCGCGACTCAGCGCGGCGGCGGCGGCACCCGCGGACCCGCGACCGCGAGGGTCCGGTGCCCTCGGACGCGGCTGAAGCCGCGTCCCGACTCAACACGGCCCCACGCGGGGGGGCCGCGACATCACCTGGCCGCGGGGGCGGCACCCCGCATGCCACGGCCTTCGGCCGTTCGGCCGAACCGGACCAGACCGGCCCGACCGGCCGGGCCGCGCCCTGGCCGGACCGGACCGGGTCGGGTCGACCCGGTTCGGCCGACTCCCGGGGTGGGGGTCGGGCCGGGTCGGCCCGGGCCCGTACCCCCCCGTCTTCGGACGTTTTCGTTCAAACGGTCGTATCTTCAGCTACGGGCCTCCGAACGACGCGCCGTCAGTGGCAACGCGATCCTTGGATCGAGACGGTCGTTTCGGTATACTATACTCAAGGTGCACCTTCCTTTTCGGGAGCCTACGTAGTTAAAACTCCGTAGTTAAGCATGCTTGGCCTAGAGCAGTGATAAGGATGGGTGACCTCCTGGGAAGTTCCCAGGGTGGGTGTGAGATAGAAAGGCCAATAACTAACAGAGCGGGCGTCCGATTGACGCTCCGTCTGTTTCGTTGAATTCCTCTAAGTGAGACGGATCTTTTGGCATACTCCTCCCAAAGTTTATCGCACTCAAGGTTTCGAAATACTTGAGTTCGACCGGGTTGGTTCGTACACGAAACCAACCGGGCCCTCGGAGCGGAAACGCTCATATCTTGAGCTACGGACGTCTGATTGACGTGCCGTCAGCTTTGTTGAATTCCTCTAAGTGAGACGGATCTTTTGGCATACTCCGCCCGAGGTTTGGACGCAGGTGGAGTGCGGTCGGATTGGTTTTGCCTTAAAAACCAACCGGGCCCCTGGGACGAAAATGCCAATATCTCTCAGACCGGGCGTCCGATTGACGCGCCGTCTGCGACGTTGAGTTCCTGTTGACGATACAAAACTTTTGGATACATCAACTTCGGACTTCGTGTCAGTTGATGTATCAGCCTCTCGGCTCGTGGAGCGGACCTTCCCGAACGAGCTTGCTGTGTGCGGGAACCCTAGTGCTGGCTGCGACTGCTACTTCGGCCGTGCAGAGATCCTCAGTGGACTACGGCGACGACGGTGCAGAGATCCTCCGTGGACTCCGACGACGACCGTGCAGAGATCCTCCGTGGAATGCGGCGACGACCGTGCAGAGATCCTCAGTGGACTGCGGCGACGACTGTGCAGAGATCCTCAGCGGACTGCGAAGACTACTGCACTCAGCGATCCTACGTGGATCAGTGCTACAGGTCCTGTGTGGGCCCGGTCCTGTGTGGGCCCGGTCCTGTGTGGGTCCGATCCTATGTGGGTCCGATCCTGCGTGGGTCAGCGCTCAGCGGTTCTGTGTGAGCCAGCGCCTACAGGTCCTGCGTGGGCCCGGTCCTGTGTGGGCCCGATCCTATGTGGGTCATCTCTCAGCGGTTCTGTGTGAGCCAACTTCTACAGGTCCTGCGTGGGCCCGATCCTGTGTAGGTCACTGCAAGGTTAGTACCTATCGATCCTTCGTGGGTCCGACGACTTAGATGGTTCAATGATCATCTTTATCGTCATCCGAAGAAGTATACATGTGTGAGCTGAATCTTGTGTTACTCTCCTTTGTGGATTTTGTTGAGCTATCCTGTGTGGATTTACTGTTTACTCTCCTTTGTGGATTGTGTTGCTCTATCCTGCGTGGGTATACGTTTTGCTTTCCTGTGTGGACTGGGTTGTGCTTGGGCTCGGACGTTGGAGCCGAACGGGAATTGAAGACTTAGGTATATGTATGGGCATATACCTAAGCCGTGTCAGATGTTATTTCGTGATTGTATCTTTCCTTAGTGGATTATCCTTTGTGGATTTCGGGAGACCTTCGGGGGTCTCGGGGTCCCTACTGAGTAGCTTATACTCACCCCTGCACGGGCTATGCCCGCACTTCGTGGTGTTGGTTGCAGACGACGGACAGCGCTGATCGTGGAGGAGGCGTGCGGAGCAGGACAGTACCTGGAGGTGGACCACTGGGCGGGACGTACTCGGAGCGGTTAGGTGGACCCGAGGAGCAGTGGGGGCAATATGTACCCACCCTTCAGGTGGGACTTCCGGAGGACGGCTCGTCGCTGCAGTTTTTCCTTTCAGTTGTACTTTACAGTTGGGCTTGTATTTCCGGCCCCCTTTTACTTCCAGCACATCTTGTACAGTTTTCACTTAGTGTTTACTTTTCCGCTTGCTTACTCTGTGGTGCTTGTTTACTTTTCAAAGGCAATGCCTTCCCTTTTTGTTGGGATTTACGCCTTGGTGCTAGTCGCCAGCCCCTGGCCTATGGAAGGCGGGCTTGGGGTAGTCACGACACGGGCCCCGAGGGCGGGTCGTGACAATGAATAACAAATCCAACTTTATTTCTTCAAGAGATGAAGTGGAAATTATTCAAAGCATGAACAACAGTGAGATTGTACCAAAATCAAGCAAGTATTTCTTCTAATTCAAAAATTTCAACTTTAGGGAAATGATATTGAAAACCAAAAATGTTGTCCTAGTGATCTTATATCCTATGAATCATATGGTACCTTAGATCATCATAAATCTATGGCTTTGTGGTTATTGGCTTTTTTATAGCCATGTTCTCTACCACTCTCCATTAGAACTTGATGGTTAGATTTTTCTTCCATATCCATATTTTCACCTATGTTATCCTATATGGAAACCCAGTGATGAGTTACTTTGGGTAATCGTTACATTTCATACTTTAGTTTTTAAAATTAAATTTTAATATTCCTTTTTACGATGTGGGTTTCTATAAATAGTAAACGATTTATAACCCCGACGAATTTCAAGGGAGAAATTCATTTTAAGGAGGGTAGAATGTAACAACCTGAGATTTTATAAGATATATTCATTTTAATTTCTTTCACATCTTCAGTTGTACGCTACACCAAGATTATCTTGTGCTATACGCAACATCGTATTAGCTTGCAGTATACGCAACACTAATCTTGGATCATGTTACACACAATTTCATGTTTTTTTTATAGTAGTTATTCTACGAAACATTGAGTATATATATATATTCAATGTATTTTGTTATACGCAAAAACAAAGGAGTCATGCACTACACGCAACCCTGACGTGGCTTGTATTACATGCAATCGCGACCTTCCTCGATAGCATGTGTTGTACGCAATACCGAGTTTTACTAAACAATGATATATTATTATAATATTATTATGAACTAACCGTTATGAATACTATTAACTAAATTTTGAATTTTATAACATTATTATTCATCTTACACATTTTCTAGATCATGGTATAAGAACAAAATAAATTTTTCGGATAAAATAAGTATTTTTTAAAAAATCCAGTTTTGCCGCCTTTTGATGGTGCACCCACTTTAAATCTATTTTTTGACATGTTTATAAGTTCAATTTTACAAAATAAAATTATTCTTTGGAATTAGGATATAAAATTGTACCTTGGATAAAAATTTCATATTATTCTCATAACTTTCATATTTTAATGGATAGTAAAAACATGCTATATTTTAATTAAAAACAAATTTTTACATCGTAATAATTTATGTGGTTAAATTATAATATTGAATGGTTTTAATGTATAAATAGAATATATTTTTACCATTTAATATAATTTATTTCATTAGCATTGATTTTACATTGAATTCGTAGGTTAAATAAATTCAATCTTTTGCAATGTTTTAAACAAAAACCTGTTTTCTTTCGACAACGGGAATAGTTTTAATTTAATTTCTGAAACTTCTGTTTATTGAATTTGGAAAAATGGATTCCATATTTGGAATCAGTGGGTCCAAATTATATTAATAGACTACTTTTTATTTTTGGTCTTTATGAATAGTAACAATGGTAAATTTTATTTACCATAGTAAAAGATAAATTGGGTAATTAAAGGTAAATATAATATTATAAAATTTTTCTAATACTTGTCTTAATACAATTGGATGATTAGATTTCGTCCTAAGTCATATTTGGGTCAAAATGGAATCCATTAGAACCCACTTGGATGTGATTAAGACCTTTAGTTTATTTTATTTAAAGGAAAGTGAAATATGTCTCACTCAACTTTAATAATTAATGTATTTTTAATATAAGTTTATACAGATTATAAATTCGGTTATAAATACTCGTTTGAAAGATAAAATGTTTTTATTTATCATGTTAATTTATTTTTAATTTTTAATATTTATTTAATTACCTTATTATCTTATACATTAATGATGCAGAAATTATTTATTTAGTGAAAATCAATAATATAGTTTTTATTAAAATAGTAATACATATCAAAAGGCCCATAAATCTACAAAAAAATTATTAGTAGTGTATATATAAACCCTAATCATCCAATGGCCGAATTTTTGACCATTTGAATCCTTATTAAGGCGATTATGACACTTATAATATTTTATTTTAAATGATTTTAAAGTTGTCACCTTCATAATTTAATAAAGATAACAATTTACATGTTGTTATTTTAAGATGATAAATTCGGGTAAAATTATTATTATAAAATATTTTATATTTATCTTAATCAGAGGATTTTAGTTTTAA
The DNA here is from genome assembly GCA_963277665.1 of Viscum album. NCBI lineage: Eukaryota > Viridiplantae > Streptophyta > Magnoliopsida > Santalales > Viscaceae > Viscum > Viscum album. Next base: position 758,753,089 of record OY728130.1, on the reverse strand, counting down.
TTATTATGAAACAAATAAGTATATTAAATAAGTATACAAAAATGTTGTACTAATTATTTTATTAAGAGATATACCAAATAAATGGTTTTCAAAATATTAGAATAAATATTATAGGAACTATTTAATGTGCTCCATGAATTTTATAGACAAATTTTGCATGTTATGAATCTATTAAATATTTTATTTTGAATATATCCTCTGTTTAGATTTTATTTAAATTCCAATAAATGAATATTGTTAAAATTGACACTATTGTTATTTTTTAAAAATAACATATTATTAAATTGTTTAAAAATCACAAAAATATTTAAAAATTATAAATTGAAATTTATATAGTCGACAATGTCATAAAGTATCCAATTATGGAAAATTAATAACACATAAGGGATTATTTATATCCATTTAAAATTTCAAGTTTTGTTACCACAAATAAACTTAAATAGATTAAATAAGGATAAATCGAAATGATAAGGTTTACAATATGATCAGAAAAAGTCTAAATTTTATTGGTTGATGAGATTACAACCTTATCTAATCTAATATTTGAATGTTGTCATTTTTGGAGGTTTTTATGTGGGTTTTGAATTTATATTAAAATAATATTTTTGAGGATTCCAAAGGTGCCCCTCTCCTCCCTTATAAAAGGCCACCTCCTCCCTCTCCTCCTCACACCAATTTGAGCCTTAAAACTCGGCCAAACCTGACCATTTCACCTCTAAACTTTCTTAGAAACCTACTAGAGGTACTGTAATTCTCAAAAGACCAACTCTAGTGCTCTAAGAGAAAGTTTAAAGGAGGCACTTCGAGAAAGAGGTAATACATTCTACCATTTTCTTCAAGTTCCATTCTTCTTCTACTCCATCTTCTTTAGTTGTTTCATTATGAAGTAATAACATCAGTATCCCTCATATACTGATATTTTATTATAAATATGAAACATCCCTATTTCACATTCAATCCATCCTACGGAAAACAAAATCAACGCACGTGCGTACGTACGGAATACCATCTCCATGTCGTGGTGTAATCTGTTTTTCCACCAATACCTTACATGGATGGGTATAATGGTGTAAAAAATAACTATATATGGTTATTATAACATCATATTGATTCTGTATATTATACCATCCACTCCAATTCTATTCAATAATTATGGGAACGATATCATCACTCGTGCGTACGTACGGACTACCGTCTCCACGACGCGATGAGATACATTATCCATGTTAACCATACATGAATGATCATAAAGTTTATATAATGAATAATAATGAAATATATGAAATAATAATTCTACTGGATTTATGTATATATATATTTATGTCATCTATTTAGTTTCATTCAATTAAATAAGGAAACAAAAACAGCGTTCATGCGTACGTACGGCCTACTGTCTCCATGAATGGTGTATTTCATTCCATTTATCGATATATCATATATGTATATGTATATGATGAATATATATTACATATAAATCATTTTTTACATTTTGTAATTAATTAAATCAGGTTATAAGTAATAATATCAAGAACAACAAGTCCAAACATGTACGATAAATAAAACAATTTTGCCCAAAACGCTTTTAACATGGAATTTACAAAAGAACGGGTAATATAAAGTCCTAAGTGAACCATATATGATATCATAAAAATGAATATGAGTCTGTAATAAGTCAATGACATTATTTAAATCATTATACAGGAGGTTTGGATACATACAAAGCATATCAAACATAAGGTAAGGGATAATTATTCTAATCTCATTCTTATCCGAGATTGTTTATTCGTAAGTATTTACTGGGGTTAGGTTTATCATCCATGTCCATGTTTTCTAAAAATGTTTTCATAAAATGTTATTATTCTTCCAAGTATGTTTAAAGTCATTTTTACCCTTTTTTTACTTTTACCACAAGGTTTGGAAGGAATCTTTCTTTTGTTTACCATACAAGGTACTTTTTGAATTTTCCGACAAAAGTACTAGAAGAATCTTATTTTTAACTTATACGGCGTGAATGGATTTTTATGGTTTCATAACCCCTAATTTTCATAAATATTCCTCTACAATTTTGCATGATTATTTTCAACAAAACCCTTTTCTTTTAAAAGTGCATGGCATTTTGTGAAAAGAAAGTGATTTTGAAGAAGAAAGGATATTTTCCTCAACATTTCATTTCAAGTGTTTTATCAAAACCATTTTTTCATATAAGATGACATTATTTCATATGTGTATGTTTCAAGTATAATGTCTCTATGATTTACATGGTTTCACTTTTCTTATTATGAAATGATATCCATTTCTTTTATATGGATTATGTGATTATGGAATGATGTTTATGAAACCCATTTTATTCTTTGGGTTATGATGAATGATTTATGTTTATGTTGTGGCACAAGTAAGAATGATTTCATTATGAGATGCGTGGGACCTATATCTCCCTCTAATGCATTGGGTAAAGATTTATATCTCATGAGATAGAAATGGCTGGAACGGTAAGTTAATCTGGTTCAGTGTTACATGACTGAAACGAGGAGTGAACTCGATTCCAAAAGGGACTTTGTCCCCTAAGATGGTCATGGAAGTAATTCCTTGGCTACTATGGAAATCATATCATGTGCTTAATGGTTTCCACAATTACATGTTTTATTCCCATGCTAATGTATCATGATTAATGTTTCTTCATGATCTATGCCTTACGTACTGCCATGTTTTATGTCATTGCTCAAGATTTTGATGTTTAGATTTTATGCTCATGTTTTTTTATATTCAAATGTCTAAGGATTGTTTTATGTTCTCTATGCTTACCCTTACTGAGCATTTGAGCTCACCCTTTATATGTTTTCTTTTCCCCATGATTTAAAGAAAGGTTTTAGGTAAGAAAACAAAAGGAGAAGATCATTAATGGATATGTTGATGATCTTTCACCATGATTAGAAGATTATATTCAGAGTTTCCAAAGACACTAAACTATTACGATCCTTGTGTGTCTGTTTTTTTATGTATTAAGTATTTATCAAAAGTAATGTAATGTCCATTTACGTCAATCTTTGGGTGTCTATAGTGCGGGCATAGCCCGTGTTGGGGTGAGTATAATGATACTCAGTATGGACCCCAAGACCCTCAAGGTATCATGAAAATCCACCTAGGATAAACCACAAAATATGATATCAACAGATAACCCTACTTAGGTATACAACCATACATATACCTAAGGTATCAAGTAATCCTTCCCAATCATGAAGAAACATAGAGGTTCTGACTCATCTCACACAAGTTATATCTTTAGGTACAGTTGTAGAGATGATTAGATGTAACTACTAAATCATCTTACACCGTTAAGCGGCTCTGCTGCTAACCCACACAGAATCTCTAGGAGCTGACCCGCACAGGATCGCTGGAGCTGACCCACACAGGATCACTAGAGCAGACCCCCAGAGGATCGCTAGGAGATAAACCACACAAGATCTCTAGATTTAACCCACATAGTTTCACTAGGAGATCACCCACATAGGATATCTAGGATCTGATCCACACAGGATCGCTAGGAGCTGACCCACACAGTATCCCTAGGAGCTGACCCACACAGGATCGCTAGGAGCTGACCCACACAAGATCGCTGGAGGTGACCCACACAGGATCTCTAGGAGATCACCCACATAGGATCGCTAGGAGATGACCCACATAGGATTTCTAGGAGATGGCATGCGCACGATTGCTAGGAGCTAACCCGCACAGGATAGTTTGGAGCACTCTTCTTATCACAGCCAGCTACTGGGTTTACGAACTAGGCTTGATCATCCCTAGGGGAGTCCTCTATTCAAGACTCTAGTTGATTCTCCATCTACCACGATTTCCCATGAATAATTATCTCAAAGATCCACCATGTCATAAGGGTCTCAACGCAACATATGACGCATCAATCCAACGCCCAGTCTGTGAGTTATTAGCCTTTTAGTCCTTGGGGTCCGGTTGGATTCATGCTCGATCCAACCTGACTGTACCCCATCTTAATTCAAAACTACAGTGGGGTATACTTAGAGGTACTTCCACACTCCAAGGTTTCAAGAACCACTGATGCTTCATCAAACCGACTTCTGGTGTCAGAGATAAGGCCAAAGGATCATAAAGGGGGTCGAAGTAGGTCTGGGTCCGGTCCGACCCGTTTGGACCGACCCGCTGGGTCTGGCCCAGCCCGTGCTAGGCGGTCCATCCTGAGTAGTGCACCTCAAGGGTCCGCGAGGGAACGGAGGACATGAGGGGTCCGCCGAGGGCTACCAGAGGTCGCGGCGGCACGGCTGGTCGTGGGGAGGCCCGGTGAGGTCGCAAGGCGGCTCGTCCTGGGAGGAACCATGAATCGACGTGGGGGGTGCTCGGCTGGAGTGGTGAGGTGAGGATGTGGCGGCAGCTCAGCATTGGCGGCGTGGTGTGGCCACGACAGTGGTTCGGCTGTGGTGGCGCGGTGACGTCACGGCAGCGGCGAGGCCAGAGTGGTGCGGTGAGGTCGCGACAGCGGTTCGACTGGGTCGGTGTGGCGAGGCAGTTGTGGCGGTTCAGCTAGGGTGGCGCAGTGAGGCCGTGATAGTGGTGGTCGAGGAGCAACAACGTTGAGTCATCGCCTTCGTCGTGGCCAGTGGGGATGTCGTCCGTCATTCTCATGCCCCTTTGTGGTTGGTCGTCATCCTCCTCCAATACGAAGAACACCAAAATTCATCACAAGAATTACTGAGAGGACGGGGCATGTTAGTTTGTCCTGCACTCTCCGTATTAGAGCGGTAGCAAGTGGCTCAGCGTAATCAGGAATCAAGAACGATTATGGAAGATAACTATGAACATAAATCCCCACAACCATCTTCAATCTCTATTCCAAATCCTGCAAATGAATTAGAAGGGGAAAATGGGAAGTGATAATAATATAGAAATAAACCCCTACCTTGGATTGTCCGTTGACATCGATGAGGAGGGAAGAAGGTGAAGTAGTCAACATTCATCTCGTCTGCCACACACCTCCAATTCTGGGCTCATGCATCAGTTCATCGTAGTCTAAGATGTTTCTCCTTGGAGGGTGCCCCGAGGAAGCAGTCGAAGTCGTCGTTCTTCATCGGTGGAGCATTCTTCATTGGAGAGAATAATCCTCAAATGTTCCTCCTCTCCCAATTCCACTAAAATGAAATGGTAGCCCAAAATAATAGATTATTTGATCTATTATGTTTGTTGGCCTAAATTCAAATTGGGTAATTAATTACTTAGGTCGGAAAAATTAAGTGGGGGAGGGTTGGCACAATTAAGTGGGGATCTTAAGAGGTTTCTCCCCACTTAATAGGGAGTTCAAGGGGTTTCAAGCCTCAAGTGGTCCCCACCACCATAACCTCTCATGGGAGGTTTGTTTGGGTGGTCCCCACCATCATAACCTCTCATGGGAGGTTTAAGTCTAGTGGTCCCCACTTCTCAACATCCACATAGAACAAAAATAAAAATAAAATCCACACAATTTTATTTTTATTTTATTCTTTTATGAAAATGTGAAAATATAACTTCCACTCTCGACTTACTACGGCCGAGGTGAAGGTCTCCATAATATAATACTGGCACCGCGAGTTCAACGGTGCCCTTGTTTTTCAATTCTGAGCACCGGTTGAAAAGTTAGAAAAACCTGCTTGCACATTTACTAAACGTACCTGAAAAAAGTTCAGAAATTCATTCCGGGCACTCTGGGGCCACGAAATCATGCGCCGTAAATTTTCATAGACTCGTAAAATTCCCATTTATATTAAAAAATCATGGAATTTCTAGGTCTTTATAATAATCATATTAATTTTTATAATATGATATATTATCTTCTTACAATATCTTATTACCCATATTTGGGGTACCATAAACCCTTAAACCGGATTTTACAATAGAAAAAAATGATTTGATGTTGCTCATTAGTCTCACTATTTCGGGTGTTAATTGCCGAGTTTTCTCAGGTAAGTTTTAACTCATTTCTTATTGTTATGATTAATTAGATCATGGATTCATAATCTATAGAATTTAAATCATTAATTAAAAATAATATGTATTTAGTATATATTTATTTATAGTAATCTATAAGTTTTGGAGATAAGAAATGAAATGTATTGTTCATGGAGACGATAGGTTGTACGCAAGCATGAACACTGCTTTTATTTCCTTGTTGTGTTAAAAGAATGAAAAGTAAATGGAAAATATGTATATTATAATTATAGTATCATATTGATTTCATATATGTAAAATATTTTAATTAATACCATCCCTTATACATTCCATGTATGGTATGAACGAGTCACATCGCTTTGAGGGTGATAATTCGTACTTCCTCAAACAAAATTATCATATTTACACTAGATGGAAAGCATTATGGTATGTTATAAATAAAAATAACATAACTATAAAGAGATTATAAATATAATATATATGTAAATATATATCATATATAAATATATTTTCCACCAAAATTTATATCATGATTAGTGGTAAGGTAAAAATGAACAATCATCATTTCATGAGGTAGTAGTTCGTCGTACACAGAAACAGTATGTCCGTTAACCATTAGATGGAGGTTTGTGTAAGTGTAGGTAAAAACTTTTACATAACAACATCTTAGTATATACAAGATTATTTTTTTGTTATATAAACATAAAATAATATGATTTTATGGGTTATATAATGAAAATGAATGTAGATAACTTGAGAGAAGATGTTACCTCTTAATTGGGTAACACCTTTTCATTTGTACCAAAAGGCTTACTTGCTTTGTTTTATTCCCAATGAGAGGCTTCTAGTTTGAGTGGATTTATGTTGAGAGACTATTGGGGAAGATTTTAGATGATCCAAAGTGTCTTGAGAGGTTTTAAGAAGGGGTAGAGTGATTTTCTTTTTTATAGTGGATGGGGAGCGACACTGATGTTAATACCAAAAAGTATTCATTAATGGGTGGTCTACCTTACCTAATGTGACTCTAAAATGGACACATAATAGTTTAAAGGTGATTCCTGGTTTATTAAAACTTTATACCCATAAAAATATGTGATGTTTAATAATTTTCTTCTCTAACTTCTATGATTCCCCAATTCTATCATTTTAGTATTTTAATAAAGCATCTAGTTTTACAATATAAATAATTTAACAATGAACACTATACTAAAAGGATATTTATTATAAATTATAGATACACTTAATTGTTTTTATAATTAATAATTTATAATTTATAAAATAAAATTCCATTTTTGTTGGATATTAATTTTAAAACAAGTGCATGTGACTTACTAAAACACTGCTTAAACTCAGACTGTGTTTACAGCATTTTTTCAATATGTGGGTCAATATGTTATTTGTAAAAGGTCAATTGGTAAACTAATAGACCATATTAAATATTTATTTGAACTTAAAAATCTATTGGAATAATATAGTATTTTTATTAATTTTAAATCATTTAATAAAATTTCATTTATTTTAAAATAACAATAATGTTAGTTTTTATATTATTTATTTAGTTTTATTTTTAAAATATCAAAACAATATTTTGATTCAAATATATTAATTTTACAGATTTTTAACATGATATATTCATCTAAAAATAATAATTAATGATATTAATTGAATCAATATACATCACTTTTAATATTTATATTATCATTTAATTTAGTAAATTATTAAGTAAATAATCATTATGTTTGCATTTCTTAAGAATTTTAAGTAACTAAATCTTCTCTATAAATTAGTGATAAATTATTATGATAAAAATATCCTATTTATTTTACAAAATGATATTAATAATTGAAAATATGATTTTTTTACACATCTAAATGTTTTATAAATTTCCAAGGTATGGAAAGATCCCTTTATATATTTTTCCTTACTTAACTGTTTATATTGGGAAGTTCCATTTATCAATGTCCCATTAACCCATAATATTCTAACCAAGAGGGTATATGGTCTAATTATTGGAACCCAATAACATCCTGACAAGTTTCCAAGTTGTTTTGGTTTTTAAGATTATGTTTTAGTTCCTTATTAAGCTTAATTTTACCTTAGTCAATGTAATTAATTTTAATCACTTTCACTAATTCTTTTGGTATGAAAATTTATTTGATCTTATAAAACCCTAAATATTATACTAATTAAAACATTTTATGTCATTTTTTCAAAATTCAACTCACAGAAGAAGATAAATTGTGATTAATGCTAATCTCACAGACAAGACGAAATACCATGTTTTCAAAGTTAGAAAATGTGAAAAAATTTGTTAAGTTATTATATTCAATTTCAAACTAAAATTGATTATAATGAAATAAATTTTATTAATAGATGTATAATTGAAATAATAATACCTTGAAACAAATATAATATATAATTTACCACTAATCAGTATTTAAATGAATATACGACTTTTTAACTCAATTTTATTAATTTTTACTATTCATCAAAATATGAAGTTTCCCAGAAAAATCCAAAACAATTCACTCTAATCTCATTTTTACATTATGAATTAAAAAATTAAGTTTATTTTTTATAATAAAATTCATAAAAGTTTCAAAATTTAGTTTTAAAATATGTTCTCCATTAAAAGATGGTAAAACTATGTCTTGCATGCAACACAAGCTAATTTAGTTTTATCGGTAGCATATGCTTAACTTTCTGTATAAAGCATGCTAACAAAAAATTATATTTATTTTAAGATGAAAATATTTTAATTTCTTTGGGTGTTACAATATTTATTCATTATATATATTTTTATGATCATTCATTAATGTTTCGCAAGTAAAATACATCACATCGCGTTGTAGAGATGGTAGGTCATACGTACACATGAAGGATGATATCATTCTATTAATGTGTAAAATGGTAAATATTTAAGTGATATAATAATTTTAATAAACTCTATCACGTCATACATACAACATAAATATATATATATTATTTACATCATTATGACCATACAATTAAAGTGGGTATAAAAAATGAATTGCACCACTATGTGGGGAAGGTAAACCGTACATACGCATGTGGACTACTTTAATTTTTTATAGAATGGATAAATGGTAGAATATAGTTGTTTCACTATCATAATAATATCTAAATATATATATATGATACTATAATTATTTTTCTAGGATGGAAACAACACACGAAGTTGAATTAAACAAATAAATAAATTCGAAAGAGTTGATTAAAATGATTTCCTCTTTTTAAGTGTATTTCCTTTAGATCTTCTCTTAAGGGATATAAGGTTAGCCTTCTTGAGGATAATATAACCTAAAAAATTCTACAAATATGTTTATAAAATTAATGGGCAGGACTTTGTCAAGATAGATGGGTCAAAGTTGTAAAAATAAGTTATGGAAGGGGTCCCATTTAATAACTCAGGTGGGTGGAACTTTAGGAATTTTTAAAATATTAATTTAATATAATTTAATTTTCAATTCCAAATGGATCATAGAATATGAATTTATTATATAACATAATTATGGGTCTAATTTCTCTCATCCAATAAAATATAAAATTGTTTTGTCTAAATTTTCACCCTTAATTTGTTGATTTTGACCATTATTTAACATCTTTAACACTTAACGTAACAAAATGGATTTTTACACATTGAGGGATAATATAGATATTATAAAATGATAAAATAATAATAAATGGATAACGGATGAAATATTTAATATTTTCCTAATCTAGAATCCAAATATAATATTTATTGGAATTTTATATCATTTAATAAAATATTATTAACAATAACATATCCATAATGTTAATTTTAAGAATAATTAATTATATTATCATTAATAATATCATGATAACACTTATAATTTGAAAAAATTATTTAATTAAATCCCAAACATTTCAAACTAATTTTTTTAAAAAAATTATAACAATTATTATCACAAATAATGTTTATTTTCATATTTTTAATTTTATTTATTTTAATTTTCCATTAATTAAATAATTATTACATCGGTGTTGTGAAATCCTTTAAAGTACTTATTTATTAACAAAATATTAAAAATAAAGAACCATGATTAAAAAAATATTTTGAATTTAAAATGATTATTTATATTAGATATATCTTCTAGATAAACCCAAATTAAAATTATAATTGTTATTAAAAATATTATTCTGGCATTTTTAACATTTCATTAAATAAAATATTATAAATGTCATAATAACTTTAAAAAAGAAAAAGGCCATAAATTTGAACCATAAGTTCTTACGGATGAATATCACTCGTAAAATAAGAATTAGTTAAGTGTTTTGGTAATGAAATAGTTATTATTCTTTTATTTCTATCCAGAATTACCCAATTCACCTTTCTAAAAACTCGAATCTTCCATTCAATTATGTTTTCCTTTTCTGGTCATTTTTGAGAAAAAGAGGAATTTCTAGAAATTTTCGATGTACATGTCATGTAATTTATGAGTACAAATTGTGTACTTAGTTGCTGCATGAAGCTGTGTGTTGGCCATGTAATGGCCGCACACACGTCTGTGTTGGGGGTGACCAAGAGGCCGCCTAATGTGGGGTAAAAAAATGGAAAGTACACACCATGTACTTCCAAAGTACACGCCATGTATTTTTTTTCAATAAATGTACTAAGGTCTTGTCTGACAGTTAGAATGCCCTACTTCTTGACCTAGTTCATCCAAGAGAGAATCATAAAACTGCGAATCTTATCTGAGCCCCTGAGTCATCGTCCATTCTCTGAATCGTCCATCATCGATTGCATAGGGACTGCCTCGGTGAGCTCTTCCTTCCGCTAGAGCTTCATTTCCTAATTCCTCATTGTTCTCAAGTTATATTCAGTTGAGTTTTTTTAGAATTTTTGTAGATCTACGGTGTTCTTGGTTGATTCAAAGCATTAGGTTCTTGTATAGAGATCTCCCGACACCGAGGTAGGCGGTTTGTGCCTTTCTATTTATTTTTTTTGAATTATATGTGCAAAATCGTCAATCCCCATGAATGGGGTATTGTATGTTTACTATTTTAGCCCTATTGTTTTCCTGCTATGATTGTAGGATTGTATAGTGGTTTAATTGATTGTGAATATGGTGAATTTATAAGCTTTAGAGGTGTTTCCCATGCATGTCTTGGGTGAGGCTGTTTGGTTTATCTTAGCCTGTTAGGCTGCCTGGTTTTTTCCCATGCCTAGTTTTGTAGGATGGAGTGATCTTGTTTATTTGACATGTTTTTACTATAGACTACTAGCCAAGTAGTTCTTGAGGTTTACTTTTGCCGACGTGCATTGCTATACATGCTTGACTTACACAGGGTCATGAGAACCAGGTGTAGTAGACCATAGGGAGAATGGATAGAAGAGCTTCTCTAGAGTGTCTATTTTACATACGATGTGAGACCATAGGGGGAATTGACATATGTACTTCCTCAGAGTTTTTTTAGTTCCTCGACGTGGGCCATAGAGGGAATGTGATGTTAGTGCTTCCCTATAGCACTTTTAGTTACCGATACAAGACTATAAAAGGAATTAACGGTGAGATCTTCCTCGGAAAGTCTTTGCTTAAGCTGAAAAAGAGGGGTTAGACTAAGTGTATTGCCCAGAGGGTTGCTTGTGTTTCTAGGTAGGACAAGAGGGGATAGGATGTGAGTACTTCCTAGAGGGTTACCTTTTGTATTTAGCTGCTTTCTTGTGTTTCTAGGTAGGAATAGAGGGGATAGGCTATGCGTATTTCCCAGAGGGTTACCTGTTTATAATTACCTGCTTTGATTAACTGTTACTTGATATATGAAACTGAATGCGTTGAAACTATGGATTGTTTACTGTTTTGTACTTCCTTGTTTATTACTTTATTTTACTTATTACTTGATATATATTCACTGATAGTTAGGCACAGATCATGTGGTGTTTACCTACAGGTATTTAGTCTCACACCTTGTTTGGGCCATATTTTTGGGCCCAAACAGATTATATTTCGGTAGGTATAGCTAAGGGAAAGCTCCCTTGTACTTCATGTACATGATTGCAATGGATCTGGAGAGCATGGGACCAAGCTGAGGCTTTTAATGCATACGATATATTGTCTATTTTCTTTTGTACTTTAGTTTAGTTCTATTTCTATTCTAGCATTGTGATTTGATTGGTTGCTTTCATAGACATATGTATCATGCATCATTTATAAATATGTGTGTGTGCTCTAGTTTATTATATTTCATTCTTCTGTTGTTTACTTTTGTATGGATTATTACTTATTCACCTATTGTATATATGTTTACTTCTATTGTGTTACTCTGCCAATAAGGGCATAGTTTCCCCACAATCACACCCAGGTCCCTCACTGCTAGTTGGAAGCCTCTTGTGTTTGTGGAAATGCGCTTGAGGCCATGTTTCCAACTGGGTACGAGGCACCTCTGGGTGGCTTCTGGAACTGAGATGTTACAAAGTGGTATCATAGGAATTATTTTCTCTTGACTTACTATTTGGAGCCTATATATATGGATAAGAAGGAATTGGTACTTGGTAAAAATTTGTGCCTGGGAGTAGCTAACCCGTGTATAGGGAAAATCCAATCAACCTCATTTATTTCAAATTTTCCAGTTTTTCAATTTTGAATTTGATTTGATTTTCACTGTTGGGTGATTCACATGTTTTGGGATGTTATTGTTGATGTTATTGAAGTTATGTATCTATTTTTACCGGATGAGATGAGGGTATGTCATCTCAGGAATCATATATGCACTTGCTAGAAATCACATGTCATGCATTCTTTCCATGCCATTTAGGGAGAATTAGCAATTTCATTTTGTTGTGATAGATTTTGTGCTTGATATCCATGTTTTTGTGATAGATTCCTTGATAACAAAAATTCCCATTGTTTGATAGGGTATTGGATGGGGTAAAGTTTCATTTGAATGGATGCCAAAACTTTTTTCTAGAGGTGTTATGGGCCCTCATGGATCGGAATTTGGTGGATTATTGATCTTTTATGCTTGTTTATGACTTGTGTAAGATGCCCTGCTTTGACTCGTGGGGAGTATGGGCCCTCATAGATCAGAATTTTTCACTTAAATGATTTTTTTAGTGTTTTTCAGGGCTTTGAAGAAGTTTCTAAGGCTTACTGTCCAGAAAAAACCCAGAATAAATGTTGTGTAATGTTAAATAAATGACATGTGTTATTCTGTTTGGGAAGAATTTTTTTTCTGAAGTACACATAGTGTACCATAAGTACACGCCATGTAGTCTCTAGTCGTGTCATAGGCCTTGTGGGAAGGTACACAAGATAGGGAAATCCTTGGGGGAACACGTTGTGTAATGGTTATACACGTCGTGTTGTGTAGAACATGTGTCCACTCGTGTGACTAATGAAACGGTTGGATAGAAACTTAAGCAATACACGCCATGTCAGTCTTGAACACGCCGTGTAGTGTAATCCCTGGAATCTAGTCGTGTAATGAACAATATGGGTTGGAAAAATATCTTAGTACACACCGTGTCTGACACAAACACACCATGTAGAGTCATCCGTGTAACTGGTTGTGTCACTAACAACACGGGACGGTGACGCTCGTCTAGTACACGCAGTGTCTTGCAGGAACATTCCATGTAGTCTTGTTCTAAGAGAACCATGTAGGTTAGTAATGTATAAGGACTCGAGCAGGGGAAGAGAATTCATGTACACACCATGTGTAAGGAAAAAAAACAGTGTATGGGGTGTTACACGACCTGGGTTGACAGAAGTACACGCCCATGTGAATGGATTATAGGAACACGCCGTGTAGTTAAGTATACACATCGTGTATCCTGGTTTTGAAAAAAAACATTAATGCTTTATTTTTATTGTTCCCTCCTTTTCTTCTATTTTTCAATCCTTAACAATCTTGATCTAAGGTGTGTGCTTGACCTTGCAGATTCATGCCACTGAGACATCCTTAGGTTATACGCCAGTTACAGGGCAATGATCAGACACCGCATATGACTGATCAAGGACTACCTGCAGATCCTCTAGTTGTGCTAGTCTTGGCACCAGGATTCATTCCGGAAATAGGTGCAACACAAAGTTCTGAGAGGACTTTATGAGGTTAATTCATACTTTTTGAGCAGTACCGCATCTTGCCCCTTCAATGGTAGAGTTGATGCGGGATTTCTAACAGCAGCATCCTCTCACTTTCACAGGGGAAGGAGGACCTTAGGCTACAGAGTCATGGCTAGAATCCATGATTACCATATTCGAGCATCTGGAGATGTAGTTCAAGCTTGCTACTTACATGTTGTGGGATTCCTCCAAGAGATGGTGGGATGTAGTCTCATAGGAGGGGAATCCATAGGTTATGGCTTGGGAGGAGTTCCAGCATATCTTCTATGATTACTTCTACTTGGATACTTTGAGGGAAGATCGAGCCCGAGAGTTCATGTGTCTGGAGCAGGGTACTCTTTCTGTTATGGAGTATTATTCATACTTCGCAGAGCTGTAGTGCTTCACACCTATTATAGGAGATGATGAGTTATTCCTAGCAAGGAAGTTTGAGTATGGTCTGAGGCAGGACATCTGATCGCAGTTGAACATCATTAGGCTCACATTCATCACTTCTATCATCAACCAGGCGCTGATCATGGAGCGAAATTTGAGGGATTCTGAAGTTGTGAGCTAGATAGGTTCGACATCCGGAGTTAGTATCCCTCCTACTGACAACGGGAAGCGCCACAGGGGGTCTTCACGTGGTGATCCAAGGAGGTGAGATACTTTTTCTGGTAGCCAAGTGGTGTGCTACCAGTGTGGAATGAGCGATCATACGAGTCCACATTACCTGAGAGACCCAGTGGAGTGACAAGCTTGCAGCAAGATGGGGTATCCTCTGCATTTCTGTCAGATCTTGTTACCAGCAGCTAGTGACAAGGGTTCTTCTATGACTCCACATTCGGAAGCAGCGCCCCCAGCTTCTCATCAGTCTGGGAACTGGAGTTCTTCTGGCCATTTAGGCCGAGGTGGTGGTCGCGGTCATGGAAGTCAGTCTCCAGGCTTTCAGTGACAGCAAGGTGGACCATCTAAAAGTGGTCTGGTAGGGTCATAGGGATGCGGTGCAGGTCAGAATTTTACGGTGGAGTAGACCCAATAAGAGAAGGATCCCGGACCTTTTATAGTTCGAGGTACGATCTTAGTATCCTCAGTTTTAGCTTATTCTCTTTTTGATACAAGGGCATCCCATAGCATTATATTTGTTGCTGTTGTTGAGATCCTTGGGCTCTGCATATTTTCTTCTGCTGATATCTTGACGCAAAACACTTCATTGGGGACTAGAACGTCTAGTGTGGATTAGTGTAAGGAGTTACCTCTTTAGTTTGGTGGGTGTCACTTCTTTTGGGACCTCTATGTCCTAGAGATGAAAGGATATGATGTCATTATCAGAATGCACTGGTTAGTTCCCTTATAGGATGTTGTTGGTTTCTATCATCATTGGGTGAGTTTCACATCACCAGAGGGTAGATCGTTTGTTCATACAGGCGAATGGGATGTCCAGGTGAGTAGAGAGGGACCTGAGCATCATGGGTTGAGAGGATTTACGGCCCATATTTCTAGTCTTTATCAAGATGACTAGGGGACTTCACAGATGGACATTCCTACAAAGGTGGATCGTTTTAGGGACGTCTTTCTAGAGGAATTTTCAGGTTTTCCTCTAGAGAGAGAGGTATAATTTTCTATTGAACATGATCCATGAGTAGCACCAGTGTCCCTTCATCCTTATAGGATGGCTACACTAGAGTTATGGGATCTCAAGAAATAGTTGGAGGAGTTGCAGGCAAAGGGTTTCATCTGACCCGGTACTTCTCCTTGGGGTTTGCCTGCTATGTTTGCAAAGAAGGCACACAGTACCCTCTAGCTTTGTGTGGATTATCATAGGTTGAATCAGTTGACGGTCAAGAACCGATATCCCATGCCGAGGACTGATGATCTATTTGATCATATTCGAGGATACTGGTTGTTCATGAAGATTGACTTGAGATCTTGTTACCATCATTTGTGCATTAGACCATCTGATATACCTCTTACAGCCTTTCAGAGCATATATGGTCTATACAATTATGTAGTTATAACATTCGGTCTCAAGAATGCACCTACAGTTTTTAAGTCACGGATTAACCAAGTATTCCATCCATACTTGGATTCCTTCATGGTGGCCTTCATGGATGATATCTTGGTGTACTCTTACACTCGACACGACCATGCTAACCATCTTAAGATCTTTTTGAGTACCCTGAGATAACATTAGTTATATGATAAGATCTCAAAATTACACTTTTGGATGGACAAGATTCGCTTCTTGGGTTATGTTATCTCAGAAACATGAGTATAAGTAGACCTAGAGAAAGTGAGAGCAGAAGTTTCTTGGGAGAAGCCGAAGAACTTCTTTGAGTTGTGGAGTTTTCTAGGGCTGGTTTGATAGTATAGATGTTTCATACAAAAAATTTCATACTTAGCAGTGCCGCATACGGGTCTGACTAAGAAGGGTCCAAAGTTCTTGTGGTCATATTCTTGTGAGATAGCCTTCTAGAAGCTTATAGGGAGGTTAATTTCATCCCCTATACTAGTATTTCTAGAGATGGGCCAGAGCTATATTGTGTACTGTGATGAATCAGGTATTGGGCTTGGATTAGTGCTTGTGCAAGGGGAAGGATTCATTGTGTACGGGTCTCAGTAGTTGAGGCCACATGAGAGGAACTACCCGATGCATGATCTTGAGTTAGATATAATTGTCCATGCCTTACACTATTGGAAAGATTTTCTTTTTGGAGTGAATTTTGTGGTTTTCATGGACCACCAAATTCTAAAGTATATCTTCACTCAGTGTGACTTGAATTTGAGATAATGAAGGTGGATTGAGTGCCTTTAGTCTTTTGACTTTGAGCTTGCCTATACATCTGGGAAAGGCAGCGTAGTGGCTGATGCGCTGAGTGGGAGGACTTAGATATAAGCAGTTCAGGAGGCCAGTAGTGAGTGGAATCTTATGGCTCTATTCTCATAGATGCATTTGGAGGTGCACGAAAGTCATGGGCACACGTTTCTTTCTTCTGTAGATGTTACCTCTAATCTTCTTGATCGAGTGTGAATGAGGCAACTATCATATTCTAAAGCCGTAGTTCTGCGGGGAAAGCGTGTCAAGAGAGGAACCTATTCTTAGATAGACCATATGCGAGGATGAGATCTTGTGTTTCCATGGGCGTGTATGGGTGTTAGCAGACATACTGGAGGAGCTGATGTGAGACTTTCACTCCCCATTTTGGGCGGTTCATATGGGTGTCACCAAGATGTATCGTGATCTACACCATCAATATTGGTGGTCAGGTATGAAGGGAGATGTTGCTCGTTTCATGATGAGGTGTTCCACCTGTTAGCAGGTGAAGGCGGAACATCCATGGCCAGTAGAACTTTTTCACCAGTTACCCATTCCCAAGTGGAAATTTAATGATATCATGATGTATTTCATGATAGGTTTGTCGAGGTCACATTGAGGGAATGATTTTTTTTGGGTTGTAATTGACAGACTCACGAAAGATGGTCACTTCTTTCTGATCAAGTAGACCTTCAGTGTTGATGATCTGGGATGGTTATAAATCTGTGAGATTGTACGTCTACATGGGGTTCCACACTCCGTTGTTTCAAATAGGGGTGCTTGTTTTACTTCTCGGGTCTGGCAGGGGCTTCATAAGGATTTGGGTATATAGGTACTTATGGGTAGAGCTTACCACCCCCAGACAGATGGACAATCCGACCATACTATTCAAGTGCTTGATGACATGCTTCGAGAATGCATCCTATATTTTAGAGGTTCATGGGAGAAGAACAAACCTATAGTGGATTTTTCCTATAATAATAGTTTTCAAGAAACTATTAAGATTTCACCTTATGAGGCTTTGTACGGTAGGCCATTCCGATCACCCATATATTGGCTGGAGGTAGGAGAGGCAGCTATTCTAGAACCTCATCTTGTCCAGGAGACCACAGAGTAGATAGAGTTGATTTGGGGGAGGATGGGTACTGTACAGTCTCAACAGAAGTCTTATGATGATCAATGAAGACAACCTCTTGAGTTAGAGGGTGGCAATCGGGTTTTATTTCATGTCACACCAAGGTTGGGACACCGAAGGATTATGAGGTAGGGTAAGCTTTCACCGAGGTACGTCGATCCGTTTGAGGTGTTGGGGAGAGTTGGTATGTTTGCCTATCGGTTATAGTTACCTCATAGGTATCGGGCTATGCATGATGTCTTCCACGTTTCTCAGCTTCAACTTTACTTCTCTGACCCGTCACATGTATTCTAACCCAAGGAGGTTGAGTTGGACATGGATGCATCGTTCGAGGAGAATCCTATCTGGATTGTCGATCGCAGTACAAAGGTTCTCTGTGGCAAGTCAGTTCCTCTTGTATGAGTGTTATGGTAGCATGGGTGAGTACATGACGAGACTTGGGAGAGGGGGGAAGACATTCAATCGCAGTGGCCGGAGCTATTCAGGGTTTCCTATTCTACGCCGCCTTGCTTGGTAAATTCAGGGATGAATTTGATTAAGGGGGGAAGTTTGTAAGAACCTGGATCTTCCTTTCAGGTATGTTTTCCTTTTCTGGTGGTTTTTTAGAAAAAAGAGGAATTTCAGGAAATTTTTTAAGTACACACCATGTACTTTTTGAGTACACACCGTGTACTTGGTTACTGTATGAAGTTGTGTGTTGGCCGTGTAATGGCTGTAACACCCCGAGCTTCCACGATACGCCTCTCTTTCAATAATGCAATAGCTTGCATTGTACGCAAGTTCGAGTTCTAAAACACCGTGACTAATCAAAGTAGCTGTTATTAATAGTAATAACCACTTTTTAAAATTATAGAAATTTTATATTTCAAAATGGACTTCATTTTTGGATTCGGAATATCGAAATTAGCCTATGATGATTTTTTGGTATTTTTCTGAGAACTTCTAATTTTTTATGAATAGTGAAAAATACTTAAAACAACTTTTTAATAAAAATAATTTATTGTGATAAATAATACTATTTAGTGGTTTTAAGGTGTAATTAGAATATATTTTTACCATTTTATCCAATGCTAGTCATTAGAATTAATTTAACATTGAAATTGGACATAAACAATTGCCAATCTTTTGATATAAATTGTTTCTTAAAAACACGCTATTTATTGTGACAGCGGGAATTAATTATAAAATTAATTAATGAAACTTATATGTTTGGAATTTTGTAAAATAGACATCATTTTTGAATTCGGAATATCAATTATAGCTTAGGGTGAAATTTTGGCCTTATTCTGAAAAACTTCAATTTTTGATGAATAGTGAAACCACTAAGTGGTTGTTAAAAACTGATTTTTTCGTTAAAATGAAATATTACCACTTCTGTGATTTGATTTTCAAAAATCCGACATACATGGTTGTCACTAAGAAGTAAAATGTGGTTCAATGAGATTAAAATATTTTTTTTGGTGAATAGTAACTTTTAAGTTCTTAATCGCGATTAGATGTAATTAGTGTAGTTTAAGGTAAAAACAATGTTTTAATAATATGATATGAGCTTGACACTTGTCCTAATCCTATTGGATGAGTCATGGCAGACCAAGACAACCCATGGGTCAAATTGGGGACCCCATGGAGCCACTTTAGTTGGAAAATGACATTAATATATATTTATTTAATGTTAAAATTAAATTGACACAGACATGAGTTGTTTTACTAAAACATTTTTTAAGTGGGGTTACACAAGTCCAAATTTTGATTATAAATATTCATTAGAAAGATAAAAAGATTTCCTACATCATAGTATTTGTTTTATAATTTTTAGACGTTAAATAAATTACATTATTGATGACATCATGATGATGCAGTGATGACCTCATTATTTAATGATTTAAATAAAATGGGAAGATAATGCAAAATCCAAGGCTTACACTTGTACAAAGCCAATTGGATGAGGAGATTTCGAACCCTTATCACCTTAGACTCTAATTATATAAGTTTGGGACCTCTAAAATCCGAAACTCATTTTATAATAAAGTGACTTTGCTTTACTTTCCAAGAGTGCCCCTCCTCTCCACTTATAAAAGGCCCCCACCTCTCCCACCTTATTCACACCTTCAAGCCATTTGGCTCGGCCAACCTCTACCCAAATACTCTCCCAACTTCCCCCTCTTACTCCTAGAAGCCTCACTTTGGGAATAACGCTTCCCACGGAAGCCTTTGGCTCAAATCAAAAAGAGTTACCCGATTTTGAGGTAATGTCTTCTCTAATGTTGTTTTGTTTTATTTTTCTTCTCCAACCCCCTAAAATCTTTTTATTCATTTATTTTGTAACACCAAAAGTATCCTCAATATACTAGGATGTTGTTATAAGAATTATTTGAGCTACACTTACAGACACCTACATCTAATGGTTAAAGAACATACGGTTTCTGTGGATGGCGAATTTCTGCCTCACGAAACGATGATTGTTCAACACTCATATAACACCTTCAAAGGTGGCCATTAAGATGTCACTATTTTTATATATGATATATAATATGTTAATGTTTTACTTATGCTTCTGTATTTCTTATTTTTGGCATACTTTATGATTTCCATTATGGGTAAAACGCGATAATTTCATTTTAGGAAGTGCGGACTACCGCCCCCTCAAAGTGATTTGAATCGTTAATGTCATATGTGGGATGTATAAAGGATGGGGTAAATGGTATTATACACTATATTATACTGGAATTATATTATACATTTATATCATTATGATTTTGTTCCATTAAATATGAAATTGAAATGAAAGTAGCGTTCATGCGTACGTACGGCTTACCGTCTCCATGAACGGTGCATTTCATTTCTTACCTCTAAATGTTACGTAATATTATAAATATAATGGATATATAAGATATATATGACATCTAAATAATGAATATAATTCTGGAGATAATGTATATTCTACCACATAAACAACTTGTAATTATAAGAAGTTTATTGTTGACTCAAGTACCAAAGATCGACAAAACGACCGTTATTAACTTAAATAATTACATAATGTTCATATCATTGTAATAAGTGATATAATAAGGATAATGAAATTGAAAATGGTTCTTAATAAGGTATATATTAACTCTAGTTTATTATTCAGTAGGTTAAAGAACGGTTGAGTCAAGTCAGACACGAGGTAAGGGAACTTCTTAACCCAATTTCTATTCTTTGGGTTAATCTCCTACTTTCAAATTATGTCATGATATTATTATGTACTATCTTGTATGTGTACTTTATTTATGTGTAATTATAGTGAATACACATAATATATCTACTTTATTTTAAAAAAATGATCTTTTTAAGGGTCTTCGTCTCAATCACCTTTCATTGAGGCATATTTGGTTTTATACACGACTTTCTTTTATACGGTGTATAAACCCCTTTGACTTTTACGTTTATTCAAAAGGAACCTTTTTTATACGAAGCATTTTACTAAACGAAAAAAGGGAATGTTTTTCTTTCCGTACTTATGCGGCGACAACAACTTCTCCGCCGCCGTGACCATTATTTGAGTTTCGGCTTCCTCTACAAGCCATCATTTTTTTTAATGAAAAATAAATACAAAGTTTTAACTTTCTTTTATTTTGGTATTGAAAATGGTTTTGAAAGTGTTTTTATTATATCAATGTGTTGTATTGATATCTTGTGATTGAAATGTGTAAATGTTATGTTTCCTTTATGCATGTTTTATGTGATACGATTAAGTTATGGTTTATGATATGTTTAAACCTATTCATATGAGGAATGTATTGGACATAATAAGTGACGGGTGGAGCCCGCTATAGCTCTTTGATGCATCGGTAGGTCTCATGAGACAACTAGATGTGGAATTGGCCGAGGACCTTTCCCAATTTGATTTATGGTTTTGGACGAGGCCTTAATCATTTTAGACGTCTTGGCCGAGGCCTTGACAAAGTGTTTCAGAATGTCTGGCATTATACATTCCCTCATTATGAAAGTGGTTATTGATATTTCATGTGATTATTCGACCAGTAGAATATCCATGTGAAGAAGTGAATGGCATTATCTCATTTTACTTTTTCCATATTATGTTGATGTTCAAGTTTAAAAGGCTTTTGTTTTAGTTATACATTGCCTTAAATTTTTTTATGTTTATTTATGAAAGCTTCCGCATTATTGTTATCCTTACTGAGCATCTGAGATCACCCCTTTCAATGTTTTAACATTTTCCAGGATGTGAAGAAGTATTTTATGAATTACCTGCAGGGATTGTCAGAAGAGGATATGAGAGTGGACTATAGAGACTTTGTTATTGTAGTTTTTCACTTTATTATGTAATGTAACGTTTACGAATGTATCTAGTGTTTCCAAGGCTACTAAACTAATCGGTCTTTCGAGACTTGATCTTTAGTGATCATGCCAATGTTACGAAGTAATGCCCCGACTCTGGGTAGCTGGGGTCGGGGCGTTACAGTTGGTATCAGAGGCAGTTTAGTACTAACCTTGGAAGCTAGATTTAGACAAACTCTGATTAGAGCACGTAGACCTAAGATGAACTTTGAGGATTGGTATAGAAGAACTTCCTAAAAAATTTGGTATTGTAGAGATTTTGTGAGTTTTCCGAGTAATAAATCCCTGTCTGGATACGAAAAGGTAGAGGCGGCTCTGGCACAGATGTACCTAGGGGTAAAACCCGAAAACACCACTTTGAGCTAGACTCGAATGGGAACTGGTGCACGACAACGGGTCTTGCTGCACTCTTGGTTACGACACTCCCGGGGGATTTGCTTAGGATAATTCTCATTTTCTTTACAAACCATTATGTAGGGTTTATGAGTATATACTTCCTCAAAGAAAACATTCTTATGATTATGGATTATATCTATAAACCGTTCAATTTACATTAAGTATTTTAAAAGTTTGAAATTATTCATTGTAATTCATAAACTAACCTAGTTTATGCCATTGTTTAGAAATGGCGCCTAGTGGAAGGAATGGAAACCGAATCAATGCACGAACTCCGTGTAGGGATTTCCCTCCTGCTCAAGATAATTATTGTGGATCTGGAGATACAACTAGAGCTGATCAACTTATTACCATACTGGGACAACTCACGCAGGTTATGAATAATAACCTTACTCGTATGGAGCACCCTGATCCGCAACGTGGAGGATCAATGTTAGACCGCTTCATGAGGCAACAACCACCAACCTTAAATGGGAGTAAAAATCCTATAGTAGCTGAGCAATGGATAAATTCCTTAGAGAAAATATTCCATGCCTTGGGGAGTAGTGAAAGGGAGAAGGTTGTCATGGCAGTTTACCGCCTCACTGGAGATGCCGATCAGTGGTGGTCACTGATTCAAAACACAAAGGAAGATGATGACGTATCGAATATGGAATGGAGGGAGTTAGAAGAGATTTTCTTAGAAAAATACTTTCCTTGTGACCATCGAGCAGATATGGAAAGGCAGTTTCTGAGTCTGAGGCAGAAGGAGGATGAGAATGTCGCAAAGTATGAGGCCAACTTTACAAGGTTAGCAAGGCATGCTGCCGATTATATACGTAACCCAAGGAGTAATATTGATCATTTCTTTGATGGGTTAAAACCATTTCTCCGTCGAGCTTTAGTATCACAATCCTTCTCATCATACGAAGATATTGTCTCCTGTGCTATCAAGACGGAAAAGGAATTCTCTAAGTCGTATGACAACAAAGTAAAGCAAGAGAAGAAGAGAACGGGGGAACAAGAGACAGATAAAGGGAAAAAGGGAAAGAAGGATTTTCCATTATGTGATAATTGTGGGAAGAATCACCCTGGTACGTGCCTAAAAGGAATGGGAGTTTGTTATAAATGTGGAGAAAAGGGTCACCAGGCTCGTGATTGCAAGGTAAAGAATGAGGCTGTCAAAGTTGAATGCTACAATTGTAGGGAAATGGGGCATAATGCAAATTAATTTCCTAAGCGTCAAGGAAACTTACCTCAGAAAAGGCCAAGGGATCAAGGCCAATATTATGTTGTGACTACAGTTGAAGCGGAATAATTAATGTTTTGGTGCTTTTGGACTCAAGGATTATATTCTGGTTATAAGAATAATGTGATATATATATAAAGATTTTACTGCAGTACTTTTTGATTTCAGTAAGGTTTTAATATGATCAAGGTAATCATATTTTTAGTATGTGACAATAAGAGAAACTTTACTTTGTTTGGGGAATCTGATAAATTGATTTTGGAATTAAGAGACCTTTTAGAGAATGTCTGGACAGAGGTATTTTGGATAACTATAAAGGTTGGAGTGGATTAAGTTGATCTTTGGATAGTATTGTTTAAGGTTAAAACATTTATGAAGATTATTTTTGGAATATTATAGTACTATATTTTTAGGAAAAGGACAACCTGCAGGGTGGGGCATAACCGATCGCGTCGGACAAAGCTGTAGGAATCGAACCCACAACCATAGTGTGACAAGCCTTTATTTCCTACCACTAGCCTACAGGAAGTCCCTGGTTATTACAAAATAATTTTACTAATCTAAATTGTATGTGTTAACATTTGGAACCTTATACAATTAGGAAAAGTATAATATTTTTGGGTTCTATTATCTTTTTGAGTGAAAGGTGAGTTGAAGGTTGAAACTCTAATTGTCAGGCATAAATATATATATACCTATCTGTTATTCAATGAATAAATTAATTCTTAAACTTTAGTAAAGGGATATTAAAACAAAAAAATTTGTTATCCTAATACCTTATGTCTTGTTGAACTGATGATATTTTAAATCAACATAGATTGAAGGCTTTGAGGCCCTCAATTTGACAGTTGATTGCAATTGATGACCTCAATCACTCCCTACGAATATTTACGTTTTTCCTCCAATTATATGTCTCTAATTGCCACCAATGTTCTCCTAATCAAGATCATAATTGGGTGGTGACTTTTTCATTTCCCTTTCCCTCTTATTAAGGCTAAATTTTATTAACCTTATTTCCGATGTGGGTTTTCCACAAAGGTATTTTCTATTTTCAACCTTTTATTTTCAAAGAAAAATATCAAATTGCGAGGACGCAATTTATTGAAGGAGGGGAGAATGTAACACCCCGATCTTCCACGATACGCCTCTCTTTCAATAATGCAATAGCTTGCATTGTACGCAAGTTCGAGTTCTAAAACACCGTGACTAATCAAAGTAGCCGTTATGAATAGTAATAACCACTTTTTAAAATTATAGAAATTTTATATTTCAAAATGGACTTCATTTTTGGATTCGGAATATCGAAATTAGCCTATGATGAATTTTTGGTATTTTTCTGAGAACTTCTAATTTTTTATGAATAGTGAAAAATACTTAAAAAAACTTTTTAATAAAAATAATTTATTGTGATAAATTATACTATTTAGTGGTTTTAAGGTGTAATTAGAATATATTTTTACCATTTTATCCAATGGTGGTCATTAGAATTAATTTAACATTGAAATTGGACATAAACAATTGTCAATCTTTTGATATAATTTGTTTCTTAAAAACACGCTATTTGTTGTGACAGCGGGAATTAATTATAAAATTAATTAATGCAACTTATATGTTTGGAAGTTTGTAAAATAGACATCATTTTTGAATTCGGAATATCAATTATAGCTTAGGGTGAAATTTTGGCCTTATTCTGAAAAACTTTAATTTTTGATGAATAGTGAAACCACTAAGTGGTTGTTAAAAACTGATTTTTTCGTTAAAATGAAATATTAACACTTCTGTGATTTGATTTTCAAAAATCCGACATACATGGTTTTCACTAAGAAGTAAAATGTGGTTCAATGAGATTAAAATAATTTTTTGGTGAATAGTAACTTTTAAGTTCTTAATCGCGATTATAGGTAATTAGTGTAGTTTAAGGTAAAAAAAATGTTTTAATAATATGATATGAGCTTGACACTTGTCCTACTCCTATTGGATGAGTCATGGCCGACCACGACAACCCATGGGTCAAATTGGGGACCCCATGGAGCCACTTTAGTTGGAAAATGACATTAATATATATTTATTTAATGTTAAAATTAAATTGACACAAACATGAGTTGTTTTACTAAAACAGTTTTTAAGTGGGGTTACACAAGTCCAAATTTTGATTATAAATATTCATTAGAAAGCTAAAAAGATTTCCTACATCATAGTATTTGTTTTATAATTTTTAGACATTAAATAAATTAAATTATTTATGACATCATGATGATGCAGTGATGACCTCATTATTTAATGATTTAAATAAAATGGGAAGATAATGCAAAATACAAGGCTTACACTTGTACAAAGCCAATTGTATGAGGCTATTTCGAACCCTTATCACCTTAGACTCGAAATATATAAGGGTGGGACCTCTAAAATCCGAAACTCATTTTATAATAAAGTGACTTTTCTTTACTTTCCAAGAGTGCCCCTCCTCTCCACTTATAAAAGGCCCCCACCTCTCCCACCTTATTCACACCTTCAAGCCATTTGGCTCGGCCAACCTCTGCCCAAATACTCTCCCAAATTCCCCCTCTTACTCCTAGAAGCCTCACTTTGGGCAGAACGCTTCCCAAGGAATCCTTTGGCTCAAATCAAAAAGAGTTACCCGATTTTGAGGTAATGTCTTCTCTAATGTTGTTTTGTTTTATTTTTCTTCTCCAACCCCCTAAACTCTTTTTATTCATTTCTTTTGTAACACCACCAGTATCCTCAATAAACTAGGATGTTGTTATAAGAAGTATTTGAGCTACACTTACACACACCTACATCTAATGGTTAAAGAACATACGGTTTCTGTGGATGGCGAATTTCTACCTCACGAAACGATGATTGTTCAACACTCATATAACACCTTCAAAGGTGGCCATTAAGATGTCACTATTTTTATATATGATATATAATATGTTTATGTTTTAATTATGCTTCTGTATTTCTCATTTATGTCATACTTTATGATTTCCATTATGGGTAAAACGCGATAATTTCATTTTAGGAAGTGCGGACTACCGCCCCCTCAAAGTGATTCGAATCGTTGATGCCATATGTGGGATGTATAAAGGATGGAGTAAATGGTATTATACACTATATTATACTGGAATTATATTATACATTTATATCATTATTATTTTGTTCCATTAAATATGAAATTGAAATGAAAGTAGCGTTCATGCGTACGTACGGCTTACCGTCTCCATGAACGGTGCATTTCATTTCTTACCTCTAAATGTTACGTAATATTATAAATATAATGGATATATAAGATATATATGAAATCTAAATCATGAATATAATTCTGGAGATAATGGATATTCTACCACATAAACAACTTGTAATTATAAGAAGTTTATTGTTGACTCAAGTACCAAAGATCGACAAAACGACCGTTATTAACTTAAATAATTACATAATGTTCATATCATTGTAATAAGTGATATAATAAGGATAATGAAATTGAAAATGGTTCTTAATAAGGTATATATTAACTCTAGTTTATTATTCAGGAGGTTAGAGAACGGTTGAGTCAAGTCAGACACGAGGTAAGGGAACTTCTTAACCCAATTTCTATTCTTTGGGTTAATCTCCTACTTTCAAATTATGTCATGATATTATTATGTACTATCTTGTATGTGTACTTTATTTATGTGTACTTATAGTGAATACACATAATATATCTACTTTATTTTAAAAAAATGATCTTTGTAAGGGTCTTCGTCTCAATCACCTTTCATTGAGGCATATTTGGTTTTATACACGACTTTCTTTTATACGGTGTATAAACCCCTTTGACTTTTACGTTTATTCAAAAGGAATCTTTTTTATACGAAGCATTTTACTAAAAGAAAAAAAGGGAATGTTTTTCTTTCCTTACTTATGTGGCGACAACGACTTCTCCGCCGCCGTGACCATTATTTGAGTTTCGACTTCCTCTACAAGCCATCATTTTTTTTAATGAAAAATAAATACAAAGTTTTAACTTTATTTTATTTTGGTATTGAAAATGGTTTTGAAAGTGTTTTTATTATATCAATGTGTTGTATTGATATCTTG
The DNA here is from genome assembly GCA_963277665.1 of Viscum album. NCBI lineage: Eukaryota > Viridiplantae > Streptophyta > Magnoliopsida > Santalales > Viscaceae > Viscum > Viscum album. The sequence goes on along the minus strand of OY728130.1, from coordinate 758,725,058 downwards.
TGATTGAAATGTGTAAATGTTATGTTTCCTTTATGCATGTTTTATGTGATACGATTATGTTATGGTTTATGATATGTTTAAACCTATTCATATGAGGAATGTATTGGACATAATAAGTGACAGGTGGAGCCCTCTATAGCTCCTCGATGCATCGGTAGGTCTCATGAGACAACTAGACGTGGAATTGGCCGAGGCCCTTTCCCAATTTGATTTATGGTTTTGGCCGAGGCCTTAATCATTTTAGACGTCTTGGCCGAGGCCTTGACAAAGTGTTTCAGAATGTCTGGCATTATACATTCCCTCATTATGAAAGTGGTTACTGATATTTCATTTGATTATTCGACCAGTAGAATATCCATGTGAAGAAGTGAATGGAATTATCTCATTTTACTTTTTACATATTATGTTGATGTTCAAGTTTAAAAGGCTTTTGTTTTAGTTATACATTGCCTTAAATTTTTTTATGTTTATTTATGAAAGCTTCCGCATTATTGTTATCCTTACTGAGCATCTGAGCTCACCCCTTTCAATGTTTTAACATTTTCCAGGATGTGAAGAAGTATTTTATGAATGACCTATAGGGATTGTCAGAAGAGGATATGAGAGTGGACTATAGAGTCTTTGTTATTGTAGTTTTCACTTTATTATGTAATGTAACGTTTACGAATGTATCTAGTGTTTCCAAGTCTACTAAACTAATCGGTCTTTCGAGACTTGATCTTTTGTGATCATGCAAATGTTACGAAGTAATGCACCGACTCTGGGTAGCTGGGGTCGGGGCGTTACAATGGCCGCACACACGGCCATGAGGGGGTTGAACTAGAGGCCGCCTAATGAGGGGTATGTAAATGGAAAGTACATGCTGTGTAATTCCAAAGTAGACACCGTGTATTTTCTTTTTTTTCATTAAACATACCGAGGTCATGTATGACAGAAATAATGCCCTAGTTCTCGACCTAGTTTTTTCAAGATATAACCATTCGGCCGCAAATCTTCTCTGATCCCTTGAGCCACTGTCCATTCTCTGAATCCACCACCGTTGATTGTGTTAGGACCTCCTCGGTATGCTCTTCCTTCTACTAGAGCTTCATTTCCGGATTCCTCCTCTTTCTCAAGTTATCTTTGGTTGACCAGTTTTAGCATTTTTGTAGATCTACAGTGTACTTGAGTGATTCATGGATTGAGGTTCATGTAGAGCGATCTCCCAACACCGAGGTAGGTATTTTGGGCCTTTCTGCTAAAATTCTTTGAGTTGTATGTGCAAAATAGCCAATACCCATGAACGGGTATTGCGTGTTTACTGTTTTATCCCTATTGTTTGCCTGCTATTCATTTATATTTGAGTAGAGGTTGAATTGATTGTGAATAGGGTGAATTGATATAATTTGGAGTTGTTGTCCATGCATGTTTTTCTTGGGGTTGTTTGGTTTTTCTTAGCCTATTAGGATTCCTTGTTTTTTCCCATGCCCATTTTTTCGGATGGAGTGATCTTGTTTATCTAACATTTTGTTGTTGTAGACTTCTTTCCAAGTAGTTCTTGAGGTTTACTTAGGCTGATCCATATTACTATAATTTCTTAACATACACAGGGTCGTGAGAACCATGTTTATTAGACCATAGAAAGAATCGACTGAAGGGCTTCTCCTGAGTGTCTATTTACTTATGATTTGAGACCATAAGGGGAATTGATGTAAGTGCTTCCTCAGATTGCCTGTAGTTCCTCGACGCAGACCATAGAAGGAATATGATGTAAGTGCTTCCCTGGAGAGCCTTCAGATACCGATATGAGACTATAGGAGGAATTGACTGTGAGTGCTTCCTCAGAGAGTCTATTCTTTAGCTGAACCAGAGGGTTTAGACTTAGCGTACTTCCCAAAGTGTTGCTTGTGTTTCTAGGTAGGACCAGAAGGGATATGTTGTGATTACCTCCCATAGGGTTACCTTTTTTTTTTAGCTACATTCTTGTGTTGCTAGGTAGGACCAGAGGGGATAGGCTGTGTGTACTTCCTAGAGGGTTACCTATTTGTAATTACCTGATTTGACTAACTATTGCTTGATATATGAAACTAAATGCATTGAAACTGTGGATTATTTACTGCTGTGTAATTCCTTGTTTACTACTTTATTTTACTTATTACCTGCAATATATTCACTTATTTTTAAGCATAGATCTTATGGTGTTTTCCTACTGGGATTTTGTCTCACACCCTGTTTGGGCCATGCTTTTGGCCCCAAACTGATTATATTACTACAGGTATAGATAAATGAAATCTCCCTTCTACTTCAAGTACTTGATTTCTATGGAGCTGGAGAGCATGGGACCAATCTGAGGCTTGTGATGCTGAGGAGCTGTTATCTATTTTCTTTTGTTCTTTGGTTTAGTACTGTTTGTATTCCAACATTGTGATTTGTTTTGATGCTTTCCTAGACATATGTATCATGCATCATTTATATATATGTGTGTGTTTTCATTAGTTTAATATATTCCAGTCTTCGACTATTTACTTTTGTATGGATTATTACTGCTTCTGCTATTGTATATTTGTTTACTTCTGCTATGATACTCTACCAATGAGGGCATAGTTTCCCCACTATCACACCCAAGGCCCTCATTGCTAGTCAGCAGCCTCTGGCGTTCTAGGAAATGCGCTTGAGGTCATGTGACCAACTAGGTACAGGGTTCCTCTAGGCGGCTTCGAGAACCGGAACGTTATAACCCTATATCATGGTAACAAAATTTATCATGGATACTGTTCATAACAGAAAAGAATAAAAGGAAAATTTTAATAGATTTTGACCCTATGAATCTAAATATAGCATTCATTTTCCATAATTAAAAACATACAACTTTAAGAAATTAATTTAAAATTAATCCCACACAGCACAACAAAAAACAGTTTTCTTGAAAATTTTATTTTTATGAACAAAATATATACTGATAACAAAATAAATCATAAGTATTATAAAAATTAAATTAATTATATTATATATAAATAAAGTGAATTTTACTTACTTTGATGTAAAATTTAAAATCATTAATTTGTTTTTTTAAAATAAATAAAATGAGCGTTTTATAAAAATTCAAACATTCACAATTCACTGGAAAATCCATATTTTCAAAAAAAATCCCAAAAATTCACCCTAGTATAGTTTTAATACACTGATTTAAAAAATAATATTATTTTTATAGAATAAAATTTATATAATTTCTATAATTAAATTTTAATATTTACTAATAAAAATAAGGAAATCCATTTTTTGATGAAAATGTGTTTCTTAAGAATAAAATTACTTTACTAAAAACTATGATCTTATTCACAAATAATTAATTAATTCTTTAACAATGAGTTGGAAAATTATATATTTCACAATGTGATTAATACTATTCATTCCAACCATCTTAACGACTAGGTTATAATAAGCACTTGATAATGTTTCATTGTTCTTGTAGCAACCTCGGCTTAACATACATGGATATTACAAACCTTTAGATGAATATTCAGTACATTACAAAAATACAAGCCAATGGACCATAATAGTTTATTGTCTTTGGAATCTTGGAAAAAAATATTCTATCCTGGTGAAAAATCTTCAACATCTCCCATAATGATCTCTACCTTTAGTAATTCTAGCTAAAACAATTATTCATAACCTGGATAATGGAAACATGAGAAAGGGGTGAGCTTAGATGCTCAATAATGATAAAAAATGGAGATATGTTAGCATAAAAATGGACATAGTAGTATGATAATGCGATCGTATCATTATGAGATCATACAGTACGTATAAAAGTTCATAAATATGAGTTATGGGATAAAGCTTGGCAGTTCATAAGACTTGTATCATAAGTAAATAATCATCAAGATCCATGAAATTGTAACTAATGAATAAGAAATAGAAATTCTGAATTACATATTAGAATATAAACTTTTATGTTAGGGATACCTACCAAGACCTTTATAACATGTTAGTTTTGGGATACGACCCGTGTACCTACTTAAGGCTTGGGCTAGCAACCCGTGTACCCACTTTTATTTTTTCTTGGGATACAACCCATGTACCTTCATTTTTTTAGGCTTGGGATACAACCTATATACCCAATTTCTTTTAGGCTTGGGCTACAACACATGTACCTTCATATTTTCAGGCTTAGCCTACTACCTGTGTACCCTATTTCATTTAGGTTTGGGCTACAACTCATACACCCTCTTTCTTTTCAGGCATATTCTACAACCCATACACCTTCTTTCTTTTCGGGCTTTGAGTATAACCTGTATACATTTTGATATCATAAAAAACATATCATTAACAAATTCATTAGAGGGAGATACAGTTCCCACCCATACCATAGTAAAATAATTCACACATGTGACACTATATAATAAAACATTAATCATATCATGACCCATAAAAAGATACTAGTCTTATAAAAATCAAATCACAAACCATAAAATGAAATGGGAATCAATAAGATTTCATCACATCATAACCTATCTAAAATAGATAGGTTTCATATCCATTTATTTGAAGCATAACCTTTGAAAGATAAATGTATTTCATAATCATATAACCCCTTATAAGGGTAAAGGTTTCATAAAGACTATGAAATTAAACGTGACTGATTCATAGAAAGGATATGAATGGAACATTTAGAGAATTTCCAAAAATGTCATGATTAACATCAATGGATGTCAGTTTAGATGAAAAATAGTTTTGAAATATATTTTAAAAACTTTTCGTAAGGAAAGTATCAATTTTTGTTTGAAAAAATTATTAATATATAAAACCACTTAAAATTCATTTCCTCATAAAATACCTTGAAAAATATAAAACAGACTTGAAACAATTTTAAAAATAATTTTACTTTAAAATTACTTTTAAAAAAAATTCTTAAAGATTAAACATTTAAAAATAAAAAGGAATATTCAATGTAATGATGGTGGGTAAATTTGTTCATGTCGTACGAAGTAAGAAAAGAATATTCTTTTTACACAGTAAAAATCATAGAATGAATGCCTTGTTTGGAAAGATAAAAGAATAGTCCATTGAAAAGATTGGTAAAAGAAAAGAATGGTAAAATTTTATTTAAAATATTATAGGATAATTGTATAATATTAAATATTATAGGATAATTTTATAATATTAAAGGAAGTCCTTTTTAGAAAACATAGATTTTCTACCGAAGAAAGGGTAAAGTCGGGCTTTCCTAAAAGCACTTTCTTAACTATATTATGTACCAAAGAGTAGAATATGGTAATAATAAATGATTATATCTTGAATTTATAGAGGATAATTAAAATCATGAATATTATTGACATATGGATCATAATATTTCATCAAGGTAAGCAATAACATAAACAATCTCAGAAACCGATGAGATTGTCTTAATAAACACTTATAACTCGGTAAGTTGGGATGATACTCTCTGTGTTAAAAAATAAAATTACATGAAGCTAAATATATCATGAAAATAATAATATTCATTATATTTCATAAAAATGTAATTATATACACCTTAAATAATAGTTAAGTTCCTAAAAAATATTAATATCAAAGAAGGAAAATTGAGACAAAACTATTTTACCGATTCGGTAACTTTTGAATGATAAAACCCCTGGAAGAAAGATCATTAAATAGTAATTTCAATAAAATATAATTAATCATGGTATACATATAATACAATAATGGTAATTACAAACACCACACAAAAGTAAAGAATGGCGAACATAGCTTCTATCTCACATAAATTAAAAGTGAGATGAAATCCCCTTACATTGTGTCTTGACTCTCTTCGTACTCATACAAGCTTCATGTATAATAAATATAATTTTATTATAAATATTTTAAAAAACAATATCCTTATAAATAATAACATATAATTTTTTATTATTACCTTAAATTACCTGATTTTTAACGATCCTACGTTAAGTTTTCACTTTGGGTAATATTCTCTTTGTTCTTCGCATGTGTCTTAATTTGTTATATCATTGTTCCTTATACATATATCATGATTACAGAATATAGATAATTATATAAATATTAGTTATATCAAGTATATTTATATTATAATAATTTTTATCTTGTAGAATTATGAAATGGAATACACCGTTCATGGAGACGGTAAGCCGTATGTACGCATGAATGTTGTTTCCGTTTTTATTGTCGTATTGAATGAAAGCATGTAAATAATGTATATATAAATATGTGTGTGTATGAATATATATATATATATACACATATATAATTATTCAAGTATAATTACTATATAATATATATCATATAATTTCATTAAATCCATCCTTAATACATTCCATGTGCTGTGTGAACGAATCATATCAGTTAAAGTGGGTGGTAGTCCACACTTCCTCGAACGAGATTATCGTATTAACACCAAATGGAAAGTAAAAATATGTGTGTTATAAAAGTAATAAAGAAGATTAAATACATATTATATATAATATAGTAAATATATAAATATATTTTCCATCATAATGTATACAATGATTGGTGGTAAATGAGAAATGAACAATCATCGTTTCTTGAGGTAGTAGTTCGTCGTACACTGAAATAGTTTGTTAAACATCCATCATATAGTGGTGTGAGTAATTTTAGGTCTAGAAATTTTCATAAAAATATCCTAGTATATGTAGGATACTGGTGTTTTTACACAATAATGGAATAAATAGAATATATGGGGTGGAGAAAGAAAATAAAGGAAACGAGCTTGAGATAAGTCGTTACCTCTTAATCGGGTAACTTTTTTTGATGGAGCCAAGACGCTTCCTTGAGGAGGTTTTTTTCTAGAGGGAGATTTCAGGGTCTAAGGGAGTATTTATAGGTGGAAATTTTGGCAGGTCTTGGCTGAACGTAATGGGCTTTATAGGTGTGATGAATGGTTATATATGGTGGCCTTTTTAGAGAAGGAAGGGGACTCACATGGAATTTTTGGAAACAAATTAGGATTTCACATGTTATTGCCTAACAAAAGCCTTAAAAAATCAATGAAATTCAATAATAGAAGGTTTTTTTCTTAACAATAGGAATAAAATGGTTGTTAGATAATTTTATAGGTCATTTGGGCCCTTAATTTTAAGGTTTAGTCCCTATATATGTTTAATTTGGCCTTAACTACTGTGACTATTTTTACTCACCTTTACTAATCATTTTGGTAAAAAAATTAACAGGGAAGTATTAGATTATAATTATTAAATTGAATACAATTTTTTATGTAGGATTTTTGAAATATTGATCAAAAAAGTTGAAAAATTAAGATTAGTACTAATCCTGCAGACAGGACGAAATTATGAGGTTTTAAAGTAGAAAAAAGGTCAACAGTTTCTTAAGATTCCTTATTCAATTTCAAAGTGAGGTTGATCCTAATGAATTTTATTGTATTATTGGATGTCATATTCATCTAATATGACTTTAAACATATTTATAATATCATTTATAATCAATAATTAATTAGATATACATGTAGTTTTTAACTAAAAAGTAGTATTTTTTTCAATTCATTAAATAATGAGGTTTCCCAGAAAAATACCAAATGTTCACCCTATTATAATTTAGACGTTATGAAATAAAAAAATAAAGTTAATTTAATCCAATTTAATTTCAAAATGTGTCTAAAATTTATTTTATTACTAAAAGTTATTCATTCAAGAAAACAATAGTTTAAGCATAAAAGGACATTACCTAAAATATTATCTTTCATTATCAATATGTTTTGATTATATAAAAAAATATTTGAATAATAGTTAGTACTCTATTTAATAGCTAGGTTTTAATTTTATTATTTAAATAATTAATATAATAAAATAATATGTTTCATATAAACTAATTGTTACATGCATCGTACGCCATGTTTGGGTTGCTTTTAGCGCAATCCATGTTAGTATTTTGTTTAGCGCAAGCCAAGTTGGTATTGTGTTTGAAATATATGTTTGTATTAGTGTGTTAATTATATATAAATAACTATTTATAGTGTCATATAAAATTAAAAATATTGAAAAGTTAAATTAATTCAAAAAAATAATTCTCAAAATCTTAGGATTATACATTCTACCCCCCTTAAAATGAGTTTATCCCTCAAAATTCATCTAGATTATCAAAGGTTTAATACCTGAAACATTCATTCATAGAAACCCACATCATAAAAATAGATGCTAAAACTTCCCATAAAAACAGAAATTTGGAACCATAAAAGTTACCCAAACAAACATATAATTGAGTTTCCACATATGAGAACATAGGTTGGGAGTGAATATTTGACATAGAGAAAATGAATAAATATTTATAGGGGTGATTGAGGTAATCAATCACAAACAAGTGAATGATCAAATAAAATTTGAGGGCCTCATTTTCATAAATCTGTGATGACTCTAGAAGCCATTAGTTCAATAGAATTTAAGGTATTTGGATAACATATTTTTGTATCACTTTCCAAATGTATAATAATTATTGATAAATTTCGATAAAAAAATTTTCATTCTTGGGTTGTGATATGAACAATTTCGAATAAATCTATTACCTCATGGAATGAATGCCCAAATATTAAATTTGATGAATAAAGAAATAAAGTACGCTTTTAAGGGATCTTAAGGCCCCTAAAGATTAAAATTTCAAACGATTTGTCTCTAAAAACTACATGCATTTATCTATAAAAATAAAAAAGTAACACTAATAGTTCATAATAAATATTTATTCATTAAAAATAGACACATGTTAACCAAAACATCATGTAGTCCAGTGGTAGGTGTGAAACTCATATCGTCCTTCTGTCATGTGTTCAAGACCAATGGACTTACCAGACTTGATTGGTTGTCACCCAACATACATGATGTCCTTTTCACAAAAATATAATAGATGGACATCCTTGAAATCAGATTAATCACTTATTGGACTTTTAACCAAGGTTTTCAACACAAAATTAGTGTACAAATACTTCATGTGAATATCAACATTAACTTTTCATAAATAGTTAACCATATAACCCTTCTCAAAAGTGAAAATCCAAGACTTTAGAAAGAGAGTCACAAAATCACCTTAACATTGATTCTCTTGTATATCACAGAGTATCTCTCGGTTGTCACATTACAAATATGTGAATAACCTCATCATATATTCTCTTGAAACATGGTAATAACCTTAATTACCATAAATCCTTTTGGAAAAATTTAATGCTTTCTTATTCCAATTATTACAAGATACATCCATTAAGTCCATGAAGTTTTAAACTTCATCCTTGGTGACATAGAACATTTTTTCATTAATTAGTAATAGGGAAATATATATCATCTAATTTACATATTCATATCTAGTATATCATAATCCAAACATAATTATCTTGTAATCAAGAATTAATTAAGTATTACATTCCCTTAATCAAAAAATCACATTTCCCTTAAAATCACTTTTCAAGTCCATGTGGCCATTCAAAATATTCTTATAAATCCTTATCAAAACCTTAAAAAGAACAATACATACATAATTCACCATTCTGAATTATGTAATCCAAATACATAAATACTTCAATCCTTGAACATTAATGTTTGGAATGGAAGAGTTCCTTGCATGGTTTAGAAGTAAATCCTTATCTCATGGCATTGTGTTAGGTAATTCCCATGTTCTCAGCAGATAATACATTGAACTCCATGACAACTCATCACTATGTGACCCTTTTTCCCACACAAATAACATCTTCCCCACTATTTGAGGTATTCCTTGAGGTTCTTCATCCCTTCGTTTTGACATATAGGAACCTAAATCTTATTTCTTATATGTTCCTTACCATGAAATTACATATTTCTCTTATTCAACTTATTGTAAATATCCCCAAAGCATACATTGTTAATGAAAAACATCAATAATTGATTTTTAATAATAACATTACCTTTTTCTCCACTAATCATCTGATTTGATTTCTCATGAGAATATATTCTATGACTTTCAACATTAATCCAGTTTTTTCTGGTTCATTCCATTGACTAAAACCGTAAGAATAGTGTGATTAATACTTATCATAGTAGAAAACCACATAGTCATGAAAATAATTACTTCTTGGATTTATAAATCATAACACATTCCATAATGTATAAAACCTTAATTTTATCCTATGTTATTCATAGATAACATATATCTAAATCCTTCATGGTGGTTTATGATGACTTTCTGAATTCCAAAAGCATATCTCCTGGAAGTTTCAAACTACATGTGCAGCAAGTCCAGTTATCAAACCTACGGATCTCAATAAGTTTTTCGCATCCTAGTTTGCAAATGTTGACTAAAATTTTCCTTTGATACTAATTGTAGCAACCCCAGATTAACATACATGGATATTACATACTTTTAGAAGAATATTTAGTATATTAAAAATATACATGCTAGAGGACTGTAATAATTTAGTGTCTTTGGAAGCTTGGAAACAAAATATTCTATCTTGGTGAAATATCTTCAACATCTTCCATAAAGATCTCAATATTTAGTAATTATGCCTAAAACGTTTCTTCATAACCTGGAGAAAAGAATCATAAGAAAGGGGTGATCTCAGATTCTTAGTAATGTTAAACAAGGGAGACATGCAATTATAAACATGAACATAATAGTATGATATTATTATTGTTACATTAAAATATCATACCCTGTATATAAAATTTCATAAACAAGAGTTATGGGATAAATATTGGAATATCATAAGACATGAGTCATAAGGAAATAAACATCATAATCTATGAAATCATATCTAAGGAAGAGGATATATGATTTCTAGCATACATATAAGAATATACACTTTTATGCTCGGGAAACCTACCAAGACATTTATAACATGTTAGGCTTGGGGTACGTCCAGTCTACCAACTTTGGGCTTGGGTTAGCAACTCGTATACCCACTTTCTTTTCAGCATGGGATACAACCCATGTACATTATTGTTTTTGGGATTAAGATAAATCCTATGTACCCTATTTATTTTAGACTTGGGCTATAACCCATGTACCTTATTGTTTTTTGTCTTGGGCTACTACCTGTGTATTCTCATTCTTTTAGGCTTGGGATACAACCCATACACCCTATTTCTTTTCAGTCTTGGGCTATAACCCATACACCCTATTTCTTTTCTTTTCTTGGGATACAACCCTTGTGCCCTTTGATATCATATAAGACATATCATTACTCAATGCATCATAAGTATATATAGATCCCACCCATATCATAGTAAAATCATTCAAACATGTTCCACAATATGATAAAACCTTCATCATATCATAACCCATAAAAAGATATGAGTCTTATAAACATCAAATCATGACCCAAGAAATGAAATTGGAATCATTAAAATTTCATAAAATCATAACCTACGGAAAATGAAGATATTTCATAACCATTTCATCAAAGCATAACCCATGAGAGAGAAATGTATTTCATAAACAAATAACCTATGAAAGAGAAACAGGATTCATAAAGACCATGACATTAAGCATGACCCATACATAGAAAGTATATGAATGGAACCATTTGATCCTTTCCAAAAAGGGCATGAGTAACATAAAATTTTGTCATCTTAGATTAAAAATTTATTTAAATATCTTTCAAAAACTTTTCTTGAGGAAAATATCCTTTCTTCTTTCAAAAAGAATTTTTAATACATAAAACCATTTAAAAATCATTTTTCCATAAAATTCCATGAGAAACTATAAAGAATACTTGAAACCATTTGAAAATATTTTTCCTTAAAATTTACTTTTAAAACAAATTCGTAAATACAAACCATTTAAAAGTGAAAAGGAATATTCGAAGGAATGATGGTGTGTAAATCTGTATATGTCGTACAAATTAAAAAAAACATTACTTTTGCACGGTAAAAAGTTTTAAAGGAATACTTTTTTCGAAAGAAACATTAATATTCTCTTGAATATATTGTAAAAATAAAAAAAACGTTAAAAATTTCATTAAAATATTATAGGATTATGGTATAATATTCTTATAAACACTTTTTAGAAAACATAGATTTCTAACCAAAGAAAGGGTAATGATGTGCTTTCCAAAAAACACATTATTAATTGTATTATGTACCAAAGAGAAGAACATGTTACAAATACATGAGTATATCATGAAATAATATATTATAAGTAAACTAATGAATATTATTAAGAGATATATCATAATATTTCATCAATGTATGGAATAACATAAACATTCTCAGAAATATATGAGATTGTCATAGTAATCTCTTATAACTCGGTAACTTGGGGTCATACTCTCCACGTAAAATAGGAAATTAAATGAATGTAAATATGTCATGAAAATAATTAAATTCATGTTATAACATTAAAAATGGATGTATATACGCCATGAAAAATAGTTTAGGTTTATAACAAAACATGAATCTCAAAGAAGGAAAATTGAGACAAAACTATTTTACCAATTTGGTATCTTTTGAAAGCTAAACCCCATGGAAGATGTATCATAAAATGGAAATTTAAATACCCAAAACATTAAGTATAAGATTTATATAATACAATAATGGGCAGTACATGCACCACAAAAAAGGAAAGTGTGTTGAAAATAGATTATATCTCACAAAAATTAAAGGTTAGAACAAATCCCATTACCTTGTGTCTTGACTCTGTCTGTACTCATACAAGATTCCTGCATAATAAATATAATTATATTTTTACATATTTTACTTAAATATTTTCTTATTAATAATACCATATATGGTTTCATTATTACCATATATTACCTTCTTGTTAAAGATCCTATGTTAAGTTTTCACTTTGGGAAATATTTACTTTGTTCTGCGCATGTGTCTTAATTTGTTATATAACGATCCTTATACTTATGTCATCATTACATAATTTATATCATGATAGAAATATCAATTATATCTAATATATTCATATTATAATAATTTATATCATATAAAATTAAAAAATGGAATACACCGTTCATGGAGATGGTAAGATGTACACATGCATGAACGTCATTTCTGTTTTTATTATCGTAATGAAAGAAAGTATGTAAATGAGGTACATATATATATATATATATCATTATTATAGAATCATGAAAATATCATATATATCATATAAGTTATTTATACCAATCCTTAATTCATTCCATATGTGTGTGAATGAATCACATCGCTTTGAGGGGGTGGTGGTCCACACTTCCTCAAATGAGATTATCCTATTAACCCCAAATGGAATGGAAAGAGATTTTTATTTTAAAAGTAATAAATAATGTTAAATACATAGTAAATATAATATATGACATATATAAACAGATTTTCTATCATAATTGCCTCCATTATTGGTGATAAAGGAGAAATGAACAATCATTGTTTCGTGAGGCAGTAGTTTACCGTAGATAGAAACAATATTTTCAACATCAATTAGATGGATTTGTGTGTAAGTGTATTCCATAAATTTTCATAAAAAATAATAGTATATAGATGATATATTTTCTGTCACACAATAAGGTGATAACGAAAGTATTGGGGGTGGAGAGGTAAAATAATGGAAATGTGCTTGAGGGAAGATGTTGCCTCTTAATTGGGAAACCATTTTTGGTTTGAACCAGAGGCTTCCTTGATAGGGTATCTACCCAAAGTGATGATACAAGGTTAAAGGGAGTTTTTTTAGGAAATTTGGGTAGTTATTGTCCAAACATAATAGGCTTGATAGGTGCGAGGAATGGGTAGCGGTGGTGGCCTTTTAAAGGGAAGGAAGAGGACTCACATGGATTTTTTAGAAACAAATTAGGTGTGCACATGTTACTACCTAATAAAATTATTACCAAAAAACTCAGTAATGGAAGATTTTGGAACGAAATATGGACATAAATGGGTGTTAGAAAAGTTTCTAGTTCATTTGGGCCATTAATTTTAAGGTTTAGTCCCTAATTAAGCTTAATTTAGCCTTAACTGTTGTGATTAATTTTAATCAATTTCACAAATAATTTTGTTCAAAAATCAACATGGAATTATTAGACTCTAAATATTAAACTTAATACACTGGTGTATTTTTTATTTTTGAAATTCCAATCACAGAAATCACAAAATTCAGATTATTTCTAATCCCGTAAAGAGGTTGAAATAATGGGGTTTTAAAGTAGGAAAACGTTCAAAAGTTTGATAAGATTATTTATTCAGTTTCAAAGTGACGTTTATCCTAATTAAATTCATTGTATCATTGAATTTAATATTCAACTAATTTTACCTTGAAACATATTTACATTTTCATTTAGTGTCAATAAATAAATATATAAAAAGGTAGTTTTTAACTAAGAAAACTGTATTTTTTACTATTCATCAAAAAATGAAGTTTCTATAAAAATTCCCACAAATTAACTATAGGATAATTTCAATGTTATAAATAAAAAATGTATTTTATTTTATCCAATTCAATTTATAAATGTGTCTAAAAGTATTTTTATTTTTAAAAGCAATTCAGTCAATAAAACAATATTTTTAGCATAAAAGGACTTTACCGGAAATATTATCTTTTATTATCAATTTATTTTATTTATATAAAACAAAAATATTTGAAAACTATTTATTGCTAATTTTAATAGATAGGTTATAATTATCTTACTTAAATAATTAAAACAATAAAAAGATATGTTTTGTAGAAACTCATTGTTGTATACATCATACGCCAAGCCGGTGTTGCTTATAGCACAATCGAAGATGGTATTCCATGTAGGGAAAGCCACATTGGTTTTTATATAGAACAAGACAAGTTGTTATTTCATGTTAAAGGAATTTCTGAATTATTTATTTAATATAAATTTTTATAAAGGGATATTTCTAGTGTCATGTGAAATAAAAAATATTGAAAAGTTAAATTAATTCAAAAATAATAATAATTCTCATAATCTAAGGGTTTTACATTCTACCCCCATTAAAATGAATTTTGACATTGAAATTCATCAGGGTTATCAAATGTTTAATACTTCAAATATTAATTCATAGAAACCCACATCAAAAAAATGGATACTAAAACTTCCCTTAAAAAGGGAAATTTGGAACCATAATGGTTACCCAAAGTAACATATAACTCGGTTTGTACATAGAAAAACATAGGTTGGGAGTGAATATTGTACATGGAGGAAAAGCATAAATATTTTTGTGGGTTTATTGAGTTCATCAATTAAAAAAACTTAATTATCTAAGGAAATTGTAGGGCCTCAAAATCATATATTTGTGATGACTCCATAATCAATTGGTTCAATAGAATGTAAGGTATTACAAAAAAAATGTTTTGGTATCACTTTCAAAACATTTAGTAATTCTTGATAAATGTCTATAAATATAATATCATTCGTGGGATGTAATTAAACAATTTCCAACTCATCCATTACCACATGGAATTAATATCTAGAAATTAGCTTTGATGAATTAAGCACTAAAATATGCTTTTAATGTATCTTAGGGCCCATAAATATTATAAATTATAACTATTTTTCTCTAATAAACAATATGTATTAATATATAAAAATAAAAAGTAACGCTAATAGTTCATAATAAATATTTTTTTATTAATAATAAATACACATTAACTAGAACATTGCATAGGATAGTGGTAGGTTTGAAACCCTTATTGTCCTTTAGTCATGCGTTCAAGTCTCATAGCCTTACCCAAATTGATTGTTTTTCACCCAACATACATGATGTACTTTTCACAAAAATATAAAACATGGATATCCTTCAAATAAGGTTAATCATTAATGAGCCTTTTGTCCAAGGTTTTTATTAAAAACTCAGTGCACAAATACTTCCTCTAAAGCTTATCTTAAACATTTCATGAACGGTTAACCTTATAACCCTTATCAAAGGTGAAAATACAAATCCTTAGAAAGAGAGTCACAAAATAATATTAACATGAACCCCATATATATCACAAAGTAACTCTTCATTGCCACATTCAAAACATGTGGATAACCTCATCATATATTCTCTTTAAACGTGGTAATAACCTGAATTACCATAAATCTATTTGGAAAACATGTATGATTTATTATTCCAATTATTACTAGATACATCCCTTAAATCCAATAAGTTGTGAACTTAAGCCATGATTACATAGAAAATTTTATCAATAATCAGTTCTAGGGAGATTTGTACCATCCAAATTAATTATTCATATCTAGTATATCTTTATCCAAACATAATTTTCTTGGATTCAGGCATTAATTAAGGATTACATTCCATTAATCCAAATATCACCTTTCCATGAAATCACTTTTCTAGTACATCATAACCATTATACATATTCTTGTAAATCCTTATAAAAAACATATAGCAAAAAATCCATAAATAATTAAAAATTCTTAATTCTGGAATCCAAATGCATAAACACTTGAATCCATAAACTTTAATGTTTGGAATAGAAGAGGTCTTTACATGGTTTAGAAGTATATCCTTATCTCAAGGAATTGTTTTGGAAAATGACCATGTTATCCATAGATAATACATTAAACTCTATGAAGACTCATCACTCTATGACCCATTTTCCTGCACAAATAACATCTTCCCATCCATTTGAGGTTTTCCTCAAGGTTCTTCATCCCATATTCTTGGCATGAATGAAGCTGAATATTCTTTACTCTATGTTCCTTACCATGAAAGTTCATCTTTCTCTTATTAGAACTGTTATAAATATCCCCAAATCTAACATTGTTAATCATATACCATGATAGCTAATTAGGTATAATCATAATATATTTTTCTCCACAGATCATCCAATTTGATTTCTCATCAGAAAATCTTCCATAACTTTAAACATTAATCTCGTTTATCCAAGTTCTTTCCATTTATTAAAACCATAACAATAGTGTGGGAAATTCTTATCATAGAATAAAACCACGTAGTTATGAAAATAAAAACTTATAGGATGTCTAAATCATGAAACCTTCCATAATCTATAAAACTTTAAGATTATCATAGGTTATTCATTGATAACTTATATCCGAATCCTTCATGATATTTCTTTAAAAGTTTGTGAATTGAAAAATCATATCGCGTAGGAGTGTCAAACCAGGTGTGAAAAAAGTTCTGTTATCATGTACCAAGTTACCCCAGGTAAATCCCAAAACATATTGTCAGAGTTGTTACCCCAAGGTAAATCTGTACCATATCCACATCCACTTGTAGTATCTCGATAGGGATGTATTTCTAAGAAACCACTCACTCTACCTTTACCAAAATTTCAGGACATTTTAATAAATGTTTACTCACCATTAAAATCATCATTAGAGATATCCCTAGACATATCCTTATAAATAAACCTGGGGTTATCACTAAGTTTTTTTCTTCCTAGTTTCCAATGGTTGACAAAACCATTCCTTTGATACCAACTATTGTGACTAAGGATTAATATTCCTGGATATTACATCCTTTTAGATGAATATTTAGTAAATTACAAAAATACATGCTAGATGATCATAATATTTTAGTGTCTTTAGAAAATTTGAAGAAAAATATTCTATCCTGGTGAAATATATTCAACATCTCCTATAAAGATCTCTACCTTTATTACATCTACCTAAAACCTGTCTTCATAACCTGGAAAAAGGAAACATAAGAAATGGGTGAGCTCAGAGGCTCTCTAAGGGTAGGAAAGGGAGACATGTAAGCATAGACATGAACATATTAGTATGATGATGTTATTGTAACATTTTGAGAACATACCCTACATCTAAAAGGTCATAAACATGAGTAATGGGATAATGCTTGGCAGTTCATAAGACATGAATCATATGAAAATAAACATCATGAGCCATAAAATCATAACTAAGGAATAAGACATATGATTTGTGTAATACATATTAGAATAAAAACTCTTATGTCAAGAATACCTACCAATACCTTTATAATATGTAATTCTTGGGCTATGACCCATGTACCTATTTCGAGATTGGGCTAGCAACCCACATACCCACTTTATTTTAGGCTTGGGATGAAAACCATGTACCTTCTTGTTTTTGATCTTGGGATATAAACTGTGTAACCTATTTCTTTTAGTCTTGGGATAAAACTCATATACCTTTTTTTCAAGCTTGGGATACTACATGTGTACCCTATTTCATTTAGGTTGGGGATTCAACCCATACACCCTCTTTATTTTTGGGCTCTGGCTATAACCCACACACCCACTTTCTTTTCGAGTAGGGGATACAGCCCATGTACCCTTTGATCTCACATAAAACATATCATTTCATAATATATTGAAGGGAAATATAGGTCCCAAATATACCATAGTAAAATAATTCAAACATGTACAACAATATAATAAAACATTCATCATATCATGACCCATAAAAATATATGGGTTATATAAACATCAAATCAAACCCCATAAAATGAAATGGGTATAATTAAAATTTTATAAAATCATAACCTATAGAAAATAGATAGGTTTCATAACCATTTCATAGAATCATAACCTATGAAAGAGAAACAGATTTCATATACATATAACTCGGTAAAGAGAAACAGCTTTCATAAAGTCCATGACATTAAGCATGACCCATTCATAAAAATTATATGAATGGAACCTTTAAATAATTTCCAAAAAAGGGAATGCGTAACAAAAATTAATGTCATATTATATTTATAATAGTTTTTAAATATATTTCAAAAACATTTCTTGAGGAAAATATCATTTCTTCTTTGAAAAATGCTTGTTAGTACATAAAATCATTTAAAAATCAGTTTCTAAGAAAATACCTTTAAAACATATATAGGAGACTTGAAACCATTTTAAAATTATTTTTCATAGTAAATTACATTTAAATTTTTTTTCTTAAATATTAACCTTTTAACAATGAAATGTAATCTTCAAAGGAGTGATGATAGGTAAATCGGTACTTCTCGTACAAAGTAAAAAAAGTAACATGACTTTTGCATGGTAAAAAGGATAGAACGAATGACTTGTTCAGAAAGTGACAAGTAGAATCACTTTAATAGATTGGTAAAGGTAAAAATGGGTAAAAATTTCATTAAAATATTATAAGATAATTTTATAATATTCTTTGAAACCCATTTTATAAAACATAGATTTCTGACCAACGAATTTGTAATGTTGGGCTTTTCTAAAAACACTTTCTTAAATACATTATGTAGCAAAGAGTAGAATATGGAACCAATACATGATTATATCATTAAATAACATAGGATAATGAAACTCATGAATATTATTTAGATATGGATCATAATATTTCATCTAGTTAATCAATAACATAAACAATCTCAAAAAGAAGTGACATTGTCACAATAAACTCTTATAACTCGGTAACTTTGGATCATACTCTCCATGTAAAAAAAGAAAATTAAATGAAGATTAATATATAATGAAAATAATTATATTCCAGGTATAACATGAAAATTTTAATAATATACACCCCAAATAAGAGTTTAGGTTCATAGCAAAACATCAATCACAAAGAAGGAAAATTGAGACAAACCTGTTTTACCGCTATAGTAACTTTTGAATGCAAAAACCCATGGAAGAATGATCATAAAATGGGAATGTAAATATGATAAATTTTAAGTAAAATATATATATAATAAAATTATTGGTTGTACATACACTATGTAGAAGGAAAGAGTTGAGAACATATCTTGTATCTCACATATATTAAATATGAGATTAAATCCCCTTACCTTTTGTCTTGACTCTCTCTACTCATAAAATCTTACTTTATAATAAATAAAAGTTTATTATGAATATTATAAAGAAACATAACCTTATATATAATACCATATATTGTTTTATTGTGATCTTATATGACCTTCTTGTTAATGATTCTATGTTATGTTTTTACTTTGGGTAACATTCTCTTTGTTCTTTGCATGTAGCTTAATTTGTTATATTGTTTTTTCATCTTCTTATATCATGATTCCATAATGTAGATAGTGAAAAATATAATTTATGTTCATTAAATTGTTATTATAATAATTTGAAGCATATATAATTACAAAATGGAATACACTGTTTATGGAAACGGTAAGTCGTACGTATGAATGAACGTTGTTTCAATTTTTATTGTCGTATTGAATAAAAGTATGTAAATGATGCACGTATATATATGTATATATATATAAATGTAATTATTTCAATAGAATTAATATATCATATATATCATATAATTTCATTAAACTAATCTTTAATACATTTTGTGTGGTGTGTGAACGAATGACATCGCTTTGAGGGGGTGGTAGTCCACACTTCCTCAAACGAGATTATTGTATTAAAACCAAATGAAAAGTAAATAAATGTGTGTTGTAAAAGGAATAAAGAAGCTTATATACATATTAAATATAATATATGAAATATATAAATATATTTTCCATCATAATGGCCACCATGATTGGTGGTAAAGGAGAAAGGAATAATCATTATTTTGTGAGGTGGTAGTTCACCGTACAGAGAAATAGTATGTTCAACATCCATTAGATGGATTTGAGTGTAATTTTAGGTCAGGAAAATTTCATAAAAACATACTTGTATATGGAGGATAATTTTTTTTCAAAAAATAATTGAATGAATATAGTAGAGGGTGTGGAGAAGGAAAGTAAAGTAAATGAACTTGAGAGAAGACATTACCTCTTAATCGGGTAACTCCTTTTGGTTTGTGCCAAACATATTACATGAGAGGGTTTCTGTTAAAAGAGAGGATTAAATATTGAAGGAAGGATTTTATGCGAGTAATTTTCGATCGAGCTTGTCCAAACTTAAGAGGCTTTAGAGGTGTGTAGAATGGGTAGAGGTGGTAGCCTTTTATAGGGAAGGAACATGACTCACATAGAATTTTAAGAAACAAATTATTTGTGCACATGTTACTACATAAAATAATTCTTAAAAAACAAAAAAAAACTCTATAATGGAATATTTATGGCCGAATTATGGATATAAAATGGGTTTTATACAAGTTTCTAGGTCATTTTGTCCCTTAAATGTATAGTTTAGTCCCTAATTAAGCTTAATTTGGCGTTAACTATTGTGATTAATTTTAATCAGTTTTACCGATAATTTTGGTAAAAAATTAACATTGTATTATTAGACTATAAATTTTAAATAGAAAACAATGGAGTGTGTCTGATTTTAGAAATTCCAATCACAGAAGTGGAAAAATCTAGATTTGTTCTAATCTCATAGACGAGATGAAATAACGGGGTTTTAAAGTAGGAAAAAGTTCAAAAGTATGTTAAGATTATTTATTCAGTTTCAAAGTGAGGTTGATCCAAATGAATTTAATTGTATTAGTGGATGTAATTTTCATATATTTGGACCTTAAAACTTAATTATATTATCATATATCATTAATAATTAATTTGATAAAAAGGACGTTTTTACCCTAAAAACCGTATTTTTCACTATTAATCAAAAAAATGATGTTTCTCGAACAAATCCCAAAATTTCACGCTAGGATAATTTAGAAATTATGAATTAAAAAATAAACTCTATTTTATCTCATTCAATTTATAAATGTTTCTAAAATTACTTTTATTATTAAAAGTGATTCATTCAACAAAAACAATAATTTTAGCAAAAAAAGGACTTTACAAAAAATTATTATCTTTCATTATCAATATGTTTTATTTATATAAAACTATAATATTTCAATATTAAATATTACTTATTTTAATATATGTGTTATAATTATCTTATTTAAATAATTAAAATAATTAAAATATATGTTTTTATAAACATATTATTGTGTGCATCATACACCAAGTCGGGGTTGCTTATAGCGCAAGCCAAGTTAGTATTGCATGTAGTGCAGGCCAAGTTGGTATTAAGTGTAGTGCAAGAAAAGTTGGTATTTCTTGTGAAAGGAATGTTCGACTTAGTGTTTTAATATATATATATATATATATATATATATATATATATATATATATACGGAACCGTTTCTAGTGTCATGTGAAATGAAAAATATTGAAAAGTTAAATTAATTCTAAAAAGTAATTCTCAAAATCTCAGGGTGTTACAATTCATTAAGTTAGATTGTGCATGTAGTGTAATATATCAAAGATATTAATTTAAATAAAAAATTGAAATACCGTAAAATCTTTATGTGTAAAATTGGGTCTTTAATTATCCATGAAGGGAAACAAACTACCAAATTGTTTAATATATATTCATATCTGGTTAATCAATTAGATAAAAAAAGAGGTAAACCTCATGTCCTCTTTTCATAGGATCATACTAACATGTTTTTAAAATTTTCAATCTTTATATGACCATAATTGATCTCATCTTAGTTACGGATGTATATCCCTATTAAAAGGCTATATAAAATTCTATCATAGGTGAATTCCATTTTCTTATCATATGGGAAAACCAAACACTCGCATAGTAGAATGTGATTATCAAGATAATTTAAAAAATGTAGAATAAGATCAGTTTGTATATTCTATATATCATATGTTATTTTTATTTCTTGAAATGTTTGAAACATAGATATCTCATGACTTACACAAAGTGGAATGTTGTTCCCTAATTTTTTTCTTGAGGAAATTTATTGGATGAAGACTAAATATTGGGAGGGGGGTGTTTCAGTTTTTGTACAGAACGGAGTGGATTTTTATTCAAAAATACTAGATGTAACAGATGTAGTTAACAGAATTCAAATATCATCATAAAAAAGATATGGTCTAATGCCTTTATCTGACATGGTACATATACTTGGGGTGCTCGAGTTTTATTCACTATAAAGTATAGTTGGATTATATAAATTAGAATATATTATGATAAATAGAACTCAAAAAAATTAATTATAGATACATATTTCCATGAATCAAGGATTTATTTTCACCACTAAATAGGGTCAAATTGATTTTAATGTTTAATTTGAGATTCATGGAATATAAAATTTGATTATGGCACAAATATGTATGATAGATGTCTTACCAAATATGGAATTAAAATTTTCAAAATTTCATTGTACCCTTTGGATAAAAAACATTCCAAAAAGTTTTATGGTTTTCATGAATATATTTTTCCTTTCATATTTGTACTCATTCATTATTTTAATTGGGGATAAAATCCAAATGTACTCATAATTGTGGGAATAAGAATATAAATATATTTAAGTTGTTTTTGGTATATTAATATAGCATAATATTTATGGTAAACACAATAATATAAATTCTATATTTGTGAAGTTCATTTGTCAATACATGTGTTGTGGAAAACATCAAGTGTAGTTTATCCTAAAAAACTTCGAGTTAGTAATTTCATTGTAGGTTCCAAAGAAAATCATTTCTGGTAAGATTTTATTATCTCTTTATGTGTATATTTATCATTTAATTCCTGGAGTATCTCATATATCCACTCTTATGACTACCCTAAAAAATAAAATGTTGAAATTAATATTTTTAAAATAGTTTGAGATATATTTTAATTATTTAGTGAAGATTCATACAACCAATATTAACATAATTTTTAGGCATTAAAATTAAAATTTAATGCAAAAAACGATTCCACTTCAATGTGTATTAGGTGAATTCTAATGAATGATAACTATGTAGTTCTCTACGACATAAGGCCAACATGACTACATGGATGGATTTACTCTCCTCGTAATTTAGAGCCTGTTGCACCTATGAATTCCAATAAATGTTATAGAAATTATATATTTAGTAAATTTTTTATACTTTATACAAAAAACTGGAATATATGTTGTATAATTTCACATAATAATATTACTCTAATGATGTTTTTGTTGGTTGAGTATGACTAATACTATGATTTTTATCTTCTCTTTAATCTGGGAAATTGATATGTTATAGTCAACCACATTATTAGAAAGAGTCAAACATAAAAAATGCATGAGGAAAATGATTAAAATAAGATTATATTTTTTTATCAAACAATCATCTATATCTCTCTCAATCCCATAGTAAATTTTTCTTTTAATGCATTAATCTTGAATCAATTTTAAATGAACGGTTGATAAAAAACTAGATCTCAAACTGAGATTCTATCATCAATCGAGATAAACTCAATAGCGGGATTGTCCAGGAAGGATTCACTCTAGATTTTGGTTCCTTTTTGAATTAATTAAATATTGGAAATCCCTACTAGTGTGTAGGAAGATGTTATTTTGGAGTATCACACCCTTCATTGGGTTATATAACTATGAATTTAATTTATGCATTAATAAATGCATGGGTAGTTTTCAGTTGGTTGGGATTAAATAAGGGATAATGTGATTCATATATCAATGTTTCACTTTTCAAAAAGACGGTGAAGAACAGTTATACCCCATGGGAATTAAGCGACCACAACATAGACCTAATTTAAATAAATTAATTTACCATGGATTTCATAATGGTCAAATAACATTCACAAAAATTCCTGGAAACAATATGTTTTTTATGGATAATTTATTCTAAACTCATAAATTTATATTTATCCATGAAATATACTCAGTTAATGAACCAGAAAGGATGGTTTTTTTAAATATTTTAAAACATAAAGGGGTGTTTTATAGTATTTGTTATAACTTTCATTCAAGATATACATCTCATTTTAATAAATAATTATTAATATTTATCGAATTGGGGGTGAAACTATATATGATTTATCACCCCTAGACGGATAGTAAATAATAATCTATCATTAGTAATTTTGGAGATAAGTTATCAAATTTCATTCTAGATTCTGGTATATATTCATATAACCATTTAGCTATTATATTGTATTATTGCTATAATAATTATAAATTGTTAATTTTTATGGAACCATTTGTGGAACTCAATGGTAGACATTGTGGTTATTTAATATACATGAGAGATATTAGGGAGTCTTAATTGATTCATTATAGAATGTTTTAGGATATGATGAATTGAGTGAAATTGATTTCAATTTTTTTTACAATAAATCAAATTAACTAGAAATACTATAATAATCCATAGAGATGACCTTAGAAATTTTGTGTTGGTGATCTTTTATTCCTTCATCACTCTCATTGATCGGGTCATTAAAATTGGGTATTTATAAATAATTAAACATCAATAATTTCATATATTACTTTGTTTATAGTATAGTTCATTCTTAGTATTGAACTCATGAGGAGGTTTCCCACACACACAATCTTTCCATTTTCACCATTATTTTAAATAAAATATAATAATAATAGAAATAATAATATAGTGGGGGTTCTATAAATATGAATTTTATATATAAAAATAGTGATTAACAAATATTATTGAAATAATTAAAATATGGTACTAAGAAAGAAAGAAATAATTTTTATATCATTTGGCATTCATAGTGATGCAAATTATTTTTCATTAAAAATAATATCATTATTTTATTAAATGTAGGGATGAAAACCTACCACTCTACACTATCCAATTTCAATGAGTACAACCCCACATTGAGTCCACTTAATTAAGGTAAATTCTTTTTCAAAATAATAAAAATGTCATACTCCACCATATAAATGGAAAAAAGTAAAGGGAATGAAAATCCATGAATAATTATAAGAATTAGATGGAAATGAAAACATTGTGAAAACACACAGCACTCTGTTAACAAATTATATAAATATTAAATCTATATTAAAGAATCATTATGGCATAGGAAACTCAAATTATCTAGTATTACCTCTCTTGATCAAACTGTGGTTTTTGTTCTCTATCAATAACAGATATGATAAAGGTATAATGGAATAATCCCAAAAGGAAAAAATAAAGAAAATATATTAAAAGATACATCTATTATTATACATACTAAGACTATAACAAATTAAAACACTAATATATTGGATCTCGCCCCTTTTATTCTACAAACCTATCATTTTCTTAAAAAAATGGATAGATAACCATTGAATAGAAGTAGAGGTACAAACTTATGATAAAGATGTAGCCAATTTTCCCATCAATTTTATCCTATGAAAGTTTATTTTTTTTACCAATTAAATGAATTAATGTATAAAATTTAATTTCTAGAAAGTATGTTTCCAATATCAAATCTATTCTACCAAATAATATTTTCTTCTTTGTATATGTGTATAATGTTAACATTATACTACTAAAACTAACTATTTCAAACTACCATGATCTTTAAATTAATGTATGCTTGTTTCCATGAATTTTTAACACAAAAATGTCTTAATATATTGAATCAAAAACAAATGAGACTATTTCATGACATTTTTTTTAGCATCATATAAAAATTACCTCTTTTAAACTAATGTTTTTTACATATAAGCCCATCATTTAATGTTTTTCAACTAATTTCTATATTCCATAGCCCTATTTGTTTATATCATTTGGTAATCCTATTATTATATTAAAAAATATGTATGATTGAATTAAATTATTCCCAATAGAAGTGGAATCAGAAAAAATTAATTTCTTCCTATTATAGAAAATATTATGAAAAACTACTAAACTAATGTTTTTATTTTGAAATATCAAATGATATAAAATTCCCCTTTAGAAATGTATTATTATATTATGGATAGAATTTATAGGGAAAATCAAAAATGATCAAATGATGAGATGTTAAACCAAAAAAAATTTTAAACAAATTTGTATGTGTGATAATATAGGATATTTAGTTCTACGATCACACCAATATACCTAAAATGTTTCACTCTAAGGAAAAAATAATCAATTTTCAATAAAAAAACTCTAAAAAAAATTAACACCGGTAAAATATTGGTGGACATTTCCATTATAAAATTTTTCTTGTATCTTTAACGGATGCAAATTTCATTTTATTTTCTTCTCTCATATTTAAATTTGTGAAACCTCAAAAATCTATCCCTTACTCAATCAAATCATACCTCATATAGAATTTCACACCATTATTCACTAAAGAGAAACTTAATATAGAGTTTCACACTAACTTAGAAAATTCTTGTATCATCATAGGCCTATGATATTTTTGACTTCTCTGTATATTGATAAATAACCCTATTAAATTACGTGAGGAAAATTAAAGGGGATTTATTAGATAAAAATATTAAAAATTTTGAGGATAAAAAGAAGAGGTTAAACACATAAATATAATTCATGAATATTAATGTTAAACTATAAAATGGTCCAAAATCAATTCCAATTTAAAAGTTGTAAACCACACTAATTTTTTGTCACAAGGTTCATGAGCCAAAAAATATATAAAATGATGTATTTTATCATGATTTCCCCTTTTCTAGTTTTTTACAAGGATAAAGTTTACATTCAAATTAATAAAAATTCATGAATGTATGTGCAATGAATAAATTTTCCTCATTAATGTTTTTTATCGATTTTTTCCATTTTATGTTGAAATAATGATATGAATTAAATATAATGAATAAAGATTCATTACCATTTCACTCTATATCCACTAAAAAAATGGTATATACACCTCACACCATCCTCAAATAAATTTCTTATCAAAGAACACACATTAAATCCTCTCCCACTCACTCAAACATGAAATATAAATGAAGAAAAATGTTGAGTAACATTAGTACGAAAAATAATATTGTAATTTGGATTTAATATGTAAATAAATTCTTGAATTTTAAGTGGTTAACTTGAAAATATACAAAGGGTATGCCATGATTAAAAAATTTTCCTGACCCAAGAAAATCCTCAATAGTATTAACAACATTTGATGAAGTGTAATTAATTGAGTGATTATTAATTAAAAATTATATATATCACATTATATCCACTATTATATAAAAATATTATGATTTTGAAAAATAATATTTCAAAATATTTTAAATTACCTCATAGGATATGAAAAAAATATTATTTATTTAATGGGAATTTATTTTAAATATCTACCATGCACATTATAATGTATAAAAATCAAATTATTGGAAATAATTCTACATCAACAGTCATTTGAATTTAATTCCTTAAAGTATTATGTAAAATCATTCAAAATCAATTCAATAATTAAACATGATAAGGAATATTAAATGAATCTCAATGATAAAAAATTAATAAAAAACAAAACACAAAAATTATTAAGTTGGTTAATAATCTCCCACACCTAAATTTATCAACAATACATGAAAATTGTGAAAACATAAATAATTGGGCAACTAATGTATTGATAACATTAGATAAAACATATTTATTTTATAATGGATTCCTTTAGTAATCTTATTATTGTCATCAGCATTAATTTTAGAATGAACAAAAAATAGAACATAAAAAAATATTGAATGAAAAATAAAATAAATGGTATATTAATGGAATGATGAAATGGGATAATCCTTGGTTTGGAACCTCATGTTGGTGTTGTATTTATATAATCTACAAAATTAATCTTCGATTATATTATCCCTTATTTGTATGTGTATGTTGTTTATTAATCAAAAATCATGGAATATTGCTCTTTCAAAGTGTATCCCATCACACTAGATATAAAATAATCCATATACAGAGTACTACATGTATGAAGTCTTCATTAACTTGTATGAATTCATCATTAACTTTTATATATTAGTAGATTCTTAATATAATAAAAAAATTATAGGAGGTGAATTTTTGGAAAATATAGATTTAAAAATAATTAAAATATGATGAATTGTTTTAAAAATCATTTGCTTCATATAGGTTATCTTGAATCATGATATCTTTGGGAAATTACACTAAAATAACTATCTTTGTAGTCCCATCTTCTTCATCCTCATTATCATCTAATAAAAGTAATGTTTTGGCTGATTTGATAAAGTTATAACAGTGGGAGTTAATAATAAATTTATTTACAAAAAATAATAAAACATGAGTTCAAAAAAATAATAACCTATTTAATTGGGTTTTCATTTAAATCATATTATTTTCATTGATCATGTTAGAGTTGTGTTGTTGTAGTTAGAGGTGGGTAGTCAATATTCTACATGTTTTCAACAAATTTCAACACTTAGTGGTTTCTTCTTAAAAATCATGATAGATTTAGAATAAATTATATTTTTTTTAAATATAAGAGTATCATATGGAATTTAAGAAATTTTAAAATTTTAATTTATACAAAAAATATTGTTCTCCCATATTTTTATCTATTAGAATGTTTTTTTCAAGAACCCCTTCAATCAATGGTCGAGATAATATAGAGCATATATCATCAATTAGTTCACTCAAAATTACCTCAGGTTATTCAACATGAAATATTTAAAGAATAAGTTTTAAATTTTCATTAATTTTCTATTTTTTGTTCCATCCTCAAAGCATGGATTTCATTCAATGAAGTGGAAGTAATTTTCATTTCTTCATCTCATTATCTATAATTTTTAAATTTTGGTTCACTTGAATCCTCAATTATGTCTACCTAATTTACTTATCTACATAGTTAATAGGAAATCATAATAAAAATGTCTATGAAATTCCACCTTTTACCATGGTTTTTTAAGTGTATGATATTTTATGATAGTTTATTTTTTGGTTTTTTATATTTATTAAATTTTTTATGAAAAAAAACGTATGAAAAGGTTTCTAAACATAGAAAAGAGAAAATTTTATTCATTGGATTTCTTGAACATCTCAATTTAATATATTCTCATTTTCCTAAGTTTTCATTATAGTTCATACCAGTGGTTAATTTGTCAAGGACTTTCACAAGCACTATTTTTCTATTTGAAAATTTATATATTTCAAATATACAAAAAAAATTAAAGCATTCATTTTTTGGGAGTTTTAAAAAATGTACGTGATTTATGAATATATTGAAAAAGGGTAATGAAATACATAGTGGAATGAAGTTATTAATAATGAATAAAAGAAATTTTTTTCGATAGAATTTTAGGGGAATGAAAATCCTCCTTCAGTAAAAAAAATCTCATTTTGGTACCCAATTAAGATATGAAGACATATAACTCTATACCCTAACATTAAAATAATTTTTTCTCACACTAATACATCATGAGTCCAAGATAATACACATACACGTAAACTATTATGAAAAAAATCTTCACATATTTCTTATTTAAATAAGTTAGGGAAAGAAAATTTATTAGTACAAAGAATGAGTTTTTATTAGGTACCATATGGTGAATACACACTACTCTAAGATACAAAAAAATCATAGAATAAAATATAATAATGCCATATTTATAAGAAAACTCAAATAATACATTTCTTCCTCCCTCAAATAATAATCAGGGTTAGTTCACCATCAATGGTGGGGATAAGAAAGGAACGCAAAAGAAGAAAAAAATATAAAATGAAAGAAAATAAAGAAGGTTAAAACTATTATTATAATTATAAAGAAAATTAATAAAAAAATTAATCTGTAGGGTCACCTCCCATAGTAGTCCATCGAATTGATGTGTTGTTACGTCTTTATAAAGAAGTTGTGAAATTGTTTCCCATTAATTATCTCATCTTAATGTTTATGATATTTTTTCCCATTATATGGATGAATAGAAAAAATTTATCTTCTTAATTTTTTTAAATAAATAATAACCATTCCCAAAAATATTAATTATTTATGGGGAATGTTTTGAAAACATTAGTACTGCATTAAAAAATATTAATTTTATAACCTGGGATATTCTTAAAACACCCATGTGCTAGTTTTATATGCATTTATATACTTAAAAACGAATGAATAATGAGAATCCATAATTAATTAAATAATTTTTCAGTAGATTAACTATCTTCATTCAATATAAGAGATCTTTTAGAGGATGAGTTTTTAAGAAATAGTCCCAACATTGAATGTTTTAAAAACTCTATACAAATTTCAACGCCCAACTTGTATGATTTATATGGGTCCCCCTAAGATTTTATATTGAATTTATACTAGATTATAAAGTAAATCTGAATAAAAATTGAGTCTTAAAATATTATTTTAAAAATTTTGGTCATTGTAAAAAATATAATGATGAAAATACCAAACTGATTTTCTTTTGGAAATATCAAAAATATGAAAATGTTCATTTTAAATATATTTGTATATAATGGATGAAAAATTATGGATTAAATATAAATGATAATATTATGATATAATATTCACTAATAAATTTTTAAGAAATATTTTTATGGGTAAAAGTAGATGACAATTACATTTGTGAATAGTCATTGAAAAATAAGAAAACATGGAAGTATTAATCATTAGTTCATTATACCAATCAAAATATTTGGGAGTTTAGAAAATTATACATAAAGATTTTATTTTATTACATGGTTTAGTTTGAGTAAAATCTTTTTCTTATTTGTATAATGAGCTAATATACCCCCAATTTCACTCATATTTCCTAGTATGATTCGGTCAAGTTTGAGTTAGATAGTACCTTTAGGGAGAAATAAATTCATATATCCAACTATAGTGATCATGTTTTATTTGAAACATCATTACCATTCATTGATTATTAAAGAAATAGAGTTATAATTCAAATTAAAAACATGAACATGAATTAATTGTCTTAGTTTTCATGTCATTTCCCTTAGTAAATGGTATAAAACATCCTCGGGACATAAATCTGATTCTTGTGAGTTTTTAAAGAACCAATACCTAACATGTTATTTATCTCACTAAATTTTAGACTTTTAATCTCTATTTAAATATAATTCTATATAAAATACAATGGAATTAATTCCTTAATAGTGAAAGAAAGAAAATCTACTTTCCTTAGGATTTTACAAGAAGTAAAATCCTCAATCCTTAAAAAATATCATTTTAATATCAAATTAAGATATCTCAACATATAACTCTATACCCTCCCATTAAATTAATTATTTTCTCACACTGATATATTGGAATTGAATATAACACTCATAAAAATTAATTATTATGAAAAAATCCAACTATATTGATTATTTAAAATATATAGAGAAATAATATAGGTTTTTATGAAGAATATATTTTTATAGAGACTAGAAGGTGACTACACACTACACTAATAAATTAAAAATCATATAAAAAAATAAAGTAAAACCTTAATTCTAAAAAAACTCAAAAAATACATTTATTCCTTCCTCAAACAAGTACAAGGATTAGTTCCCTATTAATGATGGAAATGAGAAAGGAACACTAGAATAAGAATAAAATAGAAAATTAAAGAAAATAATGGAAGTTAAAACTATTATTATAATTTTAAAAATAATATAATGAAAACTTAATCTGTAGGGTCTCCTCCCATAGATGTTTTAGACCTCTCCTTTTCTTCTCATAATTTATAGTTTTCCCTTAAATAGTCGAGCAGTTACATATTTATATGTATGTTCTAAAACGTTTTCCCATAAATTATCTCATCTTAGTATTCATGATATTTTGTCACATTAGAAAGAAGTATATCAAAAAATTATCTTCTAAAAAATTGTGTTAATAGATATTAACTATTCCCAAAAAAAATAATTCTTTATTAGTAATTTTTTGAAAATGGCAGTACTAAATTACAGAAAAAAAATTATAACCTACGATATTCATAAAACACTCACGTTCTCGTTTCACATGCATCTATAGACTTGAAAACGAATGAATAATGAGAATATATAATTAATTAAATAATTCAGGAAATATTAAAAATCTTCATTCAATATATGATATCTTTTAGAGGATGGGTTTTTGCGAAATGGTCCCAACATTGAATGTCTTGAAAACTCTGGACAAAATTTTTATCCCCACTTGTATGCTTCATATGGCCCCTTATGATCAGATTATGAATTTAGACCTATTTATAAAGTAAATACTAATAACCACTAAATCTTAAAAAAATTACTAAAATTTTGATCATTCTAAAAAATATGACGATGAAAATACCAAACTGATGTTCTTTTAGAAATATCAAAAATAAGAAAATTTCCATTTTAAATATATTTTTATATAATGGAAAAAAATTGGGGATAAAGGATAAATGATAAAATTATGAGATAATATACATTAATATTTTTTCATTAAAAAAATATATGGGTGAAAATATTGGATAATTAGTTTCGTGATCAATCGTCAAAAAATTAGAAAACCTGGGAATCATGGTCATTGGTTCATTGAACCCTTCATAATCATTGGGCATATAGAATTATTTTCATAAATATTTTGTTTTATTACTTATTTAAGTTTCACTAATATCTTTTTCTTATCTGTATATGAGATAATATACCCCTAATTTCCCTCATGTTTTCTGGTATGATTATGTCATGTTGGAGTCAGATAGTACCATTAGGGATAAATCTATTCATATATCCACCTAAAGTGATAATTTGTTTATGGAATATCATTACCATTCATTGATTATTAAAGAAATAGTTTTATAATTCAAATTATAATCATGACCATGAATTAAATATCTCAACTTTCATGTCATTTCCCTTAATAAATGAGCTAAAACATCTTAGTTGTGTGAAGCTAATTGTTGGGTGGTTTTAAAGAACAAACCCCTAACGTGTTAGTAATATATTTAAATTTTAGACTATTCATCTCTATTTAAATAAAAATATATATTAAAGATATATTATATTATTTTGAATTTGAAAGTTATGAGTAAAGGACATTGGATGTTATAGAAGAATTGAGTAAATAGTAGGATGGTAAAATGTACTTAATGTACCAAGGTGGGGTATGAGGCTACTGTCAACCCCATTAGCTATATAATGGATAGGTACTAGGTGCCCAATAAGACTAGTTTTAGTGTTTTTAGTGTAGAAATTACTATTACCCCCTAAAATTAATACCTTATACCCATTATATAGGATTTAATCAAAAAAATTATTCTCAATACTCTATCAAGATATCCTTATCTATCATCCTTACATCTATTCCATCCCTAGATTAAATATTTATTTGGATTCATTATTGAGTGACCATGATAAGTATCTATATTTTATTCTAAGGTTGGGGTTCCCCTATTCTTTTATTCCTTAATATAAATTAAAAGTGTTTCATGTCATTCTTCATTTCTATCCATCTGTTATTTTGAATATACGACTCTCATTGGTGTATTTTTCTTCAAATTCGACATTAATGGTAAAACTCCTTGAGGGTTCTCTTGTTTTATGTAGATTTTTTATTTCCATGTAGGGTTTTGATCATAAACTCTCTTTTAACAATAATAGGTTTCTTGAATCTTCGATTATGGAATAACAT
This sequence comes from Viscum album, assembly GCA_963277665.1. Lineage (NCBI taxonomy): Eukaryota > Viridiplantae > Streptophyta > Magnoliopsida > Santalales > Viscaceae > Viscum > Viscum album. Next base: position 758,691,011 of record OY728130.1, on the reverse strand, counting down.
TACTCAACGGTTTAGGGATTTATTTATACAATAGTTAATGTCTGTGATCATTATATTTTTCTTTCAAAATGTCATTATTTGTGTATATAATGGAAATTGGTAAATTGAGGGATGACCAGATAGTTGTTTTAAATTAAAAATTAATAAAAAATTCCTTTAAAAATATTATGTTAGTTATCCTTCATTAATTCATAAATCATTTCTCTTGGTTTTAGCCATATTGATTACAATATTTATTATTTGTGAAAGTTAAGTCATGTTATAACTACATTGAATTTTTTCATTTATTTTCTATGTCTATAAAATATATCCCTGATTTTTTCCACCAGTTTAACATTTTTAACATATTATTTGAGTAACACATGACTAGTTTTCCAAATTATGATAGACCATGTGTATTGATTATAATGTATCTAGTTTTTTTAAAAAAACATGATTATTGAGATACATTACTATTGAGTGTGACTATTGAATTCATTATGGTAATATTCGTGATTTATAAATTATGGATCATGTTTTATTTTTTTAATATAGATAACATCATTATGCATAGAGTTTTCTATGGATAACAATACATATATATATATATATATATACTTCCTTTTATTTTATAAACATCATTTCATCATTGTCTAATAGGTTTTAGTGTTATGATTCTATATATATATATTTCATAAGGGAACTTTTTCTATAAAAATAATATCTTCCTATAAAATAGGATAGAGGCTTATAAAAGAGGAGGTTCTTGTATATGAATATGATACTATATATATATATATATATATTCATTCCATCGAGGTGATGAGTTGCCTCCAATGTGATATTGTCATAAATGTATATATAGTTCTACCTAATGAAAGGAGATTTTAAATAAAGTTTGACAGAAATAAATAAATAAATATTGATATGTTGGTTTTTTTATGTGCATATGTTTCTCTGATTATGAATTTACAAATTGGATCCTTTAGAGGATTCATTTAGGCACACATTACTAATGGACATGTCCCATATAGTGGACTCGTACCCTCCACAAATTCTAAACATCTGTCGAAGTTGGATAATTAAATGTGGTTGAATTTTTTATAATAATTAATGAACCATGGAAAATATTGTTGGGTTAATTTTAAAATTATTTTTTCCTATTTGAAATGTATTGTTTTAGAATTTCACCCCACAAAAAGGATGATTATGTTTACTAGTAACCAAAAAAATCATATCCCAGAATTACATTCCTGGATGTATGGAATTATAGGAAATATATAGTGATTAATTATAAATGTTATTACATAATACCACACTACATATACACCATTGTAAATATGCATAGACCTTGTTTCATATGAAATTGTTAACAAGAAATTATATGCATGTGATGGTTGGGTGTATGTGAGCATGGATTCTTCTCACTCAAGGGGTGTTTTATTTGGGTGGAACATTTGGTTTTCTTGTGTAAACATAGAGAAGGTGCTAAAGTTATTCCCATGATCACTCAAACATGATATCATAACTTCGAGACATTCTATTTTTTTCAATTTATGGTTTTTTGGATCGATAGTATTTGTTAATATTTTTTAATTAGTTTCAATATTTTATGGGTTAAATTAATGTTTTCAAATATGGTTCAGTGTGAATCTATATATTTATAGAAACAGCATAATGTATTATCCTGGTTTACATTAATATGGTGTACACTAGTCGATACTAGTATATAAGAGTTTTTAATCCAACAACCCAATGGGATGTTTTGGAACCACATCTTGACTTATAATTATTATTTTATGGTATCCAAAATATCAATTAGTGTATGTTGTCTATAGATTATGCATATTTTATGCCTAAACATTTTAACTAGCCTTTATAGATCAAGGATGTGCAAGAGGTTTTTCACTACTTCAATATATGCATGTTCAAGGATTTGGGTCATATCATTTTATATTTTGTAAAATATAAATAGTTTGACCCCGAGACACACTCAATGGTTCGTATTTATATGAGTAATTCAGTTAAATATAATGGTATTATAATGGTATTATAATCATTAGGGCCTAAAATTTATAACCATATTACCACTTTGTATCATTAAAATATTAATTATTATTAAAATAAGTCATTATATAGCACTAGAAAAATTGGTATGGTAAGAGATGATGAAGTTTTATAAACCCGTGAATAACTTATTAAGTTATTATTAATACTATTCAATTCCTTGTCTTGTTATTATGTTCAATCATTAGTAAAATTAATGTTTTCATACAAGTATTCTCATAGAACAAGAATACGATTACTCATATGCATCATTGTTGATGTGTAAGGTTTTCTTGTGACAATTATGTCGATGTTCTCAAAACATACCTATACACCTCATCACAAAGAGATTATATGTGGTTTTTAAAGATTGAATTTTATAGTTGACCAAAAATATTATCAAAATGATATAGTGGGTGTATAGAACTTTACTAGTGCTATTAATATGGATATTTCATGGGATATAAAGAGGTAATTTGATGATATCATTATTTATTTTATTATTTAATGTTATTTTTATCATTATGAGGGTGGTAGTTCTACTGTATAATACATTATAGAACATTATTTAATTGACATGTTATATTTGGTAATAATTTGATTATGATAGTTGATGGATGGTGGTGTGACTAGAATTCCACATGGAATCCTTTAAATTAAATTATTTATTTAGTTTTTTATTATTAATGATTTGGTGTATAGTCACTATAATATTTCTTTTATTCTCTCTTTCTTAGTGAATAACTTCCATGATAATGGGTAGTTCGATTTATATTATTTTGTAGTTCATTTTCAAAGGAATGGTTCACAGCCAAATTGAGTTATTATAAAATGAAATTAAAACATTTTTTACTTTTCTAGTAATTTCTAGTGGTGGATAAACCAATAGTTTGAAAAATGGTAAGTCATATATAAATATTCTTGATCAACAAATTTATAGTAAATTCTCTATTTTCAAATGGTGTTTTAGAAATTGGATATTATAGACTTTCCAATTTATGTTTTTTTAAATAATTTAACTATCATCTATCTATAGATAGAATTTTATTATATCACATTCATCAGGGATACACAAATAGGAATCATAAAATATATGTGGATTTTTTCATTTGATTAACAAAATAAAAAGTGTTCACTTTGAGATGGAACAAAATTGGAAAACAAATCTTGTTAAGTTAAAAAGATGGAAATGAATAACTAAATATTTATCAATAGATTATTTATTATGATTTAGTTAACAATGATTTATTATTATCCATTTGAACATGTATTTAATTCATATCCAAATTAAACAATTTCATAATATTAAAATTTATGTATTTTAAATTATTGATGTGTAATATGGGTGTATAAAGAGGTTTTTGATAATATTTTATATCTTATAAACATATTTCAATACCAATTGATTATTTTAAATTCATAGGTATTATAAGTGAGTATGATTATGATTTAAAATACTTAGAATTTTGAAACTCAATGGTTTTTGAAATGATAATATTACTCATGAAACAAGTTTGAAATGGGGTTTTAGTGGATATTCATTATAAAAGGATAGTTTTACGATGAAAGGGATTCTTAGAGTGATTTTATTTATTAAAAATAATATTTAAATGATATTTTAAAAAATATTGTTAAAAAAAATAGTTCAAAAATTGATTTACCATGTCATGTTATTTATAATCAAAATTATAAAATAATTTCCATCATTATTTTGTATAAGACCAATGTAGTGTGCTACACAATTTATATAGTATCAAATTCTTATGATTTGAAATATATCATTACTTTTTTATTCATATTGTTGTATTTATATAATTTGTGTTATTTCCTTACATTATAGATAAAATTGACGATGAACTTTTATCAATTTTTAGTTATCAAATAACATTATTTATAATAATAAAATATTAATAAGTGGAAATATAAAAAATAAATATTACAGAAATTTTAATTTATATCCATGTCAATCTAGATAATCATCATAATTAGGAATATAATTATAATTTAAGAGCATGATCAAAATCCGTAAGTCGAACAATACTTTTGTCATCGATTTTTTGATTTACCCTATGTGTCATGGATAGATGTGTTACTATTCATGTGCATAAACATGTATTTCTTGAATTATTTTTTTTTCTGATGATATCAGTAATGTCCATGAAATTGGTAACACATAGAGATTTTTTGGAAAAAATCAAAATAATTTAATATTTTTCATTTCACACAACATAATATATAGTTTTTTATATAAATACATATGAAATAAATAAGTTAGTATTGAAATATATGCAACAAAAATTTGATCTTTCACAACATGAAACACTTATATTATCTTCCGGTACACAAAATAATGATTTAACATTTATTTCAAGCAAGACCATATTTTACAACCTTTTAATGGTGCACCTAAGCTGAAACTAAATTTTGGGACCTTTATAAATTTTATGTGTAAAATAAACTTCATTTATGAATTTAGACTACCAAAATTATGGTGAAGTTTTTTTCTCTGAGAAGTTTAATTTTTTATTAATAGTAATAAATACTTTATTTTAGTAAAAAATAACTTTTTTTTAAATAATTATTAGTATAAAATTATATTTTAGTTTTTAAAAAGTAACAATTGATCTACTAAAAAAATTAATTAATCCAATTTAGGTAATTATAATATTTTTTTTATTGAAATTGTTTAAAAACTTATTTAACATATGAAGGTTTTAACATTAAAACTCTTCTTTCTTACCACTTCTGTGATGATAGAGTTAAAAATAATCTAGTCACTTCTATGATTTGAATTTGTAAAAATAGAAATACACATTTGTAATAATTATTGTATTTTTATTCAAATATGATCAACATAATTTTTTACCAAAAATATTAGTGAAAGTGAATAAAATTAATCAGAGTGATTAAGGTAAAATTAAGATTAATTAGGCACTAAACCTTAACCTTATGTCATAAAATGACCTAGACACTTGTCCAAAATCCATTTTTTCCCATATTTCAAATATAACCCTTAGTGGTTTTAATATTATGATTTAGTGGGATATTATTCAATAAAATTTCTTTATTTCATAAGTAATGTAAGGAAAAAAGACAAAAAAATGGAACTTTCCTCACCATTAACATTTATAAAACATTGAGATATGGAACAAATAACATATTTTTAGTTATAGAAATACTCTTGAAAACTAAATGAGATATTTTTATCCAAATGTATTGTCAATAATTTTTAGAGATAATTTAGCAACATAAAATGCTTAAGAAACACTAACATAGTGATTATTTAGATAATAATTAACTAAAATAAATTATACTATAAAAATTAAAAGTGAAGTAAATTGGTTTAATTATTATCATTAATTATTTTTCTAGATGAATATATCATTTTTAAAAGCTATGAAATTAATTAATTTTTATTCCAATTTTGTGTTTATGTTTATTAAATTAAAATTAACTAAATACTTTCAAAATTGACATTAATATTATTTTATAATAAATAGTATTTTATTAAATGATTTAAAATTATTAAAAAATCATAAGTTAATCAAAGTTACATTTATGCTTTAATAAATATAAAATATGGTCCATTTATGGACCAATTTATATTTTATAATTAAGATATTGAACCAAAGATATTAAAAATATTGTTAGTATGGTCCTTTTTAAAGTAGTGTTTTTGCGCGTAACTTGAACTTGTTTTAAAATGAATTTCCAACAAAAAAGGTACATTTATTTTTTTAAATAGTTATCATGATTATAATTTATTGGGTACATTATTTCTAATAAATATCACTTTAATTATTTATTAATTTTTAAATTACTTATGTTAGAATACTGGATACTTTAATAAAAAAATTATAAAATTTGGGAAACATAGAAGTTAAGGAACAAAATTATAAAAATTCAGTATTTTTTGTGTAGATTTTTTTCAACCATAATTAACTATTAATACATTATTTTTTCATTTTTGAGTCACATTAGGTAAGGTATACCTCCCATTATTATATTCTTTTTGGTATTTACAAGAGTGTCACTCCTCTTCCATAATAAAAAGGCATTCAATACTCCTCTTCCTCAAACCTATACATCCACTTTTCACATCAAAAATCCACCCAAACCGTATCCCAACATCCCTCAACAAATCCTATAATCCTCCCTTTGGGAATAAGACCACCCAAGAAATCCCTTTGTTCAATCCAAAATGAGTTATCCAAAGAAGTGGTAACATCCTTCCCCAAGATCCTTTCATTTATTTTCATTCTCCAATACCCAAAATATATTAATTACATGGTTATGTAATAACACCAGTATCCTAAATATACTTTTAGATCATAATATTAATGTTTATACCTAAACATACATACACTTCCATCTAATGGGTAACAAACTTACCTTTCTTGTGTACGACAAACAACTTCCTCACGAAAAGATGTTGTTCATTTTTCCTTTACCGCCATTAAACGTTAGAAATTATGATGTACCTGATGTCTATATATGATACATATAAAATTTATTGTGAATTTATTATTTTTTTAATTTACTTATAAAACTTACCTTTATACCTTCCATATTTTGTAAATATGATAACATCGTTTGTGGATGTGTGGACTACTGCCTCCTCAAAACGATGTGATTCCTTCACACTTTACATGGAATATATTAATGATAGTTTTACTGAATTAATAAGATATATATAACATAATAATTCTACTATAATGAAATTATATACATATATACAAATATTTCATTTACTTACTTTCTTTCAATACGACAATAAAACGGAAACAACGTTCATGTGTGCGTACATCCTATCGTCTCCATGAATGATGTATTCCATTTCATCTTTATATATTTTAAATATTATTATTAATAAATATATAAAGAATATATATGATATTTATATAATTTTTTTATTCTTTAAGTAAGTAAATTATTATCTATGTAATGTCATCATGAATAATAATGCAAAACATGTACGAAGAACAAGTCAGATATTATCCAAAGCAGAGAATTGTTAATAAGAGGGTAATATAAAGTCATAATAAAATAATAAATGATATCTAATATAATAACATGGATCAGTAAAATATTTATAATAAACATAAATTTATTATATAATAGATTTGTACAAGTACGATTATATCTAACATAAAAGGAAAGGGAATTTCATCTCACTTTTTTTATAATCGTGAGATACATACCATGTTCAGCACTCTTGTCTTTTCTATGGTGTATATACTTCCCATGAATGTATTCTATGATTTTTATACATTAATTTATATGTATTTTAATATCAATTTTATGATTTTAATTTCATGTGTTTTAGGGTTCAAATGTAACCCAATCCAAAAAGTAATTTTTTCAGGCTGATGCCTTAGGGCATTATTATTTCAGACCTCCATAAATATTTTTTTTTAAGATTTTAGGGTTTTTCCTTTAATAAAATAAAAAATATTTTTTTGTAGAAACATGTTATGTTATACCCCTGTGTTCTTTTATGAGGTGTATATGCTTCAAATTGACATTTTATATCATAGATATATTTATTTTTCATGGTATTTTAGGATCCATGTAATTTAATTTTCTTACAAGGTAAGTGTGATTCAAAGTTTCCAAGTGGTAAGTGTTTGTTGAAATAATATCATCATTTATCAATGTTATTTATGATTATGCTTAAATTCATGAAATAATATGATCCATCTCTCAAAAAACCTCATGCATTTCTTTACCCTCTAGTTATTCATGTAATATCCGAGTAATGGTACCATTTTTTTCACTCTTTGGTACATAAGATGATCAAGAAATTGTTTTTAAGAATGTTTAACTTTACCTATATCTTTATTCATAAATCTTAGTTTCCTCAAAATAATTATTTCTAAATTGTTTCCTAAAATAACCTACAATTTTCCTTTGATCAGTAAAAGACATTTTTACACATGTTTTACCTTTTAAACAAAATCTTCTCAAAAATGAATATTCTTGTCATTGTTAGGTTGAGGCACTTTCCAAACTTTTTAATATAGAAAAGGAATGTTCTGCATGAACGGATTTAAATGACGTCATGACTGAACATACCTTTAATAATCCTTTTGAAATCTATAAATTTATTTTTTAAAGAAAATGTTTTCCTAAAGTTCTATAAATTGGTTGTTTTAATGTTGTTTTAAATAAAAATGATTTTCAAAAATATTTTTTGTTTAAAAAGTGTTTTTAAATAATTTTCAAAACTTCCTTATTTTTTTTTACAAAAGGTTTTTGTCAATGAAAGGTGGTTTTTATGATTTTCAAATCTTCCCTTATAAGTTTTAAAATTATTTTTAAAGAAAATGGTTTTCAAAATGTTTACAAGATTCTATTATAAAGTTTCAAGGAAAATGTTTTTCAAAATTTTTTCAAGATTTCTTTATAATTTTTTAAATTTTTCTCAAAGAAATAGTTTTAAAAACTATTTCAAGATTTATTTATATGTTTTAATATAAAAATGATTTTATAATTTTATGAATTCTTTGTTTATATTTTTTCATGTTTATTTCCATGAAAATAGTTTTCAAAAGATTTTACATTTTAAAAAGTAATGTTTTAGAACAAAAGATAATTTCCTCAAGAAATTTTATAAAATGATCCTTCCAAACACTTTCCCATATATGATGACATCCATTAGTGTTACTCAAGAATTGTTTGGGAAAATATTCAATTTTTCCATTCATTTTATTTATCTTATTGGTTTATGTTTTGATGTCATGATGTTTAGAAAAAAAATTTCTCTTTCACGGGGTATATTCTTTTGAAACCCTATTCTTTTCATCGGTTGTTCTTTCGATGAAATGATTATGAAATATATACCATTTTCTACATCTAAATATATGATTAAATGTTTACAAAACCCATATAATTTTTTGGGTAATGATATGATTTTTTATGATCTTGTGGCACATGTATGTATATTTTAATTGTGATATGGTTGGGATATATATCTCCCTTTAATGCATTAGGTAAATCCTTATACCTCATGGGATAGACTAAGATGGTGTTGGGAGTGAATCTTGACTACTAAGATGGGAATTGGATTGAAATATGACTACCATGATGGTATGAGGTGAACTAATACTACTAAGATGTCCATAGGAGTTAACCATGACTACCAAGATGGTATGGTTATTGAACATATAATTGTAAGATGACAATGTTAGTAAACCACGACTACCAAGATGCTATGGGGAGTGAACCCATACTACTAAGATGGAATTTGTAGTAATTCCTTGAAAACATTAGAAATAATTTTATATTTTTATTTGTATAACACACATTACATGTATTATTCCTATGTTATGATTTCATGACCTATGGTCTTAATTTCCTTATGATTCATGTTTTATGAACTACCATTATTTATTCCATGACTCATGTTTAAGATCTTTGATATGTAGGGTATAATCATCTAATGTTATGATAGTCTTCTCATACCCTTATGCATATGTGTGTACTTTATTTACCCTTACCAAGAATTTAATCTCACCCCTTTCTTATATTTCCATTCCCTGGGTTATGAAAAAAGTTTCTAGGTAAAATTACTAAAGGGGATATCTTTATGGTAAACATTGATGATCCTTCACGAAGTTAGAATATTTTGTTCTAATTTTACAAAGACATTAAACTATTACAATCATGAGGCATCTATTTTTCTAATAAAATAAATATTAATCTAAAATTTTTACATATCCATGTATGTTATGCCCGGGTCATTGTAATTGGTATCAAAGGAATGGTTTAGTCAAACTTTGGAAACTAGAATGATAAAACTTTACTGAAATACCTATGTATATTTATATTGATATGTATAGGTATGTATTTAAGTATTATTATAAGGATGAGTTACTATTTAGAAAAATGTTATGTACTTTTGGAAAAGTATAGAGTAATTGGTTTCCTAGTAATACATCCCAATCTGGATACTACAAGTGGGCAAGGTTCCTGAAAAAATGTACTTATCAGTAACAACTCCGACAAGGTGTGTTGGTCTTGAATTTTTGTAACCTAGTACACAAAAATGGGTCTTACTTCACACCTAATTTAACACTCCTGGGGATATGATTTTTATATTCACTAACTCTTCATGAACCATCATGAGGAGTTTATGTGGAAGTTACCTATTAATAACCTAGGATAAAAATGAGGTTTCATAGTTAATGAAATGTGTCGTAATTTATATATCATATAATTTATTTTCATGATTATGTGGTTACCCACTATGATAATAATTTATTGCTAAATGATTTTTATTTTTAATCAATGGGGGAACTAGAAGGAATTAGATTAACATGGAATTTTATGAAAAATATACTAATGAGAAGTAAAATGGGATGACCACTAGAGTTAAGGATATTGTAATAATTCCTAATAAGTTTTCAAGGAACATTATCAACAATGTGTACCTTAAGAAAATCATGTACTAAAAAAATAAGAGAAGGAATGTGTTCGCTGATGGTTCCGGTATTGGATACCATAGAAGAAAGAAGATTCATTTTACCTTGTGTCAAGAATGTGAAAAAATCACCTCCAGTAAAGTCTTTGAAGAAAAATAAGGGGATTTGACTGTGGAAAAGGAGGACACAAATCAAGTAACTGCTAGAGAAGATGAAGGGTTTTGGATAATGAAATGGATGGGAATATTTTCTTCTATAATAAACCCTAAATGGTTATATACTTTAAGTGTGGAATGAATGTTCATTATGCACTTTGATGTTCTAAGTGGAAATATCCTGAAGAAAATCAACAAGGTGGTATGAGAAATGGTTATATTGTGGATCATGATGAGACTATTGATGGAATTTTTAAGGAATGTGTTATTAAGTAATATAATGGGGTAACTTTATTATTTCTTTTGGATTAAGTGGAATAATCCAATTTTTTATGTATTTGGATTCAATAATTATGGTGAAATATATATGGATTGTTTAGTTTAATTTTTTCAATAGGTATTTACAAGATTATGTCGAGTGTTTCTTATAGACAGGATTGTTATTTAATGGAAATTTAAAATTTTTACTAAGGGTATATAACCCTTAATAAGGCCATTATGTTAAGATAATGTTCTCTGGATAAAGATATGTTGTATATGAATAAGTAAATTGGATGATATTGAATACCTTGTAACTAATTAAAGACTTTTTGAGAAGTGGATATGATGTTATTGATGAGGGTTACAAAAAATTTGGATATAAGGAACATATCCAATATAATTTGGCATAATAAAACATTCATGTTTTAAATAAGGAATTGTGGTAATTCAGGTTATTAACATGTTTTAAGATATTATACATCGAGGGTATTCACATGTCAGGAATGTGACAACTAAGAGCCACCTTATGGTGTATTGGGGATAAATATTAAGATGATTTTGTGTACTTCTTTCTCATGTTTTCGATTTTTATCTTTCAAAAATATTATAATGTTTTCCATTTATGGAATTTTTATTATGAAGTATTTTATATTAAAGTATCATATAACAATATAAGGATTTTTGTATATTGTATAACATGTTCTAACCACTTTGTTATGTTGATAATTGAAGTTACATTGGATGACTTATTATGGATTCAAGGATCCGTTCGTGCTTTCAGAATAAAAAATTGCCCCCCATTTATTGTAATAAGAGACGAAGTGGAAATTAATAAATTTATAACAAGTTTTGATATTTTTTTAAGATCAAGTAAGTATATATTCACATGAAAATTCTTCCAATTTAGGGATAGGGTCTTGAAAATAAAAATATCATCAATTTGTCACTATTTTTATGATATCAATGAAATTTTCCAAGATTTTTTAGGTTATCTCTTTGTGATTGTTAGCATTGTCCCAACCATTTTCTCTATCACCCTCTATAAGAACTTGACAGTTTGATTTCTCCTCTATTTCAATGTTTTCACATTACACTAATGTTTTCCAATGCGGAAACCTAGTTAAGTGTTATAATGGGAAATCGATATGTTTCAATATTTTCTTTTCAAAGGATGTTTTAAAATTCATTTATAGGATGTGGGTTTCTCTGAAAAGAACTTTCAAGTATTAAACCTTTGATAACCCAAACGAATTTCAAGGACGAAATTAATTTTTAGGGGAGTAAAATATAACACCCTCAGATTTTGTGAATTTTTTTAGAGATAATTTATTCATTTTCAATTCAAGCAACACAATGTATAGTTATTTTTATAAATTAAACAAAATAAATAGGTTTTTCATGAATTATATGCAACCAAATTTTATCTTTCAGTACACACAACACTTATATTAGTTTGCGGTACACGCAACACTGAGTTAGAGTGTGTTATATATAAGAATGAGTTTTGCATCATTTTAATGGAACCACTAGGTTAAATATAATTTTTGATACCATTATCAATTTTATTTGTCAAAATAAACATAAATTTTTAAATAAAATTGTTGAAATTATCTTTGGGTGATTTTTTGGTATTTTTTGAGAGTATTTATTTTTTTATGAATAATGAAAAATACTGTATTTTAGTTAAAAACTTAGATTTCATTTAAAAACTTATTTATATTAAATTATATTTTCATTTGGTTTTAATAATAGAATAGTTAAATTATATATATATATATATATTAATCTAATTTAGATCATTGGAATCTTTTTTATATTTAAATTGTTTATAATAACTTACTAAACTTTTGAATGTTTTTACTTTAAAAACCCACTTTCTCACCAAGTATACGGGATTAGCATTATACTTAATCTACTCAAATTAGTGATTCAAATTTACAAAAATGAGTATAAACAGTTTTAATTTGTATTATATTAATAGTCTAATAAGATCAACTTAATTTTTGACCAAAAATAATAGTGAAAGTGATTAAAATTAATCAGAAAGATTAAGTTAAAATTAAACTTAATTGGAGAATAAGCTTTAAATATAAGGGCCAAACTAACCTAGAAACATATCCAAAGTCCCTTGGCTTCCAATATTTCTCAAATACCCCTTAATGTTTCTAATTTTAAGAATTATTGGGATACTATTCAATAAATTTTCCCAATTTCTTAAGTTAAGTAAGGAAAAAAGTAAAAAGAGAACATTCTTAACCTTTAACATTTATAAAACATTGATATATGGAAAACAACATATTTTATGTTATACATATCATTTTAAAAATTAAATGAGTTATTTTTATCATAATTACTTATGAATAATTTTTATATATGACTTAGTTACATAAAATTATTAAGAAACATCAATGTAGTGATTATTTAATTAAAAATTAACTAAAATAAATGATACTATAAATATTAAAAGAGATGTAAATTGGTTGAATTGTTTTAATTAAATTTTTTTATGAATATATAGTGTTAAAAAGATATAAAATTACTATATTTGGATTCCAATATTTATTTTATATTTATTTAATTAAAATTAAATAAATAATGTTAAAATTGACATTGATGTTATTTTACAATAAATAATATTTTATTAAATGAATTAAAATTAATAAAAAATCACATAATATCCCAAGTTATTTTTAAGTGTTAATATATATAAAATATTTCCTATAAATGTAACAATTTATCTTTTACAATTAACATATGTACCCATATCTAGTAAAAACATTGATAAAATGGTCCCGATTAAAGCATAATTTTTGTGCATTACATGCGCTTCTTTTAAAATTAATTTCTAATACACATGGTATTTTTATTTTTTAAATTAGATATCATAATTATAATTCATTGGGTATATGTTTTATAGTAAATATCACATTAATTTAGTATTAATGTTAAAATTACTTTTGTTTGAATACTAGATACTTTAATAAAAACCAAAATAATTAGATTGGGGAAATACAGAAGTTAAGGAGAAAATAATAAATATTCAATTATTTTTTAGTGGGGTATATTTCTTTGACCATTTTATACCTTTTCTCCATTATTTTTACATTTTCTAGGAACATTACATAAGGGAGACCTCCCATTATAGTATACATTTTTTTATTTATAAGAGTGCCACTCCTCTTCTACAATAAAAATAAATTCACTCCTCCCCTTCCTGAATCCTCTCAAAACACTTTGTTGTTGGAACCAAGGTTGTTTGTTGTTTATAATGGAGTCTATTTTATGTTTTTTTTTCAATCTCCACATGGATTCCCATGGAGTTTTAAAGGAATGTGGTCTTGCGATTGAGGCTAAAAGCAATGTGGAAGGAATTTAGAAAAGGGAGAGAATTGTGTAGTTTGGGACATGAACTGTGTACCATATTTAGGAATAGTTTGTAGACCACGTACAGAACATCAGGAATGGTACACGGAGAAGTTACCAAAACTAAAATTGATTCATAGGAAAGGTATACGAATGAAGGTGTGTGGTACATAGAAGGCTGGGGGTTTTTGGGATATCTTTAGATCGTGGGATAGCAGTGTTATTCAGTGAAGGTTGTACCCAAATAAATGATTTGGTAAATCATAGATTAAAATATATTTAGATCCATTTTTTCCTATATAAGGAGTGTTAATCCCCTTTAATAAAGTTCTTGATTGGAGATTAAAAATTTAGTAAGAAATCTGGTGAAGTTTGAAGTGGTTCATAGAGGAGAATATGGTACGTAGGGAGAATGATCCACGTAAAGAAAATAGTCTATGATAGAGAGTGTGGTTTGTGGAGGAATCTCTTGTAATATGCGGAGAAGAAATGTAGTGTGCAAAAAAGGGGGTTTTATGAAAATCAGAGGTAATATGCGAAGTAGGGGCTATTTGCAGAAGTTTTTTTGCAGACGCAGTATACAAAGTCAGTACGTGGATGCAGTATGCTGATGCGGTACGTAGAGGCAGTTTGCAGAGGTCGAACCACCCATCATCTTTTTTTCACACATAAAAAGACATTTGTTTTGTACAATACCCACCTATATCCCTTCCTTTATTTCATTCACATGCCCTAAATACATTCTTCTAATTATAAAATCTTCCTAGTAAGGCTTTTGTTTTAAATCTATATTAGTTGTCCAAAGAAGATATATTGTTCTTAACCAAGAATTTCAGTTTTATTTCTTCTTCCATCACCATCAAATATTATTAAACCATGATTAAATAATAAAAAATTATATTCTATAAAGTTATATGTAATAATTTTTATTAAATAACATATATCCATCTCCCTTTTCATTTAATGGGAAACGAAACCACTGTTTCTATGTACACAAGACTATCGTCTAGCGAACCAATGTAATTTGTTTTTCATCACCACCTCTCATGTATAAATATAATGATGAATTTAAATTATATAAATTATATTTATGAAATAACTATAATTCTTTTATTATAATATCACCTCTATTATCTTACACTCTAATCCATTGGAAAATGATAATTTCACTTGTGCGTACGTTAGGACTACTGCTTCCATGAACCTATGTGATTTTTTTTCATTTACTCTAAAAATGGATGGTAATAAAGAAATATTTCATGAATATATCTGATATATATTGTATAATATTGAATAATTTAAGGTTATTTAATATTTTCCTATTATTCATTCAATCCATAAAAAACTTAAAATAGCATTCATGTAAACGTATGGCCTACCATCTCTATAAATAGAGGAATTAATTTCTGTACTAATAATATTAATGTATGATAATATATATAATATATATTTGATATTTATATCATTCTAATCATTATGAAGATGATAGAATCATGATCAATAAGGATTGGAACAACCAAATAGAAACACTCACGAAGAAAGAAACTATAAACACTCATAAACAATGATATTCATAATGAATTGATACTGATGGGATATTGAAATATTATAATTGTATAACTAATGATATTATATTTATTTAAATATTTCAATTATTTAATTATAATAAATAAAATTTTATTAGACATTAGGATAGAGTTCTTTTAATGAAAGTCAAATATGAGATGTCACACCCTCACCTTTGGAATGCTTTAATTTTTTTCTTTTCTTGGATTTGGATCTTTCTAGTTGAGGTTCAAGTTGAGTCCAAATTTAAATTTTTGAATTTTTGAAGTTTTGGGTTAGTTGTGGCCATTGAATGGTTAGTACATGGTTTGGGAAATTTGTACGGCTATACCCATGTAACAGTGCGGGTAGTGTCGGATCCCAGGGGTAAAGAACATGGTTTGATCATAGTTTGGAAAATTGTGTGGAAACTATGTGTGAGGTTTTGTCCATCTCGATAGTGGTGACCACATAGTTTGGAAAACTATGTGACCAAACTATATGAGATGGATAGATTTTTAAAATATTAAAATCCCTAATCTACCCACCCCACTTTTTACCCCAAATCAATCCCCCTCCCCTTGGATCCTTTTTAGGGTATGAAGGGGTCCAAAACCCCCTATCTCATTTCTTCTCAATTATTTTGAATGTTTCATTGAATCCACACTCCACTGAGGTAGGTGTTTCTATTATTTTCCATTACAGGACAATTCATTGATGCTTTTGTGTTTTCAAATAATTCATTAATATGTTTTTCATTCCTATGATGTGTTGTTGTTGATTATAGTTATGGTCTTGTGTTGTTAGTTTGGTGAGAATATGGTTTCTTAATGGATTCAAATGTTCATTTATATAATCTTATCTACTCAAAATGTTTGATAAAATTTCTATTCATTTCCATTAAATGATTTTAAGAACTTGTTGTGATATTTGGACTTTTTTATATTTTGGTAGCTTGGATGAGAAAATAGATTGGGAGTGATGTGTGATTAAGAATCATCTTTATGGCTTGATGGGTTGTGGTGATATGTTTTGAAATACTCTCTCATTTTTTAAATGTTTGTTTTCACATTCCTAACTCTGTGAAATTGTTGGGTTTGGTTTGAGAGAAAGTGGTGATTATGAAAAATATTTTTTTCTGTTTTCATGGATACATAATGGGTTTGAATAGATATTTTCAAATCCATGTGTGCATGGGGTTCACACATGGATGGGAACTCAAATGACTATGACACATGAAAATGATGTTTTCATTGAACTTTGGTTTTTCAAAAGGTTTCTCACATCTTCCCTCCCCCCTTATTCCAAAAATGGTTCCTTAATCTAAAAAATGGTAAAGTTATTATTCAATTGTTTTAAAAATTTTAATTCAAATGTGTTCTTCAAAAATGGATTGTTTGGTGTCTTGTTCTATGTTTTGAGTAACGATTTGGTATAAGGCCCATTTGTAACATTCCTAGTTTATGGTATGTTTTACCTTGGATTTTGGAAATGGTTATTAAATATTCTTGTACATGGATTGGGTTTGAAAATGATAAAAGCTCAGTAGGAATTTTATGGTGTTTATGAAATGAGTGTGGTTTTGTAAATATAAATACATGGTTGGAAACTTAGCATGATTTGAAAAATAGTTTGAAATCTTATGTGATATGGAAACTCGGTTGGCACTTATGAATGATTAACTATAATATGGGAACCCCTGTGGATGATTTCCCGATATTGGTTATCACATGGGTGGTGGATATGATTGGGTTAGGCATGTACGGTGGGGGCAGGTAAGGTGTGTCATGCATGAGGGCCTCTCATTTCATTGTTTTTTATTACTATTATCATGGGTTTCCCTGGCATATATAGAGGGTCAAGTTATGGTTTATTCTTGAACCTAATTAGATGGGTTTCTACCACCATCACATTATAGGTACTTGTGGGATGTGCCACTGGATTGGTAGTAAGAATAGCCATTTGGTTATTAACAATAGATATGCACCATTTGTCGGTAGGTGATTTCGACCCGAGTACATCCATGGATCGCACTAGGGATGTTAAAGAAATTCTAATGGTTACTATCTGTTTGTGCATGTTTATTTTTTTTCACACGGTTCCTTTTTTATGGTGCTTGTTTATTATCATCATTTCTTGGTACTATTTTATTGGATTTTGGTTTCGATTTTGGTTATAAAATGGAAATATGTTTTGAATATAGTGATATGGTGTGAGTTTTTTTGAAAAAGGGAAAGATGTTTTTTTATTAAAATTATAAAAACCATATTTTCCTATATTTATTCCAAAATAGTGTTTAAGAAATGTTTATGGAAATGAAATGTATAGATTTTATGGTGTTTTCCCATTGAGATTTTAAAACTCACAACCTACTTGTACCATTTGATGTCTGTATACCCTAGCTATTTTGCAGCTTCAGGTTTCTGGTTTGATTTTCCTTTATAGCAGGATGTTCTTGTGGTTGGTGGTGACCAAGAGTTCACTTGGAGATCATGCAGGCATGATTTTGTTTTCATATTGCATTTAGTTTTTATTATATTTAGTAGTTGTTATATTTGGATCACTTTTAAATTTATTTATGTTAAGTTAATGTATTTTTGTGTGTGTTTAGTTTTGTATTATTATCTTTTTTTATTGGTAAATATCATTCCCATAGTGATTTTATTGATGCCAGACACTAGTTTCTAACCCATGTGTATTGGGAACTCCCTTCAGGCCATGTCTCTGATCGAGTCGAATATCAGGTTGGATGGCACCCTGGCTTGGTTATTGACAAAATTGTATTAATGGGGGGTCTTTATTATTTGGGGGTGTTTGGTAGAGTGGAGATTAGGTCTTTTGGGACTCAAAAGTTAGGTATGATAAAGACATCATGAACCCTTTCTCATTATGATCCCCAGGTTTCCAGGGGTAGTATGAGATTTATGTCTTTTGTTTTTTTGGATTGAGTAATGGTAATGGGTGTGAGCTAGTTTCACGTTGTAACCTCACATGGAATACTAACCCATTTGGATTCCAAGTGTTTGGTTCATGGTCTTCATAGTTTTTAATGCCTACTTGGGGCATGGACCACTTACCATGTCGCCAAGTTAATCGTGGACACTTATTCCTCATTCTGATAATTTGGTGGGAGTTGTGTTTTGTTTTGGTTTTGGTGGGTGTAGGTGATATTTTAAAATGAAAATGGTTTTTGAAATGGAAATTATCTCTTTCATTTAATTGGTTTTTAAATTGTAAATAAGGGTTTTTAAAATTAAAAGTGACTTCTATTGGAAATTTGTTAAATTATTGGATTTCATGTTTGGATGAAATGTGTGATCCTTCGTACTCCTTATGAGTGCTCACATATGGGTGGGTATGAATGGAAGTTTCATGTTGGAACTTATGTGTGGATGATGTAAGTAGATGTGGATAAACACATATGAGGTAGTTCAGAGGCTTCCATGGGTGGCTATTTGAAACCGAAGGTTTGGATAGGTTTTTGGAAAATGGTTTTGAATGGAAAGTAATTTTCAAAATTGGTTTAATTTTAAAGTATAGTTTTTCATTTGAGAAAATTGGCCTTTGGAAATAGAGTGTAGCCTTGGAAGAAGGATATTTTTGATATTTAAGTGGAAATGGTGATTTAGAAAAAATCATACTTTGGAATATGTTCTACATACTGGGTTTTTCAGCCAGGACAAAATTCACTCCTGATTTGAACTTTTTAATTAGTTCATATGATTATTTTTTGTTTTGTTGACCAGAGCTCAATTTCGAGAGTTCCATAAGATTTATATAATTATTTTGGGTTATTATAGATGCTGGATAGTGTCTCGAGTGTTTCTATTTGATTTTAGGACCTTCAGAGGCCAAGTGGAATGTTTTTTGGTAGTGGGATGAAGGTGCACTATTCAGGGTAAACCATGTGGCCCCTTCTGGTTAACCATGAGAAACATTTTTTAACTACCTCATGGTTTGTGTAAACCATACAAGAGATGCACATATACTTGTATGGGGATCTTCAGTAATTACATAGTCTTATTAATGGCTTGTTAATGGTTTGATAAAACTATGTGGAAGGTCGAATGGTTACTGTACAGTTTGTAAAACCGCACGAGTAGACCATGTGGCATAGTAATTAATAAATAAAATAAAAATTTTCCTTTTTTAATTTTTCTTATTTCTCTGTATTTTCCCCTCTTTCTCTTTATTGGTCAAACACAGTTTGGAGAGAGTTCCTCCATTTTTCTTCCATCAATGGAAATTGATCAATCTTCCATATAATTGGTTCGTTCTTCAATCTGTTAGATGCTATATAAGAGTAACGGTTAGCCTAACCTCATCCACCCTTCTCCCTCATTCATATTTCCCCTCACCTGCCGTTATTTCTTTCTGATCCAATTTTAGGGTTATTTATGGAAACTCAGGTCTATTCCAATCGGCTTTGAATTGGATTATGATATCAGATGTTCCTACATTTACAGGTCTATGTTCGATAGTTCATACCTTGATTTTTTCAGTCATTTTGGGGTGTGGTCTAAAGCACGCATTTTGGGTATTTTGAGAGGGACTCAAATATACCTAATGCTTCCCATAAAAATGATGTTATGGACCTAATAGATTCCATTGAGAATTCTTGACCCATTTTTTGATGAGTGAGGCCAAATGAGAGGTCGTCGCTCCATCGGGTATTTTGACGGGGGTGCCAAAAGTGTCTAAATTGAATTTTTGGTTTTAAATTTATTTTTTTAATTTAATCTAGATTACTTAATCAATTCAGATGCATTCAGGCCCTCTATAGTGATATTTTATATTTATTTAGTTGGCGTAATTCAATTGTATTTAATTGAATTTCGTGTTTAATGTATTTTTCTTAAGTTGTATATATATTAAATACCTAAATTACATGTACTGAGACTCATGGGGACATGAAGGACATGGTTTAGGATTTTATTAGGATGGGATGACTATCTAGATTGGATTTCGATGATGTTGGAGAGGCATCCTAGCCATCGGGTTGGGATTGTCACAACCATTTTAATTTCTTGAGTGGTATTGACCATAGGATTGGGCATCCTGGATGTTGGATGAGGTGGTGAGGCTGTCTAGTTGTGTATGGGTCCTGACACTATGATAAAATTACCATCATTTTATATGTGACATGGCCATAGGGGTATGAGGTATTGGTTGTGGTGGCTTAGGTTCCATATTCGGTGATTGCCTCTCACCCATGATGTCCAAATCACCGATTTGAGTCATGTTCAAAGAGGTTTACTTCATGATGAGTTGGTTTTGACCACTTTTCTGGGTAGATACCCCTGTAGAGAATATTCTTTATTTTTTGGGGTTCTTGATATAGAAATACATGTGTAAGGTGACGATACTTTGATTGATAATATTGAGGCTATCAGTTGGGGGTTGAGGCTCACTGTGATTGAGGTTGTGAGCCAGGGTATTACTTGAGGGCAGATATCACTATGCCTCTGAATGTCATGCCATGGGATGATGGTGGATTCTATTTAATGACATGTATCATCATACATCTAGTTTATTGCATTGGTTTGACTTGATCTTTCGAGCAGGGGTCCATTGGACCAGGATACTATTGTTTAGGCATGCCTTCGGGACATCGGTACTTTGAGAAACAAGGTGTCAGGTGGAATGCGGTTCCAAGTTATGTGATTGAAGTGGAACCTGAGGGTTCACCTAGAATCATTGACTACAGGGGTGCCTTTCACCATGGGCTAAAAACTCTCTTTATTTCTGATATTCGGGCACTACCTAAAGCAGGTGAGATCTCCACAGTGGTTGTTGATCACTAGTGGCTATTGTGTTTATTTCAGATGCATGTGTTTCTTGTTTAATTCACATTATACTTGTCCTTAAACACCCATGTGGGTACACACACTTGGATGGTATCCTACCAAGACACATTCTCACACCCTACAAGGTCCCTTAGTGATGCATGTATACTTTATGTCATTACAAACTAGTAAGGGTTTGACTTTAAGAATTTAATCGTAGTGCTATTTAGTAGGGGATGATGTCATGGACATTGAGATCATTCCTAGCAAGAGTTTTCTGTTTCGGTCTTTATTTTCATTTTTAGCCTTCTTAGTATATATGTATCTACTCTAGTATGCCATGGGTACTACCTTTGTATATTATACTGTATGACCTAATATGATATACATGATTAGCATGTTTATTCTTTTTAGTTGTTATAAGTATTGTTTTTGGAATGCTGGAATGTTAACTTACATTTTCTACTTCTATTTATTCTATGTTTCCACTATTTGTCTATTATTCTCTATGATTCTGCTTTGAGGGTCTGGTTTGAGATTTATGAGTCGTATTGTTGTTTCATGTTATACTATTATTACTTGGACCAGTATTATATATTTCTTCTGATGGTATATCCTCTCAACTATACATGTTTATAACCTCACTTCTAGTCTATTGCCTTTGGAATTTTAGGAGGTGCACCTAAGTCCAATGGTACCTAGCTAGATAGCACTGTTCAATTGGCTATTGCGGCCTGTGATTCTACAATTGGTATCAGAGTAGTTATTGACTGAGATTTAGAAGCAACTTTTGACTGGATACTAATGATATCGAGATTTCCTTTTATTCTATTTTGTATTTTATATTTAGGGCATGGTAGACTATAGACTAGGTTTTGTCGGAACTAGGTTGATAACTTGTGATTGGGTGCCTACAGCCCCATGTATAAGGTAAGGACCATGTTTTCGGGGTGGGTTATGATAATCTATTTTTCACAATTGCAATTTATATGATTTCCACCTTACTAGTTCACTTGGACTTTGATAGTTATCTATTTTGATATATATCCCTAGACCAATGAATAAAGGGATAACATGGAACCTTGTCTTGGACCATCAATTTATGAGGCATGGGATCCTTTTCCTAGCATAGATATGGGATATAATTTGTGTTTATGTGGATTTTATAGCCACAATTTAGGGTATTTCAATGTTAGAAATGCATGTATGATTTTTTATTTGATTATACCATGTGATATATATCAAATTCCATGATATATGTGAATTTATTTTTTTATATGAAATGTGACATTCCCTGAATTATATATATATATGTTTGAAATTACATGTTTCATGAGAATGGTCCTGGATCTTATAGGAGAAGGCATGTGTTATGGCTTGAGGTGATTTTGATCACCAGGATTGGGTGGCTTGGTCATTGGTTTAAGGAAATGAGGATTGTTAGGATGGGTAAGTCTTAGGAATTATGTGATACTTCGATCAATGGAGGGTGGGTAGGAGACCTTGAGGTTGGTATGCTGAAGGGAATGGTTGTGATAGGGGAGAGTAATGGTAGTCGGGATACTCTACCTTTTACTTATTTCCTTATCTACATTTATATATATGAGATATGGGTTGTATGAATATTTTATGGTATTCAATAGGTTCCTCCTATACTGCTTAAATAGTGAGCTAGGTGGTTGATGGATCAGTTTCAGAGGTGCATGTGAATTTTTAGACCTCTGAGGTTCATCTAGAGTAGGTACGGGCCCGGTAACAAGATCAGGGGTAAGATTAGATACATGAACATGTACAAGTTCTAGTGTAGGTAGGGATGTTTCCATGTTTCACTATATTTGGGTCATGGAATCGCGATAATCTCTGATTGAGCCTGATGTAGGTTATACATGGTATCGATTAGGGTTCTCAAGTAGTGGATCCATCCACGGTATACTTTATGTGGGAGTTCTAGTCACAACACCCATTCTTTTCCAAGGTGATCATGGTCCGTAGGTGGCTGAGAATGGGATAGAGAGCATGAAGATGATCTTCGAGTAACTCAAGATGCCTCTAAGGTGGAGGTTCAAGCAGGAAACAAACATGTTTAGAGGACTAGAAAAGATATGGTGGGAGGTGAAGGTTCAGGGAGGGAGATATGAGGGATTGTCCAAGAAGGATTTTGAGTCTAGGTTCATCGAGAACTTTTTCCTAAAGATGGTGAGGGATGAGAGATATATGGAGTTCTTGAGACTTTAGCTGGGTGACATTTCCATCATGGACTATGAATCTACCTTCACTTAATTGTCTTTCTTTTCACCTGATACGGTAATTACTAACACATCAAGGGTAGGACACTTCGAAGATGGTTTATGGAATGCGATTCTAATGTAGGAAAATATCTTTAGGATGGCCTCATTCTCATAGGTAGTTAATTACCCACTCATTTCTGAGGGAAACCCATTGAACATGTCCTACTTAAGATGGCTTGTGGATTCAGGTGATGTTTCAAGTAGTCAAAAATGAGGTTGGGATGAGTTCCAATATTGTGTTCAATCCAAATACTCATCTAGACAACCTTCCAGTAGTTATGCAGTGGTTTTTATTTAGTGTGGGAATCCGAGAAATTTTCATACATAGTGTGATCAAACTCCAAAGGAGTGTCTGGAATGTGGACAGGTTCAGTACCATGAGTGGTTTTGTGGGAATCATTCTCATACAGCTGGAAGTTAAGGAACATGGTAGACTCAGTGTTAGTGAGATGGTTCAGGATTGGCACCAGGTGCTGGTAGTTGGGGATGAACTGCATGTGGAGGACGTGGAAGATATTGTGGGACCCATCCTTGGGGTCATTGGCCAGTGGCTAGAGCATCACCATAGGTTGGTTAGGTGTGAGGCTATTGAGCTTCTAGATAGGTGCACACCATATAGCTGTCAGGGTTAGAGTAGGTTGGTGAACTGACAATAGTCAAAGGTACGACACGGGTGTGGCCATGAGTTGTTTCTATTTTCTATTGGAATGGACTATTTAGGCATGGACATTTTGAGTGCACAAGGTGAAAAGGATATATATGGATAGAATAAATGTTGGTCAGTAGGTCAGTACTGGCAAAGGTGTGTTATTATATATATATATATAAGAGGTGATTGGCATCAAGAGCATCATTAGATGTGAGTGTGATGTTCTTTTCATTAGGAGCATAGTTGTATGGGATTTTTTATGTGCTTACACATTGATGCATCTGATGGATGTGGGTTACATGAGATTCATTAGGCATTTGGTCATCAATGATATGGTATTAGATTGAGGTTTGAGGCACCAGGACTTTTTTTAAGCGTCCAAGGGATTTAGGACCTCATTGTGCCTTGGGTGCCATAGGCTTGAGGTGGGCACTGATGCAGTGTGTGATGTGTTTGGGTGTTAGAACCAAAAAAGGAGTACCGGATGAGGTGAGAGTTTGATGATGAATCACAGGAGGACTATAGGTCTAGAAATAGGTCAATGGTCCTTTGTGTGATTTGGTTTTTTGGGTTGGTTGATATCAGGATAGGTAATTCCTAAGGTGAGGAGCCCCCTTGAGGCAATTGACATATACCCTTGAGACTATGGTAATTCGGGGTATCTTTTTCCAGGATGGTTGTGTTTGTTACCATATCTAGGTTTCTTTATATCTTGGTGAAGAGATATTGTAAGGTGGGGAGATTGTGACATCCTTGGTTTTTGAGTCAGGTCGAAATTGAGTCCCAATTTGAAATTTTCAACTAGTGGTTATGATACTTTTTGTTTCATTGATCTAAACTCAATTTTGAGAGTTCCATAAACATTATATGGTGATTTTGTGATATTATATAGGCTTTGAGAGTGCCTTGGTTGTTTCAGTTTGGTTTTTGAGAGTCAGACCCAAAGTGGCGTGTTTTGGGTTGCAGGCTAAAGGCACATGGATTATGGTAAACCGTGTGGCCCCTTCAAAGTAATCATATAGCATGTTTGTGAACTATCATGTGGTTTGTGTAAACCATGTGATGGATTCTCTTGACCATGCATGGGTATCTAAAATAATTGAAGATGATTCTTCAAGGTTTACATATAGTTAGAGAAAATAGTGTTGAAGGTCGCACGGGTACTACAACTTGTGCAATACCTCAACACTATAGCATGCACAGTTACCACAAGGTTTTAAAAATCTATAGGTAAACCATGTGGAATATTAATTAAGAAAAAGTTACATTTTTCACTTTCTAATTTTTCTTATTTATCTTTATTTTATCCTCTTTCTCATTATTGTCTTCATGCAATTGGGGGACAGCTCATCCTTTTTCTTCATTTAGTGGAAATTAATCCATCTCTCTCATATTTGATCTATTATTCGATCTGTCAGAAGCTATGGAAGTGTAGCGGTATGTTTAAAACCATCCACTCTTCTACATCATTCCTCTTTCACATCATGTGCCACTATTTCTTGCTGATCCAATTTTAGGGTTTTTTATGGAAACTCAAATATATATCGATCGAATCTAAATTCTAGCTCGATATCGGATGTGCCTTCATCTATAGGCCTAAAGTAAGTACTGCATACCTTGGTTTATTTTTTTCTTTAATTTTAGGGGAGATACTTAAAAGAATGCATTGGGGGTATTTTGATTGGGACCCTAATATAACTTATGCTTTATACCAAAATGACCTTGTAACACTAAGGGATTCCATTAGGCATGCCCGACCCTCTTTCGGATGAGCGAGGTCGGGTTAGAGGTCATCTCTCCTTGGGGTATTTTGAACGGGGGTTCACAAATTATCTAAATTGAAATGTTTTGTTTTAAATTTATTTTTTAATTTAATTTAGATTGGTTAATCTATTCTGATGCATTCAAGAACTTTATAATGATATGTCATTATTTTTTAGTTGTTGATATTCAGTTGTATTTAATTTAATTTCTTTTTTAATGTATGTTTCATGAGTTTTATATATATTAAATTCCTGAATTGAATGTACTAAGACCCCTGGGGTCATGAAGGGAATGGCCTGGGATTTTATTAGGGTGGCGTGACCATATGGATTTGGAATCAAGGACATCAGCTGAAGGGGAATTTCCATTAGGTTGGGCTTGGCCCAAACATTTTTATTTCTTAAGTGTTATCAACTACAAGATTGGGCATCATAGACATCGAATGAGGTAGTGAGGCTATCAGGTTGGTCCTGGATCGTGATACTAGGATGGAAAGTCAATTGGTTTTGGAGAGACATGGTCATAGGGGCACAAGGTGCTTGTTTATGCATCTTAGGATCTACATTTGGTTAATTCCTTTAACCTATGATGGCCAAAGCACTTATTTATGTCATTTTCACAAAGTTTGACTCTGTGATGAGGTTATTTTTACCACTCGTGTAGGTATAGAGCCACTTAGAGTGTCTTTGGTATTTCTTTTTTTGTTTTTAGCCATAGAAAGCCATATGGGGGTGAGGAGCCTTCGGTTGATAATGGTGAGGATATCAGTTAGGGGAAGTGGATAATCGTGATTGAGGCTATGGTTCATGGTATTACTTGAGGGAAGATATCAGTGCACCTATGGATGTCATTCCATGGGATGAAAGTGGATTCTATTTTAGAAAATTTATCTTTTTTTCTCTAGTTACCTGCCTTGGGTTTATGTGACCTTTCAATTAGGGTATTGTGGGACCATGATACTATTTTTTTGTCATGCCTTCAGGACATTGGTACATTTATACACACATTTTTTTGAGGAATGTGGTGCTAGGTTGCATGGTTGAGGTGGAACCTCAGGGTTCACCTGGAATTTGTGACTAAAGGGGTACCTTTGTCAATGGGACAATGACTCTCTTTACTTATAAGATTACATCACTATCCGAAGTAGGTCACATATCTATAGTGGATGTTGAGAACTAGTAGAGATTGTGTTTATTTCAGATTCATGTGATGATTATTTAATTCACATTATACTTCTGATTAAACACACATGCTTGTATGCGAACTTGGGTGGAATCCTACTATGACATATTCTCATACCCTACACAATACCTTTAGGATGTATGTAAACTTTATACCATTATGTATTGGTAATGGTTAGTATTTGTGAGATTTATCATGGTTCTATTTATTAAGGGATGGTCGCATGAACCTTGAGGTCCTTCCTGGATTTAGTTTTTTATTTTAGTTTTTTATTTCAGTTTCAGTATGATTAATATATATGTAGCTACTATGGTATGCCAGGAGAAGTACCTTTGGATATTGTAATGTATGACCTAATATGAGATGAATGATCAGTATGTTTGTTTTGGTTAGTTACTACAAGTGGAGTTTTGGTAATGCTAGCACGCTTACTTACTATCTCCTACTTTTTTTATTCTACGTTCCCTCTATTTTTCTCTTATTGTCTCTGCTTCCTCTTTGCAGGCCTGGTTTGAGTTTACTGAGTCATATTTCCACTATATGTAATTCTATTGTTACTAAGACCACTATTATATCTTTCCCATGAGGGTATAGTGTCTCCACTATACCTGTTTACCCCCTCCTACTAGTCGGAAGCCTTTGGCATTTAGGGAGGTGCGCCTAAGGCCAGTGGAACCTAGCCTAAAAGTACTATTCGAGTGGCTGTTTGGGTTGGGATGCTACACTTTGCTTATAGTTTTTGATTTACGAGCCTATTACATTGGTTTGAGATGTTATTTTTGGATGAGTTTTTTGGGTTGATGTTGATTTTTGGCTTTGTGTTTTGATGTTGTTTTGGATATGCCTCCCAAAAAGGTCCGCAAGTTTTCTAGTGAATTTTTTCTTGTTTCTAGTTCTTCTTGAGTGTTTCTCATCTATCATGGTGATAGAGGTCCATTAGAGGAAGTGGAATGGATTGAGGAATTTTAGTGTGTCTTTATATCGTTGGAAAATCCATAAGTTATTAGTTTTAGTTCTGTCTTGGGTTCTTTTGTGTTAGGTAAAAAAAGGGGCCTAGGTTCCCGGAGAGGGGGGTGAATCGGGGTACATATATTCTTTTCAATACAATTACTGCCCCACTGGATCTTGAACACTTTATTGAAGGGTCGCTTTTTTCACTTATGTGTTAATGATGACGTTATTATTTTCTTCTTTATCTGATGATGATGTTTTTAATGTAATTCAGGAAACCAAGAACAAGGAGGCATCAATTTTTACTTAGTTCACCCTCACTAGGATACATACAAGGATCATACAACAATGATGTTCCAGTTATACCAAATTCACTAAGTCTCACTTCCAATAATGATAGTTTGGGATAGATATTGTTTATACCCGGGCTCATTACCTTTACAAAGTTTAGGGTCTGTTCACTGTATTCCCAATGGTCACTCCCAATGTCTTTTTCTCTGGCTCACTAATGGTGAAAATAATCATCATCCTCCTCTTCCTTCACTCACTACTTTCGTAAGGGATCCAAACATAGTTAATAGACTTGTATCTCCCTTAATTTTCATGAATTCTATATACTCAACTATAGATATATGCACTTTTTATGTTTCACTTTCATCCACTAATGAATACATCTTTACCGTAGAAATACTAGGATTCTTCTAACTTTCGAACAACCATAGGGTGACTTTCATACTACTTTAAGCACAATACACAAGTGTTACCTTTTTAATGGAAAAAATAACATGAACAACACTCCAAACATGCATGACACAACCTTCTTATACTCACAACGTGTGCGGCACACACCCTTCTATGCCCAATTCACTATTGGCATGCAACTACCATCTAGCGTGAAACTTCTAAATAACTCACTACTTGTGTGACCTCACCACTTGTAGGACCAGAGATCCACTTTTCTCTAAGTTTTAAACCTATACAAAATTATGGGGGTATCCTTCTATTTATATACATTTTGAATACCTTGAGTACATGGAAATAAACTTTCCCCTAGGAACGGTAGTCCATTCACCCAAGCCTCTATCGCGCAACCCACCTTGCGCGCCACTCCATAACACGCACGCCCTTCCTTAATTTTCTATATTTTGTTTTTTTAATTTTAAAATATGAATGTCATGAAACATTCCAAGCCTCTTTGAAACTAGTTCACAACTCCCTTTACTAAAATAAATTCTTCATTATCCAATTTTTGGAACCAAAAAATTGGCGAACACTGGAAAATTGTGCCACTTTATATACATTCTTATTGTAACACCTACAGATCATCCATTCCTTTGTCATGGTTCTTTTTCAACATTTATTTTCAATAATATATCTGTAACTCTACAATAGTCCATAGAAACCCTCTTTTTCAACAATCAAAATTATCTAAAAAATTAATCAATGTTACCTTTAGGGATTTTTCCCCAATAGTTTGACAGTTCATCTTTGGACAAGTGGAAGTTTGTAATTCCCCGACCCCAGTTACCTAGAGTCAGTTCATTATTACAAAATATTGAAATGATACAAGGAATCATGTCCCGAAAGACCGATCAGTTTAGTATCCTTGGAAGTACTGGATACATACATAAGTCTTACATTACATTATGAAATAAAAAAACAGCATTGTGTCTCCATAGAACACACTCATATCCCTTAGCCTATCCCTGTAGGTCATTCATAATATACTTCTACACATCCTGGGAAAAATAAAACATTAAAAAGGGGTGATCTCATATGCTTAGTAAGGATAACAATATAGAAGAAACTTTCATAAATAATCCTAAATATTTAAAGTAATGTGTAAGACTAAAACACAAGCCTTATAAACATAAACATCAACATAATATGGAAAATATAAATCAAATAATGTCATTTACTTATTCACATGGATATATTAATTGTTGAATAATCACATGAAACATCAATAGAAAATTTCATAATGATGGAATGCATAATGTAAGATATCATAACCACATAGCCAAGGCCTTGTGCCCAAACTACAAATAATATTTAGTCACGTCCTTATACCAAGACAATAGTTTGTCTCATGAGACCTACCGATGCATTGAGGAGCTACAGCGGGCTCCAACCATCACTTAATAAGTCCAATGCATTCCTCATATAAAAAGGTTGAAACATAACATAAACATTCGTATTAAAACTAGCATAAGAAATGTATATACTTTAAACATAAACCATGAATGGTATAAAAATATCACATCCATAGTCAAACATATCACAAAACCTTCAATACAATGTGGAATATTGTATCATAATAAATCAACTTCAAACAAGCATAAAATCCAACAAATGATGTTGACATAGATGAAATCAAAACTATTTGAGAGAAACATATCTTTCTATTTTTAAATAATTTAAAAGTCATGTCATTTTAAAAGAAAAAAAATTATTTATAAAATATTCCTATAATCTTGTAAGGGAAGATTCAAAGGTGTTATAATGGTGGAAAATATTTTCACCCACTGTATAAGTTAAAAAACATTCTTTCCTTAATTTTTTCAAAAAGATCATAAATGAACTTGTTTAGAAAATGACAGAAATATTCTTTTATAAAAATCATATAAAAATTCAAAAAATGGTATAAATGACTTTAAACTATAGTCAGTTAAATAGTAAAAATGTTTTGAAATTAATTTTTAAGAAACACGGATGTGGTTGATAAAGAGGTCCAAGTAGATACTCACGTATAAACAATCTCAGATAATGAATTAATTGTAGAATTAACCCTTACCTTGTACTTTTCCTTGATAGATGGTATGTTAAACTTCTGTATAACAGTTAAATAATTGTTATTAAATTATACAAGAACCGCATACATAAATATTATATCATATATGCTCTTCTAATATTTCTTTGTTAATAATATTTTAGTAGTATCATTGTTTTGGGGGTTAACTGATTCGTTTTCTTTTATATGCTTGGTTATGTAAGTCATGTTTGTTTTGTATAGGATGTATTTCACCCATATCCCGAATGATATTAAGGTTTTAAATATTATTTATAATCATAAAATGAAAATTATTCTTCAATGGTTATAATGGGGAATGAATTTCATCGCGTTCGTGGAGACAATAATCTATACGTACGCACGAGCGACAATATCATTCTATTGATGGTGAAATCATATTTAATTTGATGATATATCATATATACAAAATCATTAACATGTTACATTTTTTATTTATATCAGTAATACTCATTATTATACTCATCCAAATAATGAAGTGTTTGAATAACAAACAACACCACGACGTGGAGACGGTAACCCGTACGTGTAACAGCCCAAGATTTTATAAAAAATATTCTTTTTAATTTTATTAATGTCTTGTGTTGTACGCTACACCAAAAGGAGCTTGCACAACACACATCCTTGACTTGCCTTGCATTACACGCAATCGCGACCTTCCTCGATAGCGTGTGTTGTACGCAACACCAAGTTTCGCTAAACAACGATATGCTATTAAGATATTATTAAAACTAGCTGTTGTGAATAGTAATAACCACTTTTTGAAATTTTGTAAATTTTATTTTTCAAAATGGACTTCATTTATGGATTCGGAGTATCGAATTTATCCTAAGGTGAAATTTTTGTACTTTTCGGATAACTTTCATATTCTGATGAATAGTGAAAATTACTAAATTATAATTAAAAACAACTTTTTTAATCGAAATAATTAATAGTGATAAATCATTAATTTGAGTGGTTTTAAAGTATATTTAGAATATATTTTTACAATTTAATACAATGTTGGTCATTGGATGCAATTGCACATTTAAACCAGACATAAACAAGTGTCAATCTTTTGATAGATATTGTTTCTTAAAAACACGCTATTTGTTTTAACAGCGGGATTTAATTATAAAATTAATTAATGCAACTTCTATGTTATGAATTTAGTAAAATAGACTTCATTTTTGAATTCGGAATATGAAATATAGCTTAGGATGAAATTTTGGCATTTTTCTGAAAACCTTCATTTTTTGATGAATAGTGAAACTACTAAGTGGTAGTTAAAAAAACTGAATTTTTCATAAAACTTAATTTTACCGCTTTTGTGAATGGAATTTCGAAAATCCGAGAGACACGGTTAATATCAAGGACTAAAATGTGGTTCAATGAGATGAAAATAATTTTTGGTGAATATTAACTTTTTACTTTTTTTTACCGCGGTTAATAGTAAATAGGGTAACTAAGGGTAAATATGATATTAATATTACCCTAACACATGTCCTAATTCTATTGGACAAGTGTAATTCGACCAAAAACAAACTTAGGAATAAAATATGACCATTTAGGCCCACTTGGATTAGATTAGGACATTTATTATTAATTTATTTAAAGAAGGGTTAAAATAGTTAAAATCAAAGTTTAATAAGTAAATCATTTATAATATGGGGTTATACATAAGATAATTTCGATTGTAAATATTCATTAGAAAGCTAACAAGATTTCCTACATGATGGTATTTTATTTGTAATTTTTAGACATCAAATAATTTAATTTATTTATGACACAAAGATGATGCAGTAATTATCTTATTAATGAAATATTGACATAATTGATAATATAAATACCAAAATAAATGTAATTTAAGACTTTTTATGAATTCCACTAATTTTCTAGGTTACTATGATATATTAATGTTGATTTAATCAACTTGGTTTGAACATATAATTCTGTTATGACTTTCACAAAAATCATATATCAAATATTGTCAAAATTGACACAAAATAGTTTTTAAATCAAATATTATATTATTAATTGTTATTTTATTCCTAAAAATCTAAGGTTCGGACAAATGACTTAGATAAGGATATATATATTACTAATAAACAATTTGGGGTTCGTTTGGCATGTTATAGTAAGTTTATTAACCATATAGTGAAAGAAAACAAAAAGACATGGTAAAAGTTAAATTATTTAACTTAGAGTTAAATCTAATTGATAAGGTTAAAATAATACCCTAAACTTGTCTAAATCTTATTGGTTGATAGTATTTCGACCCATCCCCACTTTAGCTTCGAAATAAGACCCTTTGGAACCATTATAAACCGATTTTGACTTTAATATAAAATAATATTTTGAGATATTCCTAAGGTACCCCTCTCCTCCCCTATAAAAGGACACCTCCTCCCCCTCCTCCTCACACCAATTTGAGCACTCAAGCTCGGCCAACCCCTGCCAATTTCTCCTCTCCACTTCCCTAGCAACATCCTAGAGGTTCTGGTCTTCCTCAAAGACCAATTTTAGTGCCCTAAGAGGAGGTTTCAAAGAGGCACTTCAAAGAAGAGGTAATTACCGTTACCAATTCTTTCATCTTTATTTCTTCTTCCACTTCTTCTTCTTAGGTTGTTTCATTATGAAGTAATAACATCAGTATCAATCATATACGGATATGTTATTATAAGTATGAAACAACCCTATTTCACCATCTATCCATCCTACGGAAAAAGAAATCACCGCGCGTGCGTACGTACGGAATACCGTCTCCACGTCGTGGTGTAATCTATTTTCCACCACCACCTTACATGGATGGGTATAATGGTGTAAAGAATAACTATACATAGTTATTACAACATCATATTGATTCTGA
The DNA here is from genome assembly GCA_963277665.1 of Viscum album. Lineage (NCBI taxonomy): Eukaryota > Viridiplantae > Streptophyta > Magnoliopsida > Santalales > Viscaceae > Viscum > Viscum album. The sequence goes on along the minus strand of OY728130.1, from coordinate 758,656,962 downwards.
TATATTTTATAATCCAGTCCAATTCAATTCAATATTTATAGAAATGATATCATCGCTCGTGCGTACGTACGGAATACCGTCTCCACGATGCGATGAGATTCATTCTCCATGTTAACCATTTAAGAATGATTATAATGTATATATAAGAAATAATAATGAAATATATGACATTATAAAGCTACTGGATTTATGTATATATATACATATGTATTTCATCTACTTACTTCCATTTCAAGACAATAAGGAAAGGAAAACAGCGTTCATGCGTACGTACGGACTACCGTCTCCATGAACGGTGTTTTTCATTTTTCTACCTATTATATATATATATATACTGAATATATATGATATGTAAATCATATTTTATATTCTGGAAGTAAGTAAATCATGATATAAGTAATAATTATGTCAAGAACAACAAGTCAAAACACCTACGATAAATGAAACGATTTTACCCAAAACGCTTCTTTAACATGGAATTTACAAAAGAACGGGTAATATAATGTCATAAGTGAACCATATATGATATCATAACAATGAATATGATTCTGTAATAAGTCAATGACATGATTTAAATCATTATACAGGAGGTTCGGACACTTACAAAGCAAGTCGGACCTAAGGTAAGGGAAATATCACAATCTCATTTTTATCCGAGATTGTTTATTCGTAAGTATTTACTGGGGTGTATTTTATCATCCACATCCATGTTTCATCAATATGTAATATTATTTCAATCCACCTACAATTGTTTAAATCCATTTTTACCCTTCGGTGAGTTTTTAGTAAAGAATATGAAAGGAATCTTTTGTCGCTTTTTCGTACGAGGTGATTTTTTGACTTTTCCGACAAAAGTATGAAGAATGTTTTTTTAACGTATACGGCATGAGTGGATTTTTAAAACATTATTTCCAAGAATCTTACTTTACAAGTTTTCAAGTTTATTTTTAATCAACTTCTTTTAGTTTAAAGTTTTATGACATGTTAAGAAAGGAAAAATGTTTTTAAAGAAGAAAGGATATTTTCCTCAAGAATTCATTTCAAGTGTTTTTTTAAAACTATTTTTCCATCTAAGATGACGTTATTTGATATGTATGTTTCAAGTAAAATGTCTCTATGATTTAAATGGTTTCAGTTTTCTTATGATGAAATGATATCAATTGTTTATGGATTATGATGGCATGATGTTTAAGAATCCCATTTTATTACATGGGTTATGAAATGATGTATGATTTATGATTTTGTGGCACACATAAGAATGGTATCATTATGAGATGGGTGGGACCTATATCTCCCTCCAATGCATTGGGTAATGATTTTATATCTCATGAGATAGACATGGCTGGAATGGTAGGTTATACCGGTTCAGTGAAACAGGACAGAAACGAGGGTTACTCGATTCAGAAAGGGACTTTGTCCACTAAGATAGTCTTGGCAATAAGTCTTGACTAACAAGAAATGATTCTCTATGATTATGTGTGAATGCCACAAAGTTTCATGTTTTATGTTATGATTATTGTGATTACATTTCACTGCCATGATTTACCCCATGTTATGAAATTATGATCTCTTTTGCAGGTTAAGATTTCCAAAATTTATGTGCTTATGTATATGATGTGATTTATATATCTTTTGTTTACCCTTACTGAGCATTTGAGCTCACCCTTTTTTGTTTTCTTTTCCCCAGGATATAAAGAAAGGTTTTAGGTAAAAAAAAAGAAGATCTTTATGGGAGATATTGAAGATCTTTCACCACGATTAGAAGACTACGTTCCGAGTTTCCAAAGACACTAAACTATTACGATCCTTGTGTGTGTGTTTTTGTTACGTACTAAGTATTCCGCAAATGTAATGTAATGTCCATGTACGATAAGCTTCGGGTCTCTACAGTTGGTATCAGAGGAAAGGTTTAGTCAACCTTTGGAAACTAGGATGCGAGAACTTTAGTGAGATCCCTAGAGATATTTCTAAGGTATGTCTAGGGATGTCTCTAAGGTTAAGTATACGTATAGGTTATGGTCCTAGAATTGCGCTAACGATCTTCGAATTTAACCTAAGATGTTAGATATTGAGGGTACTACCCCTTTATTATGTTGTTTTCCCTAGCATGATTTTTTCCTCTCATACTATTCTTTTGGGGTTTTAGACGATGGCTGGAACCCGAAGGAACCGTGTTAATGCGGAATGTGATGGGCAATGCAATGATTGTCCCCCTGAGCAAACAAACGATATGGGAGCCGGAATGCAAAATCTTATAGCCATGCTCACACAAATTTCTCAAGCTATGAATCATGCAGGACTTCCAAACGAGCAAAGGAAGGAGCAACATTCTGTTGAATCCTTCATGAGGCAGCGTCCACCTTCTTTCAGTGGGTCTACTGATCCATTAGTTGCTGAACAATGGATTAGTACTACTGAAAAGATATTTTCAGTTCTTCAATGTTCTGAACATGATAAAGTCATCCTAGCAGTGTATCGTTTGGAAGGAGATGTTGATCAATGGTGGAATCTTATTAAGAATACAAGGCAAAGGGATGAAATTGAGTCTATGGAATGGGACGAGTTCAAGAACTTATTTTTCAATAAGTACTTCCCTCGTATTCTTCGAACAAAGATGGAGAAAGAGTTTCTTGAACTGAAGCAAAGGGACGATGAATCTGTTGGTACCTATGAAGCAAATTTTACAAGACTTGCAAGGTATGCTTCTGGAATTATCATCCAACCTGAAAGTAAAGTTGATCGATTTTTCAGTGGCTTAAAACCAAGTCTTCGAAGGGCATTAGCTATAAGATACTTCAGTAGCTATGAAGAAATTGTGCGTTGTGCTATCAAGGTAGAAATGGAATTTGGTGTTACATATCCATCTCATGGTTTTGACAAGAAACGAAAGATGGAGTTCAAGGAGAAATCTCAGAATAATGGTGAAAAGAAGATGAATGTTTCCTTATGCACAAAGTGTGGAAAGAAGCATGGTGGAGATTGTCTAAAAGGGACTAGAAAATGTTTTAAGTGTGGAAAAGAAGGTCATCGAGCAGCTGAGTGTCGAAGTAATGGAAAAAGGGTTTCTAATGATAAAGCAAACACTGCAGAGAACGCACCGCCAACACTTCAATGCTTCAAGTGCAAGGAAATGGGGCATTATGCTAATAATTGCCCTAATCCAAGGGTTAGTGATGATCAACATGAGCAACCACTGAAGGCAAAGGACAAAGGGAAATCACATGCGATCACTATTGGAAATGTTGAATATGACAACGATGTGGTGGAATGATTAAGTGTTTATGTAATGGGATTCCAAAATAATGTTGTATCATTGAGTATTGCAATATTTATTGATGTGGTATTCAAAGTGATTGAGATATTTTTTGGAAATAAGATGATATGCGCATAATGAAGACGAGAAAATGAAATGTTTAATAGTATTCATGAGCTCATGATTGATATAAGTACTAAGTGATATCATGGTTTGAGTATATAGAATTTTGAGGATTTTGGTATGTGGAAAGTGTTAACTTTTAACTGCACTCATGTTTTCACTAAGGTATTAAAGAGAATACACGATTAAGGACTTTGAATGTTTGGAATGTGACCAACAAGACATATCTTATGATATGTGGGGATCAACGACAATATTAAATCTCTGGTAATCGATGTCACTATATTATGAGAGTGGACTGCAGTATTATGTATAAGCCTAAAGATTAGACTGGATTATGTTGGACATAAGTTAGTATTGTTTAAGGATAGAAGATTTTCGATATTATTGATGGGATGTTATAGTAACGTAGTTTTAGAAAAAGGACAACCTGCAGGATGGGCGACAGCCCATCGCTTCGGACAAGGCTGTAGGAATCGAACCCACAACCGAAGTGCGACTGGCCTTTATCGCCTACCACTAGCCTACAGGAAGTCCCCGTTTAGTAGAAACTAGTTTTATTATATTAAGGAGTATGATATATGAAGTATAATCCCATTTTAGGAACCATATGTGATTAATCTCACTATAGATCGACTTATGTATATAATTTTTGCTAACCTTTTGTTTGAGACAGATGGAATGACCCGTCATTCTATCACATGATCTGCTAACACTTCACGAATAACAAATTCAACTTCATTTATTTAAGAGATGAAGTGGAAATTGTTAAAGGCACGAACAACAGTGAGATTGTACCAAAATAAAGTAAGTATTTATTCTAATTCAAATTCTTTAACTTTAGGGAAATGATCTTGAAAACCAAAAATGTTGTCCTAGTTCTCTTATACCTGATGAATCAGATGGTACCTTAGATCGTCACAAATTTATGGATTTGTGATTACTGGCTTTTCCATAGCCATGTTCTCTACCACTCTCCATCAGAACATGATGGTTAGATTTCTCTTCCATATCCATATTTCCACCTATGTGGAAACCCAGTGATTAGTTTATTTGGGTAACCGTTACGTTTCATACTTTTGTTTTTAAAGACTGGTTTTGATATTCCTTTTTACGATGTGGGTTTCTATTAAAGAAACTTTCAAATAGTAAACCATTTATAACCCCGATGAATTTCGAGGGTGAAATTCATTTTAAGGGGGGTAGAATGTAACAGCCCAAGATTTTATAAAAAATATTCTTTTTAATTTTATTAATGTCTTGTGTTGTACGCTACACCAAAAGGAGCTTGTACAACACACATCCTTGACTTGCCTTGCATTACACGCAATCGCGACCTTCCTCGATAGCGTGTGTTGTACGCAACACCAAGTTTCGCTAAACAACGATATGCTATTAAGATATTATTAAAACTAGCTGTTGTGAATAGTAATAACCACTTTTTGAAATTTTGTAAATTTTATTTTTCAAAATGGACTTCATTTATGGATTCGGAGTATCGAATTTAGCCTCAGGTGAAATTTTTGTACTTTTCGGATAACTTTCATATTCTGATGAATAGTGAAAATTACTAAATTATAATTAAAAACAACTTTTTTAATCGAAATAATTAATAGTGATAAATCATTAATTTGAGTGGTTTTAAAGTATATTTAGAATATATTTTTACAATTTAATACAATGTTGTTCATTGGATGTAATTGCACATTTAAACCAGACATTAACAAGTGTCAATCTTTTGATAGATATTGTTTCTTAAAAACACGCTATTTGTTTTAACAGCGGGATTTAATTATAAAATTAATTAATGCAACTTCTATGTTATGAATTTGGTAAAATAGACTTCATTTTTGAATTCGGAATATGAAATATAGCTTAGGATGAAATTTTGGCATTTTTCTGAAAACCATCATTTTTTGATGAATAGTGAAACTACTAAGTGGTAGTTAAAAAAACTGAATTTTTCATAAAACTTAATTTTACCGCTTTTGTGAATGGAATTTCGAAAATCCGAGAGACACGGTTAATATCAAGGACTAAAATGTGGTTCAATGAGATGAAAATAATTTTTGGTGAATAGTAACTTTTTACTTTTTTTTACCGCGGTTAATAGTAAATAGGGTAACTAAGGGTAAATATGATATTAATATTACCCTAACACATGTCCTAATTCTATTGGACAAGTGTAATTCGACCAAAAACAAACTTAGGAATAAAATATGACCATTTAGGCCCACTTGGATTAGATTAGGACATTTATTATTAATTTATTTAAAGAAGGGTTAAAATAGTTAAAATCAAAGTTTAATAAGTAAATCATTTATAATATGGGGTTATACATAAGATAATTTCGATTGTAAATATTCATTAGAAATATAAAAAGATTTCCTACATGATGGTATTTTATTTGTAATTTTTAGACATCAAATAATTTAATTTATTTATGACACAAAGATGATGCAGTAATTATCTTATTAATGAAATATTGACATAATTGATAATATAAATACCAAAATAAATGTAATTTAAGACTTTTTATGAATTACACTAATTTTATAAGTTACTATGATATATTAATGTTGATTTAATCAACTTGGTTCGAACATATAATTCTGTTATGACTTTCACAAAAATCATATATCAAATAGTGTCAAAATTGACACAAAATAGTTTTTAAATCAAATATTATATTAGTAATTGTTATTTTATTCCTAAAAATCTAAGTTTCGGCCAAATTACTTATATAAGGATATATATATTAATAATAAACAATTTGTGGTTCGTTTGGCATGTTATAGTAAGTTTATTAACCATATATTGAAAGAAAACAAAAAGACATGGTAAAAGTTAAATTATTTAACTTAGAGTTAAATCTAATTGATAAGGTTAAAATAATACCCTAAACTTGTCTAAATCTTATTGGTTGATAGGATTTCGACCCATCCCCACTTTAGCTTCGAAATAAGACCCTTTGTAACCATTATAAACCGATTTTGACTTTAATATAAAATAATATTTTGAGATATTCCTAAGGTGCCCCTCTCCTCCCTTATAAAAGGACACCTCCTCCCCCTCCTCCTCACACCAATTTGAGCACTCAAGCTCGGCCAACCCCTGACAATTTCTCCTATCCACTTCCCTAGCAACATCCTAGAGGTTCTGGTCTTCCTCAAAGACCAATTTTAGTGCCCTAAGAGGAGGTCTCAAAGAGGCACTTCAAAGAAGAGGTAATTACCGTTACCAATTCTTTCATCTTTATTTCTTCTTCCACTTTTTATTCTTAGGTTGTTTCATTATGAAGTAATAACATCAGTATCACTCATATACTGATATGTTATTATAAGTATGAAACAACCCTATTTCACCATCTATCCATCCTACGGAAAAAGAAATCACCGCGCGTGCGTACGTACGGAATACCGTCTCCACGCTGTGGTGTAATCTATTTTCCACCACCACCTTACATGGATGGGTATAATGGTGTAAAGAATAACTATACATAGTTATTAAAACATCATATTGATTCTGATATATTGTATAATCCACTCCAATTCAATTCAATATTTATAGAAATGATATCATCGCTCGTGCGTACGTACGGAATACCGTCTCCACGACGCGATGAGATTCATTCTCCATGATAACCATTTAAGAATGATTATAATGTATATATAAGAAATAATAATGAAATATATGACATTATAAAGCTACAGGGTTTATGTATATATATACATATGTATGTCATCTACTTACTTCCATTTCAAGACAATAAGGAAAGGAAAACAGCGTTCATGCGTACGTACGGACTACCGTCTCCATGAACGGTGTTTTTCATTTTTCTACCTATTATATATATATATATATACTGAATATATATGATATATAAATCATATTTTATATTCTGGAAGTAAGTAAATCATGATATAAGTAATAATGATGTCAAGAACAACAAGTCAAAACACCTACGATAAATGAAACGATTTTACCCAAAACGCTTCTTTAACATGGAATTTACAAAAGAACGGGTAATATAATGTCATAAGTGAACCATATATGATATCATAACAATGAATATGATTCTTTAATAAGTCAATAACATGATTTAAATCAGTATACAGGAGGTTCGGACACTTACAAAGCAAGTCGGACCTATGGTAAGGGAAATATCACAATCTCATTTTTATCCGAGATTGTTTATTCGTAAGTATTTACTGGGGTGTATTTTATCATCCACATCCATGTTTCATCAATATGTAATATTATTTCAATCCACCTACAATTGTTTAAATCCATTTTTACCCTTCGGTGAGTTTTTAGTAAAGAATATGAAAGGAATCTTTTGTCGCTTTTTCGTACGAGGTGATTTTTTGACTTTTCCGACAAAAGTACGAAGAATGTTTTTTTTAACGTATACGGCATGAGTGGATTTTTAAAACATTATTTCCAAGAATCATACTTTACAAGTTTTCAAGTTTATTTTTAATCAACTTCTTTTAGTTTAAAGTTTTATGACATGTTAAGAAAGGAAAAATGTTTTTAAAGAAGAAAGGATATTTTCCTCAAGAATTCATTTCAAGTGTTTTTTTAAAACTATTTTTCCATCTAAGATGACGTTATTTGATATGTATGTTTCAAGTAAAATGTCTCTATGATTTAAATGGTTTCAGTTTTCTTATGATGAAATGATATCAATTGTTTATGGATTATGATGGCATGATGTTTAAGAATCCCAATTTATTACATGGGTTATGAAATGATGTATGATTTATGATTTTGTGGCACACATAAGAATGGTATCATTATGAGATGGGTGGGACCTATATCTCCCTCCAATTCATTGGGTAATGATTTTATATCTCATGAGATAGACATGGCTGGAATGGTAGGTTATACCGGTTCAGTGAAATAGGACTGAAACGAGGGTTACTCGATTCAGAAAGGGACTTTGTCCACTAAGATAGTCTTGGCAATAAGTCTTGACTAACAAGAAATGATTCTCTATGATTATGTATGAATGCCACAAAGTTTCATGTTTTATGTTATGATTATTGTGATTACATTTCACAGCCATGATTTACCCCATGTTATGAAATTATGATCTCTTTTTCAGGATAAGATTTCCAAAAGTTATGTGCTTATGTTTATGATGTGATTTATATATCTTTTGTTTACCCTTACTGAGCATTTGAGCTCACCCTTTTATGTTTTCCTTTCCCCAGGATATAAAGAAATGTTTTAGGTAAAAAAAAAGGAAGATCTTTATGGGAGATATTGAAGATCTTTCACCACGATTAGAAGACTACGTTCCGAGTTTCCAAAGACACTAAACTATTACGATCCTTGTGTGTGTGTTTTTGTTATGTACTAAGTATTCCGCAAATGTAATGTAATGTCCATGTACGATAATCTTCGGGTCTCTACAGTACGTGCGCACGTATGGTCACCTGTCATTCATAGGATGGATATAATAATGAAAATGGTTGTAAAATATTAATAATAACATCATAGTTTTTATAAGTAACTAAAGTTATTATTTTGGTATGGAAACAGCAAAGAATGAGGATGTGGAAGAAGAAAAGAACTTTAAACGAGGTGGTGAAATTATTACCTCTTCTTCGGGTATTTCCATTTGAGTTGATCAAAAGAGGTCCTTAGGTTGGCATTATGATCAAAGTATGGACTCTAGGTCAAATTGAGTGTAGTTGTTAGGATATTTGAGTAGATTTTGGACGAGAAAAATGGATTTGGAGGTGTGATTTTGAGAGAAGGAGAAGTACCCTTTTATAGGAGAGGTAAGGGTCACTTTAGGAAAAGCTTAATATATTATTTTATTATACAATCATATTCAGTTTATAATAGCTCGAAAAGAATTTATTTTGAGGGTAAGGTGGGGATTGTTCAAAATCCTCTCATAAAATATGTTTTAGAAAGGTTTACGTCACCATATTAACCTTATCTTTTATATTTAACTCTTAGTTAAATAGTTTAACCTTTACCATTTATTCTTGTATTATTATAATAAATGGTTAATAAACATACTATAAAAAGACAAGAGAACCCCAAGTGGTTTATTATTGATATATCTAACCTTATATAAGTCCTTTTGCTGAACCTTATATTTTTAGGAATATTATATCAATTAAAAATATAGTATTCTTTTTAAAGACTCATTTATGTCAATTTTGACACTATTTGGTATTTTGTTTTTGTGAAAGTCATAACTTTATCACTTCGAAAAAAAATATTTTATCAACCTTAACATGTCATATTAACCTAAAAAACTAGTTTAATTCATCATAAGTCTCAATTTACTTTTATTTGGATATTTATAATATCAATTATTTTAATAATTCTTTAATAAGGTAATTACTGCATCATCATTGTGTCATAAATTAATTTAATTATTTAATGTCTAAAAATTATAAATAAAATACCAATATGTAGGAAAAAAATTTATCTTTATAATGAATATTAAAATTTTAATTTATCTTATGTATAATACTATATTAAAAATGGTTTTTTTATTAAACATTGAATTTAACACTTTCAACTCTTCTTTAAATAAAATAATAATAAATGTACTAATCTCATAAAAGTGGACCAAAAGGATCATATTTTATTTCTAAGGTTTATTTTGGTTGAAATACACTTATCCAATATAATTATAACATGTTTTAGGTTAATTATAATATCATTTTTTATATTTAATTACCCTATTTAATTTTAACCGTGGTAAATAAAAGTCAAAAGTTACTATTCACTGAAAATTATTTTCATCTTATTGAACCAAATTATATATATTGGTTTCAACCGTGTCTCTCGGGTTTTTGAAATTCAAATCATAGAAATGTTAAAATTGTGTTTTATGCAAATTTGCAAATGCGCCTAGAAGGTGGGTAAAAGACGGTAAAAAGTTCAATAGAATTTTATATATCTAATATTATTATAATATTACTCCAATGAATTACATTGAACATATATAAGAGTTACATATCACTTTTTACCTAAAATAAATTTAAATAAAATAAATAATTATTTAAAAAAAATTCAGTTTTAAACAATAACATAGTGCTTTTACTATTCATCAAAAATTGAAAGTTTTTTGAAAAATACCAAAACATTACCCTAAGATAATTTTGATATTCCAAATCCAAAAATGAATTCCATTTTGAAAAATAAAAGTTATAAATTTTCAAAAAGTGGGTATTATTATTCATAATGGCTAGTGTGATTGGTCGTGGGGTGTTAGAACTCAAAGTGGCGTACAACGCAATCTATTGTATTATTCAAAGAGAAGCGTACCTTGGAAGATTGAGGTGTTACATTCTTCCCTCCTTCAAATAATTTCGTCCATGAAATTTCAAGAATATTACTTCATAAAAAGATTCGGGTGGTTCTTCATCATATGTTCCTCAGGTTCCCACATTTCCTCTTCCATCTTATGGTTCCTCCATAGAACTTTTACCAGATGAGTCATCCGGTTTCTGAACACTTGTTCTCTAGTATCAATAATTATGATAGGCTCTTCACATTAAGACAGGTTGGGTTCTAGTTCTATTTCTTCAAATGTGAGTACATGCATTGGGTTAGGCATGTATTTTTTCAGTAGTGATATGTGGAACACATCAAGAAATTTGGAGAGACTTGGCAGCATTGCCAAACTATATGCCAAAACTCCAATTCGTTCTAGAATTTGAAAAGTTATGATGTACTTGGGACTTAATTTTCCCTTCTTACTGAATCTTATAACACCCTTCCATGAAGATACCTTCAATAAAACAAGAACTTTTACTTGAAATTCCACATATTTTCTTCTATTATCCGCATAGGTTTTTTTCCTACTTTGATATGCATTGATGTGGGTTTGGATAACCATCACATTTTCCATTTTTTCCTCAACAAGTTTTGGTCCTAGGAGTTTTCTTTCACCAACATCATCCCAACAAGTTGGTGTGCGACATCTCTTTCCATATAACGCTTCATATGGTGCCATATGAATACATGAATAGAATATATTATTATAGGCAAATTCTACCAGAGGTAAATATTGATCCCACATACCTCGAAAGTCAAGTGATAAAGATCTAAATATGTCTTTTATGGTTTTAATATTCTGTTCTGATTTTCCATCTATTGGACGGTGGTAGGCAGTGCTCAAACGAAGTTTAGTATCTAGGGCCTTTTGAAGACTTTTCCAGAATCTTGATGTAAAATGGGGATCATGGTCAGAAACAATCAATAGGGGTACACCATGAAGTCTTACAACTTCATTAATATATATTCTTGTTAAAATTTCAAGTGGTAAATCATCTCTTATAGCAAGAAAATGTAAAGACTTGGAAAGACGATCAATAATGACCCATATTGCATCATTCCTTTTAGGAGTCTATGGTATTCCAATGACAAATTCCATCGTAATATCATCCCATTTATACTCAAGTATGGGAAGATGTTTCATGACTCCTTGAGGATTTTCTCTTCTAGCCTTCACCTCTTGACAAACCATACATCTTGACACATAATCAGAAATCTCCCTCTTTATGATGTCCCACCAAAAATGTTCCTTCAAATATCAATACATCTTAGTTATACCAGGGTGTATATATAAATTTTATCTATGAGAATCATCCAACAATTCCCTTTTTAGATTAGGTATGCCAAGAACACAATGTCTCTTCCCAAATATCAAAATTCCATCTGCATATACGAATTCAATCAATCTCCCATCATTCACATATTTAATTTTATTTTGAAACTCCTCATCACCAGTCTAAGAACTTTTTATCCTTTCTAATAAATATGGATTGGAAACCATTTGAAGATGTATTGATGTTTCACCTTCCATGATTATTACAATATCCATCTTTACTAGATCTATGAACATAGGATCCCTTTTAACTCACATCTTGTTCAAAACTCCATGATCCTTTCTGCTCAAAGCATCTTCCACCTTATTTTTCTTCCCCATGTGGTAGTTTATAGTGCAATCATAATCTTTGAGTAGTTCAAGCCATCATATTTTCCTCATGTTTAGTTCTTTCTATTAGAAAATATACTTCAAACTCTTGTGATCAGTATATATCTCCCATTTGTCACCATAGAGATAGTGTCTTCATATCTTTGAAGCAAAGATTACAGCTCCTAACTCAAGATCATGAGTAGGATAGTTTTTTATGAATTTTTATTTGTCGTGATGCATAGGCAGTAACCTTATCATTCTTGCATAAGGACACAACCATGTCATATGTTTGAATCATCACTATAAATAACAAACGCATCATTCCCCGATGGTAGAGTCAAGTAGAAGCATTGACTAATCTTCCCTTGAGTTCTTCAAAACATTCTTCACACTCTTTTTCCAAATTAATTTAACCCCTTTAAATGTGAGCTTCATTAATGGGTTAGAAAATTAGGCAAAATTATGGATGAAGCACCGATAATAACCCGCTCAACCAATAAAACGGCATACCTCAGTTATACTCATCGGTGATGGCCATTCTTGGATTGACTTGGTCATTGAAGGATCAATATAGATTCCATCCATAGAGACAATATGGACAAGAAAAGAAATCTCATGAATCCAGAAATCACACTTGCTAAACTTCCCATATAATTCATTTCTTTTAAGAGTCTTTAGAATAGTGCGCAAGTGATTTTACTGATCTTAATAGATTTTGGAGTAAACCAAGATATCATCAATAAATACCACTACAAATTCATCAAGATATTCCTTGAAAACTCTATTCATTAGATCCAGGAAAATAGAGGGTGCATTAGTAATTCCAAAAGTCATTACTGTAAACTTGTAATGCTCATACCTGGTTTGAAATGATGTTTTCTAAATGTCTTCTTTCTTCAAAGATAACTGATGATATCCAGATCAAAGTTCAATCATTGAAAAATATTTATCTCCATGAAGTTGATCCAATAAATCATCAATGCGGGGTTGGGGATACTTGTTCTTTATTGTTATAGCATTGATTTTTATATAGTCAATGCAAAAACTCAAGGATCCATCTTTCTTTTTAACAAAAACAACAAGGGCTCCACATGGAGAAACACTAGGGAAAATAAATCCTTTATTACCCAATTCCTCTAGTTGTTTATTTAGTTCCACTAATTACACATTGTCCATTTTATGAGGGGTCTTTGATATGGGATTTGAACCAAGAATTAAATCAATGGAAGACACAATTTCTCATTCCTCAGGATGTCTATGTAAATCCTCTAGAAACACATCAACATATTATTGCACAATAGGTATATCCTCTATTTGAACATTCCATTCCCCACCCACAGTTATTCCATTCTATTCCTCCATAATAATTGAATTTATTAGAGCTATTGGGGTGGATCTAGATAAGAATCAGATGGTTACATTTCTGCTCTAAAGAGAAGGTACTCCTAATCATCATCAAAAATTGTAACCTCATTTTTCTTATATTAATTTTTTTCATTATAGTCGGAAAGCCATTATTTACTGGGGATTATATCAAATTAAATATTGGGTATGATGATGAGATCAACAGATAAAGAACATTTATATACCCTAATGGGAACTGATTCAAAAAACATTATTGCAATGATACATCCCTTAAGAGTTTTGACTAACAACTCTTTTGTTAAATCAAATTGGGAATATCTAATTTTCATAGAAAAATATGAAGATATGAAATAATGTGATGATCCAAAATCAAATAAAGTATTGGCTAAATTTGAGGAAACCATTAAATTACCTACCACCACATCATTCAGGGCTTCAACCTCAGCATTAGTGATCACATAAGCTTTCACTTTCCATCCATCCAATGGCCTAAAGGCCTTAAATTATTATTATTATTAATAAAACTCATTTTAAGGGAAGTATGGGGAACCCAGATATCATAGACATAAGAAAACTCACAACCTGAAGGTGGGAAAACATACCCAGACTGACAACTTGGATAGACCCCACCCCAGTGTATGAATTGTGATGAAGCTCTCCACCATTACAAGGTTGTTTAGCAAACAAGTGTCTTGTGTCAAAGAACATGCCCGATATGATGGTTGTTCCCATACCCTCTCAAACATCTAAATCCAAATAGCTATGTATAGACTTTACACAAACTCTAAACCTCCTCTGAGACCTTCTCTAAGTGATCGAGTCCAAGAACTTCATTAAAACATCAAAAAACATCACCACTGAAGATCACCATGCATAGTTCCGCCCCACTGTTTCCACAAACCACTCTCGACACCACATTAGAAAGAAACCAAAGGGAAGGCTCTCCATGTAGCAGGATGTTAGGCCAATGACACCCATGGATAGAAGTCCCATCAACTAATCCAAAAAAACAACACTAGAGAGGTGAACTAAGAGGACCTGACCAATAGTGCCATTCTGCACTAGAACCCATAAGATCATAGAAAATACAGAACCCTCCTCATATGCCAAACCGGGTGAACTCATTTCTAAAGGTTGGAGAGGGTCCTACAGAACAAAGAGTAGGGCTTTTCCATCACCATCAACACCAAAAACCACCCATAGAATTCCAAATTATAAAACATCATGAATCCACACAATGAAATCAACACACCGCAACAGAAAATCCTCCACCAAGAAAAATAGAAACAGAGATCCCCCCTCCCCCGAGCCATGATGGAACCTGCAATGAAACCCATCGGAAACATCAAAGTCGCCGTCGAGCTATGACAACCCTGCCGCGCCAAGATCCAGGCCCGAATTGAAAGCCTAATCATCAATCCTCAACAGACAAAGAATAAGGGCCAATGACGAGCCATGCCATGATCCCGGGGCAAACGTCGTCGAAGACCGAAGAACACAGAACCACCATAGCCTGGCGAGGATCAAGACTCGCCGATCCACCAAAGCGCTGAGGACATCAAGAACATGACTCACCACACTGATCTCTCTAGGAAGGTTCTTCCGAGGACCGAAGCATTCCGGAGGAGGGAAGAAGGGGAAAAACTGGATGAAACCCTAGCCGCCTCAAGGGAGAGGGAACCCGCCGCTCAGAGGCTACCATTTTTTTACATATTACCTAGAGTTACATTCTAAGCTTGAACTTTCTCCCTTGGCCTTTTCTAAGTTAATTTTACCTAACGATTAGGATATTCATTTTCATAATGCCCCATTTCTCTATAATTATATCATTCAACATTAGCAGCCTCTTTCTTTCCCTTACAATCACGAGCTTGGTGGCCTTTTTCACCACACTTGTAATAGCCTCTCATTCCCTTCAAGTAAGTACCAGGGTGTTTCTTCCCAAATTTACAGCATCATGGAAAATCAAATTTTCCCTTCTTCCCCTTATTTCCATTTCCAGAGTGTTCATCTAATCTCTTCTTCTCTTTCTTTGCTTTAAAGTTGTAGGACTTAGAGAATTACTTTTCTATCTTGATAGCACATGAGACAATATATCCGTATGATGAGAAGGATTGTGAGACTAATGCTCAAAATAAATGGTTTTAACCAATTAAATAATCGATCAATATTACTCCTTGGTTTACGTATATAATTTTTTGTATGCCTTTCAATCCATGTAAAGTTACCCCCATACTTTGAGACA
The DNA here is from genome assembly GCA_963277665.1 of Viscum album. NCBI lineage: Eukaryota > Viridiplantae > Streptophyta > Magnoliopsida > Santalales > Viscaceae > Viscum > Viscum album. The sequence goes on along the minus strand of OY728130.1, from coordinate 758,641,017 downwards.
TTCTCATCCTCCTTTTTCCTCGGACTCAAAAATTCTCTTTCCATATTTGATCGATGGTCATGAGGGAAGTATTTTTCTAATAAGGGCTCTTTAAACTCTCTCCATTCCATATTTGATACTTGTTCATCTTCCTTTGTGTTTTGAATTAATGACCACCATTGATCTGCATCTCCCGTGAGGTAATAAACTTTCCTGACAACCTTTACCCTTTCGCTAATCCCCAAAGCATGAAATATTTTCTCTAAGGAAATTATCCATTGCTTAGACACAAATGGATTTGTAGTCCCATTTAATTTTGGTGGTTGTTGTCTCATGAAGCGGTCTAACATTGATTATTTGCGTTGTGGATTAGGGTGCTTTATACAGGTAAGGTTATTTTTCATAACCAAAGTGAGTTGTCTCATCACGGTTATAAGATGCTCAGCACCTGTTGCATCACCAACTCCACTATAATTATATTGAGTTGGAGGGAAATCCTTACATCGATTATGTTTGTTGATATGGTTTCCATTCCTTCCACAAGGCGCCATTTCTAAAAAATGGCATACACTAGATTTGTTTCTGAATCACAATACATAATTCAAAAATAGTAAAATACCTAACATAAATTGAACAATTTATGCATGTAGTCCCTAATAATAATAAAATATTTTATTTGGGGAAGTATTTACTCATAAATACTTCATAATGTCTTATAAAGAAATTGTGAATTATCCTAAGCGTATCCCCCAAGAGTGTCGTAACCAATAGTGCAGCAAGGCCCATTTTCGTATTCCATGATACCCTGGGTTAATCCCGAAACTCCTTGTCGGATTTTTCACTCCTATATATATATGTGCCAGAGCCACCTCTAAATTCCGATATCCCGACAGGGATGTATTTCTTGGAAAAAACACAAAATCTCTACATTACCAAAATTCTAGGAAGTTCTTCTATACTAATTCTCAATTTCTATCTTAGGGTAATGTTCTCTAATCAGAGTTTTTATAAATCTAGTTTCCAAGTTTTGTAATAAACTTTTTCTGATACCAACAGTAACGCTCAGACCCCAGTTACCTATATTCGGTAGATTATTACACAGCATTGGCATGATATAGGGAATCATTTCCCAAAAGACTGATTATTTTTGTAGCCTTGGAAGTACTAGATACATACATAAGTCTTACATTACAATATGAAACAAAAAAACAACATTATTTCTCAGTAGAACACACTCATATACCTTATAATATCCCGGTATCTCAGTCATAATATACTTCTTCACATCCTGGGAAAAATAAAACATGAGAAATGGGTGAGCTCAAATGCTTAGAAAGGACAACGATATATCATAAACTTTCATAAATAAGCATAAAAACTTAAGGCAATGTATAAGACTAAAAAACAAGCCTTTTAAACATAAACTTCAGAAAAAATATTTAAAATATAAATCAAATAATTCCATTTTCTTATTCACATTAATATTCTACTAGAAAAATAATCACATGAAACATCAATAGCCAATTTCATAATGATGGAAAGAATAATGTCGGACATCATAACCACATTGTCAAGGCCTCATGCCAAGAATAAAAATAAGATTTTTTCAATGCCTTTTTCCAAGACACTAGATTGTATCATTAGACCTTCTGATACATTGAGGAGCTATATCAGGCTCCACCCGTCACTTACTAAGTCAAATTCATTCCACATATGAAAAGGTTGAAACATAACATAAACATTTGTATTAAAAATAGCATATGAAATGTAAATACTTTAATAATAAATCATGAATGGTATTAAAATATCTTATCCATAGTAAAAAATATCACAAAACCTTCAATACAATATGGAAGATTGTATCATAATAAATCGACTTCAAACAAGCATAAAATCCAAAAAATGATGTTCACATAGATGAAATCAAAACTATTTGAGAGAAATATCTCTTTCTATTTTGAAATAATTTAAAAGTCATGTAATTTTAAAATAAAATATTTATTTTAAAAATATTATTATAATATTTTAAGGGAATCATCAAAGGATTTATAATGGCAGAAAATAGCCACACCTTCCATATAAGTTAAAAATCATTCTTTCCGTAATTTTGTCAAAAAGGTCGTAAAGGACCTTGTTTGGAAAACGACAGAATGATTACTTTATAAAAATATTATAAAAATTAAAAAAAGGGTAAAAATAACTACAACCCATAGTCTAAGAAATAGTAAAAATGTTTTTAAATACATTTTTAAGAAACACAGATGTGGATGATAAAGAGGTCCCAATAGATACTCACGTATAAAAAACCTCATATAATGAAGAGATTGTAGAATTAACCCTTACCTTGTAATTTTCCTTGATCGAGGGTATGTTAACCTCCTTTATATTTGTTAAATAATTTTTATTAAAGTATACAAGAACCACATATATAAATTTAATGTCATATATGAACTTCTATTATTACTTTGTTAATAATATTTCAGTAGTATCATTGTTTCAGGTGTTAACTGATTTGTTTTCCTTTATATGATTGGTTATGTAAGTGATGTTTGTTATGGATAAGATTTATTTTATTCATATTCAGAATGATAATAAGTTTTTAAACATTATTTTCAATCGTAAAATGAAAATTATTCTTGAATGGTTTTGATGAGGGATGTATTTCATCGCGTTCATGGAGACGGTAATCTGTACGTATACACAAGCGAAAATATCATTCTATTGATGGTGAAATAATATGTAATTGGATGGTATATCCTATATAAATAATAATTAAAATTTATATTTATTATTTACATTATTTTTACTCATTATTATACTCATCCAAATAATGAAGTGTTTGAATAACAAACTACACCATGACGTGGAGATGGTAACCCGTACATATGCACGTATGGTGACTGGTCATTTATAGGATAGATAGAATGGTGAATATGGTTATACTATATTTATAATAATATCATAGTATGTATAAGTTACTATAGTTTTAATTTTAGTATTGAAACAACAAATAAAGAGGAAGTGGAAGAAGAAAATAAATTTGAAAGAGGTGGTGAAATTATTACCTCTTCTTCGGGTATTTCCTTTTGAGTTGACCAAAAGGGATCCATACGGTGGATTTCATATCAAAGTAAGGCCTCTAGGTAGATGTTAGGGTAGTTGGGAGGATATTTTAGTCGGTATTGGTAGAACAAAATGGCTTTGGTGGTGTGATTTTGAGAGAAGGGGGATTACCCTTTTATAAGAGAGGTGAGTGTCACTTTAGGAAAATCTTGAAATATTATTTTATTATACAATCATATTCGGTTTATAATGGATAAAAAAGAATTTATTTTGAGGATAATGTGGGAATGGGTCGAAAATATCTCAAATAATATGTTTTAGATAGGTTTAGGTCACCATATTAACCTTATCTTTTAGATTTAACTCTTAGTTAAATAGTTTGACTTTTACCATGTATTCTTGTATTATTATAATAAATGGTTAATAAAATTTCTATAAAAAAACAAGAGAACACCAAGTGGTTTATTATTGATATATATAGCCTTATCTAAGTACTTTGGAAAAATTTTATATTTTTAGGAATGTTATATCAAATAATAATATATTATTTGTTTTAAAAACTCATTTATGTCAATTTTGACAATATTTGGTATTTTGTTTTTGTGAAAGTCATAACAACTTTATCACATCGACAAAAATTTATTTAATAAACCCTAACATGTCATATTAACCTAGAAAATTAGTTTAATTCATCATAAATCTCAATTTACATTTATTTGGATATTTATAATATCAATTATTTTTATATTTCATTAATAAAGTAATTACTGCAACATCCTTGTGTTATAAATAAATTTAATTATTTAATGTCTAAAATTTATAAATAAAATACAATTATGTAGTAAATCTGTTTTTATTTCTAATGAATATTTATAGTCTACTTTATCTTATGTATAACCCTATATTAAAATTGGTTTAGTTATTAAATGATGAATTTAACACTTTTAACTCTTCTTTAAATAAAATAATAATAAATGTCCTAATCTAATCCAAGTAAACAAAAAGGATCTTATTTTATTCCTAAAGTTTATTTTGGTTGAAATAAACTTCTCCAATAGAATTAAGACATGTGTAAGGATAATTATAATATCATTTTTTACCTTTAATTTCCCTATTTACTTTTAATCGTGCTAAATAAAAGTCAAAAGTTAATATTCACCAAAAAATATTTTCATCTTATTGAACCCAATTTTACTTACTAATATCAATCTTGTTTCTCATATTTTTGAAATTCAAGTCAAAGAAGCGGTAAAATTGTGTTTATGCAAATTTGCAAATGCGCCTAGAAGGTGGGTAAAAGATGGTAAAAAGTTCAATAAAATTTTATATATCTAATATTATTATAAAATGACTCCAATGAATTAAATAAAATATATATAGATAATATTTATCTATTTTTACCTAAAAAAATTTAATTAAAATAAATAATTATTTAAATAAATAATCAGTTTTAAACAATAACGCAATGTTTTTCACTATTCAACAAAAATTGTTAGTTTTCAGAAAAATACCAAAAATTTACCCTAAGATAATTTTGATATTCCGAATCTAGAAATTAAGTCCATTTTGAAAAATAAAATTTATAGAATTTTATAAAGTGGGCATTTCTATTCATAACGGCTAGTTTGATTGGTCGTGATGTGTTAGAACTTGAAGTTGCGTACAGCGTAAGATATTGTATTATTCAAAGAGAAGTGTACCATGGAAGCTTGGGGTGTTAAAATTTGATTAATCTATCATATATGTAGGTTGGGATAACATGGGAAGTGTTTAAGACCAATTTTTTTCAATGGTTAGTACCTGGGGATGTGAAGACGAGGATAGTGGTAGAGAAGTGGGGTGTTCGATAGGGCCAACGGTTAGTGACAGCTTATGTTGACTACCTGAAATAGTTGGTTTCCTTCTATCTGGAGGAAGTGTTAGAGGATTCGTTGAAATAACATCTTTTTTTAGGGTTTTCATCCATATATCGTGGAAAAATCAATCTCATCTAGTGATGTTTGTTTTGAGAATTTGGTGGATGAGGTATTTTTAGCTAAGTTGGTTTCTAGTTCAAAAATAGTTAGAAATCTGGTCTCTCTTGATCCTTGTGATGGTTCCCCATCTGGAAAAGATTTCATGCTGGAGGAACCTATATTTATAGAGTCTACTTCATTGGTCCAAGCCTTTAGTTCATCAGGTCATTCTCTTGTTTTCCACCAATATGGAAGGTTTGGGCATTCGAATCCCTCATGTCACTATACTCTAAAAACATTCCATCATTATGGTCATTTGGGTCATCAAGATATGTTTTGTAGGAATCATTTTCCAAAAATCCTTGATTGGGGAATGTTAGTGCCTGACTACATGGAAGAATATGATTCAAATGTCAGGGCTCCATCCATAGGTTCCAACATGAAGCTTATCATACTGTTAGAAACCCCAGGGGATTTGGGAATCTAGGCCCAATTCTTATCTATATTTTTGGAATATTGATTTTTATTATTTCTATGTTTTATTTTTTATGTTATTGTAATTTAATAATTTCATTGAAAAAGATTGGTGGAATTGTTCTATTATAATTTGATTTTAGATGTTTATTTGAATTTGATTCTCAAATTGGTTGTTGCTTCTTGGGTGTTCTCAACCCTTGTGATGGTTATTTCTAGTTTTAGTTTCTGTTGCGCTTGATTGGAGATATTTGTTTTTTTGGAAATAGTTGTTTGTGGATTGTGGGTCCACTTATTGGTTTGAGTTATTTTTATGGATTTATCCCCTTGTGTTGGTGTTTTTGAATGGTGTGAGAAATTTTCAGTTCTGATGGTGTTTTCTAGCTTGTGTGAAGTATTTTGGGTTAGTTTTGTTAGTAGTTCACTCATTGGGTGGGTATGAAGTCGTTTCAAGTTTGTGGTTGAGTTAACATGGTTAGGAGAACCCTATAATGTACTCCCATTTTAATTTTTGTTATTATTTATCATATATTGTTTGGGTGGGAATTTTTAAGTGAAAGGTCGCCCCAAGGTTTCAAGTTTCATTCGGCATATTCTTGATTTGGGACTGAGTATTGTTAATCTTTTGATTGGGTGACTTTATAGAGGTAGAAATTGTTTGTGGTGGGGATAATATTCACACCTCAACATTTGTAATCCTATTATTTTATTCTTTTCTTGTATTTGTATCTTTATGGTTGAAGTTTGGGTAGAGCCTCGGTTTAATGTTTTGAATTTTGGATGTCTTGGGTGAGCTTTTTTCCTTTGTACAGTTTGGGTAAACCATGTGACCCTTCCCAGGTAACTTTGTGGTTAGTTTGTGGTATATAGGTAAGGTGAATGGGTTGTAAATAGTTTTGGAAATTGTGTGGAAACTGTGCATGAGGTTCTGTCTTTTTGAATATTGGAGACCACAAAATTTCCATATGGTTCAGCAAATCATGTGAGCTACCCATATTTTTTAAATCATAAAATATCTAATCAACCCTCACCACTTTTTAACCAAAAATTCCCCACCTAGGTTGTTTTTGGTTCATGAAGGGGTCCCAAAACCCCTCTCCCTTTGGTTCTCCCTCCACCATGGATACTCTTCTAAGATTCTAAGTTGTGTTTCCTAGGTTTTTCCCTTTTTCTCCTCTTTCTATTCTACTCACTTTATATATTAGTATTTCCATGGTGGTTTGTCTCTTATTCGAAACCAAAGAATCTAGATTAGATGTTTGGTTGGTGTTTCTTTGGGTATATGGTGTGTGGTTTGTTCTTGGGGCTTAGTTATACCTTCTTCAATAGTTTCACTAATTCTGCACTCCATTGACTTTTGTGTTTCCATTATTTTACTTTGAATCACAATCTATAGATTCTTTTGTGTTTTAAAATAATTCATATACATGGATCTCATGCCAATTATGTGTTGTTGTTGATTATATGTATGGTTTGGTATTGGTAATTTGGTGGGAAAATGGGGTTTCAAAGGATTCATATGTTTAAGGATATAAGATTATGGACTAAAAGGGTTTGATAAAATATTTATTGTTTCCTTGAAATGAAATTAATCACTTGTTGTTATATTTGTAATTTATTACATTTTGGTCACTGGGTTGAGGTGAAATATTGGGCATGATTTTTAATTTATAATCATCTTTATTTCTTGATGTTTTGTGATGAAATGATTAGAAAGACACTCGATTTTTAAATATTAGTTTGCATGTTTTTATTTATGTGAAATTGTTGGGATTGGTATGAAAGAAAATGGTGATTCAGAAAAATAGATTTTGGAAATTTTCATGGATACATAATGGGTGCCATTGGATGTTGGAACATACATGGGTTCATGGGATGCACACATGGATGGGTACTCAAATCAAAATGAAGCTTAAAAATGATTTTTTCCTTGATCTTTGGTTTTTCAAAAGGTTTCTCACTTCTTTCTTATACCTCATCATCCTAAACTAGTTCCTTAATCTCTAAATGGTAAAGCTCTACTTCAAGTTCTTTAAAAATGTTCCATAAATTGGTTTCATTGAAAATGGCCCATTTGGAATCATGTGCTATGTTTTGATGAAGGATTTGGTATAAAGGACCGTTTGGAACATTTTGAGTGTATGGTATGTTTTAACTTGGATTTTGAAAATGGTTTGAAAATAGTATTTGATATGGATTGAGTTTCAAAATAGTAAAATAATGTTTGGAATTTTACGATGTTTGTGAAATGACTGTAGTTTTGGAAATAAAAATGCCTTGTTGGTAACTTAATGTTCGTTGAGAAATAGTTTGAAGGCTTGTGTGATATGAATGAATGATTGACCCTTGTGAATAATTTGTTGTAATATGGGCACCCTATGGAGGGTCTCCCTATATGGGTTATCATGTGGGTGTTGTCAGTGATTAGTGTAAGAAAGTTTAGTGGTGGAAGTTAAGGTGATTCAGGCATGCGACAGTCTCTCCTTTCATTGTTTATTATTATTATTATTACCATGGGTTTTGTGGGAATATTTAAAGGTTCAAGTGATGGTAGCTTGTTGACCCTGATTAGATGCGTGTATACCCCCCATTTAATTAATAGGGCTTGGTAGTACATGCCACTGGATTGGTAGTTAGAATGTCTTTTTGGTTAATGACTATGGAGTTTCACCATATGTTGTAAGGTGAGTCAGACCCACGTATGACCGGGGATCACTCTAGGGATGTTTAAAAAATTATCATGGTCACAATTTGTATGTTCTTATTTATTTTTCTAATGTACTTCGTCCATTTTTTATACTTCCTTTTTATAATCTGTGTATCTTGGTACTATTCTGATGGATTTTGGTTTGGGTTTTGGTTATAAAATGAAAATACACTTTAAAAATAGTGTTGTGCTATGTTTTGTTTTTGAAAAAGGGAAAGTTGTGTTTATTTATTAAAATGAGGAAACCCTATTTTCATATATGTATTCCAAACTAGTGTTTATGGAAAGTCTCAAAAAAATAAATGTAGGGATTATTTGTGTTTTCCTACTGAGATTTTAAGTCCCACACCCTACTTGTACCATTCAATGTCAGTAGACCCGAACTATTTTACAAGTTCGGGTTTTTTGTTTGAGTTTCCATTGGAGGAGGTTGTTCTTATGGTTGGTGGTGACAAGTAGGTTATGTGGAGATCATGTGGTTGTGGTTTTTTTAGTTTTTTATTTGGTTTTTATTATTTTTAATTATTTTTTGTATTCAGATCACATTTTATTTTTGTTGATGTTAAGTTTTTGGATTTTGTTGTGTGTTTAGTTTGCTATTTTGATTATAGTTTATTTGAAAAAATCATTCCCATAGTGATTTTTTTTATTTTGGGAATGAGTTTCCATCCTTTGGGGATTAATAATTCTTATCAATCCATGCCTTAGATTGGTTTGGATATCGGTTTGGATGGTATCTTGTCTTGGTTCATGACATGATATATGGGTTTATCTCTTAAAATTGTCTTATTTGGGTCATATTTTATCTTATGATCCTATCTTACTTTAAAAGGTATAAATACTTCCCTTTGACATGTATATCATGAATTAATTTATTTTCACTATACATAATTTTCATTTTATATTTTTCATTCATGGGACTTACCATTCAAATGACACTAAAGTGGTAATGTATTTTCTTCCCACTTTTACTTTTGTGAGACACGTATCATATTCACCACTTTTTTTATAAGGTTTATATATTTCCAAAAAATGTCTTTTTTTATGATACTCCTAATAATTATTAGTATATATATATATATATTTCCCTTACTTAATATTTTAATGTTAATGTTTCCAAAGTTCTTATGGTTATATATCTTAATCTCAATGTTTTCTCAGATAATTCATGATCATGTTTTTTATAACGATATCTTAGGATATAAAATTCCAAAAACCCATTAACATTCTAAAATTATGGTTTTTTAAAAATTTACATGCTTGTAATAATATTACTCTATTTATTTACTTAATAAAATAAAAAATTATTTTCAATTAAAAATGACTTTATTAATCTCTTCAGTTGGAAATCATTATTCTATCATGTCCATGTTTTCTAAAAATGTTTTAATGAATGATTTTTATATTATACAATGAAGGTTTGAATTTATTTTTACACATGTTTAAATGTTTACACATGTTATAATTTTTACAAAATGGTTTAAAATGATTCTTCATTTCATTTTTTAAACAGGGTTATTTTGAATTTGTACATGAAATATGAAATAAATAGTTACTTTAAAGTGTACATCACCAATAGATTTTCCCACTATCATTACCACTCAATGAGTTGAATATTACACTAAAATGTTTAAATTTTATTTTAAATGAAACTGTTATCTTTAATATTTTGAAAATTTATTATTTTAAATAAGTGATTTCAAAGTAAAAAAGTATATTTCTTCAATAAATGTTACATGTTATCGTTCAAATTATTTTTTCATCTAGGATGTCATACTTTAAGTATTTATAACTTTTATTAAGGATATGATCCAATGATGACATCTGTATTCTTTCTTTAGATGATTTATAATTTTAATGAAATGTTTTTTGTGAAATTTTTTCCTTTTCCATCAGTTATTCTATTTGTAAATGATGAAATTCTTAAGAAACTCATTTCTTTTCTATGGGTTATGCAATGAAAAAATATTTATGAATACCATTTATTTTTTATAGGTTATCATGTGATGAATGTTATATGATCATGTGAAACACATATTCTTGATTTTAATTATGTGATGGGTGTGACTAGAATTATATATCCTTCCAATGGATTTGATAAATATGGTTATCTCTAGAGATAAATATGACAATTATAGGGGTGAACCCAATTAATTAAAGTTATTTATCAACTATGATAGTCTTGGGAGTAATCCTTGACTACTATGATGTTTTGGGGAGTGAACCCAACCTATTATAATAGTCTCAGTACTATTACTTGACTACTAAAAAAATATTTTATATGCTTATGTGAATTCCAAAAACACATGTTTCATGCCACAAGTGTGCTCTCTCATGGTATATGTTCTCTGATTCCATTCTGATTCATGTCTTTCAAACTACTATGCCTTATTCCATGAGCCATAATTATGATCTATGATATATAGGGTATTGTTTTAAAATTTTGTGATCAATTTCTCATACCCTTAGTCTCATGTCATGTTTAAGGGATCATTGATATCTCCCTTAAAATACCCTTAATGAGAATCTTGGGATAGCCTTTCTTATGTTTCATATCCCTAGGTTATGAAGAAAGGAATTAGGAATGATATTTCTTATAAGGGATCTAGTTACAGTAAACATAGTGGGATATTATGTACTTCACTTGTGAACTAGGGTTCTATGAGTCTATGTTTCAAAAGACACTAAAACTAAAAATTTATTGTGTGTATCATAGTGTTATGTAATAAATATTCATCTGATGAGTTATAATGTCAATTTATGAATAGTATGGTTCACTATACTCACCACCTATAAAAGATGGATTCCACCATCCCTTCTCGACCACTCTAACTTTCAAGTACCTTATGAGAAATTGTACTTTTTCAATCGAAAATAACCCTTTTACACTTCCTTTAGATTCTAGTTTCAAGAATTTATCCTAAATCCCTCCATTTTCAAGGTTTCCTCTCAGGGAAAACTCATGTTCTCAATATGAGTACTAATCATTCCTCATTTCTTTTCATTTATAACATACTTTTCCTAATATATTTTTTATCATATAAATATAATGAGATCAGTATTTTTTTATACTATATACTTATTCTAAAATAAATATCATTGAATACCTTTACCATTTTCACTTAAATAAAATGAAAACATTATTTATGAGTATGTCCAGACTACTACCTCTATGAAACATCATGTATAATTTTCCTTCACCAATATATGTGGCTGCTCAAAATTTGGACTCTATTTAACAAGTATGAAATTTATAACAAGTTTAATATTTTAAAATAATAAAAAATATTGTACATTTCTCCCTCTCTATGGAAAATGAAATCACCATCCATGAGTATGGTCAGACTATTGCCTCAATGGAACAGTGTATTCTATTTTTCAACTCCTCCATTCATGGATGTTCAAGAGAATGGGTTTAATGGATAAATATTATGTTTTTAAATTTATTAGTATTAAATTATGAGAAATTATATTATCTATTAATAATCTATGAAAAATATTTGTTAGAAATTCAATAGTCTAAAATTAGTGTACTAAGAGGAAAAACAATTTATTCATATTATGTAATAGTTTCATGTCCTTTGCCTATTATTCTACATCCTATAAAATCTGATTTTTCACATTAATAAAACATAATAAAAATTTAATAATTCAAATTTAATAATTATGTTAAAAATAAATCACTTCATAATCATACATTAATTATGGTATGTTCATGTTTTGGTCAATATGACCATCAATATGAAAAATGGTACCAAATAATATCATGGATAACTATGATAAATAAAATTTTCATCATATATTGTATAAATTTTTAAATAATGATTTTTTGGGATGGTAAAATTAATATTACACTAATTTATTACTCTATTAATGTTTATTCATTAAAAATCAATGATGTTTGACTCTCTCTAATTACATATTTTAGTATTGTAACCAAAAATCTCATAGAATGATGTTATAATATTATTAATAATTATAATATTACAACTTGTACATAAATTTACCATAAATTAAATTATATTTGGTTTATATTTCATCACTTTCATCCCAAATTCCTTTTAGGTTTTGAGTTTTAGGGTATTATAAAATTTAATATATTACAAAGTTGATATATCCACACAGTGTCCCATTTTTTGAACAAAAAAAATGCATTTGAAAGGCATGATTTCTTCATTTAAGGATACTTGGATAACATAATATTTGACATTATTAATGTTCCAACTCATATTAAATCTATTTTAAAAAATTTTAAAACATAGGATGATAAAAATAATGATCTTTTAAGTTAATAAAAAAATGAAACTCATTGATAAATGTTTAACCCAAAAAAATATCCATATGAATTTTTTCCATTTTTAAAAAAAATATTATAGCTCAAATATCTATTTTATTTTCCCTAAATATAAATTAATCCATCAATGAATCTCATTAAAAATATATAGTCAATCATAAATGGAAAATTATAAATATATGGGTTTCTTGGGAAACATAAAAACTCATAAGTACCTTTCCTAGAAAAACAATTCATCCAACCACCTTTTTATAAATATAAGTTCATAAACATTACTTATAATTATAGGCTCCTTTTATTTCATTTGGAAATAAAAAACCATTTAAAAATCATTATAAGCATATCATGTAGATATCGGGGAAATTATACTTACATTCACCCTTTCATGAACCCTTATAACATAATCACCTAACAAAATAATTCACATGTCTCTTAGAAGTAACCTATCATTAGTAAACTCTTTCACATTACCCAATTCATTAGAAATTTGTATGGGGAACATCAATCATCATATTTTTATTAGGCTCACCCATCATTCATATAAAATTTCCATGAACCATATCATTAATAAAACTTTTATTTCTTAAACTTTGAAAATAAAAAACATTGTAATTAGAATTCAATATCATAAACAACAAAACCTTCTGTTGTCCCATAAAAAGTTGTTGAAATTCCCAAGATTTTAGAAAAATAATTTAAAACCAAAAAATATAGAGAATACTAAGAAATTTATTTTCTTCCAAAATAACCAAGGAAACATGTAATGAATCATAAAATTAAGGAATGATAATAAATAAAGAGAAATAATTCATTTAATAATGGTTTAAATAATGACTCCTTTCACACTTTTGTAAATAATGTAAAAAGTTACTCATTTGGAAAGCATTGAAGGTTTCCCTTCTTATTCCTTTATAAAGTAAGTTAAATCTATCTAAAAATGAAAATTTTCATCCTTTTAATAAAAAATATGATTTTTTAATATTTTAAAAGATCCATGACATGGATGAAAAAAGAAATGGATGGAAACCATTAAAACATGACTTTTAAAATAAATCCCTTTACCTAAAATATTGATTCGTGTCATTAGTATATCTAATATTATAATTAATAAATTTATATCAGTTCACTAATTTTATTTGAAATTTTTTTATTTTCATTCTACAATCATCATTCCATATATATATTTTGATACCATTCTTTATTTATTTTCTAAAATGGTTATGTTCACTTTAGACATTTTAAGGAAGTTCAGTTTAAAATTATAAAATGACTTCAGTATATAAGAGCATGAGCCTTAGCCCGGTTGGTGAGGACTCAATAAGTGCATCCAAGAGACCCGAGATCAAATACGGGTGGAGGTGTATTTCCGGTACTATAGTAGTACAGTAACAGGTACTCTTGCACCCAAAACTATTCATCCATTTGGGCCTTTAGGCCACTGGTTTGGGCCTCGGGTCCTGCAAGGCTTTTGTGCCACCAAGGCCTTTGGTCCAGTTGATTCTCAAGGCCTTCGGGCCACCTTAAGGCCTTAGGGCCACCCCAAGGCCTTCGGGCCACTTGAATTCAGATGTACCAGTTTGACGATAAGGAAAAGGGGATTAAATGAGAATTCATGGAAGGCACATTCACTAGAGCAGAGCTAACTGGATGTTGAAGAATGAGATGGTATGATTTTGCTATCGGTACCTGGCCTGTGCATCTTTTCATAGGATAGCTAGTCGATCATCCCTGCGAAGGTGGAATGCTGATATCATGACATATGCTGGGGAGAAGCAGTTCCATGTTTTATTGTCTGGGTGATTCCCTCTAAGACCTATAGGTCATGTAATTGTCTCTAAGCCTTCGGGCTTTGTAAGGGTTCCAACTCACCCCTTGAAAGGTGGATTATCAAAAATAATAAAAAATGAAGTCATTCGGACCATTATGACCGACCGACATGAGTATATAAACTATTTTAGAGTATATCATGGATCCATCATCTCAAGAATATTAATAATTAAATAAGTATCATATTTAAATATTAAATAAATTTTTTAACCGTCCATAAAATATCGATAAGACAATTGATTCACATCATTATGTATATATGGAAGTACACACATATACATGAGTGACAATATCACATTACAATGGATATAAAATTAAGAAGATAAGTGATATATTACCTTTATAGAATAATAATATTGTTATAAATATTATAAATATTCATTTGATACATTATTTTAAAAACACATGTGAGTCAGTGATAAAGAATGGGACACATCACTTCATGGAGATGGTGGTCCAGATGTATGGATGGGAAATGTTTTCATTTCCTATAGGTTAAAAATGTAACACACCATGTTTTGGTACATTACAAGTTGTATTATGTTTTTACACCTTTTAATTGGATGATTTCGGTTTGGGGAGCATTGGTAGGTTTCTCAAAGTGGTCGGGAGTGTTTGGGAATTTCATGGAGCACTATGAACAGTAACATGTCATGGTTCAGGGAATGGTTTTGGGGAGTGATCATGTGTAACACAGGAACATTAAAGTGACCATGGGTTATCATGACCACTGGGTGGCTGTGGGAGTTATGTTCAAGGGGTCATTCTATGAAATAAATCAAAATGAGTCCTCTCCACACAATGTTCATGGTGTGGTTAGTTAAAAATATATTGGAACTTTATTATATATTATAATGACTCTCTATGGTGGGTTTCTATAAATGGAGTGATCTAAGGAACCATGTATCTATAGAAACAAAAACTAGGATATGGTGATAGAAAAATATGTTTTTATGAATTTTTTATTCAATAATTGATATTTTGGGTGGACTTATAAGATTTAATGGGAAATTTTGTGTGATAATGTGTAGGGGTAATAAATTAAATTTTGAAGAAAAAATTAAATTGGATTATTAAGTATTATCTTCTTCCCCTTCATAAAAATTTATTTAGGGTCTCTATATGGTTATTCTAGATGATATTTCCCACTCTGAAAAAACTCTTTCCTTCTAACCCTTTTGATTTATTGGTTCCCCATAAATGGCTTCCTTCTTCATTTTTATTACAATTATAAGTGGTTGGAATCTTCTCTATTATAAAATTTTCTCTATAATTGGATTGATTTAGATTTTATTATTATTTTTTTTGGTTATCAAAGAACTACATTATAAATTTTTTATTTCAAATTTTATTTTTTTAATATTTGTTAAATAATGGTTTCTACATTTTATTTATGGTTCATTTTGTAAAAGAAAATAATTATTGAGTTCTTTATAAAAACCACATGTTTCAATGGATTATAGAATGTGTATTTTCTTTGTTGGATTTATGTAAAAAAATACCTTTTTTAAATGGACTGAAATTTCGAATTCAATATATTTTTCCTATGTGTTTCTATTGAATAGTTTCAAATAAATTTAATTTAGAAATAATAAGTGTTATTATAATCAGAATTTGTTGTGAAATTGGAGATAGTTTCAGACTAAAAAAGGGAATTTATAATGGAAACTTGGTATACATGGTTTTAATGTGATCAATTTGGTTATATGAAGGCTTTTTTTTATGAATATAGTGCTCAATGACAAATAGTTAAGATAGTATATATCACTATGTGATGACTTGGTGAAGGATATATTCAACACTTGTGAACATAGGTCTATCATTTAGTAAGAATATATTTATGTGTATAAAAATGTAAATAATATTACAAGTGAAATTGTTGAATTAATGAGATAATTGAATATATCACATTTCCTTTTTGTGGAAGGTGAATTTTAAAAAAAAAATTGAAATCTCTTACTCTAATTTTATATAACAATGAAACTAAATTTTTTTGTTTCTAGGGTAATTTATGGGAAGTATATGGTTTTTCATATATTATCTGATGACCCCTTGTATATAGACTTTAGCATATAAGAAGAGGTTGTTTTCTATGATATAGTAAATGAGAATATTTTGTATTTCTCTAGTTTTATATTGTGATTTTAGATATTTTAGTTCATAAAATTTGAATCTTCAGAGTTTTTCATGTCTTAGAGTTTCGAGTATTTCCACCAAGGGATTTGAGTCATGTATTTTTTGAGTCTTGGTATTTTTTTTCATTAGTTATTTTTATTGTTACTCTAATATTTTGTGATTTTTTTATTTTCAGTTTTATTCATTACTCTTAATGTATCATATATTGTTGTATTGATTTTTTCTATTTTTATATTAATATTTTGTTTATATGTCAAGGGTAAATCATTCTCCCATCTTTCATGTTAAACCCACAATATTATTTTCAATTAATTTGTTACTAGAGAATGTCACATATGTTTAGTGGCACTTCATCTTTTTCCAGGGTTAGGTTTAGGGCCGGTTTATCCCAAATTATATCATTTAGTTTTAGTAAGCCAATTAGGATGGTAGTAAGGAGATAGAACACATAAAAACATAAAGTGTAAAGCATAAAACTACATATCTAACCTATTTAGGATTAATTTCAAGTTGCTAAGGTGGAACAGTTTTAAAAAAAAGGCTTTCTAAATCACATATTGGTGTTTTCTCATATCAAGATCATAGAATTAGCATATAAGAGTATATTATCAAAAGAATTACAAATATATTCCCCACTAGTTTTGCATTATCACATGATCATTTTATTTTTATATTGTGTTATTTTAATTTTTTTGGTTTTGTGATGATATATGATATAAACTTGAATAAATAATCTATACAATAATTAACTGATAATTATTTATATGGTTATAGATTATAAATTTCATTGTTTAAGAGAATGTGAAACAAGTAAATGGGAATAGTTGAGAATTTTGTTCCATATAAATAATAGGTTAAAATAACTTTTACAAAGTATGTTTAAATCATCCCAAACTATCGATAAGGTACTTTAGAGTGAGTAATCTCATTATATGAATCACATGTCATAATTCATGAATAAGAATCCACCTAATTTTTAAGGTGATTTCAGAGCCCATAAAGTAGAATTATTGATATGTTATAATAAAAAGAATCTTTAAATTTCTCAAAAATCCAGCTAATATGATGGTAATTATAGTGTAATTCATTCATGAGGATCTCATTATATAATGGTTCACATCAATGGTTCATGCTAAGATAGATCGAAGGATAACATGGGATGGATTCAGTAAGTTATTCAATAAAAACTTTTATCCTCTCTCCTTTTAGATAAAGAAGACAATATAATTATTCCAGCTAAAGCATGGAACTATGTCTGTGACTAAATATGTAACCATTTTCACAAACTTGGTTCACTTAACAATAGATTCAGTAGCTATAAAAAATGATACATGAGCTAATATTAATGGAAGGACTACAACCATACTTTCACTCTAATACAGACATGTTCAATATTATAGACTACACAAAGATTTTGAATACGGAACTGGTGGGATGCAATGAATTATTATGGATAGGACACCATTATCCATACAATTATAGGATGGAACTCTATGGAAGATAATAAGATCAAAAGCTAGATTTATTTCTATAGAATCATGGAATGAAAGAATTATTCTATGACATCAGTCTCTTATCCGCCACATCGTAGTAATGTAGAAGGTTTTTTATTTTGGATCTCTTTAAAACAAAGGTAAGGATTGTAATTCACCACCAAGAGATTATCACTACTATAGAAAAGGAGGGAATCTAGGGATATATAACATTAAACATCCAAATTCAATTTAAGGAGATGAATTAAACTAATCTAATGTCTTATGTACTTAATCGATATGATCTCATCATAATAGTTTACACCCTCAAAATAAAATGAACCAATATAAGTCTAGGAACCCATT
The DNA here is from genome assembly GCA_963277665.1 of Viscum album. Classification (NCBI taxonomy): domain Eukaryota; kingdom Viridiplantae; phylum Streptophyta; class Magnoliopsida; order Santalales; family Viscaceae; genus Viscum; species Viscum album. The sequence goes on along the minus strand of OY728130.1, from coordinate 758,622,744 downwards.
GATTATCGATATGACAGTGTGATAAGGGATAATAGACTATTATATTGGAGAAGATATATTTTTATATAGAGCCGATCTGGGTATTTTGACTAAGTATCCTAGTCCCTTGACTATGTGAGGTATTATTCTCTTAAACTAAATGATTATAAATATAATTTTTTGATACTATTCTATCATATTCATCTCTTACCAAACATATGGTTAAAAAATTAGACATAAATGTGGAGATCATACTCCACATCATGAGAATAAAAGCAACTCTCAATCAGTATGAATATAAAGGATTCAATCCCCAATTTTATACTATTACCATTAATATAGTATAGTTCCTCTGGGAATTTACAATCCAGGTAAAGGATATTTTCAATTTTTTCTTTAGAATGAAATTTTTATTCAAATTCAAATCCATATTGATTTATATGCTCAACAGTTAACTTTCACAACATTTTTTGGATATTTTATTTTATTCACAGGGGTGTGGAATTTTTTTGAAAGATTATAACTTTTATTAGAAGTGGATTCATAGTTTTTTGTTCATATTGTAGTAGTAGGACTCATCCTACATAATAGACCAATACATGGATTCCTTTATGAAGTTTTTCTTTAGGATACCCCATGAAAGGAAAATTGAATTTTCTATTCATATAAATCTATGGAAAATATTTCTTTCACTTCTGTAATACATAATATATCCACTAGATTTGTAGGAATTAAATACCCTACTAGAAAAATTAAGGAGAAATGGTTTCATTTAACAAATGGATAGTCCAATTTTTTTAAAAATATTCTAGATGATTATCTTCGATTATGTATTGACTTTTATAAATTGAATAATTTTATAATCATAAATTGACATTATATTCCTTGAATTAATTATTTTTTAATAAATGGATGTGATAAATGTTGTTCTATAAGATTGATCAATACTCAAGATACAGAAAACTCAGTGTTATGAAAGATAATATTCTGAAGAGCATGTTTCATAATTTTTACGGCCATTACAAATATCCTGTCATGAAAATTGGTTTTATGAATTAACTAATATTTTTTAGGGTTATGATAGATAATATCGTCCAAATTTTCTTGATTCTTTATTATGGAATTTTTTGAAATTTTTGTTTACTCTTGAAGAAATAAAGACCATGGGGATCACATAGTGATTGTATTTTTCACAATTCATGATTGAAGACTTTATATGAAAATTTTTTATTGTAATGTTTTGATATAATAAGTTATTTTTTTCTATAATTTCATTTATAATAAAGTAATATATTTTGAACATAGGCATATAAAAGTGGTTATTTATAGTTAGCCACCAAAGTGGTCTTTCATGTATGAAATTTTCATGGATTAACATGATATTATCACCACTTTATTTGGTATTTATCTACAATTACTTCTATTATGACTATGGTGATAAGGAATGGAATCCAATTCAAGTGGATTAAATAATTTATAAAATCATTTTAGTATCATAAATCTTGGATCACTTTTACACAAATCATCTTCTTAATAGAAACAAGACAAGGTTATGTTGTCTATTATTATGTGTCTGGAAGGGGACTAGGTTGTGTTTTATTAAAAGGAGAACATGTTGTGGCCTATTAACAAAGGAAATTGAAAAAACATAAAAAATAATTTTCCAAAACATGGCCTAGAATTAGTTGAGGTGGTATATTCCTTAAAAACATGGAGATGTTATCACATTGAAGAAAACTCATAGTCTTCATTGATAATAAAATAATGAAATATAAATTCAATAATAGAGATAAAAGTACGAGGAAATAAAATTAGATGGAGTACCTCTATATCCTTGACTTTGACATTGTGTGTACACTAAGGAATGGAATTATGGTAGATTCTCTGAATCAATTTTATTGTGATGAAATGTTTAGAGTAGATCATGAAAATTTTCAATTAATGTTGATTATTATTGACATATATCTTGTCTTTTTTAAATATAAATAAGATGAAATATTCATTTTAGTCACTAATTTTCCTTATTTTATAGACTTGGTCAAAGAGACTCAATAATAATATCATGATTTCATCACCATTACAAAAACCTAAATAGTGGGGAGACTTCGGATGATTGTACAATGTATAAAATCTCATCATTGTGTCATTATAACTAAATTTTGGTACCCAAGAATTTCTAGGAGAGTATTATTTTGTTATACCACCATTTTAAATGGGATATAAACTAGGGTACATATAAATTGTACAATATAACTAAATCTTGTTTCTAGGGGTCTGGTATGGAAAATAATATTGTATATTTACTTATAAGATGTATCACTTTTCAATAGGTAAAATCTATATATCAATGTACATCTTGTATAGTGTAATATTTTCCTATCTCTATTTGGAAATGGAAGAATATTATCATGTAATATGGCATAGTTATATGGTGGATTCTTTATAATCATGATTTAATTTGGGTAATTATGGATCGACTCATAAATTCAGCATATTTCCTCCCAATTTTAGAGTAAAACAATGTAGAAGATCTTGAAAAGTTTTAAATTTGAGAAGTAGTTATGTTTCACGGAGTACATACATCTAACATCTCTGATATAGATCCTAAATTTACTTCATGGTTTTTCCACTCATTACAATAGGAATTGGATCCCAATTGACCATGATCAAATAATATTATCCCAATATTGATGACCAGTTAGAATATATGATTCAAAAATTGGATTATATGATTCGATCTTGTGTTGTGAAATTTGGTGGATCATGGGAATTGTATATGAAATTAGTGTAGATCCCAAATACAATTCTTGTCTCAGAACTAATTTGGATTCTGTATAGACAATAAAAAACATTTTGTGGGAGATCTATTTTCTTGGTACAAGTATTATGGTAGAATTCTAATATTAAAAAGTGACTTTGGAGTGGGGGAACAATATTCTCTATTAATTTTTATAACTCTTTAGTAAATTGTTAACCTCTAGCTTCCCAATAACAGGAAGCCCAATAGTGGGGAGAATATAGCATACCAATATAAAGGTAAATTATATAATCTAATCAATTTTAATTCCATTTAATAATTTTGTTTTGGTTTAAGGAAAATATTTAGGTTTCACATATAGGATGGCTGTGTTAAGTAATTTCATGGTGCACCATGGTCAGTAACATGGACTAGTAGAGGTATTTTTGCACTACAATTTCTCTTATTCAACAAAGGCACACCATAATACCTAGGTGTGGTGATCATCCTTTATAATCCATGGTTTTTTCATAATGGGGGTTAGTCCTAGAAACATATCCATAGAATACCTCACCATGCCTTGTTTTGGGACATAGAGGGTTTAAAATAGATCCAGTTTTCTGACACACTAAAGAAGCACGTTGAGGTGGGTTACATGACTTAGGTCAATTGGGGGAACCATAGATATTTTAGACACCAATTGGTTAGGATGATGGCCCAACTATTTTTTGTTTTACATTCATTCATGCATTGATATTTATAAAGTAGTTATGGGATTTTATGTGAAATTATATACATGACTGTTGGGGTATTAAATCTGATTTACAAAAAAAAATTACCCTATATTAATACTTGTTCCCCTTATACTCATATTTTCTCTAGATTAAATGATTATATGAGGAAATTTTTGGAAATATTTCATACTCTAATGAAACTCCATTATTTAAACCCTATTGTGTGATTAGTTCCATGGAAAATCATTCAATCATTGTTTTTTACAACAATTATATAAGGTATATGGATAATATATATCTTTAATTATTAGGTAATTAGAATGCTTTGGATTTTATAATGAATTGTTTTGGTTTTCAAAGAATTATATTCATAATATTTTACTTAAAATCCTTTGGTTCTTAGTTTTTAAATCACTTTATCAACATTTGATTTATGGTTAAGGTTTTTGAAGAAAAAAATTGTTCAATATTTACTACAGACACCTCATTTCAGTTGTTTATGTCAAGTGTTTTACCTTAATTTGATTTTTATGTAAACAAATAAGAGTTCTAAATGGTTTTAAATTGTGAAATAAAAGTTCTTTACAAAGTGTCTTACTTAAAGAGTTAACAAGTAATTTTGATTCTGAAAGAATAAGGGTAATTGGCATTACAACATTTCAGATATTGGGGATGGTTTTTTTATAAAAACATTATTTGGTACTTCGATTACATTGTTATAATGTATTGACTTTTAATGTATTTTACCCTATGATATAGACATGGAACTTAGTACCAAATCGTGGTAGAAGGGATATATCACCTTGTGATGACTTGGTAAAGGGATGATTCACCCCTCATAAGCATAGGGGGTGTCATTCGATATACACATTTGTTTGTATATGTGAATATGAAAATTGTATTTCATATGAAATGGTTTAATGAATGAATATATTGAATTAATCCCATTTCCACTTTATGAATTGTAAATTTCCTGAACTATTTTAAAATATTTTACACCTTTTTTATATAATTGTGATTATAACAAGTTTATGGTCATAGTATATTCTATTAGAGGTCTTGCGGTTTAACTAATTCATATTATTACTCACCTATTACATATTAAAATTACTACATATGAAACTATTATTTTATATGATATAGGAAAGGAGAATATTTCATATTTCTCTAGTGGTGTGTCATGATTATAGATATTATGCCTTACCGAATATGCAACTTCAGAGTTGGTTGTGTATTTGAATTTGGAGTAGCACCACTTTGGTGACTGACTCATAGATTGATTGAGAGTACTATTCATTTGTATTTTATTTATTTATTTCTATTATTACAATTTTATTGTGGGATTTTTTGATTTTGAGTTGTATTGTTTACTTTTTCTACATCATATAATTTTGATTTTTTTCTACTTTTTATTGACTTTTTGTGTATATATAAAGGGTTAACATTCCCCCATTCATTATTGTTAAACCCTTGTAATTTATTTCCAATCTCTATTGTGTGGTGAATGTCATTTATGTCCAGTGGTACATCGACCCTTTCCAAGATAATGGTAAGGGTTGGGTTGCTACAAATGGTATCCGTTTACTATGTATATTAGTTGAGATAATAGAAATGAAATTGGATGCATCATGACATGAAATGTATAAAATACATATAGATAACTATTTTATATTGAGCATTAATTTTACATGGTGGTATGGTTATAAATAAATATTCAACAGAACTTCTAGGTTTTTTTCACCTCTTTATCATGGGTTTATCCATTGAGAGTAGTGTATCATACATTAAAAAACATAATTCCCATTAGTGATTATTTATCATAAGATAATTTGATCTTTTTATTGTGAAAATATTATTTCATTAGTTTTTATATAATATATGATATAACCATAAACAAAGTAGATATTAAATAATTTAGTTCTAATTATTGATATAGTTATAGAATGATAATTCTATTGTTTAGAAGAATGAGAATCCATTAAGAGAAAATATTTGAGAATGTGGTTCTTCTTGAACCATTGTTGAACCTATAGATTGTACAAAGTTCATGAAAATATTTCCATGTTATTGATAATAGACCATGGACAATGGAACCATTCCATGTGAATCACTTATCGGAATCCTATAATCTAAATCCACTAAAGTTTTAGGGTAATTAAGGACCCAAGAAAAATAATGTATGGTTAGTTAGGATGAATAGAATCTTTAACTTTTCTGAAACTCTAGTCAAATATATAGTCTATAAATAAATTTACATTCTTTACGGACTTTCTCTATAATTATAGAAATTTATAGTTCAAGAAAATCGAGATGAGGTCCTAACATGAGAAGGGTTTTCAGATTTATTAAATAAAATATTTTATCAAAATACATTCTTGATGGTGAATATACTGAAATTATTCCATCTAAAATGACGATTTTTTTTATGACTATATATGATGAATAGTTCACGCACCTAGTTCACTTCACATTGAAGGTAGCATCTATCAAAAGTTTAAAGTTAAAAATATTAAAGGGTGTATTATAAGATAATATTCACAATAAATTGTTCATGTTATATATTATTAACTATATCGAGATGGTGAATAATTAACTGGTGGAAGATATATAAATTATAGTGAATCCTGGTTGAGGGTAAGCCTTTTTTCATCCATGTGTAATAGGTAACTCTAGTGAATGGAATAAGTGGAAAAGGTAGACATGTTCATATGGTAGTAGGGAACTGAGAATCAGTCTATGAGATCAATCTCCTCATCACTACATCACAACAATATACATGGTTTAATTCATGTTTTCTCTCTTCAACACATAAGGATAGAGTGTCCTACAACACCATGAAATTATCACAAAAATGGAAAATAAGGGAAGATCAAGAGATATTTCCTAAATATATAATGTCAATAGGAGTAGATAGGTTATACTAGTCTTATGAATCTCATAATAAATCTCATAAATATAATCAAAATAGATATCTCCCTCATAATCAAATGCATAAGGACTACTCTAGGAACACCTCAATTGATCGATAAATTCCATATTAATTAATAAAATATTATAATATTGGAGCTAATTTATTATTATATATAGTTAATCATTCTATTTTGACTGAGTAACTAATTCCCCAGATAGTGACAAGTACCATTCTTCTGAATGTGAGACTTATAAAAACATTTTTTATATTGGTGAATCGCATTTTCTTCTTACCGCTCATGTAGTTAAGCTATTTAGATTTCACATGGATATTATAAATCATGTCATGAGCATCAAAATAAATCTCATTATGTAGGAATATGTATTATTAAAGTATTCATATCATACCATTACAGATGAAACCATGCAATTTCTCTAGGTTTTTTTATCATAGTGATTAATATGTCAGATTTGGTCTTCAGAATGGACTTATTGGTGGATTTCAAAGTCCATATTAATTTCTACACCTGATAGGTAAAATTCATAACCCCAGATGTAGTTTTTTATTTATTAAATGGGGGTTTGGGTATAAATGATAGTAGAGAAGGACCATTATTTTCATTATATTGAAATTTAACTTGTAGAAAAATCTTGGGTACTATGTATGATACTAGAAAAATGACATATTATAACATAGTAAACTATTAATTGAATGTATTTTTGAATGATTAATTTTTTATACTACCTAAATAGAATTTCAAATTTTATTTTAATATAATTATAGGAACAATAAATGTTTCTCTTCCATAATGTAGAATGACTCTAGTTGAGTTGTAGGAATTAAGCATCCAGTTAGAATAATTGGAGAGAAAGGGTTTCATTGGAACATATAAATTTCCTTGGGCTTGTCTAGTTTTTTCATAATGAAGGTAGAAGTTTCACTTTGATTTTTTTCAAATATATTATACATAATCTTGTTATGAATAGGAATCGACAACCTCTTCCTTGAATTAATGACATGTTTCATTATTTAAAGGCATCCAAGTAGTTCCCATTGATTGATCTATGATTGGGATACCATCCACTTGAATTCAAAAAAAATTCTAAAGGAATCATTTCCGAGTTGATTATGACATAATGAATATGTTTTAATTACCTTTTCTCTGATTACTGCATCAAAAAATTTCAAGGCCTTAATGAACTGTATATTCTTTCGGTATCTCGATTCCTTTATCATGGTATATTTTATTCTATTTTTTTTATTATTTATGATGGAATGACCCTGAGGAACACATAGAGATTGTATTGAGAACATTACATGATCACTAACAGTATGCTAAGTTTTTATGAGTGATTTCTCAACATATTAAGTTTATTTGATTAGGAATGTCATTTATATGAAATTCAAAATCAGTTGATCCTAGGAATCTTGAATAATTCGTCTTTTAGAATCCACCCAAAAGTTTCATTGAGCTTTGTAGTTTTCTACTATTATATGTGTATTATAAAATACTTTTTTGGGATTTCCCAAGTCATTCATATCTTTTAAATTTTTTGAGAGGAAATGATTCATATTCATGTGTTCTAAATATTGTTATAAATATATTTAGGTACTTCATACTCTTCTCACATCAGCACCTATCCTCATCTTACTAGATCCATTACACGTTTATGTTTTCAACAATGGAACATTTGGATTAGGATTTGGTTGTGTTCTTATGCATGGAGAACATGATGTGGGATATAGATTAAGGAAATTGTGAACATGCGAAATGATTTATCCAATGAGAGGTCTAGAATTAGAAGAAGTGACCCATTATTAATAAACATGGAACTAGTATATCTATGAATAAATTTTCATAATCCTCACTGGTCACAAAAACATAAAATATATCATCCCTCAGAGTGACCTAAACCTGAAGGAATAATGTTTCATGCAGTTTCAATAGATTTTTGGTTTTGAATTGGTTTATAAATCCTATAAAGATAATTTTTTGGCTGATGATTTGAGTTGGATATTTTATAATAAAATAGTTAAATAATATCATGGTATATGGAAATTACTAAGAATTATTACTAATATGCATCTAAGAAATATTAAAAATAATGAAAATCAGTTATCATTTTAGAAAATCTCATTCATGAACTGATTAATTTAATAAAAAATCTCAAAAATGAAATAAAAATTACAATGACATTAAGACAAACCTAAATTGTGTAGAGACCATGGGTTGATGGATAGAGGATAAAAACTCAGATTTATGTAATTAGAATCAGATTTTGGTACCCCAGTATTTCCTAGATAATATTATCTTATTATTCCACCATTAAAAAATGGGATATTCACCTGAGTAATTAGAAAATGTATAATATAGTGAAACATCCTTTCTAGTATCCTGGTATAAAACTAACAATTGTGGATTATGTCATGAGATCTGTTACATGTAAATAGGTAAAAAATGTGCATCAAAATTTATATTTTATTCTGTAATATATTTATAAACCTATTTGGAAATGAGATCATATTTCCATAGACTGCCACGGGTTTACCAAAGACACGTGATAAGCATGGTGTTATTTTAATGATTATGGATTCACTAACAATTTTGTAACACATACTACAAATTCAAGAGTCTAATATGGTAAAAGAACTAGAAATTTATTATATTTGGGAAGTTGTCATGTTTCTTAGAGTATTATAATATATTTTTTATGACAAAGATTCTCTATTTTCATATTGGTTTTTGTGATATTTACAATAGGATCTTGGAACCCGGTTGACAATGGAATAATTTATCATAATTAGATGGATGAGTATTTAGAATTTATAATTCAAATGTAATAATATATGCTTAAATCTTTTTTCATTTAATTTGGTGGTATGTGGTAATATCATATGCATTTAGAGGAGTTATCATATAAAAATATTTATCCAGACATAATACATATGGCTCTACTTGATGCATTGTAAGTCCATACTTGTTTCTCTTCACTTTGTTGGTGGAAATGGGAGAATATTCACTAATAATACATATTATTTTCCAAGAAACTGTATAAATATTCAGATAATTATGAATAAACTAGATAAAATCCATAACTAATAAAAATCATGTTAATATCATCATCATAGCCCATTATCATTTGAAACCAATCAAAAAAAATTATAAATAATTTATTATGATTAGTTTATCATCATTTTGGAAAGAAAGATAACCAATCAATGTGATATGAAGAACCATTGGATAATATTGAATGTATTTGTAACATTAAATATTAATTATCATTACAACTAATATTTTAGGTTGTTCAAAATGTTTCATATGTCTCTCTATTGGATAAGTTTCAATTGGATCCTAGTCATGTGATTAACTATGATCATTTTTAGCTAAAATAAAGAGAGGAATTTTTCCATGAAACATTATATATTCTAGATATATAAGAAATGACCATGTGTGGGAGATAAAACTATTTATTATAATTGTTATGGAATCATGGTTGGAATTTAGAAGATACTTTGGAGTAAGAAAATATTTCGATCAATTAATGGATTAAACTCTTCAAATGCACCATTAACCTCAATCTTCATAAGGATGAGAGTCCCAATGATGAGTAAACTATAACACCCCTAGTTTGAAGTAAATTTTGTGTTATTTAGTTTTTTTAATACTTTTAATTATTTAATTTTTATCCAGATGTTGTAGATATGTTTCTTAGAGAGGTTGGAAGTATTTTTTTAATTTCATGTTGCACCATAGTTAAAAACACACTGTGGTGGATGGCACAGTTCATTGAGAGTTCTCCTATGAAACACTAGCACATAAAAATTACCAATAGTGATCATGGTCACTAGGTATCTATGGGAGTATAGAGATTGGGGAAAGTGTCAAAAACATGGATAATGTGTGCCTCATTACACTTTAGTCTTTGTAATGGTTTCTTTATATTTTCTTGGGTCTATAGTGACATTTCGTAGTGTCTCTTCATGTTTGGTTCATAAACATGTGTTGATAATAGGCCCCATGTCCTTGGCATACACCACCAGTCCATGGTGAAGGCCGAACTATATTTTTTGAAACTATGATTCGAGTGTCGATCATTTGGGGGATTTTATAGAATTTTAGGGGAAATAATTTATGAGATTTTTTGTATTAAGCTTTAATTTAATGAAATTTTTACCATATATTAACATGTTTCTTATTTATCCCAATATTAACTCTTTATATAGGGATTATAGAATGTGATTTTTGATGATATTTCCCCAATTGATGAAACTTATTTATTTGAACATTGTTGGGTGATATATACCATGAAAGATCCATTATTCAAGGTTTTTTCTAAAAATTATTTGAGTTTTTTTTATTTACAATCTCTCCAATTTCTCTAGAATTAGAAATCTTTAGATTCTATCATGAATTCTTTTTTTGGGTTCTCAAAGGATAGACTTTCTTTGTATTGATTCGAAAATATTTAGTATTACTCTTTCAATGATTCTTTAAACATGTTATTTATAGTTAGTGATTAAAATAAAATATTAATAAAATACTTACTAAAAATAATTATTTCAATGGTTTATGATATCTATTTTACCTTTTTTTTATTTTATATAAATGAAATGCAGTTTTAAATAGTTTTAAATTATGAATTCAAATGTTTTTTTCAAAAAAAACCATTAGAACATTAGAAAAAAGTTTTATTTAGAAAAAATAAGGTTATTTATATTTACAACATGTTGTGAAATTGAAGATGGTTTTTAAATAAAAATCATAATTTGGAATGGGTATCTTGAATGCATTGTTAGTGTGTATTAATTTTAATTGTATAAGGCCTTGTTGATATAGAATTGGTTCTCTCTTATAAATAGTATAATAAGAAATATATCACCATGTATAGACATATTAAAAGGAAGATTCACCACTCGCAAGCATTGGTTATGTTAGTTGTCTTTCATGTGTTTTTGTATGTGATATCATAGAAAGGGTATACAGTTTGAAATAGTTAAATGGTTGAATGAATTGAATTAATCCCATTTCATTATTATGAAAAATGTATTTGATAAACTATTTTTTAATATCATACACTTGTGTTATATAAAAATAAATCTAACAAGTTCATTATTTTAGTAGTCTATGTGGGATGTCTCTCTATTTTATAATTGGGTATGATTACATACCACATGTATATGAGCATTTGTACATATACAAACATTATTTTCTTTGAGTGAAATTTCATATTTCACTAGTAGAGTGGTGTGATTATGGCTATCATGTTTGAATAAATATGGAGATTCATAGTCGGTCGTGTCATAGTGCTTGGAGTGCTTCTACTATGGTTTCTAAGTCTTTTATTACTTTGGAGTGTTAGTTATTCTATTTTTATTTATTTATTTCCATTTTTACTCTTATATTATGTGACTATTGGATTTAATATTTTTCTATTTCATGTTAATTAATCATATGTTTCTAATTTGGTTGTTTATATTTTTTCAAGGATGGTTTTATATGTATCAAGGGTAAAACATCCTCTCTTTAATCTTGTTAAACACATAACATTTATTGCCCTTGATATTTTGTTTGGGGAATATCACCTTTAGTCTGTGGCACATCAACTCCGTTCCAATATAATGGTTATGTTCAGGTTATTATATAAGATGAGAATTAAAGGGTTATATCATCAATAGAATAAAATTTTAGTAAATTTAATATCCTTATGTTATTATATCATCATGGTTACAGATGATTTATAGGATATTGATAAATAAATAAAAATGAAATAATCCAATTCAGGTTTAAACATATTCTATGAATATCCATCCTTATAATAAATCTAAATCCATATAGGATGGTCTTTTCATTATACCAAAAAAAATCAACAATGTTAGTAATTTTTGGAAGGGACTTGGGTAGGTAATGTTAAAGATAAAGGGATCAAGACTTCAATGTAAGATATGAGAGGAGTTACCCTTTTATATGTGAGGTGGGTGGAAATATTTTAATACATGAAATATAAATATATGGTATGTGTCTTATCCATTAAAAAATAACAAATTTTACATATAATATAAGAAAATGAGGATATGTTCTAAATAAATTCCAATAAAAAAAATTATTCTCATTTACGTGTTATTTTAAATCATTTCATTTTTATTAACCCCCCATTAAAACTATTTAACCATAACCATTTTAACAAATAGTTCATTTTTTAATTGTCCTTAAATTAATTCATAAAATTCCATGTGAAACATACATGAACCACTCACAATATGATCTATGATTTCCCATCCATTTGAGTTATAATAGGCCTTTTAGGATTTTCTAGTGATTTAATAATAATATTTTAACATCATTTACTATTTAAAGTTACTCTATGAACTATCCAAAAAATTGATATTAAATACATCAACAAAAGAATGTAATTTGAACCTAATTTCATTCATAATAATGTATAAAATATAACTATTTAATAAATTAATAGAACCCAAAACATCATCCAAAACATTTTAGATTTAATGTTTTTAACATAATTGACTTTCTCTTTCTACTACTTACACAAGTATTACAACAACAATGTATAAGCGTTCAAGGTAATTATAACATCACAAAAAATCATCATATTAAATATAATATTTCTTAACAAATTATAATCTATTTTTATATATATGAAAACATTTTTGATATATTAAATGAAATATACTGACATTTCATAATTTTCATTTATGAAAAATAATATAATTATTATAATCAAATTTATATGGAACAAAAATTTAATATTTCAAAATATATGATGATTTTGGTAAAAATATAGCGATCTAATGAAATAAAGGCTATTTTTACTTATGTTTTGACCTAATTCTAAATTTTTAAACCCTTTGAATGCATTTTTCCTTTTACCATAGAGATAAAATTTTATTATGGTTAATATTTATTATGACTAAAATGAAACTAACCTTGTAACATAATTTTAATATTATAATACCAAATATAAAATCCATTTTATAAATTTTAATTTTCAAAAGAGTTAAAACAATTACTATATATTCAAGAAGTCAAACAAAAAAAGTTTTTATAAAAATAACCGATTTAAATAGAATCATTAGTTTATTCCAATTTCATGTATAATATGTATTACAATTGAATAAATTGAATAATTTATAATAAAAGGGTTTAATTTTAGATTAAAAAGAATCTATAATATAATGTGACTTTATAATCACTTTAAAAGAAATGATAGTTTTAAAAAAAATAAAATTTTCTTTATTCACCAAAAAACCAATCCTTTCTGAAAAATTCCCAAAATACTCCGTAAGATATAATTGATATTTTTATATGAAATATGTTGTCCATTTTATCAAATAAAATTTATAAATTTCATAAATTTATCATTCTAAATAAAAATAAAAATAAAATGAGAACCTATTTTTATAGAAAAATAACCCTTTTTCTTTTAAGGGTTTCAATATATATTTTATTTTATTCTTATTATATAAAATAGAGTACCTATTTATTATTAACTAACTAAGAAATTTTAATAAGTAATAATTTTACACAAATATTTTGTAATGTAGTTACTCATATCTATATTTATCAAACCAACTGTTATATTGTATTGTTAATATTTAAACAATTTTATTTATATAGTATATCATGGTTCATTTTAGATTGGTGATTGTTATGTAAAATGATATTGAACATAGTATTTGTTTTAAATTAATATAAATTAAAATATTTTGGTGTTATATTCTACCTCATTAAAGTAATTTATTCCACGTAATTTCATCTTATGTCCGATAAAAAGGATATAAAATATTATTAGAATCCACTTGAAGGTGTGGGAAATAAAAAAATCATAAGTGGTAAGATATACCTTTTAATCATCATTTGAAACTATTACTTTTTAAAATAACTTCAATTTATATGTTTTACCTGGTAAATATATCATTTCCTAAGTATTTAATAAAATATTTATTTACTATAATGAAACTTGTTCTAGTGATAGAGTTTTATAAAATGTATCTTCATAGTTGAGAGATATTCTCCATTAAAGACTATAATGATTATCATCCGCTTGATTTATTTGAAGAATTATCTTATCATGAAGATACATAATACATGAAAAATATTTACATGGATTCATTTTAAACCATAACCATGATTTTATCCTTTAATTTTTCTTTGAGAAATTCTCTAACACTTCTTCATATTATAATCCTAATGATAATTTTTCTATGCAGGAAGCACTAAAATTAAGTTCCAATGGATTATAAGATCCCAAAAAGTATGAAAATTTATTTATAATATTTCTTTTCATTGATCAAAACCAAATATGGTTAGTATAATATAAGATAATATCTAAAATGAAAAAACCATTATATTAAAAAAATAATACATCAATATATAAAACCTCAAAAATGACACCCAATGTTCAATATAAAACATTCTATAAATAGATAACCATAAATATCATAAAAATATGCCTGACTAAATCTGATACCCAAAAAATAAAATATATTTAATCTCCTACTCATCTTAGATCAACTTAATAAGTTTTTAAAAAACATTAATCACTCAATAATTCAAATACCAAATGTGTGTATACTATAATGATATAATCTCAATATTGTACTAATATTTTCAATAATAAAATCATATATACATCCAAAAGTTAACTCAATATTTTTTATTCAAATTATATTTTACATAATCATTTAATTTTTTAAAAAGGGTGAACTTATTAAAAATAAACATTAATCACAATGTCAACAAACTAACTTTTAATATAAGGGTTATCAATAAGATAAAACTTATCTTACAAAAAAGTAATAACTATTTATCCAGATTAACCATTATTACCTCAACAAAAATGATCACATTAACCCTAATTGTTTTCAATACCAAAAAATATATATATAATAATTCTTCCTCAAATATCCTTTTTAATAAAACCCATGTTAATAATAATGGTTTAATATACCTCGAAAATTTACTATAAATCAATAAATACCTCTCAATATACACTCGTCACATACTAACTAAAAATTCTATTAATTCTTTTATACCTATAATAAACCATAAATTTATCAACCCCTAAATAAAATACAACATCATCATGACTCTCCAGATCATATATGATTATAATTAAATCTTTAATACTTATTAATAAATAATTAACCAAGATTTTTCATCTTATATCATAATACTTCCTTCCTATAGTGAATAATATCAATAATTTCCAAAGATTTATCTATATCCAAATAATCATATTTCCTACATTAAAAATGAGAAAAACAATTAAAATTTATATTTCATTTATATGTTTTACATTATTTATTCATCCTCAATTCTAATATCCTAAGGCTTTGATAAATTATTATCCATACAATCATGATGACTCCCATAATGATATTTCTTCCTAAGTAATTTATTGGTATAATTAAAAAAATCACAAAATTATAAACATTCAATTTATACCATAGGAAACCCATTTTTCCCATCTATTATTTTGTACAAACACTTCATTATCCTAGGAAAATTTATTTCATTATGCCCTTAATTTCCCTAAAGAATAAATTTTTCTTTTCTATTGAGACATTCCCAAAGATGATTGTTCCAAAATTCATTAGATGTAAGAAGTTTAAAATCCATTCCTTTATGATCTTTATTATTGAAAAATTTCTGAAACACTATTTTTATCTTATTATGTGAATTTTAAAACCCAAAGATGTACAAATTTTTAATCATGGATCGAGAGAGCTAGTAAGGCATATGTATAAGATTATTCAATCCAGTTTCTATCTCATTTGGTAGACCATTTTGGAAACCACTATAGTTTCTTTTACACCCATTATTAGAATGGTTCTTCCATGTTCTAGTCATTTAACAATAACAAAAAATGGTTTATGTGTATTTATCAATTATTAATACAAATTATTTTTTAATAGATAAATACTATGATATCATTAAACCCTATTATTTATGATTATAGAATAAATCTAACTTATGATCACAATTTATCATACCAACACTTGATTTTTTCTCCTCAAACAACATCATAACATCTAATGTTTTCTAAACCATTCAATTGATACTAAATATAACAACCCATATATAATTTTCCCATAAATTATATGATATATGGATTATATTACATCACTTAACTCATAATGAACTTTTTATGTTTATTGATTTTCAAATTCTACTAATAAATTACACTAAAAATGGATATTTCCACAAAATGTATATTTTTCACATAAAAAAATTCTTTAAAAAGACACAATTCCATATCTTATGGTAACTTATGTGACTATAACACAGAATTAACTAACAATCCTATACATCATTGTTCCATTTTAAAAAATTGAAGACAACGGATGACCAAGAGTAATATTATTAAATGTTATCCAATAAAATAAATCCATTAGTCAATTTATAAAACTAAAAAATCCATGAGAGATTTACATATTTATATTAAACATTTGAACTAAAATATCATTTACATTTCCATAAAATACATATTTTCTCAATATATTCCATAAAATATTTCAAGAGAAATAATAAATTAATAATATATATATATAAAGGTTTCTTAGAGAACCTAAAACTCATTAATACCTTTCCTTAAAAAATGTACTTTTTCACACATTTTTATTAAATGGTCATAAACATTCTCTAAAAACATAAGATCATTTTTATAGAATTTGAAATCAAAATATTTTATTTATAAAACATTGAAATCATATCTTGTAGGTTAATAGTATCATTATCCTTAAATTCACCCATATAAGAACCCTTATAACGGAATCACCTAATCAGATAATTCCCACATGTCTTAGGAATCACATCTCCCAAGTAAATATCACTAATTTAACTAATTCTTTGTACATCTAAAACAATATCCACCATTATTAGATCTATATAATTATTACCCATGATTCATATAAAATTTACAAGAACAACATCCCTAATAAAACACATATATCTTTTACATTAACTTTAAAATCCATCTGAATTGGCATTTAATCCCATAATACATAACAGAACCAATTATCTTTAAAAAATTATGAAATTTAAATTTCATTTGAAAAAAATCATAAAACTAACAATTTCAATAATATTTATAAATATATTTTATTTTAAAATAACCTTGTAGTTTTAAAGGGTTATTCAATGATAATAATATATTTAGAAAAAATCAATTCCTTTGATAATCATTAAATCAAATAATTTTTTCATAACTTAGAAAAGAAGTTCATAAACGACTTATATGGAAAACATTGTAATGTTTTATTTTTAATCCTTTGCAATGAAATTAAAAAATAGTATAAAATGAAAATTACAAACCTTTGATTTATATATATTAATATTAATGAAATCCTTTAAAATAACCTTGAAATTTATGAAAAAGTATTTGATGGAAGACATTAAACTATGATTTTTAAAAGGAAAGTCTATTACCTTGAGTCTAGACTTATTTCATTTTTATGTCTACCCTCCTCAGAAATAAAATTATATTATTTTTCAAAATTATTTTGATTATTTTTCATTACAAATTAATTATTTTTATTTCCTTTCTTTCACTTTTTAATACCATTTATTTAGTCACTAAAATGTTTAAGTTCACATTGGACATTTTGAGGATGTTTGGATTGTAAGACCAAAATGAATTTGTTAGGTTGACTATTATCAAAGGGATTATGGTTAAATCATTTAAATAAACATAATAATTTAATAATTATCATTTTTTACTCATTAAATTAAATTTAATAATAATACATGAAATATATAAAAGAATACTTATCACACCGCTTCATGGAGGTGGTAGTGCACAAGTACACATGTGCGACATTATCATTTCCGAATAGATGATAAGGAGAGAGGTAAGAAATATATTATAATTATAGAATAATAATTATTTCATAAATATTATGTATATTTTATTTATCTATAATTTTAACAACCCATATGAGTCGATGGTGAAGAAAAAAATACAATCCTCTATAGTAGTGGTGGTGGTCCACAAATACACTTGTGTGATGTTTTTATTTCCCATGGGATAAGAAGGGAGATGAAAAGGGATCATGTCATAAAAATAATAATATTTAAATATATTTAAGGTACGTATATTATTTTTTAATCATTTTTATGGAATATTTATGGGATCTAGAAGAATAAATAAACATGAAAACTCTCGATTAAGAGTTATGCATCTTCTTTGAGAAATAAACTTTGGAATACTCATTGACCGTTATCTAACGAACTTTTTGTGGGAATAGAACCATTAGAATATAATAATTAATTTTGGGATGGTATTTTCAAAATTCATTGTCTAGATAAATGGCTCAATATGTGTGTGGAAGAGAAGAGAGGATTTTCCCTTATATAAGTGAGGTGAGTGGAAATATTTAAATACGAGAAATATTTACATTTTATATATGTCTAACTCATGTAAAATTAAAATAAAGTTAAATTTATTCTAATAGAGGTAGGATATTGTCGAAATGACATCATCCAATAAATTTTAGACCTATTTAAGTGTCATTTAACTCCATACAGTGTGGTTTAACCCCCTTATTAACCCATTTTAATATTAATTGTTGTAATAAGTTTCAATCATTAAAGACTGTGAATGAAATTATAAAAAATTAAAAGTGGTACATAAAAGAAATTTTTATTATAGGATTGAATAACTCCCTTAAATATTATTAAATATAGTATTTTTATGATATTTTGTGATTTCAAAAAAAAAATTTAATACCTTTTAATGTCATTTTTAAAACTATTACCAAATTGAACTTTAAATGCATCAAGAGAAGAGTGGAATTATAATAAAAAATATTTCACCATCAATTATATGTTATTATTATAAATTAATTACTTATAATGCAAAAAATAATCTAAACCATTTTACTCTTAAGTACTTTAGTAGAGTTTATATGATTTTTTTACTACTTTGGTAAGAATTCAGCTCTCTTTTTTTTTTGAGGTACGGGTTTCTTCTTTGCCCTTTTCCTTAATTGTTTTTGAGAAAATAAGGAAAATGGGGGGAAATCCCACATTTTGTGGGTATACACCATGTACTTTTCCAAACATCGTGTACTTTGGCCATGTGGGATGAGTACATAGGGCGGGTAGGCCTGTCGGAAATGAAGGGAGTAAAAACTGACTACAGGTCGTGTACTTTGTATTTACACGCTGTGTAATTAGTTGACAGGTGAACAGTAAGGTGGTGGAGACAGCCTCCAGCAGAGCGATGGTACATGCCATGTAATCAGGAATACACGTC
Source organism: Viscum album (assembly GCA_963277665.1). NCBI lineage: Eukaryota > Viridiplantae > Streptophyta > Magnoliopsida > Santalales > Viscaceae > Viscum > Viscum album. The sequence goes on along the minus strand of OY728130.1, from coordinate 758,603,109 downwards.
GTGTACTCATGTCGACGGATGAACAGTGTCGCGGTGGAAATAAGCCACCATAGGAACAGTTTAAAAAATGAAAAGTACACGCCATGTACTTGAGAGTACACGTCGTGTAGTTTGTTTTTTAGCTTAAAATGGGTTGTAGCCTCCTCATTTGGCATAGGAGGCTTTGAGTTTCTTTTGGAGTCGGGAGAGGAGGTTGGAGCTTCAGAGATCTCCCGACTGCACAACGGGAATCTGAATCCTTCTCTAACAATCTCGATTGAACCACATGGGTGACTTATTCCCTCTCCTTGTGTGTTTCTTACAAATTCTTTCCCAAGGGAAAGTTGTTTGATTTTGAATGAGTGAATTTTTATCCTAGATCTATGTCATTCTTGGACAATTTAGGATGCTTTGTTCATGTATACTGATCAGAGGTGATCGAGGTAGGTGTTCTGATGTTTATTTTCAACTGTTGTGTTGAAATTGTGTACCATTGTGCTACGCGCCCATGTTTGGGGTGTCGTATGGATGAGAACTTTTCTGAAAAGATATCTAGAATTGCATAGATAATATAATGATAAGTTTAAAATATTTTATGGGATTACTTCTTGGATCCAGGACCACCCCGGGGGTGCGTTCCTCTGTTTAGCCATTTGGACAGGACACCCAAGGTTATTCCATGATGATATTGTGCACTGCATTTTTTTTTGAGAGAAAGTTTATGTAAATTGTTGTTTATACTTTGGGCTCGGCCCGGTTCATTTAGCCTGAGGGAAGCGTTCTATTAGCCTATGGGCAGTGTTTTACTTAGCCTATGGGCAGTGTTTGGTTAGCCTGAGGGTAACCTTTGTTTATTCCTGTGGGAAGTAGTCTCTATGCCTGAGGGAAATATCACGTATGCCTAAGGGAAATGATCGTTATGCCTGAGGTCAATCACCCGCGGGTATTTGATTCTGTTACCTAAGGGTAAGGATAGTATGTCTGAGGACACGGCTATTTAGAATATTCACTGTGGTGATTTTCTATGTTGTACCTTCGAAGATTAATCACAATCTTTGAGGTGATAAGTAACAATTTAAATCGAAATAAAACTGGTAGTGATAGTTACTTTTGAGTACTTACTATTTTACTGAATTTACTTTTGCACACTATTGTTGCACATTTTCACTGACAGTTGGGAACGGGCCTGAAGTGGTTGCCTACTAGGATTTATTTCTCACACCCTGTTTGGATCATGTCTTCAGCCCAAATAGACTATATTGTTGCATGTGTCGACATGGGGAAGGGTCCCTATACAGGTACATGATTGTAGTAGAGGAGTATGAGAGAATGGGACCAATTTTAGGATTGTGATGTTGTTGTGTTCTGTTCACTCTGTTTTGTTTTATTGTTGTACCCTGTAATTTGAGTTGTATTGTATTGTAGTGTAGTGTATCATGTTTGGGCTTCTTTAATGTAAATAGTGAAATCCTGTATTTTTATATATAACTATTGGTTATCTTTTACTGCAGTTGTTCATTTCTAGTTCATATTGTTTACTTCTTCCACTGTTGTATGTTATTTTATTTTCCACTGTGCTACACTTTGACAAATGAGGACATAGTTTTCCCACTATTAGACCTGGGCCCTGACTACTAGTCGACAGCCTCTGGCGTTTGCGTAAATGCGCTTTAGGTCATGTGACCAACCAGTTTCGGGGCACCCGTTGTGTGGATTCTGGATTCAGGACCTTACAAAGTGGTATCAGAGGGCTCTTTTCTTTGACTTACTATTTTGAGCCTTAGTCAGGGATAGGATGGACATGGTAGTTGGTAATAAGTTGTGCCCGGTAGTAGCTAACCCATGTACAGAGAAAGGCCAATCTACCTCTTTGGGTGATGCACTTGTGATTGTGTTGTTTATATGTTATACGTGGGTTCTATTTAGTTACAACCTGGTGAGATGAGGATGTTCCATCTCACGAATCATTTAGGCCCATGATAGAAATAACATTTCATGCATTCCTACCATTTCATGTAGGTGCATTAGAAATTGCATATTGTTGTAATAGTGGATGTTCTAGAAGAGCGTGCTGTTGTGATAGCTTCTTTGATAAATACCTGCTTTTGTTAGGGTATTGTGGTGTGAGGTTTTGATATAATGAATGCCAAACTTTGGTTCTTGAGGAGTATGGGCCCTCAATGACCGGAATTTGGTGGATCATTAATGTGTTTTCCTTGTTATAACATGTATAAGATTCCAAGATTTGATTAGCAGGGAGTATGGGGCCTCACGGATCGGAATTTGGCACTTAGGTGTTTGCTCCATGTTTTTCTAGGTTCCGGAGTATTTTCTGAGGCTTATTGTCTAGAAAACCCAGCATACACGCCGTGTAGTTCTATGGACACACACTGTGTGTTCTTCTATTCTGAAAGAAAGGGAAAATTTTTTATTACATGTTGTGTACCCTAAGTACATGTCGTGTAGTCTCTTACCATGCCATAGGCCGTGTGGGCAGGGGCGCGAGGTAGGGAATGGTTTGGGGGTAACACACCGTGTACCGATTGTACATGTCGTGTAGTGTAGACCGGTATTCACCTGTGTAACTAACAACACAGATGTTGGAACCTTAATACATACACGCCGTGTCGACCTTGAACACACCGTGTAGTCTGACCCAAGTACCAGGCCATGTCACTAACAACACGGGACAGTGTAATCCTTCCTCGTACACATCGTGTCTTGTTGAAATATTTCGTGTACTGTGACCAGAGTATACAGGTCGTGTCACGAACAACACGGGCTAGTGAAAGCCTATCAAGTACACGTCGTGTGCCTGTGGGACACGCTGTTTAGTTTTGTTTTAGGAGAGTCGTGTGGATTATCCGTGTAGAAGGACTCAGCCATGGAAGGAGGGTTCACGTACACACCATGTATTCAAAGGGCATGTTGTGTGTTTGGGGTGTCACATGAACAGCTTTAGCTGGAGTACACGTCCATGTAGATGGCCTGTGAGAACCTTCTGTGTAGTATTTATACACACCATGTAGTCAAGTTTTATGAATCTTGAATTCTTTCTTTATCATATTCCCTTCTTGGTCTCCCCGTTTTCAGTCTTCGATAAATATGGATCTAACGTCTGCGGTTGACCCTGTAGAGTCATGCCACCGAGACGACCAACGGTTGTTCTCCAAGAGAGTGGTGACGATTATACTCCTGATATAGTAGGCCATGGGCTACCAGTGGATCCTCCCGCAGTGCAAGATGTGGCGCCAGCCGTTATACCAGACACAGGTGCGGATGCGCAGTTCCGTGAAGGCTTCATGCGGTTCATGCAGACCTTCCAGAGAGCACTGCAGGCCACCACATCTATGGAAGAGCTGACGCATATCTTCCAGAAGCAGCATTTGCCTACGTTTTCAGGGGATGGCAGACCATGGGTTGCAAAGTCATGGCTAGATTTGATGCGGACGATATTCAAGTATCTGGAGACGCCTCCTTGGAGGATGGTCAAGCTTGCTACATACATGTTGTGTGATTTTTCTAAGAGGTGGTGGGATATTACCACCTAGTCTGAGCATCGTCGAGACATAGCATGGGAAAATTTCTAGGTAGCCTTCTATGACTTCTTCTTCCCAAAGATGTTGCGAGTAGATTGATCTCAAGAGTTCATGAACCTACAGAAGGGCGCCATGTCAGTGATGGATTATTCTTCTTGCTTCACCAAGCTTCATCTTTTTTCACTTGTTCTGGTGGGTGATGAGGCGTTGATGGATAGATGATTTTAAGGATGGTCTTCGGAGTGACATTTGAGCACTAGTTAATGATTTAAGGTTGCCTACCATGCATGCTATTATGAACCAGGAACTGATTACAGAGCGGAACCTGCGGGAAGCAAGTGGTGTGGGCCAGGGTGGTTCGACACCAGTTTTGGGTACTATTTCTATCGGAAAGAGGTAGAGGCAGATGGATTTCTCTCATGGTGGTAGTACTAGCCTGAAGATTACTTCAGGTGGCCAGGTCATTTGCTACCAGTGTGGTAGAGTGGAGCATAAGAGACCTCAGTTTCCACGAGATCAAGTGGAGTGCTGATCTTGAGGCAAGATGGGTCATCTCCAGTGTTTTTGCAAGGCATTACCACCAGTGGCTAGTGAGTGGGGTTCTGTGCAGACTCTGCATGCGGGGGTAGGACCAGCAGCTTCTTACCCATTGGGAAATTGGGGTATGTCAGGGTGCGCAGGAAGAGATGGTGGTCACGGACATGGTATCCAGACACCAGGATCTCAGTGGTAGTAGGCCGGGTCAACTCAGGGTATCCAGGCTATGTCTTAGGGCCACGACATTGGGAAGTCATATGCAATGCAATAGACCCAACAGGAGCAGGATCTCGGACCTTCCACTATCAGAGGTACTATTCTAGTTACTTCTATTTTATCTTCATTACTTTTCGATACTGGTGCTACACATAGTTTTATATCTGTTATCGTTTGAGAGATCTTTGGCCTCGGTGTTTCTTCTTCTTCTGATGTTTTGATGCTAGACACTCTGTTGGGAACTAGAACGGCTGGTGTGCATCAGTGTAGGGAGTTCCCCCTAGAGGTTGGTGGGTGTCACTTTCTATGGGACCTCTATGTCTTAAAGATGAAATCTTTTGATGTCATTCTCGGGATGGACTGGTTGGTACCCTTTTGAGACTTTGTGGATTTCTATCATCGCAGGGGGAGTTTCACGTCACCAGAGGGAGGAGAGTTTCTATACAAGGCTGAGTGGGATGTCCACATGAGCTGAGCTGGACCTGATCATCATGGGTAGAGTGGAGTGACAGCCCAGATTGTGAGCTTATATTTGGATGATCGGGGGACTTTTCAGAAGGATTTCCCTCCAGTAGTTGATCGTTTCAGGGATGACTTCCCAGATGACTTTTCAAGTCTTCCTCTGGAGCGAGGTGTAGATTTCTATATTGAGCTAGTACAAGGAGCAGCACCGGTGTCCATTCCTCCATATAGGATGGCTACACCAAAGTTGCAGGAGCTCAAGAGGTAGTTGGAGGAGTTGCAATCAAAGGGTTTCATCCGACCCATTACTTCTCCTTGGGGATCACCTGTCCTATTTTCTAAGAAGGCGGACGGTACCCTCAGACTTTGTGTGGATTATCGGAAGCTGAAAAAGTTAACGGTCAAGAACTGATATCCCTTGCCAAGGATTGATGATATTTTTGATCAACTTCGAGGAGAACGAGTGTTCTCAAAGACTAACATGAGATCCGGATATCATCAGTTATATTTTAGGCCATCAGATATACCGCTTACAGCTTTTCAGAACAGATATGGTCTATATGAGTACTTGGTTATGTCGTTCGGACTCACGAATACGCCATAAGTTTTCATGGATCTGATGAATCATGTGTTCTACCTTTATCTGGATTCTTTTGGGGTAGTCTTCGTGGATGATATCTTGGTGTACTCTCACACTCGACATGATCATGTGAACCATCTTGAGATCATATTGAGTATATTAAGAGATCATCAGCTATATGCTAAGCTCTCAAAGTGCCACTTCTGGATGGACCAGATTCACTTCCTGGGTCATATTATTTCAGAGGCAGGAGTTGCAGTAGACCCAGAGAAGGTGAGAGGAGTAGTTTCCTGGAAGAATCCGAAGAATGTGTTTGAGATATGGAGTTTCTTGGGGTTGTCTGGTTACTACAGGTGTTTTATACAGGACTTCTCCTGCTTAACAGTGTCGTTGACGGGTTTGACTAAGAAGGGTGTGAAGTTCGTTTGGTCAGAAGCTTACCAGACAGCCTTTTAGAAGATGAAGGGAAGGTTGACATCAGCACCAATCCTGATGCTTTCAGAGCAAGGGAAGGGATATACAGTCTAATGTGACGCATTAGGTGTTGGGATGGGTGTAGTGCTGATGCAGGGAGATCGATTTGTTGCATACGGGTCTCAGAAGTTGAGGCCACATGAGAGGAATTATCCAATGTGTGAACTCGAGTTGGCTGCAGTTGTTTATGCACTGTGCTGTTTGATACATTATCTCTTGGGAGAGAATTTTGTGGTTTTCACTGACCACAAAAGTCTCAAATACATCGTTACTTAGCATTAATTGAACTTGAGACAGTGAAGGTGGGTCGAGTACCTCCAGTCTTTTGACTTTGAGCTTGCCTATACACCTGGTAAGGGTAATGCAGTAGCTGATGCACTGAGTAGGAAGACTCAGACACAGGCAGTGTAGGAGGCCAGTGGTGAGTGGTAGCTTATGGATTTGTTCTCGGAGATGCATTTGGAGGTGCATGATAGTCAGGGGCAAACCAATCTTTCATCCTTAGCTATGACTTCTACCCTCCTAGATAGAGTGAGGGTGAGACAGTAATTGGATTCAGAAGGCCTAGTTCTACGGGAGTAGGTGGGAAGTGAGGACCCTCCTCCTGGATGGATGATAGGCTATGATGAGGTACTGTGTGTCCATGGACGAGTGTGGGTTCCAGGGGATATACGCGAGGAGTTTATGTGGGAGTTTCATGCTTCAGCTTGGGCAGTGCATCTCAGAGTTACCAAAATGTACAGTGACTTAAGACGTCAGTATTGGTGGCCAGGTATGAAACGGGAAGCAACTGGTTTTTTTGAAATATGTTCTACCTATCAACAGGTGAAGGCAGAGCATTAGAGGCTAGCTGGACTATTACAGCAGTTACCCATTCCATAGTGGAAATGGGATGATGTCGTGATTGATTTCGTGACCGGGTTTCTGAGGTCACCTCGAGGTAGTGATGTCGTGTGGGTTGTTGTGGATAGACTTATGAAGGTAGCTCACTTTTTTCCAATAAAGGAGACCTTCGGTGTTGACGATCTCAGAAGGTTGTATATCCGAGAGGTAGTACGCCTTCATGGGGTCCCTTGTTCTGTCGTTTCATATAGGGACTCCCGTTTTACGTCTCATTTCTGGTAGAGATTTCAGAGGGAACTGGGTACATAGGTCATTTTGAGCACAACTTACCACACTCAGACCGATGGCCAGTCGGAGCGTATGATACAGGTGCTTGAGGACATGCTACGCGCATGCATCCTGGACTTTGGGGGCTCTTGGGAGAAGCACATACCCTTGGTCAAGTATTCCTATAATAATAGTTTTCAGGAAACTATTGAGATGGAACCTTATGAGGATTTATATGGTAGGCCATGCCGATCACCTCTGTGCTGGTTGGAGGAAAGTGAAGTAGATTTACTGTGGCCACGTCTCGTGCAGGAGACTTTAGAGCAAGTCCAGTTGATTCAGAAGCGGATGGCTACTGCACAGTCTCGTCAGAAATCTTATGTTGATCGCCGCAGATGACCCTTGTAGTTCTTGGTCTGGGATCAGGTTTTCTTGCGTGTTTCACCGAGGATGGGACACAAGCATATCATGAGATAGGGTAAACTTTCGCCGAGGTATATGGGGTCGTTTGAGATTCTGGAGAGAGTCAGGTTGGTTGCCAACCGGTTGCAATTACCACAGCAGTATTGGGCCATGCAAGACTTCTTCCGTATATCTCAGTTGTGCCGCTATCATTCAGACTCGTCTCACATTTTTCGGCCCGAGGAGGATGAGCTACAGGTCGATGCATCCTTTGAGGAGCATCTGATTCATATTGTTGATATGAGCACAAAGGTTCTCTGAGACCGGTCAGTTCCTCTCGTTCGGGTGCTATGGCAGCATGGCTGAGTGTAGGACGAAACCTGGGAGCGGGAGACTGACGTACATGCTCAGTGGCTAGAGTTATTCATAGCTGTATCTTCACTACCCTTGGAAGGGAATTTTAGGGATGGATTTCTTTAAGGGGGGAAGTTTGTAAGAACCTAGTTCTTTTTTTTGAGGTATGTGTTTTTTCTTTTCCCTTTTCCATAAATGTTTTTGGGAAAATAAGGAAAATGAGGAAAAATCCCACATTTTGTGGGTACACGCCGTGTACTTTTCTACACGCCGTGTACTTTGGCCGTGTGGGAAGAGTACACAGGGCGTGTAGGCTTGTTGGAAATGAAGGGCGTAAAAATAGACTACACGTCGTGTACTTTGTATTTACATGCCATGTAATCAGTCGGTAGGTGAACATTAAGGTGGTGGAGATAGCCCCCAGCGAAGTGACAATACTCACCGTGTAATCAGAAATAGACGTCGTGTACTCATGTCGATGGATGAACAGTTATGTGGTGGAATGAAGCCGCCATAGGAATAGTTTATAAAATGAAAAGTACACGTTGTGTACTTGAGATTACATGCCGTGTAGATTGTTTTTCTGCTTAAACGGGCAGTAGCCTCCTCATTTGGTAGAGGAGGCTTTGAGTTTGTTTTGGAGCCGGGAGAGGAGGCTGGAGCTTCAGAGATCTCCCGACCTCACACCGGGAATCTGAATCCTTTTCTGATGGTCTCGATTGAACCGTGCATGTGATTTCTTCCCTCCCATTTTGTATTTCTTACCAATTCTATCCCAAGGTAAATTTATTTGAGTTTGAATTAGTGAACGTTTATCCCATATCTACATCATTTTTGGACGATTCGGGAGGCGTCATTCACGTATACCAATCAGAAGCGATCGAGGTAGGCGGTCTGATGTTTATTTTCAACTATTGTGTTGAAATTGTGTAACGTTGTGCTACGCGCCCATGGTTGGGGTGTCGTATGGCTGTGGCCTTTTCTGATTATATATCTAGAATTGCGTAAATTATCTAATGATAAGTTTAAACTGCTGTTTGGGATCACTACTTGGATCCAGGACCACCCCGAGGGTGCGTTCCTCTATTTAGTTGTTTGGGCAAGATACCCGAGGGTATGCCATGATGATATTTTGCAGTTCATTTTCTTGAGAGAATGTTTATGTAAATTGTTGTTTATGCTTTGGGCTCAGCCCGGTTCCTTTAGCCTGAGGGCAGCGTTCTATTAGCATGTGGGCAGTGTTTTACTTAGCCTGTGGGTAGTGTTTGGTTAGCTTGAGGGTAACCTTTATTTATGCATGTGGGAAGTAGTCTCTGTGACTAAGGGAAATATCACATGTGCCTGAGGGAAATGATTGTTATGCCTTAGGGTAGTCACCTTCATGTATTTGATTTTGTTACCTGAGGGTAAGGATAGTATGTCTGAGGACACGACTTTTTAGAATATTCACTGTGGTGATTTTCTATGTTGTACCTTCCAAGCTGAAGCACAAGCTTGGAGGTCATAAGTAAAAAAATTAAATGGAAATGAAACTGGTAGTGATAGTTACTTTTGAGTACTTACTAGTTTACTGCATTTACTTTTTCACACTGTTGTTTCACATTTTCACTGACAGTTGGGCATAGGCCTTTTTTGGGTGCCTACTCGGATTTATTTCTCACACCTTGTTTGGGTCATTTATTCATCCCAAACATACTATATTGTTGTAGGTGTCGACATGGGCAGGGGTCCCTATATAGGTACTTGATTGTAGCAGAGGAGTAGGAGAGCATGGGACCGAGCTTAGGCTTGTGATGCTGCTGTGTTCTGTTCACTCTATTTTGTTCTGTTGTTGTACCATGTACTTTGAGTTGTATTGTATTATATTGCAGTGTATCATGTTTAGGCTACTTTCATAGAAATAGTGACATGTTTCATTTTTATATATAGTTGTTGGTTATCTTTTACTGCAGTTGTTTATTCCTAGTTCATATTGTTTTCTGCTTCTGTTGTTGTATGTTATTTTCTTTTCCACTGCGCTACACTTTAAAAAATGAGGGCATAGTTTCCCTACTATCAGACCTGGGCCCTCACTTCTTGTCAGAAGCCTCTGGCATTTGGGGAAATGCGCTTGAGGTCATGTGACCAACCGGGTTCGGGGCACCCATTGTGTGGCTTCTGGATCCGGGACGTTACAACTTGCACAAGAGTTGTGTTGGTGTTGCAAAAGCGTTCAAGGTAATAATACCATCAATAAAAATTTTGAATGAGTTACTAACATATAAGTCCATTATTCATATTTTTAATAATCGTTTTTTACTAATTATAAGTTTTTTCTCTATGAAAACATTTTTGATATATTAAAAAAAATAGACATTTTGTAACATAAATTAATGTTTTAACCTCATTTAACCAATTTTACCCTTTACCCATGTGATAATATTTTATCATGGTTACTTTTTATTATGACTAAAAATGAAATTGACATAACTACATAATTTTATTATTATTATTAAAATTACATAATATGTTTTAAAATATTTAATTTCTATAAGTGGGAAAAAAATACTTTTTATATTAGTGTCTGAAATTCAACGAAAAACAAATTTAAGAAAAATAAATGTATGAAGTATATGAATTATTTTTTTTAGAATCATGTATAATGTTTTTCTAACTATGAATTAATAGTATGGTATTTAATAAAAGGGACTATTTTATCATTAAATCCATTCTAAAATTAAATTTTACTTTTTAAACACATTAAAATAAATGATAGTTCCTATAATAATCAGTATTTTTCACAATTAACCTAAACAATGAATCTTTTTTAGAAAAATCCCAATATATTCACCCTAAGATAAATTTCATATTCTAATATAAAGACATTTTTCCATTATTTCAAATAAAATTTCAAAAATTCGGAAAAAAAAATTAATTTTTTTAAGAAAACCTCGTTTTGTAAAAAATAATCCCTTTAACAATTTTAATGGTTTTATTCCTTATTTAATTTAATTCTTATTATTAGTAATTGACTACTAATTTTATAGTAAATTAAAATAAATCAGTAAGTTAAACATTCCATCATATATTTTATAATTTGGTTATTCATATCTATACCCTTCAAATCAAAAACTAAGTTATAACGGTCATATTTAAACAATAATATTTACATATTATATCATGGTTTGTCCATGATTGGTGTTGTTTGTATAGAATTCTATCTTAAAAGAGTAATTTTTAAAGGAATATAAAATAATATATTTTGGTGCCATAAATAAACTATAAATCCTTGTACCTTTTCTTATATTTGAATGAAAAACTTTCTGATAATAATGAATAAAGACACTACTATTATGAAACAAGTTCAAAACAATTGATATAATCACACCCAATATTGAAAATCGATAATAACTAAAAAATATAAATGTAAAATAATTAATATTTATTTTATAAAATTTTATTTATTTGAATAGGGTTAAAAAAAATAGGGGACTATGATAGTTATTTTTGTTATATAGGAGATTCAATCATTTTAGTGGATGTCAAGAATTAACATATGGGTTTCTTTGTCTCGTTTTCAAATCTATGAGACTATTGATTTTTCATAGTATTTTTTTATATGGTGTATACTCATAACATTTGAGATTCTATATCATGAATTATCTTTAATTCATGTTCATTTATGTTTAATTTTATATTATATCTTTAAATATTTTCCTATTAAAATTTTACTAAAACTGTAAAGGTTTCAATTCCAATATTAACATCAAATAATGATTTTTTTTTTGAAATATAATATATCTCATGAATTTATCTTCTTTCTAAATCCCATCATCATTTTCATTGTTTATTCATGGGGTTTTATATTCCCCCTAAAACTTTTATTTCCCCTTGGTTCACATTTTTCTGAAGTGATTCTTATAACTGAAACCTACCATATTTCATCTTTTTATTCAGGATACACCATTTTCCATGTATTTATTGATGCACCCCTGTCATAGGTTGTGTAAAAGGAAAATTAATTTTCTTAGTGGAGTGCAGTGGTTGACTAGGGTAATCTTACTTGAGGAGCCTCTTGTTATGTTCACTTTCTTATTCTAAATCAGCTAAACTATTTATTTTTTGGTACTTTGATTATTTAATGAAAACAATTATAAATATTTTTTGTGTTTTTATCCCTTTTCTAAATGACATGTAATATGAGAATTTAAAGTAACATGCAATTCTAAATAGATTGAGTTCAAGAAGAAATGACTTGGTTTTTGGGTTCAACCTTGGATTCAATCATTATTCTCCATTACATGTTTGATTTTGGTTTGATAATCCAAACCTGAAATCTCTTGTCTGAATTAATATTATTTATTTAGAAATTGTGGCATCTTTGAGAGCCTAAGCAATATTAGTTTCACCTCCTCCTATAATCAAGGTTGCTGACACACCTTTATCTAGGGAGCTCCAATTTCTAGGACCTAGATCTATTTGATGTTGTTTTTTCCATTGATTATATAAACTCCTTCATATGAAGAATTGACTAATATAGAGAGGGAAAAATATTTAAATAAAAAAATAGAAATAGATTGTTTTTATTATCATTGGTACGCAGTCACAGTATCGAAGACATTCACCTCACCATGCATGCCACTCAAATCTACATCAAACATAAAATAAGCATTATGGAAAATTCCAGAACACCTTGACAACCCCCTGGGCCAAGCCTTGGGGTCAGCCACTCATTTTTTAGAGTAATTTATCCCAATGGAGGAAAAAGAGATGGAGAGATAGATTAAAACAAAAGAAAGAATAAATTAAAAAGAATGTGGATGAGAAGATAATAGAATAAAATAAAATTGAATTGAGATGAGAGATATATATATATATTAATAAAATATAAGAAGTAAATAAAAGAAAAGAAAATAAATTTATGTAGATTACAAAGAATGTTAAAATAATAATATTTGTTGTTATTATTATAATTATAATTATTATTTAGCGAAGAATTTAATGAAGAAGAATATGAAGAGAGGAAGAAAATAAGAAAATAAAATAAAATTGTTAAAAGAATAATAAACATAATTTTTAATAATAAAAATATTATTATTATTATTATTAATATAAATGTTAATATTAATATTAATACTAAGAATTTACATAATAATATTAAGAAGAAGAATTTGATGGAGGATGGGTGGAACACCATATAAATATAAAATTGCTTGAATTTATTTGATTAATAAAAGGAAATTTAAATTACATTTGTAATTAAAATAAAATAAGAGAAAAATAAAAATGAAACAAATAAGAAGAAGGGGCAGCGTGTAGATTCTCCTCCCGGTGGTTTCCCCATTCGAGGGTTGAGCTGATGGATTTCAAGCAAGGGGATTCATCTCATATTATAGGCACATGTGGATAGGTGCTTGGCCTCGAATCAGGGGTAATCTCCCCCAATATATCTCGGGTTTGAATTTACCCTGTGGAAGGATTCCATGTGGTTCTGGAGATTCGAGAATGGGTGAGGGGGTGCATCCAGGGTTCATGGCAGCTAGAGATGAGCAGCACCGATGGTGGCATGCGCCGGAGGGTCCTCCTTCCATCCGGGCTTTGGAGTGTTTGGATGGGAATTGGTACAGTGGAGGTGGTGATTGAAGGAGGCCTCCTCTTCTCCTCATGCTTTCACAATGTCCATATGAGGCTTAAATCAAGCTTTGGTAGGAATCGAGAGAAGTTCCCCTGGTGCAGCAGTGGTGATCGCGGTGCGAGCAGGCACCTCTCGGTGGATGGCAGTGGTGGCCGTCGACATGGTGGAGGCAAGTAGTAGTAGTATGTGGGAGGCTGGACGACATTAGGGGCATGTCATGGTGGTCGACCGTGGTGTTTTGAGCTCGAGGGTGGCTCTGACGGCGGCTTCTAGTGGTTTGTTGCATGGCAGCGAGTGGGGGATTGAGGCGTAGCAGCGGAGTGAAGCCAGCACAGTGGTGGATAGTGGGGCATAGCGGAACTACAGAAGAACTCCCGTATCACATCCAAATGGGGTGGCTACATGAAATTATTTAAAATCCTTGGAACGGGATTGCCTCTGCAGTCATTTCTATTAGAGGATTTTTCCATTACAACCTTTGACTTTCCTAACCATCCATATGTGCTGGAATAAATTTTCAAAAAAAAAATATATATTTCCTTTGTGAATACTTTGTTTTCTATTTCACTAATTAAAGGGCGTTTAACTTGATACCATACATCAATTGATTTGGTAAATTATTAACTAATTCATATACATTTTATCACTATGGTTAAAATACCATATTATTAATTGAATTATATTTAACTATAGGTTCATTTAGTACCATGGAATACCCATTTACATTCCATGTCTTTAAAATGTTTATTGACCAAATTTTAATTTTTTTCCTATTTGATTAAATTTTAGAAAGATATGAAACCAAATTGCATTCCTTGAGCTATTTGTGAAGTGATAAATTATTTATTTCAAGTGGCACTAAAATGTATGGATTATGAAGGGTGGAGTCCTATATCTCCCTCCAATGCATTGGTTATGTTTGATATCTCATGATATAATAGGGCATGGACATAATGAGTTCGTTAACATAGGCGTGGTCAAAATGAGTTTTCTCACAATGTTTCGTATGATTATGATTGTGCCATGAGCTATTTGTGTCCCTCATACAATACAGATGGAAACGACACCAATTTATGCTCTTCTAAATTGGATAAGCTGTATCAGGAATATGGAATCAAGGACAACCATTCATCCCACTACCATGAAACGGCCAATGGACATATAGAAGCCTTCAAAAAGTCTCTATATAATATACTCCAGAAGATGGTTGATAAGGAAATGAAATCATGGTTGGACAAGCTCCTTCATGATCTGTGGGCTTATCATACCAAGACTCGTACCACCACCCAATCAACCTCGTATTTTTTGGTATACGGGATAAAAGTGGTTCTACCTATTGAAGCCCAAATACCCTCACTTCGCATTGCTGTCTATGATCAACTATCCAAAAATGAGCAGTCCTAGAAACAGATCGATGAGTTGGTGTGATTGGGTGAGAAAAGATTTCACACCCTGTAGCATTTGGAAGTTTATCAAAACTGGATTGCATGTACCTTAAACAAAATGGATTTCCTCCGATATTTCCTCGAATGAGAAATGGTGCTGGTCCTTAGAACCCTGATGATACTCAAGAAGAAACCTCTAAAATTTGAACCAAAGTGGGAAGGACAATACGTCATACACAATTTCTACTCCAATGGAGCATATTCACTTATTTTAATGGATGGTCTGCTTCCCACAGCTCTCACCAATGCATGGTTCCTTAAGAAATAATTTTTGTAATAATATAAAGCATGTCTTGGATGCAATATGTTAAACTACATAGTGCCATATGTGTCCATGTTTTACAATGTGAAACTTCTTAGCATCATCATCCTCACCACATGACGTTAAACTATAGGGTGATCATTGCATCATGGATAATGATTTGATGTACATGAGTCAGATCTGTGTAAGAGAAAGACAAAGTGCCCCTATTCCTATGTGAGAGTCATATCCATACGGGAACACTTTTTATCCAGAACTACATGTGGGATGATTCCTTCCCTTGTAGGATACATAGGGACGCACAAATTCCACATCTTGGTCCAACCTCCATCCAAAATCCCCCCCCCTGTGAATGGGTCATATCATCGTAGGGAGAATTTATAGAACTATGTATGGCTTGAATCCTTCTCTCACAAGATATGTAGAGATGCCTTGACCCTAAGTCTTTTTCTTGACACCACAGCGTACAAATGCCTCTATTCAACCATCCACTTCCTCCATATTGGACGATAAACCTTTTCTATTCCATTTTTTTACACATAGCTTAGCTAGCGTAACCTTGCGAATGGTAGTAAAAATTTCCATAAAGTCAAAATAATGAATCAAAATCCCCCCTTGTGTATGGGTAAAACCGGTACAAGGTAATTCTAGAACCATGTGTGGCCTGATTCCTTCCCTTACAGGATACATACTGACACCCGGGTCCTACATCCCACTCCATCCACCATAAAAAAAATATCCTCTCCCTATATAAGGACCAAGCCTAGACAGGGAGACCAATTTCTAGAACTACATGTGGCTTGATTAATATTTTCATAGGATATGTAGTGACACCTAGATTCGACATCCTGTATAGCATCCCATCTTTTTATAACATAAACTTTCATTTCATTACACGGAACTAAGGATCTTTAAGGTTTAGTGTCTTGGAAACATGGAACATAATACATGAAAACAACATAAAACATTTTTCATAAACACTTGAAAGGCTTCTCCTTAAGTTCATCCTAAGTTCATTACTGCATCTCATAACCTGGGGACATACATCAAAAGAAAGGGTGAGCAGAAGGACCAGTAAGGGAAACAAGAGAAACATTTTACATGTGAACTTGAGATACTTCAATAAGGACATGAAAAGAACTTTAAGGCATGAGAAAGAAATCATGAGATACATCATAATAAAAATAACATTTTTCATTACTTGAAGATGTGGCTGCAACATTCAATATTGACAATCATTTCGTTTCACCAAGGTCCATCCCCAAGGTGTCATTAAAAATTACCACGGTTATTCACCAAGGTATCAGTCTAAAAAAGTCATCTCTAGAGATTAAGTCTTTACCCAATGCATTGTAGTGCTATCTGGGCGCACCCTTGACATGTCTTTATTATCATGTGAGCCACATATATCATCATAAATCATTTCATAACTAACCTATATAGCATAAAAGAAATGGGTTTCATTTCATAATCATAACATTTTAAAAACTTCTTTAAAGACATGATCTTTATGTCACTTTAAACCCACGGAAAGGAGAAGCGGGTTTCATGTATGTAAATCCCAAAATTTAAAATAGAACATTTTGATATATATGTGAATAACCTTGTAGAAATAAGAGCTTTGAGTATTCACTTTATAAGATAAAAATAATTTTGAGAAAAGAGAGAGGCATTTTGAGATGAAAATTCTGCAGCATAACGGCTATGTTTCGGGGTTTTAGAAAACATTGAAAAGAGAGGGGACATGGGTCCAACATTCATAAATGACCAATAAAACAGTAGGGGGGCAGAATATAAGGGATTTAAGAACATGGTAATGAAATGTGAAAGATATACCATATGAAATGAAAAACGTGGAAGTGAGACAAAAATAAGATTTCTCTTATGAAAATTCGACAGCCTAACGGCGTCACTTAAATTTCAATAAAAAAAAGATTTGACAAGATCAAATAGGGTCTCTCATCATATGATCATAAGAGATTAGTATGATAGATATAGAGATCATACCCCAACATAATAAAGAGGAACTTGAAAGACTTGACATGAAAATCGAACTTGAAAATGAGAAGGGTGAAAGAATTCCTTAAAAATTCGGCAACCTAACGACGTCACTTAAACTTTCATAAAATGAAATGATGAGAGTAAGAGGGGATATCTCATCATATAAAAATGAAAATGGAATTAAGAGGAATATAAAAGAACATCCTCTCACATAACAACATGGAGCATAAAAGGAATGACATAAAAGAGATTACATGAAAAGAAAGAGAGAGGTCGGATCCCTTACCTTAAAACGTAACTCTTAAAACTCAAAGGTTTGGACCTTGAGGGCTTGGGGGCACCTTGGGAGGACTTCTTGGGAGGTAAGGAGACCAGAACTTCGTTGGGGGAAGTTGGGAGTGAAAACTAAAGGAGGAAAGGGTGGGTATTTATAGGGAAAGTGAGGGGACAAGGCATTAATGGCCAAGGGACACCTCACAAGTGCTTTTCTCAAAACCATGTGCTCTCCCTTGGCATTTACCATGGAGTTAGGCCACATGGGGCCCCCAAAAAAAATAATTCATCACCCTTGGCCAGCCAACCCTTAAAATATATCCTGACATCATCATGACACAGTTATGATGTCATTAAACATACCGAAACTCTAAAACTGCATTTTTACTATTCACTGAAAAATTCATATTTCTCAGAAAAATCCCAAAATTTCACCTTAACCAAATATCGATGCTCTAATTATAATTATGAACTCCATTTTATAAAAATAATTTTCTAAATATTTTAACTTAATTTTTAAATTAAAGCACTATTCATCGAGAATTCATTTTTTTCAGAAAAATCCCCAAAAATTACCATAACATAATATCGATGCTCTGAGTTCAAAAATAAAGTCCTTTTTATAAAAATAATTTTCTAATTATTTTTAATTAAATTTTTAATTAAAAAACACTATTCACTTGAAAAAACTAATACTTGACTAATAATTTATGAAACCGTTATTTACCCATTTTATTGAATCACATTACTTAATCTAGGCGTTTAAATTATATTAAAACTTTCTTTGAGTGAAATTACTAATCCATTTGGTCACATTACTAATCCTAAGCGTAAAATCACTATTCATAATTTACTATTCATCAAAAATTAAGTTGGTCTTATTAGACTTCAAATTCCTTACTGAACACTTTTATAGAAGACCATTTTCACTACTACAAAAACGGGAAATAACAGCGCTAAAATCGGGCTTTAACAGCGCTAGAAAAGCGCTGTAAAGCTCAGCGCTGATAAAGGAGGGGTCCTTTAACAGCGCTTTTTTTAGCGCTGTTAAATGTCACCTTTAACAGCGCTAAAAAAGCGCTGTTAAATGTCACCTTTAATGGCGCTAAAAAAGCGCTGTTAAAGGATACCTTTAATGGCGCTAAAAAAGCGCTGTTATATGTTTCCTTTAACAGCGCTTTTTTAGCGCTGTTAAATATCTCCTTTAACAGCGCTTTTTTAGCGCTGTTAAAGGCGACATTTAACAGCGCTAAAAAAGCGCTGTTAAATCCCTGCCTGCTGCTAATAAAAAACCTGCACTATTACAGCCAGCCGAGCAGACCTGCACAAAAACCAGTATATCAACCACAGACCTGCACAAAAACCAGTATATCAACCACAAGCATGTCATCAACCGATCACAACCCAACCAAACAGTGTTCTTACCATGAGTTAGATACCATCTACCCAGAAAGCAAAACTACCTCATTACATAGTATCACAAAATATTCCTACACAACTCAGAAGATAAATACTAGAACATTCCACTATGCATTGTTTCTCCTTGGATTGCCACTTGGTTTTGACAAATCGTGCAGAGCCCGTGCTCCTTGAATCATTCTGCAATACATAAAAAGGATATCCTAACTCTCCCAACCATCACCCTTAGTAATTATGTATATTAATACAAAAAAGGTAACATATCATAAATTGGGGTACTGTAATGAGACATCAAGATTAACATTCTATATATAGGATCAATGTCTGGTAGGATTGGTTGCGTTGATACATGACTCTACCTGGACCTCAAAAATAGATATATGATCTCACTCCAGGACTTTCAGAGAGACTCCAACTATGTCTAGGACGTCCTGCTGAAGCGATCGTACTACCGTAAGTCGGAAAAGATACCAAAACCATCCTAGGAAGGATCATGGGAGCCAACCCTAATGAAATATGTCCTTGATATAGTGTTCAAAGAGATCAATCATGGTACATAAAATTATGTGTCATTTAAAGGGTCACATGCCTTGTCGCTTTACCCTGGGTAACTCCAATGTTCAGCTGCCTGTGTGAATATACATGTCATATCAATAGGAAATTACATGGCATGTTAAAAAACATATACGTGTTACCCTTTGATCTTGTGTCCTCTTATGCACCCTTGCCCTATGTTAGTACATGACGTCGATCTCGTGTGATTCTTCCTGTGTATCTGTACAAGGGATAAACTGCGTAGCTGGCTCATTAAAGACGTGTAGTGGGATATATTCCATGTAGGAAAGCCATGTAATCCACCCCAGGTTTGACTCGTACACGTCACATATGACCCATGGATCATTGTACTAAAGTGTTAACACAATCCTAAGGCGTTTGGTCGGTTTCCCGTATGTCAGTTGTTGATTTCACTTAAAAATAAATCCATTTTGAACAAAATAGAGGCACTTTGAGTGGTGTCGGCCACACCGGGCCTCGGATTGAGTCGGGGTTGACTCTTACACGTCAAATTTGACCCATGGATCATTGTCCTTAAGTTTCAACAGAATCCAAATGCGTTTGGTCGGTTTGCCGCATGTCAGTTGTTGATTTCACTTAAAAATAAGTCCATTTTGAACAAAAGAGAGGCACTGTGAGTGGTGTCGGCCACACCGTGCCTCAGATTGATGCGGTGTTGAATCGTACACGTCACACATGAGTCATTGATTGTTGTGAAAAAGTATCAACGCAATCAGAAGCCGTTAGATCGGTTTGGCGTATGTACGTAAAATATTGTCCATTTTAAACTAAATACATACACTTGGAGTGATACCGGTCACACCGCGCCTCTGATTGAGGCGGGGTTGAATCTTACACGTCACATTTGACCCATGGATAGTTGTCCTTAAGTTTCAATAGAATCCCAATGTGTTTGGTCGGTTTGCCGTATGTCAGTTGTTGATTTCACTTAAAATTAAGTCCATTTTTAACAAAACAGTGACACTGTGAGTGGTGTCGGCCACACCGGGCCTCGGATTGATGCGGTGTTGAATCGTACACGTCACACATGAGTCATTGATCATTGTGAAAAAGTATCAATGCAATCAGAAGCCGTTAGATCAGTTTGGCGTATGTACATAAAATATTGTCCATTTTAAACTAAATACATACACTTGGAGTGATACCGGTCACACCGCGTCTCGGATTGAGGCGGGGTTGAGTCGTACACGTCACATATAACCCATGAATCGTTGTCCTAAAGTGTCAACACAATCCGAAGGCGTTTGGTCGGTTTCCCGTATGTCAGTTGTTGATTTCTCACTTAAAAATAAGTCCATTTTGAACAAAACAGAGGCACTTGGAGTTGTGTCAGCCACAACAGGCCTCAGATTGAGGCGGGGTTGACTCGTACACGTCACATTTGAAGGTGAGTATGCATACACGATAGTTGACCTTCTTAGAGAAGGGTTTATGGAAGAGTATAAAAGACATGAAGCAATGAAGATCATTAGAGTGTTGGAGCAAATGTGGTTGCTACAAACAATGTGGAAATCGGCTTGTGCAAAGCGACCTAAGTTACAACTTGCAAGTATTCTACTCTATTTTTTTCTGGAAGGTTTCAGTTTAAATGCATTTTGGAATGATCATTGCTAGCCATGGTCTTTTAGGTTTTTTTGACAGCCGAGGGGAAAGGGTGGGGTCTGAAGACATTGTAGGATATGTCGAAGGGTGATTTTGTGTGTGAATATGTTGGAGAAATGTTAACTCCCGCAGTTCTGAAAAGAGTCACTATTTGAAAGAAAGTCACAAGTTTAGATACATCTCAAGATGGTCAGTTTAAAGACATTTTGAGGGACACTACTAAAGACATGCTCAGATATGCACTCATCCCCCACTTTTAGATCGTTGTCTACTACAATGATCTTCCAAACAAGATATGCATTAGAACGCTCATGATACATAGAGAAATTCACTGGCCACCTTCGAGAATGATCTGAAGCACAAACCATGACAGCATTATGTTTTTAACTTCAGCACCTCAATTGAGAATGTGACACCTTTCAGGACTTGGCGCCATTGTATGTCGTTTCGTCCACTGAATGGGTCTATCCTTTTATTTAATTTTTTTAACTTCAGTCAAATATTCTAGAAAGATGTCGCGGCAGATCCTTCACCATTTTGTTTTGCTGAACATCTCATTACATTGTTAAAAAAAAGCAGGGTGTCTTGCATGGGCAATACGTTCGTGTATTGAAGATGATGCACTCCCATTTTAATGGACTAGGTTTACTCCCTAATCTCATACATAACATCTCATGAGAAAATAGATTTAACCAATGAATTGGAGTCCTATCTGGGTACAACCATCATACGATTTTCATGATTATGTGTTCCACAATAATTAAATCAATCATTAGGCTTAAACAAAATAATTAACCATGTGGGTTCGAATAAATGGGAGTGCATCATCTTCAATACAAGAACGTATTGCCCATGCAAGACACCCTGCTTTTTTTTAACAATGTAATGAGATGTTCAGCAAAACAAAATGGTGAAGGATCTGCCGCGACATCTTTCTAGAATATTTGACTGAAGTTAAAAAAATTAAATAAAAGGATAGACCCATTCAGTGGACGAAACGACATACAATGGCGCCAAGTCCTGAAAGGTGTCACATTCTCAATTGAGGTGCTGAAGTTAAAAACATAATGCTGTCATGGTTTGTGCTTCAGATCATTCTCGAAGGTGGCCAGTGAATTTCTCTATGTATCATGAGTCATTGATTGTTGTGAAAAAGTATCAATGCAATCAGAAGCCGTTAGATCGGTTTGGCGTATGTACGTAAAATATTGTCCATTTTAAACTAAATACATACACTTGGAGTGATACCGGTCACACCGCGCCTCTGATTGAGGCGGGGTTGAATCTTACACGTCACATTTGACCCATGGATAGTTGTCCTTAAGTTTCAATAGAATCCCAATGTGTTTGGTCGGTTTGCCGTATGTCAGTTGTTGATTTCACTTAAAATTAAGTCCATTTTTAACAAAACAGTGACACTGTGAGTGGTGTCGGCCACACCGGGCCTCGGATTGATGCGGTGTTGAATCGTACACGTCACACAGGAGTCATTGATCATTGTGAAAAAGTATCAATGCAATCAGAAGCCGTTAGATCAGTTTGGCGTATGTACGTAAAATATTGTCCATTTTAAACTAAATACATACACTTGGAGTGATACCAGTCACACACAAAATCACCCTTCGACATATCCTACAATGTCTTCAGACCCCACCCTTTCCCCTCGGCTGTCAAAATCACCCTTCGACTATCTGGTTATGATTTTTGACAGCCGAGGGGAAAGGGTGGGGTCTCAATCCGAGGCGCGGTGTGACCGGTATCACTCCAAGTGTATGTATTTAGTTTAAAATGGACAATATTTTACGTACATATGCCAAATCGATCTAACGGCTTCTGATTGCGTTGATACTTTTTCACAATGATCAATGACTCATGTGTGACGTGTACGATTCAACACCGCATCAATCCGAGGCCCGGTGTGGCCGACACCACTCACAGTGTCACTGTTTTGTTAAAAATGGACTTAATTTTAAGTGAAATCAACAACTGACCATCTCGAGATGTATCTAAATTTGTGACTTTCTTTTAAATAGTGACTCTTTTCAGAACTGCGTGATATGAAGGTATTTTGGAGATTTTACTGGTTCATGCATGATATGAAGGTATTTTGGAGATTTTACTGGTTTTTTTGTCCAAAGGCCAAAGAAATGTGGTCCATCATTCTTGCATGTTACTCGTACACGTCACCAAGGACCCGTGGATCCTTCTCCTAAAGGATGAAGGCAATCCGGATGCGTCTGGTCAGATTTACGTAGGTCAGTTGTTGTTTCCAATTAAAGTGGTGTCCATTTTAAACAAGAGAGCGACCCTTTGGGTGGTAGCGGTCACACCGTGCCTCGGATTGAGGCGGGGTTGACTCGTACACGTCACCAAGGACCCGTGGATCCTTCTCCTAAAGGATGAAGGCAATCCAGATGCGTCTGGTCAGATTTCCGTAGGTCAGTTGTTGTTTTCAATTAAAGTGGTGTCCATTTTAAACAAGAGAGCGACCATTTTAGTGGTTCAACATTCTTGCATGTTGCTGGTGCATATCATCTGTTAAAATGGAAAAATGACTCATTGGAGAAAGAATGTTTTATTTAATAACAATTACAATTTTGCTACGAACATTTACATACAACAATATTTTATCTTTTGATCCCCTTAACCCCTCTCAAAAATGACCACCAATTGTACATGTCCCCAAGTCAGATCATCATTGTATTTGTGTACAATCTGTCATCAGGTATGCGGCCCACTCGTTTCTGAACACATCTATATCGTCTTGTGAGTATGAGGCTTTTCGGCAGTCATAGTAGTACTGCAAAATAAAAAAATAAAGAATTAATAAATAACTTAAACGAACTAGTAATTGTTTTTGAAAATACCTCTTTAGGGATGCTAGTTTGCTGATGAAAAACGATCTCTTTCATAAATTTACAAACATAATAACCGCAATCATTATCGTTTGTTTGTTTTGGACACTGCAAAAAAATTGATCATTAGGAGAATAAATAACTTGTGTTGAGGTGTGTTTGGATAGTGAAATTTTATTATATATACCCTGATATTTGTCCAGACGTAGTACTTGCTCGGCTCCTTATGCTTAGCCCCTGTCCTCATACCATGATTTAGACGATATTGGTACACCGCCCTATCATAACAGAATCCTCAGTAAAAGATAATATATATTATATAAATTGATGTTTAGACCTAAAACGTAAGATGTAGTGTCTTACAGATTCACAAACTCCATCATGTATGGTCGGTTTGATGGATATCCTAACTTTGAATCCAGAAAGTAAATCTTCGGAGTATCCAAGTTCACCGCAATTAGCAACCAATGTTGCCTAAAAACACAAAAAGGAATAAGTAATAAAAAAAGTGAAAATATAATTGATATGCTTTAATCGTAGAGTATTACCCCTGCATGGTTGGTATTAGGAAAAGTCTGTCATCTGTAATCTTGCGTTCAAATGTTTTCAGCAAGTCCTTCACTATTGCATCCCTTTTTGATGACTCTATTTTTGTTTGGTGTGTTGATGTGATATGAGGACTAACCAGTCCAAATCTTGGCTCATGGGAAAATCCCTTCAACTGTTTTTCATAAATGCGTCTGTCAACAATATAAAATGCATTTAGTCATAATTTGCACATTAGATCAGCTTTTAGAAAATCAATTCATGGAAACATACCTCATATATACATTTACAACAGTGACGCCTAACCAACCGTTTTCAAGGATTTCATTTACATTTTCAGCAGCAACGAAATCTTGACTTTCCTCTCCGTATATATTATCTTCGAAAATCACTATATGACTATTACCATCTTTTAGCTTCGTATCCACATGAGTCTTCAATGCTAGTAAATGTGGAAAGAGAACAGGTGGTGTTATTGTGCTTTCAGTAGCTCCTTGGGATCGATTGGTCGATCCTTTAGATGGTTTCGAGCCGATGTTAGTCACCCCCTTTCCTTTCTCCGTCTATAACAACAATCATTGATTCAGACACTCTTTTCATTAATTGTTAAGGGTTTAGCTTGAAAATAAAAGGAAATAAATACCTCTTTGTCTGCATGTACTCTTACAAGTTCTGCCGGCCATGCAATGAATGTCCCAATAGCCTTTTCAACCGTATGAATATCATCGTCATCAAGTGGAATAGGTAGCATTGCATTTGGCTCATGAGCTACAGTAATCGTCACTTTCAGATGATCTTTTGAAAGTGGTCTATTATGCAGTGTGGCATCTGGGATATTGAACACTGTAGCCCTCGCTACAAGGTGATAGGTGGGTGTTGACAGATATAAATCACAATCATTATCACCCTGTAGAAGATCAGTACAGATAAATTATCAGTGTTTGTCTGATTCATATTTAATGGGAACCGTTATTAGAATATTGATTACCACGGCTAAGACATTTTTTTTAGGTGAATGGCTCGCCTCAAAGCTGGTGGGGGGTGGGGCAGGATGTTCATGCGGTGGTTCTTCCTGAGTTGTGTCCTCCCTTTGCTTCCCACCCATAAAAGTTGCTAGCAACTCTCCCTGCCATTGCAATTTTTCTTCAAGGGTTGCTATTTTTTCGCTCATTTGTTCCAATTTTTTCTCTGTATCATCTATTTTTTTCTTCTTCTCAAAATATACTCGGGGTGTCACCCCAAACCCTGCACCTCTGACACGACCGTATTTTTCCGGCTGCTTCAAAGCCGTCGATAATAGGTCTGTATCAGCTACAGGAGTAGCTGATTCCTGTGACTGTCAGATATAGGAAAAAAACTAATTATTTTTATGTAATAGCAATTTTAAACAAATCTTTTTATCATCGTGTCATACTTACACATATTTCCCACACTTTTTGTGTGTTCTCATCTATTAACTTCCCTTCTTTGTTCACACGTGCCTCCTTCCATAGCACATGACGTGGGATAGAAGTGCATTTGGTTTTAGATTCATCAATCTACATATAAACATAGAAAGATAATTATGATGTTGTTTATTGGCACCTAACAATATTACTGTAAATTTACAATACGTACCATTTTCTTTTCTAATGAAGCGTACCCCATCCTTGCTTTACGATAGGGGTATGTTGGATTTGATGCACGTTCCTTATTTTCAGTACAGAGTTTCTGTTTCATAAATGAAATATTGACAATCAAAGTGATGAATACAGGTATCCTCAAACAGCGTATTATCACTCACAATGTACCTGAAACTTCTCATCCCCACGACGGCCAATAAATGCATCCCATGCTTCTTGGGATATCAGGTGCGCATAGACAATGGGTGGGTGCGGGTTTATTTTACCTTTAGAATCTTTCAGGTGACATCTTGTTAAAATAGTACGAAAACCTCGATGAATCTTTCCTGCAAGCCTTAGTACATAATCCTTGTGTGAGTCGTCTACTATAAATGTACTCTGCAAGAGATTGAGAAGAGTAAGACACTGTTTCATCATTTTATTTGCTAGTTAATTAAAAAAATAAATTCATAATGTTACCGTAATTTCTTCCCAGATCACAGCCTTCAACCCGGACACAACATGGTGCCATGAATCTACGTCAATCGGCACGCGTTGCCGAGTGACAACTCCAATGTAACTGCTAAACATAGCCTTGTTGGGATTCACATGTTGGCCTCGTGCATTCCATCCGACTTCAAATTTGATGCCTTTGCTTTTCGCCTTAAGAATTTTGGCTAACACTGTCAAACTACGACGCACCTGTGATTTCTGCGACTTCGGTCCTTCATTCCCGACCATTTCATCGATATCAACATCATCTATATGTTCATCTACTATGATATCAACGGCATGTGCTGATGGTTGTTGGACCTCAACACTAAGAGAAGGAGCCGCAACAGCAAGAGCAGCAGCAGGAGCAGCAGTAGGAGCAGCAGGAGCAGCAGCAGGAGCCGCATCAGGAGCACCAGGAGCCACAGCAGGAGGAGGAGTATGAGTCACAGCAGTAGGAGCAGCAGGAGCCGCATCAGGAGCAACAGTATCAGCAGAATGAGCTGCAGGAGCAGCAGGAGCAGCAGCAGCCGCAGCAGCAGCTGCTTGAGAGACTTGTTCAGTCTCAAGGTTAGGAGCACCAGAATGTGCAGAAGTCATTATCTGCAAAAGTGGTTGAACAGTTCATTCAAATTACATAAATTCTGTAATGATAAGATAATAACATGAGATAACAAGATCTATATTACAAACAAAATATAACCTGTTTACTGAACTCTCTTTCTTTTTTTCAAAGGTTGAAGAGATTTGACACCTCTATCGACAATCCAAATCCCTTCATTGTGGTCTCCTCTAACATACAAAACATCATCTGCATTGGGACCGCTCTGAATTGATTGTGACGTACCACTAAAAGGATCGTCCTCAACTGAATTTTCATCGGAACCCTCAATAGTTTTGGACGATAACAGAACAATCGACCACTTTCGGTTTGCGGGATCTGGAACATAAAAAACTTGTACCGCTTGTGATGCCATTATAAACTGTTCGTCTTTGTACCCTTCTTTACTAAAATCAACTTTCACAAATCCCCATTCATCTATTTTAACACCACTATTGTTATCAATCCATTTGCATTGAAAAATCGGCAATTGAAATGTCGTATAATCCAACTCCCATATTAGTTTGATAATGCCAAAGTATGACATATTTGCATAAATTGGATTTATATCCTTACTACCAGAAACATGCATCGCTTCAGCCACTAGTGTAACTCCACTATTTTGCATGGTACTCTCTTCATCATGTTCATCCGTATAGAATGTATAACCATTAATTACATACCCACTGTAAGATAATACATACACACTTGGTCCAGCGGCTAGCCATCGAAGTCGTTCTGAAATTGAATTCGGATTTTCATCCAACTGCTTAAAAATATGGTCCTGAAACCATCCTATAAACTGGTGATTATGTGTATCTGCTAACCATTTTTCAGCCCTCGATGGATTCAACTGCCTAAGAATTTCTTTGTGAGTTTCAATATATGGAGCAACCTCCCAACTGTTATGCAAAACATAAAGATGAGCCTGCTCCCGATCTGTAATACTGATTGTTACAACTTCTCTTCCAGAAATTCCCTCACCCTCAATGCGTCCAGTGTGACGAGATTTCGGGAGACCAATGCTTTCCACATCAGATAGGTATTCAATACAAAATTCAATGGCTTCCTCAACAATATATCGCTCCACTATACAACCCTCTGGCCGACTTCGATTTTTGACATATCCTTTCAAAATCTTCATATACCGTTCAACAGGATACATCCATCTATAGTGCACAGGACCACAAAGTCGAATCTCTCTCACCAAGTGAATCATCAAATGAACCATCATATCAAAGAATGTTGGCGGGAAGAACATTTCTAATTCACATAATATGATGACAATTTCTTTTTCCATAGCTGGCAATTTCCCCGGGTCTAAAACTTTGCTACATATAGCTTTGAAAAAGAAACAAAGTTTGGTTAACGTATGACGAACATTCTTGGGTAAAATGCAACGTAAAGCTATAGGAATTAGATCTTGCATCAAAACATGGCAATCATGTGATTTCAAACCTTTTAACTTCAAATCATTCATTGACACAATGTTCTTGATATTTGATGAGTACCCCTCTGGAACCTTTACATCATTAAAGAAGTTGCAAAACTGATATCTCTCTGCCCTAGAAAGAGTATAAGCAGCAGGAGGAAGAAACATTCGATTTTCACCTTTCACGGGAGCCAACTCTTCTCGTATTCCCATGTCAACCATGTCCAACCTTGCCTTAATTCCATCTTTTGTTTTGCCAGGGGCATTTAGCAACGTTCCAATAACACTATCACATACATTTTTTTCCACATGCATCACATCAAGAAAATGTCTGACGTACAAACAATTCCAGTATGGTAATTCAAAAAAAACTGATCTCTTTTTCCAACCGATTTTCGTAAGGTTTTTCGAAAATGGTTTACCAAAAACAGTGTTCATATCTTTTACTTTCTCAAACAGCTGATCACCTGTTAGTGGAGACGGTGTTGTGCGTTTTTCTGAACTTCCATTGAATGATGTCGTCCAAGATCGGTACTTATGCCGACGAGGTAGAAATCTACGATGTCCTAGAAACACAGATTTCGATGAATGTTTCAACCTAATTGATTCTGTATCTTCTTCGCACACGGGACACCCTTGAGTTCCTTTAATGCTATAGCCTGACAAATTTCCATAAGTAGGGAAATCATTTATTGTCCCATACAACATCGCTCTCAACGTGAAGTATTCACTTTTATAAGCATCATACAACATTACACCTGAGTCCCACAATAACTTCAAATCCTCGATCAAAGGAGTCAGATAAACATCAATATCGTTACCTGGTTGTTTTGGTCCTGATATAAGCATAGATAACATGATGAATTTTCGCTTCATGCATAACCAGGGTGGCAAGTTATAATTTAGCAACATAACAGGCCATGTACTATGAGTGCTGCTTTGAAAACCAAAAGGATTCACTCCATCTGTAGATAACGCAAGACGAAGGTTTCTCGGCTCTTTTCCAAATTCAGGATACTCATGATCAATTTTCTTCCATTGAGGAGAGTCGGCCGGATGACGTAATAACCCATCTTTATTTCTTTTATCTGCATGCCACGACAATTGTCTTGCAGTTTCTTTACTTCCATATAAACGCCTAAACCTTGGAATGATTGGAAAGTACCATACAACTTTCGTAGGATTGGATTTATCTTTCTTGTATCGAGAAGCACCACACTTTGGGCATTCTGTAAGTGATTTGTTCTCCTTTCGAAACAATATACAGTCTTTCGGGCAGGCATGTATTCTTTCAGAAATCATTCCCATCGAGCGTAGCATTCGTCTAGCTTCATACGTCCGGCTTGGGAGCTCATTATCTTCCGGAAGCATGTCATTCAAGAGAGCAAGTAGTTCCGTAAAACTGACATCACTCCATCCATTGCCTGCTTTCAATTTATACAACTTCAGTACAGCTGACAATGTTGTATACTTAGTGCAAGCAGCATACAATGGCGTCTTTGCACAACTCTTTAACTTCTCAAACAATTTTGGGCAATCACGGGGTTCATCTTGAATTGTCTTTGTCATTTCCTCAATACGATCTTCATCATCATTGACATCTGTAATCACATCCTCCATACGGTCTTCTTCATTATCTATATTTGTATTCATATCTGACGATCCATAAAACGCAGTTTTATCCCAGCCAGTAGCTACATTCGCTTTTTCTCCGTGTTTATTCCAACATTTATAACTCCGATCTATTCCGTGACATATCAAATGTTCTTCCAACTCCTCTGGAGTAAGTAGTCTAGAATAACAACAACGTAAACACGGACAAAGGATTTGAGAAGGATCCTTTGTGTGATCCTTTGCAAACTTGATGAACTCTTTCACTCCGTTCTCGTACTCTATTGTTAAACGATTAGAATCCATCCAATCTTTATTCATCTTCATCCTATTTGAATCTCAAATATTAGTATTTATGGTTCAAGTACACAAAAGAAGACTTCCAAATACAGTAGAAGGGAACCACTTCCTTGGAAGGAGATCAAGTAGTCTAACCTATAATCAAGATTCATAAAAAAGAATATTAGATTCACTAAAAAGATGATTATCTATCACTTTATTAGGAGAAAAAGATACGTATGCACCTAATGTGACATCAGACATGGTTTTACACACTTTGGGATAAACATGTGTTCATGTTCAGAAACGATTATAAATAATAGGATACCCCCTTAATTTAGTATCTCAACTTTTATAGAAAATATGAGGCTTTGAATCGCGTAGAATTGCATTCAATAGGAGTTTGTAAAGAGAGTTGCGTGCATGGTAAAAAGTTGCGTGCATGGACTTATTCTTATCGATTCGAGAATCCATGGTGTCATAGTCTACACCTTTCTCCACCTTCATGTCCAGCGCATGTCAAATTATCTTAGACTGATTTTCCATTAAGTTACTCAGGATTTTCAAGGAATCAGTCCCCACAATATGACACTAAAAAGTTCTACCATAGTTCTAATTGCATGATTCTAAAATGCATGATTTCAAGTACTATAGTTGGTTTGATTCTATAGTAATGCCTAAGTCATTATGTTCTAGTCCAGACACCCCAAAAACTAAACATTCCCCCTCCCTTTGTGTGGGTTAGACCCATGCATGTAGTTTTAACTTAAAATATCTATGTACAGCTTGATTCTTTCCATCACAAGAAACATGGTGATACATAAACATCATATTTAGGGTCTATTCATGAGACATAAATTTCCCCATTGTCACTATGTCGGAGCCAAAAAGGTCTCTTCCTTTCAAAAACCATACACTATGCACAAAAAGGTCTTAATCCTCATATCCTTCCATGGCCATCGGAAATGAGCGGTCATCGTCCTAAGGTCACCTTTATTTGACTAATCACAATATGCACTGGTGGATCTGCATATGTTTCCCACTAAAAAGGCATGTCAACCAAAGACAATTTCGTCCTCAATAATGGATTTTACTACCATCAAACACCCTATGACATTTAAGTACCATATCAATCCTTGGATTCATGAACCCCTGGGTTAAAATTTACATCTACCACCCCCCCCCCCCCTCATGCATGATTATGGTAGAACATTCTTGGTTATACTATAGTGAAAAGGGTGAATCATTTCCCCTCCTTATCAGAACAAAATGGAAACCTGCACAAAGGTCCTGGTTTTAGGACATTAAACTACACCATGCCTCAACTCTCCATTACATAAGACAAATTCTAGTAGGTTTTATACATTCCATAACAACTTGAAGGGATTCCATGAATGTTTGAAACAAATAAATAAAACTAGAATAGAATTCATACCCTTAGTTGGTCGAGGGCGTTGCGGGTTGCGGAAGGCGGCCGCGGAGGGCGACCGAGGGCGGCCGAGTGAGGCGGAGGGCGACGGAGGCGGTGGAGAGCGGCCGAGGGCGGCGGAGGGCGGCCGAGGGCGGCAGAGAACGGCGGCCGAGGGCGTTGCGGGCAGCCGAGGGCGGCAGGCGGTGGAGGTCGGCCGAGGGTGTTGCGGGCGGCGGAGGACGGCGACTGTACCGAGGGCGGCAAGCTCCGGCGAAGCGAACACAGCAGCGGTATTCGGGAGAAGAGTAGCAGGGTTACGGTTCCGCGAGAGCTTTAGCTGCGATAAAACGAGGGCACTGTGCGACCGACTTTATAAAAAAGTCGACTAAGGTTTTATCAGCGCTAAAAAAGCGCTGATAAAGGCTACCTTTATCAGCGCTAAAA
The DNA here is from genome assembly GCA_963277665.1 of Viscum album. Taxonomy (NCBI): domain Eukaryota; kingdom Viridiplantae; phylum Streptophyta; class Magnoliopsida; order Santalales; family Viscaceae; genus Viscum; species Viscum album. The sequence goes on along the minus strand of OY728130.1, from coordinate 758,570,992 downwards.
TTATAGCGCTGATAAAATCTAGCTTTATCAGCGCTTTTCTAGCGCTGATAATATTATGATTTATCAGCGCTAGAAAAGCGCTGATAAAGATTCCCCGTATCAGCGCTACAATTATAGCGCTGATAACGGGTCTCTTTATCAGCGCTTTTTTAGCGCTGATAAAGATAATTTTTATCAGCGCTTTTTGAGCGCTGATAGAGGTGTTCTGTATCAGCGCTTTTTTAGCGCTTATATAGGAAACCTTTATCAGCGCTCAAAAAGCGCTGATAAAGACCAACTGTATCAGCGCTAATATTTTAGCGCTGATACAGATCATATTTATCAGCGCTTTTCTAGCGCTGATAAATATTTATATTATCAGCGCTAAGAAAGCGCTGATAAAAATTAGCTTTTTCAGCGCTGTAATATTAGCGCTGATATAGGGTATCCTTTATCAGCGTTTTTGCTTAGCGCTGTTATAAGGGCGCGCTTCCCTTGCCCGTTTTTGTAGTAGTGTTTTTGAAAATCATTACACGTCATTAATTATTTAGGGTTTACATAAATATTTTAAAATATCCTCTTTTCAAAATTCATCAATAAAATACATCCTAAAATTATCCAGACATTTGAAATTTCACAAACATCACTAAAGGAAGAAATCTCAATTCATTCATCCTAAAGGATTACACAAAGAAGCTAGGGTCTCATCACATAACCCCTTATAACACCGGCATATGACCTAAGTGTAAGGTGTGCTATGGTGAGAGAATCTGAGGGAGGCTCAGATAACATTTCCCTAGTAGTAATCTCTACTAACTTGAACTTCTCCCGCAGGCGTTTTCGTTCAAGCTTGACACACTGGAGTTCAGCTTGGGCTTGGTCCAAAGCGAAGCCCACAGATGATACCTCCTTCCCAAGCTCTGATAAGTGGGCTTCATAAGGTTTGAGTCTACTGGATGAAGCCATCGACTCCTCTTTCTGCATTAACCATTAACAACTTATTTAATCATTAAGAGTATGTTAATATACTACTCAAAAAGATTGGGTCATTACATTCTTCCCCCCTTAAGAAATTTCATCCCCGAAATTTATACTTGAGGCCTAGTCGAAAAGGTGAGGGTACTTTTGCTTCATTGTTTCCTCAGGCTCCCAAGTCGCTTCTTCATATTTATGATTCCTCCACAACACTTTCACAAGGTGGGTAGTCTTGTTTCGTAGAACCTCACCTCTACGGTCCAAGATCTACACTGGCTGCTCCTCATAAGAGAGGTCATGTTCCAGTTGTACCACCTCTGGGTTCAGTACATGCGAAGGGTCGGGTATGTACTTCCTCAAGAGAGATACATGGAAGACATTGTGACCTTGAGCTAGGTTCGGTGGAAGTGCTAGACGATAGGCCACTGCTCCTATGCGATCAAGGATTTCATAGGGGCCAATGTACCTAGGGCTGAGCTTCCCTTACTTCCCAAACCGCATGACTCTCTTCTAGGGAGAAATTCGAAGGAAGACTTTGTCACCAACACTAAACTCCAAGTCCCTTCGACGATTGTCAGCATAGCTCTTCTGCCGACTCTGAGCAGCCTTTGTGTGTTGTTGGATGGCATGAACCTGTTCTGTCATCTCTTGCACAAGATCAGGCCCAAGATGCTTTCTCTCACCAGTTTCATCCCAACAAGTAGGAGTTCTACATCGCTTTCCATACAGAGCTTCATAGGGTGCCATCTGAATACTCGAATGGAAGCTGTTGTTATAGGAGAACTAAACTAATGGGAGGTGTTGATCCCATCCACCTTTAAATTCCATTGAGCATAATCTCAGCATGTCTTCGAGTGTCCTAATAGACCTTTCAGATTGGCCATCAGTTTGAGGATGATAGGTCGTACTAAAATTTAATTCAGTATTCAGAGCATGTTGAAGACTTCTCCAGAATTTTGATGTGAATCTTGGGTCATGATCAGACACGATGGATAGTGGTACCCCATGCAGCCTTACCACTTCCTTCACGTATATCTTGCCAAGCTGATCCAGAGAGAAATCTTCCCGAATAGAGATAAAATGGGCTGTCTTGGTGAGACGGTCCACAATAACCCATATCGCATTGTTTCCTTTGGATGTTTTCGGGATACCAGTTACAAAGTCCATAGTGATATTATCCCACTTCCATACTGGTATGGGTAGCGGTTGTAATACCCCCTTAGGAAGTTGTCGTTCTACCTTTACTTGCTGACACACCAGACACCTTGTAGTGTAATCAGCAATCTCCCTCATCATGTTAACCCATCAATAATGATCATGAAGGTCTCTATACATCTTAGTGATTCCCGGATGTATAGAGAAAGTAGAGCTATGAGCTTCATCCATCAGTTCTTTTTTATCTCCGGAATAGATGGAACACATAGTCTTGTACGAAATTTCAATACACCTTCTTGATCAATATTGAAATCAGGGAACTTACCATCTTTTACAGCCTCTAACTTCTCCTGCAGCAAAGGATCTTCTTTTTGAGCCTTCTTGATCTTCTCTAGTAATGAAGGTTGAGAAATCATTTGGGATAGGGTTGATGATGTCCCTTTCCTTATAATTCCCATGCCCAATTTTACTATATCTTTAATCAAGGGATCTCCTAGGATCCTCATTGTTGCCAAAACAACAGGGTCTTTCCTGCTTAACGCATCCGCGACTTTATTTGATCTTCCAGGGTGATAATTAATTGAACAATCATAGTCTTTAAAAAGCTCCAACCATATTCCTTTGTCTCATGTTCAATTCTTTCTGTGTGAAAATATACTTTAGACTTTGGTGGTCAGTGTATATATCACATTTCTCCCCATAAAGATAGTGCCTCCATATCTTTAGAGCAAAAACAACTGCCACAAGCTCTAGATCGTGCGTAGGATAATTCTTCTCATGAATCTTCAACTGTCGAGATGCATAAGAAATTACCTTGTCATTTTGCATGAGGACGCACCCAAGCCCTTTCAGAGATGCATCGCTAAAAATAACGAATCCTTCTCCGATAGAGGGTAGTGTTAACACAGGTGCAGTAACCAATCTCTTCTTCAGCTCTTGGAAACTTTCCTCGCATTCCTTTGTCCAGATGAACTTAACACCTTTTCAAGTCAACTTGGTTAGTGGATTAGAAAGCTGTGAAATGTTTTTCACAAACCTCCTATAATATCCCGCTAAACCAAGGAAACTACGAATCTCAGTTACTGTTGTGGTTTGAGGCCACTCCTCCACAACCATTGTCTTTGCAGGGTCAACCGAGATTCCTTCATTGGTTACAATGTGCCCCAAGAAAGCCACTTGTTGTAACCAAAACTCACACTTTCTAAACTTTCCAAAGAGCCTCTCCTTCCGCAGAGTTTTCAAAATAACCATCAGATGATCTTCATGCTCCTCACGACTTTTTGAATATATCAAAATATCATCAATGAAAACTACCACAAAGTTATCAAGGTAGTCTTTAAAGACTCTATTCATCAAATCCATGAAAATAGCAGGAGCATTAGTCAAACCGAAGGGCATAACAGTAAACTCATAATGCCCATATCTTGATCGGAAGGTAGTCTTTGGAATATCTTCCTTCTTCACCCTCAGTTGATGATAACCAGATCGAAGGTCAATCTTGGAGAAGAATTGAGCCCCACGAAGTTGGTCAAATAAATCAATAATTTTTGGAAGAGGGTATTTGTTCTTCACTGTGATCCCATTCAGTTCTCTATAATCAATGCATAGCCGCATTGATCCATCCTTCTTCTTCACAAAGAGAACTGGTGCTCCCAAAGGAGACACACTCGGTCGGATAAACCCCTTCTCCAACAAGTCTTGGAGTTGTTTCTTTAACTCATCTAGCTCCACATTTTCCATTCTATACGGGGTATTTGATATCGGTTGAGACCCAGGTATGAGTTAAATGGAGAACTCTACCTCTCTTTCTAGGGAGGTCCAGGTAACTCCTCAGGAAATACGTCCATGTATTCCTGAACAATTGGAAAATATTCTATTGGTATGCCCCTTTTCCTTCTTCATCATCACCGATTAACACCATAAAGAAAGCTATAGGAGGTGCTTCTAGATAGGGATTAGTTCGGGATATCTCTCCTTGGAAGATAACTGTAGGTTGTTTATTCAAGACTACTGAGATTTCCTTACTTCTACATTTGATCATAGCATTATACTTTGAGAGCCAGTCCATCCCTAGTATAACGTCGAATTCCAACATGGGAATGACTACTAGATTTGCGATAATATTGTGCTCACTAAAGTAAACACTAGACTCTCTAAACAATTTTGATGCATGGATAATCCCACTTGGAGTCTTGACTGACAACTCTACCTCAAGCAATTCTGGGATTGATTCTATATTCTTTGCAAACATGTAGGAAATAAAGAAATGCATAGAACCAGAATCAAACAAGGTAGTTTCTAGTTTTGAGAGGACAACAAGAGTACCTGCTACCATGTCATTCGGAGCTTCAACTTCAGTTGTTGTGATAGCAAAATAACGACCTTGCTCCCCTGGCCTTTGCTGAGGTTGATGGTGATTCCCCTTCACTGCCCTTGGATTTAGACAGAGATTAGCATAGTGCCCAAGTTGTCCACACTTGAAGAAATGGACTTCGGGTAAGGCCAGAACCATCTTTCCTCTGTCGTTAGTGTTGGGGAGTTGAGGCTTCACCTCACTATGAAAATTCCGAGCAATATGGCCTCCTTTTCTACACTTGTAGAACTTTCCAATTCCGACCAAGCAGTTCCCTGGATGCTTCTTCCCACATTTATTGCATGTGGTAAGTTTCATTTTATTTCCACCTCATCCCTGATCAAAAGTCTTCCCTAAACTAGGCTCCAACGATCTCTTCTTTTCATTTGATTTATGAGACCATTTTGTCTCACCAAACTCTAGCTCGACTTTCATTGCACTCCGCACGATCTCCTCGTAGCTATCGTAGTCCTGGTTGGCTAAATTCTTCCGCAGATGAGGTCTCAGTCCACCGAAAAATCTATCAACCTTCCCACTTGGATCCATGAAAAATCTAGAGGTATATCGTGAAAGTCGGTTGAAGTTTATCTCATAGCTTCCGACAGATTCGTTCTCCTTCTGCTTCAGCTCGAGAAACTCTTTCACCATTCTCGTTCTCATGGAACAAGGGAAATACTTGTTAAAGAATATTCCCCAAAATTCTTCCCACTCCATAGCTTCCATCTCTCCTCTAGGCTTCATGTTTTAGACCAATGACCACCACTGATCAGCTTCTCCCTCTAGGCGATAAACAGTAAGGGTGACTTTTTCTTGTTCCGAACAAAGGAGTACAGAAAAGATCTTTTCAATGGAGCTTATCCATTGTTCTGCAACCAAAGGGTCAGTAGATCCACTGAATGATGGTTGTCGTTGATTCATGAAGAACTCAACAGAGTTTTGTTCCCTTCGTGGTGAGGTCGGCCTCTCAGCCTGATTCAAGTTATTACTCATAACTTGAGTCAGTTGGGTCATCATTCGCATGAATGTTTCCATTCCAGCTTTCATCGGAGGGTCGTCAGCACATGGTGCATTGCGGTCACCATCGGAACGGTTCCACCTATTTCCCTCCATTTTCTAAAAGAATAAAACCTTAGTGAGAAACTTATTTCATTTATGAATCTTTTAACTAAGACTTCACGCTTAGACAATTACACTTCTCTATAATTCCTTCATAATGATTCATAAAAAGCTTGTGATTAACCAAACATATCCCCCTGGAGTGTCGTAATCAAGAGTTCAGCAAGGCCCGTTATCGTGCACCAGTTCCCGTTCGAGTCTAGCTCAAATCAGTGTTTTCGTGTTTTACCGCTATGTACATCTGTGCCAGAGCCGCCTCTACCTGCTTGTATCCAGACAGGGATGTATTTGTTTGATAAACCACTTACTCAATACTTACCAAAATACCAGGAAGTTTTCATATATTTAAACTCTTCTATCGGGTTCTTCCTAAAGTTTTTATATCCTAATTTCCACAAATAACTAAACCATCTTTTGATACCAACTATTGCATCCCGTCTTTTTATAACATAAACTTTCATTACATTACACGGAACTGAGGATCTTTAAGGTTTAGTGTCTTGGAAACAAGGAACATAATACATGAAAACAACATAAAACATTCTTCTTAAACACTTGAAAGGATTCTCCTTAAGTTCATACTATGTTCATTACTGCATCTCATAACCTGGGGACATACATCAAAAGAAAGGGTGAGCAGAAGGCCCAGTAAGGGAAACAAGAGAAACATTTTACATGTGAACTTGAGATACTTCAATAAGGACATGAAAAGAACTTTAAGGCATGAGAAAGAAATCATGAGATACATCATAATAAAAATAACATTTTTCATAACTTGAAGATGTGGCTGCAACATTCAATATTGACAATCATTTCGTTTCACCAAGGTCCATCCCCAAGGTGTCATTAAAAATTACCAAGGTTATTCACCAAGGTATCAGTCTAAAAAAGTCATCTCTAGAGATTAAGTCTTTACCCAATTCATTGGAGCGCTATCTGGGCGCACCCTTGACATGTCTTTATTATCATGTGAGCCACATATATCATCATCAATAATTTCATAAACAACCCATATAGCATAAAATAAATGGGTTTCATTTCATAATCATAACGTTTTAAAAACTGCTTTAAAGACATGATCTTTATGTCACTTTAAACCCACGGAAAGGAGAAGCGGGTATCATGTATGTAAATCCCAGAATTTAAAATATAACATTTTGATATATATGTGAATACCCTTGTAGAAATAAGAGCTTTTAGTATTCACTTTATAACATAAAAATAATTTTGAGAAAAGAGAGGCATTTTGAGACGAAAATTCTGCAGCATAACGACTATGTTTCAGGGTTTTAGAAAACATTGAAAAGAGAGGGGACATGGGTCCAACATTCATAAATGACCCATAAAACAGTAGGGGGATAGAATATAATGGATTTAAGAACATGGTAATGAAATGTGAAAGATATACCATATGAAATGAAAAACATGGAAGTGAGACAAAAATAAGATTTCTCTTATGAAAATTCGGCAGCCTAACGACGTCACTTAAATTTCAATAAAAAAAATATTTGACAAGATCAAATAGGTTCTCTCATAATATGATCATAAGATATCAGTATGATAGATATAGAGATCATACCCCCAACATAATAAAAAGGAACTTGAAATACTTGACATGAAAATCGAACTTGAAAAATGAGAAGGGTGAAAGAATTCCTTAAAAATTCGGCAGCCTAACGACGTCACTTAAACTTTCATAAAACGAAATGATGAGAGTAAGAGGGGATCTCTCATCATATAAACATGAAAAGGGAAGTAATAGGAATATAAAAGAACATCCTCTCACATAAGAACAGGGAGCATAAAAGTAATGACATAAAAGAGATTACATGAAAAGAAAGAGAGAGGTCAGATCCCTTACCTTAAAACGTAACTCTTAAAACTCAATGGTTTGGACCTTGAGGGCTTGGGGGAACCTTGGGAGGACTCCTTGGGAGGTAAGGAGACCAGAAATTCATTGGGGGAAAGTTGGGAGTGAAAAATAAAGTAGGAAAGGGTGGGTATTTATAGGGAAAGTGAGGGGACAAGACATTAATGGCCAAGGGACACCTCACAAGTGCTTTTCTCAAAACCATGTGCTCTCCCTTGGCATTTACCATGGAGTTAGGCCACATGGGGCCCCCAAAATAATAATTCATCACCCTTGGCCGGCCAAACCTTAAAATATCTCATGAAATCATCATGACATAGTTATGATGTCATTAAACATACTGAAACCCTAAAACTGCATTTTTACTATTCACTGAAAAATTCATATTTCACAGAAAAATCCCAAAATTTCACCGTAACCAAATATCGATGCTCTAATTACAATTATGAACTCCATTTTATAAAAATAATTTTTTTAATATTTTTAACTTAATTTTTAAATAAAATCACTATTCATCGAGAATTCATTTTTTTCAGAAAAATCCCCAAAAATTACCATAACATAATATCGATGCTCTGAGTTCAAAAATAAATTCCTTTTTATAAAAATAATTTTCTAATTATTTTTAATTAAATTTTTAATTAAAAACACTATTCACCCGAAAAAACTAATACTTGACTAATAATTTATGAAACCGTTATTTACCCATTTTATTGAATCACATTACTTAATCTAGGTGTCTAAATTATATTAAAACTTTTTTTGAGTGAAATTACTAATCCATTTGGTCACATTACTAATCCTAAGCATAAAATCACTATTCATAATTTACTATTCATCAAAAATTAAGTTGATCTTATTAGACTCCAAATTCCTTACTGAACACTTTTGTAGAAGACCATTTTTTGAAAATCATTACACATCATTAATTATTTAGGGTTTACATAAATATTTTAAAATATCCTTTTTTCAAAATTCATCAATAAAATACATCCTAAAATTATCCGGACATTTGAAATTTCACAAACATCACTAAAAGAAGAAATCTCAATTCATTCATCCCAAAGGATTACACAAAGAAGCTAGGGTATCATCACATAACCCCTTATAACACCGGCATATGACCTAAGTGTAAGGTGTGCTATGATGAGAGAATCTGAGGGATGCTCAGATAACATTGCTCTAGTAGTAATCTCTACTAACTTGAACTTCTCCCACAGGCGTTTCCGTTCAATCTTGACAAGCTGGAGTTTGTCTTGGGCTTGGTCCAAAGCGAATCCCACAGATGCTACCTCCTTCCCAAGCTATGATAAGTGGGCTTAAAAAGGTTCGAGTCTACTGGATAAATCCATCGACTCCTCTTTCTGCATTAACCATTAACATCTTATTAAATCATTAAGAGTAAGTTAATATACTACTCAAAAAGATTGGGTCGTTACATCCTGGTCCAAACACCATTTAAAAATCCCCCACTACATATAGGTCAAACAAGTGTATGGGAGAATTCCTGGAACTGTGCCCGATTCTCATCCCCGTAAGGAGACACAGTGGCACCCAGATCTCTAATTCTGGATCCATCCAAAAAAAAGACCAAAAAAAGATGTAAAATTCCCCTACCATAGACACTCTTCCTTAACATGGTCGTCGAGTCCTGGCCCTCTAGGTACTACCAGTTGCCTCGCAGACATGTGGTCCCCACCCTAGGGCCCCCCACATGCTCGAACGGGTCATCTGACTAATGAAATTCCCCACATGCCAAAAAATGTCCTTTTCAGTGGGCTTTGTCCTCACTCACACACACCCTGGGAAACATCCCAAAAGTTCACTCATCATGATCACTACTCCAGACAAAGCACGCTTACCTGTGAAGTTCTAATCAGGTAGGCTCATAAAAAGGAAGGTTCACATTATTGACCTGATCCAGATCATTTAGTCATTTAATCCTTTATCAATTTGGGGTGTTACCACCCCCCCCCCCTTTAGAGCACAACGTCCTCATTGTGGGCCCTATATCTCAACCTAGATTCCACATCCTGGTCCAAACACCATTTAAAAATCCCCCACTACATATAGGTCAAACAAGTGTATGGGAGAATTCCTAGAACTGCACCCGATTCTCATCCCCGTAAGGAGACGCAGTGGCACTCAAATCTCCAATTCTGGATCCATCCAAAAAAAGACCAAAAAAAGATGTAAAATTCCCCCACCATAGACACTCTTCCTTAACATGTTCGTCGAGTCCTGGCCCGCTAGGTACCACCAGTTGCCTCGCCGACATGGGTCCCCACCCTGGGGCCCACCCACATGCCCGAACGGGTCATCTGACTAATGAAAGTCCCCACATGCCAAAAAATGTCCTTTTCAGTGTGCTTTTTCCTCACTCACACACACCCTGGGAAACTTCCCAAAAGTTCACTCATCATGATCACTACTCCAGACAAAGCACGCTTACCTGTTAAGTTCTAATTAGGTAGGCTCATAAAAAGGAAGGTTCACATTGTTGACCTGAGCCATATCATTTAGTCATTTAATCATTTATCAATTTGGGGTGTTAACACCCCCCCCCCCTTTAGAGCACAACATCCTCATTGTGGGCCCTATATCTCAACCTAGGCGGTGCATCGCACATAAGGCTGGGTACCACCTCTGATACCAAATGTAACAAATGGGTCCCAGTGACAGCACAGACACCCCGCCTTAACATGGTCGACGGGTCTTGGCCCGCTAGGTACCACTAGTTTCCCCACAGACACATGGTCCCCACCTTGGGGCCCACCCACGTGCTCGAACGGGTCATCTGACTAATGATAGTTCCCACAGGCCAACACATTTTTGACCTGAGCCAAATCATTTAGTCATTTAACCCTTTATCAATTTGGGGTGTTACCACCCCCCCCCCCCCCCTTTAGAGCACAACGTCCTCGTTGTGGGCCCTACTTCTCATCCCAGGCAGTGCATCACACATAAATATGGGTACCACCTCTGATACCAAATATAACAAATGGGTCCCAGTGACAGCACATACACCATGCCTTAACATGGTCATAGGGTCCTGGCCCGCTAGGTACCACCAGTTGCCCCACAGACACATGGTCCCTACCATGGGGCCCACCCACATGCTCGAATAGGTCATCTGACTAATGATAGTTCTCACATGCCAACACATGTCCTTTCTAGTGTTTTTTTCCCTCACTCACACACACCCTATGAAACTTCCCAGAAGGTCACCCATCCTGATCACTTCTCCCGGCCAAACACGTTTAACTATGGAGTTCTAATCAGGTAGGCTTCTGAAAAGGTAGGTTCACCTTTTCAACATGAGTCATATCATTTATTCATTTAACCCTTTATCAATATGGGGTGTTACACTTAGGGGTTTGGTAGGGAGTTCCCCACATTGTCAAGGCATATCAACCTGTAGTAAGGTTACCATGGACCTAGTGGAATGACCTTAAAAGTCATGATATGGTCATACCCTCCACGTTGGGGAACCCAAAAGTCCTTACCACAAGAGTTAAAATGCATGGTACTAGTAGAACTACATATGGATTGATTCATATTTTCACAGGATACATAGTGATGCATGAATCCCATATCTCAGGTCTAGCCTCAAAAAATGAAAAAAAAGGACAAATGTATCCAATATCCTACACATAAATGCACATCTATGTGGGAGAGTCCAAACCTTGATTTCTACAACAAGTATTTTTCAATGATCATTCCCCCCACATATGGGTTAGATCTTTATGGGGGATTCCATATTTCACAGCTAATCGCGGACATGACGTCTCCTCCATACCAGAATTCCTTTTTTCCATCCACTAAACTCCGTGCCTTGGGAAATCTTGGTTCCTCATAATCATCCCTAGCCATTAGAAATGGATGGTCATCCTGATGATACATTTTTTTGATTATGTGTCCCATGCCCCAACAGCTCTGCATTCATTTCCCAGAAAAAAGGCCTATCAACCAAAGGCAAATGCATCCTTTGGATAGGATTTTTCTATATTCATATTACCAGTGGATTCTATAAACCCCGTATCATTTCTCCTGATCTAATATATCCTAGAGTCATTGTATATAATTTCTTCCTTACTCACGTCCAAGGTATGCCAAACTATCCTAGCCTGATTTGCCCATATTTTCTCATGGCTTCTATGAAAATTCATCCCTGCAACAAGACATTAAACATTTTAGCCAACATCCTTACTAAAATACGTAAAATTGTATGGATCCATAACATCTTTCTCCATTCACATCATGTCGCCCATTCCCTTACCGCATGATTTTAAACCACACAGTCCAACTAGAACTATGAAAGGCTTTATTCCTACTCAGATAGGGCACGTAGTGACACCCGGATTCAATGATCCAGACCCAGCCACAGAGTGCATAAAAAATGGCCCCTCCTTATGTCAAAATAGGGAAGACCCAAATATTCTCCATTTTTAGGTCCATCTTAGGAGTAATCAAATATATCCTCTTCACATTATTCCATCCATTTCCTCACCTAATGATAATCAAATGTATCCTCTTCACATCATTCCATCAATGTCCTCACCTAATGATAATAAACTGCATGTCATCCACCTCCTCCATGAAAAATGATTAATTGTATGATAAAATGTTCTTATTGTACAATGATAAACTACACAACACCACCTAGAGTCTAAAATACTCTATTCCTCGATTACTTCATCCCTAGGTGGTGGAATAAAACCCCTGCCACCCCTTATTTCTCATATAGAACATAGATCATGTGGGTTTAGGGATTTCGTAAGGGAGTTCCCCATGTTGCAATGGAAAATCAATTCTCAATAGCTGGTCCCAGTGGCACAACCCTAAAAGGAACATTATGGTTCTTTTCCTCCAATAATGGAAAGCCCAAAGTCCTAACAGTATATAATTAAACTATAATGAATCCCAAATATGGTTAAAATTACCCTACACCTATGTATTGATCAGGCCTATGTATTTAGTTTAATTGCAAGATACCTGGATCTTTAAACCTAGGTCCGACCCTAAAAAAATGCCCTGCCCTACTTAGGAATCAGATCTATGTATGAGAGTCCCTAATTTTATGGATAATCATTGCCTAAATATTTATAATATTTCTAGAAACATCCTTAAGAACCATCAAAATCCATGCTTCAAGTGATTTTTGGTCTTCACAAACACCCATGGCTGTCGGAAATGGAAGGTCAGTGCCCAACAGACACCTTTGTTTGACAATGAACATAATGCCCTGGTGGCTCGGTATAAGTTTCCCACAAAAATGGCCCATCAACTGAAGGAAAATTCTTTCTTAGGAGAGTCTTTCCATACTTTTGTACGTCCAATGGATTCCAAGCCCCACATCATTCCTCCTGATCTGAAAACTCTTGGAGCTATGGTTTACACTTTTCATCCTACTCATGTCTTAGACATGATAGAACATCCCATCCTAGTTATCTTCTAGTTAATCACATCTTTTATATCAATTTCCTAATCACATGACATTAAAAATGTGTGATGTGTGATACCCAATGTTAAATCTTGGGTCTAGAGAGATCAAACTGCATATTCCCCATATTCATATGCATGGAATAACTCCATACAAGAAAGTATAGTTTGAGCCCTGTCACATGGGTGAACTCATATATAAAAGAAAAATACCTCATTTATATGTGAGAATCAGATACGCATAAAGATAGAGTCAATAGAAATATGTAAGTATTGATTCCTATTGTCATACGATATGTAGTGACGCATGAACATTATATCTCGAGTCCATCCATGAAATAATATCACCCTATCTTTCCCATTCGTGGGTCAGAACTATGTAGGGAGCATCCTTACACCTATATAAAAAGGATTTCATTACCCATCCTTGAGAAATTTCAACCTAAAAAATTCTAACTTTCGTGTTCAAAAACCCCCTCTTCCTAACCCATACTATATGCCTAGAAAGATCTGAATCCCCATAATCATCCATGGCCATCAGATATGGAAGGTCAGTGCCATGTTGACACCTTTGTTTGACTATGCACAAAATGCCCCGATAGCTCTGCATAAGTTGGCCCCAAAAAGAGCCCGTCAACCAAACTCAAATTCTTCCCCAAGAGAGTATTTTAATATCTTTATACGCCTCTATGCTGTTTACATCCCACCTCACTCACTGGTTTCAGAAACCCCCCATATTACAGTTTATATCCTCTCTCCTTGTTCATGCCTAAAGATGATAGAACATTTATGGTCAAAATACCAGGAAAAAGGGAAATCATTTACACATCTAGTCAGAGTGAAATCACTTCTAGTCACGAGTCTTTAATGTCTATGTTTCATGACATTAAATGACACCATGCTCCAACCCTCCTTTACACAAGTCAAATTTGTGTGGAAGCAGTTTCTAGACCAAAACCAATGTGAATTCCCCTATTACATATAGACATCATTCCCCCAATATGCAACCCATTGTGGTCTTACAAAGACAAAAAAAATCCAAAATTCCATAACATTTCTCGGCCATCAGGAATGGAATGTCATTTCCCTATAGACACCCTTGTTTGATTTTGTGCACAATGCCCCATAGGCTCTACATAAGTTAACCCACAAAAAGTGATTATCAACCAAAGTAAAATTATTCCTTAGGAGAGACTTATCCTATCTTCGTACACCCCATGGCTTATATGTCCCCTATCATATCCCATACCTATAAACCACCAAATCATGGTCAAGAAAATACCCTCATTTATGTCTGAAGAATATCAGGACATCCTCGATCAATGAATCATAATTTATGGCCCTTTCTCTCTAAGTATCTGTCAAATATTTTTAACCTAAAACATCATTAGTGATATTCAAGTTTTCAAGATGATAAAATGATCGTATAAAATGATAGAACTTGCTTGGATGAAAACCTACAAAGGGTACAACATCTGGACACAAGTGAATTGAAGGCTGAATTTATATGGGGCATAGGCCTCACAAATGAGCTCCTCGTCAATTTGAGAAACCAGGATGCCCACTATCAAGGGAAATAAGTAACCTTATTTAATAAAATCCTCTAATTAATTATTCACTATGACACTAGTATGGGTGAATTAAGGGTTGTATGTGAAGTGATCATGACTATTGATTCATGACATTAATTCTTATTCATTGTGTTTGGTCTTCTCCTCATACTTATCCTGCGTAGCCCACCTAGTCAGCATGACCCCTCTGGTTCTCTAAAGATGCGGCCGAAGAACAGAGTCCAGAATCAAAATAGGATTAAAGAATGTGTAACCCCCCAAGTGGGATCCTATCTAGCCCAAAAGGATTTGAAAAGGACCAACCACTCGATGAGGTGGATTCCCCTCACTGATCACACAAAATAAGTGGTAGATTTTAGCCAATATGGAAATGTCCAAATTGATACATCATTAGGTGACTAGCTAAGTTTCTATAATGAAGGATGTGACTCTCACACTGTTGGAGTCATGGACTGTTAAGATCTAGCCTCTTAGAAGCATGGCTAGTAAATCCACCAATTGGAACAACCGGTCGACATTGGGAAAAATCCCTCATATCCATTCACAGAATTGGCCCTCCTCCAAGATAGACCAATAGTAACCCACTCACCTTTGGGTTTCAATAATTGAGTAGGACCTTGGCCTACACAAACAGGGTTCTAAACCACTTTGTTTAAAAAATAAATTTATCCAGTCTGCAAAGGGTATATCTTGATTGGGGTGCGGATTGGTATCATTTTAAAGGGTTTTCATTTGGGGATAAGTTTCTTGGCCAAAAGGGGAGTCCTTTTATCATCATCCTAGGCAGATGAAAGAGGTAAAAATCCATTTTATATATCTCCAATGATAGGAAATCTGAAAATTAGTCAAATATCCCAGAGGGTGATACCAACTTTCTCATGGACTAGATGAAAGGTGTTGGTATATAGACTCTATATACTCAGAATTTATGAAATTAGGGTAGTGGTTTGAAGATTGTAGGCTTGGGATACCAAAATATGCCTCTTATAGCCCCATGTATTGAAATTTTGTTCAGAATTCTTCGTAACTTTGGAGAACCCAGAGAGGCCACCCCCATTCAAGACCAAATAATCCTCCGAAGTGAAGATCCCACTTTGAAGACTATCCATGTTGCTCATTTTTTTTGGAATTTCAAGAAATATTGTGATAAAAATAAGGTTTAATCTATGGTCCTCACACCGATTCCTCTATATACTGAGGAGCATAGTTTAGAAAGGATCCAACTCCAATGTATTTCAGTACATACCACCCCTTTGTCGAAATAAGTGTCTTGGGGATGGTTTGATTATCAATTACCCAAGCTATGGGTTGGATAGCCCAGCACAGTTTTAGAATCGTTGCATTAGATAGCAGACCAAATCCATAAAGGGCCATCCGGTCTGAAATTGGAAACTCTTTCTAACCTTTGAAAATGATCCAAGATAAAAACTGGTGCAATATAACAGTTGGGACCGTTTTGTCGGTTGACTTTACCATGTCCCTCCACCTTTCATCTGCAACTGAAAGGGGAGGAGCAGAAACAAAATCAACAGTGACTTAATTAGTATCCTATGGAAGATCCATTGTTGTATCTACAAAAGTTCATGCCAAAGTTTAGTCCAACAAAGATTTGTAAAAGGACCAAAACCAATCACAATACTGAAGTCCCATGAACATTTCGCAGAAGTCCACCAGGCGCTGGACCGCGAAGCATTGGCCAGCAAAACGATAGTTCACAGAATGAAAAACCTCGTAAAAACCAAATAAAACTCATGCTACATAGAATTTTTAACTTAATATTTGTTTATCAGGATGTTCAAATCATGTAATGAAAAGAGCAGTTCACAAATGAAGAGTGTCTACAAAAGAGATGGTTCGTGGAAGCATGGGGAGCAAGCAAAAATTGGGATTGTAGTTTCCTATGAAAAAATGAAAATTGAACTGGACCCCCTATATATAGTTTTGGTCCCCCCCAATAGGTCCACCTTTGTATTGAAAACCCGTAAAATTGAGGACCAATTTCTATATCGAAATTGCCTCCTCTTGGTCCTAATCGGAACCCATTCTGATATGGGAATTTGTTGGGTCTTGTAAACGTTGCGGAGAGAAAGAAAATATTCCCACAAATTTTATAATGGAAAAAATACATATTTTTACTAAATATTTGAAGACGAAGGTTGTGGAATCCAAATTTGGAAAGGGGAAGTAGCACCCCATGAAGCTCAAGGCCTTCGCGGATCGCTGCTCCACATCGTAGTCTGCGGGCTCTCAAAGAAACCACTAACAAAATGGTTTGTGGGACAATGAAAATGTCACTTTTTCTAAAAATGAATGAAGTCATTGGGGAAGTATATGTGGATAGATTATACCTCACATATGACCCTTGAAAATGACTCCAACTAACTCAAATGGTTTGTAGGTAAGACGGATCAGGTGGCCTCCTACGAATGCAAAAAAGTTGTTCGTGGGAGCGAGCCAATGATTTTCACCGCTACGTACGACAACCCTAATGAGCGAGTCAGCTGCAAACCAGGTTTTTCGAATGGGATTCGAAAAAAGGTGTCATGTGACCCACAAATCCAACTCCTCCACCCTACTATAAAAGGACCATGAAGGGGAATAAAGAAAGGATAGATTCTTGGGATGACTATGAATGGATTTTAAAGATGAAGGGAAGGAATTTTTGGTGATCGATTGATGAAGTGTGAACCTCTTGTAATGATTCCTTGTAGGTATGAATAGATGTGTACCATAAAAGGATGAAACAGAATTTTAATTGGTAGTTTGTGCACTAAATCCCTTCGCGGATGAACTTCCTACAAGGTGCAGAATGAATGCCCCTTACTCCAATCAGCATCCCACGTAGCACATCACTACGTGGATGGAACCTTGCACTGTGTAGAAAATTTCTACATGGAGGGAACATAGCTCTATATAGAACCATTCTACATAGGTGATTTCATTGTCGAGCATGTAAAATTAGATGTTTAGTTTACTAGAGTTTCTAAATTATAGCAGTAACCCTAGGTCTTCTGTCAATATATCCATAGATCATTAATTTAAAAATAAGATTACAATTATAAAAATATAAGGAGAATGGGATTTTGGAAAACTTGGGTTTTTATGATATATTATTAAAAAAGATAGGGTAAAGTGATAAAAACAATGTGGAAGTTAACAAAAGTAATTAAATGTGATCAACCCAGGGAATTATGGTGATGATCATCCTTCATCGCTTCATGACATTGGGTTTAGATATTTTAATAATTTTTTGTAACACCTAAAACCCAAATTTCACTAAGTTTATACTAGGATACCTCTTAGGGTTCAGTCGGAAACATGCAATGATTCACTAGATACCACCGATGATTGATTGATTTGTGTTTGATTTCATAACTGAAACTCACTAAGGAAACACATAAAGAACTTGATGTCCTGTCTAGGTTTTTATGATATTTATTCATGATACCATATAAATGGACTTTATAGTGTTTATGAGAATTCAATTTATCAATATGAACCACACAAACATCACAATAAAAATAGAATGGAAGAAATGGTGAATGGTGTGGGAAACATCACATGAAAGGGTACCCCCAAACATAATCACATGTGTTGAGAATGACATACCAGTACATAAATCAATTTAATAAGAAGAGAGGATGATTAAAAACGAAACAAAAACCTAGAATTTAAAGGACCATTCAAATATTACAAAACCAAATCTCGGGATTGCATCATGTTTCTCCCTGAGTGATAATAAAAGGTTTAGAAATCTATAGGGGGAGGAAGAAGAAGATGTTGAAGTAGAACTTAACATGGAATCCATAACTTCTAGGGATGATGAGAAGACTCATTTGGGACTCCAAAAAATAATCACCTTTCCTCCTGGTCAAACTTCCAAATGGGTTGCCCAAAGTGCCAATTTATAGGCAATGTGGGAGGTTGTTTTGGGCATAATGATTTCGAGAATCTGCTTGGTCCATGGTTTTGGCCAGTGAGACAGTCTTAAATCACTTTTTTAAAAAAAAAATTGGATGAAACCTTGTCTATATCCATTTAAAATTTGGTTCCCAGATATTTTTTATAATAAGAGATATGGTTAAAATACAAAGGCAAGTTTTTTTACCCCATACAGATGCATTTTATTGGAAAGATTAGTTCGAATGGGCCTTTTAATTGACAAATTGGGCATAGGTACCTTCATTAAAATTTTATCCAACGAAGATATGGATCGTATCATAAACATTCATAATTTTTTCATGCATGTATCTATATAATCATGCAAAATAGTGGACATGTGTTTATGGGATTCCATTCAGTTTGTCCTATTTCTCTTCAGCATCATCATGGGATCTCCGAATTACCTCCACCATCAATGAAATCATCAAAACATGTGAAATTTAAATTTTTAATAGTGAAAAGAAAAAATTTATTTAATCAATAATGAAGTGAAATTTTCTATTATAATTTTAATTTTTAATAAAAACCTTATTTAATACATTGGTATAAGGGTGAAATAAAATAGTGAATTGTGATACGATCACACCCCCACACCTAAACATTTGCACTCCTAGGAAAATTATAATATCCTAATCATGTCCTATTCCTAAATCAATTTTTTGAAAACATCCAAGATTCTTTTCAAATGAAATTCATCATGTGCCATTTATGGAATAAATTTTCCTATCAATTTTTTTCTCTCGCATTCAAATTTTTTCAACTTTATTAGTTCACCCATGCAACATGTCGCAACCTACCTCACCTAGATATTTTCAATATTCACTCAATAAAAATATTAATGTATATTTATGATATTTTCCTAGATTTCATGTGATCTTACCATATTCTTCCCAAGATTCTTAGTTCTCTACTGGCAGAAACTAGTGTGCTACTCAAGAGGACTTCCAATAGGAACTTATGAGGTTAAAGGGTTTGTAGGATTTAATATTTAAAATATGAGGCAGAAGAGGAGTGTTTAATCTCTTATGTAAAAATCATGTCAAAATTCAGAAAGTGTTCACAATGAATTCACACACTCAACCCCTCACAAATTATATCACCACCAACTCACTATCCCTATTGTCCATTTGTGTGGGTCACAACAAAGTAGTGAATAATAATGAGTAAGCATCCTCTTTTCTCTATTTTATTCTTTTGTTTGATATTTTCCCTATGTAAATTACTATATTTTTTAAACATAATAATTTTTTGGAGGTAAAGTGGGAAAGATGTGTAAAACAATGATGTAATATGGATTGTGAACCCACTTTCCAAGGAAAATGTAGACACCATGTATGTCATCCCATTACAATTATTCCCTACCCACAATTTCCATGGAAACACTCTCTCTCTCAGACTTTCTGAAAATTATATGAGAATATATATAATAGATGGGTAGGTATTGATAAATTATCTTGTAATGTGGCTACATAACAAGTATTTTATAGTATCTAAGTTTTAATAAGGATAAAATGTCAAGGTGGCCAAAAATAGAGGTTAATTGTACAAAGGGGTTTTCATTGAATGATTACCTTTATCATGAATATAGTATACTTGAATCTTATGGATTCAAACAGAATAAAAGAATGTTCTATTTTCTCTATGTGACCCAAGACTCTTATGAAAGTGATTAAAAGGAAGAATATGTAATAAAGGGATTAGAATGTCTCTTGCGTAAGGGATTAAAATATTTTTCAGTGCTAATGAGGAATAGGATTCAAAAATACATTTAACACATAAGAATGATTTGAAAATAAAAATTATATAAAAATATTCCATATCAACATTTATTTGAAAAAATTCCAAAAACAAAGGAATTTTCTGCACAATTGACTCAAGCATGAAAACTGATTTTGGATATTCTTTTTAAGATCAATGTTTATCTAAAAACATAAAATAAAGAAAAGTAAATCAAAATGAAAACACAATTTTTTTCTTTTTTCTTTTCTTTTTTAATCCTAACTGTGAAATGTCACCCCCCCCCAAACACCTAAAAATTACATTGTCACTAATGAAATTATTTTAAATAAACGTACCAGTAAATAAAGGTAGGTAGAAGGGAAAACCTGCTAAGTGGTTTCATATATGGAATCTATCAGTTAGATTTCCTCCTTGAGATGATTTGGAAAATCCTCATAAACATGTTTGAGCCTCTACCCATTGATAGTAGACCTCTATCTACACTTCTCATGCAATTTCTGTATAGCACCAAAAGGCTAAACATCAGTAATAATACAAGGATCGAGCCATCAGGAACGAAGCTTACCTGGGTAGAGATTTATCCTGAAATCATACATGAGAACCTTCTCACCAATAAGAAACTTATTCTGATGAATCATCTCAACATGGATATCCTTTTTATTCTATTTAAAGATTCGGGAGTTCTCATATGGATCACATCATATTTCTTCAAACTCCTAAATCTACAACTTAATATTCTCACCTGCATCTAAGAGATTCATATTACATTGTTTAATATCACAATATGCATGATACTTTACCTATATTAGGATGTGATAAGACTTTCCAAACATAATCATATATGGTGATATTCTGATTAGGGTTTTAAAAGATGAATGATATTCCCAAAGTGCATCATCGAAGTGAAAAATCCAATATTTACTATTGGGTTGTACTGTTTTTTTCAAGATTCACTTAACTTCTGGATTTGATATTTTTGCTTGTCCATTAGTTTGCGGGTGATATTTTGTATAGGATTTATGAACATCTCCAAACTTACAAAGAAAATTTTTCAGTTTGCAATTGAAAAAAATGTGAACCTTGTTCACTAATGATGAATCTCGATAAACCAAACCAACTAAAAATTGGGGACCTCCTAAAATAAATAACCACTTAAGAGTCGTCGGTCCTGGTGGACTTTTCATCCACCCATTTAGATATATAGTCAATATCCAATAAGATGTACACAAAACCAAATGATTTTGGAAAAGTCCCAATGATTTTAAGACCGATGCATCGAAGATCTCACAAAATAAGATGGGATGTTGGGGAATTTCATTCCTCTTGGATATATTAACTATGAATTGACATCGAGTACATGACTTACAAAATAGATGGACATCTCTATAAAATGTTGGCCAATAAATTCCTGATACAAGGATCTTTCGTGTTGTATGTTGAAAGACAAGGTGACCCCCCAAAGCCAAAGTGTTGGAAAAGGTCAAAACAGAGGTAAACCCATGGTTAGGGACACACTGATGAACAACTTGGTCACTATAAATTGTCCAAAAATATGGGTCATACCAAATGTACCATCAAGAATC
This sequence comes from Viscum album, assembly GCA_963277665.1. Lineage (NCBI taxonomy): Eukaryota > Viridiplantae > Streptophyta > Magnoliopsida > Santalales > Viscaceae > Viscum > Viscum album. The sequence goes on along the minus strand of OY728130.1, from coordinate 758,549,266 downwards.
ATGCTTATGTCTCTAGGATTATGAAGTGCTGAAATTAGTGGGGACCATAGATGTTTCTAGAAAATTTAAAATGTCTGAATAATAGTGGGTAAGGTACAAAACATCAAAAAGGTTCTTGTGAGGGAATAATTCTCTAATGGGGATGGGTGAGTCAAAAGATGGTCTAGTGGTGGTGAAATCCTACTAATGTGGCCATAAACAACATTTTACACTCCTATCTTATATATAATATCAATTTCAAACTCCTGGAGGAGGAGTATGCATCGAATGAGGTGGGGATTTGATTCAGGTTTCTATAGGAGGAAATGAAGGGTAGCATGATCAGAAAAGAAAATGATTTTTGAACTGATAAGATTTGAATGGAATTTTAACAAGGAAAAAACAATATAAAGAAGTTATTTTTTAGTGGTTGTGTAGTTTTCATGGGAAGGGTCAAGGGTATGTGAGGCATATGAAATGACATGAGGATCCTTCTCAACCCTTTGTGATAAAACTGCACCAACTGCAAAGTTAGAGGAAGCACACATAAGTTCGAAGGGGAGATCTTACCTTGGTGGTTGGATTATGGGAGGTAATGTGAGACACCTTTTTAGTGAATTAAAATAATCCACACAATTTTTATCAATAAAATATTAAAATCCTTTTGCAATAATCAATACAGGGGAAGTGAAATCTTACTAAAGAATTTATTGAATCATTAATAAAAACTAGCATAAACCAAGAAAGATCACACCTCACAAAAACATTTTGGATATGGAAGGTTTGAAATTAAATCAATTTTTTATTTATCCACTTAAATTACCTCTTTTCAAATAACATTCCCAAGAACTATCCCCCGTTCATCCATGAAATGGAATTTCAATTATTTTAATATGTGATCTTTTTCTATGCAACGATGGAGGATAGAAACTAGGTTACCCAAAAAGCCATCAAAGGAAGTTCCAAAATATGTGAACTCACCCATAAAAACTTCCATGAAAATCTTTGGGTACTCAAAAAAAATACTCAACATACATCATAGAAATGTACTACGTGTATTACATAGACAAAAAAATCCTTCTGTATGAAAATGTGCCAAATGGACAAGTAAATATTGTCTTTTATTGGTATTCAAGGGCTATATGTATTTGTAAATAACCTAAATATCCATCAAGGAAACAATAATGAGACTTACCATCCAATTGTTCAAACATTTGGTCAATCAAAGTTAGAGGAAAATGGTCCTTCTGTGTGACTTGATTCAGTCGACAATAGTCAATACAGACTTTCCAACTATGTTGTGTATGTGTTGGAACCAATTCATACCTTTCATTTGAAACAACTTTTATTCCAGTTTTTTAGGCACAATTTTTATTGGGCTAACCTATTTCCTATCAAATATATGATAAATTATCCTAGCAGTAAGTAATTTACTGACTTCCAATTTTACCACTTCAATGAGAGTGGGATTTAACCGACGTTGATATTGACTTACAGGCATAGCCTCATCATAAAAAAGTATACGGTGCATAAAAATAGAGGAGATAATCCCATGAATAGCATCCAATATCCATACTATCACCTTTTCACACTCTCTCAAAAGATCAAGCAGTTTGGATTCCTTTAGTTGAGAGAGGTTATTGGAAATAATGATGGGAATTGGTTAATACCCTCAAGATATACATATTTTAAATTATATGGAAGTGGGTTTAATTCTAACACTAGTGGTTTTTGGATTGAGGGTGTGGATTTAGGATGAGTGAGGTCCATTAATCTATCTATCTACTCATGTTTATTCTCTATCAATAGATAATGTATTGAAATGATATTTGCAGAATCATTGATGGTCATGGGTACCTCATAATGAACATAGTCATCAATTAAACACACAATTTACACTTTTAAGAACCTACAAAACACTCAAAACATGAATCAAAACTCAAATAATCCAAGGTTGAAGAATAGGAAAATGAATTAGAGTATGGTTCGAGGATAAAATTTTGTGTGTGTGCATCATTTGAGAGAACTTACATCGAATCGACAAGAAGAGTAGAGTGCTCTTAAATGGGGTGTTTCATAGCATCAAGGATGTTAAAACATACCTTTTCTCCACCAAAATCTATGGATAGTGTACCATTGTGAACATTGATAATTTTATTTTCTATTTTAAATAATGGAATTCTAATTATGGGAGGGATATGTACTGCAGTTCGGGTATCCTTCATATTAATAATATAGAATTCCATGGGGAAGATGAGACTTTTTACATTTACAAAGACATCCTCGACCACTTTTTATGGGTGTGTTATGCTCTGGTTGGAAAGTTTCACCATTATTCATGTCATTTGAAGCTATCCAACATGCAGAGAAGTGTACACAGAGTAATGAATTACAATAATTAAAGAACCTAAATATAGCATATCATCTGAACAGAATGTATCCCCTATGGTTCAAGGTATCGTGAAAGTTCCCAGATCCTTTCACTTGGTTGGAATTATAGGTTGAATCAAGGCCGATACATTCCTTCATATGTTGACTCTCTCATTCCCATTCAGTCTTCATCTATTGGTGAAAAGTTATTTAAGAAATTTCATGTAATGAGGAATCTATTTAACTACATCAAATAGGGGAATGTTAACTTGAACCTTCTTAAATGTATCTATTATCTCTTTATCAATCTCATTATCAAAAATATTCTTAAATTTAAAGAGTATTTGGGGGAAAGGAAGAGGAATGGTTTTTTCAATGGAATCCTCAATGAAAATTTGTTTAGAATTTTAGTTTGGTTTTTCAACATTAAATTCTTTTAAGGGTAGGAAAATAGAATTGTCAAGAAGGAGACATACCTTTTGGGTAGAATCATTGGAAGAAGAAACTCCTTTACCACTAAGAAGTGTTATTGCACACACATAACATTTTTCTTTTGTATTAGAAACAAGTAGGGATGGTAGTTATCTAGAACCATGTATCTTTACCACATCGATGGTGTTTTCCAATTGTCCCACTTGATTTCGTAGGTATTGAATGACTAATTGTGTGGTCTGTTGGTACTAGAGGTCTTGGGATTCCATTTTTTCACCATGTCCTCATGTATTGGTTTACATTTGGGAGGAGGAGGAGGATTGTTTCGAGAAGTTAAGGGATAAGAAGATTTCATACCTTGCTCTTGTTGATACAAATTTTGCTTTGGGTAGCTCAGGTTGCCTCCTTGTTGGTGTTGTGGTCGTGCTTTCCACCCGAGGTTTGGATTTGGCTTAAAGGGTTCTTTCTTTAAAGGTGGTGATTGATGAAAAGGCACCATGGGAATAATGTTTCACAAGACTCGGATGAATCCTGAAGTTTTCGGAAGTGGTTAGAAAAATGAGCGTTATTAGAACAAATACCACAGTGTAATGAAATATAAGAAGAGTGTAAGTTTCCTTATGCTTTAGGTAATTTCCTTAGAAGCGTATTCATCTCATAAAGTTTATTATCTACCATTATTTCTATGGCTGAATGAATTACCTCATAAACTCATCAGGTTGGTGAAATTCCTTGTGTACCAAATTGTTGTGCATTTTAAGACATGTTGGTTATTACGTCACGAGTAGTGGAATGAGTTTTATCAACTAGGTAAGCACTATCTGCAACATCTATAATTCCACGATCCATGGGGACAAGTCCCTCAAAGAAGTATTGAATTAGAAATTTTTCACTAATTTGGTGTTGGGGGAAACTTGATCAAAGTATTTTGAATCTCTCCCAATATTCATGAAGGGTATATCCCTGTGATTGCCTAATTCCACATATTTATTTTCTAATTGATGGTATTTGGGAGGTAGGGAAGAACCTCTCTAGAAATAGTCATTTAACATAATTCCAAACCCCTATTGTGGTAGGTAGATACTATATCCAGTCATTGGCTACACCATCAAGGGGATAAGGGAAGGTTGTAAACATAATGAGATCCTTATATACATTTTGTGGTTTCATTGTGGAGCGCACTATGTGAAAATACTTAAGATGTTTGTGTGGGTCTTCACCAAGAATACCAAGTAATTTGGGAAGTAGGTGGATGAGGCCATATCAACTAATAGTTGGCTACTTCCTCAAGATATTCGATGTACGTAGGTTGGTACTCTATATCTGGGTTACTCGATTATTTTAAGGTTTGATTATTTATTGACATGTTTTCTTGGGTTTGATTGGGATCAATTATTGATTATTTTAGAAACACTTGAGGTTCCACAAGTGGTTCCTCAATGTTTCTTGATTGACCTACTCTAGATTCACTAATTTTTGAGTGAAGTTTCTTTTCAATTTCTGGGTCAAATTCAAGTAGTTTTCCTTTTTTTAATCGGGTCATGAAAATAAGTTGTGAAATTTTTATTTTACGTTTTTCCATTTTATGATTGAAGAAGGATAAAATAAAAGTACATAAAAATTGTGAAAGTAGAAAATAAAAGATAATGTTATACTATAGAATGAGATAGAGAGAGAATAAGAAGAAGAGAGAGAGAAAGAACACACAAAAACAAACCAAAACCAAAACAAAAACAATCAAATGGGGGTGGATATCGAAAGTAGTAATAAGTAACTTAAAGAGTAAAAGGTGAAAAATGATCATGTATCCTAGAAATGGTGCCAAATTTTGATCGGGTTGTGGAGCACATCAAATTAGATATTTAGTTTACAAGAATTTCTACTGTATATATTAGTAACCCTAGGTCATCTCTCGATGGAGACTTAGATCATTAATTAAAAAATAAGGTTTCAATTTTAAAAATAGTAGGAGAATTTGATTTTGTAAATCTTGGGGTTTTATCATTTAATATGCCAAAAGAAAGAGGAAAGCAATAAAAACAAAGTGGAAGTTAACAAAATTAATTAAATGTGATCAACCGAGGGAAGTCTCATGATGCTCATGCTTCATCGATTCAAGAGATTGCGTTTATATATTTTAATAATTAGTTTTTAACAACTAAAAACATAATGTTACTAATTTTATACTAGGATACCTCTTATGGTTCAGTCAATGATTGATTGATTTGTGTTCGACTTCATAACTGAAACTCACCAAGGCAACACATGAAGTGTCACGACCCGTCCTTAGGGCTCATGCCGTGACTACCCCAATCCCGCCTTCCATAGGCCAGGGGCTGGAGACTAGCACCAAAGACGTAAATCCCAATAAAAGGGAAGTCATTATCTTTATATAAGTAAAAAAACACAATAGTGTACGCAAGCTGAAGTAAAACTAAGTAAAAACCGGGTACAAAATGAAGTGTTGAAAGTAAATGGGCCAGAATACAAACCCAACTGGAAGTACAGTACAATAGTAAAGAAAGAACAGCTGCAGTAAAGTAAACCAGCAACCACTGAGTATTCCTCCAGATATCCCACCTGAAGGGTGTGTAAAAATGGTCTCCTCAGCTCCTCGGGTCCGGCCGTCCGCTCCGTGTACATCCTGCCAAGTGTTCCACCTCCAGGTATCGTCCTGCTCCACAAGACTCCACCTCGATCAGTGTTGTCTGTCATCTCCATCCAATACAATGTAGTGAGGGAATAGCCCGTGCAGGGGTGAGTATACGATACTCAGTAAGGACCTCGAGACCCCCGAAGGTCTCTCAGAATCCAAAAAGGATAAACCACAAAGGAAAGATACAAACACGAAGTATCAACCAACTATACTTAGGTATATTCCCATACATATACCTAAGTCATCAATTCCAGTTCGGCTCCAACTCACGAGCCCAAGTACAACCCAGTCCACACAGGAAAGCACAACCCAGTCCACATAGAAAAGTAAGTCAATCAAATCGATGATAATGATTGAAAGTCAAGACTCAGCTCACACAGGTATACTAATCATGAAGAGGGTTGGAGATGATAGATGTAGCCTCTGAATCATCTCCCCTGCCGAACCCATGTAGGATCGAAGTATAGAAGTCGTCGTTGCCGAACCCACGTAGAATCCAAGTACAGTAACCATCACTGCCGAACCCACGTAGGATCCAAGTACAGTCGTCATCACTGCCAAACCCACAAAGGATCCAAGTATAGTCGTCCTCGCTGCCGAACCCACGTAGGATCCAAGTATAGTCGTTATCGTCGTCACAGTCGTAGCCAGCTCTATGGTTCCCGCACACAGCACGCTTGATTCCAAGAGGGTCCACTCCTCAAGCCAAGGGGTTCGATACATCAACTATCACAAAGTCCAGATTTGATGTATCCTGAAGTTCTGTCTCGTCAAAAGGAACTCAACGCAACAGACGACACGTCAATCGGACGCACGGTCTAAGAGATATCAGCTTTTCCATCCCGGGGGACCGGTTAGAAATTACGCTTGTGTATAACGTGGTTGATATCCAAAGCTGTCCAAAACTCACTTAGAGTATCGTAAAAGAACCATCTCATCGAAAGGGTCCTAGGGCCGCAGACGGCGCGTCGATCGGACGCGCGGTCTTTACGTTATTCTCGTTTAAGTGATTAACAGGCCCGACCCGTTTAGCCCAGTGGGCCGACGGGTCAGGTTGACCTAGTTTGACAGGTCCGACCCAGCAGGGGTGTCAGACCGGTCCAAATAAATACACAACTCGGCCAAAAGAAGTGTGTCCCAGCCCGAAGTGGCGCGGCCCAGCCCGAAGTAGCGCGGCCCGGCCCAGCGGGGCACTGCCCGGCCCGGCCAGACACGACCTGGCTCAGCCCGGCCCAGCGCATCCCGGCTGGCTCGGCCGGCTGGCCAAGTGGGTTCCAAGGGGGGGCTCGATTTTCCACACCGGTGGTGCCGCCCTTCCCCAACCTAGCTGGCTAGACCAGCTGGTCTTCTGCACACACGGCCCGCATGGGCGGGCCGCCGGTCTTCCAGTGCGGCACCCTCCCGGCACCGCGGTCCAGCTCTACCCGGCTGACTGACGGGCCTGCCGATTCCTCCACCAAAGCGGCCCGTGTAGTGGGCCACGGTTCTTCCCGTACAATCGGCGCGACGGTTCCAGTTCCCTTCGCCACGTTCCCGGCACAGCGCGACGGCGTCACGCTTCCTCCGCTATCAATTTCCAATTCTAAATTAGTAAAGGTGAACAACGGAGGGTTGTCGGGCCATGTTCGTTCGTCTCACACACTCCGCGTAAAACGATAGAAATCAGCCATATTTTACAACGATTTCCAATGAGAACGGGGTACGTAAATGTCTACTTTCAAGAATAAACCCCTACCTCAACAAAAGATATCGAACATCGGGCGTCACGGAAGACGACATCGCGGGGTGAGGTTTTGCAAGAGACGTCGGAAAGTGCCCGAGGAGGAAGCGGTGTCTCCCTTTTTTGTCATGGAGAAAAGATTATAAGGCGAGATTTCGTTAGTGAGTTCCTGCATCTGTGTCTCCTCCCTTGTCATGGAGGAAGAAGAGGACAGAGAAATTGGGTTCACCGAGTCGATGTTCTTCGTCGGATAATTGGCGTTCTTCAACAAAGGAGAAGAACCGTTCTTCAAAAATCCAAGAGCTCTCCCAATTTTTCCCCACCACCACACTTTTCAACCCCCCAAATAAAATAAGGCTTATCCTTATTTTATTTAATCTTTCCAAGCATTTAAAATTTTAAAATCCAAAAACATAATTAACTTAATTTAAGAAGTTCAATCAATTAATTAAAGTGTGTTGGAAAGAATTAATGAGGGAGAGAGGGGAGAGGAAGAGTTACTCAATTAAATTCAAGGGGGGTGTCAACATTAAAAAATGGAGTTTATTGGGAGGTTTAAGGGGTTTATTGAATGTGAATGGTTGGGGCTCGTGTGGGCCCCACCTCACAATTATCCTCACATGGGTAGTTAAGAGCTTGTGGGTCCCATCCCAACTCCCCCATGTAGGATATAACCACTTAAGATATAAAAATAAATTTTTCCCACAATTTTATTCACTTCTCATTTAAACCACAAATTTTTAACTTGTCCTCCTGTGCAAACACAATTACGGTAAAGGTACCCCTAATCAATTATCGGCACTGCGAGGTCATCAGTGCCCTCAGATTTCAATTCTGAGCACCGATTAAAAAGATAGAAAAACCCGCTCGTTGGTTCACTGAATGTACCCGAGCTAAACTTCGTAAAATTATACAGGGCACACCAGGCCTCAAAATCAGGTGTCATAAAAAACTGCATACTCATAAAATTCCAAAGTATTTAAGAAAAAAATATCCTTGAAATTTCCAAGTCTTTAAATTACTCCCACCTCAGGGCTTTACATCCCTGTAAAGATACATCATAAACTAGGGAAACAAATGAGGGTATTGTGCACGCATCTGAGCATCTCACTCCCATGTGCTCTCCTGGAGGTTCTCATGCTGCCAACGAACGCACACCAGAGGAATCGACCATCCACATAGGACCTGCTCCTATCGATCCCCGATCTCCACTGGGACCTCCGTGAATGTAGCTCTGTCATCGATGTCTAGCTCCCCATGATCAATGATGTGGGTCGAGTCGTGCACGTATCTCCTTAGCTGAGATACGTGGAAAACATCATGCACCCGGTGCAGCTGAGGTGGAATGGCTAGGCGGTAATCCACCTTGCCTACCCTTCCGAGGACCTAGAAAGGTCCGATGAAGTGCAGAGATAGCTTATCATCCCATACAAATCTCTGTAATCCACATCGAGGTGAGACCCATAAGAAAACGTGGTCACCATCCTCGAACTGCAGTAGTCTCCACCTCCTATCAGCATAGGACTTCTGTCTGTTCTGTGCAGTCCTCATCCGCTCCTAGATGAATGTACCTTCTCTGTCGTATCCTGAACCATCTCTGATCCAACAAGTGCTTACTCCCCAGGGTCTGTCCAGCACCGAGGTGATATGCAAGGTCGGTCGTACAATGCCTCGTATAGTGTCATCCTGATGGTGGAGTGGTAGTTGTTATTGTACGCAAACTCCACCAAGTGTAGGTGATCCTCCCTGCTACGACCTAATTCAAGGACACATACACAGATCATGTCCTCAAGAGTCTTAATGGTCATCTCAGCCTGGCCATCCGTCTGAGGATGAAAGGTGGTTCTTAGGCATAGCTGCATTCCAAAAGCTTCCTAAAACCCCTTCCAAAGTCAGGAAGTAAAGCGAGCATCTCGATCGGAGATGATAGACGATGGCACGCCATGAAGCTGTGTGATCTCCTGAACGTATAGGTGTCCCAATCTCTCCACTGAGCCCTATTCTCTGATAGGTAGGAAGTGGGCCGACTTGGGGAGTCGGTCGACAATCACCCAGATGGAGTCATGTCCTCTGGAAGTACGTGGAAGCCCCATCACGAAATCCATGGATATCCCATCCCACTTCCACTCTGGGACCACTAAGGGATTCACCAATCCTTCCGGTACCTGGTGCTCTACCTTCACCTGCTGGCAGGCGAGGCATCGTGAAACGAACTCTGCCACATCCTTCTTCATAACTAGCCACCAGTGCTATCGTCTGAGATCTTGGTACATCTTCTCCACTCCTGGATGCACCACAAGAGGGGAAGAGTGAAACTCCCTCAACACTTCCTCTTGCAATGCAACTGGTACCATAGTATATCCCCTGAAAAAGATGACATGCTCTACTCCTTCAGAAAATCCATCAGGTGCCTGCCCTGTGGAAATATGAGCATGTCGGGTCTCACAGTCAACATCCCCATGCTCTTCCTCTCTGACCCAATGAAGTAGTGGAGGAGTGACTATGAGGGACTGGAGGAAGGCTGCTCTATCTCTATCCATGAAGGATATCTTCAACATGGATAGTTGCTCTGTCACCTCTCCAAGTAGCTGAATGCTCGATCTCCTGCTGAGAGCATCAACTACCACGTTCCCATTCCCAGTAGTATAGACTATATCAATGTCATATTCAAGGAGGAACTCGAGCCATCGCCACTATCTCAGGTTCAAGTCCTTCTGCGAGAAGATGTACCAGAGACTCTGGTGGTCTAAGTAGACTGTAAAACGTTCGCCCATCAGACAGTGCTGCCACATCATCAAGGAGAAGACCACTACTTCTAAATCTAGGTCATGGGTAGTGTAGTTCTGGTCGTGCTGCCTCAACTGTCGTGAACCATAATTGATCACTGCCCGATCCTGCATCAGGACACACCCGAGTCTAGTCCCTGATGCATCACAGTAAACTACGTACCCTACTCCCTCCTCTTGTAGCCTCAAGATGGGTGCACTGGTCAATCTCTGTCTCAGCTCCTGGAAGCTCTGCTGACATCTATCTGACCACATGAAGGGTTTCCCCTTCTTCGTCAAAGCTGAAAGTGGTGCTTTAACTATAGAGAATACTAGCAAAAATCTCCGATAGTACCCATCTAGATCTAGGAACCTCCGCACCTCCGTCACACTCCTGGGTGGTTCCCAAGCAAGTACTGCCTCGATCTTCGCAGGATCCACCACAACTCCCACCTCAGAGATGAAGTGCCCCAAGAAGTGGACCTCTTGAATCCAGAACTGACACTTCGAGATATTACCATAAATATGGTGCTCTCGGAGTGTGTCCAGTACAACCCGTAAGTGGTAGGTGTGCTCCTCCCTAGTAGTCGAGTAAATCAGTATGTCGTTGATGAAGACTATGAAAAATCGATCGAGGTAAGGCTGGAAGATCATGTTCATGAGACTCATGAACACTGCTGGAGCATTGGTTATTCTGAAAGGCATAACCAAGAACTCATAGTGGCCATACCGAAACTTGAAGTTTGTCTTCGGCACAACCTCATCTAGAACTTTGAGCTAATGATAGCCTGACATGAGGTCTATCTTCGAGAATCATCGTGATCCTTTGAGCTGATCAAAGAGGTCGTCAATCCTCGGGAGTGGATAATTTTTCTTTACGGTCACCTGATTTAGGCGACGGTAGTCAACACATAGTCATAATATCCCATCCACCTTCTTGGCGAATAAAATCAGAGAAGCCCAGGGTGAAACACTGGGTCGGATGAATCTCTTGCCCTGCAAGTCCTCCAGTTGTACCCGTAGCTCACAAATCTCAGCGGGAGCCATCCGATATGATGGAGTAGATATCGGGGTTGTCCCAAGGTATAGGTTAATGTAGAAATCTACGTCTCTGTGAGGAGGTAGTCCTGGAACGTCGTCAGGAAAAACGTCCGCATACTGATCCACCACAACAAGAAAACTCGGACTCCGCACATCAACTGCTCCTAGGATGAGACTAGCCAACTGATGGGTGATCAGTTGCCCTCTTCTCCGCATAAGTCCATCATGTGCTGCAAAGGCTCCCCTATTTCCAGTGAAGGTGAAAATTCTCCCATCTGTGCGGACACAATGATTATTGCGCCTAATACAGTCAATTTGGGCATGGACTGTAGATAACCAGCTCATACCCAAGATGACGTCGTAAGGCCTCGATGCCGCTACAAGAAGATCCCATCCGAAACTCTAGCCTCCTATAGTAAGCTCACACTTCCAGAACCATTGGTTAATTGTCGAGTCTGCTCCCATAGGAGTCTCTAGATGTAAGGATTGAGCCAACGACTCAGTCAGAATCTCCAAGCTCTGAACAAGGGCAGCGACAATAAAAGAATGACGCACTCCTGTGTATATAAGAACTGTAGAAAGGGTGGAGTAGACACATATAGACCTCGAATCATCTCAGGTGCACCGTGGTCGTAGGCCTAGATTGCCTGGAGCTGAGCCTACCCCTGTCTGACAGCTCCATGTGGTCAGGGTGGTCCTCCTGGTGGTGGTGGTGGTGGTGGTATAGCCTCGAAGCGTCGTCCACCACCTAATACTCGGTCAGCTCCTCTGCCTCGTCCTCCAGCTCCCTGTGGACCGCCACGGTCGAACCACTACCTCTGTCTGGGTGGTCCCTCAACTGTCTACTGCTCATCTTCATGGAAGGTCGGCAGTCATGATCCATGTGGCCTTGCCCACCGCATGCAAAGCACTACCTGCCTCTCGTATAACTGGATCTGCTGTGTGTGCCCCACACCTTCGAACCTGTATCCTGAGGTCTCCCACCTAATGGTCTGGTCCTCTTGGACCTCTGCGACATCTGTTTACTGCCAGCTGCAGAAGACTCTGCTACGTGTCTCCCTACGGTAGGCCTCATTGCTGGCATAGGCTTAGCAAATAAGATCTCCATTAGAAGGGCTCACTCCAGTACTTCTACCTGCGTCAGAATGCTGAGGGAGATCATCGAATCCCTGATCTCATGCCTCAGTCCCTGCTCAAAGGTTCGGGCCTGGAATAATGGGTCTCGTACCATGTCTGTGGAGTAGCGCGAGAGGTTATTAAACCTTTCCGAGTATTGGGCTACTGTCATGCTGCCCTACCGCAGCTGTAGTAACTCCTAGATGCACACCACACAGACGGTGGCTGGAATGAACTCTGAGCAGAAGAGGATCTCGAATTCCATCCAAAGTAGAGATGCCTCATCATGCACCTGGATCATCAGGCTCCACAATCTACCTACTGCTACATGCAAGATACTCACAGCAAGGATCACCATAAGATCTTTTGGTGTCCCTACCAATCTGAAGACTCATACAATAGCCTCCAGCCAATCCTCGGCTTCCTGAGGGTCCATCTCTCCACAGAACCTGGGCGGCCTCTGTCACTGAAACTCGTGCAGCGCACTCAGGCATAATGCACTCTCCGCCGCTGGGGTTGGTGGTATCGGTGGCCCAGCGGGTAGAGGTACCGTTGGTGCCTCTGTTGTAATGTGTCCCTGCACCGAGGCCTCATCGCTCGGCGGGCTGACATCCCGCACGTAACTATGAACCCTAGTTAGCTGCCTTCGTGGGGTCATCCTAAAAATAAACAGGTGCGCCACGGTCAAACAGTATAACTGGTGAGCTGAAACAAAGTAATCACAAAGAAAACTTTTGAAACACACATTAAATCAATGTTTTTGTGAACTGAGTCCGAAATCAGTAGTCATGGTCATGGTGTATGGATACGTCGGTCGCCGCACCAACACTGGACTCCCTAGACCGATAACTACACTCAATACTCTAAACATTATTGCTTCACAGAGAAGAAATTATCAGAGTCATAAGTTCTGCAGTAGAACCGACTCCTCTGATACCAGTTTTTCATGACCTGTCCTCGGGGCCCATGTCGTGACTACCCCAAGCCCTCCTTCCATAGGTCAGGGGCTGGCGACTAGAACATAAGGCGTAAATCCAAATAAAAGGTAAGACATTTCCTTTATATAAGTAAACAAACACAATAGAGTACGCAAGATGAAGTAACACTAAGTAAAAACTGGGTACAAAAGTAAGTGATGAAAGTAAATGGGCTAGAATACAAACCCAACTGGAAGTACAATACAACAGTAAAGAAAGAATAGATTTAGTAAAGTAAACCAGCAACCACTGAGTCGTCCTCCAGATATCCCACCAGAAGGGAGGGTAAAAATGGTCTCCTCAGCTCCTCGGGTCCGGTCATCCACTCCGTGTATGTCCCGCCAAGTGGTCCACCTCTAGGTATCGTCCCGCTCCACAAGACTCCACCTCGATCAGTGCTATCAGTCGTCTGCATCCAACACAACGTAGTGTGGGCATAACCCATGTAGGGGTCAGTATACGATACTTAGTAGGGACCCTGAGACCCCCGAAGGTCTCCCAGAATCCACAAAGGATAAACCACAAAGGAAAGATACAAACACAATGTATCAACCAACTCTTCTTAGGTATATGCCCATACATATACCTAAGTCATCAATTCCAGTTCGACTCCAACTCACGAGCCCAAGTACAACCCAGTCCACACAGGAAAGCACAACCCAGTCCACACAGGAAATAAATTCAACCACGTCGATGATAATGATTGAAAGTCAAGACTCAGCTCACACAAGTGTACTACTCATGAAGAGGGGTGGAGATGATAGATGTAGCCTCTGAATCATCTCCCATGCCGAACCCACGTAGGATCCAAGTACAGAAGTCGTTGATGCTGAACCCACGTAGGATCCAACTATAGTAACCATCACTGCTGAACCCGCGTAAGATCCAAGTACGGTCGGCATCGCTACCGAACCCACGGAGGATCCAAGTACAGTCATCCTTGATGCCGAACCCACGTAGGATCCAAGTACATTCATCATCGTCGTCGCAGTCGCAGCCAACTCTAGGCTTCCCGCACACACCATGCTCGATTCTAGGAGGGTCCGCTCCTCGAGCCAATGGGGTCGATACATCAACTGTCACGAAGTCCAGAGTTGATGTATCCCAAATTTCTGTCTCTTCAAAAGGAACTCAACGCAATAGACGGTGCATCAATCGGACACCCGGTCTGAGAGATATTAGCTTTTCCGTCTCGGGGGCCTGGTTAGAAATTACACTCATTTCTAACCCGGCTGATATCCAAAGCTGACCAAAACTCACTTAGAGTATCACAGAAGAACCGTCTCTTTGAAAGGGTCCTAGTTCCGCATACGGTGCGTCGATCGGACGCGCGGTCTTTATGTTATTCCCGTTTAAGTGATTAACAGGACCGACCCGTTTAGCCCAGTGGGCCGACGGGTCGGGTTGACCCAATTTAACGATTCTGACCCAACATGGGTGTCAGATCGGTCCGAATAAATACACCACTCGGCCTGAAGTGGAGCGGCCCAGCTCGGCCCGGCCTGGCTCGGCACGGCCCGGTGCGGCCCGGCTCGGCCCGGCCCGGCACGGTGCGGCCCGGCTAGGCGCGCGGCCGGCTGGCCGAGTGGGTTCCAAGGGGGGGAGGGTGCGGCCCCCCGGTTTTCTTCACCGGTAGCGCCGCCCTTCCCCAAACTGGCCGGCTAGACCGGCTGGTCTTCTCCGCACGCGGCCCGCATGGGCGGGCCGCCGGTCTTCCAGCGTGTCGCCCTCCGGGCACCGCAGTCCCGCTCCGCCCGACCGGCCAACGGGCCGGCCGGTTCCTCCACCGAAGCGGCCCGTGTAGCAGGTCGCAGTTCTTCCCACACAACTGACACGACGATGTTGGTTCCCTTTTCCACGTTCCTGGCACGACGCGACGGCGTCATGCTTCCTCTGCCATCAATTGCTGATTCTAAATTAATAAACGAGAACAATGGAGGGTTGTCGGGCTGTGTTCGTTTGGCCCGCACCCTCCACGTAAAACGATAACAATCGGCCATATTTACCAACGATTTCCTACAATAATGGGGTACGTAAACATAAACTTTCAAGAATAAACCCCTACCACAACAAAAGATATCGAACTTCGGGCGTCGTGGAAGACGACGTCACAGGGTGAGGTTTCGCAAGCGACGTCGGAAAGCACCCGAGGAGGAAGAAGTGTCTCCCCTTTTTTCACAGAGAAAAGAATATAAGGTGAGACGTCGTTGGCGAGTTCCCACATCGGTGTCTGACCGTGCTGTCGTGACACGTCAAATTGATTATATTCTTAAGGTTGATTTATAGTCTAGGGAAGACCCTAGGTCATCTCTCAAGGAGCGTTGGTAGGTTTAGAGTGTGTATTTTTAATAAAAATGACTAAGAGAGGGGGTGGTTTTGAAAACATTTTAAAACAATGAATTAGTTGAAATAGCCTAAAAAATGAGTGACCAAGTGGATTTTGAGAAATATGAGATAAAAGGGTCGATGTTATTTCACTACACACATATCAAGTTCATTGTTCATAAATATTCATCTTTGGTTTAGAGTAATTTTTTGGTTGGAGTTAATTGGAATCCTGATTAATTCATAAGCCTTTATTTCAATGCTTTAAGGACCAAACCTTGACGTAACAATCGTATTGTCAAGGTCCAGTACTTATTAATGGAATAAGAGCTTCCAAACCATATTTAAATCTCAATAAGGTGGGTATGAAAAGGATTCTTGTGATGTCCACTCGGAACAACACAAGTCACGCACTCAAAACCTCACACCGATCGGTTAGAAATTAAGAGCATAACACTCACATGAATCAAATCAAGCATTCAAATCTGAAATAAAATAACATACATGGAATGAAATGTTTAAACACCCAAATTACTCCAAACCAGTAGCTAATTCATGCATTGGAACTCCCTTTACATGTGTGTAGCTCCCTCACAACGAACACCCAACTTTTAGCTCGACATCAGGAGGAGGAGGAAGCTCGGGTTGAACTCCTTCTTCATTGTTGATCCCCCTATGAGGATAGGGGCCTCCAGAACCTACAAGGTGATTAGGAGACTCTTATGGGACTCCAAATTGGCAGCACTTCACTCCTTTGCCGAACTTACAAATGAGAAGCCCAAGGTGCCCTTTTATAGGAAATGTGGGATGTGGTTTTGGGCACACAGATTTCATCAATCCACTTGCACGATGTGTTTCGGCCTTCATACAGTCTTATCTCGCTTTGGAGAAAATATAAACGTTGTATCCCTACCTCTTGAATGTCTCCACTGAAAGTTTGGCACCGTTTGGACAAATACAGCTCAAGATATTGATAAAATACAGAACATCGCATTTAACTTGGTCCAAATTCCGTGGCTTGGACAGATCAGTTCGTATGGGACTCATACAAGCCGAATCAGGATTGGGTTCCTTAATATGAAATGTAGAATATTGAATTTTGGACAGGCCCACAAAATTTCAGCCCATTTGGATGCACGGATTTTGTGTAATAATCAAAACAATGGACATATGTCCATGGATCCATGCAATTTTGGCCCATTTTTCTTTTACTTCATCAAGGGCCCTCCAAATCACCTCCACCTACATTGTAATTTTCAAAAAACGTATCATTGACCTATTTAACAGTGATAAACACAAAATTATTGAATCAAACATGAAGCACAATTTGATAATATTTTTATAATTTTTAATACAAAATATGTTTAGCACAACGGTGTAAGGGTGAAAATGAAATCGTGAATCGTGGTACGATCACACTCCCACACCTAAACATTTGCACTCCTGGGAAAGGTCACATATCCAAATACAATGATGCACATATATATATATATTTACAACATCCTGAAGATTTAGCATTTGAGGGAATTTTATTTAAAGTAAATTGATCAATGCACGAATCACAGCAAGGAGTTCTTCCTAGTGAAAATAGAAAAAGATGTCCCATAAATCATAGCATAGTGAAATTCAAAAAGGTTCATGATACCCAATTGAGAAAGGAATTCAGAAGTAAAGCATGACACTAACTCTCCATGTGTGTGTGTGAAAACCATTCCATGCTATTCTTTCCACTTGTTATCCAATAAATATATGTTATTTTAACATTTTTCAGCTTAAATGATTTTGTCACTAAACCTGTCCTACATCCTTTGCAATCATATTTCAAGACCCACTCATTTAAGCATTCCCAGAAGTCAAACCATAAGCTCCTGACCTAGATATCCCCATATGTTGCACATTTCATCACTCCCCTCATTTATTATTTTTTTTGAAGTTGCAATTGGAACAAATCTCACACTCATCTCTCAACCCTTGTTTGATCTCCTCACAACACTAATTGCAATAGTTATAACAAGATAAAAGGTTGAGGGGGAGTGGTTTTTGACCTAACCAAGACACAACAATTTTTTTTTGAGTGCGTACAACAGTCGGACATTAGGTACACACGCATAGGTCAATCTGGTACAGTAATGAAACAGATTGGATAAGGAGCGAACGTATGAAAATATCATTTAAAGCTGAAAATATTAACCCAACATATATTTACCTTATATTAAGTAAGAAATAATCACACTTTGTGGTTTGGTGCAATTTTTTTTGGAGATATTAGTGATACAGTTTTCCCAGAAACTACTCACATAATGGGCATCAATCATCTCAAAGGTTTCACATAGATACGACCATTTATATCATTGACAGAAAACCAATTCATTAAAAATCACTCCCTGATGTTAAATTCATACAAATATTCTTTTTAGCCTTCGTTATGGTATTTTTACTTTCCCCACTTTATGGTCGTCAAATCATGGAACTTCGAAATTGTTGATGGGGAAAAATGAAAATACCATAAAGAAGGACAAAAAGAGAAAACAAAAGGATAAAACAATGAAAATTCCTAACTATCCCAGGAATGTATCCACCCCCCCACACCTAGAAAATGCAGTGTCCTCACTGTAATAAAAGAGACTGTGGGAAGGAAGGATAAAACCTGGTGAGTGTTATTCATAGACCGCTTCTTGAACATGGAGTTCCTCCATTGGGGACTCCGAAATGGCTTCATGGAAGTGCTTCAGCCGCTGCCCATTGACAGTGAAGGTTTTCTTGGTGTCTTCATTTTGAACCTGGACAACACCAAATGGAGAGACATTAGTAATAATGTAAGGTCCAAACCAACGGGAACGAAGCTTACCAGGGTGCAACATCATCCTTGCATTGTAGAGGAGGACCTTCTGCCCGATGTGGAATTGACGATGAAGGATGAGACGGTCGTGGGAAGCCTTGGTTCGCTCCTTATAAATTCAGGAGTTCTCATATGAATCTCTTCTCATTTCCTCCAACTCCTGAATTTGCAACTTCCTTTGAATTCCTGCACCAGAAAGACTAGAATTGCATTGTTTAATAGCCCAGTAGGCCCGGTGCTCTACCTCAACAGGGTGGTGAAAACTCTTCCCAAAAATTAGCCGATATGGTGACATGCCAATTGGAGTTTTAAATGTAGTACGGTAAGCCCATAATGAATCATCGAGTCTAAGACTCCAGTCTTTTCTGTTTGGCTGAACCGTTTTCTCAAGAATCTGTTTTACCTCTCTATTTGATACTTTGGCTTGACCATTTGTTTGTGGGTGATAAGCAGTAGACACTCGATGCCCAACCCCATACCTGTGCAAAAGAGATTTCATTGTGCGGTTGCAGAAATGAGAACCCTGATCACTGATGATAAACCTAGGTAATCCAAACCTACAAAATATTTGGGTTCTCAAAAATTCCACAATTGTCTTGGAATCATCTGTCCTCGTGGCTCATGCCTCTACCCACTTTGAAACAAAATCCACTGCCAGAAGAATGTAAAGGTTCCCAAATGAATTGGGGAATGGTCCCATTAATTCAATGCCCCAAACATAAAAAATGTCATGGAAGAGTAAGGGTTGTTGGGGGCATCTCATTTCTTTTAGAGACATTCCCTATTCTTTGACAACGAGGACAAGATTTACAATATTCGTGGGCATCCCGAAACAGTGTGGGCCAAAAGAGACCAGAATCTAAGACCTTGCAAGCAGTCCGTTGGGGACCAAAGTGGCCCCCACAAGCAAGTGTGTGGCAGAACCTAAGGACAGACTGAAAATCACTATCAGGAACACAACGCCTAATAACTTGATAACTACATGTGCGCCAGAGGTAGGGGTCATCCCAAATGTACCAAAATGACTCATGTTTTAGACGGTCGGCCTGGTTTTTAGTGAAATCAGCAGGAATGCAAGACGCTACCAAATAATTTACAATTTCAGCATACTAAGGAATATCATCTTGCACTCGGTACAATTTCTCATCAGGAAACAATTCATTTATGGGAATACAGGGGGATGAGTCAATGTCCGGGGATGGGAGAATCCTACTGATATGGTCAGCAACCACATTCTCTGCTCCTTTTTTATCCCTAATTTCAAGATCAAATTTCTGGAGGAGCATCCAGCGAATGAGACGTGGTTTGTCTTCTGGTTTCTTTAGGAGATATCGGAGGGTTGCATGGTCTGAGAACACAACGACTTTGGACCCTAGAAGGTATGACCTAAATTTATCCAAGGCAAACACAATGGCAAGAAATTCTTTTTCAGTTGTGTTGTAGTTTTATTGGGCAGGGTCCAAAGTACGTGAGGCATAGGCAATGACATGTGGAGCTCGATCGACCCTTTGTGACAAGACTGCCCCAACTGCATAGTTAGAGGCGTCACACATGAGCTCAAATGGTAAATCCCACCGAGGTGGTTGGATTACCGGGGGTGACTCGAGACTCCATTTTAACTTATTGAATGCTTCCTCACATTTTTTATCAAAATCAAATTCTTTTTCTTTTTGGAGTAATCGGGAGAGGGGGGGTGCAATTTTACTAAAGTCATAAATGAAACGATGATAAAATCCAGCATGACCCAGGAAAGACCGCACATGCCAAACATTTTTAGGGAATGGTAGGGAGGAAATGATATCTACTTTTGATTTTTCCATTTGGATACCTTCCCCAGAAATGACATGTCCCAAAACTATGCCTTGTCGCACCATGAAATGGCCTTTCTCATAATTTAATACGATATTCTTTTCAATACAGCGATGTAGGACAGAAGCAAGACTACTCAAACATTCATCAAAAGAGGATCCATAAACAGTAAAATCATCCATAAAAACCTACATGCAATTCTCCAGGTAATTTGATAAAATACTAACCATACATCGTTGGAAAGTACCTGGAGCATTGAACAGACCAAATGGCATCCTTCTATAAGAAAATATACCAAAGGGGCAAGTAAAGGTTGTCTTTTCCTGATCCTCAGGGGAAATATGGATCTGAAAGTATCCAGAATAGCCATCAAGGAAACAGTAATGGGACTTACCTGCTAGCCTCTCTAGCATCTGGTCAATGAATGGCAATGGGAAATGGTCCTTAGTAGTGTGTTGGTTTAGCTGGTGATAGTCTATACAGACATGCTAACTATTCTGCACACGAGTTGGAACTAATTCATTGTTTTCATTTTTAACTATAGTAAGGCCAGTTTTTTTAAGAACTACTTGAACGGGACTGACCCATTGGCTGTCAGAGATAGGGTAAATGATTCAGCAGCCAACAATTTTTTTACTTCTTTTTTAACAACATCAAGTAGGTTTGGGTTCAGTTGACGTTGTGACTGCCTCACTGGTTTAGCCTCATCATTTAATAAAATATTATGTGTACAAATTGATGGGCTAATGCCAGGAATGTCAGCAAGTGTCCATCCCAAAGCTTGTTTATACTCCCTCAAAAGATCAAGCAGTCGCAATTCATGCCCAGGAGGGAGTGAACTAGCAATGATGATGGGCAACTTGTTTCCATTCTCAAGATATGAGTATTTTAAATCTTGAGGCAGTTGTTTCAGTTCCAATTCTAGGGGATTTTGGATTTATGGAAGTGTGTGTGAAAGTGAGAAGTCACTGGTCTCATCTAACTACTCAATGGTAACATCCTCAGATGAGGAATGAGCTTTTACAAGCTTAGCAGTATCATCGATGGTCATGTGATCCTCTGTGTTCAAGAAATCATCAATTAAAAAACATGCATGAAATTTCTCTAGACCGCTACAACAATCAATGTATGATTGATTACCTAACATTTCAATCAATGAAGAAAACTCAGAAAGGGGATCAGGTGAATGAAAATATGTTGTTTTAGGGGAAGGGAGAACATCAATTGAATTGACAGAGAGAGAGGAGTGTTCTTCTAAGGGGTGTTTCATGGCATCAAGAATATTTAAGTGGACAGTATTACCACCGAACTCCATAGATAATGTACCATTATGGAAATTAATTATGGTTTTGGAGGTTTTCAAGAAAGGTATCCCCAATATAATTGGGGAATGTCCATTCATCCTATCATCTTCCATTTTAAGCACGTAAAAATCAGCAGGAAAAATTAAAATTTGCACCCTCACAAGAACATCCTCTAACCCACCAGAGGGGTGTTCTGTACTCCGATTTTCTAGCTGAACGACAATACCAGTGGGCTTCAGTTCACCGACCTGTAATGATGAGTAAATAGAGTGAGGCATCACATTAATAGAATCACCCAAATCAAGCATAGCGTTGGAACATGAATACTCCCATATGGTGGACGGAATCGAGAATGTACCAGGATCATTGCACTTGGTGGGAAGTGATGGATCTATCAATGCTGAAACATTCCTCCTCAAGATCACTTTCTCATCACCACGAAGCCTCCTTCGGTGTGTACACATCTCCTTCAGAAACTTGGCATATCTTGGAATTTTCTTCACAGCATCAATCAAAGGAATGTTAACCTGTACTTTCTTGAAAGTTTCCAAGATTTCTTTATCAATTTAATTTTCTTTTTGTTTCCTAGGTTGGAAATCCCTTTGAGAAAATGTAAGAGTAATGGTTGGGATAGGTGACTCATCAACAGCCACAGTCTTTCCTTTGGAAGGGCTTCTCTCAGGAAAAGGGTTTTCTTCTCTTGGACCATTTTCAGTAGTTGGGATGGTGGTTTCCTTTGGATGGGAAGACTATAATGGAGGGTTCATTTGTCTTTTGAGTTGTGTCCCACTCCTAAGGGTGATGGCACTAAAATTTCCTTTATCCCTAGGGTTTACTACTGGTTGAGATGGTAGTTTACCCGACCCATGACTTTGGATTTCCCCCACCGAGTTGGCAAGTTGGCCTAGTTGGGTCTTTAGGTCTTTTATGGCTTCTTGGGTGGTTTGTTGGAATCGGATATTATTGGAAGACATTTTCTTCATCATATCTTCTAGGCTAGGCTCGGTTTTTGGAGGGGGTGGTTGGAATGGCCTTTGGGGTGGTTGAGAATTTCTGGGTGGTGGTGGATGACTACTCTGACCCTGTTGGTTCCATTGCTGTTGAGGTTGGTTTGAATACCCCCTTTCCTATAGGCTTGGTTGTCCTTCCACCCTTGGTTGGATAGATAGTATGGTTCTTTCCTAAAGGGTTGGTTAAAGGGGCGTCCTGGAATTATTACCTCACAACTCTCAGAAGTTTCTCTCAATTGAGGACATTGGTCAGAATAGTGGGTGTCAGAAGAGAAGATTCCATAATGTATGGGAGGAGGAGATTGATATTTCCCTTGGGAGAGAGCAATTTGTCATACAAGGGTACTTACCTCTTCGAACTTCGTGTCCACCTTCTTCTCAAACTCAGTACTTTGCACCTCATGGACAACTCGAATGGGAATAGTGGACCGTGTACCGAATTGTTGAGTGTTCTGTGCCATGTTCTCAATGAGGGTTCTTGCAGCAATTGGGGTCTTATCTACCAATGCACCACCTGCAGTAGCATCAATCATATTTCGATCAATAGGAATCAAACCTTCATAAAAATATTGAATTAAAAGTTGATCACTTATTTGGTGGTGTGGGAAACTTGAACATAACCTTTTAAAGCGTTCCCAATATTCATGTAATGTTTCCCCTTGAGATTTTCTTATACCACATATTTCTTTCCTTATAGTTGCAGTTCGAGAGGCTGGGAAGTATTTTTCAAGAAAAAGGTGTTTCATGTCTGCCCAGCCCCTAATTGGTGAATTGACATAGTATAACCAATATTTTGCATTGTCTTCTAATGAAAATGGGAATGCCCTAAGCTTCACTTGTTCTTCATCCACATTAGCAGGTTTTAAGGTTGAACACATAGTATGAAATTATTTTATGTGATTATGTGGATCTTCTCCAGGCAGTCCATGAAATCATGGTAATAAATGGATTAAACCAGATTTTAGTTCAAAATTGGGTGCCTCTCCTTGTAATTGAATGTAAGTGGGTCGGATATCAACATCAGGTGAGGTTAGTTCTTTTAGTGTTCTATTATTTTTAGCCATGTTATACAAGTTATGTTCAATTTTAACTTGGGTTTCAGAAGAAAAAGAAGGATCAAGAATAATTTTAAGATGTGATGTCTCCTCCTTCAAAGTGTGATCTTGTGTGTCTCGTTTTCGTTGATGTAGGATCCTCTCCGGTTTGGGTTCGAAATTTTTTAGGTCTCCTGGAGTAGAACGTGTCATACAAAGAACCTACACAATAAATAAATTAGAACACAAAAACAAATTCAAAGGTAGAAGATAAAACAAACAAATATTCGCAAAAAATTACAAAAAAATTATCAAAAACACGCACAAAAAACCAAAGCGCTCCCCGGAAACAGCGCCAAAATTTGACCGTTCTGTTGTGACACGTCAAATTGATTATATTTTTAAGGTTGATTTATTTTCTAGGGAAGACCCTAGGTCGTCTCTCAAGGAGCATTGGTAGGTTTAGAGTGTGTATTTTTAATAAAAATGACTAAGAGAGGGGGTGGTTTTGAAAACAGTTTAAAACAATGACTTAGTTGAAATAGCCTAAAAAATGAGTGACCAAGTGGATTTTGAGAAATATGAGATAAAAGGGTCAATGTTATTTCACTACACACATATAAAGTTCATTGTTCATAGAGATTCATCTTGGGTTTAGAGTAATTCTTTGGTTGGAGTTAATTGGAATCCCGATTAATTCCTAAGCTTTTATTTCAATGATTTAAGGACCAAACCTTGACGTAACAATTGTATTGTCAAGGTCCAGTACTTATTCATGGAATAAGAGCTTCCAAAGAATATTGAAATCTCAATAAGGTGGTTATTAAAAGGATTCTTGTGATTTCCAATCGGAACAACACAAGTCACGCACTCAAAACCTCACACCGATCGGTTAGAAATTAAGAGCATAACACTCACATGCATCAAATCAAGCATTCAAATCTGAAATAAAATAAGATACATGGAATGAAATGTTTAAACACCCAAATTACTCCAAACCAGTAGCTAATGTATGCATCGGAACTCCCTTGACATGTGTGTATCTCCCTCACAACGAACACCCAACTTTTAGCTCGACATCGGGAGGAGGAGGAAGCTCGGGTTGAACTCCTTCTTCATTGTTGATCCCCCTATGAGGATAGGGACCTACAGAAACTCCAAGGTTATTAGGATACTCTTCTAGGACTCCAAATTGGAAGAACTTCACTCCTTGGCCGAACTTACAAATGAGGAGCCCAAGGTGCCCTTTTATAGGAAATGTGGGAGGTGGTTTTGGGCACACATATTTCATCAATCCACTTGCACGACGCGTTTCAGCTTTCAGACAGTCTTATCTCGATTTGTAGAAAATATAAAAGTTGTACCCCTACCCTTTTACTATCTCCACAGAACGTTTGGCACTGTTTGGAAAAATACAGCTCAAGATATTGATAAAATACAGAACACCACATTTGATTTGGTTCAAATTCGGTGTCTTGGACAGATTAGTTCGGATGGGCCTCATAAAAGCCGAATCAGGATTGGGTTCCTTAATATGAAATGTAGAATATTACATTTTGGATAGGACCACAACATTTCAGCCCATTTGGATGCACATATTTCGTGTAATATTCAATATAGTGGACAGATGTCCATGGATCCATGCAATTTTGGCCCATTTTTCTTTCACTTCATCAAGGGCCCTCCAAATCACCTCCACCTACATTGTAATTTTCAAAACAAGTATCATTGACCTATTTAAAAGTAATAAACACAAAATTATTTAATCAAACATGAAGCACAATTTGATAATATTTTTATAATTTTTAATACAAAATATGTTTAGCACAGCGGTGTAAGGGTGAAAATGAAACAGTGAATCGTGGTACGATCAGTGTCTCCTCCCTTGTCGTAGAGGAAGAAGAGGACGAAGAAACTGGGTTCGCCGAGTCGATGTTCTTCGTCGGAGAGTTGGAGTTCTTCAACAAAGGAGAATAATAGTTCTTCGAAAACCCAAGAGCTCTCCCAATTTCTCCCCAACACCACACTTGCCATCCCCCCAAATAAAATAAGGCTTATCCTTATTTTATTTAATCTTACCAAGCATTTAAAATTTAAAAATTCAAACACTTAATTAACTTAATTGAAGAAGTTCAATCAATTAAATAAAGTGTGTGTTGGCAAGAATTAATGAGGGAGAGAGGGGAGAGGAACAGTTACTCAATTAAATTAAAGGGGGGGTGTCAACATTAAACAATGGAGTTTAATAGGAGGTTTAAGGGGTTTAGGGAATGTGAATGGTTGGGGCTCGTGTGGGCCCCGCCTCACAATTATCCTCACATGGGTAGTTAGGAGATTGTGGGTCCCATCCCAACTCCCCCATGTAAGATATAACCACTTAAGATATAAAAATAAAATTTTCCCACAATTTTATTCACTTCTCATTTAAACCACAAATTTTTAACTTCTCCTCCCATGCAAACGCAATTACGGTAAAGGTCCCCCTACGCAATTACTGGCACTATGATTTCATCAGTGCCCTCATATTTCAATTCCGAGCATCGGTTCAAAAGATAGAAAAACCCGCTCATTCATTCACTGAACGTACCCGAGCTAAACATAGGAAAATTATTCCGATCACACCGGGCCTCAGAATCAGGTTCCGTTAGAAACTGTGTACTTGTAAAATTCCAAAGTATTTAAAAAAATTCCTTGAAATTTCTGGGTCTTTACATGAAGAAATGGATGTGTTCTCCAGGATTGTATGTTATTTCTTTGAGATACCATGAAATAAATGTACATATCCTTGAAAGTGTTTATGAGAGTTAAATTTATCAATATGAACCACACAAACACCATAATTAAAAGAGAAAGAATAAATGGTTAACGGTGTGCGAAACATCATAGGAAATGGTACCCCCAAACATGATCATATGAGTTGATCACGACATAACAGAACATAAATCACTTATATAAGAATATAGGATGATTAAAATAAACCCAAAAACCTAGAATTTGAAATACCATTCAAATATTACAAAAAAAGCTTGGAATTACATCACGTTCCTCCACGAGTGATCACAAGGGGTTTAGAAATCCATGGTAGGAGAGGAAGAAGAAGATGTTGAAGTAGCACTTACCATGGCCTCCAAAACTTATATGGATTATGAGAGGACTCCTTTGGGACTCCAAATTGGTAATACCTTTCCCCCAGGTCAAAATTTCAAATGGGGTTCCCAAAGTGCCAATTTATAGGCAAAGTGGGAGGTGATTTTGGGCACCCTGATTTTGAAAATCCGCTTGGTCCATGGTTTTGGCCGGTCATAAAATCTTACATCACTTTGGAAAAACTATAAAATTGTTTCATGACACATTTTCTATCTCCAAGTCAAATTTTGAAGCTAGATATTGTTTATAATAACATATATTACTAAAATACAGAGTTAATTTTTTGACCTTGTGCATATTCATTTTATTGGACGGATTAGTTCAAATGGGCCTATTAATAGACGAATTGGGCTTGGTTTTCTTCATGATAGTTGTATACCATGGAGATATGAATAGGATCAAAAAATATAGCCCATTTGGATTCATGGATTTCTAGAATAATGAAAAATTGTGGACATGTGTTCATGGCCTTCCATGCAGTTTGACCCATTTTCCTTCTACATCATCATGAGCTCTCCGAATCACCTCCACCTTCAATGAAATCATCAAAACAAGTGAAATTGACCTTTTTAATAGGGAAAAGAACAAAATTAATTAATTAATCATTAATTGAAAATTTTTATTATAATTTTAATTTTCAATAAAAAAACTAGTTTAATACATTGGTGTAAAAGTGAAATAAAATATTGAATCTTGATACGATCAATGGGCAGAGCTTGACGCCACACAGCACCATGCTATTTAGAATGAACTGGGTGTTGCATAGTGAAACTCTATGTAGATCACATCCAATCCATCATACAATAATAGTATATGGAATCCAACTCATATCACGTAGCCACATGCTACATGGGAAAACCCCGTCCAGCATGATGGAATGGTACGCGGAATGGGGTACCCTCAGGCATTCCACCCTCTAGATCTGATCACCTCCTTCCATTTCTGTCACCTCATCCACAGTTCCTCCACAAACTAGTCTAACAGCATTAGGACAAAGCCTCTTCCAAATCCAACAGACCTATATGATAAAACCATTGGGTGCATCAGCATTCCCTTCTGAGTTTATATACCAATGGTAATTAGAGTCATAAGGGTAATCCCCATAATGGTGCAGACTTCCGGAATGTCCATAAGTTTACATTCCCATGGTAACCTGGGGCCCAACCGTGCGATAACAATGTGAACCTCCCCATTCTAGGGATCAAGGGTATTCAATAGCCTTCCCCTTCGATAAGGTTCAATGATACATAGGGGAAATCATGCTTGATTTTCCCTTTGATGAGAAGTAACATTCCTCGCCTTTCCGAGGACCAATTTTAGGGCCTCCCTCGTAGAGTAAGCCCCATTGATCATTATAGGTGGTTATCTCACCCCAACCTCTTCCTCCATCATCCTCCTCCTTTCCCATTAGTGGAGAATAGAATGTGCATGTATTGTTGAGTCTTTCACATCATCTTGTTTCTCACACCAAGAATGACTCACATGGAATTAGAGGCTAGTGATGATCCAAACACCCAAAAAAACAGCTTTTAGAAATTAACTATGAGGCCTTTAATTTTGGCCATAACTGGGATACATAGGACTCTTATCTAAGTCCTGAGATCAAAGGGTATCCTCATCAATGGATAACCCCAATTATGATGCCCAATTCATTAAGGCCCCCTTTACGGTGTAAGTCCCAACTCTGATTTTAAAGGGCCTTCTATGTTGATGTAATCTCCAAATCACACCTCCTTTATGGGATTTTTTTGCATAAGCCTCATTATACTGAACTAAGAGGGATTTGATTCCCAACTAACCGGGATACATAGTAATCCTCCATGAGTTCCAAAACTGTTGTTGAAACTTACCCTAATGTTTTCCATACCATATTCCTTATAGGGTTACCCTTTACCCCGAACACTACATCGCTTCCAGGTAACTTAGGCTGCCTCAAAATAAGTCCCACACTAAATATTGACTAGGAGCCTTCTGCCTAGATTTCCATTCCACATGACATTAAACTGCATGGATGGTTCCTCATCACATGACCTTAAATGGTGATGTTTCTATATAGTTGGCACCAAACTACATGGGCTCTAATTCCTATCACAAGGATACATAGTAATCCCATAGTATGGGTTCAAACCAGACATCAAAATAGTCTTTGTCCCCCCTGGTTGATGATAAACTCCATAACACCTCATTATATGGCTTAAACCATCTTTGTCTTGGAAAAAGACCATAGAAACCTTAATCTGTCCGCAAAAGGGTAACACTGATGAAGAACCTAAGATACTTAAATATGTCTTCATCAATAGAGAAACTCGTATATATACAGAAGATTCTGAACCCATGCGTATTTCGGATTTATCTTAGGACTTATGGATAATCTGTGGAAACATTCCTGGGAAGGAACCAAGTATTCTAAAACATATGAACATTTCTTAAATCTATAAGAGAGTCTTGGAATAAGAAATAATTACCCCTAAAATGGAGTGATGAGAATGAATTCCCATCCTCTAAACCATTGTGTTTCCTCAAGTGTTGATGGAAAAATCCTTTAGCGAGTCCCTACCTTTGGAAATCAGGACCATGAATCATGGATAAGAGGGTTGTTGTGAATTTCTGGCTCCGCAAATAAACCTATTGGAGACCATCTGAGGACATCATATACAATGTGGGATGATTTCATAAACACTTAACCCCCTACAATCACCCACTGAGACCACTTAACTATGGTACATTCTTCATAACACAAGAAATTATATACTTTGTAGTCCCGGTGGTACCATCTTGCTCACCAAATAGATTTCATGATGCGAATCGGGCCGAAATAGATTGTAACATAAAATTCATACTACTTTGGTAACTTTTAATCATAATCCCCGTGAAAGAGACATACTATAATGGATATGAAAATCTGGATAAATTCATTAATGTAATAATAAATACATTCATGGGTATTATATAAACCACATAAAATAAATAGGTAGGGAATATGACATGTATCTCATAGAAGTAAAATGTTAGATGAAAATCCCTTACCATAAGTCACAATATCCTACACACTCATTTAAACCTCGTATATAATAAATATTTGTTTATTATACATTAATTATCTAAATATAATTATATTAATAATTCCATAAATGATTTACTTATTCCCTTTTATTACCCATTTATTAAAAATTTCATGTTGAATTTAAGTTTTAGGTAAAAACCACATTGTTTTCATATATGTTTTGATTTTTTATTTTTTATCCAGTTAGTTTATGATGGTTCCATCATATACAGAATAATAATCATGAAATAATTTTATTATTTTTAAATCAATTATAATTTTAATACCAGCCATGAAATGTGGTTTTGAGAAATGAAGTATGTTACAATCTTGGAGATAGTAGGCTGTATGCGCACATGAGTAAAGTTTCCTTTTTTTTTCTAAGATAAATATGGTAATAAGTTAAGTAATATATTATATTTATAGAATAAAAATTTTATATTAAATATCATATTTTGTCTTCAAATTTAATTATACATATCATCCATGTGGTTTGGTGGTGAAAATTGAGAGTCACGTCACTTTGTGAAGGAGGTAGTCCACATGCACGTGAATGATGTTATCATCTTTCAGTGAGTGAAAATGAAATAAATAAAATGATATGTTAAATTTTTATAATGATAAATATTAAACCACAATCATAATTATTTTATATACATCAAATTTATTTATCATTATTATCTTTCATGTAAAATGTTAGTGTAAAATGAATCGCATCGCTTCACGAGGCCGTAGTCTGCCAAAACACATGAGCGACATTATTGTACCCCCTATGGAATAGAAAGAAAATGTTATATATGATTTAATGAAAAAATAGGTATAATTATTTTATAAATATAATATAAATATATAAACTGTATCCATCATCATACCAAATCATGATAGGTGGTAACTGAAAAATGAATAGTGTCAGTTCATGAGGCGGTAGTCCACTGTACACACGAATGGTGATTTCATAACCCATTTGATGATAGTGCATATGTTTATAGGTCATGATAGTATCATAAAAAAATATAATTATATTAAATATAATTAGGTTATTATATAATCATGGTGTACTAATAATTTTAGGGGTGGAGGAAAAAATAAAACAAAAATACGCGTTGATGAATGTTGCATCTTCTTCGAGTATCCTCTTTAGGTATGCATTAAAATCCTTCCATGGTTGGATATATGTACAAAAAGGATTATATGATGAGAGGAGTAAATTTTATAAGTAATTTGGTTAGTTAATGGCCAAACCAAATGGTTGTTAAGGACTTAATAAGAGAGGAGAGGGGGTGACCTTTTATATGTTAGGTGAGTATCACACTTGTAATATTTTTTTGAAAAGATTTAATCATACCCATGTTTTTATCATTCTACAAAAAAATAAAAATGATAAATTATATAAATTATAATATATAAGGTAAAAAAGAACCCTAAATGTTCTTTTGGACAGGTTTTTGATAATTTTGAACCCTTATATTTTAAGTTTTACCCCACCCCTAGTAAACTCATTTTTACCTTAAATACGGTATTTATGTTTTATTGTGTCCACTATTCATTTTCCTCAAAATTAAGCAAAACTTATTAGATCATATTAATAATTTTTATTCCAAATAAAAAATCCATTTTACAAAAGTCCAGTCAAATTAGTTAAAAATATTAACATAAAATTAATCCTATATGCGTTATGAGAAAGTTTGTTTTTAAAGAAATGTTTTTCAAAAGATTACAAAGGTTTTATATAAAAATTCAACATAAAACTGATTAAAATGACATAAATTAGATGATTTTATGTATAATTAAAATAATTATAAATTTAAACAAATTTAAAATATAATTTAACGTTATAAACAAATTAAAAGAAACTACAGTTTTTAATTAAAATTCAGTATTTTTTACTATTGATCAAAAAATGAAAGTTGTCAAAAAGAATTCAAAAAAATCATGATAATATAATTTTCCTATTATTATTTAAAAAATAAATTTTATTTTATAAATAAATTTTTGAAAGGTGGTAAAAATTAAATTTCTATATAAGTGCACTAATGGTGAAAAAACTATTTTTTTAGAAAATAGATTTTTAAGAAGTAAATTAGATTTATTCTTATATATTTTTTATAAAGAAAAAAAGATGAATTTTAATCATTTTATTGGATATAATATATATATATAATTATAATCATCTAACAAAATTGATTCATTTAATTTATTGTGGTAAAACGTGGTTATGTTCATAAAAATTGGTTTTTGGAAAATGATTTCCTTTATTTTCAAAAGGTTTTTATTTTTATTTCTAATTAACTGGTCACCAAATAAATCATTTTATATACATGTTTAAACCATATATTTTTCTAATTTACTTAATACTATTTATACCTACCATCCCAATGTCTAGGTGATGACTATCATATTAAATAAAAATATTTTAATAATACGACATGTTTTATTTAAACTCAATGATGTCTGTAATGCAAAGTAAGCTAAGTGGTGTATATAGGGCAATCTAAATTAATTATTTCATGTAATAAAAGATAAAAAATAAATTTCATGTGACACAATATATTAAAAATATTATATTAATTTTTAAAAATATATATATTTCACAAAATCTCAGGTCGTTAAATTCAACCATCATTAAAATTAATTTCACACTCGAAATTCTACTCGGTCATAAATTTTTTAACATTTGAAAACTACGTTGATCAAAACCCGCACTATAAAAATGAATAATAAAAATTCATTTAAAAGTTGAATATTGGAAACAAAATCGTTTCCAAAATTAAATCATAACTATGTTTCCATATAAGAGAACATAGGTGGGATGTGAAGATTTTTATAAGGAAGAAAAATGTAAATAATTATAGAGTGTTGAATTTCACTTATCATAAAAAATTGGGTGATCCAAAGGTAGTTAGTGAACATAAAACCATATAACAAATAGGTGAGAGAATGGTCATTTATATCATAAAAAATATTGGTAATAGGGAAAAATTATTTCAGTATCCTTTTCCTAATTTTAAAGAATTTTTATGAGAAGATACACTTACTTGATTTTATTCCATTTCATGAGCACAGTCTCTACATTTCATTGTATATTGATCAATTTCTACTTTATCTCGTACTATAAAAATTGACAGTGAATTTTTTATTTATGAAGAACTAACATACCCTTTGATCCATATAAATAATGATATGTTATGTTGTCTATATTTAGTTTCCATCATAATAAAATGGTTAGTACATGTTATCCAACATACAAAAATATTCATATGCTGAAATAATACATGAATCTTTAAAACCTCATTAAAATTTCAAAATTAACCATTTTTTAAATGGTTAACATTATGACCTTTCCGAAGTATTAAATCCCAAACATTAGAAATAAAGTCACTAAATTTCCAAAATGAACATATTATTAATCCCCAAAACAACATGAAATGGTTCTTAATTGTCACATACTAAACATGTGAATACCTTCCTTATGTATTCTCTTGAAACTTTAATTACCATAAAACCATATTGAAAACATACCTACTTACATATTACATAAATAAAAAAAGATTATTGGATATATTCATTAAATCTAAAAATTATGTAAACTCCATTAATGATAATATAAACCACTTTTCAAACAAAATATTAATCAGTTATAAGGAAATCAGTACTATCTAATTTACGTTATCCAAATCAATCATCTATTTATCTGAAATTAATTATCTAAATATTCTAAACTTATTAAGGTTTATATTAAAAATATCACATTTTCATTAAACCACTTTTCCATTTAATAAGAATGATTCAACATATTCATTAAAATCATTAACAAAAAAATTATACTAAATAATATTTATATATATCATGGTTTTTATAAAATAATATTGAATTTTGAAAAATAAATACATCATTCACCCCACTTCCTTTACAACCCATTAATTATTCTTCATAATCTTATTCCTAAATAAATATTTCCTTTCATATGGCACTTTTAGTCTCTTCATCATCACTAATATAACCATTAATCATAAAGCATTTCCCGTTTTATTCACAAGATTTCCGCTTAGGAAACCGATTTACATAATTCCCATATTTTTGACATTTAAATCATTAAATAGTCAATTATATATTAGGGATATCATTATTATTTTATATTTCATTAACTGAAATTTTCATTTTTCCTTTGTAGTTACATTCTTTTATTTATTTCTTTTCCATTGTGTAAACAACTTCTAGTTCCTCAAAGTCATAAACTTGGGTGTTTCTTCCCACATTATCAAAACATAGTAAACTAAATATTCTTTCCTCTTTGGTCTCCACTATGTAAAATCTAAGTGAAATATTTCCTTATATTATTTATTGAGTATAATAGTTTGTTAAGGTGGACATTGTTTTATCATATTCCATGAAATATAATTCAGCCTAATCACAATATCCTTCACTTAGTCATCATCCAATTTGGTTGCTCATCAGAAAATTTTCTACTACATTCAATGTTAAAATAATTCCTTTTAGTTCCCTCTATTTTATAAAACAAAAAAATAGTTTGAATCATATAATAAAACTATTTAATATTAAAAAACAAATCTCTTATAGGTTATTTAAATCAAGTCATATTATTTTTAATCTATCACACCATAGTATTATCCTAGGTAATTCATAGACATCATCTATTTATATGCATCATGATTGTTTGTAAAGTGTTTATGAATTTCCAAAGTATATCCCCTAAGAGTATTAAATATAGTGTGTAATAAGCTCGGTTATCATGTATCAGGTGACAATCGAGTCTAGCTCAATTCACCCTTTTCAGATTTATTACCCCTATGTACCTTAATGTCATAG
Organism: Viscum album; assembly: GCA_963277665.1. Taxonomy (NCBI): domain Eukaryota; kingdom Viridiplantae; phylum Streptophyta; class Magnoliopsida; order Santalales; family Viscaceae; genus Viscum; species Viscum album. The sequence continues at coordinate 758,514,872 of OY728130.1, read as the reverse complement.
CCACATCCACTTGTAGTGTCTAGATTAGGATGTAATTTATAGGGAACCACTTTCTCTATACTTTTCCAAAATTACAGTAAATTTTCATATACTTTGATTCATCCTTAGACTTATCCTTATAGACATCCCTAGACAAGTCCTTAAAATTTTCCCAAGGTATCTCACTAAATTTTTCTCATCCTAGTTTCTAAAGGATAACTAAAAATATCCTATAATACCAACTATAGCGAACCAAGTTTTTTATACATGGATATTAATTATTTTTAGATTAATATTAATTAAATTATACAAACACACAACTAAGGACCATAAAAGTTTAGTTCCCCTGAAAACATGGAACACAATATTCTTAATTAATTAAATATATTCAACATATCTTCTAAAGATCTTACCCTTTATTACTCTTATTTAGAACCTTTATTCCTAAACTTTGGAAAAGAAAAAAATAAATGTTGAGATCAAAGTATCAATAATGGTAAATAAAGGATATAGTTAAAAATAACATGAACATAATAGTATGAGAACATGAGAGTAATGTTTGAAAATCATAACCTACATATAAAAGTTCATAATCCATAGTCAACACAAAAATATTTCCAGTTCATAAGATAACAAAATAACATGAGACATGAGGGCATAACATTGGAATAATGCATAGAATTTTGACATACATATATTTTTAGAAAATTATTTCTTTTGTAGTCAATGATTGTTTCCAAAACTTATAAGGGAATTATATGGGTAGCTACACCTTTAAGGCAGGACACACCAACATCCCCAGTGGTATCCCTTTCCCCATAGTGGAATGGGTTCACTCCCCTGACCATAATAGTATTTAATGTTTACTCTAATTACCATAATATAGGACAAAGTCCCTTACTAAACTGAGTTCACTCCCCATAACCAATGTATTGTAGGGACATATAGGTCCCACCCATCTCTAGTTAAAATGTAATCACTATCATTAGTCAAAATATAGCCAACACCCTTAGTTATAATGTAACCACCAATACATAATAGAATTTAGAAATATATGTTCTAAAAGATCATAAAATAATCATCAAAACATATCCCATTAAATGAAAAAGGTTTTATAAACATTTCATCATATCATATCCTATGGAAACGAGGAATATTTGATAATAATATCATCATTTCATCATAGAATAACCCATAAAAAAGAAATGGGTTTTATAAGATTTATATAATGATATAACCCATGGAAGTGAAACAAGTTTCATAAAAATCATTTCATTATAAACATAAACCATTCGGTGAAATATTAAGAATGATATCCTTGGTTAAAATCATAAATAAAGAATAAATTATATCAAATGATTTCATCTTCGATATAGAAGGATTCTAAAAGATCACTTTGAACATTTCATAGGAAAAATAAAAATTATTCAAAACTAACTTTTTAAAACATAAAAAAATTTAAAAATACATTTCATTGAAAATAATACTGAAAACATCTAAACGGATATTTTAAAAAATAATTTAAAATATTTCATGAGGATAGTGTCTTTTCTGATTTAAAAATATATTTTAAAACTAAAAAATTTTAAAAACATTTTTCTTTGAAAATAACCTTGAAAAATTATATTGGAAGATTCGAAGTGATTATTGGTAAGGACGTTGGAAAATTTCTTTCATGTCATATATGTTAAAATGTAAATTATTTTCACATTTTTAGTAAAAAAAAATTGTAATTGTTTGTAAAAATTTAATATTCCTTTCAAGAAAATGAAAAAATTAAAAAATGGGTAAAATTTTATTTTTTTAAAAAAATTGTAAAATAATAAAACATTTTTTAATTTTTTTAGAACTGTTGTTTTGGAAGAAAATGGATTTCTGACCAAAGAGAAAAATATTGTTGAATTTTATTAAAAAACATATTGTCGGTTATTTTAAGTACCAAAGAGTGGAATATAGAACTATTAAATGAAAATATCAATAATAACTAGAGGAGAATAAAAATAAATATAATTAATGACATTTAGATTATAATATTTTAACATAGGGGACTTCAAATTAGACAATATCGGTAAATGATGAGATTGTAACATAAAACTCATACCACATTGGTAACATTGAATTGAAATCTCCATGAAATGGAGATCCTAAAATGGATGTGAAAATACCAATAATTTTCTGAAGAAAAATCATAAAATACATTGATGTCTAATATATATATCACATAAAATAAATAGTTGGTGAATACGGAATTTGTTTCACAAAAGTAAAAAGGTGTGAAGAAAATCCCTTACCATAAATCTTGACATCATGTACACTCATTCCAAAATCATGTACAATAAATATAAGTTTATTTAATATTTATTATGTAATGAACCAACCTAGGTTACCCTAAAACTTAGAACTCGACCCAATATGTCACATACCCGAAGGGCGTTCCCAAACCCCACAGGTCGGCGACAAGCACTCACGCATCGAACTACAAAACTGAGGGAATGATGTCACCCAACCTGAAAAACCACATGTCATATATATATATATATATATTTATATATATATAAAGAAAGAAATAGCAGAAGACTAAAAAATATATATGCCATAACTATAAGAAAGGTAGAAGAAATAAAACAACTGTAACAGTAGCTAAAGATCCAAAAGACATAACTAGTTTTAAGAAGTTACAACCAACAGTGACTTCAAGAAATGGTGTGGAAAAAAACCCACCATCTCACCACTAGCTACCCATCCCAGCTAACATGAACCAAGACACCTTGCTGTGGTTCCCTTCCTTTTCCTGCACTAGAAGACAAATAAAGGTCTACGCACCACCAAATATGGGTGCAGGGTGTTAGCTAATAGGCTCAGTAGGATCCTACCCAGGTGTTCTAAAAAAGTCTCAATATACAAAATCCTATATGATAATTCTAAAATAAAACATGGCATGATAAGTAGTAAAGAAGTTTTATAGAAAACATGGTAACCATTCCCCCTTTCCCACAGTTCTAAGAAAAAGTAGGTATATCAATTTCAAATCATATTTTGCATATCTTTTTTCACAAACATAAACATTCATATCAAGGCTAACTCAGAAATCCAAGGAGTACAAAATAGAAGCATGGGTATTACAACACCCAGTAATACTATATGTCCATGTCACATACTACTCGTACCATAATAATCAAGTTCACAAAAACTGATCCAAGGAAGTAGACGAATACCCCATGAGTAAACCTCTCAAAATGTCAATATCGGTCCCCTAGAACAATGGGCCTAGGAAACAGAAGAAATCCCCAAGACAAAACCCCTTGATAATAAAAAACAATGGATGATGGCCTCAAGATAAACCTACCACATTATTACCCAAGGTAACCTATGTGATCATTTTCATAAATTCATTTCAAAACCATTTCACAATCCATTATAGTGCCTTAAAAATACCCCCTTTTCATTCAATTTGTCAAAAACCAAGGAAAAGCCATTTTTCATGGAAAACTATTTTCAACACTCAGAAAAAAATCATGATAATATTTAAATATGAATTAGTTTGTAAAAAAACAATAGGATCCATTATCATAGGTTAGAGATGGAACCACCTACCTCAATTTTCAGGTCGGACACACCCACAACAGAATCCACCGACAACGAAATCAAACAACGTAAACTAAGCCCCTAGAATCAAATCCACACTAAGATTTATCCAAATATAAACACAAGAGGCCAGTGGAAGAGAGTAAAACCACATACTTAAATGATTAACACCCACCGCACCACGACCAATGAAGGTAAAGGCCTCCTAAAAGATATCTCACAATGGATCTTGAAGAAACCAAGAAGAAACATCCAACTTATATCAACAGATCAAATAATGTAAAGATATGGAACTACCAAGATCAATCGCGATGAAAGACTAGAAAGAACACCTAACCAAAGCGATGTAATATGGACACAATAATGATCCAAAGCCTATCGGATTGATCTGGAAGGAGGGGTGACTTTTACAATTGTTTGTATGAGTCTACGGTTGAGAAAAATAAAGTCTGAAAAGAAAATAATAAGAAAAATTTCCAAATGTGTGACTTAAAGTTGGGCGTGGGATGAGTCATGACATATACCTAAGGGTCTCAATGTGTAGTTCACATTGGATTAGTTGTGCTAAAAACCCTATCACCTTGGATGAAAAAATTGACATTTTTTCCCAGTCACATCATGTAGGCCCCGATCATGATGTGTACCTTAGGTACATGATGTGTAACTCAAGTACATGACATGTACCTACTCTACAACCTTTAGAAAATCCAGAAACCATATCTAATGACTTTGAACCAAAAGGGAAAACTTAACTGATCAGGGTAACAGGGTGTTAAAAACTCCTCACCATAAAAACTTTTTATCCTTTGGAAGTCATGTGGAAGATGTAACTTTTGGGAAAAGATGATTCCCTTGCTCCCTCATCAATGACTCACATTCCCAAGTCTCATTAGAATATGATCCCTATTTATATAGAACTCTAACCAACAAAATCGATTTTCCACACAATACTTTCATCTCAGATTTAATTATCTTAACTGGTTTCTCCAAAATATAAGCATCTAGATCTAAATCAATTTCTTCGAAACTCAAAATGTGAGCAGGATCAGGGTAATACTACATAATCTGAGATATGTGGAAAACATCATGAATGTTTTTCAACTGAACCAGAAGTGTTCACTAATATACAACACACATTAGTAGTTTAAGGATCTCAAATGGTCCAACATATCTTGAATCAAACATTAGCTATTTTCTAAATCTACAGTGGCCTAAATTAGGAGAAACTTTCAAGAAAACCTATTCACATTGGGAAAACTCTAAAGATCGATTCCATTGATATGAATAATATTTATGTTGAATCTAGGCTATAACTAGACGTTATCGCACATCCTGAATCTTCACAGACATCTCTTAAATGAGAATTGGTCCAATAAAAGTTACTTATCCCAACTCTTCCCAACAAAGCGGTGATCATCACGGGTGACCATGCATTGCCTCAAAAGGATCCATTCTTATCGATGACTAATAACTATAGTTGTAAACAAACCCAACTAGTCCCAGATGGTTATCCCATGATGAACTAAAATCCAAGAAACGGGCACAAATCATATACTCCAAGATCTGAATTGCACACTCCATATGACCATCTGTCTATGGATGGTAAGCTATAATCAACTTAATATGAGTTCCCATTTCCTCTTAAAGACTTCTACAGAACCACAAGGTAAACCTTGGATCCATTTCTGAAACAATAGTAGAAGGACTCCCATGTAACCTCATAGTCTTATCCATGTATAACTTACCCAATCCGTTGACATAAGTGGTGTCCTTTATCAGAATGAAATGAGTAGACTTCATCAACCGATCAATAACCACCCAGAAAGCATTTTTCCCTAAGGGTGTTTGTGGAAATCCAACAACAAATCCCATGGATACCTTGTTCCATTTCCAAACCAACACTAAAAGAGGTTAAAGAATACCAAAAGGTTTCAAGTGCTCTTCCTTTATCTGTGGAAGGTGTGACAGTGGAACACATAATATAGAGTGTCATGCTTCATACCCAGCCACCAGAATCATCTTCCCATGTCATAATACATCTTAATAGTGCCTGGATGAATGGACCATGAAGAGTTATGACAATAAAACAAGACTTAACTTCTCACAAATGTTGGGATGAAAACTCTATTTCTAAAGTGAAGTACGTCATCTAAATAAAGAGACCAATGAGAAATGGTCTCACCACAATAAAGGCTTTCCTGAGTCTTCTGAAACTCACCATCCTACTACTAACTTTGCAAACTAGTCTCCATAAGAGATGATGATAACTGAGAACTGGTCAAAACCATACCTAAAACTTCCTCCAAAGAATCCAAGTGCAACTGACTGAAAATATCTATAATATTCTACTCCTCATTCAATCCCAAAATCACATGTGATGATGTCCTCCTACTTAGAGTATCTACAAAGATATTCCCTTTACCTAGGGTGTAGGTGATATCAAATTCAAATATTTGAAGGTATTCCACCCATCAACTCTACTTAATATTCAATTATTTCTAAGAGAAGATATATCCCAGAGTCTTATGATGAAATAAGACCATGAACTACTCCCCAAATATATATTACTTCCAACATTTAAGTGCATGCATAACTACAAAAAGCTCTAAATCATGGGTGGGATAATGTTTCTCATGTGGTCAAAGCTGACAAGAACCTTAAGCTGCGACATGGTCATCCTGCATAAGTACGCATCCCAAACCATCACCAAATGCATCACAAAGCACCATGTACCCCTTACCAGGATCATGTAAGATTATAATAGCATTTGATGCTAGAATTAATTTCAATTCATCAAAATAATACTGACACATCACATCCTATGGGAATTGCACCCCTTTCCTGGTAAGATAAATTAATGGTGATGCAATCTTAGAGAAGTACTTGATGAAACATAAGTAGTATATTGTAAGACCAAGGAAGATTTGTATCTCAAACACATTATGTGGTTCCTTTCATGAAAAAACAACCTTTACCTTATCTATATCAACTGAAAATCCATGCTCAGAAATTATATGCCCCAAGAACTTCACTTATTGAATCTAGAAACTAAATTTTGAATGATTTTCATACAAACGGTGACTTATTAGAATTTCTAGGACCACACTCAGATGGTTATCATGCTCATTCTGGGATTTTTAATAAACAATAATATCATCCACAAAAACTACCATAAAAGAGTATGGATATTGATGGAATATCTGATTCACCAAATCCATAAAAACTGAAGGAGTGTTAATCAGACCAAAATTCATTACATGATATTCATAATTCCCATACCTTCTCTTGAAGGTTGTCTTAGGTATGTTAGACTCTCTAACTCTAAGCTGATGATAACCCGACTAAATATCAATATTTGAGAACCACTTTTACCCATTCAACTGATCAAACAAATCATCAACATGAGGCAAATGATATTTGTTCTTAACCATTACCAGGTTAAACATCTAGTAGTCCACACATAACCAAATTGAACCATACACTTTATTATAAAAGAGCATAAGGGGTGGAAATGGAGAGACACTAGGGTGAATGAATCCTTTTTCTAATAGGTATTCCAACTTAATCTTGATCTGTTTCAGCTCTGTTGGTGCCATGAGATAAGAAGGAATCAATATCGGATGTGTACCTTCCACCAAGTCAATATTAAACTCTACATATCTCTATAGAGGAAGACCACACAAATATTCTAGGAAAAAATCAGGGAAATATCAAAAAAACAACAGGAAGGTCATCAATAGAAGAAACAACATCATGCTCAAATGCAATAGTATCCAACAAACTTCTGACCATTAGGCGGGAAGGTCCTGTACGACTGGACCTTAGGTCCCAATATCTCTAAAACACACGAGATCTCCTGTTGGAAGTAACAAATGAATCATGTGGTCAATAAAAATCTACATCATCTATATTAGTGAAAATCCAATCCATACAAATGATGATGTCAAAAAATCCCGATCAAGAATGAGAAAATCCTAGACCGAATTTGTATTGGATATCATTAATGAATGAGAAGGGAACTGAAACCCCTTCTATTTCCTCTTTCCATGAGGTGCCACTAACTACACTATAAAGGGAATAAGTTTTGTTAGATGTTTAAGTGCATCAACAAAGTGTGCAGATATAAATGAGTGGTAGGAACCAATATCAAACAAATAAATTTCTACTTTAGATGTAATAATAATTATACATATCACTTTTTCAAGAACAACATCAAATTTCATTGGACACTCATTTACTTCTTGTAAATACTTTACTCTTGAGGCATATAAATGGAGTCCTATAGTCTTTGAAGATTCTAACTATACCACAATAGCCTTTGGAGTTGATGAACCCTAACCCTGATGAGGCATTTTCATAGCCTGACAGAAATGATGTAGATGACCAACACATCCATAGTTATTGAATGTATTCATGGTCATAGGACAAGAACGTCTGGTGTACCCTCCCATTCCACACTTATATAAATTTAGAGGCACACTAATAGTTGAAACAGATGTTATAGAGGAGGCTTTCTACAGAGACCCACCTCCATAACTTTTGTGACAGTCCTACCACTTCATATTCTTCCCACGAATGCCACTGAATCTATCACCAGTGGTAAGAGAAGAGGTGGTAACGTCGACATTTACTTCTATATTAATCTTTTCCACCATTTATCTATCTGCTATCTATGCATAGGTAAAAACATTCAACATGAACACCTATGATCTGATATCTAGTCACAAACCCTAAAAGTATTTATGACCCTTTAGTTAGTCATTCTTCACCACATTTGGTGAAAATGTACAAGATCTACAAAATGATTGGTGTATGCGGACACTGAATGATATCCTTGCTATAACAAGAGAAACTCTAGAGAATCTGACAACATTAGAGACTCTAGGAAAAACTGCTGAAAGAATAATGTTTTGAAACCCTTCTAATCCAAGACCACATGTCTATCTATTTGGACCATAAAACCCCAAAAATGCTTACCCGAACCCTCAAGTATGAATGCTTCACACACCACCCATAAATTCTCTTGTTTCTCCAGGAAGTCAAATATTTTATCGATAATTTCCGTATAATACTCCACCCCTTGAGGTTCGGTCATTCCCTTAAAGTATGGTGGCTTCTCATGCAAGAAATCCCATTATTGATATCTCTCTCCTCCAGTCCCAGGATGTACCTCAACCACTAAATTCTAAACTCATGGAACATCTTGATCAATAGAAAATACTACCCATATGACAGTATCGATGTGATTCTGATCCATATGTTTATTTCCTTGAAGGGAATCTGTTTCACCTTCATGAGGAACCTGTGGAAGAAGTCTCAAAGGCATATAACCAAAAGACAGGTCTAACTCTAAGAAATATAGTGGAAATAGAGAAACTATAAAAATAACTGAAACTCCAAAAGACATGTCCAACTATAAAGGACTAAAACCAATAGATACTCGAAGCCATATCATGGACAAAACCCCACCATCTCACCACCAGATACCCATCCCAGCTGACACAAACCTCATTTCCTCACTATGTTGCCTTGCATTTACCTACATTGGAAGACAAACAAAGGTCAACGCACCACTGAAGAAGTGCTCAAGGTGTGAGCTAACATGATAAGTAGGATCCCACCCAGGTGTTCTACAACAAGTCTCTATATAAAAAATAATGTATGCTCATTTTAAAATAAAACATGGCATGATAAAGAGTAAATAAGTTTTATAGAAAATAAGGTAACCATTTACCTGTTTCCAAATTTCTATGAAAAGTAGGTATATCAATTTCAATGAATATTTTCCATAACATTTTTCACAAGGATAAACATTTATATCAAGGATAACCAAGAAATCCAAGCAATACAAAATAGAATCATGGGTATTACAACACCAAGGAGTACTATAGGTCTAGGTCATAGACTACTCATACCATAATAATCAAGTGCACAAAAACTAATCCTAGAACAATGGTACTAGGAGTAAACGGAATACCCCATGAGTAAACCCCCCAAAATTTCAATATCAATCCCCTTCAACAGTTGGCCTAAGAAACATAGGGAATCTCCAAGACAAACCCCCTTGATAATCACAAGCAATGGATGATGGTCTCAAGCTAAACCTTCCACCTAAGTACCCAAGGTTACCCATGTGTTCGTTTTCGTAAATCAATTTTAAAACCATTTCACAATCCATTATAGAACTTTAAAAATACCCCATATTCATTAAACTTATCAAAAACTAGGGAAAAACAATTTTTCATTGAAAATTATTTTCAACACACACACAACAATCATGCTAATCTTTCAATATGAATCAGTTTGTAAATAAAAGCAACATGATCTAGTATCATAGGCTAGAGACAGAACCGCATGCCTCAATGTTTGGGTCACACACACCTACAACAAAATCCACCATCAATGAAATTCAACAATGTCAATGAAGTCCTTATAATTGAATACACTTCAAGATTGATCCAAATCTAAATAAAAGAGGTCAGCAGAAGAGAGGAAACCCACATACCTCGAAGATGAACACCCACCACACCAATGAAGGAAAAATAATCCAGAGTGAGATATCAAAAAACATATAGAAGAAACCAAGAAGAAACATCCAACTTAGATCAATATATCCAATAACTCAAAGCTAGGTCGCTACAGCGATCAATCATGATGAAAGACCAGAATGAACACGTACTTAGAGAGACACACCGCAGACGCAACTAAGGTACAAATTTTATTTGATTGATCTAGAAGGAGGGGAGCCTCTAAAAATATTCTAAGAAGAGACAAGGTTTAATATCAATGGAGTCTGAAAAAAAATATTGAGAAAAACTTCTAAACATGTGATTTAAAGCTGGGTGTCGGCCGAGTCATGATGTGTACCCAAGGGTCACGACGTGTAGTCCATGATGGATATGTTATACTGAAAACCCCATTGCCTAGGAATAAAAATGGGATTTTTTTCAGACACGTCATTTAGTCCTTAGTCATGACATGTACCTTAGGTACACGACATGTACCTGCTCTGCAGCCTGTATAAAAACCATAAAAACAACTCTAAGGACTTTGAACCAAAATAGAACATAGAAAAAGGGAAGTCTTATCCGATCAAGGTAATGGGATATTACATATTATGGAACCATACTTATATATATCCTACAATATCTAATTTAATTTTTTCATTTTATTACATGTTTATAAAAATTACATGTTCAAGTCATGTTTTAGGTAATAACAGCTTTGTTTTTCGTATAAGATTCTATCTGTTATTTTTGGTCGTATTACTTTGATCATGATTTGATTATATACAGAATAATAATAATGACATAATTATAATTTTTATAAATCAATTATACTTTTAATACTAATAATTAAATATGGTTTTGAGAAATGAAGTATGTTACGATCATGGAGATGATGGGTCATATATACACATGAGTTACATTTCCATTTTTTTCAATGATCATTATAGAAAGTGGGTAAGTAATATATGATATTTAAATAATTATCATTGAATTAAAAATATAATATTTTTTATAAATATACATATACAAATCATCTACTTTTCGTGTTGATGAAAAGAGATAGTCATATCGCTTCATGAAGGCGGTAGTCCACACGTAAACGAACGTTGTTATCATCTTTCAGTGAGTGGAAAGGTTTTTAATAAAATGGTATATTAACTTTTTAAAATGATAAAAATGTTATTAATATAATAATTATTTCATTTTTATCACTTATATTTATCCTTATTGTCTTACATGTAAATAGTTAGTAAAAAACTAGTCATATCGCTTCGCGGGGTGGTAGTTCATCGTACACATGAATGGCGTTATCGTATCTCTTATAGAATGTAAAGAAAAAAAGTTATATGTGATATAATTACTAAGTAGGTATAATTATGTTATAAATGTCATAATATATACTATATATCCATCATTATACCCAACCCTGGGAGGTGGTAACACAAAAATGAATAACATCAGTTCACGAGGCTCTAGTCTTTCGTACACACAAATGATTATTTTATAACTCATTTGATGGAAGTGGATATGTTTTTAGATAACTACATTAACATAACTAAATCCTATTATATGTAATATACTGAGGGTACTATATTATAATGTTATAATAAGAATTTAAGTGGGTGGAGGAAGAATTAAAACAAAAATACTCATGAATGAACTTTAATTCTTCTTCGATTATCCTTAGGTTTTCACTTAAATCCTTATTTGGATGGAAATATGTCTAAAATAAATCCTATAGTATGGGAGGATGGATTTTGGAAAGTGATTTAGGTTGGTATTGGGTTATTAAAATTGTTTCAAGGTGTTAAGAAGTGATAAAAGAGGGTGACCTTTTATAAGTAAGGTGAGTGGAAGACTTCTAATGTTTTGAAAAGATTCAATCATACCCATGTTTTTATCATTCCACAAGCTCCAAAAATGGTCCATTATCAATCCAAGAAGATATAAGGTATAATATTTTCCATCCAATTCGTTTTGAATTTATTTAGTAATTTTTAAACATTATCATTTAAGTTAAACCCCACCCCCATTAAACCCATTTTTACCTTAACCGTGGTAATTAATTTTTATTATTTTCTCTATTTATTTTGGTCAAAAATTATGTTAAATGTATTATATAATATAAATTAGTTTGATTAAAAATATTTAATTCATTTTTCCAAATTTTATAAATAGAAGTGAAAAAATTTAATTGAAAATTAATCATGAATATGTGACGAGAAAGCATGTATTTTAAGAGAAAATGTTCAAACTTTTACAAAGTTTTTATATCAAAATTAAATATTAAATTAATTCCAATGACCTAAATTGGAATATTTTAGGTTTATTTGAACTATTTTTACTTCAAAAAAATTTAAAATAGAATTTTACTTTATAAATAAATTAAACAAAAAGGCAGTTTTGAATTAAAATTCTATATTTTTCACTATTCATTAAAAAAAATTAAACTTTTCATAAAAATAAAAAAAACTCATCCTAAGAAAACTTTTATATTCTGATTTAAAAAATGATTTATATTTTTTAAAAAATTAATATTTGTAAAAATTAATTTTTATATAAGAGCGGTAAACGCGACAAAATTGTTTTTTTAGAAAATGCCATTTTAAAAATAAAATTTGATTTATTATTATCTATTATCAAGAAAATAAAATATATTAATGTTAAACATTTCATTGAACATATATATATAATTAAAATCATTAACATAAAATTATTCGATTTATTTATTTTGGTAAAAGGAATTTATGTACATTAAAATAGTTTTTCAGAAAATTATTTCCTTTATTTATAAAAGGTTTTTACTTTAATTTCTAAAAAAATTGTCACCAAAGAATTCATTTTATATACACGTGTAATATATATATTTTCATAATTTACGTAATCCTATTTATACCTACCATTCCAATAACTAGGTGATAACTATCATATTAAATAATAATATTTGAATTATATAACACGATTCATTTATGTTAAATGTTGTGTGTAATGGAAGATACGATTTGTGTTGAATATAAGAAAAATATAAACCATGTTTTTTGTTTAATTCATACAAAATTACATATTTTATATAATAGAAAATATTGAAAATAATGAATTCCTTTGAAAACAAATCACAAAATATGAGCGTGTTACAAACTACGATACCTTGGGGTGAACCTATTATTTTAATTAAAATAAAATATAAATCAATTTGAATCTAAATTTATTATTGATATATGAAGAATATGATGATAAATAACAAGTATCCAATACCCCATATTGATGACCTATTTGATCAACTATGCGGAAATTAATAGTTTTCGTAGATTGGCCTTTATTCTATGTATCATCAATTGAGGGTTAGGAAGGAGGATTCACATTAAAACAAAATTATATTAAAGTTATGGACACTACAAATATATATTTATTCCATTCAGTCTTACTAATTCCCACTCTATATTCATTGATTTAAGGAATACTATCTTTATATATTACCTTGTTCAATTTATATCATTCATTATAGATGACATTATTATCTATTCAAAGAGAAATGAAGGGAATAAAGATTACTTAAGAATAGTAATAAATAGATTATGGAAGGATAAATTACATGAAAAATTTATGAAGTGTGAATTTAGGCTATAAAAGGTTTCATTAATGGATCAAAAAAATCTCAAGATATGGTATATTGGTAGATCCATCAAAGATGGGGGATATTATGTGTCGGGCTAGAGAATCCACCTGAGATCCATAGTTTTCTTAGTTTAGCAGGATATTGAGGTAAAGTTTTGGAGAATTTCTCACAGTTTTATAATCTCCTCACCATTTTAACTCAAAAGGTATCCATAATACTTTGGATAGATGAATGTTATGAAAATTTCGAGGAACTGAACAGAAGGTCAGTAATCACACCTATGATTACATTACCATATAGTGGATTAGGGATAGTAATCTAGAGTGATGAATCCAAAATGGGGTTTTTATGTGTTCTTATATAGAATGACATGGTTATAGATTACGCCTTATGAAAATTGAATGTTCATGATAAAAATACCCAATACTTGATTTAGAGTTAACTGCAGTAATTTTTTCATTAAATATATAAAGGCATTATATTTATAGTGAAAAATATGATATATATACTGATCAAAAAAATTTAAATATATATTCACAAAGAATGAGTTTAATATGTTCTAGAGAAGATAGTTAGTACTGATTAAATATTATGACATCTCAATACATTACCACTATGGGAAAGTGAACAAGGTAGTTATTGCTTTGTGTATAAAGGATCATGGTAGTGTATCCATGATGAGGTTAAAAAAAGACATAATATTTCTGGATTTTTCAAAGGATTGATCTATAAATATAGAAATAAGTGGAGAAATATTATCTTTCTCAATGGAATGTTCAACCATCTATCTACATAAACATTAAAGAGTCACCGAAGGATTATGAAGACATGTAAAAGAATGATATAAATGATTCTATGTTCGATCTTGACCATGATGGAATGATAAGGTTCAGGAACCATATATGTGTTTCATCCGTATCATATTTTAATAAGGATTTGTGAGTAGAATCTTACAGTTATCTATCCACTATTCATCATGGATGTATGATGATGTCTAGATATTTGGAAGAGTAAATATGTTGGGTTGGAATAAAGATAGATATCAAATATATTTTATCTTGTTTCTTTGTGTGTCACCAAGTTAAGGATGAAAGAAAAAATTCTAAGGGGAGGTTACATATGTCATCCATACCATAATGGAAATGAGAAAACATCACCATGGATTTTTTTAGATGCCCCAAAATTTGGAAAGAGAAAAATGATATATGGGTTGTATTCGATCACCTTAAAATATTTTCACACTTCATCGCTATCAGATAAGACTACTCTATTGATCATATTTCGAGAATATATATTAATGAAGTGGTAAGGATGCATGGAGTACATCAATACATTATGTCTGATCAGGATTCGAGGTTTACCTTAATGTTCTGGTGAAGTCTTCCACATGTTCTAGATACATAATAACTCTCCATCACTGTAAATCATCTTTGGATAGATTCTCAATCTTATAGAACAATTATAACCCTATAGGATATAGTAAGATCTTATTATATGGATATTAATGGTGGTTGGGATCAATGCCTTCCTCTAGTTGAGTGTTCATACAAAAATATCACTCACTCAATCATTCATATGAATCCATATGAATCCATATGAATCCATTTATCTAAAGTAGTGTAAAGATCCAATGTGATATAATGAATTTAGAGAAATAAATATATTGGTTGAAGTGATATCTGATGAAATAGAAGAGAAGGTTAGATCCATTAAGCAACACATCAAGGAAACTCAGAGACATTATAAAATTTATGCTGACAATAATCAGTGTGATCTAGAATTTGAAGTTTTATAAAGAGTTTTTATAATAATTTCTCCATAGAAGAAGGTAATGAGATTTCAAAATAATGGAAAAATAATCCCTAGGTATATCGATCCCTATGAAATTTGTGATCGTATATGTATGGTATCTTATCAGTTGGTTCTTACAATAAACCTCTATCAATTTCAAGATGTGTTCATTGTATATATCTTGTAGAATTGTATACATGATTCCTAACATGTACCAAACTCAAATCTTGTACCACTAGAACATGATATTTCTTATGAAAAATAATTGACAGATATTCTGAATCATATAGAAAAAGTTCTATTAAACAAGGTCATTTACCGAGTTAATGTTTTTTGGCGAAAATACTAGTTTGAAGAAGCTACATGGAAACGTGAGGAAATGATGAGGCAGATGTATCATCATTTCATTATATGAGAGTGAAGATTTTTAGTGATTAATTCATTTTAGGCTGGTTATAATTTAATAGTGTGAGTTTTTAGGAATTTTTTAAATAAATTAAATTTCTTTGATAGCTTGCATTACAATCAATACTGAGTTTTAACAGACCACAAAAAAACTATTAATTTTATTATTTAAGCAAAATTGTAATAACCAATAAATAAAATATAGAAAAATAAATATTAATAACTATCTTTTAAATATTAATAATAATGGTTTTATATAATGTAAACATATTGACAAAAAATGAACTTAATTTTTATAGATGTCTTTACAAGTTTCAAAAATATAAATTTTTGAAAAAAAAGGTTTTTTATTTATTTTTGTAAAGAAAAATAAATTTAATTTTAACAGTTTTATAAAATTAATTTAGTGATATAAACTTATTTTTTTAAATAATCATGTCAAAATTTTCTTAGGGTGTTTTTTGGGATTTCTATGAATAAATTATTTTTAGGGAATAGTGAAAATACTGGTTTTTATTGAAAACTATCATTTCATTTAAAGACTTAATAAGGTTAAATTTTAAAAAAAATGGTTTTAAAATTAAATTTAGTTCAATTATATATCAATTAATCCAATTAATTTCAATTTAATCATTTTTATATTGAATTTTGTTATAAATAATTTTTAATCATTTAAACATTTTCTCTTTGGAAACTTCTTTCTTGTCATGTCGGTGGGATTCATTATAAATTAAATTTTACCACTTATGAGAATGAAATTTTAAAAAATGGAATATATTTTTTGAATAATAAAAATTTAAATTATCAAATATGGTCAACTTAATTTTTTTCAAAAACTAATAATTAATAGTAAAAATTATTAAAAATTATTTACCATCGTTAATGTAAAAAATGGGTTTATTGAGGGTTAAAAAAAGATAAGGGTTAAAAAAATGAACCAAAACTTGTTAAACCCTAATTATATAGACATATTTTGAAATTATATCATCAATTAGCGGTAATGGACCATTTGAAGCATTATTTTAAAGTGAAAAACATGGCTCACCATTTTCTTTTCCAAATGACTACAGGTGTGCCACTCAGCCTACTTATAAAAGGTCATATACCTCCTCTCATATTGACACATCCAAAACCCATTATTTATACCAATACCTACACAAATCACTAACTTACATTACTAATCCCATCTTATAATCCTTATTTTTTTCAAAAATCTAACTTATGAATCCTTTTGGTGAAAACTAAAAGAAGTTATCAGAAGAAGAGGTAAAACATCGAACCGAACATTTTCCTTTATTTATTACTCCATATCATTCAAATATTTTTAAAACATGTTGATATAATAACCTTATTATCATTCATATATTAATTTGTTTTTATGTTAAGTTTAGTTTCTAAAAATATCTCTTCTTGCATTAAATTGGATATGAAGTCATCATTCATGTGTATGTCGGACTACCACCTCTAGAACTGATGTTATTAATTTTTAATTCAACACCTCTCATAGGTGGATATAATGATGGAATAAATATTTATATATTATATCTATTATATTATTATAATTTTGGAATTATTATATCATATATACCTTCATTATTTCAATTCTGTGCCTATATGATAACGTCACTCTTATTTATCGCAAACTACAACCTCGTGGAGTGATGTGATTCATTAACACATTATATATATTTAATAAAGAATCATTTAATTATAATACCTGATCTATATGAATATTAATGATTATATAGTGGTAACAGATTCTATACATTTATTTGAAACAATCCTTTAAGAAAATGGAAATAGTGGTCATGTATATGTATAGTTTACTATCTCTATGAATTTTGTATTTAATTTTCTATCTATAAATATTATTAATTACTCTAAATATATATATATTGTGTGTCTATGTGTGTGTGTGATATTTATAAAAATTTTAACATATATTAAATTATTGTACCATGAACAATGTAAGAGAACCAAAATATCAAATCAAAATATACACTAAAAAGAAAGCAATTATTTCCTAAAACATGAATTTAACATGGAATTGATAATAAAATAGTAATAAAAGTTCACAAGAAAATCATATATTGAATGAAATATATAATTATGGTTCTGTTATATATTTATAATAAACAGATATTTATTATACAATAGGTTTTAATGTGTACAAAAGAAATCGAGAATAAGGTAAGGGATTTTTTGTCTAAATTTTCTTTCCTTGAATAATATTATATATTATGAACCTACCTTCTTTTATAAGGTATATATACAAACAATATGAAATGTAATATCATGAATTTATTTATTACCATTATATTCTATTTTCATTTAATGTTATTCCTTCACGGGGCTTACAATTCAATGTTATCAAAGGGGAAAAGATTTTATGTTTCAATATAATCATTTATCGGTATCATTAATGATTATGTTTTGGATGATAAAATATTATGATCCGAATCTCAAGGAAATCATTAATTTTCTTCTCCACTGGTTATTTTAGGATAATATATATTTTTTGTACATATTCATCTCTTTGTATACTCAAAAGTCCAACATTATGTTTTTAAGAAAAATGACATTATCTTTAGCAGTGGCGGCATTATAGCAACGGTGGGTACTATAGCGGTGGCATGTCACTGTAGCAGAAGTAGAGCATTGTAGTGGCGGTGGGTACAGTGTGGTATTGTAGTCGGTGGGTATTGTAGCAGTACTATTCACAGAATGGGCCTTGGGCCAAACAATTGGGCCTACGTGCCATGAAATGGGATAATTTCCCACTGGGCCTTCGGGATATGAAATGGGTCTCCCTATACTCATTTAAATAGGTCATTGATTTGATTTAATAATAAATAAGGCTTCGGTCCCAACCTTTTAAAAAAATTCAAAATCACTTTTTTATCCAAACCTATTTTATCTAAAAAAAATCAATTTTTTTTAAAATTGAAAAAATTATTTTTTTAATATAATTTTACCCATGTTTTACTTTTAAAAAAAATAATATTTAAAGGAATATTTATTTCTCTTTTGAAACAATTCTTGTTTTCTTTTACAAAAATGTAAAAAGAATCTTCATTTTAACATTTACGAATTGAACATAATTATTCATTTCCATGAACAATAATTTATTTGAGGATTATTTTATAATCCTCTAAGTATATTTTCAAATAATTGTATTTTGAAAATGTTTTATTTTTTAATAAGTGTTTTTTAAGTGGAAAGGATAATTTCCAATGATACCATTCTTTATATGAAAATTTTTTTTATGATAGAGTGATATTTCAAAATAATTTTTTAAATGATTCTCTTTGATTATGTTTATGCCAAAAATATATGTCTTGTTCCAAGGTTATGATCTCATATCTCATGTTATTCGATCGGGTTTTGATTCATGACATATAAACTACTAATATTTTTCCATGACTCAATATTTTGATCTTTGATATGTAGGGTATGGTTTTCAAATGTTTTTCTCGTTTTATCAAACCCTTATATTCATGTTATGCTTACATATCTACCCTGTTTACCCTTACTCAATATATTATCTCAATGGTTAGGCATGTTTTTGTGTAAAATAATTAATGTTCATCAAAAAATGATGTAATTTCAATGTATAAAATTTGGGGTAACTATATATGTGCTTTTATTATGGTAACTTGGCTACTATAAAAAACATTCCTAGACTCACACCACCATTATATTCATGAACATATTGTAAGTAGGTGGTCAACCACATTTCTAGGAAGCTGGAGAGGCGGTTTCTCACAAGGACATCACACATAACATTATAACTCCTAATCATATTGTCCTTACTCTAACTTAGGCCAAACTTTACCAGTAATTTCCCTCTTCTCCAATGAATTAAATCCTATTGGTCATTGGAAACTTGGACGCTCTCCTTGTTGCTCTAGGAAGGACTTTATCCAAGTCTCAGAATTAACATCAATCCTTGGGTGATGGTCCTTTTTTAGCACATTCTATACCAAGTTTAACATCTCATAGGATAAATTACGCATCTTTTCAATGTCATCCCATGTTGATTTCAGTGGGATAAAGTCATCATAAAATTCTCTGAAATTAGAAACTTGGGTGATCTAGTAGATGTACCATAATCTAATGTCGACTTCAATGTGTGTTAGATGAAATGTATTTACCTCAGGGACCATCATCTCAAGAGGTCATGGATGATATCTAGATTCTTTTAGACATATATCTGGGCCACCTCGATAGATTCATAAATTCCAACTTCATTCATATTACTTCCAAATTCTACATAGGTTTGGTGCACCTTGTACACCCAAATCCAATCAGGTTTGACTCCCTCTATAGAATATATTCCAAATCCTCCTTCCAGTATTTTGAATGATCTATCTTGGAAGAATAGATGATCGACATATATTAGTAATTCTTTGACTCTTGGGTGTGTGTCTTAATATCTGGGTCACATTAACTCTGATCTATGATTCACAAAGAGGGTAATGTCCCCACATTAATGAACACACCTTTATAAGAGATATTAGTAGTAGGATAGTTTATGTACTCCTAGAACCAAGAATTTAGTAAACGAAACTATGGATTTAGTTTAAATACATCTTTAAAGAAGTATGTGGTCAAACATTTGTAGGTGATATCTTAGTGGGTACCAACTTTGGTACTTATTAAACTATTTTTATAACTCTAGAAGAGTTGAGATGCATAATTCATAGTAATCTAGCTTAGAGACATCAAGAATTTCTTTAACACAGGCAGTGGATTGTTCATCATAGAACCTTTGAGTTACCATTGGAAATGTACTAAGTGATAACAAAGATGTTCATTATCTTCAAGGAATTGATTTGGAGTTTTATTTAAAAATGAGATAATTTATCAAAGGAGTGACCTCATACAGGTCACTCACTCAAGTGACCTCATGCAGGTTACTCATTCATGTGACCTCATAGAGGTCTCTCGCTCAAGTGGTTTGATGGATGTATCTCACCATGGTCATTTTAACATACATAATTATGGAATTCAAGATTAATGTCATGAATTAGTTATGTGGTATTTATTCATGGACTACTTTAATAGAAAGAGAAATAAATCGGTGTTATTTCGGGGAGGAATGCTATAGACATGCAACATTATTTATAAACACATTATCTCCTATATGGTTAGCTAACATAGCTAAACTGTGTGAAGGACCCGTGTAAATGACCATGGTGGTGGACACATATAATCCACATTTCTTCTCTATTTCACACAAGAAATAAATATTGATGTTTGAATATTCCTAGAGGGTAATCAATCACTTGGAAATTAATGAGTGAAGGGTTCTTAAACATCCATATTCCTATCTACCTCAGGATCATATCCTATTCATCCAATCATACCCAATCCCAAGGGGGGAGATTTACTAACACTACCTTTTTAAAATGGGGATGAAAATATTTAGGGGAACATACCTCAAGTAGTATAGGATTAAATGAAGTCAAATAATTTTCCAAAGTAGATCTCACATAGACCCCACATGTGTGCTAAGAGTCTCACACTAGCCCAAACTACAAGACCTAACATGAGTATCTAATATCTCTATGAGGGTATTTCATGAGATACCTACATGATGGACATGCATAGATGATATCCTTCACCTAGGGTACCATGTTTTTCCTACAAATGGGACCCATTGAGCTCCTCTTTTGACACGACTGGAAGATGAAGAGAATGATTGAAGCTCTTATCAAGAAAGTCCTCTGAACACCCAGGTTGTTCTCCAATACTTAATTAGAAATTATACTTAGAAAAATTCAAGGGATTTATATCCCTAAAGGTATATAATCCCATGAATATTTTGGGAAACCATCCCCCCCCAAGTTAAAATAACTACGGAGGAGGTACCTTCAGTGTCTCGAAACAGGAGCGCTAGTCATCCAAGTAAAAAAGAGGATACCCTTAGGCTTGGAGAAAGGCCTCACCCATGCACCATTTTATTGTTTTTCAATCACATAAGAGGAATATCAATCTCACTAAGGCCCACCATTTGTAAGTAATATCAAACTCACTCAGGTCCACCTTGTGCAAGAAACCTTCATCTTTCTCAGTTCATCCATGAGAGAATCCGCTTCAGCTTGTCCAAACCTACCTTGTGATAAGAACATTAAGACTTCCCTAGTCAATTCTATGTGAGGAATATATAGATAACCCAATTCCAACTTGTACGAGGAATCTTTGGATCACCCAGGTCCACCCTATGAAAGCCACATTCAGCATCCCCAGGCCTTAATTGGGTGATGGAACTTCATCTCACCCAGGCCTACCCTATGAAAAGTACCTCTAGCTCACCTAGGTTCACCCTACATAATGAACCTTCAGTTCAACTATTTACACCCTATTTGAGGCATCTCTAGCTCACCCATGCCAACCCTATGTGAGGAAACTTTATCCCACCCATGCCTTATCAATGGTAAAGAACATATAGCTATCTCAGTTCCACCTTTCATGAGACACCTTCTTCATTCTCATGTCCACCCTATGTCATCCACCCTCTGATCCCTATCCTTCACCACTGATGGTCGGGAACCCATGTTCCTAGGACTGTTTTATGGGGTAGAAAAAATAAAAACATCCATTGAATCCTCTATATTTTCGTGATTAGGGAGAAAGACAGACCACCATGTCTACCATTCAAGTGTTCATTCTCTCTATAAAATATATCCCACAATTATCCTACCAAATAGGTAGGGACCTTAATTGATTAAAATTGTGCATTATCTTCGTAAAAAGGACCCATATCATGGATGAAATGCTAGAGACCTCCCTATTTAAAGTATTGGGGTAACCAATTTATTTTCCCTTACATGAGGTTTAATTCCAAGTCTTCCTATCAACCTAAGAATGGGTAGTGACTAGTATAAAAGGCCACACAAGGGAATACCTATGGGAGAATTCCCCGAGTATTTATTTTGGTGCATTTCCCCTCTATAAACATCCTCACCCTCTTCCAAAATTGGATTAAGGATATTAAGGGTATTTCTATATCTTATTCTTCCTCTTATTTCGAAAACTGAGCATGAATCATGTGGTCTTAGAGGTTAATAACAATCATATAATTAGTACAATAAAATATCACAAAATGGGCCACTTATTCTTTATAATCTCAAATCATAATCACTCAAATGTGTATTCTACTAGGTGTAAGCCCCAAAAAATCGGTACCATCCACTCAAAGGGTTATATTACCCATGATCCAAACCTTAAAAGGTATATATTATTGAGGAATAAACCTTGGGTATCCTCTATATTTGTAAGATACAACCCTTACAAACTATTTGGGGTTTGATTATTATCCAAACAGGATAGATTGTAATCCTCTTGGAGGTTCAAACCATGCACCCCAAACTCACCCCAATCTTCTCCAGGACATATTCCATGTGGGTTTATATCCAACTCAAAGGGCCAAATTCTTTCTGGGTCCCTCCACCACCATCCTTATTGGGTTATATTCTTAGTAGGGTAATATATAACTTAGGAGATTGTATCCCTTCTAGGCCCCTAATGTCGTTTTGGCATATGTCTCGAACTATCCATTACTGGGATCCATTCACCAAGACTTAATTTTAGTACAACATTAAACTACATGGTTTGGTATATATCACATGACCTTAAAAGTTATGATGTGTCCCATGGAGTGGCACTGAACTATGTGGGTTCTAATTCCTTTCATAAGGATATGTAGGAATCCCTTCTCAAGGGCTCGATCCTGACATCAAAATAAATGACAAATTCTTGGTTGATGAAAAATTCTAGAGAACTCTATAGTATGGCTTAAAATCAACATCATGATTAAAAATGACATAATAATATCTAATTCATATACAAACAGTACCATCATTGGAGGAACTCAGATACATATGTATTTCTATATAAATTAAGAGACTCATATATATATATAGTGGATTCTAAATAAAATACAAGTTAACAATTTATTGTTATATAAGGGTGACCCATTTTATATTTTTTATTTGATAAATGATTCATGAATATTTATTAAATCTATAAGAGATTCCCAAAGTAGGAAATAATTACCCATAAAGAGGTATGATGGGCTCGAACTCCCATCCTCTCAACCAATGTGTGTCCCTATGTATTGTATAGAACATTTCACAAGTAACATGTTCCTTTAGAAAGAAGGATCATGAATCATCACGAATAAAGGAAACATTGTGTCTTTCTGATTCCAGGAATAAACCCCATTAAAAACATCCTAGAAGGTACATAAAAATTAAAAGGTGTGTCTCACATAAATGGTCATTCCACCACCACCAAAAAAAATTACATTCAAACCCCACTTTATTTTACATGTGAGATAAAAAATGGTAAATCCAACATGAACTTCATCATTACAAATTAAAGTAGGTATATGTGTATCAGTCCATTCTTTTTGCACCTTTCTAAATGAAACAAATATTATCAGGAAATAAAATGTCGATGATATCAGAAGAATTTGGATAATGGATATAATGATACAAACAATGAACTACCCACACTATAATGTTTCAAATGATGGGAGAATGGGAATTAAGATAACCAATTATTGATTCTAAGAGTTAATGGAGATATCCACCCTAGAAACCTATTAGGCCAATAGGCAGAGGGAAATCTCATGTGACTACTATTTATAATTTGGGGTAAAATAAATAAGTTTTGAAATGTATTCTTATCATTCAGTCTAGAACTTATAAAGCCTTATTTTTCTTGGAGCTACCTAGTGCTTTATAAATGAATATTTTTTCAATGGTTTCACAATACCAGCTCATTGGTTAGATGTTGAATTAGGAGTTAAAACTCATAATGGTATGATGATCATATCTAAAGTATATAATTCATATTTGATTTTATAATATGGTAATTTCCTTCCTCAAAATATCAATATATGTTAAATAGTTGGATTTGTTTTTAATTTTGGTCATAGATTGGATTTTATTACACAAATACCATATCAATTTCCATGGAAGAGAATTCACATTTTATATTTGGAAATAACCTTTGGTTTTCCATCATTATGAGGATAAATATGAATTTTCAATGGAAATTACATCCATTGCATAAGTATTGGGTCATATTAAATGGTGGTGTTTGTCTCATCTATTTAGATATAATCTCAACATCAAATATATGTATACTTTATGAGATTTTTTTTGATGTTTTACTTAAGAGTCTTTTAGTATTCCTATGAATCATGAAGTTGAGTTTTAAATATAAATCATACATAGTGCTACACAAATTCCAATGACTCCATATATAATATACCTAATTGAGTTGTAGGAATTAAATAATAAACTCCAAGAGAATCTTGGTAAGGGATTAATTACATCAAGTGAATCGCCATAAGGTGACCCTATTTTTTAGTAAAAAAGATGGATTAATTTGACACTTTGTTGATTATCGATAACATATCATGATCACAATAAATAATATGTATCATTATTCCTATATAGATTATTTATTTGATAAATTATGAGTATCTCAATAATTTTCTAATATTGATCTTCAATCATGATACTATAAATTATGGTTCAAAAGTGAATATATTACTAAAAAATTTCTATATGAGGTATTAACATAATTAATTTATATTGATTCCATTTTCTCTCACAAATTTTCCCATTATCTTCATGGATTTATTTAATAAAGACTTTATAGATTAACTTGATTACTTTTTGGTAGTCTTTAGAGATGATATTATTATATATTCAAAGATAAAGGAAGACCGTAGATATCACTATCAGATTTTTTTTGATGAAACTATAGAAGGAGAATCAATTTGAATAGTTTTAAAAGTGTGATATCTTGATATAAAATGTTTCATTTTTTTGGTTCATATAATCTCACGGCAAGATATATTAGTGAATCCATAAAGGACAGATGTTATTGAAAATTGACCAAGAATGAAACCTATGATTTAGGTCCATAATTATCATGTTTTTATTGGATATTATCAACTATTTGGGAATAATTTCTCATAAGTATCTAATTCACACACCTAGATAACTCATAAGGGAGTCATGTTCCTCTGTACTAATGAATGTGATGAAAATTTCAAGGAGCTAAAAAGATGGGTTATATGTGTTCTTATTCTTACACCAACCTAGAGTAGATAAGGGTTTCTAATCTATAGTGATGCATCCAAGAAGTTAATAGGATGAATTATCTTGTATGAGGATATTTTGGTAGCTTATGTACCATAAATATAGACGTTTCAAGATAAAAATCGCCTTCTTCATGAGTTTGAGTTATCTATAGTAATATTTTTATTAATGATATAGATTCATTCTCTTTATATAGAAATGTGTGACATATATATTTATCGTAAATTTTTAAATAATATGTTCACTCAAAAAGAGATGAATATACACTAGGGGTGATTGTCAGAGTTGATTAATGATAATGATCTCTCAAAACATTAACACTCTAAAAGGATAATAAAGTGGTTTCAAGTATGAGAATAAAGGATCATGCTATATTATCTATTATTAGAATAAAAAATATCCAATTATTATAGATTTTAAAATGATAGATATGGAAATATTGATGGAATAGAAGAAATATTATCAGTATCAAATGAGTGTTCAACCATCTATCCATATAAGGATTAAAGAGGAATAGAAGGATGATGTAAATCTAAAATTTTTTGTGAGAAATGTTCTTGTCTTAAAAATTGGTTATTATAGAATGATAATGTTCATGAACCAAGTATGTTTCTGATAACACCGAGATATTTTTATGAAATACTTTCTTTAAATAATATTAATTATTCAATTTATTGCTTTAAACGGAATCGTGAGTTTAATCAAACCATGATAAACCATTAGTATAAAATGACCATTTTAACCAAGCCTTTAGGATAGAAGGAATAAATATAACTAACTTATGAAAATTTATGGTGAAGTCATTCACTAACAATTATTTATGAAAAATATAAATCAATTATATATTTGTATTTTTGGAATTAATAAATTGAGTGAATTACTATTAGAAAATGAAATTAATGAAATATATATGTAATATTCTTAATAAAATATTTTTATATTTATCCAATAGATATTTTTGTCATAGGGTATGAATAAACCCTATTTGATTTATAAAAATCTATACTTTTCAAAAGGGCAATTTTCCACCTTTTAATGGAGAAACCCTTCCAAATTAATATTTTGACTCATTAATAATTTTTATATGAAAAAATAAATATGTTCTTTGGAAATGAGATATAAAAATTTACATTAGATGAAATTTTAATATATTTATGATAACTTTCAAATTTTGATGAATAGTAAAAATACACAAAAATTTATTTGAAAACAACTTTTTCATCGAAGTAATTTATTTGGTTAAACTATAGTATTGAATGGTTTTAAGGAATAAATTTAATATATTTTTATCATTAAATATAATTTATTTCATAATAATAAATTTTACTTTGAATTCAGATGTAAAAATATTTCAATCTTTTACAATGTTTTGACTTTTAAAATGTGTTCCCTTTTTCTTACAATGGGATTAATTTTAAATTAATTACTGAAAATTGCATGTTTTTAATTTTCAAAAAGTTAATTACATATTTTTAATAATTAGGTAAAAATTATTTAAATAGATTTATTTTATTTTTTGGCATTATGAATTATATCTCTGGTAATTTTTATTAATACGATAAAAGGGTAAATCATGTAATTATGGGTAATAATACTATTATAAAATTCTCATAACACTTTTCTTAATATCATTGGATGATTGTTTTTACCTAAATCATACTTGGGTCTAAATGGCATCCTTTTAAAGACACTTGGATGAGATTAGGACATTTAATTTAATTTTATTTAAAGAAAATTTAAATATGTATCAATCAAATTTTAATAACTAAATAATTTTTATATAATTTTATACATAATATAAATTATATTATAAATAATAATTTAAAATAATTTTTTTTCTTTTTCATGATAATTTATTTTTAATTTCTAGGAAATAAATAATTAACTTAAATACTTAAACATTTATGATGTAAAAATTAATTAATTGATGAGAAATCAATAAATATTTTTTATTAAAATTATAATAACCATAAAAAAGACTTAATAACTTGAAAAAATCATATTGGTCGAGTATATTTAAACCATAACCATCTGAGGATCGATTTAATGACCGTTTGGATCCTTATTGAAGATATTTTGACACTTATATTATTTTATTTAAAATGATTTTAATGTTTCCATATTCATAATTTAATAAGTATAACATTTTAAATGTTTGATTTTACAAAATATAAATTAGACTAAAAATATTAGTATGAAATATATTATATTTATCTTTATCATAGTATTTTATTTATAATTTTTATTAAAAAAATAATTATATTAAATAATTACACAAAATTGTTGTAATAATTATTTTATTAACAGAGATAAGAGATAAATTTTATTAAAATTATTAAAATAAATATAATTTGGGATATCTAATATGTATAATGAATTTTATATATGACTCTTACATATTAGGAATATAATAAAATAGTTTTTTTCAAGTTAAATAATTATCTTAATATTTTTTAAAATAAATAAATTGAATAGTGTCAAAATTGAAACTATTGATTGTTTATCAAAATAATTTTTTATTAAATTATTTAAAAATCATAAAACTTTTTAAAAAATATACTAAAATTAATTTATGGTCTAAAATTTTCTAATTTATTTATTTATAGTCTATTTTACATCAAATAAGTAAATATTTCACCCTTTTATGATGAAAATATTTGTTACCCTAGTTAAAAATTAAATAGAATTACTAAGTGTTAATTAAAATGATAAGATTTAAATTATTTTAAAAACATTTCTAAAATATATTGGTTTATGATATTAAAAACTTATCTCATATAATCTTAGAAATTATGAAATTTTGGAGTTTTTTGGATGGAAATTGATTTTATTATAAATTAATATTTTTGGAGATCCCAAAAATGCCTCTCACCTCAATTATAAAAGGGAACATCCTCCCTCACCTCTTCACTTAAGTTTTATCATTCAAGCTCCTCCATAACCTTCCCTTTTGTATTATAAACTTTACTATAAAAATTCAATATGTTTTCATCTTCTTCAAAGACCAACTCTAGTGCTCTAATAGGAGATTTAGAGGAAGCACGTCGAATAAGAGGTAATATCATCAACCAATTCATTCAATCTTCTCTCTTCTTATACTTACTCTTTATGAATTGTTTCATTATAAAGTTATAACTCCATAATCACTTATATAATTATATTCTATTGTAATTATGAAACAACAATATTTCATCTTCTATCCATCCTATGAAAAACGAAATCACCACGCGTGTGTATGTAAGATTTACCGTCTTCGCATCTTGGTGCAATCCGTTTTTCACCACCACCTTACTTGAATATGTATAATGATGGAAATAATAACTACATATGATTATTATAACAACATATTTATTCTGAAATATTATACACTATTTACTTCAATTCCATTCAAAAATTATGGGAATGATATCGTCACTCGTATGTACGTACAGTCAACCGTCTCCATGATGAGATATGATTCATTATACATGGTAGTCATCAAATAATGATTATATAAATGTATATAATTAATAAATATGATATATATATATATATATAATGTTAATATAATTTTTTAATGGTATAAATATGACTTATTAAAGATATCAGTAACTTATTCGACAAAACATGCATAAGAAAATGAAGCAGATAATACCAGGATAACAAGTAATAATGAAATGTTATTTGAAAAAAAAATATAATATGATCATATATGATATCATAAAAATTACTATGATTCATAAATAAGTCAATGAAATTATTTAAATCATTATACATGATGTTTGGATACATACAAAGAAAATCATACTTAAGGTAAGGGAAAATTTCGCAATCTCATTATTATCTGAGATTGTTTATATATAAGTATTTACTGGGGAATATTTATCATCCATTTCCATTATTTTTAATTATTTATTCCAAAATATTATTCATATTCTTATAAAAACATTTAGAGTCAATTTTACCTATTTTTTAATTTTTATTAAATGGTATGAAAGGAATCTTTTTTTATTTTTTATATGAGGTACTTTTTGACATTTTTGGTACAAGTATGAGGATAATGTGATTTTAACTTATAAGTAATTAATGGATTTTAAATTATTTATAAATCGTTATTTATATTAAGATTCTTTTACATGATTTCATGTCTATTTTCAAACAAATTATTTCCATTTAAAATTTCCCAACATTTTGAGAAAAAAACATTTTTGAAGAAGAAAGGGTATT
Source organism: Viscum album (assembly GCA_963277665.1). Lineage (NCBI taxonomy): Eukaryota > Viridiplantae > Streptophyta > Magnoliopsida > Santalales > Viscaceae > Viscum > Viscum album. Next base: position 758,484,657 of record OY728130.1, on the reverse strand, counting down.
TTGATCAAGAATTAATTTGAAGTGTTATATCAAAATTATTTTCTATATAAGTAATAATTATTTGATAATGTTATGTTTCAAGTATAATATCCTTATTGTAACTATAATTTTATTGTGTTTATGATAGAATGCTATTTATAAAATTTATTTATTTTACATGGATTGTGTTATGGTGTTTAAAGAAATCCATTTTATTCATTGGGTTAAGATGAATGATTTATGTTAGTGTTGCACACATAAGAATGATTTCATTATGATATGGGTGGTACCTATATCTACCTCCAATTAATTTGGTAAATATTTATATCGCATTAGATAGACATGGCTAGAATGAGAAATGATTTTGGTCTATTAATACAAGGTTGGAATAAGAAGTGAACCTGGTTCTGTAATGGACTTTTTCCACTATGACGGTATTTTAAAGGAGCCTTCCCTAATATGAAATTATTTTCTATGCATATTTGTATGCCGCAAAAATTTATATCTTATGTTTTTACTTTTGGGATTATGTTCAATGATTCTTATAAACTTTCATGATTTATCCCATAGAATGATATCATGATATTTCATGTGCAGGACAAGATTTTAAAATGTTGTGTTCTTATGTATTATGATTATGATATGATTGATATCTACCTTGTTTATCCTTATTGGGAATTTGATCTCACGCTTTCATATGTTTCTTTTACCTAGGTCCTGAAGAAGGGTATTAAGTAAGATATGTCAAAAGGGGGTATAGTAATGATGAAATAAGTGGGAGACAATGAAGATGTCTTATGAACCAATTGTTTATGTTTCCTAGATTCTAAAGACACTATACATATACAGTCCTATCATTAATTTATTATATTTTTTAATGAATATTATTCAACTTTTAAGTAATATCAATGTATTTAATGTATGATTCATTATAGTCGGTATTAGAGGAAATGTATAGTTAAATATTAGAAACTTGTGTGATAAAACCTTAGTAAGAACCCAAAGGATATATCAAAGTATAGTTTACAATACTAGTGTTTTAAAGATGATCATGAATAACCTATGAAAAAACCTAAATTTTCCTAAATTTAAATTTTATTCATGATTATGTAGTTTCCCTATTATGATTAGTGTTTCTCACACTATAATTTTTCATTTTAGTCAATGGTTGGAACCCAGAGGAACTGTGTTAATGCTGAATGTGATAAGAAATTTAATTATTGTCCTCCTGAGCAACAAAATGTTATGGGATATTAAATTTAAAATTGCATAGCTATGCTTACACAACTTTCTGAAGCTATGAATCATGCAGGACTTCCAAAAGCGCATATGAGGGAATAAAATTCTGTTGAGTCCTTCATGAGGCAATGTCCACCTTCTTTCAAGATGTATTCTGATCCATTAGTTGTTGAAAATGGATTAGTACCACTGAAAATATATTTTTAGTTATTTAATTTTCATAACATGATAAATTCATCTTAGTAGTCTATCGTTTAGAAGGTGAAGCTGATCAATGGTATAAACTTATCAGGAATATGAGGCAAAGAGATGAAATTGAATCCATTGAATGGGATGAGTTCAAGAACTTATTTTTCAATAAGTACTTTCCTTGTATTATTTGAACAAAGATGGATAAGGAGTTACTTGAACTTGAGAAAAAGAATGGTGAATCTGTTGGTTCCTACAAAGGAAATTTCACAAGACTTTTAAGGGACACTTCTAGAATTATTATTAGACCTAAGAGTAAAATAAATTGATTCTGAAGTGGATTAAAACCAATTATCTAAAGGGATATATCCATAACTGACTTCAATAGATATGATTAAATCATTCTATGTGCCCTCAAGATTGAGATATAGATTAGATTAACCCATCATCTTTATAGGTTTAGTAAGAAGAGACAAATTGAATTCATGTGAAACTATAAGAACCACACCGAAAAGAAGATGAATTTTCCCTTATTCTCAAAGTGTGGAAATAAATAAAGAGGAAATTTTCTTCAAGGGACTAGTAATGTTTTAAGTGTGGAAAAGAGGTTCATCAGGTAGTTGAATTCTAAAATTATGGGAAAAATATGTCTAGTGATGCGAATAGAGAAAACACTGCAGAGAATACACCTCTAATAATTCAATGTTACAAGTGAAATAAAATGGGGTAGTAAGACAATAAATTTTCTAATACAAGTTTTATTGATGATGATCAATGTCATAAAACTCTTAAGGAAAAAGGAAAAGGTAAGTCATATGCAATCCCCATCGGCAATGGGGAGTACGATAATGAAGTGGTGAAAGGTACACTAACTATCAACTCTAAAGTATCCAATGTTTTATTTGGATCTATATCCACCAACTATTTTATTTCTAAAGAATTTTATAAGGGTATCACCGTATTACCTCAACAATTAGTTGTTGACTTAGCTGTAACAAATCCCAATGGCACAACAGTCACATCAAAATCTTATAATTCTTCTTTGATTGATGTTTGAGGGAAATTACTTCCTATAAATCTTATCATTATTCTTATATTAGAATTTTATGTGATTCTTAGCTTGTATTGGCTTTCTATATAAAGATATCATATCATTTTCCAAGTAAGGGAAGTCACATTTCATATTCTGAATCAATCTATGATCATTTATCGATACAAGGATGAATATAACCTTTCATTAGAAATTTCTTCAATATTATGTGTCTTGATCCCTATAAATGAAGGTTATCTATCTCAAATGATTGGGGAGAAACTCACAAGTATTAATTACCCCATTATGTACGAGTATGATGATTTCTTTCTAGAGGAATTACTAGGTCTTTCACCAAATCGTGAAGTCAATTTTTATATAGAACACATACCGAGTGATATTCCTATTTCAAAGACACCTGATAGAATGGAACCAATTGTGTTGTAGGAATTGAAGAAGCAACTCCAAGATAATCTTAACAAAGGACTCATACTCCCTAGTTTTTCACCTTTGGGAGCACTTGTTCTATTTGTTATTAATAAATATTGATCAATGAGACTTTGAATTGATTATCGAGAACTTAACAAGATCACTATAAAAAATATATCATCTTCCATACATTGAGGAATTATTTGACCAACTAAATGGAGATCAATACTTTTCAAAGATTTATCTTCATTTAGGATATCATTAATTAAAGTTCAAAAAGAAGGATATACCAAAGATAGCATTCTGTACAAGGTATGGACACTATGAATTTATAGTGATTCCTTTTGGTCTTACTAATTCCCCCACTATCTTCATGGATCTAATGAATAGAGTCTTCAGAGACTATCTTGATCAGTTTGGGGTATTCTTTATAGACGACATTCTTATTTATTAGAAAATAAAGGTAGAGCATGAAGATAACTTTATAATTATACTGAAGACCATAGTAAAGGATAAGATTTGTGAAAATTTTAACAAATATGAATTTTGGATTCACGAAGTTTCATTTCTGGGTCACATAATCTCATGATAGGGGATATCTATGGATACAGAAAAAACAGAAGTTATTGAAAGTTGTCTTAGACCAAAAATGGTAACTAAGATCCGAATTTTTCTTGGTTTGGATGGATATCATCGACATTTTGTGAAATATTTTTCCTGATTATCTAATCCACTCACCAGGTTTACTCAGAAATGAGTTATGTTCATATGGAAGGAGGAATATAAATAGAATTTAAAAGATCTAAAAAATGGTTAGCCAGTGCACTTGTGCTCACACTACATTGTAGTATAGAAAGGTATGTGATATAAAATGACGCATCCAAGAAGGGGATAGGTTGTGTTCTCTTTAAAAATGATATGGTGATAGATTATGCCTCACGTTAATTGAAAATACATGAGAAAAATTAACCAACTCATGATTTGGAGTTGGTTATGGTAATATTTTCATAACAATATGGAGCCGTTATATTTGTGGTTAAAGTTGTGATGTTTATACTGATCATAAAAGTATATTTTCACATAAAAGGATCTGAATATGAACCAATGAATATAATTTGAATTGATTATATATTTTGACTGTGCAATACATTACCACCTCAGGAAAGAGAACAAGGTGGTAGATTCTTTGAGTCGAAAAGACCATGTAGCCTATCCAAGATGAGTATTGAAAAAGATACAATATTTATGGATTTGAAAAGGATGGATCTTGAAATTTTAAATGAAGTGTATAAATATTATCTTTCTCAATTGAATGTTCAACCATATATAAAAGTTAAGATTAAGGAGGCACATAAGTAATATGTAGAGCTACAAAAGAATGTGGGAAATGTTTCTTAATTCAACATTGATTATGATAGAATAATAAGGTTCATAAACTTGGTTTGTATTCCTCCCATACCAAAATTAAAGAAGAATCTATTGGATGTGGCTCATAGTTATTCATTCTCTATTCACCCTAGAATAACAAAGATGTACACAAAATAGAAAGAGTTTTTCTGGTGGAATGGAATGAGAAGAGATATTTCAATATATGTCTCTAGGTGATTCATTTGTCAAAAAGTTAAGGCTAAGAGACAGAAGTCTAAGGGGATTTTACAACCACTACCCATACCATAATGGAAATGGAAAACATCACTATATACTTTGTCATCAAACTTCCCAAAACATATGTAGTCCATAATTCTATATGGGTTATATTTTATCGCCTTAAAAAGTTAGAACACTTCATTGATACTAGATAGGATATCCCTCTTGATCATCTTGTAGGGATATATGTAAAATAAGTGGTAAGATTTCATGAAGTTCCACTTTACATTATATAAATTTAGGATCTAAGGTTTACCTCGATGTTTTGGTGTAGTCTTCCGTAATCTCTGGATACATAGTAAAGTTTCAGAACTTCTTATCATCCTTTGACATAAGTTCAGTCTTATAGGACAATTAAAACTATAGAATATATGTTGAAAGCTTTTTCTATAGATTTCAAAGGTTCATGCGATCAACACTTACCCTTGGTTGAATTCTCTTACAACAATATCTTTCACTCCAGTATTTAGATGGATACTTATGAAGACCTATATGGAAATAAGTGTATAAATCCAACTTTCTCGGAAAAATTTGTTGAAATAAATCTGTTAGGACCAGATCTTATTGATGAGATGGCATTAAAGGTCAGATCTAATCAACAATACATAAGAGCAACTCTGAGTCAACACAAAATTTAATCTGACAACTGAAGAAAAGACATGGATTTTGATGTGGGTGACAAGATATTTCTATGAATATCTCCCTAGAAGAGAGTAATGAGATTGGAAATAAGGGCAAGTTGAGCCCTATGTATATCAGTATTTTTGAAATTCTAGATCGTTTTGGGAAGGTATCTTACCAACCGGGGCTTTCACCAAATCGCTCTCAAGTTCATGATGTGTTCCATGTATATCTCATGAGAAAGTAAATACATAATCCTTCACATGTACTAAACACATAAGTCATACTATGGATAAAGATATTTCTTATAAAGAAAAACTGATAGATATTATGGATCGTAGTGAAAACGTTTTGTGAAACAAGACCACTCGCTTGGTTATAGTTTTGTGGTGGAACCACCAATTTGAAGAAGCTACATGAGAAATTAAGGATATCATGTAGGAGAGGTATCCTCAACTTTTTTTATCCAAGAGACAAATTTTGAGGGAGAAATTCAGTTTAAGGGGGGTAGAATGTAACACACTAATGTTTATATAAAATATTTTCATAAAAAAAATTTAATTTATCAATAGCTTGCATTGCGTGAAATTGTGAGTTTAAGAAAACCACGAGATGCCCTTAGTAAAAAATTAACATTTTAACTTACCCTATAGGTTATCAAGAATAAATATAACTAATTAATTAAAATGTATGGTGAATCCATTTGCTGTCAATTATTTATGAAAAATATAAATAAATTATATAATTGAATTATTTCATTAATTAATTGAGTGCATTACTATTAGTAAACAATATTAATGAAAAATATTTCTTATATACTTAATAAAATATTTTAATATTCATCCAATAGATATTTTATTCATAGGGTAGGAATAAACCCCATTTTATGTATAAAAATATACATTTTTAAAATGGGTAATTTTAGACCTTTTAATAGAGAACCCCATTTAAATTAATATTTTGACACATTAATAATTTTTAGATGAAAACATGAAAATTTTATTTGGAATTGGGATATAAAAATTTATTTTGTATTATATTTTAATATTTTTCTAATAACTTTCAAATGTTGAGGGATATTAAAAATACACCAAATTTTATTTCAAAAAGCTTTCTTCATCGATATAATTTATATGATTAAATTATAATATTTAATGGCTTAAAATTATAAATAGGATATAATTTTATCATTAAATATAATGTATTTCATTATCATAAATTTTACATTGAATTCATATGTAAAAACGTTTCAATCTTTTGCAATGTTTTATCTTTTGAAACACATTCCCTCTTTCTAAAAAAAAGATTCTTTTTAAATTAATAATTCTAAATTATGTGTTTTAAAATTTTAAAAATATATCCAATATTTTGAATCGGTTAGTCAAAATTATTTAAATATCTTTACATTATTTTTTTCCATTATGAATAGTAAGTTTTCTATTTTTTATTAATATGGTAAAAGGGTAAATGGTAATTAAGGGTATGAATACTATTATAAAATTAACCTAAAATTTTTATTAATATAATCGGATGAGTTTTTTTAGACTAAAATAATCGTTGGTTCGAAATGGTGTCCTTTGGAAGCCACTTGGATGAGATTCGGATATTTAATTTATTTTTATTTTAAGAAAAGTTAAATATGTCTTCCTAAGATTTTAATAACAAAATCATTTTTTATATAACGATATAAAGAATATAAATTAGATTATATAAAATCATTTAAAATATAAAATTATTTTATTTATCATGGTAATTTATTGTTAATTTTTAGGAAATACATAATTAACTTGAAGATATATACTTTGATGATGTGAAATTAGTTAATTAATTAGAAATAAATAAAACATTATTTATTAAAATTATAATAACCATAAAAATACACAAAATTGTGACCAAATATTTTTGGACAAGTATATCGTGACAATAAACATATAAGGGTCATGTTAGTGACCATTTGGAGCCTTATATAAGATATCTTGATGCTTATATTATTTTATTTAAAGTGATGTTAAAGTTGTCACATTCATAATTTAATAAGTATAACATTTTTAATGTTGGGTTTTACAGTATATAAATTCGACTAAAAATATTTTTCTCAAATATATTAGATTTCTTTTCATCATAGTATTTTATTTTTAATTTTTACTCAAAAATTTATTATATTAAATAATTACACAAAAATGATGTAGTAATTATTTTATTAATAGAGATAACAAATAAATGTTATTCAATATATTAAAATAAATATAATTTGGGATAGTTAATATTATAATGAATTTTATAGAATGCCTTGATCTATTAGGAATATAATAAAATATTTTTTCAGTTAAATTGTTATCTTAATATTTTTAAAATCAATGATTTGAATAGTTTCAAAATTTACACTATTTATTTTTTTATCAAAATAATGTTTTATTAAATTATTTAAAAATCATAAAACTTTTTTAAAAAATATATAACAATTATTATGTTGTATAAAATGCTCTAAGGTATTTATTTATGGTCTAATTGGTGTCAAATAAGTAAATATTTTACCCTTTTAATATTGAAATATTTGTTACCCTATTTAAAAATTAAATAAAATAACTTAGTGTTAATTAATATTATAAGGTTTAAATTGATATAAAAACTTGTCTAAAGTATATTTTTTGAAGATATTACAACTCTATGTCATCTAATATTTTAAATTAGGAAATTTTAGAGTTGCTTATATGGGTTTTGATTTTATTATAAATTAATATTTTTTGAGATCCCAAAAATTCCCCTCACAACAATTATAAAAGGGCCCCTCTTTCCTCACCTATTCACTTCCCTTTGAGCCCAAAAGCTCATTCATACTCTTGAATTTATCCTTATCAACTTCTCTAGTAGCATTCTAGAGGTTATGGTGTTTTTCAAAGACCAACCCTAGTGCTCTAAGAGGTGATTTAGAGGAAGCACGTCGAAGAAGAGGTAATCTCATCTACCGATTCTTTCAAAATTATTTCTTCTTGTACTTTATATTTATGAGTTATTAATTATATATTAATAAATACAATATCACTTATATAATGAGATTTAATTATTATTATGAAACAATCATATTCCATATTTTATCTATCCTACAAAAAATGAAATAATCATGCATGTGTACGTACAGCTCACCGTCTCCACGATGTGGTGTAATATGTTTTTCACCACCACATTAAATGGATGGGTATAATGATGTAAATAATATAAATATATGATTATTATAACCTGGTATTTATTCTTAAATATTACACACCATTCACTTCAATACCATTCAACAATTATGATAATGATATAGTTGCTCGTGCATACGTACGACCAACCATCTCCATGATACAATGCGATTCATTCTACATGATATTCATTAAAGAATAATTATATAAATATACAAAATGAATAAATATTATATACACTACTAGAAAATCTGGTTTTTGAGGCGGGGAATCTATAGCGGCCTCCATTTGGCGGCCGCTAATACCATCAACAGTGTCCGCCAAATGGCGACCGCTGCAGTTTTTCCTAAAAAAAACCCTAATTTCCCATCCCTCCCCTCCCTCCGCTCCCCGACCCCGTGACCCCCCCTTCCCCGACCCCGCGACCCCGACCCCGACCCCCGACGACCCTCCCCGACCCCGACCTTCAGCCACCCTCCCCGACCCCCGGCGACCCTCCCCAACCCCCGGCGACCCTCCCCGACCCCCGGTGACCCCGACCCCGCCGGTGACCCCGACCCCCGTCGACCCCGACCCCTGACCTCCTGGTGACCTCGGCAACCCCCAGTGCACCCCCGTGACCCCAACCCCTTGCCTCTGTGCTGTCGGCGACCTCTCGGCGACCTCCCGGGACCCGACCTCCCGGCAACCCCCACCCCCGACCTCCCGGCGACCTCCTGGCGACCCGACCTCCCGGCGACCCCGACCTCCCGGCGACCCCGACCTCCCGGTGACCTCCCGACGACCTCCGTGCACCCCCGACCTCCCGGAGACCTCCCGACGACCTCCTGGCGATCCCCACCCCCTTACCTCCGTGATGCGACACCGGAAACCCCCATTGCCTTGCCTCCATGGTGCGCGCCCGTGACCCCAACACCCCATGCCCGCGCTGCACCCCGGCGACCCCCACTGCCTTGCCTCCGCGTTGCGCCCCCGTGACCCCAACACCCCCGTGACCCAGCAACCCCCACCTCTTCCCACGCTGCACCTTTGGACAGCCCCGCCGCCGTCGTCCCCTCACGGCCTCGTTGCATCCCTCCGGCAAGTCCTCCTGCCTCTGTTGGACCCTTCCGGTCCATTGTGCCCCGCCATGTAGAACACTCCACACGGTCCAACGGTTCCGCTCCTTTCGAGTCCAACCGTCGAACCTCTGTCGTCAATTCACTGTGCCCTCATGGATCCGCAATCGAGTCAGACCCCATTACCCGCGGTCGAGTCCTCCGCAGGTAATGTTTTTTTATCCAAATTTGGTTTTTAAATTCTAATGATATGTGTTTTTTTTAGAATTTAAATAAGATATTTCACTTTTGATTTCTATTAAATACAGATATGGATAGGAGTTGGATTGATATGCAAGATAGATTTTCAGCTGAATATTATGAGGGTATTAAGCGATTTATTGATTTCACCAACAAATTTCCAAGTGATATGATTATATTTCCATGAAGAAAATGTGAAAATAGATATCTCTTAAAATGAGATAGTGTTAGAGAACATTTGTTTTTTAATGGGTTTTTGAAAAACTATAAGACATGGACGCGTCATGGAGAAGATTCTGTTTCATGTCATCGCTCAGAAAATATTCATATGAATGTTGATTCGGGAATAGTTGATCCAATGAACATAATGCTGAATGATATGATGCGTCAGTTTAAATCTGAAGACAGTAATGTCATAAATGACGATGTTGGATTGAGTAATCCTCGTTCTTATGCAGATGGAGAAGCATTGAAATTCTTTGAAATTATTGACGATGCGCATATTGAATTATATCCTGGATGCACTAAATTTAGTAAACTGTTGTTCATCATTGAATTGTTACACCTGAAGGCCTTGAACCAGTGGTCCGACACCTCATTCGACATGTTGTTGGTATTATTGAAGAAGGTAATCCCTGCTGGAGCGAAGATTCCGGAGTCATTCTATCAATCTCGCAAGTTAATCGATGATCTTGGTTTTACAAATGATACAATTGATGCATGTCGCAATAATTGTATGTTGTTCAGAAAAGAGAATGTGCAATTAAATAAATGAACTGTTTGCTATACATCCAGGTGGAAGACCAATGAGATTAATCAAGGTAGTCATATTCTTCCTGGGAGAGTCTTGAATCAAGGGAAACAAGTTGCCGCTAAACAGATGCATTATTTCCCACTGAAACCGAGACTGAAGTGATTCTTCTTGTCTACTAAAATTGATAAATTTATGACTTGGCATTCAGAGAGAAAGAAAGAGGTTGATAAATTAACTCACCCGGCAGATTCATTGGCATGGAAAGAGTTTGATCAGAGACACCCATACTTTTCCCGAGATGATCGTAATATTCGACTGGGTTTGGCAGCAGATGGTTTTAACCCATTAAGGTCCATGGTTGGTGTGACACGTAGTACATGGCCAGTGGTGTTGGTTCCATACAACATTCCCCCATGGGTATGTATGAAGCAACCTTTTTTGTTACTGTCAATTCTAATTGATGGACCGAGAGGACATGGTGATAAAATCGATGTTTATATGCAACCTTTGATTGATGAGCTGCAAGAATTTTGGGCCGATGGTGTAATGACTTTTGACTCGGTAGCAAATGAAATGTTTAGACTTCGGGCCACTTTGTTATGGACAATTAATGATTTCCCAGTGTATGCTAACTTATCTGGTTGGAGTACAAAAGGAGAATTTTCTTGACCTTGTTGTAATAAGAGTAAGAAATCTATATGGCTTAAGCACTATAGAAAGTGGGAATATCTTGGTCACAGACGCTTTCTTCCTCTATTGCACAGGTTCAGAAAAGACCGTGTATCGTTTGATGGGAATAGAGAGTTTGACCCATCACCACAAATACTGTCTGGGGTTGAAATTTGTGCACAACTTGATGAAGAAAACATCCGTACAATGTATGATTTTCAAGATTTATTGGTTCCTGCATTGCCTTATATTCTTGCTACAAATAGACAGCGAAGTCATAATTGGAAGAAATGAAGTATTTTTTTTGAATTGCCTTATTGGAAATATAATATTTTAAGGCATAATTTAGATGTGATGAGCATTGAAAAAAATGCATGTGATAATATTTTGTGCACCATTTTAGGCGTCAAGGGGAAATCAAAGGGCAGTGCTAATGCTCGACGTGATTTGAAAGAAATGGGATTGAGAAAACCTTTACATTTACAGCTGGGTGAAGGTAATCGGGCATACATGCCTGCTGCACAGTACACAATGAGTAAAAAAGAGAAACAAACATTTCTATCAATTTTGAAGACTGTTAAGGTGCCAGATGGTTATTCCTCTAATATTTCGAAGTGCGTGAATATGACGAGCATGACATTACAGGGTTTGAAAAGTCACGATAATCATATTCTACTTCAACAATTAATTCCTATAGCAATTCGTGATTGCTTACCTTCCCAGGTTGTTGAGCCGTTAATTGGAGTTTCTAATTTTTTCCGACAGCTCCATTCTAAGAATCATCGCATGAGTGATTTGAAAAAGCTACAGGATAAGATTGTACTTGCACTATGTCACCTAGAAAAACTCTTTCCGCCATCTTTTTTTGATGTCATGGTTCACTTGACCGTGCATTTAACTGGTGAAGTCATTGATGGTGGTCCCGTGCAATTCAGGTGGATGTATCCAATAGAGTGATACTTAAATACATTGAAATGCTATGTGCGCAACAAAGCTCGTCCAGAAGCATCAATTGCCAAGGGATATTTAATGGATGAGTGTACTAATTTCTATGCTTCATATATTGATGAGGTTGAAACAAAGATAGATAAACTGTCCCAGACTGACGAGGGTCCAATTGGAGAAGGAATAACATTTGATATGCGGAACGACGAGTGGGTTCAAGCTCATCGATATGTGTTGTTCAACACTCCATCAGTTATGCCATTGATACAGTAAGTTTCATAGTTGATGTGTATTTTGTTTATATATTTATTTTATTGCTTACCTTATATTGTGTTGTGATTTAGGATGCATATCGCTGAGCTGAAACGTGAAAGGCCCCGTGAAACTGAGTATCAAATCCAAAAACATCATTTCAACACATTTCATGAGTGGTTCAAGACTCATGTACGTATAATTGATTTAATATTTTTATAGCGCAACTAAGTTGTATTTTCACAATCCTTTATCCATTAAACTATATATGTGAAATTTTCAGATTCAAAAGTTACGTGATTTAACCCAGCATGTGAGCGAAGAACTCAACCAACTAGCTGATGGTCCATTTATTACAGCTCGTCTCTACAAGTCTTTGGATGCTAACGGATTCCGATTTCGTATTAGAGATGTTGACATGAACCTAGCCACACAAAATAGTGGCGTTGGTTGTCCTTTTGTTGGTGCGGGTTATTATTATGGATTGTTGAGAGATATTATTGAGTTTATTTATGATCATGGCTTAAAACACATATTGTTAAGGTGTGATTGGGTCGATCTAGTTCATGGAACGAAAGTTGATAACTTCCAATTTACATTAGTAAACTTTAACAATATGCTATATAAAGATGATCGGGTTAGAAATGAGCCCTTCATACTGACATCGCAGGCAGAACAAGTTTACTTTGTCGACATTGATTCTGATTGGAAAGTTGTGGTGAAAATGTCTAGAATAGGGGTTTTTCTGATTGACCAAGATGAACCTGAAGTTGTCACATTTCCTGATCAAACACTTGACCAAACAACAGTAGCTGTATGAGATGAAGATATACAATGGACCAGAGAGACGGTTGAAGGAGATACGATAGACTTGCATGATTAGTGGAAATTGTAATTATATTCCTAGTTATTCTTTGTAAAAATATTTATCAGTTATATGTGTATAAAAATTTCTTGATTTAACTATAATTTATTTTAATGAAGGTATGTCACATGGTGGTCATAGTGGTTCACCTGATGTTGTTGGTATGTATGTTTTCATTTTTCTAAATTAATTGATTGCAACTTTCTGTTTATATTTCCCTAACTGTTTCTAATCATTAATTTATATTGTAATTGAATTATGAATTTATGTTTATCAGGATCTACTGCTTCTTCCAGCAGACGCAGGGGTCCTGGTAGAGGGGTTCGATCCTGGAACTCTGGAGCCCGATTGGATGTGTTATTTGATGACACATTTCATCCAGTTGGAGATGTTGCTACTGCATTGAGTCGTCAGTTTGGGCATATGATATGAGACTCACACAGATTCCCTCTGACGACTCGTGACTGGAGTTCTTTCCCTCAGGATACGATGGACAGATTATGGAGGTAGGTTCAGGTAAATTCAATGTTTAATTTTTCATGATATTGTTATTATTATTGTCCCATCTACTGACAAAATTTTTAATAGGATAATTTGACATCCTGTCCAGATGAGTTTTGGGATGTTTGTATGTCGAAATGCAGAAAATTATGGAAGGATTACAATTCAAGGGTGAAGAGAGATCACTGGACACCATTTGCGGGTGTGCCAGACATTCTACAGCGAGTCCCTCCGGGCATTCTTCCTACGCAGTGGCAGGATTTGGTTGCGTTTTGGTCGAGTGAGACAGCGATGGTAAGATTTATTACTTTTAATATATAACTGACTAATTTTTCAAATGTCTATTAAGTAAATACGTTGAATGTAGACCGATTCTGCTCGTCATTCACATAATCGGGCGATGCAGGCCATGCCTTCCAGACTTGGCACTCGACATGTGTCACAGCTCAGACATGATGTAAGTTCAGAATTCACTATTTCATTCATATTTTAAAAATATTGTAGTATAACATGGTGAACCCCTTTATTATAGTTACAACAACGCAGTGATCCAATCGATCGGATGTACATATGGATGAGGACTCGTAGGGCGGGTGATCCCGATGTTGTCGGTGTTATAGTAAGAAAATTATTTACTAATTAATAAATGTATTTTTTATTTTATATAAATTATGCATATTTGTTCATTGATTCATTATATGCTACATGATCAGTTTGACGCTCAGTTAGCAGAGTTGCCAGAGGAGCAACGTCGTAGTACTGTGCGTAGAGATGAAATATTTCACCGTGTCGTGGGGCGTGACAGTCATGGTTATTCTTTGACTTATGGCGGCGGTGTCCCACGATGTGCAGTTGTTAGAGCAGATTTGATTAGTGCATGCAGAGAGTCAGGGATGCGCACACAGGCTGAGATAGATGCTTCCATGAAGGATATGCAGTGCAATTTTGATTCACAGTTTCAGCAGTTACGTGCAGAGTATGAGGAGAGGTTGTCACAGATGTCATCACGTATCGATGAAATGACGACGCAACAAGTGGCGCCACAGGTAAACAATAAAACAAACCATACTCAGATTGAATTTTATTGATATGTTTAAGATACATAATATTGATATATATTGTAGGATCCGAATACATCTGGTGGACATCACAGTGATATTGGTGATCCAGATGAGAATGAACCCCATGCATGAGGTAATTTCATTTGTCTTGATGAATTCTTTAGAATTTTTTATATCCTTGATGAATATAATTTTCCTTTTTACCTAGATTAGTTTGTTTTAATATTTTTGGATGACATCTTCGTGCACTCTAAGAGTGATTATGATCATACCCAACATCTTGACATCATACAGATTACACTTATTGACTATACGTCAAGCTATATATATGTCAGTTTTGTATTGATTATATAGGTATAGTTATTGGGTCAAATAATTTCAGAGGAAGGTGTGTCAGTGGATGGAGAGAAACTGCGGACTGTTGTTTCTTGGGAGAAGCCCAAGAACTCTTTCAATATTTGTATCTTTTTAGGCTGAGTGAATCGCGACGTGCACGCGCAGACGGCACGTCAATCAGACGTGCGGTCTGCGCGGTAGGGCTCATTATGCGTTCTTTAAGCGTTGCGCGCGCTTGATAAACGCGTGTGGGGGGGGTCCAAACTGGCCGAACGATGTCTGAATGTCCTGAAATCGGACGACATCAAAGGGTGAGTGAATTTTGATGTGGTCGAGCAGACGGCACGTCAATCGGACGTGCCGTGTGCCCGCGGTGACCGGGAACACTGTTCTGGTGTCATAAACGGCCAAAACTGGCGTCTAACAGTCAAACTCTTAGTGGAAGACATCGTATTGACCTGAAATCATAGGACAACAATAAAATTATTATTCAAGACATGCACGCGCCGACGGCACGTCAATCGGACGTGCGGTCTGCGTGGTAGGGCTCATTATGCGTTCTTTAAGCGTTGCGCGCGCTTGATAAACGCGCGTGGGGGTCCCAAACTGGCCGAACGATGTCCGAATGGCCTGAAATAAAACGACATCAAAGGATGAGTGAATTTTGATGCGGTCGAGTAGACGACACGTCAATGGGACGTGCCGTGTGCCCGCGGTGACCGGGAACGCCGTTCTGGTGTCATAAACGGCCAAAACGGGCGTCTAACGGTCAAACTCATAGCGGACGACATCAGATTCACCTAAAATCACAGGACAACAATACAATTATTATTCGTGACGTGCACGCATAAACGGAACGTCAATCGGACGTGCAGTCTGCGCGGTAGGGCTCATTATGCGTTTTTTAAGCGTTGTGTGCGCTTAATAAACGCGCGTGGGGGGGGGGTCCAAACTAGACTAACGATATCCGAATGGCCTGAAATTGGACGAAATCAAAGGGTGAGTGAATTGTGATGTGGTCGAGCAGACGTCACGTCAATCGGACGTGTCGTGTGCCCGCGGTTACCGGGAACGCTGTTCTGGTGTCATAAACGGCCAAAACTGGAGTCTAACGGTCAAACTCTTAGCAGACGACATCGGATTGACCTGAAATCACAGGACAACAATAAAATTATTATTTGTGACATGCACATGCAGACATCACATCAATCGGAAGTGCGGTCTGCGCGGTAGGGCTCATTATGCATTCTTTAAGCGTTGCGCGCGCTTGATAAACGCGCGTGGGGGGGTCCAAACTGGCCGAACGATGTCCGAATGGAATGAAATTGGACGAAATCAAAGGGTGAGTGAATTGTGATGTGTTCGAGCAGACGGCACGTCAATCGGACGTGCCGTGTGCCCGCGGTGACCGGGAACGCCATTCTAGTGTCATAAATGGCCAAAACGGGCGTCTAACGGTCAAAATCATAGCGGACGACATCGGATTGACCTGAAATCACAGGACAACAATAAAATTATTATTCGCGACGTGCACGCATAGACGGAACATCAATCGAACGTGCGGTCTGGATGGTAGGGCTCATTATGCGTTCTTTAAGTGTTGCGTGCGCTTGATAAACGCGCGTGGGGGGGGGGGGGGGTCCCAAACTGGCCGAACGATGTCCGAATGGTCTGAAATCGGACAACATCAAAGGGTGAGTGAATTGTGATGTGTTCGAGCAGACGGCATGTCAATCGGACGTGCCGTGTGCCCGCGGTGACCGGGAATGCCGTTCTGGTGTTAAAAACGGCCAAAACTGGTGTCTAATGGTCAAACTCTTAGCGGACGACATCGGATTGACCTGAAATCACAGGACAACAATACAATTATTATTCGCAACATGCACGCGTAGACGACACGTCAATCGGACGCGCGATCTGCGCGGTAGAACTCATTATACGTTCTTTAAGCGTTGCGTGCGCTTGATAAACGTGCGGGGGGGGGGGGGTCCAAACTGGACGAACGAAGTCCGAATGTATTGAAATCGGACGACATCAAAGGGTGAGTGCATGGTGATGTGGTCGAGTAGACGGAATGTCAATCAGACTTGCCGTGTGCCCGCGGTGACCGGGAACGCCGTTCTGGTGTCATAAACGGCCAAAACTGGCATCTAACGGTCAAACTCTTACCGGACGACATCAGATTGACCTTAAATCATAGGACAACAATAAAATTATTATTCTCGATGTGCACGTGTAGAAAGAACGTCAATCGGACGTGCGGTCTGCGCGGTAGGGCTCATTATGCGTTCTTTAAGCGTTGTGCGCGCTTGATAAACGCGTGTGGGGGGGTCCAAACTGGCCGAACGATGTCTGAATGACCCGAAATTGGAAGACATAAAAGGGTGAGTGAATTTTGATGTGATCGAGTAGACGGCACATCAATCGGACATGACGTGTGCCCTCGGTGACCGGGAACGCCGTTCTGGTGTCACAAACAGCCAAACTGGCGTCTAACGGTCAAACTCTTAGCGGACGACATCGGATTGACCTGAAATAATAGGACAACAATAAAATTATTATTTGCGACGTGCACGCATAGACGGCACATCAATCGGATGTGCGGTCTGCGCGGTAGGGCTCATTATGCGTTCTTTAAGCGTTGCCTGCGCTTGATAAATGCACGTGGGGGGGGGGTCCAAACTGGCCGAATGATGTCCAAATGTCCCAAAATCAGATGACATCAAAGGGTGAGTGAATTTTGATTTGGTCGAGTAGATAGCACGTCAATCGGACATGTCATGTGCCCGCGGTGACCGGGAACGCCATTCTGGTGTCATAAACGGCCAAAACTGGCGTCTAACGGTCAAACCCTTAGCGGACGACATCAGATTGACCTGAAATCATAGGACAACAATAAAATTATTATTCGCGACATGCACACGCAGACGACACGTCAATCGGATGTGCGGTCTGTGCGATAGGGCTCATTATGCGTTCTTTAAGTGTTGTGTGCGCTTGATAAATGCGCGTGGGGGGTCCAAACTGGCCAAACGATGTCTGAATGGCCTGAAATCGGACAAAATCAAAGGGTGAGTGAATTGTGATGTGGTCAAGCAGACGGAACATAAATCGGACATGTCGTGTGCCCGCGGTGACCGGGAACGCCGTTCTGGTGTCATAAACGGCCAAAACTGGCGTCTAACGGTCAAACTCTTAGCGGACGACATCGGATTGACCTGAAATCATAGGACAACAATATAATTATTATTCGCAATGTGCACACACAGACGGCATGTCAATCGGACGTGCAGTCTGCACGGTAGGGCTCATTATGTGTTCCTTAAGCGTTGCGCGCGCTTGATAAACGCGCGTGGGGGGGTCCAAACTGGCCAAACGATTTCTGAATGGCCCGAAATCGGACGACATCAAAGGGTGATTGAATTTTTATGTGGTCGAGCAGACGGAACGTCATTCGGACGTGTCGTGTGCCCGCGGTGACCGGGAACGCCGTTCTGGTGTCAAAAACGGCCAAAACTGGCGTCTAACGGTCAAACTCTTAGCGGACGACATCGGATTGACCTGAAATCACAGGACAACAATAAAAGTTTTATTCGCGATGTGCACGCCAGACGGCACGTCAATCGGACGTGTGGTCTGCGCGGTAGGGCTCATTATGCGTTCTTTAAGCGTTGTGCGCGCTTGATAAACGCGCGTGGGGGGTCCCAAACTGGCCGAAAAATGTCCGAATGGCCCGAAATCGGACTACATCAAAGGGTGAGTGAATTGTGATGTGGTCGAGTAGACGGAACATCAATCGGACATGCCGTGTGGCCGCGGTGACCGAGAACGCCGTTCTGGTTTCATAAACGGCCAAAACTGTCGTCTAACGGTCAAACTCTTAGCGAACGACATAGGATTGACCTAAAATCATAGGAAAACAATAAAATTATTATTCGCGACGTTCACGGGTAGACGGCACGTCAATCGGACGTGCGGTCTGCGCGGTAGGGCTCATTATGCGTTCTTTAAGCGTTGTGTGCGCTTGATAAACGCGCGTGGGGTGTCCTAAACTGGCCGAATGATATATGAATGACCTGAAATCGGACGACATCAAAGGGTGAGTGAATTGTGATGTGTTCGAGCAGACGAAACGTCAATCGGACGTGCCGTGTGCCCGCGGTGACCGGGAACGCCGTTCTGGTGTCATAAACGGCCAAAACGGGCGTCTAACGGTCAAACTCATAGTGGACGACATTGGATTGACCTGAAATCACAGGAAAAGAATACAATTATTATTCGCGACGTGCACGCACAGACGGCACGTCAATCAGACGTGCGGTCTGCGCGGTAGGGCTCACTATGCGTTCTTTAAGCGTTGTGCGCGCTTGATAAACGCGCGTGGGGGGTCCAAACTGGCCGAACGATGTCTAAATGGCCTGAAATCAGACGACATCAAAGGGTGAGTGAATTGTGATGTGGTCGAGGAGACGGAATGTCAATCGGATGTGCCGTGTGCCCACGGTGACCGGGAACGCCGTTCTGGTGTCATAAACGGCCAAAACTGGCGTCTAATGGTCAAACTCTTAGTGGATGACATCAGATTGACCTGAAATCACAGGACAACAATAAAATTATTATTCGCGACATGCACGCGTATACGGCACGTCAATCGGACGTGCGGTCTGCGTGGTATGGCTCATTATGCGTTCTTTAAGCATTGCGTACGCTTGATAAACGCACGTGGGGGGTCCCAAACTGGCTGAACGATGTCCGAATGGCCTGAAATCGGACGACATCAAAGGGTGAGTGAATTGTGATGTGGTCGAGTAGACGGCAGTCAATCGGATGTTCCGTGTGCCCGCGGTGACCGGGAATGTCGTTCTGGTGTCATAAACGGCCAAAACGGGCGTCTAACAGTAAAACTCCTAGCGGACGACATCGGATTGACTTCAAATCATAGGACAACAATAACATTATTATTCGTGACATGCACGCAAAGACGGCACGTCAATCGGACGTGCGGTCTGCACGGTAGGGATCATTATGCGTTCTTTAAGCGTTGCGCGCGCTTGATAAACGCGTGTGGGGGGTCCAAACTGGCCGAACGTTGTCTGAATGTCCTGAAATCGGACGACATCAAAGGGTGAGTGAATTGCGATGTGGTCGGGTAGACGGCACATCAATCGGACGTGTCGTGTGCCCGTGGTGACCGGGAACGCCGTTCTGGTGTCATAAACGGCCAAATCTGGCGTCTAACGGTCAAACTCTTAGCGGATGACATCAGATTGACGTTAAATCATAGGACAACAATACAATTATTATTTGCGACATGCATGTGTAGACAGCACATCAATCGGACGTGCGGTCTGCACGGTAGGGCTCATTATGCGTTCTTTAAGCGTTGCGCGCGCTTGATAAACGCGCGTGGGGGGGTCCAAACTGGCCGAACGATGTCCGAATGGCACGAAATCGGATGACATCAAAGGGTGAGTGAATTTTGATGTGTTCGAGCAGACGAAATGTCAATCATACGTGCCGTGTGCCCGCGGTGACCGGGAATGCCGTTCTGGTGTCATAAACGGCCAAAACTGGCGTCTAACGGTCAAACTCTTAGCAGACGACATCAGAATGACCTGAAATCACAAGACAACAATAAAATTATTATTCGCGATGTGCACGCGTAGACGGAACATCAATCGGACGTGCGGTCTGCGCGGTAGGGCTCATTATGCGTTCTTTAAGCGTTATGCATGCTTGATAAACGCGCGTGGGAGGGTCCAAACTGGCCGAACGATGTCTGAATGGCCCGAAATCGGACGACATCAAAGGGTGAGTGAATTGTGATGTGGTCGAGCAGACGGCACGTCAATCGGACGTGCCGTGTGCCTGCGGTGACCGGGAACGCCGTTCTGGTGTCAAAAACGGCCAAAACGGGCGTCTAACGGTCAAACTCATAGCAGACGACATCGGATTGACCTGAAATCATAGTAAAAGAATAAAATTATTATTCGTGATGTGCACGCGCAAACGGTACATCAATCGGACGTGCGGTCTGCGCGGTAGGGCTCATTATGTGTTCTTTAAGCGTTGCGCTCGCTTGATAAACGCGCGTGGGGGGTCCAAACTAGCCAAACAATGTCTGAATGGCCTGAAATCAGACGACATCATAGGGTGAGTTAATTGTGATGTGTTCGAGCAGACGGTACGTCAATCGGACGTGCCGTGTGCCCGCGGTGACCGGGAACGCCGTTCTGGTGTCATAAACGGCCAAAACTGGCGTCTAACGGTCAAACTCTTAGCGGAAGACATCAGATTGACCTGAAATCACAGGACAACAATAAAATTATTATTCGCGACGTGCACGCGCAGACAGCACACCAATCAGACATGCGGTCTGCGCGGTAGGGCTCATTATGCGTTTTTTAAGCGTTGCGCGCGCTTGATAAACACGCGTGGGGGGTCCCAAAATGGCTGAATGATGTCCGAATGGCCTGAAATCAGACGACATCAAAGGGTGAGTGAATTTTGATGTGTTCGAGTAGACGGCACGTCAATCGGACATGTCGTGTGCCCGCGGGGATAGGGAACACCGTTCTGGTGTCATAAACGGCCAAAACTGGCGTCTAACGGTCAAACTCTTAGCGGACGACATCGGATTGACCTGAAATCATAGGAAAACAATACAATTTTTATTCGCGACGTGCACGCGCAGATGGCACGTCAATCGGATGTGCGGTCTGCGCGGTAGGGCTCATTATGCGTTCTTTAAGCGTTGTGCGCGCTTGATAAACGCGTGTGGGGGGTCCAAACTGGCCGAACGATGTCCGAATGGCCTGAAATTGGACGACATCAAAGGGTGAGTGAATTGTGATGTGTTTGAGCAGAAGGCACATCAATCGGACATGCCGTGTGCCCGCGGTGACCAGGAACGCCGTTCTGGTGTCATAAACGGCCAAAACTGGCGTCTAACTGTCAAACTCTTAGCGGACGACATCGAATTGACCTGAAATCACAGGAAAACAATAAAATTATTATTTGCGACGTGCACGCATAGACGGCACGTCAATCGGACGTGCGGTCTGCGCGGTAGGGCTCATTATGCGTTCTTTAAGCGTTGCACGCGCTTGATAAACACGCGTGGGGGTCCCAAACTGGCCAAATGATGTCCGAATGGCCTGAAATCGGGCGACATCAAAGGTTGAGTGAATTTTGATGTGTTCGAGTAGACATCATGTCAATCGGATGTGCCGTGTGCCTGCGGTGACCGGGAACGCCGTTCTGGTGTCATAAACGGCCAAAATGGGTGTCTAACGGTCAAACTCATAGCGGACAACATCGAACTGACCTGAAATCACAGGAAAACAATACAATTATTATTCGCGATGTGCACGCGTAGACAGCACGACAATCGGACATGCGGTCTGCACGGTAGGGCTCATTATGCGTTCTTTAAGCGTTGCGCGCGCTTGATAAACGCGCGTGGGGGGGAGTCCAAACTGGCCGAACGATGTCCGAATGGCCTTAAATCAGACGATATCAAAGGGTGAGTAAATTTTGATGTGGTCGAGCAGACGACATGTCAATCGGACGTGTCGTGTGCCCGCGGTGACTGGGAACGCCGTTCTGGTGTCATAAACGGCCAAAACTGGCGTCTAACGGTCAAACTCTTAGCGGACGACATCAGATTGATCTGAAATCACAGGACAACAATACAATTATTATTCGCGACGTGCACGCGTAGACTGCACGTCAATCGGACGTGCGGTCTGCACGGTAGGGCTCATTATGCGTTCTTTAAGCGTTGCGCGCGCTGGTTAAACGCGCGTGGGGGGGTCCAAACTGGCTGAACGATGTCCAAATGGCCCGAAATCGGACGACATAAAAGTGTGAGTGAATTGTGAGGTGGTCGAGTAGAAGGAACATCAATCGGATATGTCGTGTGCCCGTAGTGACCGGGAACGCCGTTTTGGTGTCATAAACGGCCAAAACTGGCGTCTAACGGTCAAACTCTTAGAGGACGACATCGGATTGACCTGAAATCATAGGAAAACAATAAAATTATTATTCGCGACGTTCACGCACATACGACACGTCAATTGGACATGCGGTCTGCACGGTAGGGCTCATTATGCGTTCTTTAAGCGTTGTGTGCGCTTGATAAACGCGCGTGGGGGGTCCCAAACTGCCCGAACGATGTACGAATGGAATGAAATCGGACGACATCAAAGGGTGAGTGAATTTTGATGTGTTCCAGTAGACAGAACGTCAATCGGACATGCCGTGTGCCCGCGGTGACCGGTAATGCCATTCTGGTGTCATAAACGGCCAAAACGGGCGTCTAATGGTCAAACTCATAGCGGACGACATTGGATTGACCTGAAATTACAGGACAACAATACAATTATTATTCTCAACGTGCACGTGCAGACGGCACGTCAATCGTACGTGCGGTCTGCGCGGTAGGGCTCATTATGCGTTCTTTAAGCGTTGCGTGTGCTTGATAAACATGTGTGGGGGGGGGTCCAAACTGGCCGAACGATGTTCGAATGGTCTAAAATCGGACTACATCAAAGGGTGAGTGAATTGTGATGTGTTCGAGCAGACGGCACGCCAATCGGACATGCCGTGTGCCCGCGGTGACCGGGAACGCCGTTCTGGTGTCAAAAACGGCCAAAACTGGCGTCTAACGGTCAAACTCTTAGCGGACGACATCAGATTGACCTGAAATCATAGGACAACAATAAAATTATTATTCGAGACGTGCATGCATAGACGGCATGTCAATCGGCTGTGCGGTCTGCACGGTAGGGCTCATTATGAGTTCTTTAAGCGTTGCACACACTTGATAAACGCACGTGGGGGGGTCCCAAATTGTCCGAATGATGTCCAAATGGCCTGAAATCGGACGAAATCAAAGAGTGAGTGAATTTTTATGTGGTCGAGCAGACGGAACATCAATCGGATGTGCTTTGTGCCCGCGGTGACCGGGAACGCCGTTCTGGTGTCATAAACGGCCAAAACAGGCGTCTAACGGTCAAACTCAAAGTGGACGACATCAGATTGACCTGAAATCACAGGAAAACAATAAAATTATTATTCGCGACGTGAACGCGTAGACGAAACGTCAATCGGACGTGCGTTCTGCGCAGTAGGGCTCATTATGCGTTTTTTAAGCGTTGTGCGCGCTTGATAAACGTGTGTGGGGGGGTCCAAACTGGCCGAACGATGTCTGAATGGCCTGAAATAGGACAACATCAAAGTGTGAGTGAATTGTGATGTGGTCGAGCAGACGGCATGTCAATTGAATGTGCCGTGTGCCCGCGGTGACCGGGAACGCCGTTCTGGTGTCATAAACGGCCAAAACTGGCGTCTAACGGTCAAACTCTTAGCGGACGACATCAGATTGACCTGAAATCACAGGAAAACAATACAATTATTATTCGCGACGTGCACGCATAGATGGCACGTCAATCGGACATGCGTTCTGCGTGGTAGGGCTCATTATGCGTTCTTTAAGCGTTGCGCGCGCTTGATAAACGCGCGTGGGGGGGTCCAAACTGGCCGAACGATTTTCGAATGGCCCGAAATCGGACGAAATCAAAGGGTGAGTGAATTGTGATGTGGTCGAACAGATGGCACGTAAATCGGACGTGTCGTGTGCTCGTGGTGACCGGGAACGCCGTTCAGGTGTCATAAACAGCCAAAACTGGTGTCTAACGGTCAAACTCTTAGCGGACGACATCGGATTGACCTAAAATCACAGGACAAAAATCGAATTAGAACAATAGAATTAATGATTTTAAATTTATAAAACGGTAATCAAATTTATGAACATTATTTTGAAAATCAAATAATTTTGATCTGTTACAGTAAGTTTGAAGTTAAATATTTGTTTTCTAGGTTTTGTTTGGTACTAAGTTTGTTATTAAATTTTGTTATGCAGTTATATGTGATGATGGATGCGGAGCTTGGAAGATGACAACCGAGATTTATTTTGTATATTAATGTATAATTGAATTTTTTTTAAAAAAAATTAAAATTTAATAGCGGCCGCCATGGCGGCCGCTATAGGTGTCTCCATGGACACCTTTAGTGGCCGCCATATAGCGGCCGCTATAGGTTTGTCAAGGAGACCTATAGCGGCTGCCATTTGGCGGTAGCTATTTGTCCAGGATATAGCGGTCGCCAATTGGCGGCCGCTAAAGGCCCTCCTGGCTTGCCTACAGCGTCCTCCAAATGGCGGCCGCTGATAGTAACAGCGACGGGGCAAAAGCGGCCGCTGTAGGCCTTTAGCGTCGGCTTTTGGCGGCCGCTAAAGGTCATTCTTGTACTAGTGATATATTATTTTAATATCATTTTTAAATTATATAACTATGACCTTTGAATGAGAACCGTAACTTATTCGACAAAACTTGTATAAGCAAATGAAGTAGTTACAAATCGAATAAAAAATTATAATGAAATGTTATTAAAAACAGATAATAATATGATCATATATGATATCTTAAAAATTACTATGATTCTTAAAAAATTATATGACATTATTTTAATCATTATACAAGAGGTTTAGATACATACAATGGAAATTAGACAAAAAGTAAAGGAAAATTTTGCAATCTCATTATTATCCAAGATTATTTATACTTAAGTATTTATTGGGATATATTTATCATCCATGTCCATGTTTCATAATTATTTATTCAAAAATATTATTTATATTCTTATAAAAAATTTAGATTCAAGTTTACAGATTGGTGAAGTTTTATTAACTGGTATTAAAGGAATCTTTTGTCGTTTTCGATATGAGGTACTTTTTATCATTTCTTGAAAAGTATGAGATAATGTTTTTTAATTTATATGGAATTAAGATATTTTTACATCTTCATAATGCATTATTTACGTAAATCCACATTTACAAAATTTCAGTTTTATTTTCAAACAATTTGTTTTATTTTAAAATTGTGCGGAAATTTGAGAGAAAAAAATGAAGAAGAAAAGATATTTTCCTCAATAATTAATTTAAAGTGTTATATAAAAAATATTTTCCAAGTAAGATGGAATTATTTAATAAGGTTATGTTTCAATTATAATATTATTATTGTTCCAATGGTTTGATTCTGTTTATTATGGAATGTTATTTTTAAAATTCATTTGCCTTACATGAATTATGTTATGGTGTTTAAATAAATCCATTTTATTCCATGGGTTATGATGAATGATTTTTGTTATTTTGGAACACATAATAATTATTTCATTATGAGATGTTTGGGATCTATATCCCCATCCAATTTATTGGTAAATATTTATATCTCATGAGATGGACATGGATGGAACGAGAAATGATCTCAGTCTAGTAATACAAAGCTGGAATGAGGAGTGAACTTGGTTCAGTAATGGACTTTTCCCGCTATGATGGTCTTGCCATTGATCCATGAATAATATGAAATGATTTTATATAATTATTTGTATTCCAAAAAACTTCATGTATTATTTTATTAGTTTTGGGATTACGTTAATTGATTCTTATGAACATTCATGATTTATCTTATGGAATAGTATCACAATCTTTCATATTGAAGATATGATTTTAAAATGTTAGGTTCTGGTGTCTTAAGATTATGATATGATTGATATCTCCCTTTTTTACCCTTAATGAGCATCAAATCTCATCCTTCCATATGTTTCTTTTCCCTGGGTCATTAAGAAGGGTATTAAGTAAGATATGTCAAGAAGGGGTATAGTTATGATTAAATAATTGGGAGAGAATGAAGATATCTTATGAACCAATTGTTTTTGTTTCCCAGTTTCTAAAGGAACTATACCTATACAGTCCTGTCATGGATTGGTTATATTTTTTAATTAATATTATTCAACTTTAAAGTAATATCAATGTATGTAAAGTATGGGTCATTATATGTCCCATCAATACCTGACCTGTAGAAGGAGATATTAGAAAAATCTAAAATTTTATCATTCTTCATTCATCTTAGAAGTAAAAATATTTATATATATTTGAAAGAGTATTTCAAGTTAAAAAATAAGAAAATTCATATTCTAGTGTATGTTTCCTAGTTCTTACTATCTCAAAATTTTAATGTTATGATATAGAAGCTGAAGAGAATGTTTTAACCAATACCCATATTAACATGCAAATTTGAAAACATAAACATGGACATCACCATAGAAATTTACCAAAATGATTAAATTATATCATGATATCTGATTTATAAAATACTTCCATATGAAGTCAGAAAATTTCATTGTAATTATATAATAGTTCTCTCTTGATCATCATGCTAGGATATATATTAGTAAAGTTGTGAGGTATCATGGATTCCCACATTCTATTGTATCTGATCGGGATATGAGGTTTACCTTGAATTTATAAAGAAGTCTACTAATGAATTTGAATATGGATTTTTTTTATTACTACTTATATTATGTAAACAAATGGTAGGTTAGAGATAAATATTCAATCACTGGAGAATATATTGAAAATATGTTCTCTATATTTCAAAGGTAGTTGAAATCAAAATAATTCACTTGTAGAATTAAAATATAAAAATAACATTCACTCAGTTATTCAGATTGATCATTATGAATCCATCTATGTAAATAAGTATAAAACTCAAATGTGATTGGATAAAGTTAGAGAAAATGCTATTTGAAATCAAGAATGATGGGTAAATTTTAGAGAAGGTTAAATCAATTTAATAGAATATCAAATCAAATAAAATTTCAGATAATAGATATGATTAAAATCATTAGATACATATATAATTTCAAATTGGTGAGAATGTATTCTTGTGAATTTCTTAATGGATAACATTTATTGGATTCAAAATGAATGGAAATCATTGAATTTGGTATATTGGGTTCTTTGAGATTCTTGATTGAGTATGGATGTTGGCATATCATTTGGAACTTCTAATTGACCTCTCTCAAGTTTGTGATGTATTCCAAGTATCTCTCTTGAGAAAGTATATACCTGATCCATCACATGTTCTAAACTCACAGGTCATACCTCTGTGGCATGATATTTCTTATGAAGAACAACCAGTTGAAATATTGGATCATTGATATAATGTTCTATAGAAATATTATACTTCTTTGGTAAAATTACTCTTGAGGAATTAGAAATTAGAAAATTCTAAATAGGAACCCAAGGACATGATGAAATAACAATATAATTATTTTTTATCATAGTGATGGAATTTTTAGCAAAATAATATTTTTTAGGGGGTAGAATGTAACACCCTAAAACTTTATATGTATTTAATTTTAAAATATACTTAATGTATTTGATAGCTCACCTCACATGAAACTATGACTCTAAATGAATTGTGATATAAGATACATTTTCAAAAAAAATCATTGTATTGATGATTATGAATAGGATTAACAAAACAAATATTAATAAAGTAAATCCTAGCCTAGAAACCCAAAAAAGGAAATAAATATTGGATTATAGGGGCCTAAAGTGGTGAATCTTGAGATAATATCCTCTAATAATGTTCAGACCTTCATGTGGAAGGAATAATAAATTTTGAAATAAAAGAACTAGGTAATCCTTAGGGGCCTCAGATGAAAGGCAATCATCCACTTTTTTACCCTCGCACCACATCTAAATGATGTATATGCCATTATTTACGAGGCTCCTAAAATTTATGATTTTATAGGATTATATCAGATTATTTTGGTTATTACCTTGTAGGGAATTTTGTATTATTTAGACGTCCATTTGAAACGCCCCGACCCCAGTTACCCAGAGTCGATGCATTATTTTAATACATTAGCATGATTACAAGGAATCAAGTCCCAAAGGACCAATCAGTTTAGCAGCCTTGGAAAATATATTACATACATGAATGTTACATTACACTTTATAGCATACAACACAATATAAATAATCCTTTATAAACTCCATTGTTCCCTTAGCTTAATCTTGCATATCAATCACAATATACTTCTTGGGATCCTGGGAAAATTAAAACATAGAAAGGGGTGAGATCAAATGCTCAGTAAAGGTAAGAAATAAAGTGGAAGATAACATAAATATTAATCATGGTGAATAATTGAAACCATATGCCTTTACCAATAATAAACATGAATACTTTTATGGCAGGAATATGAGCTGAGTAAATAATGCCATAATAAAACATAATCGTGGGTATTCTACTAGGCGAATGACCACATGAACCATCAATATTATTTTCATAATGAGGGAATGTATAATACCAGAATTTATCTTCTATGTTAAGGCCTCGTGCTAGGATATATGGGCTAACTGTAACCGGACCAAAACCTAGAGAGCCTCTGTAACCAGAATCCATCCCGGAGAGCCTCTGTCACCGGACTCCAACCTGGAGAGCATCTGTAACCTGACTCCATCCTGGAGAGCCTCTGTAGTCGGACTTCAGCCCGAAGGTTCTATTTTAACTAGAACCCAACCCATAGGGCTTACTTTTACCAGTACCCAACCTGGAACATACTTGTCCAATACATTCATCATAAGAAAATGTTGAAATATAACCTAAACATTCGTATTAAAACTAGCATACGAAATTTCAACACATTAACCATAAACCATAAATGGTATAAAAATAGAACATCCATAGTAAAACATATATTAACTCATTCAATACAATATGTAAGGTTGTATTATAATTAATCAACTTCAAATAAACTTAAAATCCATCAAAGGATGTTGACATAGATGAAATCAAAACCTTTTTTAGAGAAACATCTCTTTCTATTTTGAAATCATTTAAGAGTCGCATAATTATAGAGAAAACATTTATTTTTAAAATATTCTTATAAGATTTTAAGGGAAGATTCAACGATGTAATAACGGTGTAAAATAGTTACACCCGCTGTATAAGTTAAAAAACCATTCTTACCTTAATTTTGTCAAAAGGGTTAAAAATACCTTGTTTGGAAAACGACAGAAAGATTCATTTCAAACATTTTTATAAAAAGTCAAACAATGATATAAATGACTTTAAGTCATATTATAATAAATATTAAAAAAAAATTGGAATACATTTTTAAGAAACATGGATGTGGATGATAAAGAGGTCTCAGTAGATAATTACGTATAAACAATCTCGGATAATGAAGAGATTGTGAAATTAACCCTTACCTCATTGTAATCAATCGAGTCGTATGAAAAATAGTCAATAACAACAAAATGAATCACAGAATATCATGAATATAAAAAGAATAATGATAATATATATCAAATGGCAGTACACAATACACCACATGCAATAAATAAGTGGTGAACAATGGAAATCTCACAGAATTAAAAGTGAGATATGAAACCCCTTACCTCGTGTCCGACTTGACCCATTCGTTCTTTAATATCCTGAATAATAAACTAAAGTTAATTTTTACTTGTTTAAGAACCTTTTTCAAGTTTATTATTCCTTTTATATCACTTATTACCATGTTATAAACATTGTGTAATCATTTAAGTTAATAACATTCGTTTTGTCGATATTTGGCACTTGAGTCAAAAATGAACGCCTTATCGTTACAAGTTGTTCATATGGTCAAAAGTTCATTATATATACAATGATATTAATGATTTAGATATCATATATATCATATACATCCAGTATATTCATGTATTTATAATAGTACATATAATTTTGGGGTAAGAAATGAAATGCACTGTTCATGGAGATGGTAAGTCGTACGTACGCATGAATGCTACTTTCATTTCTATTTCTTATTTTTAATGGAATTAAAACATAATTATACATATTTATATTAAAATTACAGTATAATATCGTATATAATATCATTAAATGCATCATTTATAAATCCCACATATGGTATTAATGAGTCATATCACTTTGAGGGGGCGGTAGTCCGCACTTCATCAAATGAAATTATCATGTTTACCCATAATGGAAACCATTAAGATATGCTAGAAAAGAAAAATACAAAAGCATGAATAAAACATAAACATAATATATATCATATATAATTACAGTTCCATCATAATGGCCACCATGAGAGGCGGTAAGAGGTAATTGAACAATTATCGTTTCGTGAGGCATTAGTTTTCCATCCACAGAAACATTATGTTATTCACCCATTAGATGGAGGTGTGTGTAAGTGTAGTTCGAATCCTTATGATAACAACATACTAGTATATTTATAATACTGTTGTTGTTATAAAATAAAGGAATAAAAAGAGTTTAGGGGTTGGAGAAGTAAAATAAAAGCAAAGAAGATAAGAGAAATTATTACCTTTAATTTGGGTAACTTCCTTTGGTTTGAACCAAAAGGACTTCTTGAAGTGCCTTATGCATAAGGTATGGCTTCTAGGAGGAGGATAGGGATTTAGGGAGCTTAATTTTGCAGAGTTTGGATGAGCCTAAAGGCTTGATAGGTGTGACTAATTGGTTAGAAGTGGTCTCCTTTTATAAGGGGGAGGAGGGGCTCTTTAGGAAAGTGTGAAAATATTATTTTATTATATAATGATATTCGGTTTCTAAAGGTCCAAAAATCATTAGGGTCAAAGGTAATATGACTAATGGTCTAAAAAAATCATCCAATAAGAATTGGACATGTTTTGGATATTATTTTAATATTTATAATCTAATTTATTTAAATCATTTATTAATGAGGTAAATACTGCGTCATTATTGTGTCATTAATAATTTAATTTATTCGATGTCTAAAAATTATAAACAAATACCATGATGTAGGAAATCTTTTTAGATTTCCAATGAATATTTATAGTCAAAAATATTACTTATATAACACCATATAAAAATTCATTACTAAAGGATTTTTTGTTTATGTCAATTTTTCCTTTACTTAAAATTAATTAATCTAAAGTGTCATTATCATTCATAAGTGGAACTATGGGGTCCCAAAATCGACCCAAGGATGCCCATGGTCGGCCATTTCCCATAAAATAAGGTTAGCACATGTGTTAAGGTAATTTGAAATTATTACAATATTCTTTTTACCTTGATTTACTCTATTTGCCTTTAATCGCAGTAAATAAAAGTCAAAAGTTACTATTCACCAAAAATTATTTTTATCTTATTGAACCACATTTTACTCCTTAATATTAACCATGTCTCTTGGATTTTTGAAATTCAACTCACAAAAGCAGTAAAATTAAGTTTTATGTGAATTTTCAAATTCTCCTAGGAGGTGGGTAAAAGACGGTGAAGAGTTCAATAAAATTTTTATATATCTATAATTATTATAAACTGACTCTAATGAATTAAATTTAACTTATATAGGTCTTATGTATCTATTTTTACATAAATTAATTTAAATAAAATAAATAATTATTTAAATAAAAATTTGGTTTTAAACTATAACTCATTGTTTTTCACTATTCATCAAAAATTGAAAGTTTTCAGAAAAATACCGAAAATTCACCCTAATCTAATTTCGATATTCAGAATTCAAAAATAAAGTCTATTTTACTAAATTCAAAACATAGAAGTTGAATTTATTAATTTAAAATTAATTCCCATTGTCAAAACCAAAAGGCGTATTTTTAAGAAATAATAACTATCAAAAGATTGACACTTGTTTTTGTCCAATTACAAAGTGAAATTACTTACAATAACTAGAATTGGATTAAATGGTAAAAATATAGTCGATTTATACTTCCAAACCATTAAAATGTATAATTTAATACTATAAATTATTTCTATTAAAAATGTTGTTTTTAATTAAAATTTAGTATTTTTCACTATTCACCAAAATATGAAATTTATCAAAAAAATACCAAAAATTTATCAAAACTAAATTTTTATCTCCTGATTATAAAGAAGAAGTTTATTTTTTTTCAAATTTAATATATAAAAGGGTCAAATATTAGATTTAAAAAAAGGGTTCGCCCTCAAAAGGTTGTAAAATTGCATTTTCTGAAAAATACTTCCTTTATCTAAAAAATTGAATTTGTTCTTACATTATGTCTAAGAAACTCATAATATGAATTCTCAAATTATAAGGATTATATAAAGTTCAAAATTTAGTTAATAATACTCATAACCGCTTTTGAACGGCTATTTTGGTAAGTCATGGTGCGCTTGAACTCAGTGTTGCGTGTAGTGAAAGTAATTGAATTACTTTGAAGAAATTACATACTATGAATTATTGGGGTGTTACATTCTCCCCTCCTTCGATAAATTGCGTCCTCACAATTTGAATTAGTTCTTCTAAAATAAAAGGTTGAAAATAGAAAATACCTTTGCGGGAAAACCCACATCGGAAATTTGTTTTATAAAATTTAGTATTAATAAGAGGAAAGGGGGATGAAAAAGTCACCACCAAATTATAATCTCGATTAGGAGAACATTGGTGGAAATTAGAGAAACATAATTATAGGAAAAAATATATATTTATAGGGAGTGATTGAGGTCTTCAATAACAAACCATTGAAGAATTGAGGGACTCAAAGCCATCAATCTCTGATGATTTGAAATATCATCGGTTCAACAAAACATAAGGTATTAGGATAACACATTTAAATTTTAAGATCACTTTCATAAAGTTTAAGAATTAATTTCTTCATATAATAAGAGAAGAAAAAAATATACTTGACAAGTAGAGTTCCATCCTTTAACTAATTTCTACCACAAACTCATATTTCACTCTAAAATATAATATAAATAAAAAATATATTCTATTTAT
Source organism: Viscum album (assembly GCA_963277665.1). Taxonomy (NCBI): domain Eukaryota; kingdom Viridiplantae; phylum Streptophyta; class Magnoliopsida; order Santalales; family Viscaceae; genus Viscum; species Viscum album. The sequence goes on along the minus strand of OY728130.1, from coordinate 758,451,003 downwards.
CCTATTCATGTAGGGTTCTAAAAAATGAATTTATAATTCACCTATCAGACCCTTTTAAAAAACGAAACTACATTATACAATCTAGGGACTCCACGTAGTCCAGTGGTGGGAAATAAATCCCAATCACACAATGGTTGTGGGTTTGATTCCTGCAGCTTTGTCTGATGCAATGGGTTGTCACACGGTCTGCGTGTTTTCCTTTTTATAAAAATCCTAAAATAACCTTAATAATAGTATCTTAATCCATTCCAACCTTTACACTTATCCAAAATAAATCTATCAAAACTCACAGTCCAAAATTTATAAGGAAGTTAAAAACAATGAAGATCCTTTTTTCCACATAATAACATGTGAACACCTTCATCATGTATTATTTTAAGACTTGGTAACACCCTGAAATACCATAAAACCTTATTGATTACATTCATGCTCCCTTATCCTTTATATAATACTAGATATATTCCTTATATCCAAAAAATTTTAATATTACAACAATGATGAAATAAACAAACTATTAATCAGTTCTAAGGAAGTCAAGAATATCAAATATAATTTATCCAAATCAACCATCTCTTATTCCAAAATCACTACCTCAGTATCAGAACCATATTATGGTTTATCTTTCTCTCAACCATATATTTTCCAAAAATTTAACCTGTAATTGAGTCACTTTTCATGGTTCCACACAATCTCAAGTCCTTTATGAAATAGTACTTCAGTACAATCTTTATATAATCTATAATTATTATAACATGTACATCATTAATACAATACTCAAAAAAAACAATACTTTAATAACAATGTAAGAAATCTAATCATTCCTATTCGTCTTCGGTAGTATCATAACTTTATTATTATCCAATAACAGCATTTGGGGTATACTCTGGTGATTTGGACATTGATTCGCGTAGTGTCCCAACTCCTTACAGATGAAGCATTGTACATTGGAAACTTTTTTCTTACCCTTGAAATCACGTACTTGGTGTCCATTTTCTCCACACTTATAACAAACTCTCATTCCATTCAAGCATTTACCAAGGCGATTCTTTCCACAGTTATCAAATTTGGGAAAATCCTTCTTTTCCCTCTTCCCTTTATCCATCTTTCTCTCTTCCACCATTTTCTTATCTTTCATCCCTTTAAATCCATAGTACTCAAATAATTATTTACTTATCTTATTAACACGTGATATTATTTCTTCTTATGTTGAGAATACATGGGAAACTATTTCCCTTCTAAATGCTAGCTTAATACCATGAAAGATTTGATCCTTCTTACTCTTTGGATCATACGTATTGCTGGAGTTCACATTCCTTCTACTAGGTGCCATTTCTACACAACAGCATAAACTAGATTAGTTTATGAATTGAAATACATAATTGCAAACTTGTAAAAAACTAAACATAAATTGAACAGTTTATGGATATAATCCATAATCATAAAAATGTTTTCTTTGAGGAAGTATATACTCATAAACCCTTCATAATGATTTGTAAAGAAAATGAGAATTATCCTAAGCATATCCCCTGAGAGTGTCGTAACCAAGAGTGCATCAAGGCCCGTTGTCATGCCCCAGTTCCCATTCTAATCTAGCTCAAAGCAGTGTTTTTGGGTTTTACCCCTTGGTACATATGTACCAGAGCCGCCTCTACTTTCTCATATCCAGACAGGGATATATTTGCTTGGAAAACTCAAAAAATATATACATTACCAAAATTCTAGGAAGTTATTCTATACTAATCCTCAAAATATATCTTGGGGCTATGTGTTCTAATCATCTTTTATCTAAATATTATTTCCAAGGTTATTTCTAAACTTCCTCTGATACTAACTATAATGCCCTGACCCCAGTTACCCAGAGTTGGAGCATTATTTTAATACATTGGCATGATTACAAGAAATAAAGTCCCGAAAGATCAATCAGTTTAGCAGTCTTGGAAAATATATTTCATACATGAATGTTGCATTACACTTTATAACATACAACACAACATAAATAATAATTTATAAATTCCATTGTTCCCTTAGCTTAACCCTGCATATCAATCACAATACACTTCTTGGAATCATGGGAAAAATAAAACATAGAAAGGGGTGAGCTCAAATGCTCAATAAGGGTAAGAAATAGAGTGTAAGATAATATAAATATTAAGCATGGTGAATAATTGAAACCACATTCCTTTACCAATAATAAACATGAATAATTTTATGGCAGGAATATGAGCTGAGTAAATAATGCCATAATAAAACATAATCATGGGTATTCTACTAGTCGAATGACCACATGAACCATCAATATTATTTTCATAATGATGGAATGTATAATACCATACTTTAACTTCTGTATCAAGGTCTTTTGCCAGGACCTATGGGAAAACTGTAACCAGACCCAAACCCAGAGAGCCTCTGTAACCGGACTCTATCCTGGAGAGCCTCTGTAATCGAACTCCAACCTGGAGAGCCTCTGTAACCGGACTCCATCCCGTAGATCCTCTATAACTGAACTCCATCCTGGAGGGTATTCTGTAACCGGACACCAACCCGGAGGGCTTACAATTACTGGTCCCCAACCCAGAACATACTAGTCCAATACATTCATCATAATAAATGGTTGAAATATAACATAAATATTCATATTAAAACTAGCATATGAAATGTCAACACATTAACCATAAACCATAAATGGTATAAAAATAGAACATCCACAGTCAAAAATATCATAACTCATTCAATACAATATGGAAGATTGTATTATAATAAATCAACTTCAAATAAACTTAAAATACATCAAATGATGTTGACATAGATGAAATCAAAACCTTTTTTAGAGAAATATGTATTTCTATTTTGAAATCATTTAAGAGTCCCATAATTATAAAGAAAAAATTTATTTTGGAAATATTCTTATAAGCTTTTAAGGGAAGCTTCGACGATGTTTTAATGGTGGAAAATAGCTACACCCGCTGTATAAGTTAAAAAAACATTCTTACCTTAAATTTGTCAAAAAGGTTACAAGTACCTTGTTTGGAAAACGACGAAAATATTCCTTTCAAACCATTTTATAAAAAGTCAAACAATGATATAAATGACTTTAACCCATAGTCTAGTAAATAGTAAAAATGTTTTGGAATACATTTTTAAGAAACATGGATGTGGATGATAAAGAGGTCTCAGTAGATAATTACGTATAAACAACCTCGGATAATGAAGAGATTGTGAAATTAACCCTTACCTCATTGTAATCAATCGAGTTGTATGAACAATAGTCAATAACAACCAAATGAATCAAAGAATATCATTAATATAAAAATAAACATGATAATATATATCAAATGGAAGTACACAATACACCACATGCAATAAATAAGTGGTGAACAATGGAAATCTCATGGAATTAAAAGTGAGATAAGAAACCCCTTACCTCATGTCCGACTTGACCTGTTCGTTCTTTAATATCCTGTATAATAAACTAAAGTTAATTTCTACATGCTCAAGAACCTTTTTCAAGTTTATTATTCTTTTTATATCACTTATTACCATGTTATAAACATTATGTAATCATTTAAGTTAATAACGTTCGTTTTGTCGATATTTGGCACTTGAGTCAAAAATGAACAACTTATAGTTACAAGTTGTTCACATGGTCAAAAGTTCATTATATACAGAATGATATTCATGATTTAGATATCATATAAATCATATATATCCATTATATACATGTATTTATAACAATACATATCATTTTGGGGTAAGAAATGAAATGCACCGTTCATGGAGACGGTAAGTCGTACGTACGCATGAACGCTACTTTAATTTCCATTTCTTATTTTAATGGAATTAATACATAATTATACATAGGTATATTATAATTCCAGTATAATATCATATACAATATCATTAACTCCATTATTTATGCATCCCACATAAGGTATTAACAAGTCATATCACTTTGAGGGGGAGGTAGTCCGCACTTCCTCAAATGAAATTATTGTGTTTACCAATAATGGAAACCATTAAGGTATGCTATAAAAGAAAAATATAGAATCATTAAGAAAACATAAAAATAATATATATCATATATAAATACAATTCCATCATAATTGAAACCATGAGAGGCGGTAGGAGGTAATTGAACAATTATCGTTTCGTGAGGCGTTAGTTTTCCATCCACAGAAACATTATGTTCTTCACCAATTAGATGGAGGTGTGTGTAATTGTAGTCATAATACTTCTCATAACAACATCCTAGTATATTTAGGATACTTTTTTTGTTATAAAAAAAGCAATTAAAAGAGTTTAGGGGTTGGAGAAGTAAAATAAAAAGCAAAGAAGTTAAGAGAAACTATTACCTATAATTTCGGTAACATCCTTTGGTTTGAACCAAACGGAATTCTTCAAGTGCCTTATACCTAAGGTAAGGATTATAGGAGGAGAGGGATGTAGGGAGATTAATTTTTCAGAGTTTGGACGAGCCTAAAAGGCATGAGAGGTGTGATTAATTGGTTACAAGTGGTCTCCTTTTATAACGGGGAGGAGGGGCTCTTTAGGAAAGTGTGAAAATGTTATTTTATTATATAATGATATTCAGTTTATAAAGGTCCAAAAATCATTAGGGTCGAAGATAAGATGACTCATGGTCGAAATAAAATCATCCAATAATAATTGGACGAGTTTTGGATATTATTTTAATATTTATAATCTAATTTATTTAAATCATTTATTAATGAGGTAAATACTGCATCATTATTGTGTCATAAATAATTTAATTTATTCGATGTCTAAAAATTATAAAAAAATATCATGATTTATGAAATCTTTTTAGCTTTTCAATTTATATTTATATTCAAAAATATTACTTATATAACATTTTATAAAAATTAATTACTAAAGGATTGTTTGTTTATGTCAATTTTGCCTTTACTTTAAATTAATTAATCTAAAGTGTCATTATCATTCATAAGTGGCCCTATGGGGTCCCCAAATAGACCCAAGGATACCCATGGTCTGAAATTACTCATAAAATATGGTTAGGACATATGTTGAGGTAATTTTTAATTGTTAAAATATTCTTTTTAACTTCAATTACCCTATTTACCTTTAACTACTGTAAATAAAATTCAAAATTACTATTCACAAAAAATTGTATTTATCTTATTGAACCACATTTTATCTTTGATATTAACCATTTATCTCGGATTTTCAAAATTCAACTCACAGAAGTGTTAAAATTAAGTTTTATGTGAATTTGCAAATTCTCCTAGGAGGTGGGTAAAAGACGGTGAAAAGTTCAATAAAATTTTTATATATCTAAAATTATTATAAAATGACTCTGATGAATTAAATTGAACTTATATAGGTATTATTTATTTTTTTGAAATAAATTAATTTAAATAAAATAAATAATTATTTAAATAAAAATTTGATTTTAAACTATAACTGGGTGTTTTTCACTATTCATCAAAAATTGAAAGCTTTCAAAAAAATATAGAAAATTCACCCTAAGCTAATTTAGATATTCTGATTTCAAAAATGAGTTCTATTTTACCAAATTAAAAACATAGAAGTTGCATTTATTAATTTAAAATTAATTCCCATTGCCAAAACCAAAAGGCGTCTTTTTAAGAAATAATAACTATCAAAAGATTGACACTTGTTTATGTCCAATTTCAAAGTGAAATTACATACAATGACTAGAATTAGATTAAATGGTAAGAATATATTCGATTTATACTTCCAAACCATTAAAATTTATAATTTAACACTATAAATTATTTCGATTAAAAATGTTGTTTTTAATTCAAATTTAGTATTTTTCACTATTCACCAAAATATTAAAGTTATTAGAAAAATACCAAAAATTTATCAAAACTAATCTTTTATCTCCCTATTCTAAAGAAGAAGTTTTTTTTCAAATTTAATATATAAAAATTTCAAATATTGTATTTAAAAAAAAGGTTCGCCCTCAAAATGCGGTAAAATTGCATTTTCTGAAAAATACTTCCTTTATCTAAAACATTGAATTTGTTCTTACATTATGTCTAAGAAACTCATAATATGTATTCCCAAATTATAAGGATTATATAAAGTTCAAAAGTTAGTTAATACTAAGCATAACCACTTTTGAACGGCTAGTTTGGTAAGTCATGGTGTGCTTAAACTCAGTGTTGCGTGTAGTGCAAGTTATTGAATTACTTTGAAGAAATAATGTACTATGAAATCACGGGGTGTTACACCATTTATAATATAGAAAGATTGAATCTTTTCTTAAAAAAACTCAAGTCTAGTTAATATGGAATTTGAATTTATCCTAGAGAGATTCCTTATTCCCAAAGATGGTCATGAAGGCTATTATGATAGAGCCTTAGTAGTCGTGTACTATACCACCACCCCACATGACACCAAAACTACACAAACCATCTGTATTGAGCTTAATCCAAGAATTGTGGTTGTTTCATTGGATCCATCATACAAATTAAGGGTATATTGTTGAAAGAAGGGGTATCCTAATATCCATGAGGTATCTTAGAGAGGTGGAAACATCCCAGTTATTGACCAGCTGAACGGGTCAGTCATCAGGGACTTTTTTCTAAAAAAAATGGACATTATCATTGATGAAAAAACCACTAAACCATGCTCTATTACTCACCTAGAATATACACCAACATCCTAATTAAATAATAATAACTCTCACCTCTTTCTCAAAGTTCATTCTTCCCACACCTTGAAACCAAAGACCAAGGAAGTTCATCATTGTACGCTCCCGAAATGACTCACCGATTAAACTAAAAAAGGAGATACACAAAATTTTCATCGATTGTCCCTAAAATAATAGGTTTCATGATTTTGTTTCTCCAATTTCACTATAATAGTTTCACATAGATAAAATTTTAATAATAGTGCACTTGACTTTCTCATCGATAGATATTGTATTATTCATGACACATCATACAAGGAAATTGAACTTCATGGGGATATCCTCCAACCAAAGAACCTCAACCCAAATATCCACCATAATAGGAATTTTTAAAACCCTATAAAAGACTTTAGTAGAAATATGTTTTAATTAAGAATCGGTAAATATGTGCTCAATTTTTAGTAAAGTCATTTTATGCTTCAAAAAAGTGTTTTATAGTAAAATAGTTTTTTTCATTTTATAAACATATATTATAATTTCTACAATTTTTATAAATATTATTTTATAAAAATTATATCATTTTAAAACTCAACACATAAAAAATTATGGGGAAATATTTTGAAATTTTTAGAAAAGATTTATTTTATCGTGAATAGTGAAAATCTACATATTTTATGGAAAATGGTCTAATCGTTTCAAGTATTTATATGGTTTAATATTTTTTGAATTTAAATCAAAAAAAAATTAATATATTTTTATTATAAATAATATAATTAATTAAATTTTAATTGGCATTATTTTTTATTCTGGTATAAAAACATTTTTATAATTAAAAAGGAATATTTTTAGAAAACCATTTTTTGATCACATTTTGCATGTTTATTTTAAATATAATTTCAACCACTTAAAGAAATTGAATTAGATAAAATGGATTCAAAATTTTTAATTACTATTACATCTTTTTAAATAAGTACCACTTCATTTATTATCATAATGAATAGTAAAAATTGTACAATGTTGTTTAAAAAGATAAGATAAAAATGGGTTTCTTAGGGGTCAAAATTATAGATAAGTTTAGTATTTCTAATTAAAATTTCCTAAATTCTATTTTATATCCATATTTTGACCCTAAATTATCATAACATGGATTAATTCTCCATTTGGTCCCATGTTCACATGAAAATGACTTAATATTTCTTAAATCTTTTAAGTAATTCCAAGGGTGTCATCTCCCTCACTAATAAAAGGGAACCTCCTCTCCACCCTTATTCATGAAGTTTTTACTCATTGTTTAGAAAATATATACAAAAAAATCCAACCTTCATTCCACTCATATTATATCCCATGGTCTTATTATAATACCATTCTGTCAAGGCTTAAGGTGTAAGCCAGAGGATGTCTCTCAAAGAAGGGGTTTAAATTTTTACCGAGCTCTTTCAGTTTTATTTCTAAATTTTCTATATATAAGATTTTTTATAAATAAAAAATATTTATACATAGTATTAAATATACTATAATGTTATTATAATGTTGAAACAACCTTTTTCCATCTTATTTCTATCAAATGATAAATGAAAGTATTGTTCATCTATATGTGTAGACTATCACCACCACGTAGATATACAATTCATTTTCAATAACCTATATTCATTGATGGTTATTTTAATTCATTTTATGTTTATATATGATATATATATGATAAAAATATGGTTATTGATGATAAAATATTATTTTTCATTATTTATTTATTTTCATCGAAAAATGAAAACATCGTCTATGTGTACCTTCAAATAACCATATTCATGAACAATGTAATTCATTTTTTCTATCTCAATAATTTGTGGATGATTATAAGTATTTATATAAAAAATATATATGAAATTTCTATAATTATTAAAATTATTTAGGTGATGGAACCACTTTTAAATAGCAAGTATTGGAACATCTAAAATGAAATTTTCATGAGAAACAAAATAGTTAGCACCTAGAAACAATATTTCTAATAAATAATTACAAATAAATTAGTGTATAAATGTCATAATTGGATAAAATATGATATGATAAGTAATAATGTGGTAATTATATGTATTTATAACAAAATTAATTTTTTTATCTAGTATGATGGAGCACTTTTGAAGAAAGACAGACCTATGGTTAGGAGTTTATATTATAATATAATTTTTTAATGGGATTAGTTATGCTTAAATATCCTATAATAAACTTTTATAACCTAAATCCCTTAAATATAATTTATTTTTTTATCCTATGATTATTTATATATATTAAATGTTTTACTTTCATTTTTAACTACTTACATACTTAAGAGACTGAAATATTTTTTAAAGAAAACAAACCTTATTACTATCTTTGGTCAGAAATCCTTTTTAATCCATATCATTATTTTCTAAATTGTTATGTATAATATTTTTAATAATATCCAATTATAATTTAATTTTATTATTATATATGTTTTTCTTTTAAAAATTTAAAAATAATCTTCTTGTTATTTTTTGAATAAAGTACTTTTTACCGATGGTGTGAAAAGAATAACCGATTTAGCTATTATGCCTTGAATTAAATTTATAGTTATCATGATGAATCAATAATTTAAATATTCTCTTAAAAGTTTCATAGGTTTTCTAAAATAAAATATTTCCCCTAAAATTTCTAAAACATTTATATTTTAAATAATTTATTTCAAAAGGAAATGGGTATTTTCCTTAATAAATGTTTCTATAGATTTTTAATGGATTTCTTCATTTATAATAACATCCTTTGATGTTAAACATGTTTTAATAGGTATATTATTCTATTATAAAATCCTCTTATTTTTAGGGATGGTTTAAGTTAATAATAGGGAGATATTGATGAAACTTTTTTCCCCATGGGTTAAGTTGTAGTGGATTGATAACTTTTTTCTTGATCTTGAAGAATAAATACAAATTAATTAGTAATATGTGATAGGCTGGCCTAGAATTATATATTCATCCAATTTATTGGGTAAATATTAATGTTTTTAATTATAAAATTACACAATAGGTTTTCCATTTCTCGAAATAGGTTACAAGATAGGTTATCAGAAACCCTAAAGAGGGTACATGGGCTGTTATCCCAAGAACATAATAGGGTAAAATAGAGGTTATCCCCACCACGAAGATGGTACTTCAATAGTTTTCCTAATGAAAACATTTGATGAATGTCTTGGTAGGTATCCTTGACCAAATATTTCTAGGATTAAAAGTATAACAAACTTTATTTCAAAATTTTATGACATGAACTTCTCTTGGATCATGTTTTTGATTCCATTATTTTAATGTATCATGAAATTCCATGAATTATTTCATGACTCGTGGTAATGATCTATGAATTTCTATGTATATTTTTAAATATCTCATGATTTAAAACCTTTATTATCATGTTATTCATAAATGATCATTGGTATATCCCTTATTTAACCTCATTGAGAATAGGAGATCGCTCATTATTATGTGACATTTTTCCTAGGATATAAAGAAATTTTTTAAGTATGGTATGTCTAAGAAGGGTTATAGTTGAGAATAAATAAGTGGGTGATGATTTAAAACTTCTATATACTAATTATTGATGTATCTTTGTTTCCAAATATAATAAACCATTACTTTTTTGGTATAGATTATATTTTTATCTAATGAATATTCATCTAAAATATTTAATATTTATGTATGAAATGATTTTGTTGCTATATAAATATGAGGTAATTACATTAATATTGTTAAACATATTGTGTTATATGATTCTAATCACTAGGTAGATACATACATGTTTTATATACGTTTTGAATATTGAATATGTCTTTGAATGGGAAATGTTTCGGAATTTAAAAAATAATAAAAATAAATTTTATATCTTCAAAAATAAATTCCTCAGTTTTTGAAATATCTATGGCCATAGTCCTCATCCTCACAAGTTTTAGGCTGGTCAAGTTTAGTAAGACACTATATGGGATTGTTAGGGAGTTAATATTTTATAGGATTATTCTTATAGGAATGAAGTATTTGTTTTTTAGTGTTATATCTAGATAAAATATTAGGGTAATATTTATAATCCTAATATGGATAGATGGTTATAGAAGATCGAGATCATAATCATTTTTATCTATTCAATTAAAGAGCATTGGAATTTTTTCCTCAAAAACTAGTTTCATAAATAATACCCTTACTATATAACTTATTTCATTTATAAAAAGAGGAGATAGATTTATAATGGAAGAAGCTCTGTGATTTGTTTGATGTAGAGTTCCTTTAATTAATATTTGATGAATGGGGGAGGTAGGATATGCTTCATGAGGTTCCCTTGACCCTAAATCCCATATGTAGTACTAAAAACACATAAAGTATAGGTAGTATTTACTACTAAGTGAGGTGACCAAAGATAGTAATTTATTTATTTTACAACATTATCATAAAATTAAAATTGAATCTCATAAATAAACATGCAATCTCAATAATTTAAGGATTAGTGTATTTGATTACTACCCACATAAGAAAATTATTTTACAACACTTTTGAAAATTTATCCATAATTTAGCCACACTTGTATCCTTTTTGAACTTTTAATATGCTATAACAATATTCAAAACATGGGGAAGGAAAATATAATAAATAAGAGGGCACAGATTCTCAATAAAGTAAAACATGTCAACATGTCACCAAGGGTTGGATCCTAATAATATGAGTAAATATGATCAGGTGAGATATATCTTATTATAGGAACATGGAGCAACAATGTTTTTCCATATGTCTTGAAGTAAGGGAATGCAACCTAAATTAAACAATAAATTTCCACATCATAAGAGTGTGAGATAATAAAAATTATCTATGGAGATTCTTCATAGGCATAAATATATGACACGAATTTAATACATAACATAACAATAAATTATCTAATAAAAATACACATTCCTAAATCATGAAATTTTTAAAAACAAAATTACCTTATTTCATGTTGTCAAAAAATTAAAATATCATGATTCATGTTGTGAATAAAAAAAATATCCATGCTTCATGTTTTTTAAAAAATAAATTTACAGGCTGAAAAATATTATCTCATCAGATATAAATCCTTAGCTAATTCATTTCAAGGATATATAGTACACCAACCATTAATCATAGATATGTACGGGTGACACATGAAATCCTTAATTAAACATATCCAAAAAACCCATGTAAATTAAATGAGTTTCATATCATTCCCACATGGTATCTTACAAACAGATATAATTTATAAGATTTTTTGATTCCAATATTCAATAACGTAAAAATATTTTTTTCATAAATTAATTTATATAGTTATTCCTCAAATATAACTTTATAAGAGATAAATATTTTATTTTTTGGATAGGAAAATGGATTTACAACTTAAAAGATCCATTAAGAGACATTTAATAACATTTTTGACAAAATAATAAGTTATACGTCACTTTATAAAGGATCACACTAGATAAAATGAAAACAATACCTTTTAAAAATAATAATGTGGAATGAAATGTGATAAATGAGATATTAAAATGCAATATATTTTCAAAAAAATAGGTGAATTTTTTTTAAAGAAATAATTTTAAAAATATTCTTTTATAAAGTATCTTTTAAAAAGACATAAGTATTATACCACGGAAATTAGGAGTTAAATATAAAATAAATCGACCTATAAGAAAAAACCTTTTAATATAATAAAATATCATTTTTGAAAACCCACAACCAAAAGAGGTCAATAAAACATACTATTTAAAAGAGGAAAACTGAAACAAGGAGATCATAAGAGAAAGCATTAATTGGGTTCTTAAATATAAATTATAACATTGATGGGAATAAAAAACATGGATATGTAATATAAAATATCTTTAGGAATAATGTGAATCATTCCCAACATAATAAACTATTTTTAAAAAAGAAGTTCATTAGCTTAATTCCTCATAAAATAATAAGGAAAGCTTTTGTTATATCATCATATAAAATATGAAACCCATCTTACAATAACTATAGTAAAAAAGGAATCATTATTACTCAAAAAATAATTTGAGTTAATAAAAAATACATTAATTTTAATCATGATTATCTAAACATAATCACACCTCCTTTAAATAAAAAAATAACTATCATAATCCCCTATTTTAGAGCATTTTTCATACCTAAATCCTTTCATAAACATAATTTATAATAATTTTATAAAAATATATCATTTTATTTTCTATAATTATCAGATGTTGTTAATTTCGATGGTTTATTTAGAACAATTTAAGTAATGATGTTGTCAGTTATTATTTATAGATTGAAATTTCATCATTCTAACATAACATTTGGTACTATAATATGTGTTTTATAATGATTTATAATGTTTTGGTATCATTTCATATGTTTTATATTTATGATTCATGATGATGAAGTCGGTGAAGAGGATTTATTAGTTCTTTTAAAGAAAAAGGGTGGTCTCATAATAACCTTTCAGATATTAATATTTCTATTATAGTGCCCAAAAAGGAATTATAAACTTTTTATTTTCTAATATAATTGGTAATTAGGTTTTCATGGTTATTCTTGATATAAATTTATCACATTGTTCATTTAATTGGTTAATAGCACATGAGTCTCAACTAAGTTGGTGAGAACTCTTCAAGTGCATCCATGAGACCCAGGTTCGAAATCGGGAATAGTCATATTTCTAGAAATTGTAGCAGTATTGTAGTAGTATTGTAGAAGGTATTATAGCAAGTACGGTTTAGTACTATAGCAGCTATAACTATTCACCTTTGGGCCATTTGTATGGGCATGGAGTCCTTAAGTCCTTTGGGCCACCCAAGCCTTTGGGTTAGTAAGTTTTTTGGGACATCGTAATGCCTTCAAGCCACCTTAAGGACTTCAGGACACCTTAAGGCCTTTGGGCCACCTTAAGGCCTTTAGGAAACCTCAAGGACTTTAGGATACATGATGTGCATATGCTAACCAAATAGATTATACAAGGAAAAATCTCTATAGGATGATTCAAAGTAGGTGAATTTACCAGAGAAGAGCTATCAGATTTGGAAAAATGAGATGGTATGGCATTATCCATTGGTATCAGTCTTGTTCATCTTAGCACATGATAGCTAGCTGAATATCCATGAAATGGTGGAGATTTTTCCACGATGTAGATGTTGAGGAGGGGTAGTTTAAAGTTATCATTGTCTGGTATGAATTCATCAATACCTTCGGTTCATGTAATGTCATAAAGAATATGAGACATTTAAGGGTTCCACTTCAAGCTTTAAAATGGGGATTATAAAAATTGAATAAAAATTTAAGGCCTTCATTCCATTCAGTCATTCATTCATTTAATTCGTTAATATGACCCAAATAATACCATACACTAATAAATGGGAGAGAGCAGTTAAGAATGTGATTCCTTTGGAATAATGTCATTATCAAATAATCATAATGATATTATTTATATTTTATAAAATCATTTTTCAATATTTGAATTTTTTTTACCCAAAAAAAAATACTAGAGTGAGAAATGAAATATATCACTTTCATTGAGGAGGTAGAGCGCACTTACGCATAAGAGACACATTTGTTTTATGCATATCGAGAGGAAGATATGGAATGGGTTATAATTTAAAAATATTAATAATTTTCTAAATATCATATTAATAAATTTAATAAACACTTATAATTAGCCATGTATAATGATGATGAAAAATCTACCATGACTTTCATCAAGGAGTTACTTCACACATTCACATAAAGATATTCTCATTTTTCAAATGGTTTTTGAGGTAGGTAGAAGATAGATATTCCATTTGTATAATAACATTTAAAAAAATTATTAAAAATTATTTTATAAAAAATTAAACCAAATAATAGATTTTATGGTGTATAAGAAGAAAAATAATTAAGATATCATAGTTAAGAACATTACATCTCCCTTTGGATGCTCCCCCATGGGTAAAACCATAATTCTCTATCAAATGGTATTTTAGAAAGAAAACGGATTCTAGGACCTAGAGAGAGACTTTATAGGAGAATAGGGTAGAATTATTTTCTTGATAATTCATTATAATGATTTGAGAAATGGGGTGAAGGTGTGGTCCTTTTATTGGATAAAAAACCTCATTTTTGTTAATATAATTTTTTTATTTAAAGAGAGAATATGTTTTACATAGAATGTGAAACCAAGGTGAAAAATAATAGAGTGTGGTATTATGAATGGTTTATAATCCCTCAATCACTCATTTTAAAACATGATTTAAATATTTATTAAAGTCTTTTTCTCTTAGATTTTTTACTTCTAACATTTTTTCATATTTACCATGGTAATTACTTTTTACCAATGTAATTAAATTTTATTACATAAAAAAAAATAAGAATTATAAAATAATTTATAAATACAAATTAAAAATATGAAATAATTTTTAAAAATTAAATCTTAATGTTGGAAATTTTAATTTTAACATTTTCTCATGTGATGCATAAAACACCATTTGTAGAAAAAATTTACTTTTAAGCATAAATGTTATGTTTATGAAAAAAAATTCCATGTTGTTAATTTTAATTAAATTAATTGATTCATTATTAACCAAAATAGATTTATTTTACTTTGAAATAACTCCAATACAATATTTCACATAGAGAAAACGTAATTAAAAAATGAGTAAAAATAATGTTAATTTTAAAAAATACTACCTAATATTCAAAATGTTCAACAAGGGTTTTTTAAAATCAGTATAGTTTTTTAAATGAATCATTAAAATACAAAAATAAATTTTTTATCATTAATTTTTTTATACTTTTTAAATATATATATATATAATTCTTTCATATTCATGAACACTATGATTTTATTAAAAATGATTATTTTCACTATTCACATAAAATCAATTATTTTAGGAAAATACTAAAAATTTATATTAGGACATGTTTAATTTTTAGAACTCAAATTTTAGGTTAATTGTTTACAATTTTGTTTTAAATTTGAAACAATTAAATTCATATGTAGAAAATGAAATTATTTTTAAACAAAATAAATCACAATTGAATTGATATAGACTTTTACATTATATTCATAAGATGATTGAGTCTTTTTATACAATATATTTAATAGTTATAATATATCAATAATAATTAATAATGGATTTTTATTTATTTATCTCATTTTTAAATTTTACTTTTTTTATTTTAATTCATTCTACAAAACTGGATATTTATCTAATAAAACAGTTCCTACAAATATCATGGTTTTTCACAGTCTCCCCCTCCCCCCTTAAAAGAATTTCATCATAAAAATTTTTGATAACAAATATTAAACAAATCAGGATAATTTTCACACATTATATCCCCAAGTTTCTATGTAGTTTCCTCAAACTTATGATTCCACCATTAAAATTTGGCCAAGTGAGTAGTTCTGTTCAACAAAACATTATCTCTTCGATCTAGAATCATGACCAATTTATACTCATCTGATAGATTATGTTTAAGTTTTAGAAATTATATGTTCAGACCATGTGAATATTATGGTATATATTAACTCAAAAGTGATAAAAAAACAAATCATATACATCTAAGAGTTATAGAAGGTCTCTTAAGCGATAATATATTTCCCTAACATGATCATGGATCTCAAATTGATTGATATACCTTTGTATCAACTCTCCTATATTCCCAAAACTCATAACCCTATTATAAGTAGATATCCCTAATAACACATTGTCAAAAACTTCAACCTCAAAATCTCATTTATTATATTCAACATAACTCATATATCAACATTGTTCCACATTCTAATTATACTAGATGGTATGATAATTCTCTATTATTTCTTGGAGAAGGATATAATCAATAAATATCATATCTCCAACTACATCCGAGATGTTTGAGTCCTATATATCTTCTCATAGGGATCCTCATATGATTCAATATGAATTCTATAATAAAATTTTTTGTTATATGAGAACTATTATAGGGGAAGGTGTTGATCCAAAATTTGTTGGAAATCATTTAAACATGGTCTCAACATATCATCATCAATTTTAATTTTTTATACATACTACCTATCTTTTTTATCATGATAATAAATACCAATGTTCACTTTGTCTCCAATGATTTTTTAATAATTCTCTATAAACTTATGGTAAACCTTATATCTTTATTAGATATAATAGATGTTGAAACTCTAAGGATCCTTTCAACCTCACTTGTGTATATCATGGTGATTTAGGTAAATGAGAAATATTCATTGAAAGTATTAAAATGTGCTAATTTTGTATAGTGATCAACTTCAACACATATGAAATTATATCCTTTAGATATCCTATTGAGTACTATGATGAAATCCATGGTTTTCCCTATTTTCATACTGGAATGGATAATGGTTTCATCATCTTATTATAATTCCTTTATTCAGCCTTGACATACTATCATTCTAGTCACTACGATATCTATAATCTAATCCCACACTTCATTTTATACCTATAAAAAATTAATTATATTTATGTACATAATTATACACATTGGATGAATAGATAAGGATTGTTTATGCACGTTATCCAAAATTTTCAAATCTAGGTTCAGTTTTTATGGAACGCATACTTGGGTTACAAGAATTTTAAATTACCCTTTATCATGGTTTAACTCATGAATATTCCCTAACTTTTTTGTAACTTCATATTATCATTATTGGAATCATTTATATTTACATGGATGGATGTGTAAAGACCCAGAAATTCCGTATAATGTTTTTAATTATAGAGAATTATTACGAGATAGAAAAAAATTGATGATACGTGATTCCAAGGCCTGGAGAGCCCAGAATGGAATTTTGCACTTTTTTTTAAGGTACGTTCAGTAAATGTGTGAGCGGGAATGTCTATCATTTGAGTCAGTTCTCAATTTGAATATTTGATGGAACCGTTGAATTCACAGTGCCAGGATTCGCTTAGGTGAAGCTTAACATTGACCTGAAAGGGTTGAACAAAAATGCTAATTTTTGGACATTTCAAAAATAATAATAAAAAAACTAAAAGTTATTTAATTCTTTCTATAAAACCATTGAGCGATGGTGGTGGGACTGCAGAGTTAATAGATCATTTAATAACCTGTTACACTTGGTTGTGTAACCATACCTTCTCATAATTAATGGGTTCATTAATTAATTCCTTAATGAATCACATTGATGAGTGGAGAGTGAAACTCTTTAACTCTAATGTTAAACAAACTGTTGGTGAAAAGAATTGGAAAGTCGTGGGAGAACTCTTGATGAAGCACCGGCGGAAAACTTCGCAAACAAAGAATAAGGATTTGATCCAAGATCAATGAATGTTGAGAAACACCTTCGAACAATGGATTCTCCTTCTTCATCATCAGTGGATCCAACGTGTTCAAGGTAGGGGTTTTGATTTTTAATTCTAAGAGACTTATGAATTATCTTCTTCTGTTCTTGTTAAAATATGACAAACATGGATCAAATGACTAATGGTTTGATCCATGGTTCATTCATTTTATTCTTAAGGGTGGTTGATGTAAGTTGAAATTTGGTTTAAACTTTATCATGATGATTTTTGAAATATCACCATGCTTAAACGCTAACGCGGAGGTTGCGAACCGATCTGAACAAGGCCCGGACCCTCCACCGAACATGGTTTTATTTTATTATTCATTGGAAACCAAGAAACCCAAGGAAAGGAAAAAACCAGAGCCATTCAGTGAATTCTGTGTCCTGGGAGACCCAAAGGCGCATATAGGAATGAAATTGGACCACTAGAGCTTCACCGGCAGCTCACGGAAGCACTGCTGGCATGGCGACACCAGCCACTAGTGGCGGCGGTCAACACTCATCGACTGTAAGAGTGTGTAGGTGCCCACATGAACCATGGAAAATAGGTGGTGGTCGGCCATCACTAGCTGCATTGAAGGTGGGCAGCACACCGTGGCGGTGGCAGACCCACATCAGTGGGTCCCTCCCTAGACCGGTCCACCGGACAGGTCAGTTGAGAGGACGGCACCAGCCTGGCGCCATCGATTGGAGAACTAGAACGGACCACATCCTATTGGGGGGGAGTGGACTCTACACCAAGCCAGCGGTCTGAGCTAGTCCCACGGCATGGCGGGCCATGCCCAACTGGGTGGTTTAGGTCAGTCCCACAGGTCGAGCCTGCGGTTCGAACTGGACCTCGACCCAATTTGACCCAGTTTTGCTTAAGGGGGCATAACTTCTAAATTGAACATCTGTTTTATGAACTCTATATAGTATTGTAACCCTTAGGAAAATGAGGTCCTTTTGAGATACATCCCTTCGATTTTGTAGAAATTTGGTTTATGAAGGGATTGGATTGAACTCAAATCCAACTGCACCATTGGTACTAAAATGCTTATTACTTATAGATCGGGTGTCTGATTGATGTGTCCTCTGTTGTGTTGAAACCCTTAAGACATTGAGGACATTTGGGTTACCTCATATTGAGGATTAGTGGTGTTTTAAATAAGACTATTGTATTTATGAGAAAAATATACGAAACTCAAGTGCACCATGTGCGGGAATCCTGTGGTTGGCTATCAAGTGAAGATCGACCCTTTTTCGATCAGCATTAGAGTGACCTTGTGTGGATAAATGACTTAAAACCCTATGTGGATCAGCAGTAGCACAACCTAAAAAGGACCATCCTTAGATCGGCCCATTTTGGATCAACGACTTACGACCCTATGTGGATCGACGACTTACAACCCTGTGTGGATTGACGACTTACGACCCTGTGTGGATCAGTGACTTACAACCATGTGTGGATCAGCAATAGGAAAAATTCTTCTTTGTTATTCAGTGGACCTTCTCAATGGAATAAGATGATTTATCTTTATGAATAATCATCATTATTCTTGTTCTTTAATTTATATACCTGGTGTGAGTTGTCTTTTACCTTGTGCTTTGTGATTGAGATCATGATTTTTGGTTTTTCCTTTGTGGGATTATGGGATACCTTCAGGGGTATTGGGGTCCCTACTAGGTATTGTTATACTAACCCATGCCCGGGCTTCACCCTCACCTTGTTGTGTCTTGTAAAGATGACATAAAGCTTTGACTGAGATTTGGGAGCCAGGAGTAGATAATGCATGCAGGTGACCGGCTGACATGGAGAGCTGAAATGATGAGTTATACCTACCCTTCAAGTTGGATCCTTGTAAAATGACCTCTAGAGATGTTTCTCCTTTTTTTGTACTTTCTTTTAGTTTGGTTTGTATACTGGCCCATTCTGCTTTAGTTCACACATTTACTTTCAGAAGTAATACTATGTGGTTTTCTCTTGTTGTGTACTTGGTCTCTATGTTTGTAGTTTTAATGGAAATGCCTTCCCTTCTTAGGGATATGACTTTATGGTGCTATTTTCCAACCCCTTGCCTATGGAAGGTATTCTTGTGGTAGTCACTGTATAGGCCCTAGGGGATGGGTCGTGACAAAGTTGTATCAGAGGATTCGGTTCTATCGAAGAACTAAGACTCTGATATTTTCAATGGGGCAATAGTGTTAAATGTTTTGAGTAAAGTTTTCAGTTTGGGGAGGCTGGTGTTGGCGCGGTGGTTGACATATCCATACACTAGGACCCTGAATTCTTATTTCTGAAATAGTACATGAAAACAATGATTACATGTGTTTTTGAAATATTTTTCTTTTGATCTCTTTTGAGTCAGTTCACCAGGTATAACTTATTGATCGTGGCACATCTGTTTCTTTATAGGACATCGCCACGTAGATAGCTAGCCAGGATTTCATAGAGATTTTGTAATGATAGTCCACTGAGTGATAAGGATTTATTGTAGGGCCTTATTATAGCAATGGTACCTTCCGGTGGTGTACCAGTAGCACCACTACCCGTAGGGTAGCAGTTGCCACCATCCCCACTAGGGGATAGTGCACGCTGACTTAGTGCACTGCATGAGTTCTAGTGGCAGAGGAATCTGAGGTTTCGAGGTGATACAGATCTCCAAGTGGCTGAGGACTGGATGAAGGATGTTTCTAGAGTGTTCCACCTAGTTGGGACACCAGCAGACCAGATGGTGATCATAGCTGCTAAACTATTTCAGGGAACATTAGGGAGATGGTGGAGCCTGATGCACCAGTTACACCATGAGGTGACCCTCACCTAGTTTTACTTAGAGATCCTCTTCAAGAAAGATTTCATACCAGTGACACTGAGATCTATGTGTATTCAAGAGCTATTGTACTTACAATAGGGTAGCCTGACAGTAGACCGGTACTCGGCGAGATTCACTAACCTCTCCTGCTACTCTACTGACATGGTACATGACCCTTTTTTATGGCTTGGACCATTAAGCAGGGTCTTCAACGAGATATTAGAGCATCGATGATATCGATCAATATACCGATGCAGGCTGGAGTTCTAGAGTGAGAACTTATGGTGGAGAGCTTCCTAGCTAAGAAGGCACTGAAAGTGAGAGACACCACCAGATGACACATATCCAATTCATCTACAGCAGGAAATAGGCGGATGACGCAAATACCCAAGCCAGATATATAATCTAGTGGACAATCCCAAGATATATGGTCAGAGGTGAGGATCTCGTGGGACAGAGGAGGTTAGTAGAAGAGCAGATTGTGCTACTCATGCGGTGGGAAGGGCCACATGGCTCGTGACTGCCCGACCCGCCATACTGATGATCAGTTGATAATCAAGGGACCACTAAGGCAGAGGTAGAGATTCAAGTAGGTAATTATGTAGGGCGGCAGACATGGAAGAGGAGCTGGTCATGCAGTAGGCGATGGACGACAATTTGACGTTCTACCGCCACCACCTCCAGGTGGTCCACCCCGACCTTAGGGATCAAGTGGACGTGGACAAGCTCAGATTTAGGTAGCTGAGGCCTGTGACCATGGTTCTACAGATATGATTTGAGGTACGATCTATGTCCACTCCACCCTAGCTGTAGTTCTTATAGACACAATTGTTAGTCACTCTTTTATTTCCATGGCTCTTGTTCGGATCTCTGAGATTTTTGTGGAGCCGTTGGCTTTATCCTTACAATTAGAGACTCCTACAGGAGAGGATTTGATGATTATGCATTGGTTCTAATAGTGCGAGCTTACTCTAGAAGGAGAGAGCTTCGGCTGGGATCTCCTAGGAAAGAGCTTCGGCTGGGATCTCCCAGCGTTTCTCCATGGGTAGCCCCGATTTTTTCACCAAGAAGGAAGATAGGAGTTTGAGGCTTTGTGTGGACTATCGACACCTAAACTAGGGTACCGTGAAGAACTAGTATCCACTCCTAAGGATTTATGATCTCTTCGATCAGCTGAAGGGATCTCATTGGTTTTCAAAGATAGATCATAGATCAGGATATCATCATCTCAGGGTACGTGATGATGATGTACCAAAGATGGCCTTCAGATGTTGGTATGGCCAATATGAGTTCTTGGTGATGCCTTTCGGCATGAACAACACCCCAACAGTTTTCATGGGACTCATGAACATGATCTTTTAGACTTACCTTGATCGCTTTATAGTGGTCTACATTGACGAAATCTTGGTGTACTCAACATCAGAGGAGGGGCATGCCACACATCTGCAGATAGTTCTGGATACACTCCGAGAGAAACATATTTATATAAAGATCTCAAAGTGATAGTTATGGATACGAGAAATCCACTTTCTGGGGTACGCTATCTCAGATTCTAGAGTTGTAGTGGATCTGAAAAAGATAGAGGCAGTTATTACTTGTGTTCCATCTAAGAGTTTGACCGTGGTACGGAATTTTTTGGGATTGGCTGGGTACTACAAGAGATTTGTACCTGAATTTTACAGAGTATCATCACCCTTATCATCTTTGAAAAAGAAGGGGAAGCCTTTCTTGTAGACATAGATATGCCAACAGAGTTTCCAGGAGCCGAGGTAGAGGCTGATTAGTGCCCCCATCTTGAGGCTACCAGAAGAGGTCGTTGGGTATGTAGTCTATTACGACGCATCAGGGACCAGACTAGGATGTGTCATGATGCAAGAGTGCGTGGTTATTGCCTATAGATCATAAAGACTGATACATCACAAGAATAAATACCCTACCCATGACCTAGAGTTATAAATAGTTTCCTTTTCTTGAAGATGTGGCAACACTACTTGATGGATGAACGATTTACTGTCTACTCTGATCATAAGAGTCTCAGGTATTTCTTCTCATAGAATGACCTAAACCTAAGACATAGGTGATGGCTAGAGTTCTTCTAGTACTATGACTTTGAGATAGTCTACACTCTTGGGAAGGGGAATGTGGTCACCGACGCACTCAGCAGGAGATCTGGTTTACAAATGCTGAGTGAGGAAACGGAGAAGCTAACCACGTTGCAGATGTCCTTCATGGATAGTGATGGATTAGATTACCTTTAGTCAATGACAGTCACTCCCCCACTACTTCAACGATTTAGGGAGTCATATCTTGGGGGCATTGACTGTGAGACCTGACATTCTCAAATATACTTAGGATAGGCTCCTGAAATATTTTCTAAAGGTGGGGAGCACATCATCCTTTCAGAGGACGCACCATGGTACCGGTGATGCTACGAGATGAGGTGATGAGGGATTTTCACACAACCCATTTGGCAGTAAATCCTGATGTGGAGAAGATATACCAGGACCTCCAGTGTCAGTAATGATGGATAGGGATGAAGAAATAGTGAAACGGTTTGTTTCATGATTCCTCACTTGTCAGCAAGTGAAGGCCAAACATCAGGGTCCAGTAGGCTTAGCACAGCCTCTTGACATGTCAGAATGGAAGTGGTATGTTATCTCTATGGACTTCATGACAGGGCTACCATGTACGTCTAGGGGCCAAGATTCCATCTGGACAATCATTGACTGACTCACCAAGTTGGACCACTTCCTACCCATTTGAGAGCAGGGATCGGTAGATGGCTAGAGATGCCTCTATGTACAGGAAATAGTACGACTTCCTAGGGTTCCATCAACAGTCATATCAGATCATGACGCTTGTTTTATATCTAGATTTTGGAAGGTATTACAGGAGGCATTTGGGACTCAGCTATGTTTGAGTGTCGCATTTCATCCTCAGATAGATGTTCATATGGAGTGGACCATATATACACTTGAGTACATACTTCATGCTTTCATGCTTGATTATGGCCACAGTTTTGGGGATCACTTCCCCTTGGAGGAGTTCTTATACAACAATAGTTATCACTCCACCATCGGTATGGCACCATTTGAGGCCTTGTACGGGTGACTCTGAAGATAACCTCTATACTAGACAGACCTAGGGGAGTCAACACTTATGGGTCCAGAGTTAGTATGGGCTACCAATGAAAAGGTTAAGATCATCCAATAGTAGATAAAGGCTCCAAAAAGCAGAAAAAATTTGTATGTTGATAGAAGATAGAGACCCTTGGAGTTCGAGGAGGGAGACCATGTCTTCCTACGAGTCTCACCTACACGAGGTTTGTGAAGATTTGGTCAGGGCAGCAAGCTATCTCTAAGGTTCATTGGACCTTTCTAGATTCTCAGTAGAGTTTTTGAGGTGGCATACCATCTATCTCTTCCCCCATAGATTCATAGATATCACAACATTTTCCACATGTTGCAGTTTAGGAGATACATGCACGATCCATTGCACGTCATCGACAAGGGCGAGCTAGACATTTATGATGGGGCGATGTTTGTAGAATTTCAAGTGGAGATAGATGATCGACCAGACAGGGTAATTTTTGGATGGTCGATTCCTTTGGTGCACACTCGGTGGAAGTATGGGAACCTCCAGGAGATCACATATGAGCAAGAGGCCCAGATTTTTGCTCAGTACCCCCATTTCTTTTCTTATCCTTTGATTTGTATTTCAGGGATTTAAATCCCTAGGCTGAGGAGAATATAAAGACTTGGAAAATAATGTATAATTTTTTTAATTATAAGTAATTATTATGAGATTAAGAGAATTGATGGCACGTGATTCCAAGGCCTGGAGATCCTGGAATGGAATTTTGATCTTTTTTAAGGTATATTCAGTAAACATGCGGGTAAGAATTTATATCTTTTGAACCGATGCTCTGATTAAAAATATGATGGCACCATTGAATTCACAGTGCTGGGATTCACTTAGGTGAATCTTAACTTCGAATGGAAAGGGTCAGATGAAAAATTAATTTTAGGAATTTTCAAAAAAAATAACTAAAAGTTATTTTATTCTTTCTTTAAAACCGTTGAGCAATGGTGGATGGACCACTGAGTAAACAGGTAATTTAATAACCCGTTACACTTGGTTTTTTAACTACACATTCAAGTAATTAATGGGTTCCTTAATTAATTCCTTAATGAATCACATTGATGAGCGGAGATTGAAACTCTTTAACTCCAATGTTAAACAAAACGTTGGCGAAAAGGATTGGACAACCACGGGAGAAATATTGACAAAGCATTGGCAGAAACCCTATCCAACAAAGAATGAGAATTTCATCCAGGATCAACAAACGTCGATGAACACCTCCAAACAACAGATTCTCCTCCTTCAAAATCATCAGATCCAACGTGTTCAAGGTAGGGATTTTTATTTTTAATTCTAAGAGACTTACGAATTATCTTCTTCTGTTCTTACCAAAATATGGTGTACGTGGATCAACCGACTAATGAGTGGATCTGTGGTTCATTAATTTTCTTCTTGTGGGTGGTTGATGTGTGCTGAAATTTGGTTTAAACATTATCATGGTGATGTTTGAATTCATCCCATGCTTAAAACGCTAATGCGGAGGGCGTGGGATGATCCGAACAAGGCTCAAACCCTCCGTCGAACTTGGTTTTATGGCAATATTTTTTGGAAACTGATAAATCCAGTGGAAAGACGAAACTAAGGGCCACATAGTAAAGGCAACATCTCAGGAGGCCCGTAGGCGCAGACAAGAACGAAATTGTACCACTAGAGCTTCACTGGTGGCCAGTAGAAGCACTGCCAGCACGGTCACACCATTGACATGGTGATGTCGGTGACATGCAACCACAAGAGAGGGGAGGTGCTATGACAGATAGGTGGAGCCACCCCAGTGCTACTGGTTGGAGAACCCAAACAAACTGCATCTTTTTGGGAGGGGAACGGACCCCACACCCAGCAAGCGGACCGCGCCCAGCCGAGTGGGTCGAGCCGGTCCCGCAGGCTGAATCAGTCCTAGCCAGACCAAATAGGGCCCAACCAGTTCAGGCTAGGCCTAGTGGGCGATGTCAACCCAGGTTGGGTTGGGTCGGTCCAACTGGGTCGATTCAGACTAGTATCAGACCCAATTTGACCTGGTTTCACATAAAGGGCCATAACTTATAAATGAGATGTCCATTTGACGAACTGTAGGTGGTGCTAGAACCCTTATGAATAGTAAGTCCTTTTGAGGTAATTCACTTTTGTTTTGGAGATAGTTTGGGTATGTCCAGGTTGTATTGAACTCTAATCCAACTGGGCCCTCGGTATTAAAATGCTTATCACTTATATACTAGGTGTCTGGTCGACATGTCGTCTATTGCGTTGGAACCCTCAAGACATGAAAATCATTCGGGTTACCACTTCGTGAGGCTTCGTGGAAGTTTAAATACAACTAGTATCTTGAGGAGTAGAATCTACATAACTCAAGTGCACCACGTTCTGGAATCATCTGGCTAGCTATGATGTGAAGAGAGACCCTTTGTGGATCGACATCAGATCGACCCTGTGTGAATCGACAACTTACGACCCTGTGGGGATTAGTAGTAGCACGACCCAAGGAGGACCATCCTTGGAGAGGCCCATCGTGGAACAGTGACTTACACCCCTGTGTGGATCAATGACTTATGACCCTCTGTGGATCGACGACATACGACCCTGTGTGGATCAGTGACTTACAACCCAGTGTGGATCAGAAATAGGAAAACTTCTTTATGGTTTGTTAGTGGAGCTTCTCAAGAGTATAAGATGATTTAACTTGACTAATCATTATTATTCCTGATCATTAAGTTATATACCTCATGTGAGCTGTATTTTACCTTGTGATTTGTGATTGAGATCATGATTTGTGGTTTTTCCTTTGTGGAATTATAGGAAACCTTTGAGGGTCTCAGGACCCTTATTGGGTATTATTATACTCACCCTTGCATGGGATTCACCCGCAACTTGTTGTGTCTTGTGTAGACGATGGACAAATTTGACTGAGATTTGGGAGCCATAACTACATGGTGCACAGTGGTGACTAGTTGACGTGGAGATTTGTAGTGACGAGATGCACTACCCTTCAGGTTAGGTCCTTGACGGATGAACTGAGGAGATGTTTTTCCTTTTTATTGTACTTTCTTTTAGATGGGTTTGTATACTGGCCCATTCTTCTTTAGTTCACACATTTACTTTCAACAGTTATAATACGTGGTTTGATCTTGTTGTGTACCTGGTCTGTGTGTTTGCAGGTTTAAAGGCAATGCCTTTCCTTTTTAGGGATATAAATTTCTGGTGCTAGTCACCAACCCCTGGCCTATGGAAGGCGGGCTTGGGGTAGTCACAGCACTAGCCCCGAGGGATAGTTCATGACAGGATATTTGAGATGAAAATTTGGTAAGATAATATTTATCTCCTACCCTTTTTTCATCAAAATTCATTATTTTTAAGTCCATGAGTATTGGTTCTATTTAAAAACTCTTCATATAAATAGTATCATGAACATTCATGAATATATCATCAACCATATTTTTTGGCTTCCCTGGGTAGTAATGTATTGAGTTTTCATAGACTTTGATCAATTACAACAATATCCATTATTTCATGTTTAACACTTTCTATATAAATATATATTTCAAGCTCTTATGGTTATTATATATATAATAATTTTAAACTTAGAAATATTGCTTCAAAATAATTAGTGAAATTTTCAATACATCATGATCCAAATTATGAATTAGGTAATTTTTCTCATGGGTTTTAAATTAAAATGAGGTATATGTAATTGCCTTATCATTATGCATGTCAAAAAAACCATGTCCATTAATTAAGCATTGTTGTATACTATAAACCCTCCCTACTACTAGGTAATTTAAGTATAGATATAGAGATCAATATCTTATTTATAACCCTGATACACTATTTACATTCCTTTATCAAAATGATATTCACTCCATTCTGTGTTAAATTTTTTAAATGAAATGATAGTTATGAGAACTTTTTCACAAAGAATCTGTAGTTTCCTACGAATGCAAAAAAAACTTTGCATCTCGGTCACTATGGTTGGTTTAAGCCATTATTAAATAACTTCAATAATTGAAGGGAATGAATATATAATCTATCTTATGATTAAATGACCCAATAATGATATCTTTTCCTCTAATAGTCATACTTTCTTACCTTTCCATGCAATTTCTCCTTTATTAATTTTATCAATATAATCTATACAATATCTTCACAATCAATCTTTCACTAGAAATGCATGAGAATATTTTATATGAATACAATCAAATATTGAGCTAGGTAGACTCTAAAGGCTCTATTTATTAGATCTATGAAGATAGATAGATAATTCATAAGTCCAAATGGTATCATAAAAATATCATTGTTTATGTACCATGTTAAGAATGATTCGTTAGAAAATCCCCACTTTTGTCCCTTAAGGGATGATATCTAGATTGAAGGTAAATATTTGAGAAGTATTAATATCCCAAGTGTTGATTGAATATATCATAGATATATAGTATAGAATACTTATTCTTGATCATGATTTTATTAAGATCATGATAATCACTGGAAATACTCATAGATGCATCCTTTTTTTACAATGATGGTTAGTGCACCCGATGGAGAAGTAATATAATGTATAAAACCCTTATCTAGATTATATTCTATCATCTTATTTAAATTGTACAATACAAAAGTGTCATTATATTAGTAATTTTTTTGATAGGTGTGGATCTAGGTATGAGATAAATTGGAAAACCAACCTCATATTCAAGGGGAATATTAATCAGTTTATCTAGAAATATAGCAATATATTCCCATAAAATAGGCATTTCACCAATATTGATATTATCCCTAATCATTTGTGCTAAAATTACCTTGTTTCTAGGTACCATGACACATATTATTGAATTTACTTCCCAATGGAGTTTATGATCATCCTTTTATTGATATTTGACAACAAGGTGATTCAGAATATGAAATGAGATATCTTTATCATGAGAATTTAACATTTTATATGAACTATATATAGGTAATACTAATTCATACCTAAAATTACTTAAAATTTAATAGGGGAAGAAGATAAATATCCTTTGGAATTATGTTCCCATATAATTATATCAAGAAAGTGTTATATATATTAAATTTTACAATCATTCCACCAAGTTATTTCATGAATAATTAATTATCCAACACATTTGGTTGTGAATCGATACTGCTATAAAACAAGAATGATGTGGATTAATGAAAATAACTAGAGTCAAATTAGCTATTAAATGTTCTAGAGTAGTGCCTAAGTGTAACTTGCATCACTTCAATATAATTTCCCCCACATTATTAGCAATAGTGTACAATCTTCTTTGGTCCCTTGTTTTATGAGGTTTTTAGGTCCTATTATCTTCTTTATATCTTGGATTACAGAAATTATTTTCATAATTTCACAACTCTATTAATTTTAAGAATTAAATTATTGGTTACATATTAGTTTGGACATTCTTTTAATCTATTTCATTGACAGACCACTTTATCCCCTTGCAACCATCATTACCATTGTGGTAATTCCTCCCACACATAAAATACATTTTTCTTCCTTGGTGGCAATTTACTGGGTATTTTCTTTCATATATTTTACATGTAGGCTATTGTATATTCATTACCCCATGTGACTTATCATCAGAGCTACCATGATATCTACTTTCCTTTTTCTCTCTTAGTATAATAATGAGAGTACCTATTTTTGATATCTACATTTAGAAATCATCAAATAATTTATTCATAACATCAAAAGTCACTTGTGGTAAATACCTTCAATAAAATGTATCTCAACCACTTATAAAATGATCAATTTTACTCTCTACATCAGAGATAATACCAGAATTTTTCATTGTAGACCTCGTGATGTTTTCTTTAAATGATCCAATAGATTCATCCTCATTTTTCAACTTTAAATATTATATCTCCACATTTATGTGAAGAGTTTGATTAAAATAGTTAGATAAGAATAATTTCTTAAATTCCTCTCATTCTATAGAGTCTACTTATTCATTTATTGTTATTTTTCTCAAAGAGATTACACCATTAGTAAACTTACCTTTTAAAAAATAAATGTCCATGATAACCTGCACATGTTCTAAGAAATAGGGAATGTAAAATATCATTTTCATCATAGTGATCTATTTATCAATAATAAGTTGATTGGATTATCCACTGAAGGGGGTGGACATTATCACATGAAAGGCTTGATTTCAAGATTATCCATCCTTCATATTTTCCATTTCTAAACATAGATTTCAATATTTTTCATATCATGGGAGAGCTAAGTGAGAATCACCACAAGAATTTATTCTCTTGCTCTCATACTATATGGTTTCTCATTAGGACAATCATCATATTTCCCATCACACTCATTGTTATGGTAATATATATTATTTATAACCATTTATAAAATAAAATATAGTCAGATATATGAGTACATAATATAAAACTAAAATATATTAATATAAAATTGATAAAAAAATAATAGCATAAATTTATATGTTTCAATATATGTTATTCATTATCTGTATTTTATTTGGTTCTTTATCCATATCAAACATATGTGTTCAAATCCTTTATAATGGTTTATAAGGAGTTTATTATCAACCAATGAATATCCTTTTAGAGTGTTTATCTAGTTGTTAATTATTATGGCCACACATCATGCACAAAATGAAGACTATATTTATACTCAACTAGTCCTTTTCATAATGATTACCCTGAGGAACATCTGTGCCACAACTAAATAAACATGTCAGTATCTTAATAGTGATGTAATTTTTTTGAAAAACAAAAAATCATAAAATTACCAAAATTATAATATATTATCCAATACATAGACTTATCCAATGGGTTTTCACTAAACTTTTATAATCCTAATACACAAAAATAACTAAATGAGTTTTTAAAAATAACTAAACCATGATTTGATACTAATTGAGATTCCCTATAACCACACTCAAATACCTAGTTCTAAAAATATATACTTTACTTGTATTATTTTATATCGTGATATATGTCCAAATATAATATTATTATTATTTTACATCATTATCATATGTTAAAAATTACTTATATTGACTAAACACGTAATACCCTATACCAAAGGTTAGTGCCTTTGAGAAGTAGCTATATAAGTAACTTATTTTACAAAAATTGTGATAATTTATCCACAATTGATCAACACTAGACTCCATTATATATATATATATCATAACCTATAATCATCTTCAAAACCTATGTAATGGAAACAAAATAAATAAGTGGGTTTCAAATAGTTGTTAAGGGAAAACTTGTCAAAATGTGATCAGTGTTTAGGTAATAATCATAGGAGAAAAGATTAGAACTAGTTAAATATCTTATTAAAAGAAAATAGAGATATATGGGTTTTCTAAAAATCGTGATGGAATGACATGTAATCTCAAATTAAGATACTTATATTATTGAATAAGATTGTGAGAAATTTAACCTGGTCTAAGGGGAATAATCATAGTAATAACCATTTTGGAAAAAATTGGAAAAATAACATAACAAGGAATCAAGGGACAAACATAAAAATATGAAAAATATAAAATTATTAACAAAAACAATTCCCATTATTTAACTTATGAATAAACAAAATGTCTACTCATCATTCTATGAACAAAAAAAAATCCATTCTTTATGTATTTAACAAAAAAATTGTCTATGTTTAATGTAATTATCTCATGAGATATGAATCCTTAACCATTTAATTGGAGGGATATATATGACTACACCCATAAATCAGTTATACATATGTATGAAACTTGAAATCAATCATCCTAAATATCATGATAAAACCAATGAAATAAAATGTGTTTTTATCATTTCTAAATTGTATCACATAAAATTAATTCTGATATTATATTGGTTAATACCCACATTAATAAAAAAAAGAATATTTCATAGAGGAAATTTTTAGGATTATTCATTAAACATAACTCCATTGGAGAAAAAAAATTATGTTTGAAGATTAAAGTAAAATAAAAATTAAAATAGTAGTTTGAAGACATTTCATAACATTTTCATGAAAATAAGAAGTTATATGTCACTTTTTAAATGAAAACTTTTGACCAGTTGAAAATATATTGTATTCCAAATCATATTATAAAATAAAATCCCAATAATGAGGCCTTGAAAAAGAAATAAAGATTTTAAAAAAGGTGATGTGAAAACATTTTTGAAAACATTCATTTTTAAAAATAATCTTGATTAATGGTGTTTCAAAAATTACAAATTGATTATAATGAGGAAATGTAAATTATATTATAGGTCAATACAACATGGACATAAATTTTTTTAATATATTAAAATAGAATTGTTGAAATATCATTTCATAAAATGGGGGATAAAACATAATTTTTAAAATTGGAAATGAAAATTTTAATATAACAAGAGATATCAAATGGTAGGTTTTCCAAATATAAAGGAGAACATTAATGGGAATATAAAACAAGGATATATAAGAAATAATCTCATTTAGAATGAATTGGAACTATTATTGTCCTTATCAACTATTATGAAGAAATAATTTCATAATTTTAATTCCACAAAAAATAATAATAAAAGTCATTATAATATCAAAATAAGAAATAATAAATTATTTTAGAAAAAACAATACTAAAAATTAATCATTATGAATTAGGAAAAACGTTGAGTCATGAACCCCCCCCCCCCCCTTAACATTAATATCACATAGCCTAATGTACTATAAAATCATGTATAACAAAAATTACTATCACAATTACCAATTAAAAATCCTTATTCATACTTATAATCTTTTATAATCATCATTTATATTCATTTATTACTGATATAATATTTATTTATATTTTATTTTCAACATATGATATTATTATTTTTCAATATTTGTTAGTACTAGTTCTATAATGGTGGTGTTGATTCATTTTTAAAGATTAAAAATTAATCATTATGAGACCATTATATGTTTTGAAAAATTAGTATTATATTTATATTTTATTTTCATTTCATAAGTATATTAATTATGATTTATGATAACGAATTCAGTGACGCTCTAGTTTTGGTAATTTTAAATAAGGAGGTGTGGTATCATAATAACAGGTTATATATTAATATTTTCATTATAGGACCAAATAATAATTATTTACCTTTAATTAAAAAACACAATTAATTAGCATTCTTTATTTATCAATGATATAATTTTTTTTCATTATTCAGGTAGGTTACCAAACACGCCTAAACAATAACATGATATAATTAATGGTTGAATATGGTTTAGGAAGTGATTATTTTAGAATAACATCATTATAATAGAATCATAATTTTATTATTTATAAATTATTAAATAGTTTTACTCTATTTTATGATATTATCATGCATAATAAATGACTGAAGTGAAAAATTTAAATAGGTCATTTTTGTAGAGGTTGTAGTCAATATGTACACATTGGTGACATAATCATTTTCCATACATTAAAAGGAAAGTAAGGAATATTTTATTATTTATGATTTATGATATTTTCAAATATATTATATTAGTAATTTAAATATACTTTTATAATGATATTTTTATGGTTGAGATGAAAAATCAAACACATCATTCATAGAGGCCATAATTCACACGTACTAATGGCGACATCATCATTTCTAAAATATTTTTGGAAGAATGTGTAAATTGGATATTCCATTATAATAATATCATTTTAGAATATTATTAATATTTAAGATATCATAATTTCATGTATATAATACCTTTCAAGGGGTATAAGAATAAAGGAATTAAGAAATCTTGGTTGAGAACATTACCTCTCTCGTTGGATGTTCTTCATTGGGTAACACCTTAAGGCTCCATAGCTTAGACTTTTTGAAATAACAAGTCTTCATGGACATGGGGAGATATTTTATTACAAACAAGGTAATATTTTTTATTGAGATAATTCTTTCAAATGAGTGGAGAAAATGGGTGGAGGTGGGACATGGGATTTCTAAAAACAAAATATATTTTTTAAAAAAAATTATTATATCACTCCATAAATAAAATTTTCATCATGAATTTTATATGTTTTAATTTAATTATTACTTCATGATGTATTCATAAACACTACATTTTATGTAAAAAATATATTTTCACAATTCACCAAAAAATCAATTATTTTTTAAAATCCCCTAAAACTCATATCATTATGATTTTGATATTTGGAATTAAAAAATTAAGAAAATATTATAATATTCATTCTCCAAATTTGAAATTAATTAGTTTTAATTTTAAAATTCATATGAAAAATAAATTGTTTTAAAATAAAATTAATTACTCTTGTATTAACGTACCTTTATATACAGTTTTCCAAATGTGGTTACTTATAATGTTACTACCAATTCAACATCCATATTATATCAGTTGTATTTAATAATTTTCTTTTATTAAATTATTATATTGTTTCCATTAGATTGGTTTTGTGTGTAATACATGCTAATCAGCATGATATTTATTTATGGAAAATGTATTTACTAAAAAATTTAGTCCTTACACTTTTTTTATTATATGATCGATCCAGTATCCATGTTTTTTGAATTGGGTTTAGGTATCCTCATCACCATAATTCTAGAATTATTCTTGAGGATTATGTTAGTCTGGAAAATTTTCATGTGTTATTTCATCCAAATATCCAATCAAAGTTCACCACATTTATGTTATTGATGTGTCTCAAGAAACTGGAGAATGTTGAGGAAATATAGAAGATGTTAGATAAAAACGTTTTACCTCAAGTGGGAGGTTACTAGAACTACTGAAAGGGTATACCTGCTGATGGATGTTTCTTCTTCTTATATCCTCGTAGCTAGAAGTTCTTAAGGTAATATTGGGATTTTTTAAAGGGTTTTTTCATATAGTGATCATGGTATTAAAAAAATATTGTTTCCAAATTTTCATTGAATTCAATGTGGACTTAAAAACCATCTTCTAGTTCATATATTGCAATTGTGTCAAAAGAAACCCTTCGAAAGTAGTGATGAGAATGAGATGGAAAAAGACATCACTTTGATATTCTGCATTATTAGGGACATAAATATGTGTAAGGATATTTTGATATTCCTTAATAGGGTTAGTATGTTAGAGGATAAAAGTATGTCTAGATGTTTTCTATGTATTTTCTAGTGTTAGGAAGACTCAGAATCATTTTATGTTAAATTTTATTATCTTTTACCATGTTACAAAAAATAATTAGATTTGGTGTTACACACTCTTTCATTTCACCTACCCTGGTTCAAGATTAGAGATATAAGATAAAGATACTTCTAGTTCCATTTTTGTTGACTATCCATGTTGATTATCAAATATGATTTTATGATTTCTATCAAAATTATGAGATAATGATAGGGTATTATTATTCATTTAAATATTTTTTATGTTTTCATTTATGACTATAAGATTTCATTATTTTCCTAGATTGGTTATTTTTGTTGTAAAATATTATTGATTTCTTCTAGTGGTGAACTAGTTTTTATATGGGTAATATGAGTGTGTAGTATTAAATAGATAGTGGGAGAATCAAATAATATATTCTTGGAAGGATTGGTTTCCTCCAATAATAAGTGGGGATGAATTAGTGGAGGTTATTTGTTATAATTTATTTTCAATATATATAATCATATTTGACTTCTTTGTGTACAATCCTCTCAATATAGAAATATTCAAACTTCAAACAATTATATAGGGAATAAAAGAAAAAAGAACATATAATTTTTATGAGGTTCGAACCCAATGTGAATCTCATTCTTTATCATGGATACTTTCCCTCCCCAACCATGGATCATCTTCACTAAAATAAAAAGTGATTTCTAACTAAAATCATTCATATTGGATCACACCTCATACAGCTTTATTCACACCCATCATTACATATTTCATATATAGTAGACATATGATGAATACAAGATGATGAAGATCAATAAATAATCCATGCTTTGAAAATAATAAAAAATATATATATCTACTACAATAATCCTCCATAATTAGAAAGATCGAATCTCCCACAACACATAATTTAATTGAACAACAGATAGATTCTCAAACTCAAAAAATCCCTTAAACCCATAATATTCAACTGATGTTTAA
Source organism: Viscum album (assembly GCA_963277665.1). Classification (NCBI taxonomy): domain Eukaryota; kingdom Viridiplantae; phylum Streptophyta; class Magnoliopsida; order Santalales; family Viscaceae; genus Viscum; species Viscum album. The sequence goes on along the minus strand of OY728130.1, from coordinate 758,415,041 downwards.
TGGATAATATCCATCCTCTACATTAGAAAATTCTACTAGAATTTTTCACAAAGAAAAACGCTACACAATAGCCACACCATGCTACACAAAACATTACTCATATTTTTCACAATTAAATCATGATCAAATATTCATTTTTAAAACATCTAAATTCCATAACTAAAATTTTCATGTGACATATATAAATATCGACATATTATTTCCTCATTTAAATTCTAGATAGACTCGATTCTTCTTTACAGCTATGATATTAAAATATCAAGAACTCTCGATATCTACAAAAAACTATTTCATTAACAAACATTCTAAATTTTCATATAAATGTAGTCAAAATTTTCACATGGATCTCCTTCTTATGGTATGGATCACTCTGTCAATATTTACTTGAATAATTATCACATTATTGATCATAATTTTTTTTCTGTGATGATTGTTATAGTAACATTGTCTGAATATATATCCTCATCATGTATCAAAATCTTGAAAATCTATATAATTCCACTCATCACATATGTGAAATATCATTTGGATAATTGAATCTACCTATATAGAATATGGATACATTAAAATGAAAAACTCATGTGTGGAATAAATTTGAAACATGATTCCCCATTCACTAACTTCATTCAATCAAATAAATCAAATTTAATATGTACAATAATTTATCTTCTTAAAGAATTTACCTATATAACCCATTCAACTCGATGGGAAGATTGGTTACATCATCCATAATTATTGTATATATAATAAATTGATTATTTTAATTTTCTACACTAGTATATTGGCTACATGATTTTCCTATATCACTGGATCAACTATGTGATATGCCTACATTTCTAGATTAGCTATGTTATATTCCTACATCTTTGATTCAGCTATATAGATTTCAAAATTTCTGTACTTCTCAAAAATAAATTTTGAGATGCATCAAATGATTTCCATCTAAACATAAAACACATTCTATCATCTTGAAACTCTCTTCCTTAATAAATATTCCATAGAAAAAATATAGCTCCATAATAATTAGGGATCCCTTCAAGATATGTTTTTCAATGAATACATCTACTTAAACTCCCTAATAGCCATGGGATCATCAACTATAATAAAAAATTCAAAAATCTATGGGGATATATAACCTCCCCCATTGTATTTTTTGACAACAATCTAAAATCCCCTAACATATAATGCATCAATAAAAAAATAATCAAATCATGTCTAATCTCATTGAGATGTATGGTGACACCACACTATAGGATAATGTAATTTTTTGAGATATTTCCATTTGTTAACGATAATCATCATTAGGTCGATAATTTAAAATGAATCAACATCTAAAGCTCGAAAAATATGATACCCTCCCAGTCACATACACTTACCACCATCAAAGAAAATTATCCCCCTTAGAAACATAATCCATAGGACTGTAAGGGTATAAAAGTAAAAAAAATATCAATTATTTGTGGAATGATGTACATGTGATTTTTGTGTTAACTCCAAAAACCATTCATGTAGTTTAGATTTTGTGATGATGTATTCAAGTTACTCTTTTATACCAATAAATAAATACATTATTTCACCTTAAGATGCCTTCTCATAAATAAAGTGACATTGAATGTCAACTTATTTAGACTAATATATTTGAACATGATTTTTAAAGAGATCAATAGTGCACTAATTATCGCAACAAGTTTTTAAAGTTCTGCGAAAATCATCCAAAATATCAACTAGATGAACTCATGTCTATAATTATTATGTAACTACATTAGTATCCCCCACATACTCTATTTCTGTTTTACTTAGGGTCTTTGAAATATTCTTTCTACAGTACCAAGTAACACAACCATCACAACAAAAATAACACAACCTAATGTGGATCTTTGAAATGTATAGCCACCTGTCCAATTTAAAACAATGTAACTAGGAACGTTGATATGTTCACCAAAAATACAGAGTAAGATATAATTCATTACATATTTACATACCATTGAATTTATAAAATTTTAATAATGTGTGACTCTTAGGATCACATTGATACCTTCTATGTAGAGTCACTACATAAGAAATGTTTGTTATGGATTCTATGAAATACAATAGGATTCTAAAAGTACTCTATAATTCCTTCAGATCAGTCATGTTTCTCTATTCATCTTTCCTCAACTTTTTTCCAACTAATATAGTTTTATACACCTATTTTCAATCATCCATTGCAAAAATTCTCAATAATTCTCTGGAATTTTTTTTATGAGATAAATATATAATCTATTTTCTAAGAAATTCGTAATCCCAAAAAGTAGTTTAGATTGTCGATCATAAACATTTAAAACTACTTATGTAACCTTGTAGTGAATTCCCTATATAAGAAACTATAAATATTTGTAAAAAATATGTGATACACATATATAGTAACCCTAATTGTGTCTTACAAATCCTTATTCAAGTACATGTTGTTATCAATAGTTCCATTTACAACCCCATTTTTCTCAAATAGACTTCATGTTTAGAAAACCAGGACCATAGAACATGTTTCAAGTAAAAAAAAATCTTTCTTCCACCTACTGACCATACTTCCATCATTTCATGACTAAACCCTTCTATATGTTCAATAAATACTTGTTCTTAAAGGTCACTATTTAGAAAATTAGAGTCTACATCCATTTGATTAACCATATACTAATTTTGAGCTTCCACGACAAAGAAAATTCATATTTTCTTATTTCTAGAAACTAGAGAAATGTATCTTCAAATTATAATCCTTCATTTAATAATATCCTATACAAATAAAACTTTATTTTTTTGCTACTTCACCTTTCTCGTTATTTTATTCCTAAAAAACATTTTTTTACCAATCACATTTTTAGTTATCAATCTAGGAACAAGAAAACATGTAATGTTCATCTAGATTTCATTGAGTTCCTAATTTAATTCTTGTACCCATCTATCTTGTTCAAAACCCTCAGTTACCATTATAGGTAAAACCTATAATAGAAAATATATTTTTGTCTTAACTCTTAGCCTCCTTCAACTCAGAATATATGTATTCTAATTTATAGTGTTATTTTCAGTGTAAACATGTTTTATTAACCTTATAAATTTTTTGTCACCATTAACACCCTCTTCATCATCAATGGAACATTATAATTTATCATCAATGGTTTGTTTCTAATTTTAGTAAATTTTTCAAAAAATTCAAAAAACAATTATGTTTTTTCTATAGGTAACTCAACATATTCTTGAATATAATAACTTGTTTTACCTATTTATTATTCAATTTTTATACTAAACACTCAAAAAAATTAGAAAATTACTTATTCCAACATCTTTATCCATACCCATTAGATAAATATCGCCACAAAACTCTATCAACAACCATTTCATCAAATATTCCCAGCCTACATCACTTTATTTTAATATAACTTGGAATTCCAAAGACCTTAAAATATTTGATTATAGAATTATTTTGGTACAACATATCATAAGGTAAAGTATGTTTCTCTAGTAGAAAATTATATCTATTTTGAATAGGAAATGTTATACACTCTACTTCTCAGTAAAGCTATTTTGAAACATTATTCTTATACCACATTGTTTTCTAATTTTCATAATACTCATATTCTTCCTCTTTAAAAAACTATTTAGTTGTGGTGTATAAGGTGTGCTGTACTGATTCTTAATACCATATCATCTTTGATAAATTTCTATTTCATCATGTGTGTATTTCTTCCCATTATCAAAACTCAATTTTTTGATATATAAACAAAGGTCTTTTTCAACTTTCCTTCATTACATTTTATACAACCTTACCGCCTCATACTTTTACTTGAGGAAAATAACATTGGTCATCTAAGTGAATTCATATATAAATGTAAGGATATAAAGATCGAATAATGTTTATTTTTTTCATATAAATGCACAATGATATGGGTGGACTAATTTCAATGGACTTTTAAAAGTTATATACACCCTTTTATGAGTATTTTGAGATATTCTAACCTTATTAATTATTCTGAAAATTCCTTCATAGCCTCATTCTAGTTTTGGTAGATTTCATTCCACTAAATTATTCATAATCTTTCTCAGGATACTTTATCCAATATGCTAAAGTATTTTATTTCATATCATGTTCTCATATTTCATAATCATGTAACATGTAATGGCCTGATCACTAATTAAGAATAAATTTCCATTTGTTTTGTAAACATGAGAAACAATTCTTCTAGTACTTGTAATTTTAATGATTCACGTGTTTATCTTTAATATAACTACATTACCATCATCAAAAAGTTGGTTAACACTTGAAAAGTTGGGTTTTATCTCTTCAATATAAAGAACATCATCTAATTTCAAGTCGTCACTCCCAATTTTATTTTCTAAAATACATTTTATTTTCATGGAAGAGTCATTGATAATATTTTACTTCACCTAATTCATGTTTCTCAATGTTCTTCATAATTTATTCATCACCAGTCATGTGGGAGGAACACCCACTATTAAATATCAATGCAATTTTATTCTTTCATTATTTAAAATAATCTTCTATGAATCATGAATTTTTGTCACTATGAAGTTTAACTAAATTACCTTTATCATTGAGAGGAAACTAACCAATTATGGTCATAATAAATTTCTTGCCTTTTTATTCCTTTTGATTACACCTTTTCCATATCTCTTTTATATAATAAAACACATTTTGTGTTATCAACTTGTATCCAGTTTCCATCTCTTCATTCCATCATCAAAAATCCACTTCTTTCTCATAAGGAATACTCCCCTTGGACTATTATCTAATCCCTTGAAAATATTCTATGGATACATGTATAATATTTATGTATGAACATACCAAATCACAAACAATATTAATGAAATCAAAATTTTCGAAAAAAACTATAGTTGTATATAAATATTTCTTATCTATAACATGACATTCATTGGGCCATTGAGGTCTTACTTTGTTTGTGGTTTGGAGTATAAATGCCATTCAACCTTCCACATTCATCAATTAATTTTGCAGGGAATTTTGTCCATATTTCTTGGTCTGTATTTGACCATATATACCTAGAAATTCAGTTAGATACTATCCTCCAACCATTTATTAAAATAAAAGAAAATTTCAGGGACAAGCACACAAGCTCAAAATACAACAACTATAAATCATAAGAACTATACCCGTCACCACCTTGATGGTAGAATGCTTCCTCTACAATGGATGACTCCCATTCCGAGCTTTCATAATGTTTCAGGACTTTGGAATACTTCCTCATGAGATTTAATTGCTCCAAGGAAATAAACTCATTAAAAGATATCATACTCTTATTCACTCTTGCCCCGCCTTCCTTTCTGACAGATGACTGAGTAGATATCGGCTTTGGAAAAAAGGACTAATCTTTCCTTGACCTTCGTCGCATTGAGGCATTCATCTCCTCCTGATTCTCAGACATTTTCACCTTTCCTCTCTAGACAATGCTACTATAAGATGGCATAACTATGCCACCATTTTCCTTATCACTCTCGGAAATATCCCCCCACTTTCCAGGTATAACCACATCTTGATAATACACTGACTGAGTATTAGCAATGATCATTGCTAAGCATTACGGGTGCTCCATCATTTCATGATTTTCACGATGCACCATCTTCATTTGTTCATTTCCAACATTAGCCTCTTGAGACCGAACCTGCACATTGCCACCATTGTTCACCGAAGAAAACACATCCACGTCTTCATGTTCCAAAATCTGAAAATGTTTACTCAATTTAACTGTAGTCAGAACCCCTCCATCATCATCAGCACGGACACATCCCCCATCAATATTTTCTTCCAAGACACCCACAATCGGACCATAAAGCATTATAGGGGGAACTGCAGCCCCTCGGCCCTACTGTTGCCATCTAGCTCACCCCCAGCACTAGAAACATGGTTATCACCCCGCTTTACTTCAACCCCTACTTGCAGATCACTCCTCAGCCAATTAAGGACTGTAGCAACCGTTGGATTTGAATACTTCACATAAACCCCATCAACAGCAACTAGTTCCATAGTAATAGAGTTCAACCTCTCCTCTGGAAGGATTCCAACCCTGTTACACATCTACAACAAGGACCTGACCTCATCATCCGAGCTTCCAGCATTCTCGTCCCTATTACACCCAAGCACAGTGTGTCTCAACCCATCCTCCCTTTGCTGGACCAAATCGACCCCCTTCCTCATGCTGAGATCACTTGACTCCTCCGAGACCTGCCTTAACCCTCTAAGAGCTACAACCACCTTCGGGCTAGCCCGAAGCTCCGCATCCTTCTTCAACGACCCATCATCAGCAAGTACCTCATCAGCCAGCAATGACTGATCCCTGCCTCGACCTTCAACACTAGACGCCATCTGACCCAGACCAAGCTTCACAAAAGCCTTAGGAGCCTTCCCAACATGGTTATTCTCCTTCCTTGCCACACACCAGGTTCCCCAACCACGATCCCCCTTCAGGTGATATGCACACCCCTTCCGGCAAACCTACGAAGAGTGTCCCAATCTGTGGCATGAAGAGCAGAAATTTGTCCAATTCTCATAAACTACCCGCTTCTTACACCTATACTCCTCCCCAATCGTGATCCAAACATAGTCAAAAGGTGTACGAGATGCATCCATTTCCACACAAACCCGTGGGTTCACTGTGTGAAAAACCGCCCCAGTACGACCAAACCGCAGAAGCTGGCGAGTCGCGGTTCATATGAAATTTGAAGGACCAACAGAATAGAAAAAATCAAAACCCGTTAATGCTACATGGCGCGCTCGACGAAGCTTTGATAAGATCTGACTCTGATTCAAACCGAATCAGGATGTGCTGACTGTCGAGCAATCCAATTATCGCCTTCTCATGGAGATCCCATTCACCAAAGACGAACATGTCGAAAGAATCCACCGAAGGTCTCCTCCCCTTGAACCGAGCGTCCAGCGTGAGATTCAACTGCGCTGAGGTTTCTGTGAATTCTAGAAACATATTTTTTTGGATGATGATTTTACCTTAATTTTTAGACATCTTAAGTGAATTATCTCTTCACCTAACTATATATTTTGAAGTTATTCTTGATATTTTTCACTTCTTTCTCAGATTAAAGACTATTTTATTGCGTTATTTATAATTCTCCATATTTCAAAGAGACTATTTCATTAATATCATTTATTTTATTCTCATATTAAACATCTTTCGAACTAATATTTTTATTTTTTCCATTATTAGTGCGAGTTTTATTATTCAAACATTTTTAGTCTACCAACTTATTATTCTCTTTTACCAATATCTTCATTTATTTTTTGAGAATGATATTTTTATTAAGAAATGATTTATGTTCAACATTGGTCATGTTTTCTTAATTTTTTTATTCTTAATTATCTTAAATTCTAATTGATGAATCAATGGTTTTCTGGACATGATCTATAAATTTTTTAAATTTTTAAATTGTATCATCATAAAATTCATTGAAAGAGATGATAACAGTTTTTTCTAATATAAACATGAAATTTATGATTTTTGTTCTCTGAAATTTAATCGTTCTTCCATCTACATTTCATTGTTCCTTAGAATATTTTATCTACATCTATTCATGATAATCTTCATTATTTTAGGATTGGTAAATTTTAGCAATATTTATTGTATAAGTAACTTCATATTTTCCAATACTACTGAATTTTTAACATATTCTAGAGAACATTCCATTGTTGTTATATATTACCTTACCAAATCTTTTAGAATGAATGAAATAAACCAATGATATTATTCCTCGTTCTTAGAATTGATTGAGTCTACAACATATCTATTATTACCAATTTCTATATTCCTCATAGCTTATCAAGACATTTCATCTTTTATATTCTTTTTTAATACTGGATTATTTTTTATTTTGTAAGTGATGATAATATTATATCACTCATCATTTGAAATAAAATCTCTATATTTAAAATATAAAATTTGGGGATCATATTTATTCAAAAAAAATTCTCATCAACCACTTCATAATTGTGGAACCATCATTTTTATCACCAAATAATTTAATATTACTAAAAATTTTATTTTCTAGAGTCATTAAATCACCAACACATTCATATTATCAAATTTCTATGACTTAATATTTGATTTTATTGATCTTTATATTTTCCACTTTTAAATTCACATTTCCACCATAATTTATTTTATATTTTTATAGGGTTTATTTAATAATTTTATGTACAATAACATTTGTGTTTTCATTCTCTGATAATGACATGAGAATAGAATTTTTTACTTTTATAACCACTTATACATTCTTCTCATTACAAAACATCATCTGACTATCATTTAAAATGGGTGTAAATCCCACTATAGCAATATAATAAACTTTAAGTCCAATAGATAAAAGATATGTCAACATTTTAATCTTCCAAAAATGATAATTTTTTGTTGAATGATGTTACACACCTAATATTAACTAAATTAATATTATCCACTCACAAAACTTAACTATATAGATCCTATAGAGTTAATTATCCTCTGATACTAATTGAAATACCTGAAGTGATAGGATTCCTCCATTGAGAAGTGTGGTTGAATTAGTGGAGTGTGGTTTTTACCATTTATTTTCAATTGAAATAAAAATTTGTTACTTATTACATTATTATCCACTCAAAATATAAATATACCAGCCCCAAATGATTGTATAGGGAATAAAAGATAATGAAAAATCAATTTTTTATAGGTTTGAATCCAATGTGGAATCCTACTCCTTATCATGGTTGGTTTCATTCCACAACCACATATTCTATTCACTAAAATACCAAGGGACTCCCAATTATAAGAATTTATGAAGTATCACAACACACATTCTAGGAGTCAAACCTAATATCATAACATCACACTACAATACACATAGGTTTATTACAATAACATGAAGAACAATAAATAAAAAAGGTTTCCTAAGTGTAAAAAGATACAATTCCTCTTCCACGATCCTCAAGAATAAGAAATATTGACTCACCCATAGTAAAGACATGAATTTCATTTCACAGATATTCCCTGACTCAAAAAATCTTCTAAAACCATGAGATTCATCAGATGAGAAATATTGAATATAAAACCAAAAAGTTGGATAATTCTTCCTATTTTTCACACAGTATAAAAAATATCTACATAATATCCACATCATGGTTCAAAAATAATTCCTCATTTTTTATATATTTAAATCATGAGAAAATCTGAATTTTGAAAAATCATAAATACTCATACATTAATTTTCATGCCAGAAATATAGATATATTCATACTAACTTCCTCTTTTAAATTTTATATATACCCATGTATCCATTCATTATATGACGTTCAAATATAAAAATATATCTACATACACAATGTTTGATTTGATAATAACCATTTAAAATTCCAAATTGTATGAAAGTATACAACAATACCATGTAGACCTCCTTCTTATAATGTGGATATCTCCTTAAATATTATAATGAATTATGGAAATATTATTGACCATATTGTTTGTTCCATAAATATTATAGTATCAAAAACATCATAATTGATATTATTTTGATATATCTAAATCTCTAAAATCTACAAAATTATACCCAACATGTATGTGAAATTTCATTTGGATACGTGAATCTACCTGTATAAAATCTTGCTACATGAAGCTAAAAAATTATTATATGTCTGAAATTATCTACATGATTTCTTATTCACTTACATCGTTCAATCCAATATATATTGTTTCATGTATAAAAAAATCACCAACATGAAGAACATAGGTAGGTAACTCATTCATCTTTATTAGAAAAATGGATATGTCTATATAATTTCTATATGTAGAAGTAATTGGATTTGTGAATTTCCTAAATGGATGGATCAACTATATCATTTTACTACATCGTTCTATAAGTTACATAATTTTTGTTATGTCATTGGATTATACAAATGATATTCCTATATTTCTGAATTAGCTATGTGGAACTAAAAATTTAGACTCATCATAGGTAAACTAAGATCCACTCACCTGACTTCTAGAAAACCTTAAAAACCTTTAATAACATCATAAAACTCACATCAATGATATGTATTCTATAAAAAAAATAATTGTCTAAATTATAGATAAATCAAAGAGATAAATTTAAACAAATAAAACAACCCAAACTCACTAATATCCTTGGGATCTTCAATTGAATAAAAAAAATACATAAATAAATGGGGTTATTAAAAATTGATCCTCTAAATATTGAGACAAAATATTTTCAATGGGATATATATATTTTAGGATTAGTGTATGTTCAACCATGGATATTTACAAGAGATTTAGAGGACTTACTAAATGTATTTCATAGAAAGGTTGTATTATAATCCCATCAAAGTAATATGAAGTTTGGATAGTGTTAAAACATATAGTATCATTGATCTCATTTTCTCCTTATATGATGATTCCTTCAAAGTTGTGAGAGTTGTATATTTAGATTGTATTACTATTGTAGATGTGTTTTATTTGGTCTAGTGTATCACTTTTTGGGTTCTATCATGATATTTGTAGACAAGAAATATTCAACTCTACTATTCTATAATGATTATCAATATTTTAATCATGTGAATGTTGAGCATCGTTATCCCCTACCAAGTATAAATGATTTATTCATCTATATGAATGAATTAAGATATTTCTCTAATATCAACCTATAATCTAATTATCATCAGATGTTATAGACACTTTGAGTTCATGAAAAAAAAATAGTTCCTTAAAGGATCTATAATTATCCTAGGAGCATTCAACTTAAGGTTTTGGTGAATTCCAGGATTAGATAATGGTAGTTTTTTCCAATGAAATTATCATGTATTAAAGGCATGAGAAGGATCATGTAGAGAATTTTTAGTTTTATGGAGATATTATTCAATGGAATAAATTGTATATAATGATGACCAAGTGTAATTTATGAATAATAGAGGTTTGTTTTTAAATAATAATTTATTTTTCTTGGGTTATTTAAAGGATAATTCAGATATTTAAGTATTTGTTTCTTTTTTTCTCTGAAGAATATTATATAGGTTCACAGTATCCAATGAATTTCATATATTATTAGAGGTTTGAACCAATTTATATTAGGAAAATGAACCTTTTAGATCATTGAATAGGAATGGATAAACCTTTATATGTTTAATTTAGTGGTAGGTTCTATTTTTTATACCTAGGGGATATATTGGTAACTACTCATGTTTATCAATTTCTTGATAAGGGAATTATCTTCAAGGTATTCTATAGGGATTTTTATATTTTTATTTCTCATTTTATGATATAGGAATGCATGGTAATATTATAACAACATGGGTAATGAAAGAGTAATAATTTTTTATATTTAGTAATATTAATTATATAGTTATATTTGTTTTAAAAATATTAAGTAATTTTTAATAAAGATAAAATTGTTTTAATTATATAATTTTCTTATAAAGTTTTATATAAAAGAAAAAATTATAAATTTTATAATTCTAATACTATAGAATTAATATAATTTTTTAAATATTAATATCAAAATTTACTTTGGGTAAAATTTTTGGATTTTTCAGAAAATATTTATTTTTCAGCGAATAAAGAAAAATACAGACTTTTATAAAAACGTCATTTATTTTAATAAATTAAGTAATTTAAGATTCACAATGTGTTTTGAATATGTTTTTAAGTAATAAGTTATTAAATATTATATATTTAATCCACTTAATTACTTTTCAATCAAATTTATTTTGGTTTTTAATATAAGTTTGTTTTTGGGTTTAAAGATGGGTTTTTTCAAAAAACTGTTTTAACATGCATAATTTTTCACTTTTTTATTAATTAAGATAATCCATAATGGGTAATGTCATAAATGAAATTTATAGACTATATATAAATAATAATGGAGTGATTTTCATTCAATGATTATTTTTAGTCATGGAGATAATATATAATCATCTATTTATAAAAAATAATCTTCTTAAAAACTCAATATCTCACCACGACTATAGGATTAATATTAAATTAATATTTTCTGATTTTATGAATTCAATTTGGAAAATAGATTCCATATTTTTAATCAGAATAATTTATAATTTATAAAAAGTTTAACTTAATTTTTTACCAAATTTATTAGTGAAATCAATTAAAATTAATCCCATCGATTAAGGTAAAAATGAGATTATCAAGTGACTAAACTTTAAACATAAGTATAAAATGACATATAAAATATTATATAACACATTATATGTCCATATTTAGACATTATACCTTCTAGGATATATTATGTTGATTTATTTGATCCTTTTTGTAGGTATAAATGTGGGTATATCTTGATTTATTTTAAAAAATACCAAGTGTGTTCTCTCTCCCAATTAAAAAAGGCCAACACTTATCCCCCTCCATTCACACCTTCAAAACCAATTGGTTAAGAAAATCCCAATAAAAATAAATTATCTAATTTCCTCCTATAATAATAGAATCCCTACTTTGGGCAGAAATCTTACCAAGTAATTCCTTTGGTGAAAACCAAATGGAGTTACCCAAAGAAGATGTGACATTCACCAACCTGAACTTTTGTTTTATTTCCTTCTCCACCCATTTCAATTATTATCATACATTTATTATATAGTAACATAGTCATAAAAAAATATAATTAGATGTTTTTATGATAAGGGTATGACCTACACCCACACACACTTCCATTAAATGGGTTACAAAGTCATCATTCATGTGTACGGAGTATTACCGCCACGTGAAACAATGTCATTTGTTTTCTCATTACCACCTCTCATGGTTGGGAATAATAATGAACATAGTGTTTATATATGATATTTATGATATTTATAATATAATTATACCTATGGATTCATTATATCATATACATCATTTTACATTTAATACCATAGGGGATATGAAGACGTCGCTTGTATATATGGTGGACGGTAGCCTCACGAAGCGATGTGAAGAGTATTTCACTAACATGTTACATGGAAGGTAATAATGGTAATATAATGAATATATATTATATACATGAAATAATTATTATATTAATTACATAATTATATTTCTATATATATAATATATAACTTTCCTCTTGCCTTTTCACACACTGAAAAAGTGATAACATCATTTATGGACATGTGGACTACCTCCTCCTCAAATCGAAGGGATTCTTATTTTTTCAACACCACATCGCAATAATGATATATATGAGTAAATATAATTAAATAATATGTTTTATATGACATAATTATAATTCTATAAAGGTAAATTTTACTTATCTTCTTTTAATAATGATCATTGAAAAATGGTAATGCTACTCATGCGTACGTATGGCCTACCGTTTCCATGATTGTAACGTTGATTTATTTTTCATAACCATATTCCATGATTTATTTTAATATTATATTTGATGAATAAATATTATAATTAATTCACAGTTATTATTATGTATATGTTAGAATAATTACCCCTTTTACCATATTTTTTCTACCAAAGTCGTTTTGACTCATAAACCAAATATAGTCAAAACACCCAAATTAAACTCAATTGATTAAGTATTATATAAATAGTTGAAATAAAATTAATTATAAAAATGAGAAAGGTTCTCAAGAAAGTAAATAATTGACATATTCTTATTATTTTGGAATATAAATACACATGTGACATGTCAGACTCAAGGAAATGGACTTCTTCTCAATTTCCATTCATTGAGGAAATTTTTTATGTTATACACCTTTAATATTTTATAAGATTTATATAAATCAACTTTGAAATTATATATCAATAATTTATCAATTATCATTATATTTAATGTTTTTTAATGTTATTCTTTAATAGGTTTTATGATATAAGATTTTTTCAAGTGATAAGGGTATTTTCTTTAAAAAATCATCTTTTAATGTTTTCCTTCAATATCTATTTCAATTCATTATCCATGTTTTTTAAATAATATTAGTAATGTTTTAATATGTGCATAAAATATTTATAAAGTTAATCTTATTTCCATTTTATTATACTTCAATGGTTTTTAATATGAATATTTTTATATATCTTAAATGGAACGGAAAAAATGACTTTTATACCTCTATGACTATTGTTTCATTTATAAATTCCTTTGCAAGATTACCTGTTTTGTTAAATGTAAAACCAATATTCCCTTTTTTGTATTTTTTATTGAAAATGGTTTATGAAAATAATTGTGTACTTTTTTTTTGAAATGAAATTTTGAAATAAAACTGTATTTTAATACCTTAAAATTATTTTGATATAAGCTTAAAAGAGTTTTTTAAATGATGAAAATGCTTTATTTTATATTGTGGTTCTTGGAAATTATAAGTGATGGGTATGAATATATTGCATCATGTGAGCCTGTTATATCTTAAGTTATTGGTATTCCCATATAGCTCTCCAATGCATTAGATAAAGGTTGTATTCGTCGTAAAATTATATTGTAAGTTAGTTATATAGTTATTCTAATTTGTTAGGATTCTACAAGTATTCTATAAGATGATATCCCAAGGTACCTACATTAGTTTTATATTATTCTTAATGAATTTTATGGAAATAATTTATTTTCAAAATGTAAAATAAATAATCTTTTTAAGTGTATGATATTTCAATTTATGGGTATAATTTTATGTTTTCAAGAAAGGGTTTTTCATGGGTTTAATTTTGTTTCATTATACTAATGGTTTCCTTCTTTTTTTAACCTTATAGAGATGTTTTTTTCCATCCCATGTATTTAAATTTTTTTCATAGGATCTAATAATTATTAAGGTACTAGAAGTGGTCAATTTTAAACTCTTAAACCATTTTCATAAAAATATATCATGATTTATTTTAAGAGTTCTACATTATGGGAAACATCTATACAAATAATAAGTGTACAATTTGTATTTTATGGATTTTTTATGTTTTATTTATGACCTAATTTTCTATAACTATAAACCTAAAAGATCCTTAAATATAATGAATGTAATTTCTTGACTAAAACTCAATATTATGTATTGTTTAAGGCCAGGTCCTTATAGTTGGTATCAAAATTTGATTTAGATAAATTCATATTTTATGGTAATATTAGTAGTGTTCCCTTTTATGATTTTACCTTATGGTCTCATTAAAGTGATATAGCATTTAAATATTACTATGTTGCTTCATCAAAGATTTTTCTATTCTGAATGGTTTTCCATAGAGGAAATAGGGAAGCTATAGTGGGAAGGCACAGAGAGGAAGATATCTTTAAAAATCATTATACTAAGATGGTTGGAATCAGAACATGATAGTTTATTTTAGAGGTGGATTTTTTGAAACATACTATAAATAGTGGTGGTCTCCATGCTAGTGGGGAACCTGGTCTGATATAAAGGAAAATTTTTATTGTGTAGCATTTCATGAGGGAATATCCCCCATCTATCAGTGGATCATCTAACTGCATGATAGCTGTAGGATTTATCAATTATCTAGAGAAGATATTTGATTTCATGGGATGTTTATAATTTCAAAAGGTGACTCTTTCCATTTATCATTTTAAAGGTGAATCAGATCAATGGTGGTATTTGAATAATAATACCCGTGATAAAGATGATATTTATGAAATGGAATGGGAAATATTTAGGGATATTTATCTTGGGAAATATTTCACTAAGGTTGTTTGACTCCGTATGAAAAAATATATTGGAATTAATAAAATAAGATAAATATTGTGTAGCTTGATATGAAGAAAAATTCACATGATTTTTCAAGTATGTGCGAGATTTTATTTGAGACACAGAAAGAAAAATTAATCAATTTTACTCATGATTGAAAAAAATCTACAAATATATATGGTTTTATGAGAATTTAAAATATATGGAAAAAATTTACATTATCCTAAAAAGTTTTAGATGAAGTTTTCTAACTCTCTTGTGCCTCTTGAAGATGAAAGTAAGAAGCAGTATAGATGGCAGATGATGGTGAAAAATAAATCAAAAAAATATGGAGGTATGAAAATGAATTTATTATCCTATGGTATGTGTTGTAAAAATCACCCCAGATAATGTCTTATAATGTCAGTTAAGTTTTAATGATGTGGAACATTTGGCCACATTTTTTGTGAATGAAAGGGAAAAAATCTTGAGGAATCAAATAATGGGAAATTGATAGCCATCCAATAGTGGGATTTTTTAGTTGAAATGAGTAGGGACATTATTATAAATTGTGTTTGAAGTTAGTTTCACATTATGGAAATATTCATGATTATAAACAGGAGGGTGTAGAGAGGCCATTTTCTACTATTATAATTGATGTTGGGACATCAATGAGGTTTTGGCAGGTATGTTACTTGTGTATTCCAATTGTCCCAATACCATATTTGACTCAATCTCTTCAAATTATTTCATTTATAATAGATCTGCAAATAAAAAAGGTATATAATTTCATGAAATTAAGATAGTAATTTTGGTTAAAACTTCAGTTTAAAGTATTAAAGTAATAAATATTTATTATAATCTTCCTATTATTGTTATTGGGATGGTATTTCTTTGAAATATTATTAAAATTACCATATTAGAGTTTTATATCATTCCTGTTATGGATTGTATTTTAGTTTATCATTTTATGATAGATGGTAGTGTAAAGAATTTTGTGTTAAATGATTTAATTCCTCTGATAACTTACCATGAAGCTTGGAAATTGATTAGACTTTCTAGTAAAAGATACCAATATCATATTATTCAAAATAAATAAACTATTCAAATTAGTGACATTCCAGTAGTAAATGAATACATTGATGTTTTTTTTGGATGATTTTCCATGTATTATTTATAATTGATAGGTTGAGTTTACTATTAACTTAATACCTAATGTTAAACCTATTTCTAAACCCCTTATTGAATGGCTCAAGAATAACTTTTAAAATTGAAAAATTGATTGTAGAAGTTATTAAATAAATGTTTCATTCGACAAATAAATTCACAATGGGGTGATTAAATCTTTGTTGTTAGAAAAATGATTGTTCAACGAGACTTTTCATTGGTTATAGAGCCTTAAATTACATCACTATTAACAAATGTGTCATTTTCCTCATATCAATGATTTATTTTATCAACTCTAGGGAGTGAAATATTTTATGAAGTTTGACCTGATTTTAGGGTACCATCAGTTATAAGTGAAGGATATGGTCCTTCTGAAGGCTATATTTCAAACTAGATATAAGTACTATGAATTTATAGTAATTTCACTTGCGTTATTTTTGATCAATTAACTAAATCTGCACATTTCATGTCCATTAGAGATTTAATGTCTTTAAATTTGATATATTTACTATATATAAAGGAGATAGTTAGGTTACAAAGAGTACCTCTCTCAATTTTATTAGACTGTGATCCAAGTTTTATATTTAATTTTTGGAAATGACATCAAAAATCATTTGGTACTGAATTAAATTTTAGTACAACTTTTCATCTACACTCTAATAGACAGCCTGAGTATACGATTCATACATTAGAATATAATATTGGTTATTTTTAAATGGATTACCATGGAAATTTGGATCAAAATATTTCTTTTGTTGGGTTTTCGTATAATAACAGTTTTCATTCTAGTATACAAATTGAAATATTTGAGGAATTATATGGATAGTGGTATCTAACACCAATATCTTGGGATGATATAGGATAAAGGGAGTTGATGGGACTAGAGTTTGTAGAGGAAATCCAATAGATTTTTTTTTTGATTTAATGACACAATAGGAAAACTTAAATAAGATTGAAACATTTTATGGATAACTAGAGGAAAGATCTTTATTTCTAGGTAGTTGATCATGTCTTTCTATAAATTTCTCCATGAAAAAGTATATTTCATTTTTTTAAGAAGGAGAAGATGAGTCTATAGTTCATTTTAATACATGAAATCCTTGAGAAACAAGGATCAATGTCCTACTAAGTTTCTTTTCCCTTGAATCTATCTCAGGTACAACATGTATTTCAGGTTTCAATGTTAATAAAATATAGTTGGGATGCTTCTCATGTTTTGAGTCCTAAAGTAGTTTAGTTAGAATAGAATATTTCTTATTAGGAATAAGAAAACTAGTTTCTTAAATATATATAGAAAGTTTTTTAGAATAATTTGATTTATTAGGTTATGATTTTATAAAAAACATATGGTTGAAGAGGCAATATGGGAATCTGAAAATGTTATGAGGAAAAGATATCCCCAGTTATTTAGTAAATGAATAAAATTGTGAGGATACAATTTATAAAATGGGGGAAGGATTTAAAAACCCATTTAATGATATATTAAATCATTTTTAATATTTAATAATATTAATTATATAGTTTTATTAGTTATAAAAATATTTTGTAACTTTTAATCAAAAATTGAAACTATTTTAATTAAATACTTTTCATATAAGGTTTTATTTAAAAGAATAACTTTTAAATATTATAATTTTAATTAGATAAAATTAATATCATTTTTTAAGTAAAAATATCAAAATTTACTTTGGGTGAAATTTTGGGATTATTTTAAAATATTCATTTTTAGTGAATAATGAAAAATACAGATTTTGGTAAAAAAATCATTTATTTTAATAAATTAATTAATTAAAGAGCCCCGATATGATATAAATATCTTTTAAATTGACCTTAATATTAAATATGATATATTTAATCCACTTAATTTCTTTTTAGTCAACTTTATTTTGGTTCTTAATAAATGTTTTTTTTTTGTTTAAAGATCTTTTTTTCGAAAAGCTTTTTTAAAATTCATAAGGTTTCACATATTTATTTAATTAAAATGATATATAATGCGGAATATTTTAAATGAAAATTATTGAATATATATAAATAATTATTAATTTATTTTCATTAAATTATTTTTATTATTCATAATATATAATTATCTTTTTCTAAAAAAATACTCTTCTTAAAAACCCATTGTCTTACCACGACTGTATGATTAATATTAAATTTAAATTTCCAATTCTATTAATTTAATATAAAAAAATGGATTAAATATTTGGAATAATAATTATTTCTAATTTCTAATAAGGTCAACATAAATTTTGACAAAATTGATTCATGAAAACAATTATGATTAATCACATCGATTTAGGTAAAAATGATATTACCAAGTGACTAAATTTTAAACTTAATGAGACAAATGACATATAAATATAAAAATAACATGTTTCATGGAAATATTTTTATATTATACCTTCTATTATATAGTTTTGTACATTATTGGATCCTTTTGTAAATTAAAAAGGTCACTTCACCTAACTTTATTTTGAAACATACCAAGTGTGTACTCTCCCCCACTTATAAAAGGCCAACAAATCCCCCAATCTCTTAACACATTCAAAACAAATTAGTTCATCAAATACCTGAAAAAATAACTTATAAACTTCCTTAATATCATCCTATAATCCTTAATTTGGGTATAAATCTAACCAAGGAAGTCCTTTGGTGCAGACCAAAAGAGTTACCTGAAGAAGAGGTAACGTTCACAAACCTGCATTTTTTCTTTATTTCCTTCACCACCTCCAAACTTTATTCTTATAAAATGATTATATAATAACATCTGTATCCTAAAAAAATTATATATTTTTATGTTATGTTTAATACCTACAACTATACAAAATTTCATAAAATTGGTTATGAAATCATCATTCATGTGTAAGGCGGATTATCGCCTCACAAAATGATGTCGTTCTGTTTTCCATCACCACCTCTCATGGTTGGTTGTAATGATAAAAATACTATTTATATATGATATTTATCATATTTATAACATAATTATACCTATAGATTCATTATATCATATAAACCCTTTTTACATTTCATATCGTAGGGGATATGATAATGTCGTTAATGTGTACGGCAGACTACCATCTCCTGAAGCAATGTGGAGCGTTTTTCACTAACATGTTACATGGAAGGAGATAAGGGTGACTATAATGAATATATTTGTTATAAATTTAATAAACATGATATTATTGACATAATTATATTTATATAAATATAATATATCATTTTCATCTTACCTTTTCACACATTGAAAAAGTGATAATGTCATTCATAGATGTGTGGACTGCCACCTCCTCGAAATGATGTGATTTTTCTTTTTTATAAACACATCACAAGAATGATATTTATAAGTATATATAACAAAATAATATGTTATATATTATATAATTATCATTATGTAAATATAAATGTTACTTCCCTTCTTTCTGTAACGCCCCAATCCTAGTTACCCAGAGTCGGTGCATTATTACATAACATTGGCAAGATATAAGGAATCATGTCCCGAAAGACTGATTAGTTTAGTAGACTTAGAAGTAATGGATACATTCATAAGTTTTACACTACATCATGAAATAAAAATATCAACAAAATTTTTCCCCTTTTGAAAACACTTATATCCTTAGCCTATTCCTGCAGGTTAATCCTAAAATACTTCTTCACATCCTGGAAAAATAAAACATAGAAATGGGTGAGATCAGATGCTCAGTAAGGATAACAATATAGCAGAAACTTTCATAAATAAAAATAAACATTTAAAGAAATGTATAACACTAAAACAAAAGCCTTTAAACATAAAATTCAGCATAATATGGAAAATATAAAATCAAATAATTCCATTTACTTATTCACATGGATATTCTACTAGTCGAATAATCACATGCAATATTAATATCCACTTTCATAATGATGAAATGCATAATTCCAGACTTCATAACCACATAATCAAGGCCTTGTTCCAAGACTACAAATAAGATTTTGTCAAGTCCTTGTGCCAAGACACTAGTTTTTCTCATGAGACCTACCGATGCATTGAGGAGCTATAGCGGGCTCCACCCGTCACCTACTAAGTCCACTGCATTCCTCATATGAAAAGGTTTAAACATAACATAAACATTTGTGTTAAAACTAGCATATGAAATGTAAATAATTTATCTATAAACCATGAATGGTGTAAAAATAACACATCCATAGTCAAACATATCACATGACCTTTAATACAATATGGAAGTTTTGTATCATAATAAATCAACTTCAAACAAGATAAAAATCCATCAAAGGATGTTGACATAGATGAAATCAAAACTTTTTTAGGGAAACATCTCTTTCTATTTTGAAATACTTTAAAATTCATATAATTATAAAAGAAAAAAATTATTTTGAAAATATTCTTATAAGCTTGTATGGGAAGCTTTGACGATGATATAATGGTAGAAAATAGCCACACCCTCTATATAAGTTAAAAAAAGACATTCTTACCTTAATTTTGTCAAAAAGGCCATAAAGTGCCTTGTTTGGAAAACAATGGAAAGATTCCTTTCAAAACATATATGATCAAATGAGGGTATAAATGAATTTAACCCATAGTATAGTAAATAGTAAAAATGTTTTGAATTAAATTTTTAAGAAACCACAGATGTGGATGATAAAGAGGTCTCAGTAGATACTTACATAAAAACAACCTCACATAATAAAAAGATTGTGAAATTAACCCTTTCCTTGTACTTTTCCTTAGTCGATGGTATGTTAAACTCCTGTATAATAGTTAAAAAATTATTAAATTTTACAAGAACTATATCCATAAGTATGATATCATATATGATCCTCTAATATTTCTTTGTAAATAATATTTCAGTAGTATCATCATTTTGGGTGTTAACTAATTCATTTTCCTTTATATGCTTGGTTACATAAGCCATGTTTTTTATGGATAGGATGTATTTGATTCATATAAAAAATTATATTATGTTCATAAGTATTATTTTTAATCATAAAATGAAAAATATTCTTGAATGATTGTGATGGGGAATGAATCTCATCGTGTTCGTGGAGACGGTAATCCTTACGTACGCAAGAGTAACAATATCATTATATTGATGGTGAAATTGTATATAATTGAATGTTATATCATATATAAAGAATAATTAACATATTATATTTATTATTTACATAAATTATACATCATTATTATACCCATCCAAATAATGAAGTGTTTGATTAACAAACTACCCCACGACGTAGAGACGGTAAGCCGTACGTACACATGTATGGTGACTTTGTCATTCATATGATGGATAGTTTAATGAATATGATTATAACATATTTATAATAACACCAAATTATATAGAAGATACTAGAATTATTATTATATAATGGAAACAACAATTAAAGAGGAAGTGAAAGAAGAAAATAACTTTAAAGAGGTGATGAAATATTTACCTCTTCTTTGGGTTCTTCCTTTTTATTTGATCAAAAGGTCTCCTTAAGTTGGCTTTCTGACCAAAGGAAGGCCTCTAGGATGAATTGAGGAAAGTTGGGAGGATATTTGGGCAGGGTTTGGCTGAACCAAAAGACATTGGAGGTGTGAAATTAAGAGAAGGGGAGGTGCCCTTTTATAAGAGTGGTGAGAGTCACTATAAGAAAATCTTGAAATATTATTTTATAATAAAATAGTTTTCTGTTTTTAATGGCTCCAAAATGATTTCTTTAGAGGATAAGGTGGGTATAGGTCCCAAACTCTCAACCAATAGGTTTTATATAGGTTTAGGTCACCATGTTAACCTTATCTTTTAGATTTAACTCTTAGTTAAATAGTTTTTCATTTACCAAGTCTCTTTGTATTTTTATATTATATGGTTAATAAACATACTATAGAATACCAAGAGACCCAAAGTGGTTAATTTTTAATATATATAACCTTATAAAACTCCTTTTTCCGAACCATAGATTTTTAAGAATATTATATCCATTAATAATATAGTATTTCTTTTAAAAACTCAATTATGTCAATTTTGACACTATTTAGTATTGGATTTTTTGTGAAAATCATAACAACATGATTACTTCGAAAAAAATTATTTAATCAACCCTAAAATTTCATATTAACCAATAAAATAAGTTTAATTCATCAAAATTCTCAAATTACATTTATTTGGATGTTTATAATATAAATTATTTTAATCTTTCTTTAATAAGGTAAATACTGCATCATCATTGTGTCATAAATAAATTAAATTATTTAATGTCTAAAAATTATAATAAAATAAAATTATGTAGGAAATATTTTTATAATTATAATGAATATTTATAGTCGAATTTATATTGTGTGTAACCTTATATTAAAAATGGTTTAGTTATTAAACTTTGAATTTAACTCTTTTAACTCTTCTTTAAATAAAATAATAATAAATGTCCTAATCTAATCCAAGTGGACCAAATAGGTTCATATTTTAGTCCTAAGGTTGTTTTTGGTCGAATTAAACTTATAAAATAGAATTAGGATATGTGTTAGGGTAATTATAATATCATTTTTACCCTTAATTACCATATTCACTTTTAATCGTGGTAAATAAAAGTAAAAAGTTAATATTAACCAAAAAATTATTTTAATATTATTGAACCACATTTTACTTACTGATGTAAACCATGTCTCTCATATTTTTGAAATTTATCTCATAGAAGCGGTATCATTATTTTTTATGCAAATTTGCAAATACTCTTAGAAGGTGGGTAAAAGACGGTAAAAAGTTCAATAAAATCTTTATATTTATAAACTTATTATGAAATGAATCCAATGAATTAAATTGAACTTATATAGTTATTATGTATATATTTTGACCTAAAATAAATTTAAATAAAAAAAAATTATTTAAAAAAATCATTTTTAACCAATAACGCAGTGTTTTTCGCTATTCATCAAAACTTGAATGTTTTCAGAAAAATACCAAAAAATCACCCTAAGCTAATTTCGATATTCTGAATTCAAAAATGAAGTCCATTTTGAAAAATAAAATTTATAAAATTTCAAAAAGTGGGTATTACAATTCATAACGGCTAGTTTGATTGGTCGCGCTGTGTTAGAATCTCGAAGTTGCGTACAAAGCATGCTATTGCATTATTCAAAGGGAAACGTACCATGTAAGCTTGGGGTGTTACATTATCTCCTCCTTAAAATAATTTCATCCTAGAAATTTCTAGAATATTACTCAATAAAAATATTTGGGTAGTTCTTTATCATAAGTTCCTCGGGTTCCCATGTTGTCTCTTCCATCTTATGGTTTCTCCATAGAACTTTCACCAGACGAGCCATCTGGTTTCTCAACACTTGTTCTATGGTATCATGAATTTTGATAGGCTCTTCACAATAAGACAGATTAGGTTCTGGTTCAATTTTATCATAGGTGAGTACATGTGTAAGGTCAGACATTTATTTTCTCAACAATGATTCGTGGAATACATCGTGAACTTTAGAGAGACTTGGAGGAATTTCCAAACGATAAGCTACAATGTTAATTCGTTCTAGAACTTTGAAAGGTCCGATTAACCTGGGACTCAATTTACCCTTATTATTGAAACGTATAACACCCTTCAATGGAGATACCTTCAAGAAAACATGGTCTCTTACTTGAAATTCCAAATCCTTCCTTCGGTTATCGACATAGCACTTTTTCCTACTTTGGGCTACTTTGATATGGTTTTGGATGAACTTCAACTTTTCCATTGTTTCCTCAAAAAGTTCTGGGCCTATGAGTTTTCTTTCACCAACATCATCCCAAAAAGTTGGTGTGTTACATCTCTCGCTATATAATGCTTCATATGGTGCCATATCAATACTTTAATAGAAGCTATTGTTATAGGAAAATTCTACCAGAGGTAAATATTGATCCCACGTACCTTGAAATTCAAGTGAGAAAGATCTAAACATGTCTTCTAAGGTTTGAATAGTTTGTTCTGATTGTAAATCGGTTTGAGGGTGGTAGGCAGTGCTCAAACGAAGTTCAGTATCCATGGCCTTTTGAATACTTTTCCTGAATCTTCATGTAGAACAGGGATTATGATCAGAAAAAATCTATAGGGGTACTCTATGAAGTCTTACAACTTCATTAATATATAGTCTATCCATATTTTCAATTGTTAAATCTTCTCTTATAGTAAGAAAATGTGCTTACTTGGTAAGATGATCAACAATAACCCATATTTCATCATTCCTT
This sequence comes from Viscum album, assembly GCA_963277665.1. NCBI lineage: Eukaryota > Viridiplantae > Streptophyta > Magnoliopsida > Santalales > Viscaceae > Viscum > Viscum album. The sequence continues at coordinate 758,390,048 of OY728130.1, read as the reverse complement.
CTAGGAGTCTTTGGTAGCCCCATGACAAAGTCCGTCATAATATTATCCCATTTCCACTCAAGTATAGGAAGAGGTTTCATGACTTCTCCAGGTTTCTGACTTCCAGCATTCACTTGTTGAAAAACCATACATATTGACACAAAATCAGCAATATCCCTCTTTATGTTGTCCAACCAAAAATGTTCCTTAAAATCTCTATACATCTTAGTGTTACCGGTGTGTATAGAGAAATTGGAGCTATGATCATCATCCAAAAATTCCCTTTTTAGATTAGGTAAATTGGGAACATAAATTCTCCTCCCAAATTTCAAAATCCCATCTTCATATATAAATTCACTAAATATCCCATCATTCACAGCTTTAATCTTCTTTTGAAACTCCTCATCACCAGTATGAGAACTCTTTATCCTTTCTAGTAAATATGGTTGGGCACCCATTTGAAAAAGTATTGATGTTTCACCTTCTATGGTTATTCTAATATCCATATTTACTAGATCCATGAAAATATGATCCCTTTCCATTCTCATTTTGTTCAAAACTCCATAATCCTTTCTACTCAAAGCATCTTCCCAATTATTTGCATTCCCTAGGTTGTAGTGTATAGGGAAATCATAATCCTTGAGTAGTTCAAGCGATCGCCTTTGCCTCATGTTGAGTTATTTTTGTGAAAAAATATAATTCAAACTCTTGTGATCAGTATAAATCTCACATTTTTCACCATAGAGATAGTGTCTCTATGTTTTCAGAGTAAAGATTATAGCTGCTAACTCAAGACCATGAGTGGGATAGTTTTTTTCATGAATTTTTAGCTGTCGTGATGCATAGGCAATAACTCTATCATTCTTCATAAGGACACAACCATGTCCTTTCTTTGAAGCATCACTATAAATGAAAAACCCAACATTCCCTGATGGTAGAGTAAAGATAGGAGCATTGACTAATCTTCTCTTAAGTTCTTCAAAACATTCTTCACACTCTTTTTTTCAAACAAATTTAACCCCTTTACATGTGATCTTTGTTAATGGGTTAGCCAACCAGGCAAAATTCTGGAAGAAATGTCAATAATAACCTGCTAAACCAATAAAATTGCGTACCTATTTTATATTTTTCAGTGCTGGCCATTCTTGGATTGCCTTGGTCTTTGAAGGATCAATAAATACCACTACAAAGATTTCACGATATTCCTTTAAAACTCTATTCATTAGATCCATGAATACATAGGGTGCATTAGTCAATCCAAAAGGCATTACTGTAAACTCTTAATGCCCGTACCTGGTTCAAAATGATATTTTTGGAATGTCTTCCTTATTCATACACAACTAATGATATCCAGATCAAAGATCAATCATTGAAAAATATTGAGCTCCATGAAGTTGGTCGAATAGATCATCAATGCGAGGTAGGGGATACTTGTTCTTTATTGTTATAGCATTGATCTCCTGGTAGTCAATGCACAACCTCATAGATCCATATTTTTCTTAAAAAAATGAATAGGGGCTCCCCATGTAGAAACACTCGGGAAAATAAATCCCTTATTACTGAATTCATATAGTTGTTTATTTAGTTCCACTAATTCCTCAGTGCCCATTATATAAGGATTCTTCGATATGGTCCTTGAAGAAGGAATTAAATCAATATAAAAATCAATTTCTCATTCTGGAGGATGTCCAGGTAAATCCTATAGAAACAGATCAACATATTCTTGCACAATAGGTACATCTTATATTTGAACATTCCTTTCCTAACCCATAGTTATTTCATTCTCTTCCTCCCCAATAATTGAATTTAGTAGAGCTACTGGGGGTGGATCTAGATAATAATTAGGTGGTGACGTTTCTGATCTAAAGATAAGGTACTCCTTATCATCATCGAGAATTGCAACCTCCTCCTTCTTACAATAAATTTTCACATCATGGTCTGAAAGCCAATCCATACCAAGGATTATATCAAATTCAATCATGGGTATGATGATGATATCAGCAGATAAAGAGCATTTATATTCCTTAATGGAAACTGATTAACAAAACATTTTTGCAATGATACTTCCCTTAAGAGTTTTTACTGAAAAATACCTTGTTAAATCAAATTGGAAATATCTAATTTTCTTAGAAAACTATGAAGGTATGAAACAATGCGATGATCCAGAATCAAGTAAAACATTGGATAAACATGAGGAAACCATTAAATTACATGTCACCATGTCTTTCAGAGCTTCAACCTCAGCAGTAGTGATCGCATAAGCATGGACTTTCTCCCTTGGCCTTTTCTGAGGTAAGTTCCACTAGCGATTAGGAAATTTATTTTCAAAATGTCCCTTTTCTGTACAATTGTAGCATTCAACATTGACAGCCTCTTTCTTCCCCTTGTATTCACGAGCTTAGTGTCCTTTTTCACCACACTTGTAACAGACTCTCATTCCTTTTAGGAAAGTACTGGGGTGTTTCTTCCCACATTTACCACATGATGGATATTCAAATTTTCCCTTCTTCCCTTTACTTCCATTTCCAGAGTGTTCAGTAGATCTCTTCTTCTCCTAATTTTCTTTAAAGTCGTAAGACTTAGAGAATTATTTTTCTATCATGATAGCATGTGAGACAATATCTTCGTATGATAAGAAGGATTGTGAGACTAATTCTCATCGGAGAAATTTTTTTAACTCATCAAAGAATCGATTAATCTTACTCATTGGGTTACTTATATAATCTTTTGCATGCATTGCTAACCCTGTAAAGTTAGCCTCATACTTTGCAACATTCTCATCCTCCTTTTTCCCCAGACTTAGAAATTTTCTTTCCATATCCGCTCGATGGTCATGAGGCAATTAATTTTCTAAGAAAATATATTTAAACTCCCTCAATTTCATGTTTGATACTTCTTCATCTTCCTTTGTGTTTTTGGATTAATGACCACCATTGATCTTCATCTCCCGTGAGGTGATAAACTGTCATGACAATTTTTTCCCTTTCTCTACTCCCCAAAGAATGAAATATTTTCTCTAAGGAATTTATCCGTTACTCAGCTACTAATTGATTTGTACTCCCATTGAATGTTGGTGTTTTTTGACTAATGAAGTGTTCTAACATTGATCCTCCACGTTCTGGATCAGGGTACTCCATACGAGTAAGGTTATTATTCATAACTTGAGTGAGTTGTCTCAGTATGGTGATAAGATGATCAGCACCACTTGCATCACCAACTCCACTATAATTTTCTTGAGTAGGAGGGAAATCCCTACATTAATTACGTGCATTGATATGGTTTTAATTCCTTCCACTATGTTCCATTTCTAAACAATGGCATACGCTAGATTAGTTTATGAATTGCAATACATAATTCCAAACTTGTAAAACACTTAACATAAATTGAACAGTTTATTGATATAATCCATAATCATAAAAATATTTTATTTGAGGAAGTATATACTCATAAACCCCTTCATAATGATTTATAAAGAAAATGAGAATTATCCTAAGCAAATACCCCGGAGTGTCGTAACCAAGAGTGTCGTAAGGCCTGTTGTCATGCACCATTTCCCGTTTGAGTCTAGATCAAAGCGGTGTTTTCAGGTTTTACCTCTAGGTACATCTGTGTCAGAGCTGCCTCTACCTGCTCGTATCCAAAAAGGGATGTATTGCTTGGAAAACTCAAAAAATCTCTACAATACCAAAATTCTAGGAAGTTCTTCTATACTAATCATCAAATTCTATCTTTGGGTAATGTTCTCTAATCATAGTTTTTCTAAATCTAGTTTCCAAGGTTTTTACTAAAATTCATTTGATACTAACTATAACACCCTGACCCCAGTTACCCAGAGTCAGTACATTATTACATAACATTTCCATGATATAAGGATTCATGTCCCGAAAGACCGGTCATTTTAGTAGCCTTGGAAGTACTATATACATTCATAAGTTTTACATTACATCATGAAATAAAAACATCAAAAACATTTTTCCCCTTTTGAATGCACTTATATCCTTAGCCTATCCCTACAGGTCAACTATAAAATACTTCTTCACATCCAGGGAAAAATAAATCATAGAAAGGGGTGATCTCATATTCTCATTAAGGATAACAATATAGCAGAAACTTTCATAAATAAGCATAAACATTTAAGGCAATGTATAACACTAAAACAAAAGCCTTTTAAACATAAAATTAAGAATAATATGGAACAGATAAAATCTAATAATTCCATTTACTTATTCACATGGATATTCTACTATTCGAATAATCACATGTAATATCAATAGACACTTTCATAATGATGGAATGCATAATACCAGACTTCATAACCACATAGTCAAGTCCTTGTGCCAAGAATACAAATAAGATTTTGTCAAGGCCTTGTTCCAAGACACTATTTCCTCTCATGAGACCTACTGATGCATTGATGATCTATAGTGACCTCCACCCATCACTTACTAAGTCCAATGCATTCCTCATATGAAAAGGTTTAAATATAACATAAACATTTTAATTAAAACTAGCATATGAAATGTCAATACTTTATCCATAAACCATGAATGGTGTAAAAATAACACATCCACAGTCAAACATATCACATAACCTTAAATATAATATGGGAGTTTTATGTCATAATAAATCAACTTCAAACAAGCTTAAAATCCATCAAAGGATGTTGACATAGAAGAAATCAAAACTTTTTTAGAAAAATATCTCTTTCTATTTTGAAATCATTTAAAAGTAATATAATTATAAAAGAAAAAATTTATTTTGAAAATATTATTATAAGATTGTATGGGAAGCTTTGATTATGATATAATGGTGGAAAATAGCCTCCCCCTCCTTATAAGTTAAAAAAGACATTCTTACCTTAATTTTGTCGAAAATGTCATAAAGTACCTTGTTTAGAAAACGATTGAAAGATTACTTTCAAAACATATATGATCAAATGAGGGTATATTTTACTTTAACCCATAGTATATTAAATAGTAAAAAAAATTTGAATTACATTTTTAAGAAAACACATATGTAGATGATAAAGAGGACCTAGTAGATACTTACGTAAAAACAACTTCGGATAATAAAGAGATTGTGAAATTAACCCTTACCTTGTACTTTTCCTTAGTCGATGGTATGTTAACCTCCTGTATAATACTTAAATCATTGTTATTAAATTATAAAAGAACTATATACATAAATATAACATCATATATGATCCTCTAATATTGCTTTGTTAATAATATTTCAGCAGTATCATCATTTCGGGTGATAACTGATTCATTTTCCTTTATTTTCTTGGTTATGAAAGCCATGTTTATTTTGGATAGGATTTATTGATTAATATAAAGAATGATATTATGTTCATAAATATTATTTTTAATCATAAAATTAAAATTATTCTTGAATTATTACGATGGTGAATGAATCTCATTGCGTTCGTGGAGACGGTAATCTGTACGTACGCACGAGCGATAATATCATTATATTGATGATGAAATTGTATATAATTGAATTTTATATCATATATAAAGAATAATTAACATGTTATATTTATTATTTACATCAATTATACATCATTATTATACCCATCCAATTAATGAAGTGTTTGAATAACAAACTACACCATGGCGTGGAGACGGTAAGTCGTTCGTACGCATGTATGGTGACTTTGTCATTCATATGATGGATCGAATAATGAATGTGGTTATACCATTTTTATAATAGAATCACAATATATATAAGATATTTTAGTTATTATTTTATAATGTAAATGATAAATAAATAGGATGTGGAAGAATAAAAAAACTTGAAAGAGGTGATGAAATATTTCCCTCTTCTTTGGGTTCTTCCTTTTCATTTGATCAAAATGGCTCCTTATGTTGGATTTCGGACCAATTTAAGGCCTTTAGGATGAATAGAGGAAAGTTTTTAGGATATTTGGGAAGTTTTTGGCAGAGCCAAAAGGCTTTGGAGGTGTGAAATTAATAGAAGGTGTGGTTCCCTTTTATAAGAGAGGTGAGGGTCACTTTAGGAAAATCTTGAAATATTATTCTGTTATAAAATTATTTTCGGTTTCTAATGGATCTAAAATGATTTATTTAGAGTCTAAGTTTGTTATGGGTCTAAATCCTCTTAACCAATAGCTTTTAAATAGGTTTAGGTCACCATATTAACCTTATCTTTTAGATTAAACTCTTAGTTAAATAGTTTTTCATTTACCGTGTCTTTTTGTATTTTTATATTATATGGTTAATAAACTTACTATAAACTTCCAAGATAACCCCAAGTGGTTCCATATTAATATATATAATATTATATAATTCCTTTGGTATAAAGTTAAATTTTTAGGAATATTATATCCATTAATAATATTGTATTTGTTTTAAAAACTCAATTATGTCAATTTTGACACTATTTAGTATTTGATTTTTGTGGAAATTATAACAGCATGATTACTTAAAAAAATTAATCAACCCTAAAATTTCATATTAACCTAGAAAATTAGTTTAATTCATCAAAAGTCTCAAATTAAATTTATTTGGATATTTATAATATCAATTATTTTACTCTTTCTTTAATAAGGTAATTATTTCATCATCATTGTGTCATAAATAAATTAAATTATTTAATATCTAAAATTTATAAATAAAATACCATTATGTAGAAAATCATTTTATCTTTCCAATTAATATTTATAGTCGAATTTAAATTGTGTGTAACCCTATATTAAAAATGTTTTAGTTATTAAACTTTGAATTTAACTCTTTTTACTCTTCTTTAAATAAAATAATAATAAATATTCTAATATAATTCTAGTGGACCAAAGATGTTCATATTTTATTCCTAAGGTTTTTTTGGTCTAATTACACTTATCCAATAGAATTATGACATGTTTTAGGGTAATTATAATATCATTTTTACCCTTAATTACCCTATTTACTTTTAACCGTGGTAAATAAATGTAAAAAAGTTATTATTCACCAAAAATTATTTTCATCTTATTGAACCACATTTAACTTAATCATTCTAACCGTGTCTCTAGTATTTTTGAAATTCAACTCACAGAAGTGGTAAAATTAAGTTTTATGCAAATTTGCAAATGCTCCCAGGAGGTGGGTGAAAGACTATAAAAAGTTCAATAAAATAAACTTATTATTAAATGACTCCAATAAATTACATTGAAATTATATAGGTACTATGTATATATTTTAACCTAAAATAAATTTAAATAAAATAAAAAATTATTTAAATAAAAAATTTTGTTTTAACCAATAACGTAGTGTTTTTCACTATTTATCAAAAAATTGAAAGTTTTTAGAAAAATACCAAAAATTAACCCTAAGATAATTTCAATATTCCAAATTCAAAAATGAAGTCCATTTTGAAAAATAAAATTTATAAGATTTCAAAAAGTGGGTATTACTATCATAACAACTAGTTTGATTGGTCGCGGTGTGTTAGAATCTCGAAGTTGCATACAATGCAAGCTATTGCATTATTCAAAGGGAAATGTATCATGGAATCTTGGGGTGTTACACTTTCCATAATGATCATTAAAATATGGAAATGTCACTCATGCATACGTACAGCCTACCATCTTAATGATTGTGACATTGTTTCATTTTTCATAACCATATTTCATGATTGATTTTAATATTATAATTTATGAATAAATTTGTTAATTATTACATGTTTATTATTTTTTAAATATTAAAATAATTAACCCTTTGAACATATTCAACCCATCAAAGTCATTTTGACTCAAAAATTGAATATGTTTAAAACACCAGACGTAAACTTAATTAATAAATTAATATATTAATAAGTGAAATAAAAGTAAAAAACATGAAAAGGGTAATTAGAAAAGTAAATAATTAACACAGGTTTATTATTTATGAATACAAAGATGTGTGTGACAATTCAGACTCAACGTAAGGGACTTTGTCTCAATTTCCTTTCATTGAGTAAATTTTAATGTTATACAGCTTTAATATTTTATAAGGTGTATATACTAACCCTTTGAAATTATATATCATTAATTTATCTATTATTATTATATTTTATGTCTTCTTTTATTTAATTCTTTAATTTGGTTTATTATTCAAGTGTTTCCCAAGTGATAAGGGGCTTTTCTTTGAAAAAATACACTTTTATGACTTTTAATCAAACTCCATTTCTCTTCTATGTACATGTTTTTAAAATTATATTTGAAATGTTTTTAAATTAGAATAAAATATTTATATATTTAATTTTATTTATCTTTTACTTTACTTCAAAGGTTTTCAAAATGAATCTTTTTATGTGTTCTTAAAGGAACGGTGATAACTACTCTTCCTTCCATTGTGACAGTTTTTTTATCCATAGATTCCTTTGAAAGCATACATTTTTTCTTATATGTAAAACCCAATTTACATATTTTTTGAATATTTTGGTATTGAAAATGGTTTCTTGAAAGAAATTTTTATTTCTATTGAAAATGGTATTTTTCAAGAAAATGGTATTTTAATATATAAAAGTGATTTTTATACGAGATTAAAAGAGTTCTTCAAATTAATAAAATGTTTTATATCATGTTGTGTTTCTTGGACATTATAAATTATGGGTGCACCAAGATAGAATAGGGAGATACCATTATAGTTTAAATGAGGTGTGTACCTAGATAGTTCTCTAATACATTATATTATTATTATATTATTTGGATACTTATATTGGAAGTTATCCATATGGTTATTCCTATTTGTAAGGTTTTTGTAAGGGTTGTATAATGGTTCTATGAGATAATCCCCCAAGGTAACTAAATGAATTTTCTATGCATGATAATGATTTTTCATTGAAATCATTTACTTTAAAAAGATAAAATAAATTATATTTTTAAAGGAATGATTTTCCCTTTATGGGTAAAATTCTCTGTTTTCATGAAAAATTGTTTCATGGGTTTTATTTTTTTTAACTCAACTAATAAGTTAATTTATTTTTGTATCCCTTATTGATATTTGTATGATCATCCAATATTTTTAAATGTTTTTCAAATGATTAAGGATGGTTAAGGGATTGGAATTGCTCAAGATTAAAGTTATAAAGAGTTTTTAGAAAAATAGATCATGCTTTATTTCAAAATTTCTATATTATAGAAAAAATATATACTAATTGGAAGTGTCTGCTTTGTATTTTATGGATTGTTATGTATCTGTTATTACCTAATTATCAAAATCTATAAACCAAAAAATATCCTCAGAGTGAGAGAAATAATTTCTTGACTAAAACTCAACATTTCATAATGTTTAAATCTAGGTACTTATAGATCTTATATAGTTTATGAAAGTTTTTACCTAATGAATGAATCTATGATAACCATGATCTCAAACATTAAATAGTGTTATTTTACATAATGTTGTATTAGAATGTTCTTATGAGAGATAATATCTGTGTCATAATAGATCATATGAGAAATAAATATATGTGACATGAATTGATTTATATTTGAATCAGTGACGATGGATGGAGTTATTATAGTATTATAAATTTGATATTTTGTACAAATCAATGAAATCGGAATGTGCTAGTTGACACAATGTTGGATTATCATGTAAATTCATCTTAAAAGTTCTAATATGCATGGAGGATGATGGAGGATATTGTATATTTTAATCATGATTCAAAGGAAGAATGTGTTAGATGTTATCTTTATCTAATGATAGTGTAATCAACCTTGATGGAGAAAGTTGTGGAGTCTCAACTTATAGGTTAATTGGTTGAGGTTTTTTGGGACTGTAGTGTTTTCAGATATACTCTTTAGGGATAATTAATAGACTTTTGAAATATTATATTGTTTTATAGGAATATCATAGACACATTTATATAATTATTTGGTTCTTACAATGTTTCATATCTTTCATTTTTAATGTATATTTGAATGAAAAAGGTGTATCATAATTTTTAGTGATAGTTTTCATGGTCATGGATGAAGAGATTAGTATTAGAATTCATCTTTCAATGTTTGGTTTTTCTCAAGTTGAATGTTCAGAACCATGTTCGTGATTGTTTTCTATAGTCATTGGACATTCCTTAGTGGGTGTGGAGGAAATTAAATCATATATAACTACTAGGTTACATTGAGTTAAAAGAATAAGTGTTATTGACTATGTGGTTATGGATCGGTTGGAGATGTCAGCTAATTTCATGGTAATCAAGGATTTTATCTTGGTATATTTTTTCCAATGATAAATGTGAGGAGATTTTGTAGATTCGAGGGGTTCTAAAGATGATCAAATAAGTTAATGATCCTAATCTAACCTAAAATATGTTGAAACGTCTAAAAACATCTTTTTGGCCTCTTTTATTACCTTATAATATAATTCAATTTTCAAATGGATGGTCACATATAATTTAATATCCATTAATTAGAGGATATGTTCCACACATGTGTTGTGTATTTTTCATGTTCATGGGTAAAGTATCCACCATTGGTTAACTATCACATAACAACATATATCACTCATTCATTAGTCCATATCCATACAAATAATTTTATTGATAACCTTATAGATCTCTATTGTGGTGAATGAGGTTATATTATAAATTATTCTTTAAAAAAATTGTGCAAATCATGATAGATAAGGTTTAGGTGATGTTATATTAAATGATGGCATTAGAGATGATTAAAAGTAATTTTTGAGCATAAGAGGATATAAATATTTCTTTTGATAGATATCATGTGATTCTAAATGTTTTATTCATCATAAGAAGTTTAAGTTTTACCAAGGGAGAAATATTTTTATTGTTTTTATAAGATCTATTTAGTTATTATCATGAATTTCAAAATTAGTGTATTAGTATAAGATCCCTAAAAAGATGAATTATGTTCATGGTTTTTTCTATTTATTGTATCTTCATTGGTATCTTCATGATAACTCTTATGTCATTGATTATAGAAATTTTTTAATGTTAATGATGGTGTGATATTTATCATGTGGTAAATTGAATGATAGGATTACAAGGATAAATTAATTTTTTTACTTATGTTTTCATTTTATTAATATCTTTTGGATAAATAGTTATTTTGGTTAGGGAATGTTGGACCACGAGTCACAAATATATTATTAGTATCTTAATTTTTATTGATTCTATGATTCTTTTTAAAATGATTAATTTTGCTTTGTGTTGATATTATTGATATTTTTATTTTGTTTGTTGTTTGATCTTTTAGTGATATTGAAATTTTGATTTGAGATGTATCTTAGGGTTTGTTGGACATGGAATCTGGTTTGATCTCATTCATGGTTTCAGAGTGACTTTATTATTATAGTAACTATTTTTAAGTAGTTAGGATATGTAATTTTGAGTATTAACTATTGGAGGAAACAACATGTATTGTGGAATCCACTATCTTATGGTTTTTTTGAGATTCATGTTCAAGAATGATGCCGCCTTGGGGTGGTTTTCACTCTTTTTCTCTAGATTTTTCATCACTTTTTCCATGGTATAATGTCCTCTTTTAACTATATAGTAAATAGTATTCAGTAAAAGAATGTTTTGTAACCTCAGTAGAATTAGGCATGGTGTTATGTAACTATATTATATAAAGTGTAGAATAAGAAGACTCCCTAGGAAAATTTATAATAAGTTTCATAGGGACATACTAAATTTGTATAAATTTTAAAAATTATTTGAACCTACATTTTAATAAAATTTCATATCTCCCCATTCATCCATTCAGTTCCCTTATTTATATCTCAATCCCTATGTGAATGGATTTTCTATTTTAGTGATCCTTCATTATTGAGGTATATTTAAATCTTATTACATAACATGGACATTCTATTTTTGATATGAGGTTTTATTTCCATATTTCACCTTTATTCATTTATATTCCATCATCCTTATTATATTTTGCCTTATTTTAAATCCATTTCATGGGTATTTCAATTGGTTTTATAGTTATTAATAGAGGTTTTGATAGTGGTATAATGTTTATAGATTGTAAACGATTGCACCTAATAATCCTTTATGGTGTGATCATCCTTTTCTCCTCATTCTTATTAAGAAATCAAAAAAACATTGATTTTATTAGAAGATTCAAGATATATATTCTAATAATATGTGTTAAATTTATAATTATCATTATTTTTTATTCATCGAGAAAATGGATTTAATTTACCTGAAGAATATAATAACCAAACTATGGATATTGATAAATATATATTTGATTCATATGTGGTTTATGTGGTTTTCATAATAATAATTTTATTTCACTTCTTAGGAGGATTAATTACTATATTTATATGATATTATTTTTATTATTATTGGATTTAATCATCATATTCCTAATTGAATAAAAACATTAGATGGTAAAGGATGTGGATATGGAAATATTGAATTGGTATTTTTTATTAATTATGTATTAATTATTTAATAATAATAATATTATTATTAGATTTATTTTAGTGATGTGATTTTCAATAATGGTTATTATTAATTATATAGATATAATAATATTTTCATGTATGGTTTTTTTAGTTAAGAATGGGAAATATAATGTTTTATTATAATTTGTGGATTTACATGTTTCTATAATAAAATCATGATGTTTTGAATGTGGTGATTTTTTGATGAGGTTCTTTTTGTTGACTCATTTTTGATACTGTGGTGATGATGTTGTGTTGGAAGGTTTTTTATTTATATAGTTATGTTTATAGGTTGAATTAGTTTTTCACTAGTTTCTTAGAAATGCAATATAGTAATAAAATAATTAAATTATTAATGGTAACAGTTCTGGATATATAAATGATGTTGGAATTAATAATTAAATAAATGAATTATTTAATGAAAAATAGGATTTTAGGGTTTAATGAAATATTTTAGCTAAGTATAAAAATTAATTATATATGTTTTAGAGTTATAAAAATAATAATTGATGGGGAAATATAAATTATATAAGGAGAAAATATGGAATTTTAGATTCTAGAAATACCAATGGCATGTGAATGTAAAGTGAAGGTAAATGTTATCCTTAAAGATAAACATAAATTTGGTTAATTAATGAGGTGAAATTAATTAATATGTGGTTGGAAAGTTTTTTTAGTAACTTGTATATTGAGGCTTATTTTTTTTATTTTGAATTTGTTTATGAAGATGTTTTTTATTAGAATATGTGTGAGAATTTTTTGTTTTTATGTAGTTCAGGTGATGATGGTTCTGTATTTTTTTAGAGATATTAGAAATATTTATAACTTGTGGGGATAGTTATAGTCATATTTTCATAGTTTAATACAGAAGAACCTTAGTTTGGGCATGTATTCTATTATGTACAAATAATTGTTTTCCAATTTCTTATCCACCCCCACTTGAGTATTATTATAGTAAACCAAGCTTCTCAAACATGGATATTATATATTTTTAGATTAATATTCATTTCATTATACAAACACATGATTTGGGAACATAATAGTTTAATTCCTTTGGAAACATGGAATATAATATCCTAATTTGGTGAAAGTTCTTCAACATCTCCCACAAATATCTTATCACATAGTATTCCCCTTAGGAATTCCATGTGTGAAAATTTATTCAAAACATGAGTAATAAAACATAAGAAAGGGGGAATTATATTATCAATAATGGTAAGAAGAAGATATATAAATCTAAGATCATATGAAATCATAAGATAAGCATAATTTAATATGATAATGACCAAACCATTTTAAGTTTATACCCAACCTATCATAGATCATAAAAATGAGTTATAACATAAATATTTGTAGTTCGTAGCATATGAATCATAATGAAACTAAAGAACATGATTCATGAGAGAATATCATTGGTATAAAACAAATATTTGAGTCATATATATCATATTATAACATTGTGACCATGTATAAATATAAATAGGTTCACTCATTATGTTAGGGACATAAAATTTGTCCTTCGCATAAACTTATGGATGTGCAAAAAGGTCTATGTATAACATTATAGACATAAAATAGAGGACTACACATGACATTGTGAACATGTTATCAGGTTCACTCATAATATTGTGAAGATGTAATCGAGTTCATGTATAACATTGTGAAAAATTAATCAGGTTCATTCATAACATCATAATAGTCACAGTTCACTCCTATGACCATCATAGTGGAAAAAATCCTTTACTGTACTGAGTTCACCCCACGTTCAAGCCTGGTCTTACTGTATAGGGTTTACTCTATGTTCTAGTCATGTATTATTATACCATGTTCACTCCTTATTCCAACCATGTCAATCTCATGAGATATATAAATATTTACCTAATGCATTGGAGGGACATATATTTCACACTCATATCTTAATGAAAACAAAATTTATATGTAGAATAAGATCATAAAATTTTTATTACATCTTAATTTGTGGAAAAGAGACCTCTTTCATAATCATTTCATCATAAAATAACACATGAAAAGAAGCGGATTTCATTAACATTTAATCATTATATAACTCATGAAAGTGAAATGGTTTTAATAAACAGAATTCAATAAAAACATGAACTATTCATAGATATAATATTAATGGTATACTTGTATTATATCTCTAGTAAGGAATAGGTAATACCAACAGATGTCATCTTAGATGGAAAATAATTTTTAAAAGATAATTTCAATCATTTCTTGATGAAAATATACTTTCTTTTTAAAAAAAATAAAAAATAAAACTTTTTCGAAAATTTTTTTCTTTAAAAATAATATTGAAATAATATAATGTAATCTTTGAATATGAGTTAAAATACTTTATAAACAAAAAATATTTTAGAAATAATTTTCTTTGAAATTAACGTTCAAAACTGATAAAGGAAACTTCAAAAATATTTTATAACACTTTTTAAAAACTAAAGAATTTTTAAAATATTTTCCCTTTAAAATATAATTTAAAAAATTAAAACAATTTTAGAATACTTTATTTTTTAAGAAAACATATTTGTGACTAAAGAGATAAATAAATTTGAATTTTCTTTTAAATAAATATTAATAAATTTAAGTACCAATGAGAGGAAAATTGAAAAATTAAATGAAGATATCATTAAATACCATAAGAGAATAAAATTCAAGATAATTATTAAGATATATCTTATAATATTTTATCATTGGAAGCAAAATCATTTACAATCTCGACGAACTATGAGACTGTATCATAAAATCGTTACCAATTTAGAAACCTTGAATTGTAAGACTCAAGAATGTATAACATAAAATGAGACATAAAATATGATAATATTTAATAAATTCATGACATTACATGTGAAAAAATTATATACACCTTTTGATAGAATACAGGATCAAAACATAACACATGTCTCAAAGTAGGCAAATTGAGATAAAAATCCCTTACTTGTTTGGTAACTTTATAACCACAAACCCCATGAAATGGAGAGCCTCAAATGGATATTTAAATAGAAATAATTTAAATCAATATAATCATAAAATACATTCATGGTGATTATATACAACATATAAAAGAAACGTATGGTTAATATGCTATTTGTCTCACTAAAAGTAAAATCAAGATAGAAATCCATTGCCTTCAGTCTTAACTTACTTCGTTCTCATTAAAACCTCATGCATAATAAATATAAATTTATTATATATATATTAATGAAAAATATTCATATCTATCATACCATGTATTTTTTTCTTTTTACCTTTTATTACCCACTTATTAATGATTTCATGTTAAAGTTATGTCTCGGGTAATAACCGCTTTGTTTTTCATATAGGTTTCGATTTTTTATTTTTGGTCCTCTTAAATTGATCATGATTTAATCACCTATAGAATGATAGAAGTGATATAGATATCATATATATTCATTATATATGTATTTATAATAATCCATAATATTTAGTAATAAGTAATGGAATACATTGTTCATGGAGACGGTAGGTCGTATGTACGCATGAACATTTTTTCCATTTTCTTATTGTTTCGAAAGAAAGAAAATTAAAAGATATATTTATTATTAAAGTATCATTTTAATTATATATATATATAATATTCTTATTAGACCCATAATTATCACATTCCTTGTATACCATTAATGAAGTGCATCACTTCGTGAGGCGGTAGTTTGTCGTACACACGAACGATATTATCGAATTCCCACAACATGAAAATTGTGATGTTATGTGTGATAATAATTTTAGAAGCATAATAAAATCATATATGTCATATAATATATATATATATGTACAATAAATCCATCAGTATTCCCATCCATCAATGGTGGTTATGGAAAAACAAACGACATGTGTTTGTGAGATGGTAGTCCATCGTACAAACAAATGATGATTTCATTAAAAACTTGATTGAAGTGTGTTTATTTGTATTAATTAACCATAAAATAACAATATACCTGTATATTTTAAAATATAATGTTATTATGTAATCATGGAATAAGAATAATTTAGGGTTTCGGAGGAATATATAAAATAAAAACACTCATTGATGATCGTTACCTCTTCTTTAGGTATACTCCTTAGGTTTTCACTAAAACCACAATTGGTTGGATTTATATACAAAATAAGGATTCTAGGATAAAGTGAGAGAATTTGTTAAGTTATTTATGTAGTATTATTTTTATACCATTGGACTTATAGGTGTGAATATGAGGGTATATTGAGTTCCCTTTTATAATTGAGGAGTAGTGACAATCTTGAAAATACCCAAAATTATTCAGTATTGGGAGGTTTCCTTAACTAATGTACCTAAAATATTGTAAAATAATGGTGGGTTTGTGTGAATTTTTCAAAAAATAACTTTACCACACAAAATAAATATATTTTTTCTCATTTTATTTCTTAGTACCTAAGTTGAATAAATTTTATCTTTATAGTTTTTACCATGGTAACTTGTATCTTTTTTTACCTAAGTAATTTATCCCTTAAGAATATATCTAAAATGAATTTATTAGATAACATAAACCCAATGATTTTACATATAAATTATAATTCATTAAACAAAAATCATATGTGTTTTTAAAATTAACATTAAAACAAATTCTTGTAATGTGAACTTCCATGTTTTAACCCTGACCGCGTTAATTAATTTTAACTCTTTTCACTAATTATTATAGTAAAAAATTTAATTTAACTATATTATATAATATTAATTTTTCTTATTACAAATATGGAATACATTTATCAAAATTACATTCACATAATTAGCATAATTTAATTTATAATTAATATCGCAGACGTGACAAGAAAGCAGGGTTTTAAAGTGAAAATGTTCAAACTTTTACAGAAGTTTTAAATCCAATTTCAACATAACATTGATTCAAATGAATTAAATTGTATTAATATATGTGTAATTTAATTAATAATAATTTAAAACAAATTTAAAATATTATTTAACTTTATAAATAAATTAAGTGAAAAGGATGTTTTCAATTTAAATTATGTATTTTTTAACTATTCATCAAAAAATTTACCATTTCAGAAAAATCCCAAAAAATCACCCTAATATAATATTTATAATATTATTTAAAAAATATTCTATCAAATTAATTTTTTGAAAGTTGAAAAAAGTTATTTTTAAAATAAATGCACCAAAAAAATAGTTTTTTTGAAAAATACTGTTTTTAATTATAAAATTGGATTTATTCTTATATTTTTTCTAGAAAAAAATATAATATGAATGTAAATAATTTTATAGAATATATAATATTTATTTTTCATTAAAATCATTAATCAAAATTGATTTGTTTAATTTATTAGTATAAAACACACTTATGTGCATAAAAATAGTTTTTCAGAGAAATATTTCCTTTTATTTTGAAAAGGGTTTTTTCATTTATAATTAATTGGTTACAAAATAATTTTTTTATTTACATGTGTAAACCATATTTTTATAACATATTTAACTATATTGATGCATTCCATTCCAACAGCTGGGTGATAACTATCATATAAATAATACTATTTTAATAGTGTGGCACGTTTTGTTTAAACTCGATGTTGCACATAGTGAAAACTTAACTTGGTATATCATATAAAGAAATCCATTAAATAATTTTAATTTATTAAAAATAAATAAATTCATAAAAACTTGTGGTGTTACACTCATAATGCTCTTAACACGCATATATGGTTTCAGGATCTTTCTATTTTACCTATCATCTAGGATAGAGGTGATTTAGATGGATAACTAATCCACTTTTCTCACACTCTCTTATAAAAAATATATGGTTTGTAATTACTTATTATTATATGGTTATGATATGGTTCATGGTGGGGGTGTAGGTGGAAGGGGAGGGTATGAGGTTGATTTCCCTCAATATTAAATTCTCTAATGTGAGATAGTTTATATATGTGGTTATGATGTGTTGTATATGGTTGTGGTACATGGTTGTGGATATGATGAAGAAATTTCATTATGTGGTTATGCAGATATGTTGACATAGAAATTATGGTAGCACAAGGATATAATATTTTGGGTCATGGGAGAAACTAGTTCAGTGGGATGGTGAATGAATGGTATTATTCACATATATATTTTGATAGTCATTGTATTTCCCTACATAAATGTTAATATGGTTGACTGATCTATGATGAGGATGGAAATTAGTTATCATTGGTAAGTAATGATTTGGTTTCTTTTTTTCACTAAGGCATAAAAAATATTGTTCCAAATTTTAAAGATTTTATAGAGATCCCTACTGAGTATATTTGTATGCCCACCCTTATTTATATATATAATTTTATATCTAATAAAGAGTGTATGTGTTTTTTGTGTGATTTAAAATTCCACACAATGAGTTTGGTGAATGGGATAGATATACTATATCATGGTTATTTTTGTTATTAACTAGTTCTCATAGACTTTTATCCCATTAATTTATCTGGTTGCCTTTATTTTAGTGATTTTTATTGAGGTAAGAGATTTTATATATCATGGAATGAGTAAATTTATTATTTAATGGTGTTTACTAGTAGTATATTATTTATTTCATAGATTGATGAGGTAAATTCCAATTTTGAGTATGTCTCCATACCCCCAGTGCTACTTGCCAGACTGCGGCTGATTATAGGTGGGAATAGAGGGTTTTGTATGTCTTTATTTATACCCAAGAGGGGTTCTAGGTAGTGAGTAATGACACTAAGTTTAAGGGAATAAACTTTCTAAAAGATAAATCTTTTTATAACTTTATTATAAGATTAAATTTGGTAGTTTGCAGTATTTTAGGATTTGGAGATATATAAAGATTCTATGGTATTCAAGAAGATACTATGTATCTATTATGGTGTATTTGATGGAAACATATGGATTCGTGAGTACAATGATTACAAACATTTCCTTTGGATGAAATTCATGGAATTTTATTCTCTTCTAAGAAATGAAATGGAGATTAAAAATGAAAAATAGTAAGGATAAAAATGAAATTTTCTTTATGGAATCAAATCCTAATAATGTTCAAAGAAAGTTCATGAAAAAAGATAAAGATTCGGAAAATTATAAATCCATTGAGATGAAATTGGAGAAGTTATTTTTTATTACTTCAAGGAATGTCATAAATGAAAATTTTAAATTTATACCAAAATATTCCACTGATGTGATTTAAATGTGGTGTAATTTGATATTGTTTATAAAAATTTCCAATGATGAAAAATAAGAAAGTGAAGATGAACATGAGTCACCAAGATTATTTTATAAGATTAAAACTCCAAAGTTCATCGATCCAAAAAATACACTCAAAAGTTAATTTTAGGAATCTATAAAAAATTAAAAATTACAATTTATTATATTTAATTAATTAATGTATATTTTGTTATGATTATACTGATGTTGAAACCATATGTTATATAGTGAATAAGTTTTTAATAACCAAACTTAATGGTGATGAATTCATTATTGGTGAATTTTATGGTGATGAAAAATAGGATGCTACTAAAATAGAGTTTTTTTATATAAGATTTTAAGGAATTTCTATCAATAATCTCTAAGATAGAAAAGGAGAATATTATTTTGGAAATGTTATAACCATAAAATACCATAGGGAAACAGATAATTAGTTCATTGGAAATAAAAATAAAAGAAACATATGAATTTTTAGGAAAAAGTGTTCAAAATTGAAGATAAGTTTAGGAATATTATGTTCAATTTCAAAAAAATGTCCAAGTGGTTAGTGAAATATTAAGGTGAAGTGAGAATAAATTTTTAGAATTTATGTATATTTATGATCATTCCAGTAATCAAGAACATCATTATATATATTTGGAAATTTTTAAAGCCAAAGAAATTAATAATAATGTTAATTCAATTGGTTCAACTAAAAGAAAATATTTCTCAAAATGAAAATTAAACAATTCAGAATAATCTAAAAACATCATCAATGGAAGGAATAAGAAGTAAATAAAATTTTAATAATTCCAAAATATATTATGAATGTGATATAATTAGGTGGTAACCCCACATAGTGTTTTTAAAAAACTATATTTGATATATATGGTCAAAAATATGAAGGAATTTGGATTTTTGAGATTTGGATAGCCAATAGTCTTTACATGAGGATTTTTATTTTTTATCAGTTATTATCATTTTGGTATCTATAGGTATTTTTAATTAATTTTTTTAATTTATGTTTTTTCAATATTTTTAGAAGATCAAAATGGTTGATTCAGGGATATCCTAGCTAGTACAGATCCTTGCATGCAAGGAGGCCACTCTGGGGGCTTCTCTGAGCTTTTTGAGGGCATAAATTTCTTAGTGTTTGCGAATGATAACTGACACTTTGAATTTTTTCAAGATGAGAAATAAATATTTGATGTATTAAAATCCCTCAACCCTAACAACTGACCCAGTTCTTACAGTTTCCATAGATATTTCTCTTTATACTCTTAGGATATAGTCATTACGGAGTTATTTGATGTGATTCATGACTTCTTTTATGGTATACATCTCCTGTAGGTGGCTAGTGTCACAACCCTCTTCTCATTATAAAGATTAATGATCCATCCTTACTCAAACATTACAGCCCCATTAGTATGTGTAAATTATCATATAAGGTCCCAGGAAGTTTTACAGATATAATATTTTCAGTGCTTCTACCTTTCTGGGTATCTGATGAACAATGTAGGTTTATTAAAGGGAGGTTGATTCAGGGTGATATTGTCTTGGAATAAGAGATTATAAGGGACATAAACTAGAAATCTATGGGCTCCAAATTTGTCATAAAACTACACATGGAAAAATTATATGATAGGCTTGAATGTTTCTTTACTCTTAAGGTCCTCTCATGTATCAAATTGTCTACATAGTCCCTGAACCTCTTGTATAGGTGCTACAACTCTCCTTAGATCAATATCACTTTCATGGGAAAGAATTGTGGCTTATTGAAATCCATATGGGTTCTAAGGAATAGTTATTTATTGTCTCCAAGTATATTCATCTTAATGTATGATACCCTCAGTCGGTATGTCAATATAAGCCTTTAGGCTGGCACTGTTCTTCCCTATTAGTGCAAGCAACAACTCAGTGGTGTTTCCCACCTTATGTATGCAGATGATACAATCCATTTTATTAAGGGAAGAAAGATATCAATCTATAGCCTCAATAAAATACTATAAGAGTACTATAAATGGAGTTGGAAGCTAATAAATCATGAGAATATAAGTATCTATTTCTCATCTTGGTGTACAAAAATATGGAAAAATTACTTGGAGAGAAATCTAGTCATTCTTAGAGGGAGATTCACAATTGACTACCTTGGCATCCTAATATCTTCATTAAGAATTTGAATACATCACTTCAATATGTTAGTAAATATGATTATGGTAAGCATCAACAATTGGAATAATAGCTTTTTATCTCATGGTGGTCATATAACATTTGTTGATAGTGTCCTTAATTTAATTCAAATGCAAATTCTTTCTAATATTAATGTTCCAAAAGAAGTTATTTATGACATTGATAATATATTGGTGTGCATCATTTGGGATGCTCACTTTGATATAAAACACCACTAATAATCATGGTAATAGATGGAATTGGATGCTTTGGAGGGTGTTATTCCTGTTATAATTGTTTCCAAGGAGGTGCATGGCCTATATGCAAAGTTGGAATGAGAGGTTCTTAAGGTTGGTTCATTATGGGGAGTGTTCAGGGTAAAGAAGTATGAGCTAAATATAGTATCCCCAAATAGAAATTCCCCCCCCTGTGGATATTGATTCATCCACATATCATTTTTATTTAAATCCACACAGGGTGCACTATTGGTATGGGGGAAATTATTTTATGGCATCATAATTGGGAAGGCATTATATTGGTCTTCCAAAAGTGTCCAACCCCAAACATGAAATTTAGGAAAGAAAAAAGATAGCCAAACTTCTCCTAGGTTATCCTGAATAATGATCTACGTGCACTCTTTGATCTCATGGAGATAAAAAAATCACTGATGAATGAATTTTTTATGGTTAAACAACTAAATCTTTTTCTGGGAGGGATATTCTCAGCTTAAATATTCCTAAAATTAGTGGGATAGTCGGGGAAATGTTCTCTAGTGCAATGTTATTCCTACTAAAATAAATTTTATAGTTTGATAAATTATTAATAATAATTTATCAACTTATAAATACATAAATTAAATAGTTATCAATATGGTGTTGATGTATTTTTGTTGTGTAAATCCCTATGAAGATTCCTCGGGGCACCTATTCTTTGATAGTGATTGGATGCATGATGTGTGTCTCACCTTTAGTGAGATTACTAGTTTTCCCTACCGATTTCCTTCAAGAAGTTCATTTTTTACCATGTGGTTTCATAGGGTGGAAGAAAAATTCTCTAATAGAAAGTAGAGAACACTGATCCTTGTAGTGGGCTATTGGTATATAATGTAGGTGAGGAACTATGCTCATATGAGGGAACCTTAAGCACATCGATGTCCCTTGTCTCCAGAGTCAGGATTTTTCTTCTTGATCTCTCTCATCTTTCCAATATCTGGATCGATTCCCCCTATTAGGATGTTCATGAACCACTGTAATTTTCACACTCCCATAATGAATTAACCACTGTATTGTATGGGTAAAATACAGGGCGGTGGGGTTGCACATGATACCATGGATTATATGATTATAGCATTCCATTCTTACTTAGGTCCTCATGATTCCCTCCAGGCATAGGTGAGTGTTATTCTAAGAGGTTTAGATTTATGTAGCCTACAAAACATTGACTTTGTCGTAGTTGAAATAGACTAAAAGATCATTCAGAACTGCCTTCTTGGTTGTTGTGGTATCCCATGGACAATTGAATTTTTTATCTTTAAGTGAAGGAGCCTTATCAAAGATCATATATATGTCCCCCATACATGGTGTGATGGAAATAAATTGGCATATTTTATATCTTTTAGGGCCTTGTAAGGTGTATGGACTCCAAACCCAACATCTCAAAGCTCGTTCCATACATTTTTACATTAGTACATAGAATAAGCAATCACATCCTGAAGGGATGAGTTGTTTAGTATCATTAGAAACTATATACAAACATAATTATTGCATTACTAATTGAAATTAAATACAATATATAAACTCCATTGAAAACACTCCTATTGTCTTATCTTATATGTGCATGTCAATCATAATATATATCTTGGCATACTAGGAAAAATAAAACATAAGATAGGGGTGATATTAGATGCTCAGTGAGGGTTAAAAATACTATAGAATCTATCATAAATAAATATAAGCAATAATTCTAGGTGAATAACTAAAAACATATTCCATTAAAACATAATCTTGAGCATAATATAAAAGTAATAGAAGCTGGTCAAATAACACCATATAAATAATCACATGAGAATGGAACATAACCTTGAATATTCTACAAGTCAAATAATATCATGGATTGTCAATAACATATATAATAATGATAGAATGCATAATATAGTATATCATAAAAATATCGTCAATCCTTCATCCTAATAATCTATTACTGTCATGGATTCATGGAAATAATATAATAAATGGGTAAGGCCTCGACCAAAACTATATTTATTTTTTCTTATGAAAACTATAGTTGCATTGAGGGGGTATAGAAGGCCTCTCCCGATGCATACTAAGTCCAATCAATTCCTCATATTAAAGGGGTGAAACATAGTCAACTTGTACATTCACATTGAAACTTTCATATGAAATGTTAATAAAATTCCCCAAACAATAAACATAATCATCAAACATCCTATTAACGGTGTCAAATTATCACATCCACAGTCAAACTAATCATAAAAAATCAATAAAATGTTTTATATAATATCATAAGAGATCAATCCCAATTATTCATAAGATCCAACTAAGGGTGTTGAAATAGATTAAAATACTCTAATAAAATCATTGAGAAATTATTGAGAGAAATATCACTGTACTCTAAAGTCATTTATTTCAAAATCTAGGAAATTATAAAAAAAACCTTTGAAAAAAACCTTGTAAAATTGTAAAGTATCTCTCAAGACATTGAGGCATCATGAACGTGTAAAAAGTAGCTCATGTTATATAAGCTAAATAACTATTATTTTAAATATTGAAAAAGAAACATTTAAAAAAATTAAGAGAATGTGTGGGCATAAAACAAATAAATTGATTATGTGTATCCATTTTAAATCCACATAAAACAAGTGGAAATAAAACATAATATAATAAAAAGTCATTTAACACATAATCATAGGATGACTTAATCATGGGAGTGGAATTTTAATCCAATGAATGGAAATTGGGTTAAGAATTCCCTTGCCACTTTGTAATCAATAGAACCATATACCCCAAAAAATTATTAATCATAAAATGAAATATTGGATATAATAAATATAAATAGATTCATGATATGATATATCAAATGGAGGTATACACAATAAATAGTGGTCAATAACTCTTATCTTATAGAAATTAAAGTGATATGAGAAAACTCTTACCAATTTATAATCAATCGAATCGTATACCCCATAAACATAATAATCATAAAATGAAACATTGAAAACAATGAATATAAATATATTCATGACATGATATATTGAAGGGAAGTATATATACACCACACATATGGAATAAGTAGTGAATAAGACATATCTCAAATAAATAAAAATTAGATGAGAAACCCATACCTTATGTCTGAAAGCATTCTGTACTTGTAATTAACATCCTAGATAATAAAATTAGATTCATTAATTAATAAATAAAGAAACAATTAAACATGTATTTTATTAAATATAATTTTATTAAGTTCATTTATGTTCACTATGATGAGTTATAATGTTTAATTTCATTGTTTCGAGACTTTTGTTTCATGGTTTTATAGTCAGTTATGTTGATCTTAAATATGAGAGTTCTTATTAAATAAAAAAACATCTCAGTAAGTTACATTATTTAGTATTAATGAAATTTAATAATTTTAAATGGTATCATATATCATTTTTTTATATAGTTTGATGATGACTTATTAGATAAAACATTGATGAAAATGTTTTTAATTTATTTTTAATGTTTTTATGACCATCACGAACTAGTATCATTTTATTTAATATTATTTTTATATGTTGCTTCGAGAACATGATATAACTTTTAATATGTATATTAAAATCTTATTTAAACATAATAATGGTTTTATTACAATCCTTGAATGAGGTAATGTAAAATGAAAACACATCATCCACGATGGCTGTAAATCGACACATCACAAATGATGTTTTCATTTTTAGAATAAAAGGGAGATGAGAAATCATTTGATGGTGGATATTCCATTAAAATAATTAAATTATAGTATATATATGATAATAAAGTTATAATTATTCTTGTATAAGGGTAGGTGAGGACAGGACAAGAAAATAAAAGAGATGAATGTAGAAAGAGGGAGGGTTTTACCACTTGAGTGTCGTCCCCGTGAGAACCTCCTTAAGGAACTTGGAAATGGTATTATGGTGAATATAGAAAGAAAATAACGTTGGTAATAGGTTTTGGAGAGTCATTGGGAAGAATATAAGAAATATCCAAGTCGTAGAAGGAGTGAGTAGAAGGGGTGGTATTTATAGTGGAGAATATGGGTGTTTTTTTAACTATTTTATTCAATAGTTTATTATTTTGGGTCAAGACTATCAAAAGTATTGATTCTTGTGACTAAATATAGCAACTAGTTCTTTTTATTTCAAACTAATTATGTTTACATAATCCATACAACATTCATTACTCAATAATTCATGTATTTAGCTAATAACATAAATTACCGTGTTTCATTATTCACAAAAAAAAATCAACTATTTTAGAAAAACCCTGAAAATTAACCTTAACCATTTTTCTATATATAGATTTAAAAAATTAACTCAATTTTTTGAAAATAATTTCCTAATTATGAGAAATTTAATTTTAATTAAAATCATCATTTATTCTAAAAATATCGATTTTAATATTTTAACTGATTTTACAACACATTGAAAAATTAATTATGGTCTCATAAAATTATCATATGACTAAAATATAACAAAATATTAATTATGAATATATTTTTTGAAAATATATTATCTTTTTAGTCATTATATTAATTATAAAATTTTAAATTAACATTTGTGTTCCACAAATTTATCAACACTTATTTTATCATTTTTAAAACATTTATTTATTTCTTCTTTGATATAAATATCTCATATTTTTATTTGTGATATACCATAATTTTATTTATAATTTTATATGTGAGGTTATTATTCTAATTTTCATATTAGTATTCCTAACTTTTCCATTACTATTCACCAATAAATGAAACTTATCAGAAAAATACAAAAAAATTAACCAAAGTAAATTTTGATATTTAGTTTTCAAAAATGAAATTTTTTTTTCAAATAAATTTTATAAAAGTGTCAAAATTCGGTATTAAATAAGGTGTTCCATTAAATGGGTGGAAATTTCCAATTATAAAAATATAGCTTTTATGCTTGAATTTATGTTCATTCTTAACATAAGACCATCAAACTTATTGGATGAATTTTAAAAACATTCGATTGAATATATAACATATAAATTTCTTAATTTGTTTAATACTATTCATTCCTAAAAATTTAACAAAAAGGTAATAACAATAATAATATTTTATTATTCATATGATATCGAAGATATTTACTTTACAAAAATTCATATTATAAAATATTAGGGTATTACATTATCCCCTCCTTCAATAAATTGTGTCCACGCAATTTGAAAATTTTACATTAAAAATACAAGTTGGGTACTGGAAAATTCTTTTGTGGGAAACCCACATCATAAATAGGGTTAATAATATATCCTCTTAATAAGTGGGAAATGGAAATGAGAAGGTCAACACACAATTAGGATTTAAAATAGTATAACATTAGAGGGAAGTGAAAACTTAGACATTGAATATAAATATAACTATCATGTTCTAATGGAGAGTGATAGAGAACATGGTCATTAGAAATTTAACCATCACAAAACCATAAATTTTTTACCAACTAAAATACCATTGATTTCTTAGAAATATAAGTAAACAGATAATGTTTTGGTATGAAAAATTGTTTTCCCTAGAGTTGAGGGACTCTTTTACTATTAAGATAATAACATAAGAAAATAAAATTACTTGATTACATTCCATTTCATAAACATAATTTCATCCTTTAGTTGTGCTTTAATATATTTTAACTTATTTTCATACACCATGTGATGGATATTCAAGAAAATTTTGTATTCCTGAAATAGTTCTATCAAACGATCCATAAGGAATTTCTTCGACCATTAAATATTTAAAAAAATAAAAATGGTTTCCACATAAAATGATAAATCATAAATTAATATTAATAAATAATATACTTGATCTATTCCATAATTAGTTAATCTTAAGACTCGTCCAAAACATTTCATTCCAAATTCAATGACCAAAAACATAGAGGCAAGGTCACTAAATTTTCAAAATCTACATAGAATTAGATTCCCCAAATAGTATAATGTAACTCTTAATGTCACATACCAAAAATATGATTACCTTTATCAACATAAAACCTTAATTAAAACATGAATATCTACAAGAGTAAAATTCTTAGGTTGTTGAATATATTCCTTAAATTTAATTATCTAATAATTTTAGCATAACATAAACCATTATATCACTAACCACCTTCATGGTCACCAATACTATCCTATAAAAATATATTTATTATTATCTCAACATCAATAATATACTTAGGGTTATCTTTCCCAAGTCATGGGTTTTCAAGTAGATCAACTTATAATAGAATCACTTCTCATGATTAGTGGTTCTATTCATTGTATGCTTCCAATTCCTTCAAGAAGTAATTCAATACAATACTTATATATCTTATTATTCTTACAACTAGATAATTATTGATAAAATACTCATATAACATAATTTTTTAATCCAAATTATATAAAATTAATCATTTCAGTTCATAAATAGTAATAACATAAGATTTACTTTGATCCATTAGATTCTTCTAGGGTATATTTCCTTGGCACTTAGAGCATTCATTCTCATAGTACCCCAAATATTTAGATTTTATAGATTGAAAATTTATAAATTATTTCTTATCCTTTAAAACCTGATAATGGTGGCCTTTTTATCAACACTTTAAGAAAACTCATTTTCCTTTAAAGAATGTACCAGGTTGTTCCACCCATAATTATCACTTATGGGAAAATATTTCTTCCCCTTATTCCCTTTATCCGTAATTTGATCTACCTTACTCTTCATCTCTTTATTCCTTTAGAAGTCATAAGATATTGATAATTCATTCACGTTCTTTATAGCACAATATATTATATCCTCATACGATGATAAAGTTTGGAAGACTAGTTCCCTTTAAAGAATTGGATTAATCCCATTGAAGAAATAGTATATATTACTCCATGGGTTATGTATGATGTATGCAACATGCCTTTTTAATATTGTAAAGTTCTATTGGTATTTAGTAACATTTTCTTCCTAGTTTTATCTTGGGATCATGAATTGTCTCTCCATATCTTTCTGAAGTTCATGAGGGAAATTCTTTTCCAAGAAACTTTCATAGAAATCCTTCCATTCCATATTTTTTTATTTCCTCATCCTCCATAGTGTTCTGAATCAATTACTGACATTGGTTATAATCTCTAAACAGATGATAAACTTCCATGAAAACTTCCCCCCTTTCATTACATATAAAATTGAGAAATATTTTTTCTAAGAAACTTATCTATTTCTATAATAAAAAATTATTTCTAGTTCCATTGAATGTTTGAGGTTGCTAACTTATAAAACTATCCAATATTGTTACACCACATTGTGGATCAGTAGGTTACTCCATATAATAATGGTTATTGCTTATAACTCGAGTCAGTTATCCAAATATAGTTATAATTTTTTCATCTCTAGTTACATATCCATCACCAGCATCATTATATTTCATAGGAGGTAAATTGCTATAATGAATATGTGTATTGACATGGTTTCCATTCCATCCACTTAGCACCATTTCTGAATAATTTCATACACTATATTAATTTATGAAAATTTAAAACAACTAAAATTCTTAAAACTTTATCTACAAATAATCTCAACATCATAATCTTGGTCACCATATAAATATTCCCAAAGTCATTTATATGGTTACATATCCCTAATCTATGTTTTCTTAAATCTAGTTTCCAAATTTTCTACTAAACTTTCTCTACTACCAATTGTAAAGACCCTGACCCCAATATCCTAGAACTGATGCCCTACTTTATTTCATTGGTATATAGAACAAAAAATATCCTCTTAAAGGTATAAATAGTTTAGTATCCTTATAGAACTAAATAAAATATAAGTATTTCATTACAAATTGTAATTAAATGAAACATAGAAACTTCATTGAAAAAATTATACTCTCTTACCATATCTATGAATTTCAATCATAATATACATCTTGGCATACTAGGGTAAAATAAAACATAATAGAGGAGTGATCTCAGATGTACAATAAGGGTAAGAAATATAGTGGATGATATCGTAAAAAAACACAAAAAATATGGAAAGTTTAATAACTAAAAATACATGCCATTAAAACATAATCTTGATCACAATATGGAAGGAATAAAAGTTGACCAAATAACACCATATAAATAATCACATGAGAATGGAACTTAACAATATATATTATACTAGTTTAATAATCATATGGATTATCAATAACTATATCATAATGATGTAATGATTAAAGTGGGACATTATAAACATACCATTAAGGATTCTTTCTAAGATTATATTACGGTTAAGGATTCATGGAGAGAATCTAATAAATCGGTAAGACCTTAGCCAAAACCATATATAGTTTGTCTCATTAAAACCTACCAATGCATAGAGGGGTTGTAATGGTCCCGAAAAAAACACTTACTATGTCCAATGGATTACTCATATGAAATGGGTGAAACATATTCAACATATATATTCATACTAAAACTAGTATATGAAATGTTAATAAAATTCCCTAAATAATAAACATAATTATAAACCATCTTGTGAATGGTATAAAATTAGCACATATTTGTTCAAACTAATCATAAACTAATAAATAAAATATTATTGATGGTACCATAAGAGATCAACCATAATTAATCATAATATCCAACAAATCACATCAACATATATGAAAGTACTCTAATAAATTCATTGAGAAATTCTTGAGATAAATACCACATTACTTTGAAATTATTTATTTAAAAAGTTTTTCAATTATAAAAGAAAAAAATTTCATTGAAAATATCCTTATAAGTATTTTTAAAGGCAATAAGGCATCATGAAAGTGGAAAAATCTGCTCCTTCTATATAATTTAAAAAACATTGCTTTTAAATTTTGAAAAAGAAACATTTAAAATAGAATTTTTAAGAGAAAGTGTGGGAACTAAACAACTGAATTTATTATGTGTATCAAAATTAAATACACAAAAAACAAGTCAAAATACAACATAATATAATAACAATTAACATTACACATAATCATTGTCTGACATAATCATTGGAGTAGAAGTTTTACCCAAATAATGGAAATTGAGTTAAGAATTTTCTTACCACTTTGTAATTAGAAAAACTGTAAACCCCATAAAATTAATAATGATCAATTGAAACATTAGATACCATGAAGATAAAAATATTAATCATATTATATATCAAAGGTTTTTATACATGATAAATAGTATTGAATAAGTAAGAGCTCATAGATATAAAAGTGATATTAGAAAACCCTAACCACTTCATAATCAATTGAATCATATGCCCCGTAAATTGAATTATCATCAAATGAAACATTTAATACCATGAAGATAATGATATTTATGATATTATATGTCAAATTTCATTATACATACAAAACACATAAGTAATAATTGTTGAATAAGGAATATCTCATTGAAATAAAAGTGAGATGAGAAATCTTTACCTTATGTCCAAAAGCATTCTTCACTTTTACTTATCATCCTAGATAATCAACTTATATTTAGTAATTACTAAATAAAAAACCTATTATACATTTATTTGATTTATTATAATTTTATTAAATTAATTTATTCCAACTCTGATGAGTTATAATGTTTAATTTTGTTGTTTTGGGATCATTAATTTCATGGTTTTATGGCCGGTTCCCTTGAGTATAAAAAGGGGTGTTCTTATCAAATGGAAATAACTTATCCAGAAGTAAAATTATTTAGTATTTATTAAATTTTATAATTTTAAATGGTCTCATATATAATTTGGTTGTATGTTATTAGGATGTTCCATTACATAAAACGTTGATGAAAATATTTTTAATTTATTTTGGTGGTTTTTACGACCATCAAAAACATGTATCATTTTATTTAATATTATGTTTATATGTTAGTTACAGAACATGGTATAACTTATAATTTGTATATTAAAATATAACCTAACAATAATTATGGTTTTATTTCCAACCATAAAGGAGGAAATGTAAAATTAAAATGCATCATCCATGATGGTGGCGAATCAACGCATCACAGACGATGTTTTCATTTTTAGAATAAAAGGGAGAGGAGAAGGGGTTTGATGATGGAAATTTCATTAAAATAAAAAAAACAGTATATTTATAGAATATAGGAGTTATAATTCCACTTGGATATAGTTAGGTTAGGAGAGGATAATAAAATAAAATAAATTAAAAGAGAAAGAGGGAGGGTTTTACCTCTTGAGTGTCGTCTCCTTGAGAACCTTTTTAAGGAACATTAAAATGGTCTTTTGGGGAGGCCATAAATATCATAATGTGTGGAATAGGTTTGGGATAGTAATTGTGAATAATATAATAAATATCCAAGGTTTATATTGTGTAAATAGAATGGGTGGTGAGGGGGTATTTATAGTGGAGGAGATGAGTGTTTTTTTAATTATTTTATTCATTAGTTTATTATTTTGTGTCAAGATTGTCAGTAGTATTGATTAATAAGAATAACTACCATAAATATTCCATGTGATTTTGATATAATGTTACTTTCATCATCCATGACTCAATAATTCATGTATTTAACTAATACCGTAAATTACCGTATTTCACTATTCACCAAAAAATCAACTATTTTAGAAAAATCCCAAAAATACACCCTAAAAATTTTTCGATGTGTATATTTAAAAAATAAACTCCATTTTTTTAAAATAAATTTCTAAAGATGATAAATTTTATTTTTAATAAAAATATAATTTATTCGAAAAATATTGATTTTAATATTATAACTGATTTTACAACACATTGAAGAATAGATTATGGTCTCATAAAATTTTATTATAATTGTAATACAACAAAATATTAATTTATAAATATATTTTACAAAAATAAATTCAATTTTTAATCATTATATTAATTATAAAACTATAAATAAACATGTACGTTTTATAAAAATAACAACACTTAATTTACCATTTTAAAAAAAATTATTTACTTCTATGATATAAATATATCATATTTTAATTTATGAGATGACTAAATTATATTTAGAATTTAATATATGAGGTTATTATTCTAATGGGCATATTATTATTCCTAATGTTCATATTACTATTCATCAAAAAATGAAACGTATCAGAAAAATATGAAAAAATTAACCAAAGTAATTTTTTGATATTTTAATTTAAAAAATAAAGTTTATTTCATAAAATAATATTTTTAAAAGTTTGATTTTTTTTAATAAATTTGTTTCACCATTAAAAGGTAGAGAATTTTCCTTTTAGAAAAATCTTTATTTTTATACTTAAAATTAGATTTATTCTTATCATAAGACCATCAAACTTATTGGATGGATTTTAAAAACATTAAATTGAATATATAACATAAATTTCATAATATGGTTAATATTATTCGTTTCTGAAAATTTAATGGCTAGGTTATAACAAAAATAATATTTCATTTTTCATAATATATTGAAGATATTATCTTTAAAAAGAGATTTACAAAAAATCCTTGGGTGTTATATAAGGTGCATTCGTCACTTGTTTTTTTAGATTGGGTGCTTTTACTTCTAAGGGTATTGAATTAGTTCAATGTGATTACCTTAGGCTATACTACTTTAGACCTCCATAGTCTTCTCCCATTGCATTATATGTTGATTTGGTCACCTTTTTATTCAATAAAAATAAAAGTTTTCAGTTATGTAGACGAAGTAAATGATATGAACAGTTGGATAAATGAATTATTGGTAAAGATATTGAAGGTTTTATGTCTTATAACATAATAATACTATACCAAAGGAAACCATGTTCAATTAAGAGAAGAAAAGATAATTTCACTTGTTCATGGAAGAGAATTTATTATGTTATATAAGAAATGGACTCACTTTTTAAAAGAACATGAAAAACCTCACTATAGCGAATAATGAACATGATGTTTTTATATTTAAGTGAGAAATTAATTAAAAAAATCAACATTCGAAAATATGATGTTTGTTAATTATTCATGAAAGAAATTATACTTTCAAACATCTCATCCCTCTAATTTTATTCATTCAAATAATTTTCGGATTATAAAGAATAATTCAACGAATATAGATTAGTATATTATTTATTTCCTAGATAACATTCTATAAATGACTTGCATAAAGTTCATGAATTATCAATGTAAGGCCTTGAATTTTTTTTTAGGTGAAGTTTTAAAAATTAATGTGTATATCCCTTTAAGATAATTATAATTAAAAATATAGCTAAGTACACTAGTAAAAGATTTTATGCTTATCTAGAGAATAAATGTAATATACATGAGTTAATTGATGCATATACCCTATAAAAAATGGTTTCATTGAGTGAAAATATATATGTTTGTTATAGTTCAATTAAAAAATATTGGTTTGTTAGGATTCTTCACATATGTTTTAGATACTTGAGACTTCTATAGTGGTTCATAGTCAAAATTATTGTTTTTAACATCCAAATTTATATATTTTAGTATATTATATGTATTATAACTAGGATTTAAAATTTAAATTATTTTAGTTGTTTGGAATATTATTTTTTATCAAGGTGAAACATACCAATACAAGAATTTTTTCAAAAGAAGAGTATATGGAGTATTTCTTGGTTATCCACCTAAAAAAATAAGATATTGTGATTAGTAAAAATATATAAAAAAATCTTACATAAAAAATGTGATAATGATTGATCATAAATATAAATATATTAGAAATAAATAGATATCTTTTTAGGATAAAGAAGATATTGAATAATTGTTTAAACTACATCTTGGTAATTTTGAAAATATTAAGCATTTTAGTGAGAAATAAAATAATAATAAAAATATACTTAGTGATGAAGAAAGATTTAATTCAGTTCATATATGGAAAAAAAGAATTCAGATACGATGAACATCAGTATTGATCAAGGAAAATTAGTTAAAACTTAGAGATCTTTGATGATAACAACACATAACTTATTGATATCTCGAGTTAGACCGAGAATAATGGTAGTCAAATTTGAGCTTAAAAAGTGTATTTATTTAATGAATAAATAATTGGATATAATCAATAAAAATACTAATTGGTATTCACATCAAAATTAAAAATGCAGAAAATCTATAAGAATAATGTTGGTTTTTCATAAAAAGTTGAATAAGAAAGTAAAAGGGATCAGGAACAATGCAATCATTATTTAAAATGGATATTTTCAGGTTGAAGTAAAGGAATTAAATTAGGCATGTTTTTTAGTGTCTAATCACAGAACTATAAGGATATTTCATGTTATGATTTATAAAATATGATACCTGATTTTTTAAATATTTTTTATTTTGAAATTCCAAAATGGTGTACTTGAAATAAAAGTGTACATTGGGAAACCTAAGTAATAGTTCTTGGAGATGGTGAAGCATATGTTTTTTATTTAAAGTAGGTATTATATAATCTAATTAAGCCATCATGGTCTCATTATTCTATGTAGGATACTTTCTTGAAGTCGCTGGAATTAAAAAAAAATAGGTAATGATATTTACAAAAAAAATAAAAACAATTAAAGGTATGTTTCAATTTGAGTTTGTTCCTAATATTGAAAAGGTGGTGGATATGTTTACCAAATGATTTCTATATGAAATAATTAAATAATTTAGGCATGTAATGGGAAACCAATATTGTATTTATAAGGATAATGTGTGGTGTCCCCCCCCCCTTCTCTCCTATATTTGGATTTATAGTGTCAAAGTATGAGAGAACATCAAAAAATTTATGTCTATGTAATTCCTTGAAGAGGGTGATTCCATAAGAGGGGTAATATATTTTTGGTGGGTTTTTTCAAAAGGGGAAATATATGAGTTCATCATATACATGTAGTTTATTATATGTAAATATAGAATTTTAGTGTGTATATTGTTTCTTGTGTGATCAATTTTAATATATTTTTTGAGAATGTGTGTAGGATATTTATTCTTCTGACATATATAGGGAGAATTATAATATAAATATATTAGCAGATAAAGTTTTACATGATTTTAGTGTGAATTGAGAATGGAAAGATTAGATATCATTTTTTATATATTCTTAATTTCTATAACATTCATCCTTATATATAACTAAGATTTATTAAATAAAATAACTTTGTTAAGAATGGGTAAATTTTTAGTGGAGGATATTTTTAGTGATAAGTTGAAAAAATACAAAGTTGGAGGGTTATTTTTGAATGCACTCAATGATGTTAATTTTTATAAAGGAGGGAATGGATATTTTTATTGGATTTTATTATCATTACATGATTCATAATCATAAACATATTAAATGTGGTTTTAGTTATTTATTTAAGTTTAGTAATAGTGATAGATATTGATAAAATATATTTAGTGTTTTTTATACATTTTATCTTTCCTGATTCCATAGACCCACTTTCTAATGGTGAGTGACAAACAATTTTAATTAAGAATGCCTTGGATATTATGCATCAAAACCTACTAGATGAGAGGTTGAACCATCTAACATATAAGCTTATTGTCTAATATGGTACTCTTGTATAGAAATAAGTTTTTGAAATCCTTCCATAAAACAATGTTCGATAACCTAGTAATCAAAAAGAATTAATTAAAACCACAATTTTTGTGAACAATGTTTGTATGAGAGGTAATTAATTTTTCTAATTTTGGTAAATTATGTTATGATTTAAATTCATATAACATGGATCTCTTGAATTTATCATTATCAAGGAAGGTGGAAGTTGTTGTTAAGTGGGGATTGGGTCCATGAGAGGGGATTCATGTGTATCCCTATGAAGGGATAAAAAAATAACATATTTAGGTTCCAAATAATATGGCATGAGAAACGATTTATGGACATGTGACAATGACCATTATAATTTCTTTTTAGGCTATGAAATCATTGTAAAAGTGATGTGTTTTTTCATGTAATGCATCTTCGACCATTTATTGTTGATATTTCAGGCCATAAAAACTATGAACACTTCCTTGATTTTCATTGTCATTATCGATGGACAACTACGTGAATGGTATTAGAAATTTCTTGGTGTGGGAAATACACATGAGAATCTCTTTCTAGTTTACCTAGAAAAAAGAGTTAAGTTGGGGTAGGATGGGGCTTACACCAGGTCAAAGGCTAATTTGAATTCACTCAATACACAAAATAGGCATTTAGTGGCGGTTTTTTTCATTTAGCAGTGGTTTAAACCACCACTAAATCAATCTATGATGGTTTTAAAAAACTTCCAAAAAATCATCTTTCAGAATTCATTTAGCGGCGATTTTCCAAAACCATCACAGAATGATTTAGCGTCGATTTTTGAAAATTGAGGGAATCAATTAGTCATAGTTTAAACCACAACTAAATGATTTCACAGTAGTTTTCATATTTTTTTAATTCTCATAATTAAATCTTATTATTCTATTATTTTATTATTTTATTATTTTATTATTTTATTATTTTATTATTTTATAATTTTCATAATTAATTTATTTTTTATTTATTACCTTAATTTATTTTTTTATCTTTTTATTTTTTTATTTTTTTATTTTTTTATTATTTTTTTATTTATTTGATTGTTTTTTATTATTATTTATTATTGTACACATGTAGATGCACATGAATATGCACATTCATGCATATGCATGTATATGCCATATATAGAAATTCTGCGTTATGAGAGATTTGAACCCCTTACCTCTTGCTTATTCACCAAAGACAATACTACTCCAATGGGCTCTTCATGTGGTGAATAATTAGAATTTAATATACTTATAAATATATATATATATATATATATATTGAAAAAACAAATAACACATAACAAATAGATAGAAAATAAATGATTAATAATTAATAATTTAGTAAATTATAATTTATAATTTATAATTTATAATTTATAATTTATAATTAGTAATTAATAATTTAAAATTATAAAAAAAATTAATAATTAAAAATTAATTATTAATATCTATTAATTGATAATTACTAATTAATTAAAAAATAAAAAAAATAAATAAGAAATAAATAACAAAATAATAATGAAAAATAAATAAATAATAAATAAGATGTTAATAATAAATTAATATTAAATCAATATTAAATTAATAATAAATTATTAATAAATTAAAAATAAGTTAATAGTTAATGTATACAAAATAACTAAATAATGAATAAATAAATTACAAATAAATATATAATATATAATATATAATATATAATATATAAATAATATAATAATATAATAATATAATAATATAATAATATAATAATAATAATTAAATAAATAATATATAAATAATAAATAATAAATTAAAAAATAACTAAATTAATAATAAATAAATAATAATGAAATAATAAATAGATAGATAATAGATAACGAATAGATATATAATAAATAATTAATAAAAAAATATCACCAGAACAGCATAAACCATGGGTTTTATCCCAAAGTTCTGAAAATTATTAAAAATAAAAGGCAGTGAGAAACATGAGGGAAGGGGATCTAATGTCCAGTGTCAACCATTGAAAAAAATCAAATCAAACATCGCCTATAGTAACGACCACCACCTCTACTTTTCAAATGATGTCCTCACTTCCATGTTTTTGGGCTTCCTTCATGTCTTTCCATCTTCCCGAGATTCACCCTATGGGATGAGATCATCAAGGTCTTGCTCATGTTCTCCAGTTAGGATTGCACCCTCTGAATATACTTTTTTATGATTTCACCTTATTACAGTCCTGATGGCATGGGCATTACCAAACTTATCGAGAAATACCACCTTGTTATTCGACCTGTTTAAAATGTCAAGAAGACTAAAGGTATTTTTTCCTGAATCCAGAGGAATTGAGGTATGATCCATCAGCACCATGTCTCTATTTAAAGACTCTAAGGTAGTCTTCTATCCTTCTTTTTCTAATCCAAACTTGGGTGAAAATACGGAAGAGATAAATTTGATGTGGGTGACTATCTAAAAACTATCATCATTAATGAGGAATTGTTTTCCCTTATTAACTTTAGTAACTGGTCTATCCACCACCAGGATATAAGCACCAGATTCCATAGATTTTTTTGCAATAGTTACCTCCATCTTTTTCTTACCTTTTCTTATAGCCATGGGTAAGGAGAGTTTGTGAGGAAATTCCTTATTCGCTTATTCTTGTATATAATTTTCAAAATTATATTAACCATCAGACACATCCACTAATTTATTTTCCAACATCTAATCATTTTCTACTTTAGCTTCAATATCCAACCATGATTTTGAAGACTACTTTTCCATATCCACTGCTACTTCCGAGCTGGCTTCTTGAAACTCCACAAGACTTATAATAGACACTTCCACTTCATCTTCGGTAAGGGGTTGAAATGAATTCATTTGATCTTAAGGGACCTTCTTTATTTGAGGGAGTTCATCCAACAGAAGTCATTTTGACAAAAATATCTCCTTGGGTCTGTACATGCATGTCACACTACACATTTTAAACAAAAGCATTCCTAGAATACCCTTCCCCAATATGAGATTACCCATCCCTAGGTAGAAATTTCTACCATATGTGCAGCCTCTTCCCAGGTTCATGGCCAATGTCTTGTTCCAAAGAACTCACTAAAGTTGGCACTCCTTCCCAAGATTTATACTTCTTGACATAGGATTTTTCCACATGATAATGAAGGGAGAAAAAAGGCACAAAGTATGGATCACTTACAATTCAGAGTATTATTCTCGATGACCCTATAATCCTTTAAAACTCGAGGGACTCTCTTGTATTCAATATGTAGTTCAAGAACATCATCATCTAATAAGATAATAACTCTGTCAAAAAAAGTGGAGCATAATTCAATTTCCAAAAAGTAAGTGAGCATAATGGACAAATTTGTCTAAGTCTATTTTCCTACCTAGTTTTATGGGAATATCGATTGCTAAAGCAATTTCATATAGTGTCTTCAGGTGCTAAAACACATAGTTCATCTTGTAGACCCTCACCCACAATTGTATAAGGTTGTTGGCCACCTCTAGTATATTAAATTTTCTATCCTAGTCCCTTATGTAAATAATTCCATGATTGAGATTAATAGAACCATCACCCCAATCTCAAGCCTTTAGATCTTCAGTGGGGAAAAGAATATAAAAAAATTTCATCCCAAAGATACACATTTCCAGTTTGTAAATCCCTAAATATCTGAAATCATATTAATGAGATATGCTAATTTTAATGGTTTCAAACCCTTTATAAAAAAATGTGTTCTAAAATGTAGTGCTTACCGATTTCGATACGTTCTGAGACAATACCATGTTCCACTTTGAAATGGGCCACATCTCCTTTTTGTCAGAGTCCCCCGCGACAGATCCTCTGTAGAATGAGAAGAATTAACCAGGTGCATTATTAGTGGTCGTAAAAACCCCCCACAGACCGACCACAAGTTGCTTTCCATGATTTCAATGCCACACCAACCACCCTATGGGATTCGAATCGACTATAAACAAGGAAGGATTTGACCAGCGTGTAGTGATTTGAAGCATCCATGAGAGGAAATCCTTAATCACCATTTTAGTGTAGTGAGAGAAGCTCTCGATAATCCCTTATCCTCTCTTCTACAAAGAAACAATAAATAAAAAATAAATGGATTATAAGTAAATAATAAATAATAAATTAATATTAAATATTTATTTGAGAGTAATTTAATAATAAAATTAAATAAATATTAAAATAAAAAATAAAAAATTATATATAATATATGACTAATGTATGTAAATATCTATATGTATATATACATATAAAAAACATTACATAAATATATATAAACACACATTTATGTAACATAAATATATACAAACACACTCATATATATAATTTTATATTAATATAAGTATATATATATATATAAATACAAGTAAATATAAATATCTCTATATATATTTACACATATATGATATAAAACTATATAAACATAAACATGTCTAAGTATTTAACCATGTATATAAATATAAAAAAATATTAATAAATTCATATAAATAGATATGTATAATTGATAATAAATTATCAAAAGAGGGGATAGAACAATAATTTAAATGTCATCAAATCAATAGGAATTTAAATCAATTGAATGAAAACGTAAACGATGTAAAAACATATAAAGATACTCTTAAACTAAGAGGAAATATCATCAAACATATATGATATATATATATACTTAAATTTATTTAAATATAATATATATTTATATTTATTTACATATATTAGAATATAAATATAAATATATTTTTTTTATCAATACAGACGCATACTAACATTATTTATATATATGTGTGTGTGTGTCTATATATATTTATATAGTTTTACTGTAAATTCATTTATATACTATATTTAATGATAATGATAATGATATATTTATATAAAAATACATTTATATATGAT
This sequence comes from Viscum album, assembly GCA_963277665.1. Classification (NCBI taxonomy): domain Eukaryota; kingdom Viridiplantae; phylum Streptophyta; class Magnoliopsida; order Santalales; family Viscaceae; genus Viscum; species Viscum album. Next base: position 758,348,751 of record OY728130.1, on the reverse strand, counting down.
GTATAGGCACAATATTATTGAAAAAAAAACTAAATATTTGTTTTTCTCAAACACACATAAATATAGATTTTTTTAACACAAACTTGTTTATATATAAACATTACTTGCATAGGTATATATATATACAAATTAATAAATTTTTATAAGGTAAATAAAATCTATAATTATTTATTTTAAATTAAATAAATAAACATATTTAATTCCTTATGGTTAATATGTTTGAAAATAAATAATTTGTAAATATGTATTTATACGAGTGAATTATTATAAGTAAATATAATAAAATATGCATATATTTAATAATAAATAAGTTTATACTGTGAAAAATGAAAAATCCTCAAATACTTAATATCAATATGAATGTAATCCTTGAGAATAAATCCATTCCCCATCAAAAAAAGAAAGCAACACCCCCTTAAATGAGGATAAAATTCCCTCAAATGTTAGAAAATTGGGATACCCCAACTAATAACTCAGTTTTGGAGGCCTTCTGGGATTTATTTGGACTACAAGTTTTGAATAGGTTTTACTCGGTAACTAGGGGATATATATCATCATACGCTTTGATTTGATATGTGGGAGAGCCCAAATGGATTCTCCGATCAAAATTTATGGTTGTTTGAAGTTAAAGTTTGATTTCCTACTTTTCTTAACACTATAATAAATTTCATTATTTTAATTATTACCAAAAGTAAATCTAATTTGGTTTAAGTTCATTTCATAAGCTCTGTTTGTACTATTTGTGGATCTAAAATGGACTTCTGGATCCAAAGTTATGGTCATTTGATCCTGAAATCTTCTTTTCAACTTATCGAAGTTTTTTTTTAATTTTCAAATTATTATTAATTAATAATTATAAATATTTATTAATTAACACACTATAATTAATTAAAATTATAAATAATAAACTATTTATGATAGTAAATAATAAATCATTAGTCATAATTATATATTTTTGTTAATTTTTTTAATTTAATTTAGGAATGGTTTTATAAAACCTCTGCAAACAATGAACCACTAAATACATTATTTTCCTATAGTTGCCTCTTATCTATTTTTAATTTTATAGTGGGGTGGATGATGAGACAAATAGGATACAAAAACAAATAGGAGTAATGATCATATTACCAAAAAAATATGTAACCATTTTATACCAGTGGATCATTAATTCAATAAAAAGAGCATGAACAAATTTGAAATGGATATTAAGATTGGTTCAGAGTATCCCAAATTGGTTTCTTAATCTGGGAGGAGTCCCTTCAGTTCCCTATGTGAAAAAATCCTTATGACCAATGTAATACAATACTAATTATAACATAAGGATGATATCAGTTAGGGAGAAATGAAAATGAGAGATCTCTAAATGTATGAGAGACATCAATTATCAAATGAATACATGATTCAAAGGGATCTATAAATAATAAAAATGATCCAAAAATGTATATTAGGTGTATATAGAAGATAATTTAAAAAACAATTCAAGGGTTTGAACTAGGTGAAAGAGTTTTAGTATGGTCTTCTTCGATGCTAGGAGTAAAGGGTTGGATTTATCATAGGTGGGTGACTTGGAAGAATATGGAATAATGGTATAGCATTGATTTCTTGTAATGAACCACTTTTTGATAATTTGGGATCTATGGTTATTGACCCTAGGTGCGACCTCAATATAGAGGAATTGTTGAAATATTCATCCTAGTGAGGTTCCTAGAATGTTGGGTGTGACACCACTAAGGGATACCATGTGCATAGTATAGCCGTAACCAATCTTCTTAGGAGATCCTCATAGAAGGGGTCCATCAACCTCTCCTTATTGGGTTGTTATGAGAGGTGATTGTTCATAAAGGTCTTGTGTTTCAAAATAAACAGATTACCAAAATATTCCAAGTTCGCATCATTTATTCATGGCCTTAACTGAAAATCACAGGTCATAGAGAGTTTTGGAATAATTTTATACATTTTTTTATTGTTTAGTGTCTCACAGTTCATACATGTAGTTTATTGGGATATTAGACATGACTAGATCTACAAACGGAAGTTTGAGGGGAACAGTTTCGACAATAGGAGGTCTAGGCCGATGAGCATGCATGGTAACTACATGTGACCATCCATTGTACCCAAGAAGATGTTTTATTTCAAGGGATCCCAAGACTATGGATATAGATGCATGAATAGTAATTTAAAGAAAGGAATGTTGTGGTATAAGGAATTATGGTGAATACTAGAATTATATGTGGGCCATGGGGAATGGTAGGGTATGAGGCATAAGGAATGGGGTATCATAGAGAACCAATCATAGGACTCAGGAATATATTGGGTATAAGTTCACAACCTTTGATAGGACATATGTGGATATTTCATGATACGTGGTAGGGAATAGTTCACAGTGAAGTCTTGAAGGACACCCTTTTCACATAGTAAATTTCTAAACTTTGTTGAAGATTTAGGGAGCTAAATTAAAAAAATATGAGTAATAAAAAATTCATTTTTATGAATTGGATTAATTATATATAAAGGTAGTAAAATTATAAGATTAAACCCTCATAAAAATCACTTAAGGAATGGGGAATTCCCACATCAATGTATGGGTATGCACACTAGTGTAGTTGAGGGCACACAAATCCTTCTGTTGATGTTTTCACACACTTTTCTAAAGGGGTTTGTATCGATATATGACATAGATACAATTCCACTCCATCAATAATTATAAGTGTGCCACCAATGTTATCGTACATTAATAACCTGGTAAAAAGTTATAGGTTTGATCCCCCCCTATAGTAATATTTACGTGGTTCAGACTTTTAGTAAGTTTGGGCACCATTAAATAGCCATTGTCTTGGTGCAATCTATTGGGAGCCAGGATAGGTGTGGTCACATGGCACTACCATAGATTTGAGCAAGGGAAGCACCTACATTTATCAGTACTAAAAAGAAAGCGCTGATAAAAGCTTCACCTTTATTAGTGCTTGCTAGAAGCACAGATAAAGGTCATGTTTATTAGTGCTAAAAACCACTAATAAATGATAGATTTATCAATGCTATTCTAAGCCCTGATAAAAGTTTTTTAATATTATTAATATATATAATTATTATATTTATATTCAAAAATAATTTTTATTTATATACATTAATTAAAAAACACATGTTTATATTTAATATAAATATGATATAATAATATTTTTTTTAATATTTAAAAATTATATATAATGTTATAAAAGATTATTTATAATATTATAAATATATGTATGTATATGTATATATATATATATATTTATTTATTTAAATAATTATAAAAATATAACAATTTTTAAAAATAATAAATATATTTAATATATTATATATTATATATAAATATATTTTAAATATATTTATTTATAATTATAATTATAAATAAACAATTAATATATATTTAAGTAAATATATGTATCTAATTAATTTTGGTCAATAATATATATATCTAATGACATAATGATGATATGTATGGACATGATTGGTGTTATTTATGTTCATATACTGATGTGTGAGTATAATTAACGCAATATGATTGTAATTATATTTGTGTATACAATTGTGGGTTGCTATGTTTAAAATGTTAAGATTGTCTATATTATGATGAAACATGTGTATGTTATGTTTTCATGACTCGTGAATGTTCATTTATGCATTGAAACCCTTATTATTCATGCTTTCCAAATATGTGATGACTCATTTTCTATGATCTATAATTATTTGGTATGATTCATTCATGTTATACTAATAAACTTATTATGTTCTCATAAATACTTATAAAATTAAAATAAATATATTTAAATAATAATTATATTTATTATATTCATAATTATAAGATTTTAATTATATATAAATACTTTTAAATTATATTTATTTATAATTATAATTAAACTATATATATATATATAAATAGTTATTAAATTACAATAAATACATGTATTATAATTTAATAAATATATATATATATAATTATATACAAATCTTTATAAATATATTTATTTATAATTATATATATATATATATATATAATTATAAAATTATAATAAATATATTTATTGTATATAATTATAAAATTATAAATGTAATAAATATATTTATTATAATTTTATAATTATAAATAAATATTTATTTAATTATATTTATAATTATAGATAAATATATATTTATTTAGATAATTATAAAAATATAATAAATATATTCATATATTAACATATATATTAATATATTTAATATATTTTTAATTATATATTATTAAATATATATATATATATATAATTAAAAATATATATAAATACTTTTTAAATTTAATTATTTATAATTATAATTATAAATAAAAAATCATATTTAAATAATTATAAAATTATAATAAATATATCTAAATAATAAATGTATTTATTGTATTTATAATAATATATTTATAAATATATATAAATCCTTTGAAATATATTTATTTATAATTATAAACACAAATGTATGTATATATATATAATTATAAAAATTTTATAAATATATTTAGATAATAAGTATAATTATTATATTTATAATTATATATGTTGATATATTGATATAAGTATATGTAATTATATAAATATATCAAATTTGTGCGGGCTATAAGATATTATTATATAAATATATTTTATAATTATATTGAAATACATTTAAATATATTTATTTATAATTATAATTATAAATAAATATATACATAAATAGTTACAAAATTATAATAAATATATTTAAATAATAAATATATTTACTATAATTTTAAAAAAAATGTATTTACTCAGAATGGTGTGAACCATGGATGAGATCCATGGTTCCAAAAATTATTGTTAAAAAAGTACCTAGAAAAGACAGATGATGAAGGAGAGAAAAAAAATGAAACCAAAAGTGCCACAAAAAACAAAGGAACAACAAAAATCACGTATGTCTGCCACCTTTTTTCCACGAGCCGCTCAGACCCCTCGGATACCTGCCTCTTTTCCATCACTTGGGAGCTCTATAGGTCGCACCATGGTCTTCCATATCCGAAGAACCATCATAATGATGAGACTCAATTTCTCCCGAAGATTCATTCTTCTTCTCCAAGATAGTATCCCTAGTTTGTTCTCCAATACAAGGATTTCCAAATTCTTCATGAAATGCTACCCTACATTGAGTTTTGTGGAGGTTTTCCATCAAGGTGAGCTTGGTTCTACTAGGCCTAGAATCCCCTTTGGGTGTTCCACCAATCACAACAGTTACCGCAACCTAAAGGTCAGCCAAAGAAGGTGGAGAAATTTTTGGTAAATCAACCAGCAGAGAAACATAAACATCCTAAACAGCAGTTTCCATCTACTCATTCACAATAGCTACAACCAAATCATGTCCAGAAATAGGATAGGGGTGTTGGATTTCCCATAGCCAACAATATGGAAGCCCACCTCATCAAACACCTTTTCATTCCCTTTTTTTATCAACATAATAATTCCATAAACATAGAACCTCCTTAAAGGCGAGTTTATTTTCTTGAACCTCTTATTACTTCACAAAATAGAAAGTGGGAAGGGAAACTGGCCCAAAGTCCAGTGCTGAAGAGTCCTTCATTTGGTTTTGTGTCTCAGAAACACGAGAAATAATGTATTCCACACCTTGATCATGAGTTGTGTCTCTCTGAATGGGCAAATCATCCATCCTACAATCCTTCACTACATGTCCTCTTATATTGAAATTAGAGAAAACATCATTTTGGCAGCACAACTCCAAAGAGTGTCGAATAGAATTTTAAGACATACAGTACATAGAACAATTTTCATATTCATTTTTTAGATGGCGATCATCATTTTGTATAAAAAGTGAAACCTTGTCAATTAGTGTGGCACTAAGATCAACCTTCACTAAAACACAATAAACATTTCTAAACCTCGCCAATTTTGTCTCCCGGTCTAGCCTAATTAGCATAGCAAGAGTATTGGTGATGTCATGTAGGATCTTTGGATGCCATAAGATCCAGTTAATCCCATAGATCCTCACCCAAACCAGTGAAAATGAATTTGTAGCATTGGAAAGGTCAAAATTCATATTCAATTCATGGATATGAAGGGTTAATTCTTTAAGAAAAAGTGTGTTGAACCTCCAGGCCCACTGCATGAGGTCATTCAAGAGAAAGAGGTTGTGGAAAAACCACGCCCTATTGAAATGCATTTCTAATTAGTAAAACATCAAATTTAAGAAAAACTATAGATTAAATCCTCTAATCTTTATAGTTTCCCATATTTCCGAAGAATGATCCTTAATATAATATAATTCATAACCATTGAAATTTGTTCCATGACTGAATCAACATTTTATTTAACAAGGGCAAGCAACCCTTTCTTGGTGATTCGTCATGTGGTCTCTTCCCTAAATGAAGTGAGAACCATCCTACCTCCCTCAACATTCAGAAGTCAAAAATTCTTTGGCTTTCCACTATGATGTGAGTCGAGGTTCTTTGATTCATCCTTGATAAGCATCGAGTGATTTCCACCTGTGAATCTCCACCACCGTCGGGAGATGTAGAGCTGATCTTATTCTTCCATCCCATATATATTTATATATAAATAAATTTATTTTTTTATTTATATATTAATATATATATATATAATCATATAAATATATAAATATATTTTTTATTATATAAAAATATTTATAAAATAATAATAAATATATTTAAATGGTAAGTATTTTTATATTTATAAATATATATATAATATAAAAATATATAATCATATTAATATATTTATAAATATATTTATATAATTATAAAAAATATATTTATGTAATAAATATATTTATTTATTTAGATCCTTATCAGTGCTTTTTTAGTGCGGATAAAGATTCCCCTTTATCAATGCTAATAAAGTGATAATAAAGTGCTAACCTTTATCATTATTTTTTGGAAAGTGATGAGAAAATCCATTTAGGATTTTATAAAATAACCCAAATAGAGTCTCTATCTTCTTATGCCTTCATGATTTCATGATTCCATAGTTATACCACCCTACCATCGCTCTATTCCTTCATCTTCGCATTTGTCGTCATTGTCGCTCCTTACTGTCATCATTAGTCTCTGTCGTTGTTTTCATCATCACACCCTACCATTGTCACTCCCTGCCAAACCCTCATCACACTTCATCAAAGAATCATCACTGCTCTAAGATATAAGATTATTTATTATCCTCTTTAACTTCTTCTTATATATAGTTCTTTACTCCCTCCAACCTCGATGCATGTTGTTCAGACCAGATTCACCCCCTTAGTTTCTTCCCCATCACTGTGACCATTCGTGGTTGAACCCAAGGGTAAGGGTTGACTCATTTTTCTTTTGATTTATTTGTGTTTATAGAATTTTATTAATTTTTTTATCTTTATTCATCCTATATTTGAATTTATGGTCTATTCATCATTTATTTGTGATAGGTTACCCCATGTGTTTGCCATTAAATTTGTGGACAATGATTATTTTCATGTTTTACTCAATGTTTTGTATATAAAATAATAGAATTAAATGTTTTTATGTGTTATTAGAAAGTAAAATATAGTTTCACATAATTTTCATAAGGACTTATTAATTATGGAACTTGTTAAATATATTTTTTAATAAACCACGCACTCCATGTGTTTGAGAAACTACATGAATTATACTTATAAATAAATTATATGATTTTATAAGGTGTTTTGGTCATCAAAGTGAATTTTCAATAGGCAAAATATTTTAACTTTTCATTTCAATAAATACTTGAAATTCTAAGCATTGATAAATTATTACAATATTTCTTTAAAAAAATTGCATGGTTTAACATTTTCTAACCTCATTTGGTTTATTAGATAAGAAAATTAAGGAAATGTTTTAATCAGTAAAATGATTTTATAAAGTTGGAATAATTTATAAATTGATTTAATGGGTGGTTTAATTTTAATGTTTTAATAAATTCCTTATAAATTATTTCAAATTATTATATAGAGAATTAGCCTCTTGGTGGATTTCTAAAAGAACCATTTGGTCCTTCTAAATGGTCTTTCAAAAATGTGGGTGTGTAAGACCCACTAATTTCACCTTATAATTGTTTCCATTTACAGGTGCTATTTTATTTATGTGGTGATCAGGCGATGGATAGAAAGGGGATATTTCTTGTGAGATTGTTAGAGGTGTGGGTGAGTTATTATTTATGCTTAATTATGATTGTTTGGATTATTGATTATTGCTCTCCATTACTATTACTTTGTTCATAGTAACTATAGTAACTAAGTAGGAAGTATTTATTTATGCTATACAAGATCATTGCACACTTCTAGTGCCCCTAGTTTTGTATAGGTCTAGTGGGGAGTTCCCCTGATTCTAGGATTGGTTCCAACTAGTCAAGTGACTTGAGTTAGAATGTAACATAAGCCTACAGTTGGTCCCATTTTGATAAATTCTATGATGTTCTAACATTAAATCCAAGGGTAGATCCCCTAAAATCATTTCATTGGTTGGTGGTTTAGAATATAAGGTTTTATTAATCTTCTTTGGTTTCCCTACTTGATTGATGTGTGTGGGACCCTTGTAAGATTTATTTTATTTATTATTTTAATTTCATTGATGTTGTGGTTCTATTTATTTGATCATTTATCTATGTATCCTGAGTGGGGTTTATATAGGATTTTCTAAATAGTTTCAAAATTGTGTTTCATTAAATCCAAGGATAGATCTCATGAGATTCATAAGGTATGCCTAGATTTTTTCTATTAGACATAAAATTAAGATTGATTGTTTCATCAATGGACTAAAATCAAATAATCTTATACTATTATACTTTCATAAATTGTACATTTATATATTATAATTTTATAGTTTTATAAATTTTTAAAACTATATACTTTTATATAGTTTTATAGAATTATATATTTTTATAAATTATGTATATTTTTTAAAATATATATTCTTTCATAAATTATATTTAATTTTATGATTCTATATACATATATAATTTAAATACTAATATAAATATATATACACTTTTAATTTATAATTTTATACCTATAAAAAAATTTCAATTTATAAATAGTTTATTACTTCTATACTTTCAAAAATTCAATGTTTGTGTTTAAAATATTTTAAAAAATAAAATAATTTATTATTTTTAATTTTTGAAATCATTATTATATTAAATAGTTGTATTTTATATTATGAAAAGGGTTTTCAAATAATATTTCTTTTATTTTTCCCTTTATTACATTCAATAGCTATATTTAATTATTTTTTTATAATGTAAATTGTATTTTATACATCATTTATACTCATAAAAAAGGGTTTTGATCATCAAAAATATTAACTAAAAATTATATTTTGAAAGTGAAATATCTTCCATTCTATTTATAATTTTCCTTAAATAATTTTTTTATTTTTGATCATGTGGGATGATAAAACATTTTTCATTCTTTCCATTTTCTTTCAAGCAATTCATGAGATCCATTTTTAATTGGACATGCTTTTTTTTAATTTTTTTATTAAATATTGATATTATCAAATAAAATTGGATGGATATTAATAGAGAATGTATGGATGTCAATCGTATGACAAAAGAGTATAAACATGGGATGAAATAGTTCATCAAGTTTACAAAAGATCATGCATATGACCCTTCTCAAATCCTTTTTTTGTGTTTATATTGTTTTTATTCTAGAATAATTAGTCTATAGAAGTTTGAAGAACACATGATCTATCATAGAATTTAGAGAAGTTATAAATTTTGAAATAAACATGGGTAAAATGTGAATATTGCTAAAGACTAGGATAACACTGCATTTTATAGATCATCTGATAGGATTGAAAATATGGGCAATGAAAAATATTATTTCAAGGATATGATAACCTGTGTGAATGATGATGAAGATTGTATTGAGGAAATGATAATGATATTTGAGGATAGACTTTGTGATTGTCCAAAATATTTTGAGAAGGTAAAGTGTTGTGTAAAGATTCCATTTCATGAGGGTTCCACTAAATATATTGTATTGTCATCCATACTAAAGATGTATAATTTTAAAGTAGGAAATTGATGTATTGGTGACAGTTTTACTGAACTACTTTCTCTCTTAAATTATATACTTCCAGAAGTTAATGAGCTCACTATCTAGACATATGAAGATAAAAAAATTATACTTTTAATGGGTATGATCTCTAAAAGAATACATGCACTAGTAAAAGATATGGATTTAATGTCAGTTTTCAACTGACGTCTATAAAGGAAATGTAAAATATATGATTTTCGGCATTGGTTTTAAAAAATTGAAACTGAAAATGATACCATGCTTAGTTTTTGGCGTGGGTTTTACAAATTAACAGATGCCAAAACCCAATTTTTGATGTTAGTTGTTATATTAATTGATGTCAAAAAGAAAGTGTAACCCTATTTTCTTTGTTGGTTTCTTATAAACTAATTCAAAAATTAATTTTTGGCATCATTTTATTAGATAAACTAACACCAAAAACCATGTATTTTTTTAAAAAAAATCATTGTTGCTTTTTATGAAAACGGACGTTGAAAGTAAAAAAATTAGAAAATACAGAATCTTACACTACCAAAATAATCAAAGTCCCTATAATAAAACACAGTATATATTAATCAAACAGTATTTATCATTGACTAAAAATCTATAAAAACTTACATGTTTTTATCTAGTTAATAAAAAAATCTATCTATGCATTTGTATTATAAAGTAGAATTAAAATACACATACCTGAAATTGATGACATGATCATTGTTGGCTATTATTAAGTCATTTATTTGATATCATTCTATTCAAACACCTATTATAACAAAATAATTAGTTTTTTGAACACATGTTATTGAAAAATGTAATATTATTCAAAAAAATTACAACATACATACCTCAAATCATTATCATACTTAACAAATAGTTTACAAACATAGATTGAATATGGGTAAGTTCGCTTTGGATATGAGACTCGTTATCATTGAATTTATAAAATAACATTGACTGGTATGAGATTAAAAAATAGAATACTACAACAGAAAATATAAAAAAATATAACTAATCGTATCAAATTTAGTAGTTACTCTAGTTGTGATTATCTCGGACATGGATCATAGAACATAATAACCACATTCAACATTTCCTTATTGATGATGACATTGCGATTATAAAACATTGATTATGTTTCTATTCTTACTTATCAAGAGATGGAAAAAACCAACATCTAATCTCCGTATGTGATAATCTCTCACATATATATCCAACTCTACTAGGATTCTTCACATGTTTCACTTCCAGATAAATGTATTCTAGATCTATAAAATCATAAATGGATGTGTTTTCATTTTGTACAAGAATTGTGTGTAGATACCTAATTTAAAAAGGAAATATAATCAGTCAATTTTAACTATTTTTTATTAAAAAAATAAAAATTCAAACTACAATTTACTTACATGGAAAACAACTACAACACATTCAGGTCAATCTCTTCAAATTCAATAAGATTAATTATAAATTCTTTTATTAATCTCAATTGATGATCTATTTCATATATATCGGACCTCATCTGAAACTCGTATATATTATTCAAGAAAGAAGAAGCATGAGATGGTCTTTATATCCCATAAGAAATATCATAAGTATCTATAGTTGATTGTTTCTAAACGTGTTATTTCAATTGTGTAATTTATTTTGATTTCAGATAATAATATATAAGTTAAATATCAAAAAACATTATAAGTAATTTTCAATCATATGTAATTAATATTTAAAAAAAATTCATACCTCATATGAAGTATAACTAAGAAGACCAGTTGCCTAAACTAAAACATGACCCAAAAAATCCCCAACTCTTGTAATCTCCTCGGTAGGAAATGATAATAAAGCATTAGGATCAATAATATCAAGTACTGATACTTTAACCCGGCCCATCTTCACAGGTTGGTAATGTACAAAATTCACCAAAAAATATACGTGTCTTAACATAATAATATGTATATGATGATCTCCAAAAAGAAGCTCATAGTATACAGTTTTGTCTGAGTGAGGAGGTGTATGATCAAAGTATGCAGGTTGGGAAGGGTAGTCTAGTTGGGATGGAGGTGGAGGATCAAAGTAAGTAGGCTAGGCATACTAGGAAGTCTAGGAAGGTTGTGCAGATTGTGAATGTCTTATCAAGTGTTCTAAAAAATCCAATTACATGGCTGCTTGAATTTGATCACCCATAGATGGTTTCATCTCTTTCATCTCTGCTTTTAAGGATTCTATTTAAGGGTATTTTGATTTCTTACTTTTACCAAAAACTTTTGGAATACTAACACCCTCCTGATATCCTCTAACACGACCGAGGTATTCTACCTTTTCTAAAGCAGTGTTTTGGATGTTCATCCTACCCTTAGTGATAAAAGAGCCATGTGTCTCTTTCTCCTAAAGTTCATCCTAAAATGAAAAATGAAAGAGTTATATTAGTTTTTATAATTTATAAAAAAGAAAAAATCATGAAAAGTAAATAATATTTAATTACAATTTTATTATCTACTTTCTTAGCTTCCTTTGTAAGATACTTTTCATTTTTTCTTCTTGTCACTCGTTTCCATTTTTCATCAAAAGTGGGAGGATATGGAGGAACAAACTGGACCTCTTATAAACCACTACCAGATCAAGCTCTTAATGCTTCAAAATTTTCTTTAATCAATTTTCATTCCAATAACGGATACCCTCCATGTGATAAAGTATGAGGGTGTACATTTTTCAATAGGATCTATTGATGATATCTTTTAGAGGAATTTTACATAAAAATAAACAAATAACTAATTAGATAAATATATAATAATTTGTTAGATGAGTTGCACTTGAAAATGCATTCCTTCAGCGATAACCATCACATCACTATTTTGAACGATACTCCTGTTATCCATATTTTTTGTGTAAAATGTGCACCCATTAATATCAAAACCAGTCCATGTTATCACATTAAGATATAGTCCCCCTTCCAACTATTTCAATATTTTTTATGAAAATATATATATTCTCACTTTCTCTTTAAAGCATGAAAAAAATGTCTTTTTATTCTCAATCATCAACCACTTTTTATTTCTATTTGGATTCCATCTCTTTAATTCAGCAATATGTGATGAGATATATGATTGAACATCATATGCATTGTTAAAAATATATAAATGTGCATGCATCACTTCATCACATGGAATGAACCTTACCTTTAAGCCTTGAATCCCTCTACCTTCACTATAAACTGTCAAATGTCGATATATAGGGAGACCAATATGCTCCACTTCATACAAATAATCAGTATAGAACTCAATCACTTATTCCGATATATTTTTTTAAACAATATAGGACTTTGGATGATAAGGATTTATATCATATCCCATTAAAATTTTCATATACTGTTCAAAAGGATACATCCAATGTAAATAAATAGGCCCACGTATTCTTATCTTAGGCATTGGATGAATCACCAGATGAACCACTATATCAAAAAATGAAGGTAGAAAATACATTTCTAGTTGAAAAAGTAAAAGATAATCTTCATTATAAAACTCATCTAACAAATTTGGATCAATAACTTCGATGAAAATAGATTTGAAAAAATTACATAACCTAATTATAGTCTTTCTGACAACTGATAGAAATATACCACGCAGTGCAAATGGTAGTAGTTGTTTCATCAATAGATGACAATTAAGAGATTCCATACCTATTAATTTTCAATACTTCACTGACATGAAATTCTTCACATTTGAAGAATATCCACTGGGTACTTTTATACCATATATACACTAACAAAAATTCAACTTCTCACTCTGTATTAATGTGTGAGAATCCTAAGGTAAATATGTTCTATTTCCTTTTATAGTGGGATCTAACTCTAAAAATATTCTCCTTACTATCAAGTCCAATCTAGAATTAAATCGATATTTTTTCTTTCCTTTTATGTCAAATAAAGTTCCAATTAATCGGTCACAGGTATTTTTCTAAACATGAATAACATAAATGTTATGTTTTATCTATTAAAATATCTAATAAGGTAGTTAAAAAAATATATTGTTTCTTCCAGATATTTTTTTGAAGACTATAACTACTTTTCTTTCCAAATGTTGAATCAATATTTTTCACCCTATTGTAGTATTCATCAACTAAAAATGGTTTTGGTTGAATATTTTATTCCTATAAACCATTAATTCCTTTTTCAATCTTTGATAAGGATGATAAATTTGTAAAAAACTTTGATGTACCATATACACTATATTTCTTCCATTATGCAATTGATAATATGAAGTCTCTTCTTCCAAAATTGGACATGATTTATGTCCCTTAACACTGTATCCAAATAATATTCCATATGCAGTAAATTCATTTATACTGAACATTATCATAATACACAAAAGAAAATAATATTTCTTATATGCATCAAAAACATTAACACTTTCCTCCCATAGAAGTTTCAAATCATCAATCAATGATCAAAGATACACATCAATATCATTTTTTGGATGTTTTAGTCCAAAAATCATCAAGCTCATCATAACATATTTTTTCTACATATATACCTTTAGGGGATAAGTTATAAACTACTAACAAAATAGGCTACAAACTGTGTTGACTACTTAGGATCTGATGGATTCATTCCATCTGTACACACTCTCATTCTCATATTTCTAACTTCACTTCCAAAATTAGAAAATTGTTTATCAAATCTCTTCCATTTCGATGAGTCAGCAGGGTGAGATAAATTATTATCAGAGATGCATTTATCTAAATGACATCTTAACCTTTTTTCATTAATTGAATTTAAAAATAGACACTTCAAATGAAGAATTATTGGAAGGTACCAAATTTCTTTAGTAGGATCTTGGATTTCAATACCTGAGAATGAATCAAAGTTAATTCATCAGAATTATATAAAAGGATTATGGGAAGAAATTAGTTGTTTTAGCATGACGATAGATGTTAGTACCTAAGAATGAATCTGAATTGACTTGTTTGTTCATCTTATAGCGTTATGTTCCACATATAGGACAGTTTGATAAAAATTCATATTCTTTCCTATACAACACACAATCATTATGGAAAGCATGTATCTTTTGATACCCTAATCCCATTGGTCATAATATTTTCTTCACCTCATAATTGGAATATGTAATCTCGTTTCCTTTTGAAAGTAACTCTTTTAAAAGAACAAGTAAGTTAGAGATACTTTTATCATTCCATCCATTACTTACTTTCAAGTTAACCAATCTCAAAACAATTGATAACACTGTATATTTACTAAAATCTGAGAATAATTGTTTTATAGAATCTCCATATAATCGTTCAAAACTTACTATTTTTTTAATGGTTTCAACACCTAAATCATGAATTAAATCTTCATTATTATTCTCTCTCACATTATGAATATTTTCATCAACATTATCTGTTGAATTTATAGTTCATTCACCATACTAGATCCAACCTATATAATTAAGTCTAAAACCATAAAAAATGATATGATCCTTGATTTTTATAGAGTTTAAATTTCTCATATTCAAATAGTTCACACATGGAAAGTAAATCAAATCAATTTTTTGAAGATTTTGTTTAGGAAATTCTAATAATTCGTCAACTATTTTTTCATATTCACCAGTGGTTCTTCATAAATTTAACCAATTACGATCCATTAAATAGCTGATATTGCAATATAGTTGGTGAATATATTAAAACATATAAACAATTATATATATATATATATAAACTAATAAACTATAAAAAAACACATTTAATAAAAACTATTGATAACCAGATATAAAATATCAAATATGAAACACAATTACAAATACTAAACTTTTTAATTTCATATTATATACATGTGTTTTATTAATATTATAATTTAATTATTTTCAATCATCTAACATTTATTAGTTCATTTTACATAGTTATTATATTAGTTCGGTGTTGCGTGTACCAAAAGTATTGAAGATTGTATTATTTTATTAGTTCATTTTACATAGTTATTACTAAATAGAGGGGGATGTTACAACTGAAACTCACTGGTCCTAATAGATATATATTTCTCACATCTCAGTTGTACATCTCCAATAAATTGAAAAACATCATTAATACTCTCACATAGATTTGGATCAAGATGATGTAATACTATAATAATAATATTTATCACAACATATGATGTTACATAATCATTCATACCATTTGGGTGTTCAACTAGAAGTCATTGTAATAGAATTATATTACAATAAAAATGTAGATATATAAATCACATATACATCTAACCGGAATATACCACATAATATATTTAAAAAAATAGATCATGTCACTATTATAAACAAACACCCTATCATACATGTTGTCTAATATAATCTTGGGTTGTATCTTTTTCCCATGATACCCACTCCCTCTTATATATAGAATCAAATATATAACAGATTTCCAATACTGATTATTTATTATAAAAACATAAACATTTAATGGTTATATAGAATTAAACCACCATGTCATTTAGGTAATCTCAACATGAACTAATAATTGAAACAACTCAACAATATAATTAAATGATAAATAATTTATCTTCCAAAATAAAATAAAATAAACTTACAAAATTTGGAGTTCAACTTGTCCTTGATCCTTAATCTGAAATTCGTCCCTTTAATGCGTTGCAAAATAAACACTACCTACAAGATCTATACAAATTTATTTTTAAAAACAAACATTAAATATGAACAACAAACTAAAATCAAACCATGATTTGGGATGGAAATAGGATTTCAAGGAGAAAATAATGCGTATATAATGAAGTAATAAAATATGATGTATAATGGAGACCGCAGATCGTGTAAATCGAAGAAAATCAGCAAAAATGGCATTGGAGATCACTATGTCTCCTTCATAGTTATCACAATTCTGAAGGGATTCATCGTGAAAGGGAGGGTTTTCTAAATTCAAAAAAATGAGGCTTTCCAAAACCCAAAATATTTTAAAATATTTTTGGCTTCGGTTATTAGAAAATCAATGTTGAAGAGTTGGAGAAAAAAATATTTCCCATCAATTTTTTGTAAAAACCGATGCAAAATATATTTTTTTTTTTTTATTTTTGGCATCATTTTTTTTCAAAACAAACCTCAAAAATACAGTATTCAACCATTTTGGGCATTTATTTTAGTAAAAATGATGTCGAAGATTATTAGAAAAAATATTTTTCGTCAGTTTTTTTAAAAAGTGATGAGAAATATATTTTTATTATTATTTTTTGTGTCAGTTTTACTAATAACTGATGCAAAAATCATATATAAAAAATTTTATGTGTTCGTATTTAGTAAAAAGGATGCCAAAAATCTCCCACACATACTTTTTTCATTGGTTTAAAAAAACTAATATCATTTCTCCAGCATTAAAAACACTATTTTTACTATTGATGCCTTTCCAAATGATTTTATAATATTTCTTAAGGATAAGAAATCGTATAAAGAATGTCCAAAGTGTGGTTATTCTCGATAAAAGAAAGATGAATCTAGTCCTATGAATGTTTTGTGGTACATTTCAATAATTCTATGATTTAGGAATCTATATGGAAGTGAGGATACTATAAGGAAATTAACATGTCACATAGATACAATAACTAAATATGGGAAACTTCATAACCTAGAAAACTCTCCTAAATGGAAGATAATTGATCAGGAGTATCCTAAATTTGTAAATGATATAAGAAACCTTCAACTTGAATTATCTATATATGGAGTGAATCCTTTTGGTTTTCAAAGAAGCGCTCATAATACATGGATGGTTATGTTGGTATATTATAACGTTCCATCATGCTTTTGCATGAAATGAAAATATATTATTTTATCTATTCATATATCATGACTAAAATGTCTAGTATTAATATTGATGTTTATTTGGATCTATTGAATGAAGATTTGAAAGTATTATTGTATTCAGGTGTTATGTTGTATAATTATTACAAAAATGAATATTTCTCATTGAGATCAATTTTGTATGGGATAATAAATAAAATTCCACTTTATGGAAATTTTTCAGGATATAACATTAAAGGAACTCAAGGGTTCCCAATTTGTGAAAAAGGTATACAATAAATTATGTTGAAACATTCATTGAAGACTGTGTTTCTAAAAAATTGAATATTTCTACCCCAAAGTCGTAAGTGCTGATCTTGGATGACATCATTCGATGGAATTTCAGAATAACATACAGCATCATGTCCACTAATAAGTGGTCAATAGTTTAAGAAAGTAAAATATCTGAATACTTCTTTTGATAAACCTATTTTGAAAACCCATATAAAAACCAATTGGTAAAATAGATCAGTTTCTTTTAATTTCCATACAAGAATTGTCTGTATGACAGAAATTTTCCTGATGTTATGCACATTTAAAAAAATATGTGATGGTGTGATTGAAATGTTACTAAATGCACCCAGAAAAAATGGATAGGATTAAGGATAGGTTAGACATGGTTTATATAGTAATACATGATGAGTTTACACTAGTGAAGGGTGAAAAATGAACCTTTATTACTCTAGTTATTTACACTCTTTCTAAATAGGAGGGATATCTGTTTTGATGATTTTTGAATGGTGTAAAGGATCTAGAGGGGTATTCGTTGAATATAAAGAATATAGTTTCAAATAATGATTTAAAGTTAAATGGTAAGAATCACATGACTGTCATGTTTTTATACAAGATCTAATTCATGTATCTTTACATTTCATTTTTTTCAAATAATTTTCATCATACATTAACTGAGATCTATTTCTTTTTCAATGATAAATGCAACAAATTTATAGATCTAGCGAAATTTATAACTATAGAAAAGGAAATTTTTATCATATTATGTGGATTATAAATTATATTCTCACCATCATTATTTTATATAGTTCAATTGATGGTTCACTTAGTGAGATATATTCGACTTTTTGGTCTTGTACATTATAGAAGTATGTACCCCATTGAATGGTACATGATGATTTTGGAAGGGTATGCCAAAAATCAAAGATGTCCAAATGGTTATATTTCAAGGTGATATATTTTTTTGGAATCTGTTGAATTATGTACTGACTACCTGTCTGGTGTGGAAATAATTAGTCTAGAAAAATATGAACACTCTGGGTGTCTTATGGGAGAAGTAAATTTTAGAAAAGATTTTTTCACAATCAATATTATATATTGAGAGTCTGCCCACACTTATATTTTTCATAATAGTTTAGAGGTTTTCCCATATATTGAAATCTATAAATAAATTATTAGGCATTTTAATCAATCTATGGATGAAATTTGGATATCAAATACTCATAATCAAAAGTTTATAGGATGGTTTCAATACCATGTTTTAAAACATTTAGATAAAAATATTATTCAATTTCAGAATCAATTTGATGGTGTAAGATCATAACCTTTTATGGAGTCGACTTATTCTAGAATTCTAGTAATTTTTTGTTTTTATTTAATTTCATTTAGATTGGTTTTTACCTTGGGGTGTGTTTGGGTGGAATTTGGGGAAAAATGAAGAAAAGGGGAAAATACACAGTTGGTGCATGGTTAGAGAAAATTTTTCACCCAACCTAGGAAACCGTGCAACCCTGGACATTGAAGATTCGCATGGCTGGGGAACTTTTTTCCAACCATACACCCTAAAAAAAATTATGAACCCCAAGAGAAAAAGGCGCAACGTTGGCATATGGATAGGTAAAATCATGTGCCCCTTCCTGGGAACTATGTGAGAGAATTAAAGCAACCTGAAAACTAATTATAAAATACCATGAACACCTTCAAATCAACCTTTTCGACCCTCACTTGACCCTATGTGGTATTTCTTGATTTCATATCTCTCATGATGAATTATAAGGCCTCTCAACCTCCGTTATTTTTTATCCAAATCCCGGATCGAAGATCTTATCCTCTCCCGGTAAGTGGATCATATCTTGTTGATTTCATGTTCATCCTCCTACATTCTCTCCTTATTTTGGTGGAAGAAATATTATATATTTACTAGATCTATATCTGGATTTGGTGAATCTGGATAGAGGCGTGTGGTTGTAGATTTGGAATTAAATGGATCTTATTTTATTGATCATAATTTATCCATTTGAGACATGAACCTAAATCTATGTCCTTATGCTTCTCAAATTTTGGGATTTCCATTGGGAATACATTCATTAACAAATAAAGGTTGGTGGTATAAAATTAAATTCCCATAGTTGTGATTTTAATTACATATATGAAAGTAATATAATTTCAAGAGTTATTTAGCAATTGAAATCTTTTATTGAATTAATTAATGTGGAAAATTAATTAATTGATATTTTTGTGAAATTGTGAGACTTTGGATTGATGAATGAGATAATTAATTTTAAAATTAATTATGAGATTCTAGAATATGTGAAGTTAGGATAATTATTGATAAATTAATTATCAATGAATGAATTGAGGAATTGGGTATTTGATTTAATATTTGTAATCATGGAGTTAAAATAATTCATTGATGAATTATTTATCAAGGCATGAAATTAAGAATTTGGATTTTGAATAAATATTGGGAATTATGGAATTGGGATATTAATTGTTGAGTTAATTATCAAATTGTTGAATTTTAAATTGAGAATAATTAATTGGTGAATTAATTATTATATTTTGAGCATGTGAATGCTTAATAAATTTTTAAATTGATTAACAGAAAATAGATGTGATTAATTATTAATTTAGTTAATTAATGGGAATGGATTAAATAATTTATAGTTTAATTAATGGTTGAAAAAATGGGTGTTATACATGATGATCTATGCCAATGATAGACCTATCAGTATGGTAGAGAACTGGAGTGCTAGACATAATGATCTACACTAATGATATATGTGGATAATTGAGATTTGGAGTGCTAGACATAACGATCTACACCAATGGTACATATGCATGTTTGAGAATTGGGATGTTATACATGATATTATATTCCCATTATAGATATATTGATATATTTAATTTTGATAAGCAGGGTACTAGACATGGAGTTCTACACCCAAAAAATTGGAAATGGAATATGGGGCTAAGTGGCTGAAATAATGAAATTTGATTTGATTATTTTATAAAGTTCCAACCCAACATGGGCTGAAGTGGGTATTAAGGAATGGGTTTCCTCATGAACTCAATGGTTTATGTAGTTAAATAAATATTAATTAATAATTTGATAATTGTTTACTTATGCCTTGTAAATAGTTATTTATACAACTGCATACACTTGTTACTGACTAGGTTTATTTTAGACACCATTTTCGGTGGCCTACTAAGTTTTACTCACACCCTACTTGGGATAGTTAATTAGTACCTGAATAGACTTTATTGTTATAGGACTGGTTAAGGGTAAAGGCCCTAGGGTAGATTGATCATTTGGGAGTGGAGTTTGGATGAGCGAACCAAACATGGTTTGAGACCCGCTTTGGAGTCATCAATGTATTAATTTTTAATTTTTATTTTAGACACTAGACACTTACTTTAGCATGACATGTTTTATGTTTTAGTGGGTTATTGCATTTCTTGCTTGACTATCTTGAGATATTGGTATTGTTTATTGGTATATATTTTATCCTCTATTGTTTATTTACTTATGATGGTGTTTTACTCTAATAAAAGAGTGTATAGTCTATCCATGAACAAAATATTAGAACCTCTTTTCTAGTTTTTAGCCTCTAGAATATGGGGGGGGGTGACTGAGATTATTACCATCTCGGAGACCCAGGTCGGGATGTTACAAAGTGGTATCAGATGTCCAGTTTTCTTGTATTCTTATTTTTTCTTACTGTTTGGTAATGGTAGATAGGAGACTAGGAAGATTCATGGGCTTAGTAATGATCTTGTGCATGGGAGTTTCAAACCCATGTATAGGGTAAAACCTAAGTACTTAGGGTGGGATTGTTGTTATTACTATTTATTGTTACAATTTAATGTCATTTCACCTTGGGTGACGCACTTGTTGTGTGTTGTGATAATTGTTTTCAATATTTCTAAGAATTGAATCATGGCATTAAATGGCATGATATTTTAGTCTAAATCCATCATTATAAGCACTCTTAATTATTTTTTGACACACATTTTTTTACACATGCATAGGAAAATGGGTTTTTGGTATGTTGTTGAATTTGAAATATTTTATTATCTTGTGAAATTGAATTGAAATTGGTGCCTAATATGAAATTTGGAATGGTAAAATATATATAATGAGAATAAATGGGTGTCTTAATGAGAAACATGAATATGAAAATTATAATACCCTTTGATATCCAAGGCCTAGGTGTATGATGGTTAATGGAAGTAATAGAACCATGGTTTTTACCACGTGGAGAGGTTTTTGGAAAAGCCTTCTTGTGATTTGTTGTGATTTTGTCCCCTGATGTAAATGTGATAAAGTTGTTTTATGATTCCTAAGAAGTGTGTTTGGAATTATATATATATTCCTCAATTATGATGCATGTTAAGAGGACAGAAGGAGATGTATGGATATGGCTTACTAGGAGTGAAACCTGAGGCACCGATAGTGTCGGGTGAGGAAGCATGGGAGTAGTTCCAAGAGAAATTTACTCTTTTAATTCAATTTATGGGAAGAGACTTAGGGTAGGTTTTGAATAGTATATCTAATCTAATGAGGTAGTTTTAGGTATAACACCCTCAGACTTTTACTAGAGAGGGTGGACTGGAGGTAGCTGAGTTTTGGGTTGGGTCCATTGGGATAATACTTGACCATTTATAGAATCCTGATGAAAAGAGGGTCAAGTTGGATTCTTATATGCTATAAGGATCAGTGAAGTGTTTTTGGGATATCTAGGATCATATTGGATAGGTAGATGGTATGTCATGTATGGACATCTTGGAGAAGTTCTTAGAGCACTTCTACCGAGAGATATTGAGATGGGAGAGAACATTTGAGTTCATGTGGCTGACATAGGGAAGTATATCAATGATGGAATATGTTGGATGCTTTATATATTTTTAGCACTTTTCTCCAGCATTGGGTGAATTTGAGGCTACTTAATCAAAATGATTTTAGGATGGAATTAGGTGTGAAGTTAAGTCCTAAGTGAATATCTTTAGGATGAAGAAGTTATCGAAAGTGGTGAATCAGGATTTCATTTTAGAGGGGACCTTGAAGGAGGATTTTAGTGGTGTACAGGTGGTTTCTTCTGGGAAATATGAAGGTGCATCATCCGAGAGTAGGAATCATCATTATGATAACTTTATCCAGAGTAGTGGGAAGCCAGGAGGATCGGTCTCTTGGAATCTTACCCAAGTTTTTTTTAATAGTGTATATATCCCTGACACATTTGTAAACATTTTCCATGACTACCATTATAGTGTTGGGACTGTAGTAAGATGGGAAATCTACAGATGTTCTATAGGAACTTGAGATACATGGTTAATGATGGGGGATTTGGACAAAACCAGGGTGCGGGAATGGGATCTTCTACACCATATCAGTCTGGATGTGGATTTCTACTGGTCATGGTGATAGAGGTAGGGGATGTGGTGCTTCTGGGAAAGAGATCCCTTATCAATAGATTGGTGTAACTCAGGGGAGTAAAACAGTATCACATGGAAAGGGGGAAGGATAGTTGCATGTGTGGTATCTTACACTTATGGATAGATAGGTAGGTCCATCAATAGTGAGAGGTATGATTCTTGTTGAATCTACATTTTCTATTTCCTTTTTTGATACTGGTGTCTCTCAGTCCTTTATACCTATAAAACTTGCTAACATTTTGAGCCTAGCTATGGATTTTGTGAGCGAAACAATGATGATAGATACACTATTGGGAGTGCGGTCTAGAGAAATCTGGTTGTGCATAGGATGTTCTCTTGAAGATGGATAGTATCATTTTCTATGGTATCTCTATATCCTTTAAATTTCAGGCTTTGAACTAATTATGGGTATCAACTAGCTAGTTTCATACCAAGACCACATAGATTGTTACTAGAGGAGAGTAACATTTATGTCTCCTAAGGGTGATTATTATATTCACCATGAAGAGTGGGATATCTAGGAAGGTTAAGCAAGGATAATCACTCAATAACTAGAAAAGCTCATTGGCTAGGATGATAGTATTTTACTGGATTATGGAGGTGTGAAAGTTGGTTTTTTCCCACAAGTAGTGTAACAGTTCATGGATGTTTTCCGGAAGACTTATCAGGGTTTCCACCTAATAGGGATGTGTAATTCACTATTAATCTCATGTTAGGTGTTGATACAATATCTATTTCACCATACATAATCACACAAATATAGCTTCAAGAACTCAAGACTCATCTAGGGGAGTTGGAGGACAATGGGTTTATCCATCCAAGTACGTCGCCATGAGGATCACTTGTGTTGTTTTCAAATAATGTTGATAGGAGTTTGTGCTTTTTTGTTGATTATAAAATGTCTAATAAGATGATTTTTATGAATAGATATCATCTTTCATGCATCGATAATCTATTTGACAAGTTTAGAGGAGCTTTCATGTTCTTGAAGATCGACTTGAGATCGGGGTATCATCTGCTGAGAGTTAGGACTTCTAATATACTAATGACTTATTTCAAAATCTTCTTTGGCCTATATTAGTTCATTTTATTGAATTTTGGGTTGAAAAATTAACTAGTAGAGTTTATGGCATTGATGAATAGAATCTTTAATCCATACCTGTATCGGTTTGTGGTGGTGTTTGTGGACAAAATCTTGGTGTACTCCAAGACTCATGATGATCATACCCAACTTGTTGAAATCATACCAATTAAACTAAGAGAACATCATATATATTACAATCTATATAAGTTCCAATTTTAGATTGATCAGGTATACTTATTGGGACACATAATCTTGGAGGAAGGTGTGTCAGCGGACCCAGAAAAGGTTCAATCAGTGGTTTCTTGGGAGAATCACAAGAACTTATTTAATATCCATATATTTTTTAGATTGGATGGATATTATATGAGGTTAATAAAATACTTTTCACATTTGGTAGCGCCTATTTAAATCTTTACCAAAAAGGTAATAAATTTTTAATGGTCGAAAGCTTGCAAGAATGATTTTTAGGAGCTGAAGAAGCATTTGACATCAGCACCAAACTTGATCCTATTTGATCTAGGAGAGGAGTACATGGTGTATTATTATGCTTATGGGATTGTAATTGGGGCAGTATTGATGTATAAAGATTGATTTTTGGTGTATAGTATCAGCAGTTGAGGAATTCTGAATGAAACTACCCTACACATGACCTCGAGTTAGAATCAGTGGTTTATGATTTAAATTTTTGGTGACATTATCTATTGGGAGATAATTTTATAGTGTTTACCAATAATAAAATCTTAAGGTATATATTATCACATGTGATATTTTAATCTTCGGCAGTGAAGATGGGTTGATTATATGTATTAATTTGACTTTGAACTATAATATACACCTTATAAGGGGAACAGTGTTTCTAATGCTTCAAGTAGGAAAACTCATACTCAAATGGTTAAGGAATCTAGTAATGAGTGGAATATGATGACCTTACTGGCTGAAATTCATGTGGTGGTTCAAGAGATTTAGGAGATGATGAATCTTGTATCAGTTTTTGTGGAGTTGACACTTTTGAGATGGATCAAGGATAGAAAATATGAGGATTCTGAGTGCTTGGACTTGAGGTAATGCTTTTAAGGTGGGGAGACTCTTTTAGAATAGTTTATAGATGATGATGAGATAATCTAAGTAAAGAATCCAGTTGTTGTTCCTACGTGAATGCGAGAGGATATCATGAGGAAATTTTATGCCTAGAAGTGGGTGGTACATCCAAGTGTAACCAAAATATACCATGACATATGAAAATAGTTTTGTTTTCTAGGAATAAAAAGAGAGCTAATAGGGTTCATGAAATGATGCTACACCTATCCATGGGTGAAGACAAAGCATCAACGACTTGGAGGATTATTACACCTTTTGCCCACTCTGGAATGGAAGTGGGATGACATGACTTTGGATTTTATGGTGGTTCTTCCAAATACACTTAGGAAGAATTATGTTGTCTGGGTTATTTTAGATCGACTAATAAAATTAGCACATTTATTACCTATATGGTATACTTTCTCACTTTAGTAGATAGGAAATTTTTATGTTCGAACGATAGTCTATCTGCACAGGGTACAACAGATTATAGTTTTAGATCGTGACTCAAATTTCACTTCATGATTTTGGAAATTCTTGAAGAAATTTCTTGTTACACATATATCATTAAGTATATATTTTTACCCACATAAAGATAAGAATTCAGAACGTATTATACAAGTGCTTGAGCATATCCTATAGGAATGTGTTCTTGACTATAGTGGGTTATGGGGGAAGCACATGTCTTTAGTGGAGTTTACCTATAAGAAAATTTATCAGGAAACTATAAATATGTCACCATATGAGGCTCTTTATGGTAGGCCATGAAGATCACTGCTATGCTGGATGGAGGCTGGTGAGTTAGAGTCATTGGGACCAAGTCTCATGTAGGAGACGTCAGAGCAGGTTTAGTTGATTCAGAAATGTATGGCTATAGATCAGAGTATGAAGAAGTTGTATGCTGATAGACAGAGATTATCCACATAGTTTATATAGGGTGATCATGTATTTCTTTAGGAATCTCCTAGGTTGGGTCACTGTAGGATACATAAATAGTGTAAGTTGGCAACCAGTTTTGTTGGACCCTTTGAGGTTGTGAAGAAAATATGGATGTTGGCATACTGATTTTCTATTACATAAAAATAAAATCACTATGAATGAGGTTTACCATGTATCAAAACTATAGAGGTACCACCCAAACCCTTCTACTGCTACCAATATGGAAGAGTTTGACCTTGAGATTGATGTGTCCTTTGGGGAGTATCTGATATGTGTGTTGGACCATAGTGAGAAACTATCTCAAGGGAAGATCTTGGTGATATTTTGTGTATTATGGAAACATGGGTTTGTGAATAAGTAAACATAGGAAAGAGATATAGATATGAGGGCTCAATAGACCAATATTTTTGTCTCAAAATCTTAGAGAAGATTGGGAGTATAGCTCGAGGACAAGTTATTATAAGGTGGGGAGATTGTAATGTCCAGACCTTTTCTAGAGTTCAACCAGTCTTGAATTTAGGTAATTTTTTGTTTTTATTTAAGTAAATTTCGATTGGGTTTTACCTTGGGGTGTGTTTGGGTTGAAATTGAGAAAAATGGAGGGAAAAGGAGTTATGCACAGTTGTCGTACGGTTAGAGGAAACTGTGCACCCATGCTAGGAAATCGAGCAGCCCTGAACAGTGAGGGTTTACACAGCTATTGCAAGGTTAGGTAAAATTGTGCTCCAATGCCTAGGAAACCATACACAAGAATTAAAGTGGACCAAAAATTAATTTTAAAATAGCCCAAACCACCATAACTCACCTATTTCGATGTTCACTTGGCCCTAGGTGGTATTTCACAATATTGGAGCTCTCTAGATGAATTCTAATCCCTCCTAACCTCCATTCTTTGTGATCTGAAACCCAAATAGAATATCTTCCCATATCCTTATAATTGGATCATATCTTGTGTCTTTCCCATTTATCCTCTTACATTCTCTTCTTATTTTAGTGGATGAAATATTCTATTTTTACTAGATCTAGGCCAAAATTTGGTGAATCTAGATCTAGTATTCTGGATCTATAATTGGGATTAAATAGATCTTATTTTATTGATCTTGGTTTAGTCTTTTGAGACACGGACCAAGATCTACGCCGTTGTGCTACTCAAATTTCATGATTTCTTTTAGGTGAACATTAATCAACAAATTGAGGTCGGTGTTATAAAATTCAATTCCCATAGTCATTATTTTAATTATGTATATACAATTTGTAGAATTTCTATAGTTTTTCATTAATTGAAATATCTAATTTAATTAATTAATGTGGTAAATTAATTAATTGATATGGTTGTGAATTTTTGAGCCTTTGGATCGATGAATGAGATAATTAATTAGAAAATTAATAATAAGATTCCAGAAAATGTGATGTTAGGATAATTAATTGATTAATTAATTATCAAGGCCTGAATTGAGGAATTTGGGATTTGATTGAATATTGGTAATCATGGAGTTAGTATAATTAATTTATTAATTAATTACTGAGGCATGAATTGAGGAATTAGAAATTTGATTGAGTATTCAAAATTTTAGAATTTGAATAATTAATTATTGATTTAATTATAAATTTTTTGAATTTTAAATTGAGAATAATTAATTGTTGAATTAATTATTAGATGTTATGTATTTGAAAGGTTAATTAATTATTGAATTGATTAATGTAAAAAGATATTTTATTCATTAATGAGCTTGGATAAATTAATTTATGAATTAATTAATGGTTGAAGAAAAGTTGTGCTAGACATGATGATCTAGGATGATGATGATATGTATTCATAGTTGTTAAATGGGGGATAGACATGACGATATACGCCAATGATAGATCTATCAGTTTTGTTGAGAATGGGAGTGTTAGACATGATGATCTACACCAATGATATATGTGCATAGTTGAGAACTAGAGTGCTAGACATGGTGATCTACTCCAACAGTATATATGCATGTTTGAGAATTAAGATGCTAGACATGACGCTCTATTCCCATGATCGATATATAGATATATACATGTTTGATAGGTGGCTTAATAGACATGTAATTCTATACCCAAAACATTGTAAATAGAATATGGGGCTAAGTGGCTGAAGTAATGAAATATGAAATCATTATGTTATATAGTTCAGACCCAGTATAGGATGAAGTAGGAATTGACAAACGAGTGTCCTTAGGAACCCAGTGGTTTATGTAGTTAAATAAATATTAACTAATAATGTGATAACTATTTACTTAGGCATTGTAATTAGATTGTTATACAATTGCATACACTTGTTGTTGACAAGATTTATTTTAGACATCGTTGGTGGTGGCCTACTAAGTTGTACTCACACCCTACTTGGGATACCTAATCGATACCCTGATAGACTTTATTGATGCATGATATTTTTAGGGAAAAGTACATGGGTTAGATTAATGATTTGGGAATGGATTTTGAAAGAAATAACCAAACATGGTTCGGGAACCGCTTGGCAGTCATCAGCATCTTTATTTTTAGTTTTCATTTTTGAAACATGAAAATTTCTTTAGCATGAAATGTTACCTATTTTAGTTGGATATTATATTTCCTTCTTAACGATCTTAAGATATTGGTAATTTTTTATTGGTATATATTTCTTTTTTTATTTTTTATTTACTTTTGTTGGTGTTTTACTCTAATAAAAGAGGGTATAGTCTCCTCATGATCGAAATATTAGTCCCTTACTACTATTCAGAATCCTCTGGCATATGGGGAGGCACACCTGAGGTCATGTTACCAATTTGATTAGGGAACTGGTGAGTCGAACCCTATATAGAATGTTATAGATGGCTAGCCTAAGGACCAAGTGTGTTAGTATTATCTTATAATAGTTATGTAATTAATGATTACATGTTATATACAAATGAACAAGATGAAGGGAGTTACATGAAAAATAGTGGAGTTACACTTATGTCTGAAGTGAAGTTTGTTTCTTGTACTAAGGATAGAAATCTAATTTATTTAAATATGTCATAATTTTGCTCCATCAATAAAATCTAGGAGTTGTATTATATAACATTATAAGTGAAGAATTTTCAATGCATGTGGGTTGATAATAGTATTGATATTAAAATAGATGAATTGGGATTCGTAAAAGTGGATTTTAGTAAGGAAGAATACAAAGATAAACTATTTATGACAGAATCATAGGTTGTATAAGTATTTTATGTTCCATGTCCAGCAAACCAAAGTGGTCAATTGTTCTTTTATTGAACAAACCCACTGAAGGGTTAGATAAAAATTCAACTAAAGATAACCCTTTCATTAGGACGTGGCAGTCATTAATTAGTAGTAGTCCCAATTTAGATGGGGTTTTTTATGTCATTATAGACCATAATAAATGGATTTGGATACTTGATAGAGGGGTCAAATGTCTTGAGCCTTTCAAAAACAAGAGTTTAATAATCAGGTTATTTTTTTAATAATATAAATTATGTTACCTCATGTTATTATTTGTTCACTACTAAATTTTTTTAATCTAAATTAAATTTTAAACCACTTCTGCAAATAATGAATTATGCACATACCAGTCCTCCCAATACTGAGGAACAAAAAGATTCTCAACCTTTTGTTACTACTAGTGTAGAGGAACAATAACCTTCTATACATGATGGTACTCCCAATAATGAAGAACAATGGGTTTCCCAACCTGCTGCTACTACCAGTGCAGAGGTACAATGACCATATGCACATGTCGATACTACCAATCTCGAGGAACTGCATATTGATGTTGTTGAATCTGAGGAAATTGCAGGTAATGAAGAACTGATGATGTAGAAAAAACAAGATCGTCATAGCTTGATGGTGTTAGAAAAAACTATTAAGGAGAAAAGAAAAGAAATAAAATTCAAGGTTGTATATAATGTGCATGGCCAACATGTTAACCCCAACAAGGCAAGGTTCATTAGTTACATTGGGATCATCATTAGTTAATGCATGTCGGTTGATGTATATTTGTGGCACCACTTTTCTTCCATAATTAAGGCACTTAATTGGGAAGATTTTATAGTAACTTTATGATATCCTTTCTTTATTTTAATAAAAAATAAAATAATGAAACATTGAATTACTCTTCATCATCTCTTTTGGAGTGAATTTATAGAAGATGACCCTTGCAAGAAATATGTATTAATGATTCCTAGAAGAATTCATAGATTCATTATCATAATTCTAACAATATCTCATCTTAAATATTTTAAAGGGGAAAACCCCCCACCCACCACTTCTGTATGCACACCTGATAATCCAAGAAGCATCGGATATATTTACTGGTTGTCATATAGATATGTCTTTTTAGGTACATTTTGGATGGTAACACATTAGTTGAACATAATTGTATTCATAACTTTTATTGAGAATTTTTTATTTATGAAACAAAATATGAGTGATAAATATAAGGAACATGTAGAAAAACAAACATACCCCTACTATAAAACAAGTATGGGGTATGCTTCACTTGAAAAAAGGTACATATTTTAAATATATCTTATTAATTTTATGTGAAATGAAACAAAAACATAATTATAATAATTTGTTTATATGTAGATAGATGAATTCAAATCCGAAGACACTTTCAACCCATGTCATGTTCTATGGAAGGAAGAACGTGTAAATATAGTTGGGATACTAATAGATTAAATCACACAAAAATTGTGGGAAACATGTATAAGTATGATATAACAAAAAAATTCTTTAAATACATATTATATAAAAATGATTACTTATTTTCCAATATTTTATAACTAACTTAGACACAAAAATCATTAACTCTTTTATAGGATAAACACCTACTATCAATGGCCTTAAAGAGGCTAGAACATTATGGTTTCATCAGAGGTGTGGGTTTTGGTGTGACACCCCAAACATATTTTGAGAAAAAAAAAATAGGAGAATAAAGATAAAAATGGCAGAGATGAAAGTAATATTATCTACCCTTGAAGAAAAATTTCATTGGTAAACTCAGTTTCTAGAAAATTGTATAGTATTGGGAAGAAAAGAGAAGAAACAACTCAAGAACAGCCATTACTTGAAGATCCCGCCCCACCTCCACCGGCTTTGAGGAGACTCATTCCCCTTAAAGTGATGTCTTAGTTACTGTAATCAATATTCTAATAATTATTTCTATGAAATATAAATCAAAAATACATTAATACCATTCTTGTACTGATATTATATAGGGTGAAAATTATTGTGATTTATTTCTATAAACACCCACCCATCACCTAGTTTCAAGGGATACTGTGTTCAATATCCAAGATGAAAGTCTACCCAAAGACCACATCCAATATGTCATGTGAGAGTAGAGATTACCATAGATCATGAGTTGAGAGCTAAGCTACCTATTTCACTTGATGATGTAAACCTTCACACAGTAAACCAAGCTATTAGAACATTCTTTCATGGATATCAGATCTTGTAAAAAAAACTTGTCGATAAGAAGGTATTAATTTTCAATTTATTTTTCATGATTAACCTTTAAAAATTAATAAAAATGGTCTAAACTGATGAATTTTATTAAATACAGTCAAAGGTAATGGGTGAAATGAATGTTTGACTCAAAATCATCTAAATCATCAACAAACCAATTGAAAATATCTTCCAAAAACACATTTACTATTCCCATTCAATATCCACAATTACTAACATTGAAGGTTCATGCGGATACAAAGTTACAAAATGGTAGTATTCACATAGTTTATTTTGAATAAAAAATGTATAAAAATGACACTACAAACTATATTTATCTAGAAAATTTAAATTAAATTATCAACTATGAATTTCGAGTAGGTCTAGTTGTAAATGTATACATGAGGTATGTTTTAACAATTTATTTTTCCAAAAGTTGATACACAATGTTAATTATAGAGAAATATATTTCATATTTTCTCCAGGAATATATATCAATAGTAATTAAATGGATTACCCCATGAACATAAATTTGTACTCATTATTCTCCACATCACATCTACAGAACAAAAAGAAATAGATTCCAAAAATCGAAGGAAATAATGAAAAAACTGGCCAAATATTTTGAAAGAAAACTTACAGATGAAAAAGTCTTCATAATACCAACGATGCAGACATAAAAATATATAATTTAATCTTGCCTAATATATTTTTATCTCATTTATTACTTATTCATTTTTTTTGTTTTTAGGAAACATTGGATGCTCATTATGGTCAATTTGGATACACCAAACATTTATTTCTTGGATTCAATGCATGGATACCCAACAAACCAACCACATATGATAGCATTTTTTCAATTTTTAATACACTAAATCCAATATTTTATAACTAAAATTAATATTCTATATTTTATATTATGTTTTAATTATGTTATGGTAAGGTGGTACTTAAATATCATGAAACTCATGGCATGAGGATAGGCCATGAGCAAAAGGATCCTGACAAGTTCTACACATAGACAAGTATTAAAGTATATAATATGATTTCACTATCTAAAAACATATAAAAAATTAATTTTTTATCAATTTTTCTGAAGTGTATGAAACAAAAAAATGGAATAAAATTATGGTTATTATATTTTTAAATTTATGAGAGATATCATATTCCATTAATAAACTTGCATCCCAAAGATTTATTTTGGAAAGTAATTACTATTTTTAAAAATTATTTATTAGTCCTTTTTGTATTTATATTTTTTTTGTACTACTATAACTATCAAAAATAATAATATTCACAAGATGATATATATTTTCTTAGAAATTAATGGGAAGATTACCTAATAAAAGAATGTACATAAATAACATGAAGAAGTGACTTCCATAAAATAAATGTATTTTTTCATATATATGTTTAATTTATTTCATTTCAGTATTACTCATATAAGAATTGTTTTATTATACAGGTGGATTTTTTTTTAGTTCCATTATTTTTTTTGAATCTTCTCATGCTCATGGGAGATTCGACTTTGAGGATAAAATTGAGAGTTCATTGAGATGGTAAAAGTTTTTTTTAATATACATTGTTTTCCTTATAATATTAAATATTTTCTACTACATTAACATAATATAAATTAAAGGTTTGACTACTCATAAATAAAATCTCTTTTACACATGATGATGTTACCAATCCTGTGGAAGAACGGACTATAACAAAGAAAATCATTTGGGAAGATCTAACGGTAATGTTACCATATACTTGATATATTTTACCAAAAATTATATAATGAAATGTTGGTTTAATTTTAATTATTTATTAAATAATTAGTTTATTTTAAAAAAAATAAACCCTCCATTCCTCTCTACACTAAAACATCCATAGACTTCTTCTCCCTCAAAAACGTTTCACCCTATAGTGTTGGCATTTATCAGTTTCCATCAAGTTCCCTCTACTACCTTTGTAGGAAGAGAAAAAATGCTACATATGCTCAATAAAAAAGGTAATATTCATGTTTTTATAGTAAAATAATTGTCCATAAAATTAATATATTTTTTTATATTGTAATTTAATTTATTTCTTTTTATTATTACTCACATAATAATTTTTTTCTTATACAGGTAGATTCTTTTGTTCCAGTAGGGCTAGTTTGTTTGAAGCTACTCATGCTCATTTAAAACTACAACTAGGATAATTAAAATAAGGAAATGGGTTAAGAATGTATAGAAACATCATGAAAAGGGGAGTTCCTTATACTTATTTAATTAATTTTTTTATCATTTTATCTACTATTTATAAGTTAATTTCCTTACCATTTTTATCTAATACATATTTAGTTTTTTTCACATATATTTTGGAAATTCATGTTTTTCTTTTAAATATTTATATTAAGCCACAAAATAGATAACAATTTCATTTATTATAATGTTACTACTATTTCCATTATATTTATTTATCGAACTACAACACTTCATATTAAGTTGATGTTCTTAGCTGAAAATTGTTTTTCAGATAAAAATATCAACTCAATATATAGTGTTGGAATTTGTAAAAAGAAAACCAATAGAATGCATGGTAAAAATTTTAGTTGATATTTCTTTAAGGATTTTATATGTGTAGTAATAATCCTCACCTTAATCAGACACACAGTGTGACTCGTATGAATCTGAGTGCTTATTTTTATTTAACATTTACATTAATTTTAGTAAAAAAAGACAAGTGACATACTCAAAAATAATAAAAAAACATCTTTATTGTTTTTATACAAAAATGATACATAAATAATTAATTATGTTTAAGAATAATCTAAACCTTAATATGATACATGAATATTTTGGTATGATTCAAAGTGTCCTTCGTTGGTTTAAAATTGAAATTTTTATTCCAAAATTCTCCCTCACTAAAATAGAGAAAATAGACTCAAATTTTATTAATAATTTAGTAAAATGATTCAAATGTTATTTTTCATGTGGAGGAATAGTTTTCGTATCAATCTGATACATTATGTAATTGATATGGCTCAAAGTGTGTGTTTCCAGTTTAAAATGACATTTTTTTAAAAAAAACAAGCGACATACTCAAAATTGAGAGAATATATTTGGATTGTTTTTATACTTTAATAAAATGATACATAATTCATTTAGTACATGTTGGAATCATCATCACCTAAATCTGAGAGATGGTTTGACTGGTATGACTCTAAGTTCATCTTTTTATATAAATTTTACAGTAATTTTAGTAAAAAAGTCAACTCACATACTCAAAACTAAGAAAACACATTAGGTATGTTTTGATACTTTAGGAAGATAATCCTTAAGTCTTTATTGATGTGTATTAATCATCCTCACATCAATATGATACATTATGTAGAAATAATGACTCATAGTGTCTGTTGTCAGTTTAAAATTGACATTTTATTTTAAAAAATTTCACTCACTAAAAAATAATAAAATATGATCAGATTGTATTTATAATTTAGGATGAATAATAATAAGTCATTTTTGACATGTAAGAATCAGTCCCATGTCAAAATTACACATGATAGGATCTATATAACTCAAATTGTGTGTTTCTAGATTAAAATGACATTTTAGTAAAAAAAAAGACAAGTAATGTACACAAAGCTAAGAAAAAACATTCATATTGTTTTTATACATTAGGTAAAAATACATAAGTCATTTGGGATGTGTAAAAATTATCTTTACCTCAATCTGATGCATAGTTTCACTGATATTATGAAATATGTATATTTTTATTTAAAGTTAACATTGATTCTAGTAAAAACTACAACTGACATACTCAAAACCAAGAAAATGAATTCTTATTTATTGATACATTTATAAAATATTCCATAAGTTATTTTTTGATGTGTAGGAATTAGTTGTACCTCAATCTGATACACGATGTTCTCGGTTGGACTCAAAGTGTCCGTTATCGGTTTAAAATTAATATTTTATATTAAAAAGTGTCACTCCCTGAAAACAAAGAAAATGTGCTCAAATTATATTGATAATTTAGTAAAATGATTCATAAGTCAATTGTTATGTGTAAGAATCAGTCTCATGTCAAACCAACAAATTATAGGATAGGTATGACTTAAATTACATGTTTCAAGTTTCATATGAGATTTTAATAAAAACACAAGTGACATACTCAAAATTGAGAAAATTCATTTGGATTGTTTTGATACTTTAATAAAATTATAAATATGTCATTTTTGATTTGTGTGAATTATAAATTCCTTGATATGATATATGGTGTGACTGGTATAATTCCTATTGTGTCTATTTATTTAAAATTGACATTAATTTTAGTAAAAAATAGAAGTGACATACTGAATACCAAGAAAACAAATTTGTATTATTTTGATACATTAGGAAAAATATTCATAATTTATTTATGTATAAATCAATACCATCTCAATTTGATGCACGGTATGACCATTATAAATCTAAGTGTGTGTTTTTGTTTAAAATTGAAATTAATTTTAGTAGAAAGAACAAGTGGCATACTGAAAACAAAGAAAAAACATTCTAATTATTTTGATACTTTATTAAAATGATCCATGAGTCATTTGTGACTTATATTAATCAACTACACCTCAATGTGTTGCATGATGTGACCGTTAAACCTAAAAGTGTCTCTTTATATTTATAATTGACATTAATATTAGTAAAAAGAATAAGTGGCATATTGAAAACCAAGAAAACATATTGGGATTATTTTGATAATTTAGTAAATTGATCCATAAGTCATTTTTGTTGTGTATGAATCAACCGCTCCTCAATCTTACTCATAGTGTGACCAATATGACTCCAAGTGTGTCTTTTTATTGAAAATTGACATTAATTTTAGTAAAAGGAACAAGTATCATACTAAAAACCAATAAAATGAATTCATAATGTTTTTAAACTTTAAAAAATGATCCATGAGTCATTTTTTATGTGTAGGATTCAACCACACCTCAATTTGACACATGATGTGACCGGTATGACTCAAGGTGTCTGTTATCATTTTAAAATTGAAATTTTAGTTCAAAACCTATAACAACATGATCATTTATGAATAAAATTCCCTTTTTTAATATATTATGGGTATAGAAAACACATGCACTCTTTTATTTATTTTTGGGTTTAAATGACTGTTAAGTATCATTACCATTGATAATATAGTTTTTGAACAATGATCACACAACTGATATAGATATAAGGTTTTTAAAAAATTATTTCGACATAGATAAAGGAGAGGATGGCATCATCCAGTAGACTCGGGTAGAATTAAGCTCATTTTTCGGAGCTCAAAAAGGAAGTAGTGTCACTAGGATTCACTCTTTACCAAGCCCAAGCCAAGCTTCAACATGTTAATCTTGAATGGAATAACTTATGAGAGAAGTTCAAGTTAATAGAGATTACCACTCAGGCGATGTTATCCAAGCCACGCCAAGAGTCTATCACCATCACACACCTTACCCTTAGGTCTTATTAGAGTGTTATAAGTAGTTATATAACAAGGTATTAGTTACCTATTTTGTAATCCCTTTTATAAATAAAAGTTTTATTCCATCAATTCCTTTATGAGAATAGTCTTTCTTTAAAAAAGGATGAATTTGATAAATTGATTTATCAGGTAAAAATGGTAATTTTGAGAAATATATACATTATTACATTAAAATATGTATTTTATTAATAATATTATAAAACAAATTATTATAAATTATGATTATATCAGTTCCTTACTTATAAATGATTAGGTAATGAGTTTGATAAGAGTTATATTTTTATACAATAAAAAAATTGTATTTTTAAAGAATTTTTTTTAAAGGATCAATGAATTTTTTAAATAATTAATGTTTTAATAAAATATTATTATCAAATTAATTTTATTAATAATAAATGATTATATAATTTTTATGAAATCAATTTTAATTTTTATTAAGGTTTGAAAACTGTTTTTGTCAAACCCCATGAATATTCAAAATTTCAGTTTTCATTTTAAAGTGAAAATTCACATATTTATAAATTTATTTACATAAAATAAATATTATTTTTTAATCAGGAATTCAAAATTATCCAATGGTGAATTTTTTATAATTTTATGAGATGGTCAAATTTTTTGGTAAAAATTAATTATCGTATAAATAAAATATGTGTTTTATGACATCATAATGACCCCAAAATGATGTAATAAATACTATAATGGATATTTTCGGCCCAATATATGTTTTCCCAATAAAATAATGTGATTTTATATTTTTTTTACTTATTTTATAATGACTTAGTGAATCCTCCAAAATGTATAATATATTTTATGATTTTAAATTTATTTCTTGAGAGTGTAACTCACCTCTACATAAGAAAGGGAAATGTTTTAATATCTTTAGACCATGGACTAATAATATAATATTTTTCACTCATGTTTGGAAAAAATCATGGGTAAAAACTATGATAAGGTTTGTGGTTTTTAATATTTTATTGTGTATTGGCCAAAACCAAAATAATAAAGTATTTTCCCTCCTTTCCTATATAAACCCACACAAAAACCCATTAATCTTCACTAAAAATACGTTAATCTCGTCCTCACTCTTCTCTCCACTCCCTAGAGTCCTCCCAAGGTGCCCCCAAGCTCCCAAGAAGCCTCTCCCAATCCTTTTGGATCACACATTCAAGTAAGGGTTTCCTTCCTTTCTCGTTTTTATCCAAGTTTCCTTATATTGTTAAACCTTTTTATTTTCAGTTTAAAATGATGGGGTATATTTTTAAACCTCCCCCATATTTCCCTTATTATGTTTTAATTATGAGAGACCCATTTCTCACTCATCAATCCTTCCCATGTACACATATTACCATGCTGAAATTTAGTAAGAGTTATTTCATTCCTCTCTCTTCAATATTTTTTATTATGTTACGCCTTCTATTTAAAAATTACTTATGTTGGAACATGTATTTATATGACCCTATTACTAACCATTTAATTTATATATGATAAGATACCCATTTATCTCTCATCAACTTTTTTTATGAATTTTTATGTCATGTTGTTAGGTTGTCAAAATTTCAGCGTGATTTTCCATGCCAAAATCATCATGTAGCGAATACCATGCTCATTTCTCTATCAAGGGTATTAAAATTTATGAACATATAATTATTGATTATATAATTTAATTTATGTATTATATATTACTGTATCATTAAATAAATTATGTTATTGAATGAATCCATGTTATATGATCTATGTAGCGCACTTAAGCATGATATTGAAATGATTATGAAGGGTGCACCCTGATAGGGATCCAATGCAATGGGTAATGTTTTGTATCATAATACATCATTTAAAGATAAGGATTTACCTTATTCCTTTATATTACTTTTTCCATCATGTTGGGATATGGGTTTACCAGATTCTTTTATGTTAATGATGTAGTGTTTTAAGATGTTGCCACATTTCCATGTAATGATGATCATCTTATATCATGCCTTTATGTTCATGTTTCTCTTATTCTCCATTGATATATATATTTCATAACATTTATTGTATTATTCATGTTATTCCTTATTTACTCTCTTGCTGGGATTTATATCTCACCATTTTCTTATGTATGTCCTCAGGTTATCCCATGCAATGCAAAGTATGAAGGAATGTTGTGGTCATGTAAAAGATGTTTTCAATAAAGATATTGTATTTTATGTATTAAGTTTTCATGTAATGTTTATAATCCCCAAATACACTAGACATCTCAATCTTCTAGGTTGTATTAAGTGAATTTTTATGTAATAAATCATTTATTAATGTAAAAAAAGAATATATCTTTTATAGTTGGTATTAAAGGATATGTTTAGTTATTTTTTGGATTAGGATTAGAAAACTCTAGTGAAAGCCTTAGTGATAAGAACAAGAATAATAAAAACATCACAAAATTATGGTGAGTATAGAGTAAGTTTTTTTATCAATAAAATATATCCATTTATAGATATAAACTAGTTGAGGTGGCTCTAGCAAAGATGTATCTAGTGGTAAAACCCAAAAACACTGCTTTGAGCTAGACTCGAACAGGAACTGGTGCATGATAATGGGCCATGTTTCACTCTTGTTTTCACACTCCTAGGGAATATTATTTGGTAAATTCATAATATTATTATGAACCATTATTAATGGAACAAAAAAACCCATAGGAATAGGAAATAGATCATGGATAACTTAGATTGAATCCTAGAAATTCATACGTTGATGAAATAAATGTAATTTATAAGTTATCCCTTTTTTCATTGGATTCCCCTTTATGTGTTTAATAATTTGATATAATTACCTCTAATTTCCTTTTATTCTAGACAATGGCAGGTAATAAGAGGAATCAGGCTAACAACTAATGCGAAGGGCAATGTGGTGAATGTCCCAATAAGATTCCCAATCAAATGGGAGATCAAGTAGGACATATCGTGATTATGCCAAACCAGCTATCAAAAATCAAAATTAACAATTGGTACATTTTTAATGACCAAGGACATGAAGGAATAGGAATATGACATCTCATGAAAGTCCATTTGATAAACGTGATAAGGTAAAGAAGATCCAATTTCTTTTATGCAACAAGTGTGGAAAGAGGCACCAAGTGAAATGTCACAAAGGGACTATGAGATGTTTTTAGTGTAGAAAGGAAGGGTATAAAGTATCCAATTTCCATGAAAGAATGGATAATGTGATGGATGGAAATAAAGTTTCATCTAAGGCATCTTAAATAGTTCTATGTCATAAATTTGGAGAACATGGGAATTATCCAAGACAATGCTCTATTGCAAGGGCTGAGAAGCATGATGAGAATCAAAAATATCCATGATAAAGGGAAAAAAATGTACTATGATAATATGGATAACAATGAATTAATTACATGAAACCACTACTTAAAATTAGTGTATTTCATAATGAATTTCAATTCATAACCTATTATTATATCTTTTATGTTTTAAAAGAACATTGAGTCCCCACCAAAAAATGATATTAAATAATTAGGTAAAACTTTTATAGGTTTTTCATAAGATGTTGAAGTTTGTGGGAATGTTCTTCATGAAAATATTATAAGTTTACCTTTTATGTAATTTGAGGAAAAATGACAATTACATTGACTATGCCTCAATGTAGTTGAAAATTCATGATCAAAACTATCACACGCATGATTTGGAGTTGGCAATTGTGATCCTTGCATTAAAAATATGGTCGCATTATCTCTTTGGGGAAAAGTGTTAAATATATATGAATCATAAAAGTCTCAAATATATATTCACACAAAAAGATCTGAACATTCTCCAAAGAAGATTGTTAGATCTCATCAAGGATTATGACTGCTCAATCCATTACCAACCTATGAAAGTGAACAAGGTGGTGGATGCTCTATGTAGAAAGGACCCAGCGATTCTATCATTGATAAGAATTTAAAAGGATCTAACCTCCTTATATTTTTTGAAGATGGACATGGGAATCATAAATAATGTAACATCATCAATTCTTTCACAAATTATTTCTCAACCATCTCTTTTGGAAAGGTTAAAGGATGCTCAAAAAGATGATGTGGGAATTCAGAAGTAAGTGGAAACTATCAGAAAAGGTAAATCCTCATAGATAAATGTTAATGAAGAAGGAATTGTGAGATTTTGTTCAATAATATGTGTGCCATAAAATCAGGAGTTAAGAAAGAACTTTTGGATGATGCACATTGTTCTAATTTCTCCATTCACCCAGGAAACATAAAGATGTATTGGGATCTTCAAAAGAATTATTAGTGGGATAACATGAAGAAGTAGATCACTAAATATACATCAAAGTGATTAGTATGTAATAAAGTGAAGGATGAGAGGAAAAAGTCTAAGGGGATGATGCAACCATTACCCATACCAACATGGAAATGGGAGAACATAACCATGGACTTTTTCACTAAACTTCTAAAGACATCCAAAGGAAACAATGCTATTTGGGTTGTTGTGGATCATCTTATGAAGACTACACACTTCATTTTGATTACAGAGGATTTCTCATTAGATAAACTTACATGGATATACATCAGATAAGTGTTAAGGTTGTATTGTGTACCACTATCGATTGTATTCGATCAAGATTCAACATTCACCTCTATGTTCTGGAAGAGTCTCCAACACACTCTAAATACTGAGATGAACTTTAGTACGTCTTGTCATCCCCAAACTAATGGTCAATCTAAGAATAATATCCAAACACTTCATGGCGTGTTGAGAGCATGTTCAATGGATTTTAAAGGAGTTTGGTATCAACATCTTTATCTTGTTGAGTTCTCTTACAACAACAGTTTCCACTCAAGAATCCAAATGGCTCATTATGAATCCCTTCATGGGAAGTGGTGCAGAACAACGGCATGTTGGGATGAAGTTGGGGAGAAAAAACTTCTCGGTCCCAAAAGGGTTGAAGAAATGGTGGATAAGGTTAAGACCATCTAGTAGCACATCAAAGCTGTTAAGAGACGACAAAAGAGTTATGCTGACAACCGTCGATGATACCAAGAGTTTGATGTTAGAGATATGGTTTTCTTCCACATATCTCCATGTAAGAGAGTGATGAGATTTTTGAATAAGGGAAATTTTAGTCCAAGGTACATCGTCCCTTTTGATATCCTTGATTGCATTGGAGTAGTGGACTATCAACTAGAAACTCCCACCAAACCTGTCTCAAGTACATGATGTATTCCATGTATCACCCTTGAGGAAGTACATACCAAACCCATTTCATGTACTCAATCTATATGTGGTACCATTATAGAATGACCTTTTCTATGAGGATAAGTTAGTTAATATCTTAGATCATAGAGAAAAAGTTCTATGAAATAATATAACGCCCCACGTCAAAGTTTTGTAGAGAAATCACAAGTTTGAAGAAGCGACATGGGAACTAGAGGAAGTGATGAGGTAGAGTTACCCTCATCTGTTTTGGTGTGGGAAAATGAAATTTCAAGGGTGAAATTTCTTAAGGAGAGAAGGTTGTAACGACACGATCATTTATGAATAAAATTCCCCTTATTTTAAGGTATTATGGATATAGAAAACACATGCGCTCATTTTTTTATTTTTGGATTTAAATGGCCATTAAGTATCATTACTGTTGATAATATAGTCATTGAACAGTGATCACATAATTGATATAAATATAAGGTTTTTAAATAAATCCTTTTGACACAGACAAAGGATAGGATGGCCTCATCCAGTAGACTCGGTTCGTAAGAAGCTCATTTTTTAGAGCTCGTTAAGGAGGTTAGTATCACTAGGCTTCCCTTTTGACCAATCCCAAGCCTAGATTCAACATATTAAGCTTGAATGGAATCACTTATGGGATAAGTTCATGTTAATATAGATTACTGTTAGGGCGATGTTATCCAAGCCGCCCCAAGAGTCTCTCAACATTGCACACCTTACCCTTAGGTCTTATGTGGGTGTTATAAGGGGTTATGTAACAAGGTATTAGTTACTTACTGTGTAATCCATTTTTATAAATAAAATTTTTATTCCATCAATTCCATTATGAGAACAGTCTTTCTTTAAAAAAAATGATGAATTTGATAAATTGATTTTTTGGGTAAAAATAGTACTTTTGAGAAATATATACATTATTATATTAAACTATGGTTTTTATTGATAATTTTATAAAAACAATTCTTATAAATAATGATTATATCAGTTCCTTATCTATAAATGATTAGGTAATTAGTTTGATAAGAGTTATATTTTTATATGATAAAATAGAAAGTGTATTTTTAAAGAATTTATTTTAAGGAATTAATGGATTTTTTAAATAATTAATATATTCATAAAATATTATTATCAAATTACTTTTATTAATAATAAATGAGTATATTATTTTTGTTAATTAAAATGTAATTTTTATTATGGTTTAAAAACTATTTTTTGTCAAAACCCGTGAATTTTCAAAATATCGGTTTTCATTTTAAAAGTAAAATTTCACATATTTAGGAAGTTATTTAGATAAAATTAATATTATTTTTGGAATCCATATTTCAAAATTATCCAACGGTGAATTTTTCAT
Organism: Viscum album; assembly: GCA_963277665.1. Lineage (NCBI taxonomy): Eukaryota > Viridiplantae > Streptophyta > Magnoliopsida > Santalales > Viscaceae > Viscum > Viscum album. The sequence goes on along the minus strand of OY728130.1, from coordinate 758,304,612 downwards.
AATTTTCTAAGATATTTGAATTTTTGGCAATAAACTAAATACCGTATATATAAAATATGTGTTTTATAACACCATAATAACACCAGAATGAGGTAATAAATAATATAATGGGTATTATAAGCCAAATATATGTTTTCCCACTAAAATAATGTGATTTTATATTTGTTTTACTTATTTTATAAAGCCTTAGTGAATCCTCCAAAATGTATAATATATTTTATGATTTTAAAATCATCTTTTTAAGAGTGTGACACACCTCCACATGATAAAGGGAAATATTTTAATATCTTTTCCCCATAGACTTATAAGATAATATTTCCACTCTACTTTTTCAAAAAATAATTGGAAAAAACCATGAGAAGGATTGTGCTTTTGAATATTTTTGGGAGTAGTTTCCAAACCCTAAATAATATAGAATTCCCCCTCATTTACTATATAAACCCACTCAAGAACATATTAACCTTCACTAAAAATCCTTTAATCTTCTCCTAGCTCTTATATCCACTCCCTAGAGTCCTATCATATCTCCCCCAACCTCCCAAGAAGCCTCTCCCAAGCCTTTGGGATCTCACATCCAAGTAAGGGTTTCCTTCCTTTCTCATTTTTATGCAAATTTCCATATATTGTTACACCATTTTATTTTAAATTAAAAATGATGGGGTATATTTTCTAACCTCCCCCATACTGCCCTTATTATGTTTTAATGATTATATACTCCTTTATCTCTCATTAATCCCTCCCATGTACACCCGTTACCAAGATAAAGAATTTTAAGAGTTATTTCATTCCTCCTCTCTCTTTAAGTTTCTTTATTATGTTATGCCTTCTATTTACAAATTATTTGTGTTAGAACACATATTTATATGATCCTATTACTTCCTATTAATTTTATAAATTATTATAGGACACTTTATCTCTTATCAAATCCTTTTTTTGAATTCTTATGTCACGTCATTAGGCTGCCGAAATTGCACCGTGATTTTCCATGCCAAAATCATCATGTAGGGAATACCATGCCCAATTCTCTATCAAGGGTATTCACCTTTATGAACATATACTTATTGATTATATAAATTCATGTATTTATTACACATTCCTATATTTTTTAATATATTATGATGTTTAATGAATCCATGTTATATTATCTATGTGTCACACGCATGAGATTGAAATTATTATGAAGGGTGCTCTCTGATAGTGCTTCCATGCATTGGGTAATGTTTAGTATCATGATACATCATGTTGGGACATGGTTTTACCTGATTTCTTTATATGACTTTTTTATATCATGTTGTTATATGTGTTTACCTGATTCCTTTATTTTAATGATGTAGTGTTTTAAGATGTCGCCACATTTCCATGTCATGATGATCATGTTATATCATGCCTTTATGTTCATGTTTCTATTATGCTCCATTGATATTAATATTACCTAATATGTATTGTATTCTTCATGTTATTCCTTATTTACTCCCTTAGTGGTACTTATATCTCACCCTTTTCTTATTTTTTCCCTCAGGTTGTCTCATGCAATGCAATGTAAGAAGGAATGTTGGGGTCATGTAAAAGAATTTTTCGATAAAGATGTATTTTATGTCTTAAGTTTTCATGTAATGTTCCTAATATACAAATACACTAAACCTATTGATCTTTTGGGTTGTATTAAGTGTAATTATATTTAATAAATCATGAATTAATTTAATAAAAATAATAAGGTTTTTATAAAACCTGTGCCATGCACTGAAAACCAAGAAGACACACTCTAAATGTCTTGATAATTTACTATAACTATTAATAAGTTATTTTTGATGTTCATGAATTAGTCTCATGTTAAATAGACATGTGATGCGATCGTTATGACTCAAAGTATGTGTTTCCAGTTTATAATTACATTTTATTAAAAAACACAAGTGACATACTGAAAACTGAGAAAACAAATTCATATTTTTTTGATAATTTTGGAAAAATATCCATGAGTCATTTGTGAAATGTAGAAATCAACTAAATCTCAATCCAATACACAGTGTGACAAATATGACTCCAAGTGTGCCATTATTTAAAATTGACATTAATTTTAGTAAAAAGAACAAGTGACATTCTCAAAACTAATAAAACACCTTCATATTGTTTTAATACTTTAGGAAAATGATCCAAAACTCATTTGTGACATGTAGAAATCAACCAAACCTAAATATGATGTATAGTTTTACTAGTATAACTCCACGTGCATATTTTTATTAAAAATTGAAAATTTATTAATTTATTCTTTCGTATTAATGTTTAATTTATTTATTTATAGTATTACTAACATAATATTTGTTTTATTATATAGGTGGATTATTTTACTCATGTTGAGGTTATATGTTTGGAAACTAATACCATGTGTGGACTTTTTTGAGATGTGATTTCAGGAACCAAAATATGAAACATTAATGTTTATAAATGTTTATGGATAATTGTAAATATAATTATACAAAACATTTTTTGAAATGTATATAGTAGTGATTTTTTTGTATCCATGATGTAAAATTTATTTCAATTAAATTATATATTCTTCATATATATGTTACATGTTTTTATTGGGTGTTATGTTATAAAAACATCACAATGCAGCAAGTTGGGCCTATATAGGCACTAGAAATAGCACTGATAAAGGGGGTAATTATTAGTGCTGATAACTGGTACCCCCCTTTAAAATTCATGAGAATAACATTTCTTTTTAGCACTATTAAAAGACTTTTTGCATGATATTAAATGGAATATATGTATTATTATGGGTGCACCATGCTTGATAAGGAAACACCATACTAGGTTCCATGTACACTAGAAAATTTCAACTTGTTGAATTGAACTAGGAATTTTTTTTATAAATTGTGAAATTTTTTCATGCACATTTTCATTATATGTTTGATGTCTTTTTATCAAAATTTATTTTCCTTTTCTCTTATTATGGAATTGTTTTACTAATTTTAAAAAATTATATGAAATGGTTAGATATTCATACTAAATTTATCATGAAGTGTTGGTAACACATATTGATGAACTGTTCAAGGATGTCAAGCCTGGAAAAGTATAAAAATGTTACCCATAAATGTCATATCTTTGGAAAATTTGATCAGTACTATTGGATAGTAAACTCTTTTATTCCTTGGATGGTTCAAAACTTCTACTAAAGTAATGGAGGCTTGAAACTTTATGCTTGGCTTCTTGATGTGTGTGGATTTGGAGGCTTGGGAAACACCTACTGCAACCAATGTGTGGACTTTTTATTTATCTATATTTTTACATTGTTTTTTTTAGTTTTTATTATTATGAAAGGATATTCTATGTGCATTTTAATATCAATTTATAAGTTGAATAAATAATACCAGTTTTTTTCTACTGCGTTTGTGTGTTGTAATTACCTCCAGTGATCTGCATCTGTGTGGCTGTGTTTTATACTTCATAATCCTCCTTCAAGTACACCATCAAGGATATATATAAACGGATTTCAATGTGGAATGGATATTTCATGTGGTACTATTAACATTTTGTATATGTTGTTTATATAACATATGATATATCTTCCAGCTAATTTGAGCCATCTGATCATTGTCAGTTGATCTTCTACCACCCAATGATGGTTTGAGATGGCGTTCGGCATCAGCATTTGATGGTCATTGATCTAAAAATCTCTAATGAAAATGTAAAGGGAAAGAATCCATTATCGAACCTTCATTCATGAAGTCTACATTATAATCAAATATTTGACTAAGGAATTATTTATTTCTTTAAAAGATCATTTTATGGGTGCGGAATAAGTTTTTAGTGATGGATGATAATTTTGGTCACTCTTTTTTACCAGACACTCCCTAGCCGTGGAACCATGAAATATTATTTTATATCATTCGATGGACTTTGGAAGATCTTTCAAGGATAGTATGACTTATTCTCACTGTTAATCATGTGCTGACATCAATATTTTCTCTATAATGTTAGTGATAAGTGATGATTTAATACTGTTTAGGTCATATGATCTTATTATTATGAATAAACTCAGTTATGAGAAATAAATACCCCATGTGGAGGTATCTCTATCTTCATAAAATGTATGTAGATTTTACATAATGTCAAGATTTGATGAAATCAGACCCCCTTTCTTAGAAAAACCCTTGAATCCTTTTGGAAAAAAAACATGAAGGTATAGAGAGAGGAGGTTAGGGTGAATAGGTTATTGTTTTTAGGGGGACTCCCCATATAACTATGTGAGACCTGATTGCATGAAGTCATTCCTCATAACCCTTTAATCATTATAATATGCCTTTATAATGCTCATGGATAATATTCCTTCACTAATACATTAAACCCTGGTAAATGTTGTGGGTTCAAAATAGCTATGGATAAAAACCCATTTAGGTGGTTTCCCTTAATCATTATAACCATAAGTTTAGTGATTCCCCCATGTGCCAACAATTATTTGGCCATTTCATGTGACCCATTCAGTTATTTGACAGTATCCATGAATCTAGTTAAAGCTCCTTTAGACATGAATCCTCTTCAAGAGGGACACATTCATGTGGCCCTATCATGTGAACCTTACGTCATTTGGAGGCTATATGCATCCATAATCACACAATCTTGGATTTAGTCCTTTGTATGAATATGTATTGAAACCCTTGTTATGTTATCCATTTTCATGTAGAAGGGGTAATGTTCCCTAGGTTACACAAACCTTGTAAATTCTCCCACTATCATGTGGCGTTACTTGAACCACCAATCATGCACCATAGGACATGTTCCCACTACCTTATAGGGAACTATTCATGTAAATGGTCTTATTAATTTAGTCATTCTAACAGTATCCATGAGGCTTACAAATTAATCCCTTGGTCATGTGACTTCAATCTAAAAGGAAATCCCTCTAATGATCCCCAATCCATGTGCTAACATATTAGCACATGAACCCATCAAGGCCGCGTGATCACATGACCCCTACTTGGTCATGTGACCACCCAAACACTGTGGAGAAATAAGGTATTTCTATTATTATGTTCCCTTAAAAGGGTTTTTTTTCATTCAAGAACATTTAAAAAATATTCATGTACATATTTCTTCATAATTCAGAGGAAAATGGTGGGCATCCCTCCATGTGTAACCCCCGACCATGCCTTCAGGCACCATAACTCACGATTCCTACTTTTGGTTTTATCATTTACCTAAATTTATGAGGAATAATTTGGGATTCATCATATATTAAGAGTCAAAACATTGATTATCCGCTTGGATTAATCCTAATTGGGAATCCCCCTTTGTGTGTAATCCCCAATTGGTCTATAAGAATCCAACTCTGTATATATTTCTAATATTCTCATTTATTTTCTAAACTTTAAAATCAATAATCATCATGAGGTCAATCATCCATCCTTAAAAATTAGTGGGACAAAAATTTATATAAACTAAGAGGACTCTAATTCATATTATAATCTGGATATATATGATTACTCTTTGGGGCCTAATATCCATATCCAATATATTTTAATCTGTCTTTTAACATTAAAATTGTTATTGTGAAAACACATTCCTTATATCATGGAGTTATATTCTTCATATGATTCAGGATTATAGGTAAGTATCAATGTGTAATCCTCACACCCTCAAATAATGTGTTCAATATCTAGTTGTCTCTCATTTATCACACTAATCATGACTCACATGGGAATTGAAATATTTAATGATCATGCCATTACTATGATGTAAACACCACTAACATGGACCTTCTCATTAGCAGTATTCCTTAACAATATCAATATTTAATTCAAAGGGTTATACTCCCAATGAATCATCTTAGGGTGGCCTCATATTCATATGTCCAACTAAAACCTCTTTTATCACACCTTTCACAATATAGAATTCCTCAACATCAGAACTACACAAACTATGATTCCAATTTCCATGGGATATGTGGGACACTTCTTCAAGTCTCATACCCCCATATCCAAGATTATAATTTTCCCATATAAATCCTAGTCAAATGGTTTCAAAATGTATAATAATATCCTTATAACATGTTGTTAAACAGCATGGTATGATCACATCATATGCCCCTAAACTATGTTATTTGAACTACGTGGGTTTTGATTCCTATTTTCATAGGATTTTAAGGATACATCTTTATGGTTCAATCCAAATTCCAATACACCAACTGAATCCTAGTATAGAAATAAAATTCATAGTGTTGATATTTTTTAATAAACAAAACAATCATAAATTAATAAGAGAATAATGGGGAACCTGTAATGTACACAATTTTTTGTATGGCTTTGATCAGATCATTAGAATAGGGGTAACTATACTCATATTAATATTTAGGAAGGATTCATGAACATATCATAAATATTTAAGAGCTTCCCATAGTTGGAATTAATTCCACCAATAGGGTGTCATGATTTCGTCATCTTATCCTTTCATCTAATGTGAGTTCTTTAGTATCATTGGTAAGAAACTTCAATAACCACCAGCATCGGGAAAGTAGGGTCATATCAAATTACAGATGTTTGGAAGATTGGGTGTATCCATGAATAAAACCTACTAATGTTAATGATTGTGAAAGTACACTAAGACTCCCACAATCTTGTATCGTGTCAAAAATCCATTAAAAAACTTGAACTTGATGTGAATAATTTAATAGTTTCAATCATATCTCATATAAAAAAGGACCAATTCTCTATCCTTTATCTATTAATGTGATCAATCAACCATGTACTCTTACATATGATACTTTACTGATTGGTGTCTTGTTTATGTTTCCTCTATAGTATTTTTAGGATTCCATAAAATCTAAATTGAATTAATAAATGTACTAATGAATTCCAAGAGATGTTAAAAATATGGATCCCATGAAACACCTCAAGTTATTGCACAAAATTACCTAACACACTAATCATATGCCTTATCTACCATGAAAACATTATCCTTGAGGCCCTGATGTATGTTTTCACAAACCCATCACATCTAGTACCTATTGGTGAATGTTCTGGTTCAAGAGTATCTTATTAATGGTTCCAACCCAACTTTAGATATAGCTCAAAAAATCCTTCAAATGATGAATCTCAATGGGTTATCATAATAAGGGTATGATGTGGAGAATAAGGTGCCTCCTATCACCACATCCCACCACTTTGGGAGATTATCACTATAGCACATCAATACAATAATTACATATCTATTGATGCACTCCAAATAGGAATATGAAAAATCACAAAGAAACATCTAAATGTGGATATTATTTTCCCCACGAGAGCAAGGAAGAATAGGAAGGTTAAATACTTGTGATTGTGTGACCAATGTAAGGTCACGTGAAATCTTCACGCAAGGTGCCTAACCCACGGAAAGTCTTGTGGAGCCCTCATCAAGTAGAACCCTTGTTCACCAATGGCCAAAGGGTGAAAGATGGATGAGAATCCCCCAGGCCGCACAGTTTTTCATTGTCAAGTACCCAAAAACCCATTCGAAATCCTTCAAAAACCAAGGTAAGAAAATTTTCAAAGAAGATACCCCTGATGGTCACACAGATTACGCACCAAATCGTCATTGGGGAGAATAAAATCACACAATGATATCCAAGCCATCTCATGAGACATGTGATCCTTCATCACAAATAATGAATTAGATAACTAGGAGTAGGAGTGAGGGGCTCACAGTCATTAAAGGATATGTGGCGCACCCCTGAAAACATGTAACGCACCATGACCTATCTGATGCACCTCACAAAACCCCTTTGTCTAGTCAACTGCGCCACATGGAAACTTCCAAAAAAATTGCAACACTCTAAGGAAAGATACATGGTTTTTTCAACAATACTTGTGTACTCTCATATGATCTACATTGTTCACATGATACACCACTAGAAAATTGAGTAAAAATCACAGATATTACTCTAGAAAACTCACATACCTCTCAACCCTTATCCCATAAAACAAAGGGGATCAAAAGGGAGGTGGAACATGGTATCCTTAGTCACTTAAGTACATGTAATGTGTACCTTGAATGATCTGTGAGTCACCATGAGACCTCAGTATCATTAACACCTCACCTCACAGAGTCCCTTTCGCATGTCAACCTCACCACTCTGATGCCCGCATGTGTGTCCAGACAACTCTACAGCACTATAAAGATAGACAGATATACTTTTCCTTTACATTCTTGCACCATCTCCATATGCTCCATATGTTTCAAGAAAAACATCACCCAAAATCAGGCATAAAACCCAAATATTGATCATGAAATCCTATATGACCCCAAACCTTTGTGAAATAAAACAAAATAGATAGAAAAAGAGGAGGCAATCAGGGTTTTCAATCACTGAAATCCACGTGGTGCACCCCTAATGACCCGCGCGTCACCATCATCCATTGGTGACATGCCCACCTTGCCTCGCAAAAGCCCTTTGGCATGGGGACTTTTCCACAAAATGCTTATGTCCTATATGACCTGTACTAGTCATGCGTCTCTTCTCCAAAAAAAAAAGGGAATACCCTCAATACCAAACATACAATCTCACATGACTCCTGACCTTCATCACATAAAATGAAGGAGATAGGAAAGGAGAATAAGACAATGGTTCATGATCTCCCAAGGGCATGCGATGCACCCAGTGCACCCTTGGTGTGGTCCCACGAGACCCCGAGACAAGCCATCTAAGGACTTGATAATTCCTTCCAATGGATATTTGGATTTTGAGAAGACCCTTGGACCTTTTGACATGATTGCATGGAATTCCTTTGAAGCTCATGTCCTCAATAGTTTTAAATAATCCAATAAAGGACGGATGGACTTGTGGCCATTGAAAATCAGATGACACCCTTGATATGGTCCACCACAAAGACTCACAAAACCACATAATGTCAGACCCCACATCAACTCCATTCTATATTCGCACTAGATTCCCCACACAAACTAGGTAGTATGAAGATGGATACGCCTATAAATAACCTACTCCAACTTAGAAAAATGTTTTTGTTCATTGGTTCATTGGCTGGTAGATCGAACACTAGAAGTTTGGACTCGGACAGCCGCTACACACGTCAGCACTCAGAATCTGAACTTCTGCACACATATAATCATGAAACCAGTCGACTTTCTACCAGGTAATACACCAGTGGACTACCAGAACAGTCATGCTACGGGCATAAGTCCTCCATCTGATTAATAAAAGATCACACGAAGGAAATCCAGCAATACAGGTGAAAACCATATCACATGTCATCCATATCACATGAGACCCAAAAAAACTAACACTAAATTGAACCAAGGCACTCGAAACACAAGGGTAAAAAAACTAGGATTCAAAGTGTAAAACCCAAGTAGAAGACATGATCAAGGTTTTCCTCATGCTTTGCATATGTTAATCAAGAATACGCAACCATACCAAGTCACACCATCCAGACCTCGTGATATACCTTCGATGTGTCATCTAGGATATACAAAATGCTTTGTACATGTTAGGAAAAGTCTTGTGGACCCTTCGTGGAAACCACTTGGTTCCTACGAACCCTCTTGGTATGTCACCCCGTACTAGCGACATCATCAAGATGCACTGCCGGACTCATATAACAGTGCCCACTCATGTCAATTGAGTCTCGTCAACACATCTAGACATTACTATCCAGATCTCGTGGTGTACCCACTGGACATGTTGTCATAGTCCCGTGATGTACCCCAAAGGTGTCATCCAAGACATATGACACCCTCTAGACATATAGACTGAGTCCCGCAAAGTCCTCCTAAGATGACATACAAGACATACGACACCCCTTGGATCATGCTACCATGACTCTCACGACACCCTCCACATGTATCGAGCCAGGTCACATGATAACCTCCAAGTTATGCCAACATGATCATGCAATACCTTATAGATAAGAAATATTATTCCCCAGGTCAGCCTCAGTGTGTAACCCCAACATCTCTAAGAGAACTACGAGGACTCTGATTCCCACCATAACTGGGATACGTAGGAAGCCTCCTTAAAGGTCTGATATCCATATCAAACACTCCAAGGACTATCCTGATATGAAAATCCAATATCCATATGCCATGAGGATTATCATAAACTCCCCCTTATTTATCACAATGAGCATAGCTCACGTGGGCTTAGGGGAATGCAACGAACACCTCATTAGTAGAGGACATGTTATATCAGAAATAGTTCCTTGGGAATATTGAATCTCTTTACACATTTATGTGTCCCTTTTATATAGGAGAGTATATCTTATTGTCCTTCTTAGTGACCATTAAATTAACAGATTTTTTTTCTTGTTCACATCCCAAGGATGAATTGTCACCTTTGTTTTTCTATGGATTTCTATTATATGGTGTAAGTATACTCTTTTATTCATGTTTCCCCCATAAATATAGTACTTCTATTATCCTCATGAATTGTCATGTTATGACAACATTCCAATACCTTGTTCCCAAACATCCAGAAATACCAAAAATATCTTATGATCCTTCTTATTTTTTTTAGGTGTAGTCTATTTATTTTTCATAAATTATGAACCTTTATTCTTCTAAATGAAACCATAACACTTTGAGAGACTTATAATAGAATTTTTCCTAATTGTTCTTTTTTACATTCACTCTTAATGTGGTGGATTTAATAGCATTTTTTATCATCTATTCTTTCCCAGAGTTTGGTTTAAAACCTGTGCTAGTACTTGAATCATCATTAGTACATAAAATAGTTTATGGGATATGGGATACATTATTATTGAAGGATAATGAATTTTTATTATAGAATGATCTCATGATATTTTTAGTGACATGATCCTATGAGTAAACTTATGTAGAAACATCTCTTTTTACAAAACAAATATGTGAAGTTCTAGCTTATAGTGATTCTTGATTTATTAATCTCACCATTATCCCTATGCAATTCATTTTGAGAGAGTTATTATAATACTCAACTGGTCTTAAATTGGATTATCAACCCTTTTTCATATTCTTAATTTCTTCTTCATGAATATTTTTTGATTATTGCAAAAAAAATTAAGATACTTTACATATTTAGCTTTTTCCTCTAGTTGAACAGCTTTGAAAACCATGGAAACTTTTGTCAATTTTTCAAATTCATGGAAAGCTTATACAAACAGAATATCAAAGAATTATTTCTCACAAGAACTTACTTACTATTATTAAACTACTTAATTATATATTTTATTACAAGGATAAATTGTATCTTCCTTTTCTTTCATAATTTTTGTGAGAGTGTTGGATATGCCAACCCTTTTACCCAATTAATCTTCCAGGGAATCAACTTCTTCTTCCAATGGTAACTGTTCAACCTGAAGGCCATTGATTCTTACTACAATATATTTCCCCAATTATATAGGGATATTATTCATTTTTTTTTGAATATAGACTAAATATCACTAAGTTATCCATTATCATCAGAAATTTACTAGGCTTCGTCATAAGAATCATCACAAAATGAATTATCAAAAAATATACCTTTATGATTACCTTTGGTTGATAGAATCTTTTCCTTTATTGAAGGATTATTCTTCATATTCCTTTACTACTAATTATTTTTATTCTTCTGAGTCTTGGAGGAAATATTCATCTGAGGTACCTCACTCATTTCATAAAAATTTCACTTCATAATGACTCAGTTGGATCTTTATAAGTAACCTACGCTCTGATACCACATGAAGTTCTCTAGGGTGAATTGATCACTAAGAGGGGAGGGGTGAATAAGTGGTTTCTTCTTATGAATTAATTTTCATTCAAATTAAATGTATTAATCTTTTTATGGTTCTCAATACACTAAATAATATCTCTCAATTTCACTTCATGTGTAGTAGTAATAATAGAAAGATAAACACACAATATTTACAAGGTTTGGTTGAAAGGCCTATTTCTTTCCATGTTGGTTATACTTCTGAGCATGAATTATCCACTAAAACGTTATTTTATTGATTTAAATAATCAATAAATAATTACACTATATCTCCCTTGAATCATTATTGGTGTTTCTTTATATTACATCCCATAGTGTTACTAGAATCCACAATATCTTTCTCTAAAAACCAAGCAAGATACTTCTACTCCTGAATCACACAGGTGACTTTCTACTTTATCTCCTACCAAATACTTACTCTATTATTAAAGGATTGATATAATATAGAATGGCCTATTGATATTCCTCTGCAAGCTCACTAAATCACACTTACATGTGTGGCTATTCAAGTACCTTTTCATACTACTAGTCTTAATCAAATAATTATGATCAAATATTAATAATCAGTTGTATTAATGAAAAAACTACTCAATATGTACTTCCTTCTACTAAATTATTAGCCACACTAAATGTTTCCAAGGGATAAAAAAATATTCCTATATATTTTATGCAAGTAAAACACTAGCACAATCTCAAATAAATTCCACTTCATACTTTTATTATATGTAATCTGATCATCTTTTTTCAGGTATCTAAAGTTATAAACCATAACACATATATTGAATTCTTTTCTTTATAGTTTATGTGATTTTGTTTTATTTTTTTGGTTATCAAAAAAACAATTCATGTGTGCATGATCATGCATGAATGGATTCATGTGTTTTTCCCTCATTTACACTCAAAAACACACTATTTCCTTCTATTATTGTTCACTCTCATACTTTTCACACAACATGAACACATTGTTTCACTTTTATTTCTCAATGCATGTGATTGAAGGAACGTTCTTTCTATAAACCCAAGTGGTTTTGGATTTTTTTTCTTCATTCACGAACTATATACACTGACCTCTTTCATTAGAAAGTTTTTTTTTTCTTTCTCAAACCATTCATAAAAATAGTGAATCATGCACAAGATATTCTCACTCTTACCCAAATTCTTTGAAGAACTCAATTATTTTTTAATCTCTTTGAGAATGTTTAAAACTTATCAAATGGTCATGACTTCCTTCTCCTTTGTGTAAGTACAAGTTATGAAGAAGGAATTCCCTTTACGTAAACATAATTCTTCATGGAAACCATTTTTCTCACAAATTTATCCATGAGTACTTTACACTGGTTTAATTAACATGAGATTTTATTTTCTCTTATGCAAGTGAATATTCTATAGAGGGTTTCTATCTTCATGAACAATAAGATCATAGTGCTTTGTTTCTCGTGAAATGAGAGCTTCTCAAAAAAAGTAAGTGTATTTTTCATGGAAATATTTTAATCACATATTTACTTCATGAAATATGTAATTCATATTGAATGGAATTATTTAATCTCTAAAAATTAATATAAACAATGTTTACTTTTTATCACATGTCTTGGATATTTAAGATCAGTATAAATAATCATCAGAGTTGAAAAAAACATATTGACACCCCATTGACAAAAAAATGCAATAATGGTCCCAACATGTATTATTTTATACTAGTATCATCATGTGTTTATATGACTGTATAATTCAACATGTTCATTAGATATTTCATGTTAGGTTTACTTATTCTGCTTAACCTGGTTTATTATTGTGGACAAGATTTGGTTATTTATACATTATTGTGAACTTTGATATGGGTTTATAGTATCCCAACGGTACTAACCTAGACCTTCACTACTATTTCAAAGAATCAATTTTATGGGGTAGTATTCCTATAATAAAGTATATAATCCTCTAGTATAAGAATTTGTGATCAAGGACCTGGGGAGGACATTACAAAGTGGTATTAGTGATTTTTTGTGTCTAATATCCCATAATGTATCATGGTTTTATTTTTATTGATATTTGGGGAGATGGTATATAGGTAAAATATAAATGTCTTATATCTTATGATATATAATTAAATGGCCCATCTTGAACTACTTTTCTATTAGTAATTCTAGGTTTCTCAGAATATGGGATCACTATTCCTACTTTCAAATTTTATTGATGCGTGATTTCTCCTAGAATTATGGACATGGATTTTGGGTATTTTATGATTTATTATGGTTTTCAACTCTTCACCTATTAGAAAGAAGTTATTTTGTATCCATAATATTGGACACATTGGACTCACATGAAATATTCCTGACTATATGATTTTAATCACTGACGATAGAGAGTTTAGTTTTTTAATGTGTCAATAACAACTTATATGGTGCTCTCCCATATAAATTCATGGTGCAATTATACTAAGTTAAACTATGATATAGTTTCTTATGATGAATCGTTGTGTGGATATTTGAATATTTTTCAAATAAAGATTTATATATAGTCCCTTAGTATATGGAATGTTTAATGAACCTAGTAGGTTGGTATAGACAGATGTTTCCTTAGAGGTAGACCCATTGTGGATGATTTTGGTATTGGTTCCAAATAAAATGTGTTTGGTTTTTTAAAGCATCAACAACAACATATATAGTGTTTTCCCATATAGCTTATTGGTATCACTATACATAACTGAACCATTTGATCATAGTGTACTTGATGTGGATTGTGGTAGGGAGATTCCATTATATACATTTGTACCTGGATGAGATGTGATCCTCACAGAGGTGACTCCCATATATGGAGGATTAGTGTGAATTTCTCCATAGTAATAGAATGAGTAGTTATGTGATTTAAGATATTGATATGTTTAGGTAAGACCCTATATTTGGTGTGTTTTCATGTGAGTTTTCATCCAACATTCGATATGGGAGAAAAGGGGTGGTTCCTATAAGAAAATACACATTGGTTTGGTTGGAGATCCTATTTCATTGAGATAAATCTAAGGGTATCAATGAAGCAGATATTATGGTCACAATGAGATGAGTCTTGTGAATGTAGTATAGTCTATATTAATTTTTAGTTTCTTTAGTTATGATATCGGTTCATAGGATATGTTTTCAAGGGTATTGTAATAGATTTTGAGATGACTTAGACTTTTACCGTAATGAAAAATGAGTGACGTTGCATGGGTAGTAAGGTTTTGTTTCTTTTGAAGGATCAATTTGATGTCAAGCCTAGTGTATTTTAGATTAGTTTCTGAGTGGGATTATGGTAGATCATTGGATGGATTCTCATGATGTGCATATTATGTTATCTGGTGGGAAATTGTGTGATAGACCATGTAATGGGTGAAATTTTTGTTTTTAAATAGGAGTGATAATAGTGATTCTAGATATATGAGACTAAAATTTTATGGAGCATGGTTACTAAATTTGTTGTATCATCCTAGGTTTAATGACATATAAATCATTTGATTATGATTCAGTTGATTCAAAATTGTAGTACTGGATTATATTCCAATTATATTTGGATGATATCATGGTTGTATGTTTTTTATAAAGTTATTTCCAATGAATTTTTCATTGGTGAGTGGTCATGTGAGACCCCAGAATCGATGGTTATGATGAGATGTTATGGAAATGGTGGAATATTTTTTTTATTGTAATGGGAGTTTATTCCTCAATGAAAACAAAAATAATCAGGGGTGGATAGTTTTAGTATTTAAAGGATTGATTTGTGCTTCTTAGGATGTGAGAAACAAATGTAATTGATGGAAACTAGCTTCTAGAGCAGTATACGTTTATCAATATAGTGAGGAGTACACCATCAGCCACGGAGGGTGTGACCCTTATGAAAAGTGAAAATTTAAAAGATGTTAGGTATGTTGTTCCTAGTGACCTAAAAATTTGTATCAATTGATATTACATTTTAGAACTAAAGTATGTGTGGAATAGTCACATAAAGTATTTTTGGGTGGTAATGGACAGAGCATGGGTTATAGAGGTACATCGTTCATGTGGGTTGTGTCATGAGTGTGATGATACTAGATGATGATCAATAAAGATGGAATTTTGGATGTTGATGAGATAATAGATCTTATTTATCTGGTTCTATATAGAATACCATATTTTAGGAATAGGTTTAGTTATGGATGGATTTTTTTTCATTTTCATCAGGATCAAGATGGTTTTAATTTAATCTGAGTGTGAGAAATATTAGAGGTGTAGTGGTGATTGGGTAATAGAATATCGGTGGTTTTCATTGGATGAGGATCCAATTGGGTAATTTTACTAAATGTTGGGATAATAATTCCATGTGATTTTTGTATTATAAATGGAATCCCTTTAGTTTAAAGAAATCATGATCGATGGATGTAATAATGTGTCATTAGCTACAGTTGAGAATTTTTAAAAAAGGTTATCTAAATGATGACTAATTGTGGTTTCATGTATAACTAGGTGTGGTGAGTTATAAAATACTCTAATCATGTCTATGGGCTATATGTAATTTATTTCAATTCGTTATCTTGATGTTCATAATAGTTGTTACTCAGAATCATGCAATGAGTATAGGCTAATAATGGGGTGTTCCATAATCTGATGGATAAATTAATTGATGAAACCATGGTGTATCAAGGTATAAATTTGTAGTAAATCATCACCTCAATATTTTGGTGATGATGACAAGAGGAGGAATCAAATTTAATGAACACATCGTGTTGGGAGTTACATAGTGGGATATTATTTGGACTTTAGTGACATAAAAAGGTGAATTGAATATGAATTGATGACTGGTGTGGGTCAGGGTTAATTATTTCTAGATGGATGACACTTATTGTGGATAATAAGTGTTTCGATGGGGTGTTTGTAAAACCCTATAAACTTTTGGGTTATTAATTTCAATGGAATATTAATTTTTTTATTTGATGATATGAACATTTTGAGAATTGAGACTTAGATAAGGATTAAAAGTGATTATACATCTCAAAAAGGTTTTTTAGATGTGATTTGACACTTTTTGGATTACCTAAGTGTTTATTGGAGTATTAGAGGAGGGTATCATGACCTGGGAGATGAATTTTTACCTACTACACCCATTAACTCCATGACCATGGGGTTTAAACTATGAATGGGGGATAGATTAAGGGTATATCCCTTTACCCAATAGATTTCACACTGTTAACCTTAATTTAAAACATGAAAGAAGTTTTTTTTAGGGAGGGTGCCTCTACCTCCAGAATGTTAATGTTTTGAATCACTTAGTGTACACAATGAATGGTGTCCTAGGTTATTTATTTTAACTATATATTGAAAAATGTTTTCCCAATCATGACTCTACGGTATTAAGAGATAGAGTGGATTCATGGGAGGCCATTATACCAATATCCTCCCCCTATAATCCCTTAAAATATCCCCTATGATAGGGGGATTTTATAGATCCCAAGTAAAATCTCTATTTCTTCTTCATTATTATTTCTCATTAGCTTCTATAGATAGTTATTCAGATTTGTTTTATAGTATGGAATTGATTACTCATTATAATGTTATAGCCATCTATTTTTTTATGAAGATTTTGTTTTTCTTGGATAGAGGACATCCTAAGATGACATATGCAAGACGTTGAATGTTGTTCGGATTGAGGTACATAATCATTATAATATATATATATATATGGTTTTTTCCTAAATTAATTTAATTTTATGATGGTTTTGGTTACATTTGAATTGTGTTTTTTTTATAGTCTCATAAGTATGTTGAGTACCTGCTTTAATATTTTCATCATGATTTTGATCATATAAGGTTGATCGGTGATATTTTGGACATTATTCCTATTTTAAACAAATTTGAAATTTATTAATTTCATAATTATAAGATAATGGTATTTCTTGGACTATGTTTGGGTGCATGTTAATAGTATACCTCACCATGTGGCTTGAGGTTTTGATAAGTGGTTATGGTTTGGTGAGATTTTATGTTTTATGACTAATTAAATTAATTTTGTGTATTGACTACAACTAATTAAAATGTATTTAATAATTAATTATACATTATTTATAATTAATTACTATATGTTATGGCTTGAGACAATTGTTTGGGATATTAATGTGATCTTGGTTGAATTTTAGTGACAGTGGTTGAGTATTATTTCAAAATGAGAATGGATCTATGGTTGTGGAAGGATATTCTTTGAGTATACCCCTATGGTAATTTACTTTATTTATATAATTTTGGAATTTTATTTTTGAACTTATCAAAAATGGTGATTAAACCCTTCAATTTAATGTAAATTGTTTAATTAAAGTTAAATTATTATGTACGACTAGAATAAAGTTTCAAATCCATGATGAAACTTATGAATTGGCATAATGAATTGGCTATTGATGGTTGAGTCTATGATTAATAATTTATTAATAGTGATATATGTAGAACTAGTAAGGTGTGGACTAAATTGAATAAAATAGAAAGGATGTAGTGACCTAGGAATAGGAAATCATAAATACCTCTAGGTAGAGGTGATTAATGATCTAAGATGGATGACCATGGTATAATCCATGTGGGGACCATGAGATGTTGTAAAGTTATTGGGATGGTGTCTTTAGTGTGGGGAAAGTTTTCCTCGCCTCATAGAGATATTTCTACCTTGGTGGGTAGTCCTTGTCGAGACTAATAGATAGTTTGGGTTTCATGACCGGCTTGTATTATCATGGGAAAGTAATAGGCTAGTGGTTATCTCCCTTAATAGATTTTTCTAGGAGGCTAGTGAGGCCTTGATTAGTCTTTGAATATAAAAAGAGACATGATTACATCTAAGTGATGGGTGTTCACCCAATTAATGAGAATTTAATAGTGTAGACCATGTGGTTGTTTGTGCAATGATGAGACCTAGGGGGCCCCAGTGGTCTCTAAGTAGTGTGTTGACCCTAGATAGGTTGTGTATGGGAATCAGCTAGTTATGATTCTCTATGTCACCATAGAATCTAAATTTATGATGAGCCTGGTGTTGATAATTTAAAAATACCATACCCATAGGAATTGGTAGTAAATTTTAATGTGATTGATTACCTAGTTCTAGACACACATAGTAATCAACAATGATGCTTGCTCCTATGGGATACCTTGTACATGCTCCTTGGTTATGGAGATAATACAAAATGTTTATTAGGATTACCTCCAAGGGATATTATTTATACCTAATGACTATGATGATATCCAAGTATCATCCCTATTTGAATCATCGTTGTTCCTACTACTATGTGATTTTTTTCAGAAGGTGAATCCATTTAGTTTCTGAATGATAATGGATTTCTAGGATGCTATGATATGGCCATTGAGATCTATATATATTTTTTATGGTCATCCCCCAATGAATTGGATATTGATCATAAAATAACTATATTTCCTAATTCAGTCCCCTTATTATTTATATATTAATACTAACACTACATAATAATCTTGGGTCACCCAATTGGAATGGGTTATTGAGTATGGCACAACTGGATTTCCAAAGTTCATCCCCCTATGAAATAGATATAGATCACAATGTTATTACTTGAATTTATAAGGTAATCCACCAAGGAATTGTCTTTGATTTATGATTTTTTTTATTTGATAAACTAGGTTCATCCCCCTAGGAATCATTTGTTGAACCCTGCACTATAATTTCCTAGGGTCATCTCCTGTTGAATCGAATGTTGTTCTTGATATTATGATTTCCTTGGTTCATCACCCAGGAAATAAACTTTAGGCTAGAAACTAGTGTATTTACATGGATTTGTTCTTATGAATTGAATGTGGTACTGATTATAATCAAAAGGATTTTTTATATTCTCAGAGACACTGAAACATTGTCTAATGTAGGATTGGGTCGATCTCATGTGTTACAAAAGACATTAGGATCGATGGTAGTTATATATTTATCCTTTCATACTTAATTTATTTATATTATAATAATATCACAAGTGTAAATTTCATTTACATGCTATTTAGATGACCAATTTGGTGGTTCCTTACTAAGTTTTTGAAATAACTTAAGATTTTATATTGATTAATTTAAAATAAATTTGAATTATTTTATATTTTTATTACACATAACTGTGAGTCTAGATAAACCATTATATATTATAACCATTATAACTTAGCAACTAGAATGGTTGGTATGAATAGAATTGAACACATTATAATATATATATATATATATATAATTTTTCTTCAATTAAAATGTTTTTATTAATTCCTATGAAATTATTATTAAATTCTAGTCAAAATATTTCATCATTAGAATACCTATTTTTTGAAGAAATTCATTATTCTATGATTTTTTATTTATAAATAAAAAATATATTAATCATTATTAATTATTTATTTCAATGAAATATATTCATAATGTATATATAAAAATTCATACATTAGTTATCTAATGTTTATAAATAAAGATAAAATTATTTGAAATTAAATATTTATTTTAAATAAAATTGTTTTTATTTGCATAATGTGTTTTTTACTAATAAATTAAATAAATAATGTTTTTAAGGATAATAAATAAATTTTTATATAATATATTGAGTCAAGAAAATTAACATTCATCCAAATATGTTATTAATATTAATGGACAACCTTTTTTCACCTCCTTTTCATCAAATGGAAATATAAAGTATCACTCGTGTGTACATGCAAACCACCGCCTCCACACAGGGATGTGAATCATTTCCCATTATAGGATGTCATGGATTGTTAAAATGATGTATTTACTGAATATATATATGATATTTATGATGTAATAATGTCTCTATAATGGTAAAATATTATCTAATTTCTTTTTTATTTTCTCATTATAAAATGGATGTATCATTCATGTATACATACAGGCCACCATCTCTATGAACTGTGTAATTAATTTTCATCTCCTTACCTTTTTAAAATTTCATAAATATATGATTAATGAATATATATTATATTTATATAATTATTAAAATTATGAATATGGTGTAACAATTATCAAGATTCATTTACACTAAATTTTCAAATGAAACATATAAGAAAAAATAAATTGTTAACACCTAAAATGATGTTGATAATGAATGATTGTTAACAAATGGGTGATAAGATTATATAAGTATAAAATATTTGGTATTATAATTATTATTATTATTATAGAAGATAAATTTTCTAAATTTAAATTTATTATACATGAGTTTGAAGGAATATACAAATAAAGTCATACCATATGTAAGGGTTTTATATTACAATCTCACTTTTTACTAGGATTGTTTATACCAAAATTCCTGATGATGAAATTATATGATATATCTAATATTAACATTATTAATTTTTTTATCCTTTATTTATTTATATATATTACATGTTTTCATTTCATTTTACCCTTTATTTGTATATAAAAGTACAAAAAATGTTTTTTTTAAATTAACTTTATTTCTCTCTTTGATTGGGAATATTTATCTTCCATGTTCATATTTTTTTCAAATGTATTCAAGAATGATTTTAATATTATCTAATTAATTAATAATTCCATTTTTTCATATAGTTTAATTCCTATAAATTTTTTTCAAAAAATATTTTTTTTCATTTTCCAAACAAGATACAGTTTACTGAATATGTGAACATACTATTTGTTTTAATGTATACTGCACAAATGACTTTTCTTGTCATCATAGATATACTTTTATTTGATTATTAATTTATGTGTTTCTATGGTTTAATTCAATAAAAATGGTTTTACAACTATTCTGAATATTTTTATATTTTAAATATGTGGTTTCAAAATAAAAAATATTATTTTCCTCAAGAAATTTTCCAGTGATCTTTTAATGGTATTTAAATCTACAAAAACATACATTTATCTTGCTTATTCTTAACTTGGGATATTATGTAGTTATAACATCCATATTCTTTCACTAGATGGTTATTGATTTTGATGGTGGAATATGATGAAGAAATTTTTCATTTCCACATGTTAAGATGTGAAGAAATGATAAATATTTTTATATTCTTGTAGCATTTAGATAAAGATATTATGATTATGATATGGGTTGTTCTATTATATCCAATCAATTTATCAGGTAATGAATAATGATTTTTTATCTCAAAGGGTATATATATGGTTATCACACTATAAAAAAGGTTACATATGTAGTTAGTCGAAGCCCAAAGTATGAACAAGGGGAGTTATCTTAAGCCTAACATGTCATAAATGTAAGAATATGATTTTTATCTCATGTAAGGATCCTTTTAAATTCTATATAATTATTTATTATGGACCTATTATGGGTTCCCTTTGAAATTATAAAGGTTACATGGGTGTCTTGGGATTTTTTGGTGTCGGGAACCTCGGCCAATAGATAAAATCACTAGGTCACATGGTTAATACAAACCATGTGGCCCATCCCACACGGTCTCTCCTAAATGTGCAGGGCTGAACAGGGGACCAAAAAGGGCACACTGTTTGACCTAATTCTGCTCTAGGGGATGCACACCCATGTGAATAGTAAAAAATGAAACATAGGTATTATTGTATGGTTGGAACATGGTTTCCATAACCTTATGGTCTAACCATGTGGGTGTAATCCTTATGTATTGGGAGGTACACAATTATCACATGGTTTGGCCACCATGTGGCCAAACTATGGGGCCTAGATATTTTGGAACAAATAAATAAATTTCCCTTGAATTATTATAAATTCATCCCTCCTCATTTCCTCTATTTTATAACATGAAATGGGTCATTCCCCCATTTTAGTTTCTTTAAATCTCCCACCTAGGCTTCTTAATGACTTATTGATTCGACATCTAAGTCAATAATAGTTTGTCTCATTAGATTCATGATGGTATTTTATTTAATCATCATACACCTTTCTCAATTTATATTTATCTCAACAATGTTATTGGGGTGCAGTCTCATCTTCCCTATTTTAAGTGCATTCATTGGTTCTTCCATTTTCTCTAGATCCATGCCAAACGAAGGGAATATACTAGATGAGAAGAAAACTATGACAATGAGGTATCTAGACTAGTAATTATACCTCATGTATTGTTGTTTTATACTATGCATCATGATTCTGCACACCAGATTCTCCATGTGTTTCCCTAAAAATACTCTAAAATCATGTCTAATTAAATTCATTTATTAAGAATCATTTAGTGTTACTCTTTACATATTGAGTTGGGAACTCGTCATCTGGTTCCACCCCTTTTGGTGTTTCAATGGTTTTCCCTTGATTGTGTAAAAGATAAAAAGAACCCAAACATATCTTAAATGTTTTCTAAGTGACTTAAATTTGTGATGAATATAATTAAAATGGATTGAAGTGAGTGGTTATCCCACGTCAGTTGCTTGAATGGAGTGATGTTTATGTCCTTGAAATTATTAAATACAATTGAGATATAAATTAACTGTTGGAGATTATAAAATCCTTGAATGCTTATTATAACTTATGAATATGGAAATAATAGACCTTTATGATTATGAAAAATGGGCATTATGACCCTTATGATTTTTATATATAAATGGTCATGTAAACCCTTGTGATAATTTGATACTTGGGAATAGTGTCCCTTTATAATGATGATACGGGAATGAAATCCCATTATAAATGTGATACGGGAATGGAAACCCTATTCTATGTTACTAGTAATAGAATCCCCTATTCCTATGACTCTGGGAATGGTTTCCCTATATAGTTATACTAGGCATAATATCCATATACTGTGATACTAGGCATGAAACTAGTACAAAACACTTTTTTACGTTGGTTTTTTTAGCTTTTTAACATCATTTTTGAGGCGACGTCTTTGTAAGCAATGTTATAGAAATGTTTTTTAACATTGGTTATAATAAAAAAATTTAAAAATGTTTTTTTATAATTTTTAATATTGTTTTTTTAAAAACTAACATGAATGACCAACTATTTTACAAAAAAATGACAATAAGAAGTTATTCTTCACATTATTTTTTAAAAAACCAGTGTTAAAAGTAATTTTTGACTTTGGTTTTTTACAAACCGATGTGAAAATTTTATATCATCTTGTAGATAATTTATTAATATTATATTTGACTACTTGTAGAGCTCAAATGGAGTTACGGATCAAAATGTATGACCATCAGAAGTTTGATAAAAAAATCTAAGAAAAGATCGAAGATCCAACCAAAGCATCATCTTAGTAGGAATTTTAGAATCCAAAGGATGATTTGTATTTATACCATGATACAAAGCATTATTATTCATTATAATTAAATAATAATCATTCAATGGTAAATTAATTAAGAAAAATAATCATAAAAACATAAATCATGGAAAAATAATTACAAATACCATGATGAGATCACGGAATGAATAAATAGTTGATTCATGATGAAGATTAAACGAGTCTATTTAGTGGAATGATGATGTTTGAAAGAAATTATTATTAAATTAATATATTTTTATAATGATAACATATAAATAAGGTGGTAAAAGAAAACGCGATATTAAAAATCTTTGGCGGCAATCAAATATTTTGATGCCATGCTGTAAAGAAATTAAAATTTCACATTTGAGGGATATTAAAATTATATTTTACATTGGTTTTATGATAACCATCATTAAAATATATTAAAATTTTCATTTTCCATGTTGTTTATCATAAAACCGATATAAAAAACTAACTTTTCATGTCAGTTTAATCATAACCAACCTAAAAAACTAGATATTAACATCGATTTTTTTCAATAACAGGTTTTAAATGGAATTTTTCATGTCTTCTTTTAAATAACTGAAATGAATAATGTTTAAAAACATGTATTTAATTTCCCAATACTTTATTTGACTGGTCTTAGAAGTAAAACGGATTTACAGATCAAAAGTTATGGCCATCTAAAGTTTGCCTTCTTTAAGACATTCTTTAGAGATGATCAACTTCCCATAGCAATAAATTTTGATCTGTAACATAATTTGATCTCCAATACCAGTAAAATAGAAGATTGTGAAATTCAATACATTTTTTCAAACATTTTCACATCGGTTATTAAATAACCTATGTGAAAAAAAGTGGTTGTTAACATCGGTTATCAAATAACCAACGTGAAAAATAAATTTTTCATGTCGGTTGTTTAGAACTGATGTGATAAAGTCATGAAAATTGATTTTTTACATATAACCTTATATAACCAATGTAAAAAATCTGAAAAAAATGTATTTTCATGTTGTTTATATAATAATAAGTGTGAAAATAAATTTTCATAGATTTTCACATTAGTTCTAAAAAATGACGTGAAAAAAGGAGACTTTAAAAATAGTTTTTTTACTAGTGCAGTGTCACTATACTGTGATATTGGTCATTGAATCCCATATTACTATGATACTGGGAAATTTATCCCTTGATACTTGTTTAGAGATATTCTGGCACGGGTCTAAGAAGGTAGTGTCGGCATGGTTTTCCTTTAGGAACTAGTTTCGACCTATTTACTGTTATTATTACTTCTTTTCATATTATATATGCACACTACTGTATTATATACATTACTGGATAATTATAGACACTATTTGTGGTGTCCTACTCTATTTATCTCACACCTTATCTCAGATACAGATGGTTCCCATATAGACTACATTCTTGGAGGTGTAGATAAGGGGAAACATCCTCTTATGAATGCGTGAATTATAGAATTACTTAGGATGGTAACTTAGTAGAAGATGACTAGGATAGTGCTCAGGATTCATGGATAGATTTTGGCCTTTTTGTTCCTTTTGTATATTATGTATTGTATTAACAACCTACCACCATGTATGCATGTTTTTCCTATTTTATATAGACATGAATTTATCCTAATTTTTATATGATTCACTTACTATATTTTATTTTTATTTATTACTTGGATGTTTATTCTTACTTCGGTTAAGGAAGGTTACTGGTCTAGTTGTTATATTGTTTTTTTTTTCTATTGTTCCATCTATTTTGATTTTCATTCATTATTTATTTTTTATTATTTATTTGTTTTTCTCCACTCTGGTAATAAGGGAATTGTATCCCACTATACACACCCTAGGCCCTCACTGCTAGTTAGAATCCTATGACATATGGGGAGGCACTCTTGAGTCCATGTGGACAACCATGCTCAACGAATATCTAATTTGAACCTTGGTTTGGGATGCCACAAAGTGGTATTATATCTATTTCTAATCTTATTTTACTATTTTTAGTTGATATTCAGAAGATTAGGAAGGAATTTTGGTTTGGTAATGAGTTGTTCTTGGGTGTATCTAACCCATTTATAGAGAAAATTCAAATTTCCGTGAATGGAAATTGTTATTTTCTAGATTATGCTAATTACCATTGATTTGATTCCATCATTGGGTGATGCACTTGAATTGTGGTATTACTATTGATATGATTGAGGTTTATCTTCTATAAATGTACCATTTATATGAGTTAAAGTAAATGTTAATCATGCATAATATTATGAACTTTATAATAAATTCTCATGTCAGGGATATGCCATGCCATATAGGAGCATTGTGTTGTTTTCATTGCATGTGATTTCCATGAGTGCTTTTATTATTATAAATAGAATTTCCATGGGCTAATGATTCTTAGAGGTAAATTAGAAACATAATTAAAATATATAGTTCCTACTATAAACTAACTAGTTTTTTCCTAATTAGGCTATAGCAGACACACTATGTCGTCAATTATGGAATATAGATTCATGGACCATTGGTCACATGGACTAGAACGTGTTATGGTATGGATTAAGTGGATTCCACATTTCAGTTCATAAGGAGCATCAGTCCAAATAGATTGTAAGTGGTTAACCATTTGTTTCAACTATATAAAGAAAAAAATGTAAATATAAATATGAAATTAAATGAAATTCAAACTAAAAAACACAGAGATTGGTCAGACCCTAGCCTTAGTAATGGGAAGTAGGTAACATCTCCAGGGTAATATATAAATGTCCCTATCACATAGACCTATAACCTTGAGTTCGAAGAAGGGTGTGACTATTATATCTAAAGGATTTATACTTGTTCTATTATTACATCGGTGGATTATGTCGTTATTAAATTTTTTATGAGGTGGGAGTTTAGAATTTTAGAGAAATTCCACCATGAATTCCTCTGGTCAAATTCCAGGAGGGTGGCTATGAACATTCTCCAAAGGTGGTGGACCTCGAGCTACCAATTATACCTCCAGTTTTTCCTCTTGTGTAACCTCTTTCTATTATCAACATGGGTGAATATTCTCGATTTTGTGGAGACTTTCTACGACTTATGTAGACTTTACAAGGATCTCTATGCTTCACCCCTTCTATGGGAGAGTTGATTCAGGAGTTATAGCAATATCATCTACCCATATTTTCTATGGATTGTGGACCATATGTTAAAGAGATATGGCTCATTATAGTTATTTGTATATTTGATCATTTGGAGAAACCTCTTAAGAGAAGAGTGAAACTCTCTACTAATATGTTGAGGGGATCCACCAAACGATGGTGGGATATTCTAAATTCGGCTTGTCAATATCAAGAAGTGACTTGGAGGGATTTTAAGTCAAGGTTCATTGACTATTTATTCCTTGAGAACTTCATGTATGATCGTTTCTGGAAATTCATGAGCATAGAGCAGGGTTCTCTAAAAGTTATATACTATTCAAATCATTTTACAGATCATCAGCGCTTCATGCCTATCTATACTACCAATGATCCATCAAAAGTGATATTATTTTAGGATAGCCTAGGAAACCTGTTCATTATTAGGTGAATTCTTTCCAGTTGACTAGTATATCTCATATAGTGAACTAGGACATTATCATCGAGGGAAACTTGAGGTAAGCATATGGAGTGAGCTAGGGTGCTGTAGAATTGAGGTAGGGTAGTGGTTCAGATAGCAATTGGAAGTGAAACTTTGAGAATACATGCATAAGCATCGGCATCCAGGTGTCACCCATGGATAGTTATATTGTATGTAATCATTTTGGGAAGCCTTGGAATAAGAGTCCCCAATTTCTTAGAGACCCAATAAAGTACCAAGGATGTATTATATTAGAGAATCTAAAATATTTCTATAGAACCTTTCCATATGTTCCGAGTGAAAGAGGATCCTTATCAGCTCCACCTTCAGGATTAGGTTCAGTAGCACATCATTAGTTCGGTATTTGGATTACTATTGGACATATAGGTAGATAAGGAGGTCATGGATGTAGTAGCTAGGCTTCAGAAATATAGATCTTGCAGAGTGGACCCACTCCATGTAGTTAGGTTGGAGCATAGGGTTGGGGATCATGCTATATTTTTTCAGTGCTTCCAGTACAAATAGAGAAGGAATTCAGGAAATATATTATTTGAGGTATTATTCTAGTATCCTCTACTATTGTTTCTACCTTTTTTGATATAGTTGAACCACATACCTTCATATTAGTTCTTTTTGTGGAGATCCTTGGGATCGATGTTCAGTTTTCAAGTGTCGTTATGATGCTTTATACTCATTTGGGTATACATTACTAGATTATACACTAGTGAAAGGACTATTATCTTGAGTCAGACATCTATAATTTTGTATAAAACCTCTTCATCCTTGAGGTGAATATCTTTGATTTCATTCTCAGTATAGACTAGTTTTTTCGCTTTCATGCCTATTTAGATTGTTATTTATAGAGGGTGTCATTTACTTCACTAGATGGAGGCAGTTATACTCACAAGTGTTAGTGGGATGTCTAGGAAGGTGGATCTAGAACAAAGAATCTTGGGCTAGGTGGAGTTATTTCCCATGTTTCTAGCCTTTTAATATAAGATTAGGGATTAAATCGCATAGAGCTCCCTCCTATAGTCAATCAATTCAGTGATATTTTTCCTGACAAAATTTCTAGATTACCTCATAAGAGAGAGGTAGAGTTCACTATCGAGCTTATTCTTATAGATGAACTAGTATCCATTCCTCTATAAATGATGGATACTACTGAGTTTCATTAACTCTAAAGGAATCTATAGAATTTAGAGGAAAAAAAATTATATTGCCTAATACTTATCTCAGGGGCTCACCGGTCCTTTTCTCTAAGAAGGTGGATGGAACCCTCAGTCTATGCATGGATTTCCAAAATTTAAATCAAGTTATAAAGAAGAACTCATATCCATTACCTTGCATTGATGATATCATTGATCCAGTCAGAGGAGTATGAGAATTTTCGAAGACCAACTTAATACTTGGTTGTCATCATGTTCAAGTTAGGATTTTAAAATATTCCAGATATGAATTTTCATAGTAAATACATTTTATATGAGGATCTTTCGATGTTGTTTGGTCTTATGAATAAACCTACCATCTTCATGTATTTTATAAATAGGTTTTTCCTTACTAATTTTTATTCCTTTGTTAGGGTCTTTATAGATAACATCTTGGTTTATTCTCAAACTCAAATATACCATGTAACTCATCTTGAGATAATTTTGAATACACTAAGGTTGTACCATATTTAAACTAATATTAATAAATGCCACTTATAGATCAACAAGGAACACTTCTTATGTAATATTATCTCTTAGTAATGAGTTTTATTTAACCCAGAGAATGTGAGAGCAATAGTGACCTAGGAGCTTCCCAATATCGTCTTTTATATATGGATTTTCTTGGGGCTATCTTTTCTTTACCAGAATTTTATAAATAACATATCACTCTTAAAATAACCTCTTATGGGAATGAATAAGAAGGGTGTTAATTTTATATGGTTTGAATCCTATTAGACAACCTTTTAAAGGATGAAAGGGATATTGACTTCAGCACCAATCCTAATTCTGTCATACACAGGAATAAGATATATAGTCTATTATGATGCATCAGGTATTAGTCTTGGAGAATTTATTATGTAGGAAGATAGGGTCATTGTGTATGGGTTGCAATATATGAGGCATCATGAGTGAAATTACCCAATGCATGATCTCAAGTTGATAGTTATTGTGTGTGCCTTTCATAGTTGGAGTTATTACCTACTGGAAGAGTGTTTTGTGGTGTTTACAGACCATAAAGCATCAGGTATATATTCACTTAGCGAGACTTAAATCTTAAGAAATGAAGATTGGTTGAATATATATAGTTCTTTGACTTTGAGGTAGCAAATATGCCTAGAAAGGGCAATGAAATTGATGATGCTCTGAGTAGGAGGACACAAATTCTAGAAGTTTAGGAATCCAGTAGCAAATGGTAGCTTAAGTATTTGTTTTTGGAGATTCACATAGAGGTTTAGGAACATTATGTAAAAATTTTACTTACATTTATACCAGTGACCTCTTCATTTCTAAAGAAAGTGAAGATGTTATAGTTTTCAAATCCTAGTGGATTGGTACTATAGGATAGTATTGTTGGTGAGCACCCGCCTCAGGATTTTATGGATGATGAAGACATCCTATATATATATGGGTGTATCTAGGTTCCCATAGATATGACATAGGAGATGATTCATGAGTAAGATGATTCTCGATAGGCATTTCACCCTGGTATCTCCAATATGTATCATGATGTGTTCGGATAGTATTAGTGTCTAGTGATGAAGCATCATGTATTAGGTAACATCACTAGTTTTCTACCTATCAGCAAGTGAAGCTGGATCACCAATGGCCTACTAGCTTGTTACATAAGTTACCAGTCCTAGAATGTAAATTGGAAAAATGTTTATATGGATATTTTAGTCATCTCACCAAGTTTTTCTTAAGGTAGTGACACAATATGGGTAGTCATTGATCAATTAATAAAATTATCCCACTTCTTTTATATGTAGGAGACTTTATTAGTTGATGAGTTGGCTATAATATATGCACCTGATATCATATGACTAAATAGGGTCCCTCAAACTATCATTTCTGATAGGGATTCTCATTTTACATCAAGGTTCTGGAAGGAGTTATAGAATTATCTGAGTACATAGGTGCTTTTGAGAATATCCTTTAACCCTCATACCGATGGACAATCAGATAAGACTATAAAATTGTTAGAGGAATTTCGCTAAGAATGTGTCCTTGAATTTCGTTATTATTGGTAAAACATATCCATCTTATCGAGTTTTCCTAAAATAACAGTTATTTGGAAATGATTCAGATGGATAATTATGTGTCCCAATATGGTAGGTTGTGGCGTCCATCCCTACCTAGTTATAGGTAGGAGAGGTAGTGCTACTAGTTCCTTGTCTCTTTTATGAGAATTTAGTGCAGGTTCAGTTGATCAGGAAGTGGATGTCTACTACTCAGTCTAGAAAAAAATCATATGATGATCATTGTCAATGCCTCTAGAGTTTGAGTTCAGTGACTGTGTTTTATTAAAGTTATCACCCAGACTTGGAAATATACAGATACAGAGGAAAGAGAATCTATCATCATGCTTTGTTGAGAAATTTGAGATCCTAGAGAGATTTGGGTCGATAGTCTATCATTTGTTATTACCTTAGATGTACCATTCCCTACACAACATCTTCGATGTTTCACAACTTCACTATTATCATACTAACCCATCTCATACTTTTTATGCTGATGAGGTTGAGTTAGATATTGATTCTTTATTTGAGGTGTATCCCATACAAATCTTTGATCGGAGTATGAAGACTCCCCAAGTCTAGTTTTCCCCTTTATTATGGGTGTTATGGCAATATGAATAGGTATATGATGAGACTTGGGAGAGGTAGGCCGGTGTATGTACTCAGTGCATGAATTTGTTCTTGTATGAAGTTTTTCCTCCCTAGTAAGGTGAACTCATTGATGATTTCCTTTAAGGGGGAAGAAAATAATAATCTAGTTTTTATCACAGGTAAGAATCCTTTTAAATTCATTCTAACTCTTTATTATGGAACTATTATGGGTGAATTTGATTTTTGATAGGTTGTGGGGGGGTATGGGGCTTGTTTGGAGCCTAGAACCCCACCCAGTGGAGAAAAGAACTAGACCGCATGGTTTGTACACACCATGAGACCAAGCCCGCATGGGTTCTCATAACTATGTGGGGCTGGATAGAGGACCAAGCAGGGAACACAATATTCCCTAACCATGTGCTAGGGGTTGCACGTCCATGTGAATAGCACATAAAAATGTAGAAAAGGTGTTTCATATGGTTAGAACATAGTTTTCCTAACTATGCGGCCTAACCATATGGGTTCCCACCTTAAGTAGTGGGAGGTGCACGGTTGGTCCATGGTTTGTCCAATCATGTGGAAAAACCATGTGACCCAAATATTTTTGTCAAAATTATCAAATTTTCCTTAAATGGTTATATTTTAGACCCTCCTCTTCATTTCCATTATTTTTCAATGTGTAGTAGGTTCCTTCTCCCATTTGAGCTCCTTTGAATCTCTCATCTTGGTTTTTTGATAACGTCTCAATCCAACACCTAATTCAATAACTGTTTGTCTCATTGTATCCATGATGGTATATTCTTCAATTATCTTGCGCTTTTATCTATTTATCTTTCTCTCGATGGAGTTATTGAGGTGCATGATCATATGACCTGTTTTCATAGAATTTTTATTTTATTCCATTTTATATCATTCCATTCCAAATGAAGGTTTGATACTAGATAAAAATAGTACTACAAGTAAGAGGTAGGTGGTCTAGTAATTATCCCTCATGTCTTGTTATTATATACTATGCATTGTGATTCCACACACTGGGTTCTCCATGCATATTCCTAAAAATAAACTTAAATAATTTTTAACTAAATTTATTTAATAAGAATCGATCATTGTTACTCTTCACATGTTGGGTCATCACCCCATCCTCTGGTTCCCCCCTTTTGGTGTGTTGATGGTTTTTCCGTGATGTTGTAAATGATAAAAGGACCCAAACCATCTATTAAATTGTTGGGGCATGAATTA
Source organism: Viscum album (assembly GCA_963277665.1). Lineage (NCBI taxonomy): Eukaryota > Viridiplantae > Streptophyta > Magnoliopsida > Santalales > Viscaceae > Viscum > Viscum album. Next base: position 758,272,047 of record OY728130.1, on the reverse strand, counting down.
AATTTTTTATGACTATAATTAAAATGTATTGAAGTGAGTGGTGACCCCACATCACTTTATTGAATGGAGCGATCATTACACCCATGAAATTATTAAATGTAATTGATTCATAAATTAAATTTTGGTAATTATTAAAGCCTTGACTGCTTCTTATAGCTTATGAATGTGGGCATAGAGACCCTTGATAATTATGAAAAATAATAATTATGACCCTTATTATTGTTATATATATATATATATGGGCATGGTGATCCTTCTTCTAATTCAATACATGGTCATGGTGTCCCCTTATAATTTTGATTTTGGCATGGAGCCCCTTTAAAAATGTGATACAGGCATAGTGACCCTATTTTGTGATATTGGGAAAGGCATACCTTATTCTTGTGATTTAAAGGATGGATTCCCTATAATGTGATACTAGGTATGGAATCCCTATTTATGTTATCGGGCAAGGCATCCCAATACTATGATACTAGGCATGGATTCCCCTACTACAGTGATACTGGACAATGTGTCCCCTGATACTTGTTCGTATATATTCCAACATAGGTTGAAGCAGGTAGTGTTAGCCTGGTTTTCCCTTAGGAATTAGTGACAACCATTTACAGTTATTATTACTTATTTTAATACTAGATCTATACACATCCATATTATATATATGACTGGATATTTATTGTCATATTTTGTGGTGGCCTACTGAGTTTATCTCACACCCAATCTGGGCCACCATTAGTACTTGATCATACTGCATGCTTGAAGGTATAGATAATGGGAATCGTCCTCTAATGGATAGGTGACTTCTAACATGACGTATAATGGGACCTTGGTAGCATAAAATTGGGCTGGAATTGGGATGCTTGGATAGAATTTTATCCTTGTTGTAACTTTTGTATATCATATATTTTATTGACTGCCTGCTTCCATGTATACATTTTTTCCCTATTTTATAGAGACATGACATCTTCATTCCTCAGTTACTAATTTTGATTATTATTTAGTGTTTGGATGTTTATTATTTCTTTCCCTAAGGTGGGTTACTTTTCAAGTTGTTATATTGTCTTTTTTTTGTTCCATATGTTTATATATGCTTCTGTTATTTATGTGTCATTAATTATTCATTGTTCTCCATTCTGGTAATGAGTTCATATTCTCCCCATAGACACACCCTGGTACCTTGCTACTATTAACCATCCTCTAGCATATGAGGAGTCATGCTTGAGGCCATGTGGTCAACCGAGCTCAGTGCACCTCTGAGTGGCACTCGAGTCTAGGACTTCATAATGAATTTCTTGGTGGATAGCCTTGATATATGAATTCAATGATTTTTTATGCCAAAAAATTTATACCATGGACTTGTGACATATTCTTATGAAAATATACATTAGCATGTATCATGATGTACTTATAATTCATGTCTTATGATTTAAAAAATTATAAATCAATTATTATGATATATGATGTATTAAGTATGATTTTAAAATTTTAAGATTATATTCTATTGACCATTTTCTTATTTCATGGTTAAATATGATCATTGATGGATATCTTCCATGATTACCCTTAATGAGAATATACTCCCACCCTTTCTTATGTTTCCATTCCCCATGATATGAATAAACTTTTTAATTAGGGTATGCCTATGATGTGTACTAGGTGAGAAGGAAATTGTGGGAGATATTAGAGATATTTCAGAAAATAAGATGATTATGTATCAAGAATTAAAATCACTAATACTTTATTAATATAGGTCTTGTATTATTATGGGATGAATTAAATATTCATTGAAAATGATTTAATATTTATCTGTATAATGTTTAGGTCGCCTATGTTGGTATCAGAGAAGGTTTTAGTAATTTTTGAACATTAGGATTATAAAAAATTAGTGAGAACCATTAAGGTTGTCCTTGGTATAGGATAACATCCAATGTTATGGTAATTAAGGTAATGTTCTTTTATTAGAAAATTTATATCAACTATGATACTAGAAAGTGAATGTGGTAAGGGTACAAATACACTTAGGGGCAACAACTCTAAAAGTTGTAAATTGTATATTAACTTTTTCATAACTGATGCATGATGATTGTTTATAGGACTAAATATATTTCTAGATATTATTGTGGGATATGGTTAGGTTAATTCACATTTTATTTATAAACCATTATGAAGGATTTGAATAGATAATGGCCATATATGACCAAGTTCAAACCTAAGGAGAAAATAATTTTTCATGATTTAAACATACAAAACATTATTTTTCATTATTATATGATTTTATCTATGATTTTTTTTCTCACACTATAATTATTAATTTCATCCAATAGATGGAACTAGGATAAATATTATAAATATTGAGTATGACATTTAATACAATTATTTTCGTCATAAGAAACTAAATTTTATTAGATATAGAATGAAAGTCTTTTTTATTATGCCTAACATGTTGTCTCGATATATGATAAAACAATCAACATGGGTGACTATATTGACACACCTAATAACATAAAATGGGTTAACATGAATGTGGTAAGAATAACCAATGGAAATTCTTAAAGTAAAGGGTAAAAGTTCTATATATGAAATAGAAGTGAATCTTTAATGTAAATTCCAAGGAAAAATGAAGAGTTCGATGGACAGAAATAAAATATATCCTAAATAACCATTTAAAATTTAATTTATTATATGTGGATAACTTTTTAATTATCTCATTCAATTCTCTAATATAAAATTGTACTCCTATAGTAAGGATGGTCATATGTATTTTCTATCATTGAGGTGGATCTTGATAATTAACACACAGTTATCCTCTAATATAAAGATAGAAATAACATGTAAATATTTTTAAGATTGTGCTATATGGAAATCTTAATTTTAATTCTTAATTGAAATTTCATTTGATTTCAAGAATTTATTTTTTTCTCTCTAAATATATTTCATATAAATTTAAAGAATAAGGAAATCATATTTGATACTCCGAATCAACCCATGATTCTATATCAGTGTGAGGATGAATATAAAATTCTAATGGAATATAAATCCATTGTATATGACTCATTTACTATTAAAGTGGGATATTTTTCTTATATGTTTGGGAATAAAATAAACATTGAAGATATGCCTATTTTATGAGAGTTGTTAATTTCATTCCAGAAGAGATTCCTAGTCTTCCTCTAAATCTTGAAGTTGATATTTCAATAGAACTAACTCATAGTTCTATGCCTATTTAAATGAAACCACATATAATAGACCCAATTTAGTTGCATTAATTGAATAATACACTACAAGAGATTCTAGATACGGGATTCATTCAAAAAATTCATCGCCATGAGGTTCTCTGGTTCTTTTTTTAAGAAAAGAGATGGTTTAATGTGAATCAGCATTGAATATTTGGAATAGAAAAATATCACAGTCAAGAATAAGTACAACAATCCCCATATTGATGATTTATTTGATCAATTTTTAGGCGTTAAATACTTCATAATAAATTACCATTATTCTGATAATATTAATTATTGGTCAAAAGTAAATACATACACAAGACATCCTTCTAAATGAGATATAGACAATATAAATTTATATTTACTCTATTTGGACTTACTAATTCCACTTATATCTTCCTAGATTTAATTAATATATTATTTTGAGATTCCCTAAATCAATTTATGTTATTATTTATAAAATATATTCTTATATAATCCATGGGAAATTATGAGGATGAAGATCACATGAGAATTGTGTTGAAGATCCTAAAGAAGGAGAAACTATATTCAAAATTCAGAAAGTCATAATTCTGGTTATAGAAAGTATCATTATTGGGATATTTGTTCAAATTAAATAATATATTTGTATTTCATTCTATAATGGATGTCATTAAATATTGTCCTGACCAACTGTAGTGATAGAGATCTGTAGTTTTCTTATATTAGAAGGATATCATTGATTATTATTGAATAATTTTTCAATGTAGTCTAATCCACTCATCAAGTTAACATGGATGTCAGTCAAGTTCACTTGGGTCAATGAATTTGAATAAAATTTTATGAATTTGAAGAGATTGTTGGTAAGTGAACTTAAATCACACTACACTCTAGTGAAAAATGGTTTTTTATCTATAATGATGCATCTAATAAGGGACTAGTATGTTTTCTTATACAGAAAGGAATATTGAAAGTTAATACCTCTTTTCAATTAAAGGTTCATGAGAATAATTAATTGACTTGTAGCTTAGAGTTAGAAGTGAAAATAATTTAATTAAATATATTAAGTTGTTATCTTTACATAGAAAGTGGGATTTATATATTGATGATAAATGATTAAAGTACCCAAAAGGGTTGCATATGCACCAGAAAAAATGGTTAGAATTTATTAATGGTTATTAATATTCAATATATTACCACCATGTGAAAGATAACAAGATGTATGATTCTTTGAGTCAAAAGGATCATGCTACCATTTCTATAATGAGGATAAAAAATATCCAATATTTACATATCATAAAAATATGGAACTATAAATTTTGATGGGATTTGAGAAATATTATCTATCTCAAATTATAATTCAATAATTTATCCATATTAAGATTAAATAAGGATAAAAGGAATACATAAAGATATAAAAAATGTTAGAAATGTTCCTAGGTTCAACAATGATTATGATGGAATGATAATGTTTAGGAGTTGTATATGTGTCCCAGTTATACCAGAATTGAATAAGAAGATGTTCAATGAATATCATAGCTCATTATTCTATATTAATACTATAATTATGAAGATCTATAGATTCCTTAAAGAGTATTTTTCTTAGGATAACATGAATATAGATATCTTAGAGTATGTATCTTGATTATTTTTATAATAATAAGTTAAGAAAGTAGGGAATAAATCTAAGGGGGTGTTACAACCATTACCCATACCTATATAGAAATGGGAAAATGTCACCATAGATTTCATCATATAGATCCAAAAAAATATCTATAGGGAATCATTTTATTTTGGTTTTGGATGATAATGTCATGAATTCATCACATTTAATTCTATCAAATAATATTTCCCTCTTGATCTTCTTTTCTAAATATACCTAAAGGAAGTGGTATAGTTTTATGCAGTACCACATTATATTTTATCTCATCAAGATATGTTGTTTACCATGATGTTCTAGAGAATTAATTAGTAATCTCTGGATATGTATTTTTGTTTCATTATTACTTATCATCATCAGTTAGATGGTCAACATTGGAGAAATATTTAAGAATTAATGGATATACTTATATCTATTTCAATAGACTACAATGGTGCTGGGGATTAACACCTTTCCCTTGTAAAATTTATATTATAAAAATATCTTTAACTCAATCATTCATATGTATCCTTATGATTTCCTCTATATAAATAAGTTTATAAATCATACATATAGGGATGAAGTTGGAGAAATAGATCTATTGGGACTTAAGCTAGTTGGGTAAGTGACCTAGAAGGTTAGAGATATTTTTTAGAACATCAAGGCATCCAGATGTTAATATAAATATTGTATTTAAAATATTTTTAATGATTATTAATATAATTTTGGTGAAAAGGTGTTCCTTTGGATATATTAATATAATAAGGTTATGATATTATTAAAGAGTGTGATGTTTATCTGTAGGTATATTGGCCCCTTCAAGATTATTCACTGGGTAGGGATGTTAGCTTATCACTTTGTGCTTCCATTAAACCTCATTCAAGTTCATATTGTGTTTCACATATCTCTTGAGTGTATTTACATAATTGACCCATCACATTTACTAAAATAATAGTTTTTACTATTGAAAAATAATTTTTTTTATGAACAACAACCAGTATAAATCTTATATCATAGATATAACTTTATATGGAATAATACTACTCACCTAGTTAAAGTTCATTAGAGGAATCCTAAATTATAAAAAGTTACATCGAAACCTGAAAATTTGATAAATTAAATTTGCCCTATTTTTTATTGGAGTGATGGAATTTGGAGGAAAAAATGTATTTAAGGGTATATAATGTAACACCGTAATATTTTATACATACTCATTTGAAATAAATTTTTAATGATTGTTAACTTTCTTAACACACATTCCTAATTATAAATGAACAAATGAAATATTATAACCTTTATAAACAACCCATTAGACTAACAAGTATGAATATAGTTAACCATATTATGATATATATATATATATTACTTAATTTAAATTCCATGAGGAATTCATGAGAAATAATCATTACATTTAAAAAAACTTGATTAAAAGTCCAATTTTCCAGACTAAATGTTTGTTTCTTAGTGTTGATATTTTTTATATTATTTTTATTAACTTTACTGATAATTTATAAATAATAATACTTATTTAAGTTTTGTAATTGTTAATAATTAAGATAAAATCATTTCAAGGTAAAAAAAATTCTTTTTCAGAAAACATGTTTTATAAGCACAAAGTATTTTTATATTAATAAATTAAATAAATAATTGTTGATTAATGATGATAATGAAAATTTTACATCATACATTCAATAAAACATTTTAAGATTTATCTAATAGTTTTTATAATTAAAATAATATTTGTAAATATTATTTTATGCTTAAAATTTTATTTTTTTCTAAAAATGGATTTGGTTTTGTTTTGAACAATTATTTTATATTTAATTTTCACTACTTAGATATTTTGAATTTACTAAAATTTATTACATATTTGTAATTTTCGTGTCTAAATTATTTAATTAATCCACTTTCATTGTTATTTAATGAATACAGTTTTATTTTTTCATAATTAATAGTAAAATAGTAAATAATTATTACTATGGTCAGGATTTAAACGAGTTAATAAAGGGGGTTAAACTCATAATTAAGGGTAAAAATGACCTCTGAACTTATATAAATCATATTTTTTTAATATATTTTTACATTTTCATATCTTACATTTTGTTTATAATCAATTTTGATCCACTTTCATTTGAAATTTACTTTGTATTACTAAAATATTTTAATTAAGTTAATGGGTGTCCCTCGCCTCACTTATAAATGGGAACCTATTTTCCACCCTTCTTAAAAAACATCGAGACCTCTATCCTAGCTAATACCGACCCAAAAAAATCCATCACTTACTTTTTTATAGAACTATTTTTTTTCTCAAAATACAATCTTAATAAGGCCAAAAGGTTAATGTCAATAGAGGAATATCATAGAAGAGGTAATCATCTTACCCGACCCTTGAAAATTTTATTTGATCTTATAATTCCTATAAATATTTTATATCTATTATAAAATAATTAATCCACTATCATAAATATAATGTGATGTTTTTATTATTATGTGAAACCCATTTTCCACCTTCTTTCTAAAAATGAGAAATAAAAGTATATCTCATGTGTACATGTGGACTACCTCCTTCATGTAACAATGTGATTCATTTTCCATCACTAGCTCTCATGGGTTGTTATAATGATTTATATACTAAATATATATTTTATTTATCATTTAATAATTATTTTTTAATGATATGATATTATCTAATATCTTTTCCATTTTTATCATTATGAATTATATGTATCGTTAACGCATACATACAAACAACTATCTTCATGAATGATGTAATTCATATTTCTATCTATCCTTTTTAGATAGTTATAAATATATATATATATATATATAATGAATATATATGATATTTATATAATTATTAACATTATAGAGATTATGTTATCATGATCAATATGTATAGACTATAATTATTGAATTGAAACATATATGAAAAAATGAAGCACTTAACAACTAAAATGATGATGATAATGAGTGATTATTAATTAGTAGTTGATAAGATTTTATTATTGAACCATTTGTTTTATCATAAGTATGAATATTATTTTTTTATATAATTATAAAAGATCTAAATTTTTTATAGTGGGGGATAAAAGTACTTATGAAGCATGTTGGACCTGAGGTAAGGGATTTATGTTGCAATCTCACATTTTAATGGGATTGTTAATGATTAAATTTATGATTATGAAATTATATGATCTATCATTAAAAAATCACCTATATTTTATCCTCTTATGTTTATTTTTAGATATTAAAAAATCCCTTTTATATTTCTATCTTTAATTACTCAAAAGTCTAAATGAATGTTCTTATGTATAACCTAATTTATTTCTATCTTCATATGAGAATATTTTGGTCCCATATCTATATTTTCTTTAGAATGTTTTGAGTATTGTTTTTACTATTCTCTAATGGTTTATTAAACTCATTTATACTCATAGTTGAGCTTCTATAATAAGTATTACAAGGAATAATCTTTTTTTTTAAATGAGGTACATTTTACCCAAGGTGTAAAAATAATATTTGTTTTAATGTATACCACATGAATGTTTTTTCCTATCATCATGGCCACTCTTTTCATTTAGGATTTAATTAAATGATTCCAGGGTTATTTTAAATTAATTTTTTTTAAAATATTCTATAATTTTTTTATATTTTAAATAAGTGATTTCAAAATATAAATAATATTTTACTCAATAAATTTTTTTGTGATATTTTAATGGTATTTTCATTTTTAAAACATCTATTTATGTTATATATGATTCTTTAGATATATTATCCAATGATTGCATCCTTATTCATATAATGGATGGTTATTAATTATGATTACAAAATCTTTATACAACCAATTTTATTTTCCACCAGATAAGATATAATTAAATAACAAATATTATCATGATCTTGTGGAATACACATGAATTGATTATGATTATTTGAATGGTATTTCCATTATATCCCTCCAATTAATTAGGTAATTATTAACATTTCTTGATCTCTAAGGGTGCATGAGAGGTTTTCCCAAGCATAAAAGATGGTACATTAGTGGTTAACCCATGCCTAATGTTGGTGTATGAGTGGTTATCCAAAGCCTAACGTGTGATGAATGAATCCGTGAGTATCCTTGAAATATAAATTTAATTTTTTGGAAATTTTATGCCACTCTATTATGATATACTCTTATTCCAATATTACATTCTCATGGATCGTTATTTTCATATGATCCATGTCTTATGAATTTAAAAATCCTTAATCTTTGACTATAATCTATGAATTATTGGGTATGTTTTTTAAATTGTAATATCATATTATAATTCCCTTATGATCGTGTTAGTCATGCATATGATAATTGACTAATATCATCCATGTTTACCCTTACTAAGCTTCTCATCTTGTCATTCCTTGTGTTTAATTTTCTTAAGTTATGAATAATGGATTTATGTAAGTTATAACTAAGAATAGTATCATGAGAAACAATTGTGGGATATATTGAAGATCCTTTAATACATTGTATTATTATGTATCTATTACACAAATAAATTAATATTTTATAGTTATATGGTGTGTAATTTTATGATATGTATCAAGTACTCTTCTAAAAAGTTTATTATTTTTTAAAGAATGGTTTGTTTAACCTCAGTTATACTAACACCCAAATCTGATGGTCATAGATCTTAAGTACCTAAAAATACTTTATTTATCATAGGTTCATGTTGGGAAGAGGTCTGTAGTTGATTAATCATACAGGATAGCTCAATTAGATTTGGATATTGGGATAAGGTGAGGTAAAAGATGATAATAGATACTTAATGTATGGTTAATTCTTAATTTAATTTGTATATTTTTCTGGCCTAGTGAGTTATCTATATTGTTATATAATAGTGTAACCATGATTTTGAGTTTCTGTATGCTTTATCTTATTCATAATATATAGAATTATATTATTATTATTTTCTCTTAATCTAATTTATTATTATGGTTAATCTTTTTATGTTAATTTATTATTGTGAACTCTGATATGGGGGTATATCATATACATGGTACTACCCATATCCCTACTACTAGTTGACATTATCTTTCATATGTGTAAGTGCGCCTTGGGTTAAGTGGAGACTCCACCAGTTTGGGAACCATTTAGTGGAAAAAAGACTTGAGGATGATGTTACACTCACATTTTTATTAAGGGGTTATACGTGGAAGTGTTATCTTAGAGAAACTCAATTTAGGTTTAAAATTCATTATGATGTTGTTTTGTAGAATCAAGAGAAGTTTCAATCTATATGTAACATAATTCTATGAAACAATGAGAATTTAAAATTTTCTTTTATCTAGTGGAAATGCATGGGATACTATTGTAATATAATTTGATGCATAAGAAAACCATTGATTATATTACAATGATGGATAAAAAAATATCTTTTCTATAATTGAATAAAAGATCCATATCTATGAGAATTTACTTTATATCTAAAGCATGTGTAAAAACATTTTGGATATTCATAAGAATAATTACCCATTCCTATAGGGAATATTTAAGAGTCCTTTTCAGGTATTGTGGGATACATAAGATTATTGAACATTTTCAAATAAATATAAGATAATATTTAACATAATTTTCCTAGAGTAATATCACATGTAACATCCCAGAGTTAGAAAATTTGAAAATTTTAAAGTTTCTCCATGAACATATTAGTTGTTACATGAAGAACTTTGAGAAATAATCATCAACTCTTAGAAAAATGTATTATTATACACTATGGATGATCTATTGGGCTATAAAAAAAGAATGTCAGGATTCATCTCATGAGTTGATCATTTACACCGTAGGTGGAAGTTTTTCTAGCGATACTACTCAGTAACTCTATGAGATAGAGTCATTTCCATTACAATATCCTTATTTAGGATAACTATATAATGTATGAAGAACATTTATTCACAAAATAGTTGTATGTATTATCAATCCCAATACATTATTCTTAACATGAAATGTATTCCACAACAAATTATAAATTTCATTTTCATTTCATGTCCAAATCATGTCAAGGATGATAGATAATTATAGGTGGTGTAAATACAATCAAAATGTGATTCAGATATCATGGGTACTATCATAGAATCTAGGTAAGGAACACATTAAAATATAAAACCACTTATAATATTATGAAATAGATATAATTTTATCCTTCATGTGGTAGGATCTTGTGATTAAAGGGAGATATCTCGAGGGTTTCTAGAATTCTTAAATAGGTGGAAAAATCACCAAGAAGAATGGTTACATATCTCATTGAAAATAGAATAGATCAAAATATATTCATCTTAATTATTATTTTTACATATAGTGATTTAATTTTAGGATTTTTTTGGCAAATGTTAGGATAATCTCTCCCATTCTAATATTTAAATTTCAATGTTTTTAAATTTTTATTTTTCCATTTTTATTTTCATGAGAGATTTGTGTTTTTATATGAGCAGTTAATGATCGTCACTATGATTATTTATTTCTTCTTGGATTATTCTATTTATTTGGATTGATATTAATTCCACCTTGATCTTCATTCATTATAAATATGTTAATGTGTGTGGGGATCAATTCAAGAGTGATTAAGGATCCTTAGTTATAGTGGGAATGAAAAAGAAGGAAAATAATGATCATTATTCATAATTCCTATCTATGTACCCTAGATAGAGTAAATGTATTGATTTCTTGAGTAACATAATTTATGTAGTAGGGGTGTTAATTTATTTATAATAGGTTTTCAAATAGTGGATGGAATAATTATCTGAGGTCTATCCCTCTGTAATTTCATTTGTTTCTCACTCTTGAATATTTTCCACACTTTCATTATTTTTAATGTCTCTCTAACTATTTTACACTATTTAAAGTAAATAAGTAATATGATATGATTTATGTGAATAAAAATAATGAATTACAACTTCCTTAGTAAAATTACCAATGGTAAGATTCCCTTGATACATTTTAGGGCTTCTAAAAATTCCTTGTTTATAATGAGCCATATGATGACCTCAAATCGATATAGTCATTTTTGGGGGATATTGGTGTCTTGTTTTTGTTTTTCACACATTACACATTTATTTAAACTTATAATTTCATTTACATTGATTTTATTTTTATTTTTCATTTCTGGTTTGAGTAAAAAATATGGATTATTTATTTAATAATGTAATATATTTATTAATCATACTTATAATAGGGTTTATGAGCTTATTGATGTAATCAAAAAAATTAAATTAAAATAATATTGATCAACATATCCAAAATCTTGATAATTTTGAACAAGATCACTATTAAGATAAACTAAATTACATGTTAGATCAATGAACTTTCATTAATGAAAGACTAAATACTCTGTAATAATAGGGGGAGAAAGGGTCATTGGATGATGAATCAAAACAAGAACCTCACATCTCATTGAATATGAAATAGGAAAAATAACTGAATAATAAAACACACTACTACATATTCATATAGATTTTTGTCCAATGACATTATAGTTTGAATAAGAATTAAGGATTGAAGAAAATTAGGGGGATAATTCTTCAATAAAATCACTCACATTTTATTTTATTAAATCTCTTTTTAAGATTAATAAATTTTATATTTTAGGTTGATATTCATGATGAAATTTGTAGGACCAATATAATATAGATAATTATAGATTGAATGGGTTCCAATATGAGTAAAATATTAATAACAATCTTCGTATATATACAATCAAATTTCTAACAACATTTTATCAGGATGATAAGATTCTAGTTGATGATTTGGAAGGACATAAAATTTATTTAAACTTCATTAATTTATATTTTTGAAAACAAAACATTTTAATGAACCTATTTTTCAAATAAATACATGATTGGTAAGAAAGTGGAAGAGGGAAGCATAGCATGTTTGATAATCTTGGAATTAAATATTGAGTTCCCACTACTCATTTTTATAAACAAGTTCCAAGAAACAATGTGTGGATAAAAAGAGATGCATGTAGATTTCATTGAGTGAGATGATCATATTTTTAATTAATTTATTGATTTTACACAATCTCAATTACATGAAATTTTTTGATGTTTTTTCCTTGAAAAATCAAACTAACTTTCATTTTTTTGAATGGATTTTGATGAGGCTTCTATAAAAGAGAAGGTATTATAATTTGACGAAAATATGGTGTTAAAAGTTGAATGGTGGAGATAGCAGTATCATGACATATATAAATATAAATTTAATTTGTTACATATGATATTTCATTTAAAATATCCCTATTGTAGGGATATATAGGAGTTTTGGCTAATGAAGAGGATCACCCCAACCTGTTGCTTCCCTAACATTGCAATATCATTTTCACTATAAATAGGGTATACAAACCAGATAATAATCATCATGGCCAACTCAAAAAAGATAAATTCATGATATAATTATAACCATAAAAATTTTATGGTTCTAATTAAAGAAACTCAATCCACCTTTATAATAGTGATAATTTCAAGACATTCAAATTATGATTAGTAGAAATATATCCCCTCTTAAAATGGATACCCTAAGGCTCTTTCTCTTATACTCTTTTTTGACATTCCCATCAGTTTATAATAAATTAAAAATATATTTTTCTATTTTATTTTATTTTATCAATCACATATTAAGAATTGGATTACACTAATGATATATTCTGAGAAACTACTTTTCAAAATAAACTAGGTTGTTTCCTTCCTTTTATTTTTTTATTAATACTCCAATTATTTTTTTATGGAAGGTGAATCTTTATGATCATTGGGAATAATGTATTAAAAATGAGGAGGGGATAGGTAATTTTATAAATAGTTTACATGAATTTTTTTGGTGTACTCATAATAGGGAATATAAATTTAAATAGATAATATGATTTTTAAATTACAGTCTCTCCACTGAACAATTTAAATAACCATTTTTTAATGGGAACCATGTATAGTTTGGTTCTGTAATTGTGGAATAGAATTTCAATGGTAAAGAACATGGTGAACTGAAAATCATAGCATGAGAAAAGTTGAATTTTTAGAATATCCTTGCAAAACTTATCCAATATTAATGATTAAAAACTTATATATCCTCCCTAAATGACATTTAGATTGATCATATGAATTGTATTAGAACAATTATATAGGAACTAATATAAAACTCTTCCTAAGTGAACCAGGCACATGTCAGTGTGAGTTTTACATTATTTATAATTTATAGTCACAAAAGTGAATGATTACAAATAATTACTTGTATTCCATATCTATTAAAATTATTCATAGGGGATTATAAATATCTTGGGAAGTTTTAATTATATATTTAAACACAATAATATAATAATTTCATTGAAAACCATGGTTAAGAAAAATCCAATAGGTGATAGTTAACAAATGATAGGAAAATGTTTAGGGAATTTAAAACATGCTTGAAGAGGGGGATGATTATATATCTAAATTTCATATATAAAGTGTTAAGGAAATATAAAAAGGAAGTTAAAAAAATATGGAGATAAAGGAAGATATATTTATTAATATTCCACATGTTAAAATATTTATTATACTAAATTTCATTTCATTTTCAATCCCATTACTTGAACTATTTATTAAGAGGAAATGGAACCATTGTGAACTTGAGAAAATGTTCTTATTTATGATTTTAAGAGTGATAAACAACATTTAAAAATGTTATCTTTTTAGTTTAATGAATTTTCAATATATTTTCCCTTGATTTGGAATAGTTGTGTCATGTTATACAATAGTGTTCATTTTAAAATAAATGGTATAAATGATTTATATTCATGTTTAAAAATTATTTATTAATTTTGGACTTAATGTGAACAAAGACAATACATAATTTTATTTTTTTATAAATTTCTATAACATGGCTTAAAGTTACATATTATTGAGTAATTAAGATTCACTTTTTATATAGGGATAATTTATGCATGATTTATCATGGAGAAACTCAATTTGGGTGTAAAAGTTATTTTTTACCTATGTTAAAGAATCTATAAAAGTGTGAATTTATATATAACATAATTATGGGAATTAGTGAGATTTTAGAAATTTTTTGGATCCATGAGAAATAGGTGACATAAGTTTAATGGAGATGTTGATACTTAATAACTTCATTGAATCTCTTTCAATGATGCATAAAAATATTTTTTTTAATTAAAGAGGATATCCATTCAAAAGGGAATTTCCTTTATCTATGATGCATTCATAAGATCATGTTGGTAATGTGTGCAATCAATTTCCTTTGACTATGTGGAATACATAAGAATATTGTTTTGATATTGAGAGATATAAATTATGACTAATAATTTACATATCCAAATAATAAAATATATAATATAATTTTACAAAAGTAATATCATATGTAACATGATAGATTTAAAAAAATTGAAAAATTGAATGTTTAACAAGAAAGATATCACTTATTCCATGAAATTTTTTGGAATTAATCTATGCCTATAGAACAATAAATTTTTATTTATCATGTATAATCTACTATATCGAAAATAAAGAGTAAGATTATTTATTGTTATGGGTTAGTCAATCATTCCTAAATGGGATATTATGCAAGAGAGTGTACATAATACCTCTGTGAGATATAGTATATCAAGGTACACTTACCAGGTCCAAGATAACTTTTTAAGGTTTTATATTCATTTATGAAAAAAAATGACTATATAATCAATATAATTTCACATAATCAACACGAAAGATAACTCTATATAATTTGTATGCTCAATTTTCATTGCATGTACAAATTAGGTAAGGTTAAATGGATAATTCCATATGTTTCACATCAATTCAAATTGTTAAGAATGGATCTTGGGTAATTTTTGAGGAGCTAGTAAAGGAAACTTCTTGAGGTTATAATATCATTAAACCTAATGATGTTGATATAATCTTAAGTTATATGTGGGAAGATATTGTAATTCATGGGATAAATAATGATTCTTTTTAGAATTATTAAAAAGGACAAATAATTTCATTGTAAATAAATGATATATATCTCACTAGAAATAGGGTATCTCATACTATTTTATGAAAAAAAACTATTTAATGATTCAGTGATGTAATTGTAGGATATTGTTTCGAATCCAAAATAGAATATTTCTATTCCCAAATTAAAATTTTAATGAGATTGTATTTTTGTTTCTCCTACTTTTATTTTCATGAGAGTAAAATGTTAGTATTTGATCAGTAGATTATCATCAATGTAGTTGTGTATTTGTTCTTGGTTTCTTCTCTTTCATTAGTCTGCACACAATTCCATCTAAATATATTTTCATTTATCATATATTGGAGGGTATATAGAATCGACTAAGTATTGAATAAGGGTTATTGGTCAAAGTGGGAAGGTGAGAGGAGTGTTATAGTGATCATTTATGGAACTATCTACCCAAATACAGCCAATAAAGGATAAGTAATTAGATCAAGGACTTCATACACTTATTTGAGTTAAAAAAGTGAGTGAATTTATATATGAAATGATTCGATACTGTTTGTGGTAGATTTATATGATGTTTGGCCATGTTTTTTTCATTTATTTCCCTTTATTTAATATTCTCCACACATAAACTATTTATAATGTTTCATAATCCCATTATTTTATTAATTTAAATGATAATAAGTATAATGGACCCTAACCATCCTCTCTAGATGTATTTTCGGGTTTCTCAAATTTATTGGTTGATCATGAGGCCTGTGAAAGCATCACGTCGTGATTCCTAAGATTTTATAGACCACTAGAATATTAAACTACTTAGAATTTAATTTTATATTTCTTATTCCAAAAAATGTTTTTTTGATATGGTGATAAAGACATAAAGAACAAAACATTAATTACAGTTATGTTGGTATACATTTCCATAGGGAAACTTATCATGTAGTCTTAGGTCATAGTAATTTTATCAAAGTTTCATATAGCTTATACTTCTTTGTAATGAAGTAAAATAAGGGAATAAGGTCATTAACCCAATGAACATGAGTGGAAAAACATGAATTAGTGTAACATCAGTGTTAATAATTGAAGAAAAAAGGGATAAATCCAATAAAATCGATGCAATTAATGGGACAAAGACCATTTCCACATATTTCATCAAGGGAAATGAGTGATTTAAATCATATTTTTAGGTATTTGAATTATAGTGATGGTGGATGTCATAAAAAATAAGCTAGGATAACCTCCAACCACATTTGAATAATGTGTTTGTGACTATACTATTCAATATACATATAAATAATGGTTGTTATAAATGTTTGAATAAAATGTTATATTGAAATATTATTAAAGGATTATTAGGTTATAAGACTATTTCATCCAAGAGAATGTATGAATTTGAATGGGTTTATCTCGATATTATATGTAGTTCATGTTTGATTACAATAAAAATTGTTTCTATTTAAATTCGATGTACTTATAATTACTTATCTAAAATCCATAAAATAGTACTCTATCTGGGTTTCAACATTACCTTCTACACACATCTCTTTATTTAAGATGTTTCTGGCTATATGTGAGGGTCTAAACTATACTTTGGGGAGACTAATACTTCAATATTAGGATAATTAATAAGTATAAAAAACCAAAAATAACTCAAAATACACACACACATATATATATATAAATAATTATTTTAAAATTAAATAACAAACTGAATAATATCATAATATATTAAATAAACACATCCTATATCAAATGAGAAATAAATTCCATGCACACATGCATCTCAAAAAATCACTCATTGGTCATATCACATATAAAATAATAATAAAAATATAAACTACAAAAGGAAGCCTCACAATAACACCATGCCTCACCTCAATTAATATCTATATATTTTCAAGATAGTTCACCCCATTCTAATATTCAATTTAAGCTCAAATTTTCATTGTAGACATATGGTCTACATGCACATTGGTGTCCCCATGAAGGGTGTGAGAAATATATCTTATTAGGGTCTCACCATATTCCTAAATATACACCATAATATACATATGGATTCAATAAGAAATTAAATTTCGTAAAATTTGAACTACAAGAATATAGATTAAATTATCACAAGAAAAATGAGCCACTATGATGCCAAAAATTCCTGGTCTGATCACCTCTCGTGAATCATTTCTATCATTATCCAAAAAGAAAGAGGTTTTCATATTTAATTCCAAAAAATTATAAGTACTATAGAGAAATTTTAAATTTTTCAAAAGTTATCCCAACTCTCCACTAGCCTGTCCATGGGTGTCAACTTTCATTTGGTGTCTCGGAAACTCCATTGGACTGACTAAAGACACCAAATGTCAAATAGCATCTTGGGTTATTTATAGATCTGAACATATATATAAAATGTCATAAGAAATATTGGTATATAATCTAGTGTAACCATATATTATAAATTTCATATGGGGTCTTAGTCTCTCATTCAGTGTGACCATTTGCAAGAAATTTCATATATTGTCTTGAGATCTCTCATAACCTGGCCATAAATTATAAATTACATATGGTTTCTCAAGTTATCGTATGGTCTAACCATTGGTATCAAAATCCATATAAAATCCTTACATCCCTTTTAGTCTAACTATAATACCTAAATGTCATCCAAGAATAAGAGCACCTAAGTGATGTAACTCAACACCCTATTTTCTAGGGAAAGATGTCACAATAACCTCAATACCTACATCACTATAAACTAGTTGAAAGTAAAAACTATGAAATCATAACCCTAGACATATATCCATATTAATATTTCACACATCTTTCTCATCCCATATAATGTCTCACAATCTATGCCCAAATCACACAATAATTATCTCAACCACACATTTTTACCTCAATTTAATCCCAACCTTATTGTATAATAGCTGAAAAATAAAACATATCTCATTCACCTATAATAAAATTAATGGTATACGTAATTGGATTGTCCCCATATCTCAAATGATATATTATCACCACATAACCTCTTATTATATTCTCAACCTTCCATACACCATCACCAATGGAATCCAACACAGAACCCATCATCTAACACGTCTTCCTATAGTATATAAAACACATTGTTTCATGGATCCAACATAATAAACACACACTAATATCAAACCACATTCAATAATCTATGGGAGATACCATGGCATGTAGGGCCCATAAGACCCTATCCTAAAATGGTAGCTCCAAATCCCCTTTTAATTGTCATACATCTATCCTAGAGAGAACACTAAGGATTACGGAAAGATATGTGTACCAAAAAAACCCATAGAAACTCATTTATAGTCAATTATATAAAATTACCACAACCCAAACACGGGTCCCATCTCAAAAATCCCATTATAAAGTTATAAATACTTTACTCTAGAATCAACCCTCCTTGACAAACTATACTAATCCCATGTGGAAAGAAATAACTCATGATATGCAACTAGTTAATTACCATCCTAAAGGGGGAACTCCCAATCATAATTGAGATATACACCCACCTCACTCATTGGTTATAGTTCAATGACTATCATTCCTAATGTATAAACCTTAAAATAACCAACCTATGATATCTTCGATAAATCTGGGGACTCAATACCTATATTGGGCCTTTGAAAAACATAACTAGTATCTAAACGCCCTTGATAAATTAGTCTCTAAGTGATTCCAATTTTCTTAACTTATATCAAATAACATTCACTATTAATATAAGGAATTAAGATACCTTGTTACCCCACATTGGGGTCTCTTGATCACTATACATTTTACCTAAACCCATAATGCATGTAGGAATTCTCAATCATGCATAGAAAATAATATAGGTAACTATTATAGAGAAAAGTAGATAGTATATAAAGTTTCCATCATCATTACTCACTCTCTAAGACTTAGACAATCTAGAAACATGCCAAAAAAATATCCCAAACCCCTATATCTTGACATAATACACAAATAATTTATTATAACAACATATAATTAATTATACAATTTATTCCATTTTAGGAATAATCTATAATAATAGACCTTATAATGTTACATCACTTAAACCACAACCACCAATTGTGAATGGTCTCTAGTATACATTTTCCCCCATTATAAGAAAATTCATTACCATAAGAAACTCTATATCTCACTAATTTGAAAAGTTTTATTCAAAATAAAACAAAATAATTGGTTATCATACTATAATCCAAACAATGGTGAAAAATAAGTGTTTCTCCTCTTTACATTCCCTATTATAATCTCACTAACATAACCTATCAATCATTCTAGATTTCACCATGATCTGGTGAAGTCTATCGTGAAAATATAATCTAAAAGAAAAATTAATAGAGATAAATGGATTGGAAGAAAAATATAAGGGATCAAAGGTAATAACATTAATCTTATCATTAAAAAAGTAACAAATAACCACCCCCACTCATGGGAATTCAAGGTTTAGGAAAAGTTGTAGAGATCTTTTTTAACATATCTCTCTTGAGAACCAGGGTCCACATAATATCATAGGGGTGATTATAAATTTATTATTTTTACCCTATGATGGACCTTAGAATTGTGTTGGTTCACTAAGAGGGGTATAATAAATGAAAAATATTTTTTGTATTTTATTAGTTTTTGAAAAATATAAAAGGATTGAATAGGCAGTAGAAAACAGTGAAGGGGTGCATGAATCAAAGATTGTATTCTTTTTCTCAAAAATTTTCCATTATACATGTTAAATAGTAATCACATCATATAAAAAACATAGAATAAAAAATATATTAAGTATGTTTTTTAATTATGTATTCCTTTATAATGGTTTACTATGTCCCAATTATATGGAAGTTTTATACAACCCACACATAGCTATTATTTTTTATCAGGAAATATTTATATGAAATGGTATGAATTGGAACCTACTAAAAGATTATAAAACCAAAAAATATAATAAAAACTTATACATATATATGAGAAACAAAAATTAATTTCCATAGACAGATATATATATAAAAAACAAGTTTTTTATAATTCATAGATCATGATCATATTCATATTCATATTCTAACAACATATCCTATTAATATTTTTACCTTCTTCATAGTTAAACTCTTTATTTGACCTATTTAAATTTTTCTAGAATCATCATGCTCTGTTTTTAAGACTCACTACACCGACATTTTTTAATAACAAACACATTTATGTTAAAGTAATATATTTTTGAATATTTTTTCCATTTTGAAATATATAAATTCCTTAATTTTCCTAAGGATATTTTCAATTTTTGAGTCTTATGAATATTGACCATAGTCATCCTTTAATTCCCTAGTAAGACTCAAGTTTATCATCCTTATGTGATATTTAAATGTAATATATTTATTTCTATGTAATATCTACACTTAAATTCAATTTTAATTTACTCTAAGTGTTTATGAAACCATACACTCTTTCCATATAGATCATCTCCCAATGGCATGAAACTCATCTAAGTTCTAACATCTTCCTTGTATGGTTTCTCCTTTTATCTTATAATATAGAGTATTACCTTATGATGGTTCCCTATGATGATATTATACCCTAAAAATTCATTAACATTATTAGAACATCATACCAACCTTACAAGGTCACTAACCAACCTTATACAAACATGTATCAACCATAAAGAGATGTTCCCCAACCCAATATGTAGTATAACTCAAACTTATGAAAATATTCTCCCAATCATATAATAAAATTGTCACGGCCTTTAATATAGTCTATCTAAACATTAAAAAAACGTTTTTGAACCATTCTAATATCTTGTCCCAACTGTATGCATATTCTGCCTCAATCTCACACAAATCCATATTTCTTTAAACCATCTCAAAACCCATATCAATTCAATATCAAAATATCCATAATCATATAATACAATGTATTTTCATGATTAGTGATTCCATATATGTCTTATCCAAACTTTATAGAATTATCTAGAATATTTCTTCCATGACATTAATTCTTAACCTCCTCTATACCAATATTCTTCTAAGAACAATCAAAAATTTTCTTGACAGTAACACTTCATATCCATTAGTACATTTTTATTATCTTTAAAATCATTAAATAAAATGTCACATTTAAATTAGTATTGAAAAAAATAAAACATCATCCTCTACAAGTGTATCCACCCTGACCCCAATTGCTCAGTTACAATGCATGATTTATTACATTAGAATAATATACAAGGAAACATATCCCAAATTATGGAATAGTTTAGAAGAATTTGTAAATGATACACATACATGATGCATTTTTTACTTTTGAAGATATAATTTAAAACATAATTTTTTGGATAATAACATTATTCCCTCTAGAATATCCACTCATATCAAACATAGTACACTTTATTGATACATAATAAAGGAAATTGAAATATGGGTGAGCTCAAATTCTCATTAAGGGTTAAGTAAAACATAATACATCATTAATAAATAATAATAATCAATATATAAATGTAAACAACTGAGCACACATTCCATTTAAATAATTGTGTAAGTAATTATCATGGAAAGGTAAAAAACTAAAAAAAATTACATTTAAATAACTATATAAGGAATAATAAATATGGAAAGGTAAATAAGATAAAACACATTCTATTTAAATAATTAGATATGGAAAAATTAATATACCAAAGTAAATAACTAAAAACAAATTCCATTTAATCAATAAATTGAAAATGGAATGCATCCAAATATAATATCATAGTGAAAATCTCATGAATAAAAATAACTGAAATATTAATGGAGGAAATTCTTAATTATTGGGAATAATGTCTCAGGATATACCACTAATTTTAAGACCATTCATGATATTATTTAAACTAGTGGTAAAAACATATTAAATTTTAGCTTACTGATTATCTAATTAGACTTACTAATTCATTGAGAGGATATATAATTTAGGTTCCCATCCATCACTATAGGTTCAAATCAATCCACATATATTGAATAACTCATCTAATTCATGATTAAATAGTTCTTAACATCAAATATCTATATTGAGTAAAGGATCTGGATTTATCTACATTTCCCCAGTCAAACAAATCTTTCTCAATATAAAACTGTATATATAAAAATAAGATATGTTTTAAGAAATAGGAATATCCATGATAAATAATATGTATATTTAAGTGAATTTTAGTGTCTAATGATCACATGAAATTGAATATTTAAATGGAGAGATATTTATTACAAAATGAAACAAGCAAGTGAATTTCAATACTATA
Organism: Viscum album; assembly: GCA_963277665.1. Lineage (NCBI taxonomy): Eukaryota > Viridiplantae > Streptophyta > Magnoliopsida > Santalales > Viscaceae > Viscum > Viscum album. Next base: position 758,248,993 of record OY728130.1, on the reverse strand, counting down.
CTTGGTCAAAATAATCATAAACCATCTTATGGAAGAATACAGATAGTATCAACATATACACAATGGACTAGGAATAAATGGTTTTTTCCTTTTATGAATATAAATAAAGTAAAGATATATTAAAAAACATTCCTGAGGAAAATTTCCTTTTCATTTTTTTAAAACATTTTAAAAATCCTTTTTTAAGCCACATTGAGAAACATTTTATTTAAAAATATCTACATAAACATGAAAAGGAAGATTCAATGAAATGATGGTAATAATGGTGGATAATTTTTTACATGACATAAAAATTATAATAGACATTCCTTTTTCACTATAAAAGGTTAGTAAAGTACCTTGTTCATAAAATGACAAGAAGATTCCTTTCAAATATTCAGTAAAAGTCAAATGAGCATTATTTTGAAAATGATATAATATTCCTTTGAAAAAAATTAAAGATTAAATATTATTGAAAATTTCATTAATAGATAATATTTAAAATATTAAAATCATTTTTAAAACATTTTTAGAAAACAAGGTTTTGGAATAAAATAGATTTCCAAACAAAGAGATAAAGGACATCGGATTTTGTTAAAACATTTTATCAATCATTTTAAGTACCAAAGAGTGTGAAAATGATAATATTAATTTAAAAATATCATGAATGGAAAGAGGATAATAACATTAAATGGTTTTATTTATAAAATTATCAAATAATTTCCTTCAACTAAAATTCAAGAAAGAATAATCTCGATTATAATGAGATTGTGAAATAAATCATTATAATGATCAAAACATTGAAGTGATGTTTAATTATTTAATATATTCTATATATCAAATGTAAAACCATATAAAACAAGTATAAATAAAAAAAATAAGATAATAAAAATTCATTACATTCATAATCTTTTCATGATATAATCATCAAAGTCAAATTTTAACCCAATGAGTGAAAATTTAGTAAGGAAAACCCTTACCTCACGCTTCCTATTGATTGAATGTTTTTTAACGGCATTTATAGTAGTTTAAAACAAGTTATTAGATTAAAAATGAACCATATTAACATTTATAATATCATATATTATTATTTTATAACATTTTATCACTCATTCATTATTAATATTTCATTATTTTCATTATTTTTTGTGTTAACAGCCTTATTTTCTCATGCATGTTTCATCATAAAATATGTGGTTATTACACATATCATATAGTTATATCATATAAATAATAATAATAATAATGAAATAATTATAATATTTCTACATAAATTTTATTTTTAAATCCAGTAATGAAATATAGTTATGAAAAATGAAGTATATTGCGATCATTGAGACGATAGGTCATATGTACGAATGAGTAACATTTCCATTTTTCACTGATCATTATAGAAAGGTGGTAAGTAATGTTTTATCATTAAAAATGATAATGATATTATAATTACCATATTATATACATATATATATCATCCTTATAGTGTGGTTATGAAAAGAGAGTCACATCACTTCGTGAAGGTGGTAGTCCACGCATATAAGAACAGTGTTATCATCATTAAGTGAGTGAAAAGGTAAAAAAGAAAATGATATATATTATCCTTAAATAATGATAAATATTTCATTAATATCATAATTATTTAATTTATATCACATATAATCACTAACTTTTACCTTATTACATTTTATTCCAAGCATTAGTGAAAGATGAATCACATCACTTTGTGATGCGATGGTCCTCCATACACACAATCGACATTATCGTATCCCCGATAGAATTGAAGGTAACAACATATATATGATATAATGAATATAGGGGTATATATGTTATAAATATAATATATATACTTTATATCCCCTATCATACATAATAGTGAGTGGTGGTAATGGAAAACAAATGACATCGGTTCACGAGACGGTAGTCCGCCGTACACATAAACGATGATTTTGGAACCCATTTGATGGAAGTGGAGATGGTTGTAGGTCATGACCATATTATAAAAACATGAATTTATATGGAATAGACTGATGTTATTATATCCTCATTTTTTAATAATAATTTTATGGGGTGGATAAAGAAATAAAATAAAGATGTTTGTTGAATAACATTACCACTTCTTCAAGTATCCATCCTAGGATTGCACTAAATAATTCCAAGGATGGATTTCTCTCAAAAATAAGGATTATAGGATGGGTTATAGATGTTCAGAAGTTATTTTAATAGGTATTTTTCAATCCAATTATGTGTGAATGAGTGATTAATAGAGGAGAGTGGGTGGCCTTTTATAAGTGAGGTGAGTGGCACACTTTTAATTTTTTCAAAAGATTCAATCATACCTCAGTTTATATTCTTAGAAAAGATTAAAAAATGGTTCAAGCTTGAACATAAAATATATAAGGTAGATATATGGCCATAAAATGGGTTTTTTAGATGTTTTAATTTCATTTTTAACCCTAATATTCTTTATTTTACGCCCCCCCCCCCCCCCCTTCAATAAATAAATTTTTACCGTGACCGTGGTAATTAATTTTTATTATTTTCACTATTCATTTATGCAGAAAATTAATTTGACCTTATTAGTAATTATAAATTATTTTCATTCAAAATATGGTATCCATTTTTCAAAATTCAATTCACAAAAATTGAATAATTTAATTTAAAATTAATCCCACATACGTGATGAGAAATTAGGTTTTTGAAGTGAAATGATCAAATGTTTGCAATGTCTTTATACCAAAATTCTATACAAAAGTGATTCCAATGACCTAAATTAGATTAATCTATATATAATTTAAATAATTTTATATTAAAACTAACTAAAAATATGATTTATAATTATAAATTATTTAAATGAAAATGAATTTTTCAATTAAAATTTAATATTTTTCACTAGTTATTAAAAAATGAAACTTATTAGAAAAATACAAAAAAAATCACCCTATGATAATTTGGGTATTAAAAATTCAAAAATGAAATTTATTTTTTCAAATAAATTTTCTATAATTTTTAAAAATTAATATTAAATTATATGTGAAAAGTGTGACTAAACCTCTCTTCTAGAAAAAAAATATTATTTTCTAAAAAACATTTATTTTTATTTTAAATGATCCTTATTTTATTTCTAATCAATGGATAACTATAATTTTCATAATTTACATAGTAATATCATTACCTATAAATTTAATAGATAGGTTATAGATATTATATTAAATAATAATATGTTAATAATATGTTGTGTTTCTTTTAAACTCGGTGTTGTGTGTAACGCAAGATAAACTCAGTGTTTCATGTAAGACAAGCTAAACTTAGTGTTTCATTCCATATACACTATCAAATGCATGTCATATACACTATCAAATACAATGATATTATTTTATAATTTCAGGGTGTTACATTCTCCTCACCTTAAATAATTTATGTCCTCATAATTTAAACTTGATCTCGGTAATCCAGGGTTTGATATTTGGAAATACCATTGTTGAAAAACCCACATCATAAAAGGGTTAATAAAACATCATCTTTATTAGAGAGAAAAGGAAGTATTGAGGTCATCTAGAATAACACATAAATTTGTTTCTATATAGGAGAACCTAGGTGGTAAATGAAAACATGTAGTAGAATAAAAGCATAAATAATTATAGAAAGTGATTGAGGTCATTGATCACATGAAATTGAATTATCAATGGAAAATTAAAGACCTAAAAACCATAAATATGAGATGATATAAAAGACCATATGATTCATTTGATATGAAGTCAATAGGATAAAAAATTTTTTTCAATATCCTTTTCCAAATATAGAGGAATTATTTTACTATCTAAGAATATAAATAAATATACTTAATTGATGTGTTTATACAATAACACTTTGATCCTCTTGTTGTGATTCAATAAATTTCCAATTCATCCCTTACTCCAAGAAATTAATATCCAAAACAATTATGCTTGAATCACTAAAATTAATTTTTAATGGATTATATGATCTATAAAAGAGTTACAAGACTTTCCTCTTATCTACAACTATTTTACAAAATCAATATTGTTATAACAAGTTATCCAATATTCATAAATTTATATATGGAGAAGTAATACATTAATATTTACAACCATGCATATAGTTCAACTTAACCCTTTTCATAAATGGTCAACCTTACAGTCCTTAAAAAATATTATGATAAATAAATTTAGAAATAAGGTCATTTAATTTACAAAATGAACTTATCATCAATCCACGTAACAACATGAAGTAGCTCTTAATCATCACATAACAAACATGTGAATGAATTTATCATGTATTCTATTGAAACATGGTAAAAAATTAATTACTATAAAACCATATTAAAAACATTCATAATTTTGTATTCCTTATGTAAAACACAAATTATTGGATATATTCCTTAAATCCCAAAAATGTTGTAAACTCCATCAAGCATAACCCACTTTGTCAATAAATCATTAATCAGTTCCAAGGTAGTTAGTATTATCCAAATTACTTTATCTATAAAAATTATATCTTTATTCCATCATCATTATCTCAATATCATGAAAATATTAGGGGTACTCAATCATGTGTTTTCCAAGAAGATCAAACATCCATTGAATAATTTTTATTAGTCATTGGTACCATTCAATACATGATTTCAAATCCTTAATGAAAAATTACATCAGTATAATCCTTATATATTTCGTAATTCTTGTAACCATGATATCATTGGTAAAAAACTCAAATGACACAATTCTTGAATCCAAACACAATAAAATTAATCATTCCACCTCATCTGTGGTAATATCATAATCTTGACCAAGATCTATTAGTATCTTTTGAGGTAGATTATATTTGCGCTTGGGACATTGATTTGCGTAGTTCCCCATATCCTTACAAGTAAAGTATTTTACATTGGAAATTTTATATTTACCTTGAAATCAGAATCATGATGTAATTTCTCTAAACACTTATAGAAAACTCTCATTACCTTTACGAAAGTACATTGGTGTTTTATTCCCAATTTATAACTTGTGGGAAAACCCTTCATTACCTTCTTCCCTTTATCTATTATTTTTTATGCCATTATCTTCATCTCTTGTTTCACTTTAAATAAATAATACATAGATAATTATTTATCTACCTTTTTATAAAATTATACTATATCCTCATATAATAAAAAAAATTAGGAGAATAGTTCCCTTCAAAATACTGGTTTAAGACTATCAAAGTAACAACCATTCTTACTCTTTGGATTAATTTCATTGATGTAGCTCTCATTCCTTCTTCTAATAATCATTTATTAAATTATGTAATATATTATATTAAATCATATCATTATGAAAAATAATCTATAATCCCAAAAATAGATAAATACTTAAAATATATTGACATATTTATTCATATCTAATCTCATAATCACCAACATCATTTATTTTCATATATCTCTATTTTAAAATCCTTTAAAATGGTTTTTAAAGAGAATATTAATTATCCTAATCAAATACCCTAATATTTTAAAAATATGTGTACATTAAGTCCCATTGTTGTACATCAGGTGACGATTGGGTCAAACCTAATGTGCCCTTTTAAGATTTATTACCCCTACGAACATATCTATAAGAACAATGTCCACATGTAGTATCCAGAAAAGGATGTATTTTCTTAGAAAAAACACATCATATATACCTTACCAAAACATTAGGATGTTCTTATATACTTATCCTCAATGTTTATCATATGGATATGTTCCCTAATCTATGTTTTCTTAAATTAGGATTCTAAGGTTTCTTTTAAACTTCCTTTGATACCATCTGTAGAGACCCCAACCCCAGTCACATGGATCTAAGGCCTTCTTTATTAAATTAGAATCAGATACATGGAATCACATCCCTAAGAACCAAATCTTATAGTGGTGTAAGTAATTTATATCCATAGTTGACTCATTCATTATGTTTGAATACACAAATTATGACATGACTTCTATTTGAGAATAACATTATTCCCACCATAATATCCTTTCATATAAAATATATTACACATCATAGATTCCTCAAAAAGTAAAAAATAAAAAATTATGATATCAAATTCTTAGTAAGGGTTAGTACATTGGAATCTATCATGAATAAATAAGCACAATCAATATGGCCTGGTAAATTACTAAGAACACATGCCATTTAAATAACTGGATAAGGCATAATCAATATGGATAGGTAAATAACTAAAAACACATTCCATTTAAATAAATAGATAAGTAATATTCAATATAGAAAGTTAAATAACTAAAACTACATGCCATTTAAAAAATTATATAAGGCATAATCAATATATAAAGGTAAATATCTGAAAACACATTCCATTTAATGAATAAGTTGAAAATGAAATACATCCAAATATAATATCATAATGAAAATCACATGGATAATAACAAAAAAACTCTTAATGAAGGAAATTCTTAATTATTAGACATCGTGTCTCAGACACATGATACTTATACCATCAAGAAATTTCACAAGACGGTTTAAACTACATGTTAAAACTCATTTAATGTTGGGATTTCTAATTTGTCTCGTGATACCTACCAATGCATCATTGGGATATATATAATACGATACCCCTCCCATTACTACGGGACTAAATCAATCCAAATATATCAAATAATTAATTTAATTCACGAATTAATATTCCTTAACAAGAAATATCTATAGTAAGTAAAGTTTATGGATTTATCCACATTTCCCTAGTCAAAAAAATATCATTCAAAGTAAAAAATATATATGTATAAATGAGATATAGTTTAATAAATAGTCATATCCATGGAAATAATATGGTTAATTTCAGGAAATCTAATTTTTAATGATCATAGAAAAGAGAATCTTTTAAGGGAAAGATAATAACTATAAAATGAAAAAGGGACGTGAATTTCAATACTATATTTGTTCAAAATAATCATAAGACATCTAGAGTAATAATAAGGATGGTATCAACATATACCCATTGGAGTATCAACAAAGGGATTTTTTTTCATTGATGACTATAAACACCATAAATATACCTTTAAAACATTTTTGAGGAAAATATACTTTTCATTTTGAAAAACATTTTTAAAATCCTTTTCTCTCAAAATTACTTTTAAAAACATTTTCTTTAAAAAATACTTAAAATAATACAAAGGAAGCTTCGAAGAAATTAAAGTCATAATGGTGGGTAATTTTTTAGATACTATTCAAGTTCATAAGGGAATTTCTTTTTCACTCTAAAAAGGTTAGGAAATTTCTTTGTTTAGAAAATTCTAAGAAGATTACTTTCCCATTTCTTGTAAAATTCAAATGGATATTATTTTAAAAAAGACATAATATTCATTTGTAAAAATATTGTAAAGAGAAAGAATGGGTGAAATTTATTTAATAAATCATTTTTAAATAGTTTAAAAAAATTGGAAATAATTTTTTGAAATAATGGATTTGGAAGAAAACATATTTTTGATTAAAGATAAAAATGAAGTCTAATTTTATTAAAAAAAATCTCAATCATTTTAAGTAAAAAATAGTGGAAAATTATGAAAACCATTCCCTTTATTGCACATTAATTCATTATTTATTACATAAAAGTACACATAATACAACTAAGAAGATCAATAATTCTCGTGTCTTTGAGAATTAGGTAAATTACATAACAATTTAAAATAGGAAAAACATCGTATTTATTTAAAACATCAATAACATGATCAAGCTTAAAAATTCATGGGATAACCTAAGTACATACATAAGAAAGGGGTGAGATATAAATCCTTATAAAAGAAATAAACCTGGAATAAAATTAATAAATTAACACATTTTAGACAATAGAAATTTCAATGGGGCATAAAAGGGGTGAGAATCATAAATATGAACAATAATACATTAATAACATGATAATCATAAAGGAAACATGGAAAAATGTTGCAACATCTTAATACACTATATCCTTCATATAGGTCGAGAATAAATTCCAAGACATCATGATAGAAAAATTACCATAAATTAATTTGGTTTACTCCATATCCAAACATGAAATCTCACAAGACTAAGCATTACCCAATGCAATGGAGCGCTATATAATTTTGGGCGCACCTGTCACATTTATTTAATTCTCATACTTAAGTGTACCTCATAGATTATAAAATATTGAATAATTTTTCCTTAATTTTTATTCCAAGATCAAGGTTTTTTTTTAAAATACATGTAATTTCCAAATAAAATAATTATAAGTGTATAAATTTGAACACCATTGATATAAAATTGGTATGGGTATTCATTACACAATTGTTTGGCATGGAAACTCGTGGTGAAATTTCAGCAGCATAATGGGGGTGTATGAATGTCCTTGGGAGGGATTGATGAGAGTGAAATAATTATATCATAATTTTGGAATAAATTTTATATTATGTTGGATATGGAATAATATATCTCATCATAATGAAATAAACATAAAATATATAAGATAAAGAAGATTCGTGAACAAAGAGGAGAAAGGGAGGATCCCTTACCTTGAGAGTGTTACTTCAAAAGATTGGGAGGAGATTCTTGAGAGCATGGGGGAACCTCATGAGGACTATATAGAGGGTATAGAATAGTAAGGATGTTATACAAGGATTTTGGGTGAATATAAATGGGATCTTGGGTCATATTATAAATGAAATGAGTGTGGATTTCATCAATACTTCTAAAATTTAGGTTTTGGACTCTATATAATAAAATAACCAAAACCATAGACTATTACATCGTTTTTTCCCATGGTTCCTTAAAAATGGGAGTTATTTTCATTATTTTATATGTACAATGGCCTAAATTAATAAAATAATAACCTTTTTTATGTGTAAGTGATTCATGCTCTTAATGAAATGGTTTTATAACCTTAAAATATATTAATGGTTTTAGAGGATTCATATGAGCATTAAAATTTTAATAAAATAAACATAAAATCATATTATTTTAAAGTAAAAATATATTTGGTCATGGATACCATTTATAATCTTTATTATATCACTATGGGTTCATTATGATGCTATAATACACACTATATATTTATATGGTATTTAATTTTTACCTGAAAATTCAATTGTCTCAAAGAATTATGAAAAATTAACCATTGGATAATTTTGATGTAATAATTACAAAAATAATATTCATTTTATCAAAATAATTTTCTAAATATTTTAATTTTCACTTTTAAAATAATAAGAAACATTTATTGAAAAATTTGGGTTTTTTGCACAATAACAGTTTTCAAACCACTATAAAAATTACATTTGACTTCATAAAAATTATATGATCATTTATATTCAACAAAAATATTTATTAATATTATTTATTAAAACATTATTTATTTCAATATTCCATTAATTTATCGAAATAAATTTATTAATTTAAATTTAATACTGATTAAAAAATATAATTTATATTTTGTTGTATAAAAATAAAAAAAATTATAAATTAAAGATAAGAAGAAAATGTGAATATTATTCTATCAAAAATAAAATATACATATTTATATTATAATGGTCTTGATACATATCCCTTTAATACACCAACAAATAATTTAAGGGTTAGGTGTGTGATGGTGAGACTTTTATGGGGATTTTCAGCATACATGGTTTGGGATGTGATCCTAGTGAGCTTGAAATTATATTGTAAATGGTTTTTATGATGATTAAGTTGTTGGATATTAGCTTGGTCTGGTTCAAGGGACAATACTAGAGATACTATATCCCTTGTAATCTTTGATAAATTTTCTTTATAGGGTACAATCCTACTCATTGAGGAAATCACTTCCTTTGTTTGTGGTAATTGGATTTGTTAAAACCTTATATTTATAATAATCATGTTATCATTATTCAACTGCTATATAATCAATGTTAATGATTCTTAACGGTGCTTTAAATTTGATAAGATATAATAAAACCAATGAAGAGTATGTGTTTTTTATAATCATAATTGATATTAATACATTTAATTTAAATCAAAATGTGAATTTTTTTTATAAATTCTTGGGTCGTTATAATATTCCCCCCTTTATAAATTTCTCACAAAAAAATTTCAATTCACATACTAAAATAGATTAGGGTATTTTTTTTCAACGCTTCCTCTGATTCCCACATCATTTCTTCAAACTTTTGGTTTCTCCATATCACTTTGACCAGGTGCATTGTCTTATTCTGTAGAACTTTGTCTCTAGGATCTAAATTTTTTACCAAATTCTCTTTATAGAAAAGATAATTATCCAATGGTACCACCTCTGTATTGAGTACAGATGAGGGTTCTGGTTTTCAAATATTCAAGAGGGATACATGGAATACATCGTGTACTTGAGATAGGTTAAGTGGGAGTTCTATTTGATATTCCACTGCTCTTATGTGATCAAGGATATCAAAGGGGTTGATGTATCTTGGAATGTGATTTCCCTTCTTCCCAAGTATCATCAATTTCTCATATATATATATATATATGGAGGAATAACATATATCTAATATCAAACTCTAGGTATCATCAGTTATTGTCATCATAGCTCTTCCATCGACTTTGAGCATCCTTGATGTGATGCTAAATGGTCTTAACCTTTTCCATTATTTCCTTAACCATTTCATGACTTATCCATTTTCATTCACCAAATTTATCCCATCATGCAAGTTTTTTACACCACTTCCCACAAAGTTTTTCATAGGGACCCATTTTTATTATTGAGTAGAAATTGTTATTTTATAAGAACGTGGCGAGAGGAAGATATTGGTCCCACCATCCTTTGAATTCAATTGATCGTGCTCTCAACATGTCCTTGAGTGTCTGGATGTTCTGCTCATATTGGCAATTAGTTTGAAGGTGATAATCCATATTTAATTTAAACTAATTATTTAGATCATGTTGGAGACTATTCTAGAACTTGTATGTAAATCAAGGGGTCTCAATCAGATACAATCGATTGTGGTGTTCCATATAACCTCATTAATTCTATAATGTACATCCTTACAAGTTTATTGAGTGAGAGGTCCTCTTGAATCAAAATGAAATGTGTGGTCTTTGTAAGACAATACGCCAAAATCTATATAAAATTGTTTTCTTTTGATTTCTTCAAAATACCAGTGATAGTGTCCATGGTGATTTTTTCCCATTTTTATATAGGTGTGGGTTGCATCATCCCCTTGGATTTTTTCTTTTCTAATTTCACTTACTGGCATACAAGTAATCTTGACGTATATTCCTCAATCTCATTTTTTATATTTTACTACCAATGGTGATCTTGGAAATATTGATATATATTTTTTCTTTCTATATGGTTAGATAAAGTAAAACTATGTGTATCATCAAATAACTTAGGATTTGATGGTACACATAGTCATGACCCAAATCTTACAAATCATTCTTCATTAACATTTAACGCCAAGTATTTTCTTTTTCTTATAGTTTCCACTTTCTTTTGAATTCCCATATCATTTCTTTCAGCATCTATTATTCTCTCTAGAAGGTATGGTTAAGAAATCATTTGTGAAATGATTGATGATGTTCCTTCCTTTATGATTCTCATGTCCATCCTTTTTAAGTCTAAGAAGATCATACCCTTATCAATTTTCATAAATGATAAAAAAATTATCCTTTCTACTTTGATAATATGGAACCTTATTCTATTTCATAGTATGTTAGTGGATTGAGCAGTGATAGTCCTTGATCAGCTCTAACCATCTTCATTGTCTCATATTCATCTCAATCTATGTGAATATATACTTGAGGATTTTTTGATCTGTATATACTTCACACTTCTACCCAAAGAGATAATGTTGCTTGATTTTAAATGTGAAGATCACTATATAAAATTCTATATCATGAATTGGGTAGTTTTGTTTGTAAAATTTCATCTGTCTTTAAGTGTAGGCTATCACTTTTTCATTTTTCATTAACACACAATCCAATACCTTCTTTGAAGCATCACTGAATACCTCAAAATTTTCTCCACTTGTGGGTAGTGTGAGTACGGGTGTAGTGATAAGAATAATATTAAACTCCTTGAATATCTATTCACTTTCATAGTTATAAGAAATATTAACTCCCATATGAGTTATCTTGGTTAGAGGTTTTGACAATTGTGAATGGTTTCTCAAAATTGATGATAATACCCTGCTAATCCAAAGAAACTATGGATATTTTTCACATATATTGTCCTAAAACATCCTTCAATCTATTATAACTTTTAAGGTTCCATATATATCTCATTTCTTTTCATGATATTACCTAATAATGATATTTCCTTCAAACATAACTCATATTTTTTGTACTTTGAATAATGCTTCTACTTTCGTAAGGTTTTTAGAATAGTGCTCAGATGCTCCTCATCCTCCTCCTTTCTTTTGGATTATATTAGAATATCATTTATAAATACAACCACAAATTTTTTGAGGTAATATATAAAGACTATATTCATCAATTCCATGAATATTTCTAGAGCATCAGTGAGTCCTAATGTCATTAATATGAACTTATAGTGCTCATAACTTATATAAAAAGCAGTCTTGGGGATATTCTCCTTCTTCACCCTAAATTGGTAATACCCTAACCACATATCCATCATAGAGATGTATTGTGATCCATGTATTTAATTGAACAAGTCATCAATCCTTAGAAGAGGATAATTTTTCTTTATCATGATCTTGTTCAGCTTATGATAATCAATAAAAAGTCGCATTGACCCATCCTTCTTCTTAGCGAAGAGGATTGGTGCACCCCATGGTGAAGTACTTTGGCGTATGAACCCTTTATCTAGATTCTCATGTAGTTTTTTCTTTAGTTACTCAAGTTACATAACATTCATTCTATATCAAGTCTGAAATAATGGTAACACCCCAAGTATAGGCTCAATTGAAAATCCAACCTCTCTTCTAGGAGGAATACTAGGAAATTATTTAGTAAGCACATCAGTGTATCCCCTCATAATGGGCATGTATTCAAGGATAATTATTTCCTTAGACTCAATAATTTGATCTAGATATTTTTTCTTATAGGGAAATAATATACATGATTTATATTTTAGTTCTAATTAATATTTATCCATCTCATTTAATTTGTAAAGAATCGGGGTCAACTAGAGATATGTATAGTGATTTCCTTATAGCAGCAATTTAGGTTGCCTCTGTATAGTGGAATCCAATCCATGCCCATAATTACATAAAATTACCCCAAAGGGGGTATGAAAAGGTTTTCAAGGAAGTTCATGAAAAACAATTGGATAGGGGAGGAATGATATACTTGGGATTCAATAATTTCTTCCTTTTATGTTTTCACCAACAACTATACTTCCATGCTATGATGTGGTGTTTGAATAGTTCTACTGAACTTTTTTTATTTGAAGGAATTCATAGAACCAAAAACAAAAATTAAGTTTTCTATTCTTTAATTAATAACTATTATACATGTCACCAATTCATTTTCAGGATCCACCTTAGTGGTTGTGATGGATAAAGATCACTCTTTAGGCCTTGGAGTTCATTGGTTGTATTTGAAAACCCTTGGCTTAGTGCATTGGTTTGCAAAGTTACATGGTTTCATGTAGTTGAAGCAATGAAAAATGAAATGAGGGTTGTCTATAGCATTACTTTACTCTATAGCATTAGTGGGTTTCTCTTTTTGGAAATTTCTATATAGGTTTCCTTTCATCCTAAACCAAAATCATTTCCTCTTCCCCCTTAGTAAATTTTCAAGCTTCTCAATTCCACACCTTTGACAAGTGGGATGTTGAAAAAAAAATCCATGATTAGATTTCTCCATTGGACCACTAGAATTAAACTCCACTTTAAACTTCTTATCCCCATGATACCCTTGAGATTTTCCTATCTCCATTTCAATATTGATGTCACATCAGAAAATTTCATCACAACTATCAAACTCTCGGATCCCCAGGGATTTTTATAGACTATGTTTTAGCCCTCCAAATAAGTGTTAAACCATTTATTTGGGGGAAAATAGAGAGTTGTATCATGAAAGTATTTTGAAGTTTTCCTCATTCATCATAATATATTCTTCATACTTTTTCTTGAGGCAAAGGAAATCTCATTCCATTTTAAGTCGAAGGCTATGAGGAAAATATTTATTAAAAATCATTCTACATAATTCCTTCCATATTTATTTGATCTATTCCTCATACTTCATATTTTTTATCAATGTCCACCACTGGTCAGCTTCACCCTTCATATAATAAATATAAAGTATAACCTTCTCTTGCTCAGGACATTGAAGGATGGAGAAGATCTTATCAATGGATTTGATCCATTGTTCCATAATTAAGGGATCAGATGATCCATTAAATGTTGAAGGAATTTATCACATAAATTTCTCAATCATAGATTGTTCTCTCTTAAGGGGATTTGGATACTCCTCCTAACCCATTTTTCTATTTATAACTGGATTCATCTTTGATAGTATCATCATAAAGTTCGCGATTACTACTCCCTTCATGTTGGGTATCTCATTGGGGTAGTCATCACATTGCCCTTCACATTGGTTGTTTACCCAAATCCTCATATTTCCAATATTTTTCTAGAATAAAAGGAAAATTGTAAATTCTTATTTTTAATATATTAAAAACATAAAGGGGAATCCATTCACATTAAAGGGATGACTTATAAATTATATTTATTTCATAACTTATGAGTTTCTAAACTTTAATCTATGTTATACATGATCTATTTCCTAAATATAATATTATGGTCCTTTTTTATTCCCTTAATAATGGGTCATAATGAGATTATGAATTTACCAATTAATATCCCTCAATAGTTTCAAACTAGGTGTACAAAAAGGCATGTTGTCATGCACCAGTTCCCGTTTGAGCCTAGAGTGTTTTTAGGTTTTACCCCTATGTACATTTGTTCCAGAACCACATCCACTTGGAGAATCTAGAACAGGGTTTATTTTATTGATAAACCACTTAATATATACTTACCAAAATTTAGGGATGTTTTTTTATACTTCATATTATCCCTAATTCTTTCTCATGAGTTTTATAATCCTGAACCCATAAATAACTAAACTTTTACTTTGATACCAACTATAAAAAACCTTCTCTTTATTACACATTTATTAATTATTTATCACATAAAATTTCACATAATATAACTCATAATATTGATAATTCTATTTTATTTGGGTATTAGATACATTACATAACAATTTAAAATCAAAAAAATTGTCTTTATTGAAAACACCCTTAACATGCTTGTACTTAAAACTGCATGGGATAACCTGAGGTCAAACATAACAAAGGGGTGAACCATAAGGGCCAATAAGGGAAATAAACATGTAAAAACATGAATAATTTAATACATGTTAGAAAATATGCATATTAATGGGTCGTAAAAGGTGTTATAATTATAAACATGAACAATAAGACATGATATAACATGATAATCATAAAGGAAACATGGGAAATGTGGAAACATATTAAAACACTAAATCATAAACATAGGTCAAGTATAACTGCTAAGAAATAATGATGGAAAAAATCCTATAAATGAATTAGGTTTACTCAATACCCTAATAGGACATCTCATGAGACAAAACATTACCCAATGCATGGAATATCTATATAATTCTGGGCACACACGTCACATTCATTTCATTCTCATGCTTAAGTGTGCCACAAAGATCATAAAATATTGAATCATATTTCATCAACTTTTATTAAAATATCAGGGAGTATGGAATAAGTAATTGTATGTACCTGATAAAATAAGTATAAGTATATAAATTTTAACACCCTTTATAGGAAATGGGTATAGGTATTCACTACATAATTGTTTGGCATGGAAAATCACGATGAAATTTTGGCAGCATAGTGAGGAGATATGATTGTTCATGGGAGGGATTGATGATATTGAAAGGGGTATCTCATAATTTATACCTAAATTGGATAGTAATTGTTATATTTAATAACATATCTAATAATAATTAAATGAATATAAAATACATAAAATAAAGAAGATACTTGAATAAAGAGGAGAAAGGGATGATCCCTTACCTTGAGAGCGTGACTTCAAAAGCTTGGGTTGAGATTATTGAGATATTTGGGGAACCTTGGTAGGACTATAAAGAGGGGATGGAAGATTAATTAAGTGATCCATGGATTTTTAGTGAATACAAATGGGATAATTAGTGGGTTTATATAGGAAATGAATGGGAATTTCTTTAATATTTCTCAAACTTACATTTTCGACTCTATATAATCAAATAATATAAATCACAAACCTTCCAATGGTTTTTTCACATTGATTCTAAAAACTGGGAGTGGGTTTTATTATTTAATAAGTCCAATGGCCTAACTTAATAATATAAGTCCCTTGCTGATGTAGAAGTGAGTCATACTCTTAAAGAAATGATTTGAAAAACTTAAAATATATTAATGTTTTGGGAGGATTCATAAGGTATATATAAAATTATTAAAATAAAAAAAACACATTTTTTTAAAGGTAAAATGTAGATTTTTATTTTTATGCCATTTATAGTGTTTATTACATCACTATTGTGTCATTATGATGTCATAATACACACTGTATATTTATACGATATTTAATTTTTACCCAAAAATTCGACTATCTCAAAAAACTATGAAAAATTCATAATTAGATAATTTAGATGTTTAGATTTCAAAAATAATATTTATTTTATCAAAATAAATTTCTAAATATGTGAATTTTCACTTTAAAAATAATAATCGATATTTATTGGAAACTATTGGGTTTTCATGATAATAACAGTTTTTGAACCATTATAAAAAGTATGTTTGACTTTATAAAAATTATATGATCATTTATATTTAATAAAAAATTCATAATAATAATATTTTATAAAAATATTATTTATTAAAAAAATCCATTAATTCATCAAAATAAATATATTAATTGAAATTTAATACTAATTAAAAAAAATTGTGTTTTATTATATAAAAATAAAAATCATTTACAAATTAATGATAATATTACATATGAAAATTATTATATCAAAAATACAATATAAATATTAATATTATTATGGTCTTAATACATATCTCCTTAATACATCAGCAAATTCCCTAAGGGTTAGGTGTGTGATGGTAATACTTTCATGTGGTGGTTTGGCGTATATGGTTTGGGTCGTAATCTTGAAGAGCTTGAACTTCTAATATAAATGGTTTCACTCATTATTCTATTATTGGATATTAGCTTGGGATTATAATGGAAAATCCCAGAGATGTTATCTCCCTTGGATACTCTGATAAATGGGCTTCATAGGGTATAATCTTACTTGTTGAGTCCATCACTTCCTCTGTCTATGTCAATTGGATTTTTTAAAACCTTATATTTATACTAATTGTGTTATTACTATTCAACATCAATATAATAAATGGTAATGATTCTTAATTGACTTTTAAATCTAATAGGATATAATTAAACCAAATAAGTGCATGTTTTTCCTATAATCGTAATAGATAGTAAGACATTTAATTTAAATCAAAATTGGAATTTTATTTATAAAAGTTTGGGTCATTATAAAAATGGTATTATTAATTGAAAAATATCATGAATAAATTTATGAGAAGGAAATTAAATGGATTTATTTAGACAATGATCAAATAATTTCCTTCAATTCAAACTCAATAATGAATAATCTCGATTAGAATGAGATTGTGAAATAAACCCTTATAATGATCATAACATTGAAGTGAGAATTAATAAATGAATCAATTATGTGTATTAGAAGTAAATCCATATAAAACAAGTGTAAATTAAACATAAGATAATCATAAGTCATTACACACATAATCTTATCATGAAATAATTAATGATGTAGAAGTTTAACCTAATGAGTGGAAATTGAGTTAAAAAATCAATTACCTCAAACTTCATTTGGATTGAAAATTATTTAACCTTCTTTATAGTGGTTTAAAAAAA
Source organism: Viscum album (assembly GCA_963277665.1). NCBI lineage: Eukaryota > Viridiplantae > Streptophyta > Magnoliopsida > Santalales > Viscaceae > Viscum > Viscum album. The sequence continues at coordinate 758,231,088 of OY728130.1, read as the reverse complement.
GTTATTAAATTTTAATACAACCATATTAATATTGATAATATCATATATGATCCTTTTATAGCATATTATCACCCATTCATTAATAATCATTCATTATTTTCATCATTTTGGATTTTAATTTCATTGTTTTCTCATGCATGATTCATCATAAAAGATCTGATTCTTGTGAATGTTATATAGTTATATCATCTCTAGAATAATAATCATAAAATAATTATAATATTTTTAAATCAAATGTATTTTTTAATCCAATCTTGATTGTGAAGTATGTTGCGATCATGGAGATGGTAGGTCGTACATACGCATGAGTAACATTTCCATTTTTCACTGACTGTTATGGAAAGGGGGTAAGTAATGTTTTATAATTATATAATGATCGTAATATCATAAATATCATATTACATACTTATATATATCATCCATGTGGTGTGGCGATAAAAAGAGAGTCACATCACTTCCTGAAAATGGTATTCCACACGTAGACAAACTATGTTCTCATCTTTAAGTGAGTGAAAATTTAAGTAAGAAAATTATATATATTATATTTATAGAATGATAAATATGTCATTAATATCATAATAATATCATTTATATAATATATATTCATCAAATTTAGCCTTATTACATTCAATTTCAAGCATTGGTGAAAGACGAATCACATCACTTCATGAGGCGGTAGTCCTTCGTACACACGAGTGACTTTATCATATCCACTAACAATTTGAAGGTAAAAAGATATATATGATATAATGACTTAAAATTCATAACTATATTATAAATATCATATATAATTTATATCTATCATCATACTCAACTATGAAAGTTGTTAAAGGAAGAACGAATGACATTGGTTCACAAGGTGGTAGTTCGTCATACACACGAACAATGATTTCATAACCCATTTAATGGAAGTGAAGATGGTTTTATATAATGACATTTATATAAAAACATCACATTATATGGAAGATTTTTTTACTTTTATATCATCATGATTTAATTATAAATTAAGTGTGTTGACAAATACATAAAATAAAGACACTCCTTAAATAAGATTACCTCTTCGTCAGGTATCCTCCTTAAGTTTTTAATAAATCTTTCCTAGGTTGTCCTTCATTCCAAAATAAAAACTCTAAGATTATGGGAGGGATTTATTTAATTGATTTTTTTAGGTATTTTTTGAACCAATGATGTGTGATGATGTGAATAATAGAGGATAGTGGGTGGCCTTTTATAAGTGAGGTGAGAGGAACACTTGTAATTTTTTGAAAAGATTCAATAATACCCATATTTATATTATTCCAAAAGCTTAAAAAATGTTATATTATAGAAAAATTAAGATATAATTTGAAAATATATCCATAAAATGGGTATTGGAAAAGTTTTTAGTTCATTTTTATCCCTAATATTATTTATTTAACCCCTCTGTAAAGCAATAGCTACCTTAACCACAATCATTAATTTTAACTATTTTTATTATTCATTTGTAACAAATATATCTAAACTTATTAGAAATTATAAATTATGATTATTAAAAAAATGGAATAAATTTTTCTAAATTCAATTCCTAGAAGATGAAATTTCTAATTTAAAATTAATCTCACGGTCACGATGAGAAAGCTGGTTTTTAAGGTGAAAATGTTCAAAAGTTAACAATATTTTTATACCAAATTTCAATATGAAAATGATTTCAATGACCTAAATTGGATTAATTGATATATAATTGAACTAATTTTACTTTAAAACCAACTCAAAATATAATTTATCGCTACATATAATTTAAAATAAAAGGCATTTTACAATTAAAATTCAGTATTTTCCTCTATTCAATAAAAAATTAATCTTCATAGAAAAATACAAAAAAATCACCCTAAGATAAATTTGGTATTATTATTTCAAAAATGGATTTTATTTTTTAAAATAAATATTGTATATGTTTTAAAAATTAATTTTAAATCATTTCCCCAAAGCATCACTAAACCATATTATGGAAAAAAATACAATTTTTCATAAAACAATTATTTTTATCTTAAATGATCCTTAATTTATTTCTAATAAATAGATAAAAATAATTTTCATAATTTATTTATTAATATTAATACTCTCCCATTTAATGAATAGGTTATTACTATTATATTAAATAATAATATTTTAAAAATATGTCACATTTCGTCGAAACTCAATGTTGTATGTAACGCAAGCTAAACTCAGTGTTGTGTGTAACGCAATCTAAAAATAGTATTGAATGTTGTATTCAATATAGAATTCATATCACATAAAATATCAAATACAATGTTATTATTTTATAACTTCGGGTGTTACAACATGATTCAACAATATCCCCCTTTGAATATTTTGTCAATATTAGTAATTTTTCTCACCCTTATTGACAATAAAACAATAGTTAATAGATGTTCGGGTCTCACTAAAATTTATAAAAGAAAATAATAATTAATAAATCATCTATAAGCCTATATGGGATATATCGATATATAAAACATGAATAATCAATTCATTCATCAATGTATTCCTAAAAAATTCATTATTAAAATTTCATTACATTATTCTATTACAAACTATAATTTGTTTTTATATACTCATTCCTTTACATCATTATAAAAATATTATAATATTTCAAAAATATGGAGAAGAATTTTCTCCCTTTGGAAAAAAAATCTCATAAAGAATATATACATAATAATGTTTAGGATTAAGCACAAAAAATCATACCTTAGTATTGGATAATATGCTAAACTTTATTTTGTAATATCAACTTCTCAAATAACTCAACTGTGGGATAATTTTTCAGGATATCAAAAATGTGGTCCCTATATAGAACAAATTCCTACTCCAAAATTCCATTTACCACATTATCTTTAAAAAAGGATACATAATATCTATATTCTTTAACCTGGAATGATAGAATATATTTTATGGATATATTATTAGTGTTTTTGTAATCATAGTCAATAATCAATGGATTTCTATATTCAAAATCCATGTAATCCTATTGAGTCTTCATTTTCATCATTTTAGTATCTTCTTATGATGTAACCACATATTCCTACTTATCTAAATTTAATGTTACTGATGCTAATTTCTTTGTGCTCCATGAAATAAACTTGTCACAAATAAGAGAATACTCCTCAGGAAGAAGACATTTTTTTATCCACAACTCCTTCTTAATTTTCATATAAAACCCTTTTAATATATATCAAAATTTATGTTTTTATATAATAATATAGAAGGATTTAATTGAAATATATCTTGTAATTGTATTGGATATATGAATATGAGTCTCTTTTGGATTTTACTAAAATATTTCACAAAAATTAATAGAATAAACACTTTCTCGTCAAGATGTTACCATATAAGAAAGCCTTCTAAATATATATATAAATTCTTTTTCATATACTAAATTTTCTTAATAATATTTTCTTAGATTTTTTTGTACCTGTATAGGACACAATACTACTATTTATTCCATTATACCAAACTTATTCAATGGATTTTTAGTATATGTTTATTCTAAAATAAAAACTATATCAACAACATTAGTAATTTATAAACCAAAGAAGAATTTCATTTATCTAAGTGGTGATATCTCAAAATTAATCTTATTTTTTTAATAGAAATCATCAAATACCTTTTCTTATTTTATTAAATATATAATATCATCAACATACAAAATCTTAATAAGTGATTTGGTGTTGGTCATTTTTATAAACAAATTTATAATCAACCTATACCTACTAGAATAGTAGGCTACTTAAGTTTCAATATAATTTGGAGCACCAAGCATTATGATCTTGATTAAGTCCATAATGATACATTTTTAATTCAATAACTCTACTTCCATCATAATCTAGAAGAAATAACTCTGACTATTCCATATGATATTCCTTATTTAGTTCACTATTTAGAAGTTCATACATTAAATTAATTTGAAAACATTTATCACTTCATTGAGAATAAATTTCAAGAAAAATTTTTATAGTTTCATTTATTGAAATAAGATTAGATATCTAATCAAAATAAATCCCCGCTACCTATGAAATTATTTATATATACAATTCTATCATTATTTTTTATATTACTTTTCTCCACATTCTATTTGATCCTAAAAACCTATTTTGTTTGAATTATATTTTTCTCTGAGGGTATTGAAATAACTTCACATGTTTCATTATAATCTCTTTAATCTATATCTTTACTCATAGCTTAGATATAATCCTTTTTTTTAAATATTATTCAATATTTTTCAGTCTAATCCTTAAAAGTAGGATGGTATCTTTAGTTTTACAATTATTATACATGTTTCAAAAACCATATTCTGGTGACCAATTATATTTTAAAAATCAAAAAACTTCTTCTAACTTGAATGTACATTTGTAGAATTTAGTTTTATTCATTTATCAATAGTATATGAAAATATAAATCATTATCATGAAGATATATAGTTTCTTTATTTAAATATATTGATTTAACATTAATAAGATCATCCCCACTATCCATCATAATATATTTCTTCACAACATATTTATTTTCAAAAACTATAACATTATCACAGTAAATAATATTCTTAGTATTTTTTTTCATAATATATAGGAATATTCATTTAATGTAAAATAATGAAATTTTAAAAATTCATTTTTTATCTAAATTACTTCAATTTCATCTCTACCTTTTATTAAGAATGATATTCCAAACACTCTAAAGTGTTTCACTCTTGGATTCTTCTTAAAGCACATTTCATAGTGATACATTTCATAGTTTCACATCAAGAAGAATATATTTTGAATAATATTAGTTTTATTAATAAACTATAGTTATAAAAACTATAATGTATCTTGATTATTAGGTATAATTATATCCATATCATCAAGTATCAGGTTTTTTCATTCATTTATTCAAATTTTACAAAAGTTTATAAGTATAAATGAACCCATTCTTAAATATATGATTTTAAAAATTTTGGCATAAGGGTTTTTTTAAATAAATAATTATTATTATGTGGCCTTAACCTCTTCAAATAAAAAAATATTTGTTTTTTTCAATTCTCTTAAATATTTCTAAATATATCTAAGTTCTGTGACTTATGATACATGAACATGATACAAGTTATCCTAATGAAATCATAAATTATATTAATGAAATATATTTATCCACTTGTTAATTCCATTTCCAATAAGCCACGCACAACAGTGTGTACAAGCACTAATGGATTCATATTATAAATATCCAGTCCATTTTGATTTTCTTAATAAAATTTCATTTCTTTTCAGGTTTTATAAATGTTAATAAAATAAAATTTTAAAATCATAATGTCTCTAAATACTTATTCAAAAATCAAATTTCTCATTTTTCCATGGCCATAATAGCCCAACATTTTATTCCATAAGTTTTTTTACAACTTACAAAAAAAAGATAATAGTTTGATTTGGTTTCTCCCACTTGGAATAAGTTTTTATGGGTCCCCACCTACTTTGATACCACAAATGTATTTTTATCATATTCACAATACATCTATTTTTTCAAATATCACCTAATTTATATCAACATAAAGATATAAAACACTTAATATATTAAACTTTATATAATTAAAAATAATATATTACTCGTACTGGTCTAATTATTCCCAACCTTTCCTATATGAATACCTTCACTTTTAGATAACTATCATTACCAAAATAAATAACTACCCATATTATTTCTCTAAATTTTTATATTAATCTATTCTTATTTCATGTGAGAAGAGAATATAATATCTATAATCTATTGATTCTATTTTTTCATTCTTTATATGAAACTTTTAAGATAATAACCTACTGATTTTAATTCTATATCATTTGAGATTTATGATGATGATTAAATTGTGCTAGTTAAAATGAAACAAATTCCTCTTATATATATCAATCATTACTACATATCCCATAAGTTTCTAGAAATCATTAAAAAATAATTTTCATTTAAATTCTTTTTATAGGTCTTTAATTCCTAAAACTATTATTAAAATATTTTTATTTTCTACACATTGATATATACTCTCTCTTTAGACCAGAAAGAGATATATTATGACAATAACTGTATGGCTGATGACCAAGAACAAAACAACACTAAAAATATCCAAAAACATTATTTTTTGGTAAAAATTATTTTCCTATATAATATTATTTTTATGATAAATTTAAAAACACTATTGAGTGGTTTTTTAACAAAATTTTATGGGTGATCATTCCTTGTAAATTTAAAACTAGCATGGAAATTTCTTTATATTTTTTATATGAAAACTTTTACTTTAAATTTGGTTTTCTAGTATAAAGAGATATGTCTCCCTAATATTTTAAGAGATTGTAACTTCTTTATAATATATACTAGAAGTATTTCACATACCTAAATATTCACCATCTTAAACATCAAAAATTATGAATTTTTTATAGTTATAATATTCACCTCAACTTTGAATACCCTTTAAATAAGAAAATTTTTCATTGTCTTTTAGTTTCTTAAACTCAATTATATTCTATTTCATGTTATAATTTTTTTAAATAAGGATAATAGTAGAGGTAACATCATTAATAATTATAATATTCATTATGTTTTAATGTTTCAACCTATTCACTTACTCAATAGGATTTTATTTCTCACTATGAAATTTTTGTGCTCATATTATGTTTTCTTGAGATATAAATTCTGATTTATAAACATTCCAATGTTTTTTAGAGAGAACTGGAATTATAAACCCAATTTATATTCTTTGTTTTATCCACCTTCTTTATCATCATACTCATCTTTGACTTATTAATCATTACCCGAATTAATTTATTTTTATTATATCATAACCCTTTGAGATGATTCCATATGTGTCTCCTCAAAATTATTATATTCATCCCTATCATAAACCCCTTATTTAATAGATAATAAAATTATTATAAAATAATTTGGGGTTATTTTATTCTTCCCTTTTAACTATGATTCACTTTATTGTTTTTAGTTACTAAATTTAAATCTTTATTTTTAATTTTCTTGGAAAAATTGAATGATAGTTAACCAAATTTCCTGGAGTTGATTCATTTTAATGGAAAATTTCTTTATTAAATACCTATAATTATAATGTAGTTTCTTAAAAATAGGGAAAGAGTTTCAACATATTCTATCATATTATCATCTTTATCTAATTTTTTTCAAATTCTATTTTCAACTCCTTGAGTGCTTTGAATGAAATTTCCTTTTATTTTTACCTTTTAATTTAAGGTAATCTCCTCTTATCATCTCATAATTATTGATTATATTATATAACTAATCAATATATAATTCATCATGATATGTTTATTCTAAATCTACGATCATGGAGTAAATTTTGCAGGGATTATTTTCATAAGCTTCATTACCACTATATGGTCATCATGTTTCTCTCAAAATCCTTTCATAGAGCTTATAATAACATTTAATTTTGTAAAAGTCGTAAATATATTCATATTATTATATCCTTGGATATTAAATTTTTTGTTTTAAAATTTTCAATTTTCCTTCCCTCACTATCTTATTCCGTTTATAGATTCTATGATGTTTTTATCAAATATCATATTCTGTTTTCTATGAAATCATCTTTGTAAATTTTTTCCCAAAAAACAAAGAGAGTATAGAATTATAGAATTTTATATAATTTCATAAATTCTAATTATTATTCAAATACCAGGAATAAATCTCCATTGGACTATGAATACTTAGATATTAATTTAGAGAACATCCCACCTTATGAATAATAAATAAAAAACATTATTTCCTTTCATAAACTAATAAATTTCTATCATAATATTGAACCACTTTCTAATTAACGGAGTTATGTTGATCTGTGAAAGAAAAATAAATGTTCTCTAAGGGATACTTTTATCTCATACTAACTAAGAAGATATAATAGGAAATGAAAAACACTAAGAGGGTGGGTGAATCGGTGTTTGTATTATTTTATGAAAACTATTTTTCCCTTGTTGTTGTTCATTAGTAATTTCATCATATAAAATATTCAAAATAAAAAATGTAACACAACAAATTTTTATGATTAAATCCCCATTTAATATTAGTATTTATCCCACTAACATATTTATATTATTTTATTATCAATAAATACCTACATATAGGGGTATGAACAATAACCTTCTACAACATACAGTCACCAAGTATTGTAGTAAAAAAATATTTCTTATTAAAGATAAAAATTATAATATCTCTGGTGATAGATCGATAGATGAAAATATGGGCATCTATAAACCCAAAAACCTTGAACAGACTTAATTTTATCATAATAGTACCTCATAATAATTGTACCTTCTTCCCATTGTTTCTCCTTCTTCACTCTCTTCAAAGTTTTCAAGATTAAATGTGCTCTATTTTGAAGACACTCTACTCAAATATTATTCAATTTCCTAGACAATTATATTAATAAAATTTTTTAAAAAAAATATTATTTCAATTTTGAATTATGTAAATTGCTTTATTTTTTGTAAGATCATCTGAATTTTTTTAATATCATAAAATTTCATTTATGGTCCTCCTTTAATTCCCCTATATTATTTAGGTTGATCATCAAGATTTGATATTTGAATATCTAATATTTTTTCCCCAAAAAAAATCGCCTCAATTAAATTTTAATTTAATACACATGTCCAAGAAACAATGAAGTGTTTCCTTAAGGATCATATCCTTAAAGAGTGTAACTCATATTTTTACTAGCTTCATCCTATATTGGATTCTTCATTGATCATATCTTATGATGTTATAACATACAAGGGTATAAAACAAATCTCTTATAACTTAAAAATTATTCAACATTATAAATTCCTTATACTAACCTAATGATGTCATGTACTAACCACACATGAGCTTATATTAACCATACAAATATATTCCTAAACCCTATTAATATTTTGTCTCAAACATATGAACAGCTTATCCAAAAATTATAAATAACTTTCCCCAACCGTTCACATGGTCTTTCTTAACCATATGAATAGATTCTCCTTGATTCTAATAGTACTAATTCTTAGTTATTATCACTTTTAATTAGTATAAAGATCGAAACATCAAACATCATGTTTAAATTAATATTGAAAACAAATACAACATTATCCTCTAAAGGGTTCAACAAAATAAACCTTCATCACTTGTTAGGTGTACGATCTATGGGATAAATTTCACATGTTCTTAGGAAATTAAAATATAAATAGGATAAAAACTTTATGTGGTTCACTATTAAAAACATATAGTTGATCCATGGAATAAATTTTTCTGTCAATAAGTATCCTGATATGCTCTAAAACTATCTAGATTTTTAACAAAGTGAGGATTATCCTCTTCATTTTATTAGATTTCCCCTCAAAAATTGTAAAATTGACCTAAACTTATTAATAATATAAAACTTGTGTAACTTATTCCATATTTCTTAACAAAAAAATAGGTGTTATGATTATACATAAATTAAGTGTTAACTTCTATACTTATTCTTCTTCTTATTATTTTTTGTAAACACTACATTATACACACTTCTTCCTATTTTTTATGAATAGTTCTATATAAACTCTCTTTATCTCTCTCTATCACTCACTGATAATCTTGTATGACTTTTTTTTAGATATAAAATACATAAGAGCAACACATCATCCCTCTTAATAATTGAATATGAAATTATAAATTTATAAAATCAAATGCCTTCAACTACATCTCAACTTCTCACACTTATTCTTCATTATTTTAGATCTTCCCAATTAATCATGGTGTGAATACATATATTATGGTATTATGAACCAATTATTATATATATTTACCATATAAATATATACCCTCACATCATCATATCCATTTTCGATACCTTTTATTTAATTAAGATATTATTTGAATGTGATTTGATTCCCTCTAAATCATACAGATCTGAAATAGGTAGTTTCAAAGAAATTAGTTTTCAACTAGTTCTCCAGTATTTCACAATCAATATTTCTAAAAATAAAGATATACCCTAACTTAATGGGTAACCATTAAAAATAATTATCTATGAAAAAATATGCAATGTGTTTGAAACACTATGATATCCCTTACATATTGAGAAAATTACATTTATGTATTACAGTTATTTAGTGTTATTCCAAATCCCATTCATTCCACTAATTTAATTTACACATCCTTTTTTAGTACCCTTAAACATTGAGACTATAAATTTAGAAACCATGTGCTCAAATCATAGTAACCCAAACTTATTGGAATATAAAAATTTTCAAGACTCATCTTTCACAACACCTGTGTGACTCTAAAGTACTAGACTACCAATTTTTATATTTTCTACTCAACACATAGACACCCTTATATACTAGACATTAAAATTTTTAAAAACCCAATAATATTATAATATATTTCCCCTTATAAACTAGTACTTTACCAATTTTCTTCTTCACTTTCTAAAATTAAACCTTATATATTACTCTGACATACTGAAGGAAAATCCAATTTTATGAACATTTTCAAATCACTAGAGTGTCCCATATATTTTATAAAAGTTAATCTTACAAAATATATATTATTTTTATTATATATTTATTATTTTATAATTATAAAATATTATTTATCATTTTATCCTTCCCATTATTAAAAAATAAAAACAGTGTCTATGTGTATGCATAGACTACCATCTCCATGAATGGTTTGATTATTTTTCTTATTTATTCCATTTATGGATGGTTAAAATATGTATATAATGAATATATATTAAATTTATATCATGATTAAAAGTTTTGAGATGATAAAATTGTGATCATGATGAAATGACTAAAACTGCTAAATCAAAACTTATATGAAAATTAAAGTAGCTAACGCCTATAATGATAATAATAATGAAATATTATTAATAAACAGGAAACAATATTTTATAATTAAACCATATATGTAATTATAATAATGACTATGATTTTTGTATAAAAGTATAATAAATTTAAATTTTATATACATTAGGTACAAGGAACATATGAATTAAGTCAGACCTAAGGTGTGGGTTTTATGTTATAATTTCACATTTTACCAATATTATTTAGGCCTAAACTTCCTATGATGAAATTATATAATAAATCTCTCAAAAATATTATATATTTTTTAACCTCTATTTATTTCATTAAATTTAATGTTTTTATTTCATTTTTCTCTCTCTATATAAAAAATATTCTAATGGAATGCTATTAAGAAATACTAACTTTGATTTTCTATTTTGTCAGGAATCATCATCTTCAATGTCTATGTTTTCTTAAAAATTATTTCAAGAAATTTTTAATATTCTATAAGTATTGATTAAATTTAATTTTATCCTTTATTAAATTTCTATAAAAAATTGTAAATGGAATATTTTTGTAATTTTCCAAATGAGTTAATTTGTAGTAATGGTGTGGATGGAATCATTATTTTAATGTTTACATCACAAAATTATTTTTCTATCATTAAAACTATTGTTTTCCTTAAAGATGGATTTATAATTTTCAATGGTTTATTTCAAATAAAATTTTCTTCCTAATAATCTACAAAAATTATATTTTAATTAATTTATTTCAAAATTAGAAGGGAATTTTCTTTAAGAAATATTCTAATTACCTTTTAAATATTTTTTCATTTATGAAAGCATCCATTGATGTTACATATTATTCACTAGGGATTTGATTTAATGATGCCATATTTATTAATTCTATAGTTGGTTTATGATTATGATTATGATTATCTGATGGGTGGATCCATTATAAATGTCCAGTGCATTAGGTAATAATTAATGTTTCATATGGTAAATTAGTGAAAACGCAGTTAGACTAATCCTAAAAGAGTATACATTAGTAGTCATTCCGAAAATAATGATTATAAATGGTTTGTAGACCCCAAAAAAATTACATAGGTAGTTAGATAAATTTAGAATAAGGTAAACCGGTGGTTATCCCATGCCTAACAAGTATTTAATTTCTTGGTAGGTATCCTAGAAGTACTATTTATATTATTATGATTGTTCCACACTTTTTATGCCACTCTTTATGACATGTTCTTGCTCTTATAATATGATCTTGTGGATCATGATCTTTTATTCTTCTATGATTCATGTCTTATGACCTTACAAATTTGTATTCCCTAACTTTGATCTAAGAACTATTGGGTATTGTATTCATACATTAATCTCATATTCTTATACCGTTATTATCATTTTATTCTTACAAGTGATCATTGATTGATATCTCCTATGTTTACCCTTATTGAGGATCTGATCTCACCCTTTCTTATGTATCCATTCCCCAGGTTATGAAGAAAGGATTTATATATGTTATTACTAATAAATTTACCATGTGAGGATAAATTTCTTAGAGATATTGAAGATCCTTCATGAAATATGATGATTATGTATCTAGTATTTAAAATCACTAAACCATTCCATTTCTCATGAGTATACTATTATGGGATATATTTGATAATAATCTAAAATTATGTAATATTCATGTATATAATTTTTGGTTCACCTCAGTTAGTATTAAAGAATATTTTAGTTATTTTTAGAGATTAATATTAGAAAACTTTATTGAAGACACCAAGGATAAGAATAAGTTTAGGATAACTTAATGCAGATTTTTTAAAATATAAATTGAGTGGTTTATCTATAAAACATATCTCTATTAGTATACTATAGTGTGGAGAAAGTTGTGGGAAAATTCACCAAGGGGTAACGAATCATAAATGGATGGTTTTTGTATTAACTTGATCATCACGGTTAGAAGATTAGTGAGCCTAAGACTACAGACTTGGATAGACACTCTCATGTGATATGCATGGGATAATTCAAATTTCTATTATGAACCAATATTAATGATATTAATAGATAATTACCATAGATATCCTAGGTTAAACATATGATGTCATAGATTGAAAATATTTTTTATGATTAGGAAATCCTATGAATTATTTTTTATGATAATATGATTAATCACTTTGATTTAAAATGTTTAATGGTAATAGAAACCATTTTAGTTTTAGCAAAGGATTAAAGATAGAATGATATAGTTGAGGTTGTGATAGGTATGCTCAAATATTGAAGTATCTTATTTGAGCTTTGTCATATTAATTCCTTTATATCATAAAATATCTCCTAGAATGTTAATTCATAACCTCAATGATTAGAAGTTTAATTAGCAGTGAAAATATTTAATGGTGAAGTTATCACATCACAAGTCTATGATTCCTTGACAATTGATGTTTGTCAGAATGTGATTCTTGTAAATATTTTTATTCTACCTCTAGTTAAATTTATGTGATTTTGGGCATGTATTTTGATATGGATTTCATTTCATCCTTTTTTTTAAACCTTTTTATGTAATTAATTATATTTTCATTGTCAAAATAATGGATTTAATTGATTACTTTAATTTTATTGATAATTTGGTGTTAAATATTTAAAAAAATGAATTTTATTAGATAAATTGTTTAATTTGTTGATTATTTAAGTTATTCTGATAATGAGTATTTATATTTTATGACATCATATTTTTAATCTATTTTTTATTATTTGATTTTATTAATTTTTTATTCAATTGTATTTCAAACTAATAATTTTTAGTCTTTTAATTTATTTTATTTATTAAATAGATTCATTAATTATTTCAATTATTTCAATAATTGAATAATTTACTATCATTGTTTATTTATTTTTTATTAACAATTAATTTATTAGTTATTTATATATTTATTAAATAACTTAATATATTCTTGTTTTTTTAATTTATATGTTTGTACTTATAATTTAAATTTAATTAATTAATTTTACTTGTTTTAGGTAAGTACATTCTGCAATCAATATACTGACTGTGTGGTATACTAATCATGCATAAGGAGTCGGAATGAAGTTACAGAAAAAAGAACTCATGGTCAGTTTCCTAACCATGTGCCCACCCCTATATACCTTCAATGGTGACCATGATTCCTACAATGATGACCCTACTATAAATTCATCATCTCAATACCTACCATGAATCCACCTTACTGTCACTCTCATTTGAACTTACCATGAGATATCGAGTCTTATAAGAGGAATTGACCCCAGAGGACTAGATTTTTGAACAGGGGAATAGGGATAGGTTAGGTATTTCAGATTTTTTGCAAGAGAGTTTTGAATTTGATCTGAGCCCCATCGTTCCTCTATTGTTAAAGGATACCAAACCCCACTATGTGTGTAGAAGAGTTTTTATTAATTGACACTTCCATTGAATACCACCATGAGGATTCTCTCTGAAGATCACTCACTGCTATGTGGGGGAAGATCCCTCACCGCTAGTTGCTTAAGAAAGATAAGATACCACCTCTACTACTGGAATTGAGAAACAAAAATATGATTATAAATTCAAGCCTAAAGTCTGAATCTCGCTTGAAGCGTGTTTGAAAATTAGGGATACTGAGGTCAGAAATCTAAGAAGCCAAATCCAAGGAAGAAGATGGTCTATTTTTCATGAATGGCCATGCTAACCCCACCAATTAGAGATCATATTACCACCAATAAATCGAGAATTGATCTCTACTAAAATGCTTATTGGAAGTTGTTGGGGTAGTGAAATATCATGGTGATGAAAACCACACAAAGAGAGATGAAAATTGGAAGAACATAAGTAATTAATGTGGTTTGTAAAGGTTTTCTTACATCCATTGGATAAATGGGGTAGTTCTATTATTTATCTCCAGATCAAATGTGAGAGGATCACAAGTTACACTTAATAAAAATCATGGGATTTTGATCCTATTTTATAGATAAAATAATCAATGTTGTCAAGATTTGGTAGGGGTGGTTCATCAACCCCTGAAAAATCTCCCACCGCTAGTTTCTTCAATGTTGGAAGCTTCAACAATGTTCGTTAGGTAGGGTTCCAACTAAAGAATAAGACAATATCCCACTATAGTTGTTTCCAATAAAGGAGAACTAGCCTGCTTATATAAGTTTTCTCCACAATCAACTCCCTAATTGGGAGTGGCCCCCAAAAATTCCACCTCTAAATAAATTTGGGGTAGAATTTAGACATGAAGTATCCTTGAAAGTGTATAGCTTCTCATTCGATAGAAACTTTTTCGTAATGTCTTCACCCATTATCATTGGTGTTCATTTTTTCAACATTAAATAATATTTCTTCCAACACATTACGGATCTAGTTATATCTTATGTCAATGTGTTTGGACCTGGAATGAAATTTTGGGTTCTTTCTGAGATGAATATCACTCGGACTATTTGAATAGAAAATATAATTCTCCTAACTCTATCCAATATATGGTAAAAAATTATTCATCCATAAAATATCCATACATCCCTCAGTGACTGCGTTATACTCTTCTTTTGTGGTAGACATGGAAACAAACTTTTTAATTCATGATTTCCATGATATTTATCCCCCTAAAAATGATATAAAGTACTCGAATATATAATTCCCCATGTCTACATCACTTGTCATATATGCATATGAGTATCCTTATAAAATAGGTTTATCACTTCCAAAACATAAACAATAGATATATTTACATCATAGATGCCTCAATATCCATTTTACCACTATCCAATCCTCATTTACTATATTTGATAAGAATATTATCACAATGCCAACATCGTGACCAATGTATGGTCTAGTGCAAACAATGGATTAAATAAGACTTTCAACAACTAAATGATAAAGAACTTTTCCCATTTCTGTTTTCTCCTCCTTAATTGAATGACTCTGACTTGTCATAAGCCTCAAGTGACTTGCAAGTGGAGTGATAGCTGGTTTCACCTTTCACATGTTGAATATTTCGAGAACCTTATCAATGTATCGCTCCTGAGATAGCTAAATATTTTGATTCCTCATATCATGAGTAATATTCATACTAAGACTCTGAGTAGTTTCTACCAAGTCCTTCATTTCAAAAATAAATTTTCAACTCGTTCTTCAACATGTCAATATTGGTGATATCTCTGGTAATAATCAGCATATCATCAACATAAAGCAACAATATAATAAAATTACCATCAAAAATCTATTTGATGAAAACACAGTGATCAGCAGTCTTCCTTATGTACTGATTTTTCTCCATGAATGAGTCAAATTTCTTATATCATTGCCTCAGTGCATGTATAAAACCATATAAACATCTCTTAAGATTTCATACCAGGTTTTCTTTTCTTTTAACCTGAAACACATCTAGATGCATGATGTATATCTCCTCATCAAGATCACCATGTAAGAACACTATCTTTACATCCAATTTTTAAACCTCCATTTTTAGACTAACCACTAATCCAAGAATAACTTTGATAGAAGAAATTTTAACCATTGGAGAAAAAAATTCATCAAATTCAATATATTTCTTCTGAATGAATCCCTTCACAAACATTCTGGATCTATAGAAAAGCTATGAGCTACCATATTCTCCATTGATTTTATACACCCACTTGTTCTTGAGTTCCTTATTTCCATGTGGTAATTCAACCAAATCAAATGTATGATTCTTATGCAATGATCTCATCTCCGCTTTCATGGACTTTTTTCATTCTATCTTCTATTGAATCTTGGTTTCATCATTATAACTATATGGATCTCCACCATCGGTGACCATTACATACTCATGTGGTGAGTATCTATGACTTGTTTTTCATTCTCTGGTGGATCTCCTCAACTATGCTTCGAGGGGAATATTTTCTGTAATATCATATAATAGAGACAAATCAGCATATAGGGATATATTATCAGGTAGTGATGTATCATTAGTTTCACGTATCTCTCTCACACTAGCTAGTATTGATGGTTGTGAGACTGGTTCAAGATTGATTGGAATTTCCTCAGATTGTAACTTATCTCCATTTTATAGATTCACAAAATCTTCAATCATCTAATCCTTAAGAAACAAAAAATCTATGCTTCTAATGATCCTCCTACAAATAAGATCCCAAATTTGATATCCAAACTCATCATTAGTGTATCCCAAAAAGATACATTTCTTTCCTTTTTAATACATCTTTTCCTTCTCATCTTTGGGGATATGAACAAATGCCTTGTGGGAAAATACTCTCAAATGTTTGTATAAAACATATTTACCTATCCAAAGCCTTTTTAGAATGTCTTAGTTTAGTGGAAATGATAGAGAAAGGTTGATAAGATCAACTGTGGCCCTCATGGCCTCCCCCCCCCCAAAGGTGTTTGGCTACTTTTCATTTGATAATATACACCTGCCTCTATCACAAATTTTTATATTCATCCTATCAACAACACTGTTATGATGAGGTGTCTTTGTTACTGATTTCTCTACATGAGGTTGAAACTCTTTGAGTACTCCTAAAATAGACCATGGTACTCTCCTCTATTGTATTCTCTCACACACTTTAACCATCTACCTATTACTTTTTCCACCTTCACATGAAACTACTGGAAAACATATTTCACTTGATCTTTAGTTTTCAAAGGTAATTCCCATACTTTTCTAGAATGATCATATATGAAGGTAAAAAAAATAGCACCTCTCATCAACTTAGTTCTCATCATGAAGACGTCAGTGTGAATAAAATCTAAATCATTTTCTTTTCTAGATGGTATATAACCACATAATGAAACTCTGTGTTGTTTTCCCATGATGCAATAAACACAAGTATCCAAATGTTTACCTTTAATTCCTATCAATATATTCTTCAAAGAGGGTATTCTGATTCCTCTCTTACTCATGTGACAAAGCTTCTTATTCTAAAATTCTATATAAACATCTTTCCTGGATGCATTGACTTCTCTTATACATGATCTAACATCTGCGAGATAAAGAGAAGTATATTTATTTCCTTTATTAATTACTAAGTTACCTTTGGTAAATTTCCATTTCTCATTACCGATGTAACTAACATATCCATCATTATAAAGCATCCCATTCGATATCATATTGAGGTGAATATCAAGAACATGCCTTATATCCATCAATAATAACTTGCATCCAATATTAGTCTATATAAAAATATTACCAATACCAGAAATTTTAGATGCACCATCATTTCCCATAATCACATGTTTGAAACTCTTTGAAGTGTAATATGAGAAGAAATATATTCTGGAAGTTACATGGTAGGAGGCACTAGAATCTATAACCTGTGTCGAGTCTTTTCTTAAAATACTGGGATGATTATATTCATAAACAATAATGATTTCTTCATTGACAACTATAGCCACTAATGCAGAAAACGTTTTTTACGTCGGTTATTTTTAATTTTTTATGTCGGTTTATAGCCGACGTTTATATGTGCGACGTTATAAATAAGGTTTTTGATGTCGGTTATTTAAAAACCGACGTCAAAAACATAAAATCGCGATGTTTATAACGTCATTTATTTTAGAACCGACGTGATAAAGGGCCTGGGGAATGGTTTATCACGTCGGTTATTTTAGAACCGACGTGATAAACGGCCTGGATAATGGTTTATCACGTCAGTTCTTAAACAACCGACGTGATAAACAAGGGCGAGGGGGTTTATCACGTCGGTTCATATAGAACCGACGTGATAAACTGGGGTGAGGGCGGTTTATCACGTCCGTTCTATAAGAACTGACGTGATAAACCGGGCTGAGCGTGGTTTATCACGTCGGTTCATATAAAACTGACGTGAAAAACCGGGGGAGGGGGGTTTATCACGTCGGTTATTATATAACCGCCGTGATAAACCGGATGGAGGCAATTTATCACGTCAGTTATTCAATAACCGACGTGATAAACCAATGTCCAGGCCGTTTAGCACGTCGGTTATTCAATAACCGATGTGATAAACCATTCTCCAGGCCCTTTATCACGTCGGTTATTGAATAACCGACATGATAAACCATTCTCCAGGCCCTTTATCACGTCGGTTATTAAATAATCGACGTGATAAACCATTCTCTAGGCCTTTTATAACGTCGGTTATTAAATAACAGACGTGATAAACCATTCTGCAGACCTTTTATCACGTCAGTTATTAAATAACCGACGTGATAAACCCAATTTTTTTTAAACAGAATGTATTGATCTTCTCTCCACCAGAATCAACCAGAAAACAAATCAAGAAATCGTACCACAAAAACAGAAGTACATCAAAATTAAGCATGTACATAGATAACATATAAAACTTACCCACTAGACAACATCCACCCTCATTTATACCCCATGGACAGCCCTCCCCCACCCCGTTGGAGCCCTCACACTCATGTATACCCCCTGGACAGCCCTCCCCCACCCCATTGGAGCTCCCACCCTCATGTATACCCCTTGGACAACCCTCCCACACCCAATTGGAGCCCCCACCACACTCCAATAATGTATACCCACCCCTCAACAACCCCCCACCCGCCTGAACATCACCGCCTCACCCCCTCACCCCACTTGACAGCCCCCACCACACCCCTGGACAGCCCCAAACACCCCTGGACAACCCCCCCCCACCCATGGACAGCACTCCCACACCCCTGGACCGGCTTCCCACACCCCTGGACATCCCTGCCACCCCCCAGGACTGTCCCCCCACCCCACCGGACAGCCCTCCCAGACCGCTGGACACCCCCAACCCCACTGAACATACCCCCACACCCTTGGAACCCCTCCCCCATAGACCCAAATCCATACCAGAAGAACCATCAAAAGTAGACCAAAACAAGAAGTAGAGCAAAATTAAACATTCACTTATATAACATTCAAAACTTACACTGTCAACTTCAAAAAAAACTAAATCAAACCTAACAACTACCAAATACACAATTAAAACGAAAATATTCAAAATTACATTTTACATTACAAACAACTAAAATTAAATCAAACCTGTAAAATAATTTGACCACTCCACTTGTACGTGTTTGATGTCTTCAGCAGTATAGGGTTGAGGGTCATCAAAAAGATACAAATGAAAAAGAAGATAGTTAACGTGTATAATGAATAAATAAAATTGAAATATTATGGCAAAGTTTAAGAGGAAATCGTACCAGGTCAAAATTCACAACTGTCCCAGTTGTTATTATTTCATATATAAATCTTAACATATAATATCCGCATTCGATGAGGCCTTTTTGTTCATGACAATTCTGTTTTGAATGAGTGTAAATTCAATATATTATTTTTATTTAATAAATCAAAAAGTACAAATTATAAATGGAAATTTACCTTCGCATTTACATATTTGATCTTTTCATTTCTTTTCTTTCTGTTTTTTCGAAAGTAGACCCATGCACTGTTAGAAAATAATACGAATGGGGTAAATTTAAAATTCATTATAATATATAAAACTATTGAGAAATTGAAACTTACTTTTCCAATATATTCTTAAAATTTTCCCGCACATCACCATGAACATAGCATATCCAATAAAGAGATTTCTCCCTTGGGCAAAAAATCCCTAACATCCAATGATCACTGATAAAAGGAAATTTAATGTTAGTGGTTTTTTATGTTAAAAGATAATTAACTCTTTGAGATAAATGTGTTTCATACCTCTCACAAAAAGGCATCATCCAACATTGTTTTATTATATTCTTTTAAAATCTTTCAGCAATATAAACCATTCTTTGTTCCTCAGTCAATGCACATGCTTCAGGGGAAATCAATTGCAGGTCCATGAATCCATATACTTCTGCCAGTTCATTCCTCTCACAAATTTTATAAAGATACCTAATACAAAACATATATAAGTATACATTTTTAATACATATAACGTAGGGAAAAGGTGTTAAGACTTACATGGAAAAAAATTTCACCACGTTGATGCCCAACTTATCTCCAGTAACAAGCTCCATGATATCAGATTTTGTAATCCCCACACTTATTTCACGTCCACAAACATGAGATTCCATTGGAAACACATAAAAACCCAACAAAAAATGTGAATATCTTGACAATCTGTCAAGACCACTGGAATCTATATCTGATGTCATAGCCTATTGTCTATGTTGTTGTCTATATAGTATTTCTTTAACTTTGAAGTATTCCTGTGAAAAAAAAAATTGAGAAATATAGTAGTTTTCAAATGATAAAACAACTTTAATAAAAAAATAAAATAAAAGATATAGCATTCATACCTCTATGGTAATGAGTCAAAGAAGTCTGGATGGCCAAACTAAAAAATGGCCGATACTCTATCCAACTGTCGCCACCTCATCTGTAGGTATTGGTACCCTAGCTGATCTATCTATAATATCCTGTACAGTGACCCTCTGATTCTCTACCTCTAATTTTTGATGATGAACTGTATCTCCTATACAATATACCAACCCGTATGCTACTATATGATGTTGAGAATCATCAACATACAACTCGCAATATGTAGGAAGCTGCGGAGGAGGCGTAGGATAAAAAATGGGGTCCGCAGGCTGAGGTGGGGGAGTGGGAGCTACTGGTGGAGGTGGAGGATAAATAATGGGGTCTGCAGGGGGAGGTGGAGGAGTGGGAGCTGCAGTCTGAAATTCTCTTTGCATTTCTGCAAACATAGACTGCACCGAATCTCTAATCTTGTCTTCCATCGTCGCATTAATATTTTGAACTTCAGCCTCCAAGGATTCTATTTTTTTATAAACCCCCTCAATGTTAGAAGTTGAAGAACGTGGAAACACTTTTCTTACCGATACACCTGCCGGATATCCTCTTACACGACCAGGATGTTCGGGCCTTCCTAATGCTGCAAATAAAATATCTTCCCTCCCAGTAGCTGTAAATGTCCCCTCTGAACTCTGCTCCTCAAGAGAGTCCTGTATTAATTAATTGAACATTTCTGTAATGATTGAAACTTATATGAAGAAAAAAGTTAACTTAAATAAATTAAATAGATATCTTACAATCCTCTCAGCTACGATTCTCGATTCTTCCGAAAGATATTTCCCTTTTTTCCCTTCCGATCTCTCTTCCATTTTTCATGTCTAGATGGAGGGGATGGAGGGGCCACCTCTCCAGAGCTTGAAGACTCAGCTCTTAGTTGTTGAAATTTTTCCGCCATCATTTTTTCTTCCAATAATGTATACCCTCCCCGAGATAAACTATGAGGGTATACATTTTTAGATTGTATCTTTTGATGAGCTTTCCTTGTTTGCTGTAATTTAAGAATAAGAAATCATTAACAAAACATTAATAAAATCATTTATATAAGAAAGTTTATAAAAGTTTACATTTCCCTTACCAGAAATGACTCTTTTTTCTACTTTCAAAAAATTGTCTCCATGTGTCTTCATCTATAAAAGGATATATACGACGTGGATCTTCATGACTCCTATGACCATAAATAAAATCATATGAGAGGGTTGATTTGAAATCCCTCCATCTCCTGGCAGCCAACTATAAGCATTTCTTCCTGACTCCTCCAGTGTCAGGAATATCAAATGTCATCTGATAAAGAAGATGTTAAACATATTATATATACTAGAAACATTAAAAGAATGGTCAAACAATGACAAAAGATCTTACCAAAATCGTCTCCCACAACTGAGAGATAATCTCTTTATCCACACCTCTCCAATCATCATACAGAATGCTTACTTTGGTCTTAGCCTGAGTTGCAACAAAACTCTTAAAATCTTTGGCATTCGGACCTCTAGGAATATCATCATCATCAAACTCAACTACTATCCTCTGATCCTACGTACGGGCAAGTGATAATTTTGGTAAACGTGTGCACCCACATTTACCAACATTTGAACTCTTTGTCGTAATAGGATCATGTGAATGTTCATCCCCAGAGGTATGACCAGCAATATGCTCCTCTCCAGAATCATGTGGTTGATCATCTGAATGATCTGTCATTATCCTTCAAATCAAAAAAACAAACGTCAGTTCACAAATATACAAATTCAAATATTTTAATACTACTGTAATCAGAAAATAGAAAAGTGTACTAAGTTACATAATAGTAAACACGAATGGGCAATATTCCACGCAATGCAACTGGTAGAATTTGTTGCATCATGATGTGACAATCATGTGATTTCATACCTATCAACTTCAAGTCCTTCAATGAGACAAAATTTTTTACATTAGAAGAATAACCTTGAGGCACTTTGGTATCATGAAGACACTGACAGAAGCTAATTTTCTCCCTCTTCGATAATGTATGACAAGCCGGGGGAAAAAATGTTCGTCTTCCTTTAGGAGTGGGAGCTAACTCCAAACGTATTCCCATTGATAGTAAGTCTAATCTTGCATTCAACCCATCTTTAGTCTTTCCTTTAATATCTAACAATTTTCCAATCAAAAAATCACAGATATTCTTCTCCATGTGCATGAAATCACTATTATGTTTAACTTCATGATACCTCCAATATGGTAGCTCAAAAAAATTGACCTTTTCTTCCAAATATGTCTATCATTACCAGATTTCTGTGTCTTTCCCAATGTCACGTCAAGGTTTTTTACCCTCTCAAAATACAGATCTGGGGATAAAGGCTTTGGAGCAGTATCAAATTCTTGTGAGCCATTGAATGCCTTTTTTATTCTTCTATAAGGGTGTTCCATAGGCAAAAAAATTCGATGACCCATGTACACTGTTTTCCTCCCATGATGCAATTGACAATAGGACGTCTGTTGTTCGCAAATTGGACATGCTTTATGCCCTTTAACACTGTATCCAGACAAATTTTCATACACTGGGAAGTCATTTATAGTGAACATAAGCACTGCATGCAGTTGAAAATATTCCATTTTATAAGAATCATACACCCTAATACCATCAGCCCATAACAGTTTCAAATCATCAATCAACGGTGACAAGTAAACATCAATATCATTACCGGGTTGCTTTGGACCAGAGATCATTGTACTCAACATGACATATTTGCGCTTCATACAAACTTCAGGAGAGAGGTTGTAAATTACCAATAAAACAGGCCATGAACTATGTGTGCTATTGAGTGTTCGGTATAGATTCATTCCATCTGTGCACAACCCTGGTCTGAGATTTCTAATTTCATTTCCAAATGTATAATACTGCGCATCAATTTTCTTCCATTGTGGACAATCAGCTGGATGACGTATTTTTCCATCACATACCCATTCTTCAGCATGCCATCTTAACCTTTTTGCATCATGTGAATTAGAAAATAAACGTTTGAAACGATTAATTATAGGAAGATACCAAAATACCTTTGAAGGGAGATTTGTAATCTCTACATCACCCTGTGATTTTTCATTCACCTTATACCGTGATGTCCCACATTTTGGACACTCTGAAAGAAATTCATATTCTTTCCTATATATAATGCAGTCATTTGGACAGGCATGCATTTTCTTGTATCCCAATCCCATCGGGCATAATATTTTCTTGGCTTTGTAATGTGAATCTGGAAGATCGTTATCTTTTGGAAGAATGTCTTTCATCAATTGTAGCAGCTCTGTAAAAATTATGTCACTCCATCCATGCTTCACCTTCAGGTTAATCAATCTTAACACTGCCGACAAAACCGTAAAATCTATACAACCGGGATATAATGGTTTTTCAGCATCACCATATAGACGCGCTACTGTCGGTTCTATCTCAATTTGTTCTGCTACAATATCGCGAATCATTTCTTCAATTCCATCTGAGTTACCATCTTGCGAATCATCATCATCAGTGACATTCTGTCCAGTTTCACCATGCCAAATCCAAGGGCTGTAACTCGGATTAAAACCATGACATATCAGATGATCTTTTATCTCTCTACTTTTCAACTTCTTCATATTCAAACATTTCAGGCATGGAAAGAAAAAAAATGTCACTACTTGGAACATTTCATTTTGAAAATTCCAAAAAGGCATCAACACCTTCCTAAAATTCATTGCTCATTCGATGTGCCGTAATCCAACTTCAACTCATTATTACCTATAACAAATATCAACAAAAATATATATATTTTTAAGATAAGACAAATACATGTTTATATGAAAAAAAAATTTAATGTAAAACAATTTAAAATATAAAACAAATCTATAGGTATTTAAAAAAATATGCTTGAATATTATTTTTAAAACAAAATATATTTAGATATAACAGTTTTAAATTTCATTGAATCAATGAAAACCATGACGCCTACATAGATTAATATTGATTTCGGTTTTGATGTTTTAATATATTAGATAAACAACCTATTTTAAATGGCGTGCAGACCTTGATATTGGTCTTCATCACCCTTCGGTGTGACTGGCAAAAAGAGGTCTACCAGCATGTTATTATTTTATCAGCAATTCACTCATTCTTTTTTCTGATGATCATTAATTGCATTGGCAGGCTGAGAGGGCCGCCCAGTGCGTCCAACACTGGTCTGCTCAGAATAACAATAGTCCCACTGATTCGGTTTAATCCTTTATTTCTGCTTTTTAATCCCATGTAACATATCTTGTGGGGATTTGATTTTGTACTTGGCCTTCAGCTTTAACGGTTATCAATCAAAATAAAACTCGACTAAAAACTCTGTTTATTTTAGGTTTTCAAAATCCAAAAATGAAAACAAAAAAACCATGGACAAAAACTGAATTCCAATTACAGGAAACATGTTCAGAAATTCTAAACACCAAGAATTAACAAATATCAACAACAATAGTGAACAGCCTGGCAATTACAAGACTAAATATGTATATGTATATGATTAACAATAATAATGTGTTATATTTTCTCAAGTGAATGTTCTAAATGATATGGTAATTCATATGGTTTAATATCATTGGTAACATGTTTTCGATTCCAATGAGACATAGGTGTGAGATCCATTGATAATGGAGTAGTGGCCTAATCTCAATCTAGGTCCAACATCCTCAACATATTCTTCTAGGGGTAGAATTTAGTATGGTTTGTGTTATTTTAACACCTATATATTTATTATAGGTTATTAAATCAAATTAATTTGATTAACTTTTTTTTATTCATCCTTGTATTATTATTTTTTGACTTTTTAGGATATTATAGTTTTATATTCTTATTCATGGTTGGAACATGGTTAGTGAATACCATGAGGTTCTACCTAGGAAACATTTTACATTTGTTTACAAATATAATGGAGGAAATATATTTTGTACAAACCATACTTATTTATCATGAAATCACACAGCATGATGCATATTCATTTTTTAGGGTTGGTTCTAGGTTTTCCATACTGTGTGGTTAAACCATGGTACTCCTCCAATATCATATAATGGGGATCACATTTATTGTTTTAATTTATAAAAAAACCGACCCAAAATATGATATAAAAAGTAATTATTAATTATTTTCCTTTAAAGTAACGATGCACGTCTTTTTTATCTCATTATTCATCTAGTTTAATGTTCCCTCAACATAGTCTGTTATATCAACAAAATAGTCTGTTATATCAACAAAAAATTCCACGAGATTCAAATAACTATTTTCAATAACAAAATACAAATAACCATTTGCAATACAAATAACCATTTACAATAACAAAATACAAATAACCATTTGCAAATAACCATTTGCAATAACAAAAAATTCCACGAGATTCAAAAATGAACGAAAAGCACATCAAGAATCGAAACAAAAACGAACAAAATAAATTCGTGGAAGGCTTACTTGAATGTTGCGAGTTGAGATTATAGATCCGAGAGGAGTGAAGAAGATAAACAATGAAGCCAAATTGAGTTTAACGCAGGTCGATCGATGAGCCGATTAGGGTTTACCGCGCGAGAGAGACGAGCCGGTGGACTTTCAATCGAAAAATCGTAAATGATAGTCCATAGGATTTAATTTTTTTAAAAGTTTTATAACGTCAGTTATATAATAACCGATGTTATAAACTATTTTTTAAATTCATAACATCGGTTATTTTAAAACCGGCGTAAAAAAGCTCCCGCGCTTCGGTTTTTTACGTCGGTTATTTTATAACCGACGTAAAAAAGGATATATCTACGCATTTTTTACATTGGTTATTTTATAAACGACGTAAAAAACCCCCCCAGGCTTTGGTTTTTTACGTCGGTTATAACATAACCGACGTAAAAAACCAATGCGCGGGGGGTTTTTTACGTCGGTTATTTGGAAACCGACGTAAAAAACCCGATATCTACGTGTTTTTTACGTCGGTTATCTTATAACCGACGTAAAAAACCAAAGCATGGTGGGTTTTTTACATCGGTTATTTGGAAACCGACGTAAAAAACCTGATATCGACGCGTTTTTTAAGTCGGTTATCTAATAACCGATGTAAAAAACAAAATCCCGGATGCATTTTTTACATCGGTTATAGAATAACCGACGTAAAAAACCCCGTGCTTTGTTTTTTACGTCGGTTATTTGATAACCGACGTAAAAAACGCGTCGATATCGGGTTTTTTACGTCGGTTTCAAAATAACCGACGTAAAAAAAACCCCGCGCATTGGTTTTTTACGTCGGTTATAAGATAACCGACGTAAAAACCCAACAGGCGCGATTTGTAAAGTCGGTTATTAAAATAACCGACGTTAAAAATCTACTCGCCACATTTTTACGTCGGTTATATATAACCAACGTAAAAAATGGTGACGTAAAAAACGATTTCTGCACTAGTGAGCATCATTATTTTGGGTCTTACCTTCCTTATTCCTTTGATCTACCTTCAACCTTCTACACTCTAGGATAAAGTGGTTGGGTTTATCATAGTGGTGGCACTTCATGTCATATCTCAATTAATATTTTTATCACTTCCTCCTTTGAAAAATTTTATCATGGGGTTCTATTGCTCTGTTTCTTCCCTACCATTTCTTCTTCCCTTGTATTTTAGTGATTGGAGCCTCTAATTCAAGTGTATTTCCCTCATGTTTTATTCTGTATTCCTTATTCGTCATTATATATTTCACCATCTCTATGGAGAGAGTACTATCTAGAGTTAATTGTTGACCGACACAACTAGTGTGTCCCACGTCTTTGGTAATGAACACAACATCAAAAGTGCCTATAACTCATCATCAATTGTCATTTTCATGAAATTCAACCGATCAATGGTATATTGGAACTCACTCAAGTGCTCTGATACATTGGTATCATCTTTTTACTTCAAGTTGAAAAGATGATGTGTCAAGTTTTCTTTGTTTTTCATGTTTTTACTTGAATATATATTTTCTAATTTTTTCCATAGAACCAAATAATCATGTTCATTGGGAAAAATTTGGAAGATACTCTTGTCAATCCATTTTCTGATTTGGGCAGCACACTTCCTGTTGAGTACGACCCACTTCGCATTAACTATCTGGATACTAGCTAACATCTTCTCACAATATTGACATTTTGTTGACGATTCTTTCTCTTTCACTGCAATAGGATTAGTGGTCTCTACTATTGGTTTCCACAAATCTTTAATATAACCATAGGCATAATTTAAAAATGGTAAGATTAATAATGTTACCTATATTTTCATCTACTGATAGAGTGATAATTTTTAATATATAACCATATGGATGTGTCTATAATAGTCTAAATAGATTGGATCAACTCCTAGATCACTAAAAACGGACTTCGATTGGCCAAGATATAACCAAAAAAAATTCAATGGCCCAAATTGACTAATGATGTGACAATGACGTTTCTCACTGGAAAAATCACTATAAATGTTCTAAAATATTTCCATCAGTGTGAATAGTACCATATTCTCTGGCAGGGGGTACTGTAGCACCTGGGATTTGACCAAAACTTTTATTATCTCTACCAACTTCGTTTCAACTCCATTTTTTGATGCTTCTTGTACCGTTGGAATCATATCATCAAGTTCTTCTCGAATTTTGCCTTAAAAAATCTGACCAACTTCAATTTTCTAGTCACTATAAAATTCTCTCTACACATCATTGTTTTGACCTTGGTGCCTCTAATACCACTTTTTTGGCACATCGTAAGTTTTTAGTGATGTAAAACATGAAAACAGGGATGAAAAATGGAAGAACACAAGGAATTAACATGGTTCGGCAAGGGTTTCATATGTCCAAGGGATAAAAGGGGTCATTCTATTATTTCTCTCCATATTAAATGTCATAGGATCACAAGTTACACTAACTACAAATCAGGAGATTTTGATCCCATTTTATATAGGAAAGAATCAAGGCTGTCAAGAGTTGGTTGGGGTGGTTCATCAATCATTGAAAAATCTACCACCACTGGTTGCTTCAATGTTTCCATTTTCAATGAAGTTAGCTTGGTAGGTTTCCAACTAAAGAAGAAGATAGTCACCCACTGCATTTGTTTCCAACAAAGGATAACTATCCTACTGACATAATTTTTCTCCATAATCAACTGCCTAATTAGAAGTGACCCCTGTAGAAGTTCAGTTTCACCACACTTAAGCTTAAATATTACCAACCTCATGCACCTATGTGTTATGAAGAATTAATTCCCTTTTTAGGTTGTTTATTTTTAGGTTTTTTAGGAATTTCTCTATCTCCTTCACATTGGTTTTCCTTTTGGTAAGTAGAAAATTACACTGATTCAATAAAATATCCCAATGAATTTAGATGCAATTTCAGGATGTTCAGGCATGAAATTTGTAGTTTTCCCTACACTGAAAATATTTTGAATACACCTTAAAATTTCTTGAGCCAATTAACCTGAGATCTGGAACTAATTGTAATCAGATAATCCAAAGACCGGCCTGTCTAAATAAGAAAATAAAGTTGTTCGGATCCCCTGTGCGTGTGCAGTCAGTGTGGAGAATATTTCAGAAGTTGAGTCATGCTTATTTTTTTGATGTTTCATTTTTTTCCTAGTTTTCATTGTTATTTTTTATAGGACCAAAAAAATATAGGAATGGGATATTTTAATACCCTATTTCTTGTCTTTAGTTTCATTCTAATTTTCATTTGTACCCATGAATCTGCATTAGGGGAGTTGAAGTCACCATGTTGGGTGATGGACAAAGGGTATTTTGTATCTTCTCAAATTAATTTTAAAGGAATACTATCATGGAACTTGTAAGTTTAATTTTATCCATGAACATTGGTTATAATAAAGAAAATACAAGTTCTATTTGAGTCCCTATGCAAAGTATGTGCTGATTAAATTTAGATATAGTGTGCTAATTTTTCAAATTAGAAATCAATGTAGAGGAAGTTGAGATCAAAGGTGGGATAATAATATGGAATATTCTAAAAGGTGTTGGAGTTGTTCGAATATATCAAGTCATGCTAGGTTGGGTAGAGTTAATATTTTATAGTATATGAATCTTATAGAATTTGTCGATGTATTGGATTCAATCCCATGTGTGAGGAGCACAATTTATTGGGGAGCATTACTCAAATGCACTGAGGATGAAGTTGTGTAGTGAAGGTGATTCATGTGGATGATAGAGAAGGATATTTTCATACTATGATGGTGAGAGCACAATTATTATGGGCAAAAATATTCTTTTAAAGATGACATGATCAATAGTTTATAGGGGCGATGATCTAATCATGATCCATCAATTCTAGGACCACCAGATTGACCCATTCATCAAGAGACCTTTGTGATACTTATGGTGAAAAAGCATTGTAAGTAGATATATCAATAGAGGAGCTAGAAATCAATGGAAGACTCAACATATTCTCCTTCTTTTATTTGTTCTTGATTTTTAATTCTTCATTGTTGAATTCCATGATGAATTTTGGCTAAAACTCATAGCCTAGGGAAATTATATTTGATTAATTTATCTTTTCTATCATTACTTTTGTAATCATTTATTAATTTTTATACCTTATTCTTATATACAATTGAAATAGTTTTGTATTGATGAACTTCATAATCATTTAATTTTTTGTCAATATGCTCGACTGAGATTTTGAAATTATATAATTGAATGTTGATATAATTGAAACTTCATAAACAATTAATAATTTAATGGAAAATTCAAATTTCCCCCATGATTCATTCTTATTCATTTTTTTCTTTATTTTCATTATCACATCCATTAAATAATCTTCAAACTTCCTCATTTTTTCATCACAATAGTTAATTTGTTCATGTTTTGTTTTTGAAATTTTTTTGTCATTTTTTTAGATCTACACCCAGTATTTCCCTCCTTTAAACACAATACCCAACTCACTATTTTGTAATAGTTTAAGGAATTTAATTTGAGAAAAGTCAATGATGGTTCACATCAAATATTGGAATCATTGTTAAGGAAGACTATGTACATCTATAAAATTCAAAAAAAAATGAAACAATAAAACACAATAAAACAAAAAATATAAAACAAATAAATATGAAAAATAAAAAACATCAAAATACAATAAAAATATTAATCTATAGTGTGTTGTGTCATAACCTGACCCACACCAAGGATCGAGCCACAAATACACCAAACCTACCCCCCTAGGCCAGGGGCTGGCGACTAGTGCCAAAGGCACAACAAACTCAGGGAGGCCTTTTCCTAAGAACCTGTACAGACACACGTAGCCAACTTAATACAAAATTTCAAAGGGAAAAAGAAACAAGACACAACACTTATATAAATAAACCAAAAACATGCATCTATCTCTAAAAAATACAAGTATAGAAAAGTAAATAGAAAGAAAAGGGTTAGGATACATGAACAGCTAGAAAAGTTCCACAACCCGGCAATAGGTAAAAAAATAAAATAGTTGGGAGAGTTCCACTCCTGAATACCAAGTTATGACCACCGTACGTGGTCCAAGCACCTTGTAACCCTAAACTCCTCTGATTTCATGATCAACATGTCTGTCTTATGCAAGAGCACACCAAGTGAAAGAAAATCCCAAGCAGGGGTGAGTATAAAAATACTCAGTAAGATGCCCCAAATTCTCAAAGGAGAAGTAAATGGTGTACTGAAGAGGGGAGAAGTAGATTGAACAAGGTATAGTAAAAGGAGTGCAGCTTAACCCAACAAGAAAGTGAAGTAAACTCATCTAAACACAAGAAACTAGAAATGGTGAGAAGATTAACTTCTCATTGATTCTTCGCTACCTATAGTAGGAGAGTAGACTCTTCTAATCATGAGGAGCTAGATAGATAAAGCACGTGGCATACCCTGCACATCTTCACCTCTCCTAGAAGAAGAGTAACCAAAATCCGAGGAGTGGGTACTGAAAATAGGATATATATATATATATATATATATATATATTTGCTCGGTCAAAGAATACCAAATAAAAGAGAGTAAGGGGATCTTTATCTCACAGCTCAGCCCGGGAAAAGATTCACTAATAGTTCCAGAAGTAACCACCATTGATGCCATTCATCCCACACGTCTGCTTTGAACTGAAAATCAAAGGGGCTTAATCACCACTCATTATTACTATCCACTTTGGGTGGGCTGCTCTCACTAACATGGTTTTAAGTCATGTCACAAGGATGAATCTTGGTGGGAAAATCACACATCTTACTCATGAGTCCAAGGTGACGTCAAAGCACATATCATCACTGATCTAAAGCAAGAAGTTTGTTTCAACGTTGAGGACCCATGCCCAGCCAACTGGAGGGTTCCACTCTAGTGTTGTAGAGGACCCATGCTCAACTCGGTTAGAGGGTTCCACTCTAGTGTCATCGAGGACCCATGGCCAACTCAGCTAGAGGGTTCCACTCTAGTGTCGTCAAGGACCCATGCACAGCCTAGCTAGAGGGTTCTACTCTAGTGTCATTGAGTACTTATGCACAGCCTAGCTATAGGGTTCCACTCTAGTGTCTTTGAGGACCCATTCCCATCCTGGCTAGAGGGTTCTACTCTAGTGTCATCGAGGGTCCATGCCTAGCCTGGCTGGAGGGTTCCACTCGAGTCTCGTCAAGGACTCATGCCCATCCTGACTAGAGGGTTCTGCTCTAGTGTCGTCAAGGATCCATGCCCATCCTAACTGGAGGGTAATCTTGGTACTACTCTGGTGATTCTTCCTGATCACAACCATCACTGAATGTTTCCTCGAATAGGAATCATGCCCAGAACATCGAGTGTCACCTCGGATAGGTGTTACACTCAAAACATCTTTCATCTTATCTCAAAATCCACTACAAAGGGAACCATCATGTTTTACATAGAAAAACACATAGGATAGACTACTCACATGCCAAAAGATGAGTCCAATATAAGGAGATACGAGAGATAGAAGATTCATAGTGTAATACATGGAATGTGTGGGGCCCACATGATGTGTGACCCCACCTTGTTAACTGTCCATGTATTTAGTTGTACTCGAGTACTAAACTAAGAACTAGAACCCATAAGGTGTTCTAGTGTACTCCTAGAGTACATGGCACCTCTAGCCAAAAGGCTGACGAGCGCACATTGTTCGTTACTGATCTGAAGGGAAAAAAAATAATTCTACCAACATGCATTTTGAAAATGGCCCCGAATAACCAAACGGATCACACCGTCACAATCCTTATAGAAAAATGCACAGGATCGACTAATCATTCGCCTAAAATGGACTCCCAGTGAAGAAACTGCATTCCACCACATCGTGGACAAATAGTTCCTCATGGGGCCCATGCCTCAATCTCAAAACACCTCAAATGGATTACACCTTTGTGATTATCTTAGAAAAACACATGGGATCGGCTATTCATTTTTTCAAAATAGACACCCAGTGAAAAGGTGATATTTCACCGCAAAATCCCAAAATGGGTCTCATGGGTCCCACACCCAAAAATTCTTGTTAAGTTCCTGAAACTAGTCTTGAAAATACCACCTCATCTTCAGGGTTGCACCACCTCTGACAGTGCGTCAATCGGACATCGTATGTATATGTATGGTCTGATATAAGTTTCCCAACTAATAATGATTATATTATTATTATTATTATTATTATTATCAGATGTTTCGTGCCCCTAAACTTTTAGCCTAAAACAAAAATTTCCCAAATATTCCTCAAAATAATCTACTTGAAGCAAGGGTCTCATGTTCATAGACGGAACGCGAAAGGGACCATTGGTTTGAGAGATACGGTGTTTTTAATAAAACCCCCGATCTGAACCAACTAGACTGGCTCGGACCAATCGGTCTAGATCACTCATTCAGCCCGCCCATGGCTCTCATACGTTCCACCCTCATATTGTATGACTCCGTCGTGCCACCCTACACCTCTTCCGCTACCTTCTGCTGAGCCCAACCGTTGTGCCACCACCTACCAGAGCCACCCACGCTGAAACCCACATTTAAAAAAAAATTGTAGACCACTACGATCGCTCTAGTGATCCAAAAATAAAACAGAGACTACATATAGGATCCTCGAGACCTAACCTACACAGTGATAACCTCTTCTTACAGAATCGTCAATGTTTTGATGTGACGAAAAGTTGGAGTATCTTCTGCTCGCCGCTGGAGTTCCTCTAGTGCCCAAAACATGAATCTGAGCATAGATCGGGACTCCTCAGGTTGAGAGATTCATAGATATGGGTATTTCTACAAGATAGGAGTTTGTTTGAGCATGGAGAAAAGTATATTGTCAAATAACAATGAATAACACAAATAACAAGAAGAACAGATGATCCCCAAATAAAACAGATGATGGTCGTTGTTATTTCGATCATCAACAAAGGATTCTAAAGTAGAGAATTTCAACAGAAATCAAATATGAGAACAAACAGTTCAATCATGGGGATGGAGAATCCAAAATAGAAATCTTACCTTGAATTTGGATCCACTGTTGTGCCTGTTGCACTTGGATCTACTAGCATCAGCATTTTCATCATGATCAGATAAAGTTCAGATGTCGAATCGTGGTTAGCTAGAGCTCCATTGTTTGAGAGATAAATGAGCTAACTCTAGCTCATTTCTCTAAATTCCTATTTTTAGGAAACTATCAGATGTCATGAAATCTAAAACTTCCACCCCCACTCACTTTATACCATGCCTAGTAAAAACACCTCATTCTGAACTCAACGGCAGTCTCAGATTTCCAATACGAGTCCCTAATCAGAAGTTATTTGATTCGGAGTTTGAGATAAAATAATTGAATTTTAATTATTTTATTTATGGAAATGTCCTCTGTGGTGTTTTTTATAGAAGGCCCGCACAGTCAAAAGTTATACCCCTCCTAGGGTAAATGTCATGCTCCGGAGAGAACAATGGAGAGCCTATGCAATCACAACCGTGGACGTTGAAATTCCTAATGATGTGGTGGTAGGTACTTTAATTGTTTCTTCAAACTTAGACAACACATTATTTGATTCTAGATCATCGCATTCATTTATATCTTCCCAGTTTTCCAAGAAAATCATATATGTTCAATTTGATTTAATAAAGGAGTTATCAGTCAAAACTCCTAGGGGATGCATCATTGCAACAAATTCATGCCAACAAGTCCCCCTTGTGACACATAAACGTGCTTTAGTAGCTAACCTTATCGTTATACCAATGACTGACTTTGATATAATTATCGATATGAATTGGTTGTCAAACTATGATGCGAATATTTATTGTAAGAAAAAGGAAGTTACAATTTTTTAAAATGGTGTAGAATCTCTTATTTTTAGAGCAGAAGCCTCGCCACCTTATTCCTATCTAGATCCACCCCAGGTGGCTCTATTGAATTCAATTCTTGGAGAATAAGAGAACCCAATATATATGGGTGAGGATAGAAATATTCAAATTGAAGATGTATATATAGTGCAAGAGTACGTTGATGTATTTCCAGAGGATTTACCTGGAAATCCTCCAGAGAGAGAAGTTGAGTTCTCTATAGATTTAATTCCTGGTGCGAGACCTATATCAAAGACCCCCTATAGAATGGACACTGTGGATTTAGTGGAGATAAAGAAACAACTAGAGGATTTGAGTGAAAAATGATTTATTTGACCTAGTGTTTCTCCATGGGGATCCCCAGTCCTGTTTGTCAAGAAGAAAGATGGATCCATGAGGTTATGCATTGAATATAGGGAAATCAATGCTATTACAATAAAGAATAAGTATCCTCTGCCTCGGATTGATGATTTATTTGATCAACTTCATGGAGCTCAATAATTTTCGAAGATTGACCTTCGGTCCGGATATCATCAGCTTCGTGTGAGAAAGGAAGATAATCCTAAGACAGCATTTCGAACCAGGTATGGGCATTACGAGTTTACAGTGATGCCTTTTGGACTAACTAATGCACCCACTATTTTCATGGATTTAATGAATATATTTTTCAAGTAATATCTCAATAACTTTGTTGTGGTTTTCATTGATGATATCATGGTATACTCAAAAATCTATGAAGACCATGAGAATCACTTGCGTATTATTCTGAAAACTCTAAGAAGAAATTAATTATATGGGAAGTTTAGTAAGTGAGAACTCTGGCTTCAATCAGTTTCTTTTCTAGGCCATATTGTATCTAAGGATGGAATCCTATAGATCCTGTGAATACAAAGGAAATCCGAGATTGGCCCACACCAACAAACATAACCGAGGTATGCATTTTTATTGGCTTATCAGGTTACTATCGGTGTTTCGTTCAGAATTTCACCTGACTGGCTAACCCGCTAACCAATATCACACAAAAAGGAGTTAAGTTTGTGTGGACAAAAGAGTGTACAGAATGCTTCTAAGAATTGAAAAGAAGATTGGTCAATGATCCAATTTTGACTCTTCCATCTGGAAGTGATGGATTTGTAATATACAGTGACGCATCAAAGAATGGACTGGGTTGTGTCCTTATGAAAAACGATAAAGTTATTGCTTATGCATTAAGACAGTTGAAGACTCATGAGAAAAATTATCCAACTCATGGTCTTGAGTTAGCAGTCGTAATCTTTGCTCTAAAAATATGGAGGCATTATCTCTACGGTGAGAGATGTGAGATCTATACGGACCACAAGAGTTTGAAATACATTTTCACACAAAAAGAAATCAACATGAGGCAAAGAAGATGGATTGAGTACCTAAAATATTATGATTGTTCAATACACTACCACCCAGGAAAGGTGAATAAGGTGGCAGATGCATTAAGCAGGAAAGGTCATGGACTTCTGACTCAAATGATGATTGAAAGAGATCCTATATTCATGGATCTACTAAAGATGGATATGGGAATTTTTAAGGAAGGGGAAACATCTTTTCTCTTTCAAATGATTGTTAAACCATATTTATTAGAGAAAATAAAAATCTCTCAATCTGATGATGAGAATCTGAACAAGAAAATTAATGCTATCAAGGATGGAAGACTGGATGACTTCGTGTATGAAGAAGGAGTTCTGAAATTTGGGAAGAGGTTATGCATTACCTGAGATAAAAAGGGAACTATTAGACGATACCCATAGCTCAAATTTCTCTATACACCTAGGTAGCACCAAGATGTATAGTGATCTGAAGGAATATTTTTGGTGGGATAATATGAAGCGTGAAATTGTTGACTACGTGTCACAGTGTCTAGTTTTTCAACATGTGAAGGCAGAGAGACAACATCCCAAAGGAGTGATGCAACCTCTACCTATTCCTATGTGGAAGTGGGATAACATTATGATGGATTTTATCACCGGAATACTGAGGACACCTAGAAGGAATGATGTAATATGGGTAATTGTTGATCGTCTCACAAAATCAGCACATTTCCTTCCTATATGACAGGATTTTCCACTGGAGCTCTTGGAAATACTGTATATTAATGTATTTGTAAGACTTCATGGTGCACCTATATCAATTTTATCTGATCGATATCCCCAGTTTACATCAAAATTCTGGAAAAGTCTCCAGAAGGCTTTGAATATTGAGCTTCGTATGAGTACCGCATATCACCCCCAAACCGACAGGTAGTCTGAAAGGACTATAAAACCTCTAGAAGACATGCTGAGGTCATTCTCTCTTGACTTCCAAGGTATGTTGTAACACCCCGAGCTTCCACGATACGCCTCTCTTTCAATAATGCAATAGCTTGCATTGTACGCAAGTTCGAGTTCTAACACACCGCAACTAATCAAAGTAGCCGTTATGAATAGTAATAACCACCTTTTAAATTTATAGAAATTTTATATTTCAAAATGGACTTCATTTTTGTATTCCTAATATTGAAATTAGCCTATGTTGAATTTTTGGTATTTTTCTGAGAACTTCTAATTTTTTATGAATAGTGAAAAATACTTAAAACAACTTTTTTAATCAAAATAATTTATAGTGATAAGTTATACTATTGAGTGGATTTAATGTATAATTAGAATATATTTTTACCATTTTATCCAATGGTGGTCATTAGAATTAATTTAACATTGAATTTGGACATAAACAATTGCCAATCTTTTGATATAAATTGTTTCTTGAAAACACGCTATTTGTCGTAACAGCGGGAATTAATTATAAAATTAATTAATGCAACTTATATGTTTGGAATTTTGTAAAATAGACATCATTTTTGAATTCGGAATATCAATTATAGCTTAGGATGAAATTTTGGCATTGTTCTGAGAAACTTCAATTTTTGATGAATAGTGAAACCACTAAGTGGTAGTTAAATAACTGATTTTTCGTTTAAATGAAATATTACCACTTCTGTGATTTGATTTTCAAAAATCCGACATACATGGTTGTCATTAAGAAGTAAAATGTGGTTCAATGAGATTATAATAATTTTTTGGTGAATAGTAACTTATTAAGTTCTTAATCGCGATTAGTGGTAATTAGTGTAGTTTAAGGTATAGATAATACTTTAATAATATTAAATGACCTAGACACATGTCCCAACCTCATTGGTTGAGTCATGGCCGACCAAGACAAGCCATGGCCTAACTTGGGGACCCCATGGATCCACTTTTGTTGGGAAATGACATAAATTAGTTTTTATTTAATGTTAAAGTGAAAATGACACTAACATAAATTGTTCTACTAAAACAATTTTTAATTGGGGTTATACAAGTCCAAATTTTGATTATAAATAGTCATTGGAAAGCTAAAAAGATTTCCTACATCATAGTATTTGTTTTATAATTTTTAGACATTAAATAAATTAAAGTATTTATGACATAATAATGATGCAGCGATGACATCATTATTTGACGATTTAAATAAAATGAGAAGATAATGCAAAATCCGAGGCTTACACTTGTCCAAAGCCTATTGGATGAAGATATTTCGAAACCTTATCACCTTAGCCTCGAATTATATAGATGTGGGACCTTTAGAATCCGAAAAGCATTTTGAAATAATGTAACATTTCATTACTTTCCAAAAGTGCCCCTCCTCTCCACTTATAAAAGGCCCCCACCTCTCCCACCTTATTCACACCATCAAGCCATTTGGCTCGGCCAACCTCTGCCCAAATACTCTCCCAACATTCCTCCCTTACCCCTAGAAGCCTCACTTTGGGCAGAACTCTTCCCAAGGAAGCCTTTGGCTCAAATCAAAAAGAGTTACCCGATTTTGAGGTAATGTCTTTTCTAATGTTGTTTTGTTTTATTTTTCTTCTCCAACCCCCTAAACTCTTTTTATTCATTTCTTTTGTAACAACACCAGTATCCTCAATATACTAGGATGTTGTTATAAGAAGGATTCGAGCTACACTTACACACACCTACATCTAATGGTTAAAGAACATACGGTTTCTGTGGATGGCGAATTTCTGCCTCACGAAGCGATGATTGTTCAACACTCATATAACACCTTCAAAGGTGGCCATTAAGATGTCACTATTTTTATATATGATATATAATATGTTTTTGTTTTACTTATGCTTCTGTAATTCTCATTTATGGCATACTTTATGATTTCCATTATGGGTAAAACGCGATAATTTCATTTTAGGAAGTGCGGACTACCGCCCCCTCAAAGTGATTTGAATCGTAAATGCCATATGTGGGATGTATAAAGGATGGAGTAAATGGTATTATACACTATATTATACTGGAATTATATTATACATTTATATCATTATGATTTACTTCCATTAAATATGAAATTGAAATGAAAGTAGCGTTCATGCGTACGTACGGCTTACCGTCTCCATGAACGGTGCATTTCATTTCTTACCTCTAAATGTTACGTGACATTATGAATGAATGTATATACTGTATATATGATATATATGATATCTACATCATGAATATAATTCTGGATATAATGGATATTTCACCACATGAACAACTTGTAATTATAAGAAGTTTATTTTTGACTCAAGTACCAAAGATCGACAAAACGACCGTTATTAACTTAAATAATTACATAATGTTCATATCATTGTAATAAGTGATATAATAAGGATAATGAAATTGAAAATGGTTCTTAATAAGGTATATATTAACTCTAGTTTATTATTCAGGAGGTTAAAGAACGGTTGAGTCAAGTCAGACACGAGGTAAGGGAATTTCATAACCCAACTTCCATTCTTTGGGTTAATCTCCTACTTTCAAATTATGTCATGATATTATTATGTCCTATTTTGTATTTTTACTTTCTTTATGTGTACCTATAGTGAATACGCATAATAGATCTATTTTATTTTAAAAATGATCTTTTTAAGGACTTTGTCTCAATCTCCTTTCATTGAGGCATATTTGGCTTTATACACAACTTTCTTTTATACGGTGTATAAACCCCTTTGACTTTCATGTTTATTCAAAAGGAATCTTTTTTATACGAAGCATTTTACTAAACGACAAAAAGGGAATGTTTTTCTTTCCGTACTTATGCGGCGACAACGACTACTCCGCCGTCGTGACCGTTATTTGAGTTTCGGCTTCCTCTATAAGCCATCTTTTTTTTAATGAAAAATAAATACAAAGTTTTAACTTTCTTTTATTTTGGTATTGAAAATGGTTTTGAAAGAATTTTTATTATATCAATGTGCTGTATTGATATCTTGTGATTGAAATGTGGAAATGTTATGTTTCCTTTATGCATGTTTTATGTGATACAATTATGTTATGGTTTATGATATGTTTAAACCTATTCATATGAGGAATGCATTGGACTTAATAAGTGACGGGTGGAGCCCGCTATAGCTCCTCGATGCATCGGCAGGTCTCATGAGACAAACTAGTGTCTTGGCACAAGGCCTTGACAAAATCTTATTTGTAGTCTTGGCACGAGGCCTTGGCTATGTGGTTATGATAGTCTGGCATTATGCATTCCATCATTATGAAAGTGGTTATTGATATTACATGTGATTATTCGACCAGTAGAATATCCATGTGAAGAAGTAAATGGCATTATCTCATTTTACTTTTGCCATGTTATGTTGAAGTTCATGTTAAGAGGCTTTTGTTTTAGTTATACATTGCCTTAAATGTTAATGTTTATTTATGAAAGCTTCCGCATTATTGTTATCCTTACTGAGCATTTGAGCTCACCCCTTTCAATGTTTAAAAATTTTCCAGGTTGTGAAGAAGTATTTTATGACTGACTTGCAAGAATAATCAGTGAAGATATGAGTGTGGAATATGAAGACCATGTTTTTTTGTAGTTTGTTTAATTTTGATGTAATGAAAGACTTATGAATGTATCTAGTGTTTCCAAGGCTACTAAACTAATCGGTCTTTCGAGACTTGATCCTTTGTGATCATGCCAATGTTACGAAGTAATGCACCGACTCTGGGTAGCTGGGGTCGGGGCGTTACAGTTGGTATCAGAGGCAGTTTAGTACTAACCTTGGAAGCTAGATTTAGATAAACTCTGATTAGAGCACATAGCCCAAAGATAGACTTTGAGGATTAGTATAGAAGAACTTCCTAGAATTTTGGTATTATAGAGATGTTATGAGTTTTCCGAGAAATACATCCCTGTCTGGATACGAGCAGGTAGAGGCGGCTCTGGCACAGATGTACCTAGGGGTAAAACCCGAAAACACCGCTTTGAGCTAGACTCGAATGGGAACTGGTGCACGACAACGGGCCTTGCTGCACTCTTGGTTACGACACTCCCGGGGGATATGCTTAGGTTAATTCTCATTTTACTTACAAACCACTATGAAGGGTTATGAGTACATACTTACTCAAAGAAAAAATTTCTTTTTATGATTATGGATTATAACCATAAATAGTTCAATTTATGTAAAGTGTTTTACAAGTATGGAATTATGTATTTTGATTCATAAACTAACCTAGATTATGCCGTTGTATAGAAATGGCGCCCAGTAGAAGGAATGTGAACTCCAGCAGTACGTATGATCCAAAGAGTAAGAAGGATAGTATCTTTCACGGTATTAAGCCAACATTTCGAAGGGAAATAGTCTCCCATGTGTTCTCAACATATGAAGAAATAGTATCATGTGTTAATAGGATAAGTAAAGAATTCTCTGAGTCCTATGGCTTTGAAGCGATGCAAGAGACGAAAGGGATGGAAGAGAGAATGATGGATAAAGGGATGAGGGGAAAGAAGAATTTTCCAATATGTGGTAATTGTGGGAAGAAACATCATGGAACTTGCCTAAAGGGAATGGGAGTTTGTTATAAGTGTAGAGAAAAAGTACACAAAGTGCGTGACTGCAAGGGTAAGAAAATGGTTTCAAATGTACAATGCTTCTTCTGCAAGGATTGGGGACACTACGCAAACCAATGTCCAAATCATCAGAGCATGCCCCAAATGATGTTATTGGATAATAATCAAGTTATGATACTACCACAGATGAGTAGTAATGATTAGAGTTCTTATGTTGTTATTAAAGATTTTTTTTAATTTGAGTGTTGTATCAATGATGTACTGGTTATAATAATTATGGAGTATATAAGGATTGTACTGCAGTACTATTTCATCAAGGACTTGAGATTGTGTGGAACCAAGAAAAGTGACTCCACAGTAGGTTAAATTTTTGGAAAATATATGGTTGAGAGAAAGATAAACCATAATATGGTTTTGATACTGAGATTGTGATTTTGGAATAAGACGTGATTGATTTGGATAAATTATATTGGATATACTTAACTTCCTTGAAACTGATTGATGTTTTGTATACATTTTTGGATAGAAGGAGTATATCTAGTATTCTATAAGGAATAAGGGATCATGG
Source organism: Viscum album (assembly GCA_963277665.1). Classification (NCBI taxonomy): domain Eukaryota; kingdom Viridiplantae; phylum Streptophyta; class Magnoliopsida; order Santalales; family Viscaceae; genus Viscum; species Viscum album. The sequence continues at coordinate 758,188,253 of OY728130.1, read as the reverse complement.
TAATTCAGTATGTTTAAAAAGAATACATGATGAAGGTGTTCACATGTTGTTACGTGGGATAAAGGATCTTCATTATGTTTACCTTCCTTATAAAATTTGGACTGTGAGTTGGACAGAAGTATTTTGGATAACTATTAAGGTTGGAATGGATTAAGTTGAACTTTGGATAGTATTGTTTAAGGTTAAAACATTTATGAAGATTATTTTTGGAATAGTATAGTACTATATTTTTAGGAAAAGGACAACCTGCAGGGTGGGGAATAACCCGTCGCGTCGGACAAAGCTGCAGGAATCGAACCCACAACCATAGTGCGACAAGCCTTTATTTCCTACCACTAGCCTACAGGAAGTCCCTGGTTATTACAAAATAGTTTTACTAATCTAAATGGTATGTGTTAACATTTTGAACCTTATACAATTAGGATAAATAGAATATTTTTAGTTCTGTTACCATTTGGAGTAAAAGTTGGGTTTGTGGTAAAAATTTATTAACGAATGAAAGTATACATAACAAGTATGTATATTCCCTTACGTTCTTAGTAAATCTCATAAATAAATTCCTCAACATTATAAAAGGTAACTTAAAACAAAAATGTTGTCGGTTAACTTTTCCAACTGGGGATTCAATGACCGTTTAACCAATCACAAGTTTGTGATTTTCTTACGGTTAAACTTTCTCCTAATCCTGTTTTCTATAACTCTCCATCAGACCTTGATGGTTTGTTTTTCTTCCATATCCATATTTTCATAGAATCCTAGAATGGGCTATATCGGGTGACCTTTGTACTTATCATGCTTTCTTTTAATGTTATATATTTATTAACCTTATTTCCGATGTGGGTTTTCCTCAAAGGTATTTTCTCTTTTCAACCTTTTATTTTTAAAGAAAAATTTCAAATTGCGAGGACGCAATTTATTGAAGGAGGGGAGAATGTAACACCCCGAGCTTCCACGATACGCCTCTCTTTCAATAATGCAATAGCTTGCATTGTACGCAAGTTCGAGTTCTAACACACCGCAACTAATCAAAGTAGCCGTTATGAATAGTAATAACCACCTTTTAAATTTATAGAAATTTTATATTTCAAAATGGACTTCATTTTTGTATTCCTAATATTGAAATTAGCCTATGTTGAATTTTTGGTATTTTTCTGAGAACTTCTAATTTTTTATGAATAGTGAAAAATACTTAAAACAACTTTTTTAATCAAAATAATTTATAGTGATAAGTTATACTATTGAGTGGATTTAATGTATAATTAGAATATATTTTTACCATTTTATCCAATGGTGGTCATTAGAATTAATTTAACATTGAATTTGGACATAAACAATTGCCAATCTTTTGATATAAATTGTTTCTTGAAAACACGCTATTTGTCGTAACAGCGGGAATTAATTATAAAATTAATTAATGCAACTTATATGTTTGGAATTTTGTAAAATAGACATCATTTTTGAATTCGGAATATCAATTATAGCTTAGGATGAAATTTTGGCATTGTTCTGAGAAACTTCAATTTTTGATGAATAGTGAAACCACTAAGTGGTAGTTAAATAACTGATTTTTCGTTTAAATGAAATATTACCACTTCTGTGATTTGATTTTCAAAAATCCGACATACATGGTTGTCATTAAGAAGTAAAATGTGGTTCAATGAGATTATAATAATTTTTTGGTGAATAGTAACTTATTAAGTTCTTAATCGCGATTAGTGGTAATTAGTGTAGTTTAAGGTATAGATAATACTTTAATAATATTAAATGACCTAGACACATGTCCCAACCTCATTGGTTGAGTCATGGCCGACCAAGACAAGCCATGGCCTAACTTGGGGACCCCATGGATCCACTTTTGTTGGGAAATGACATAAATTAGTTTTTATTTAATGTTAAAGTGAAAATGACACTAACATAAATTGTTCTACTAAAACAATTTTTAATTGGGGTTATACAAGTCCAAATTTTGATTATAAATAGTCATTGGAAAGCTAAAAAGATTTCCTACATCATAGTATTTGTTTTATAATTTTTAGACATTAAATAAATTAAAGTATTTATGACATAATAATGATGCAGCGATGACATCATTATTTGACGATTTAAATAAAATGAGAAGATAATGCAAAATCCGAGGCTTACACTTGTCCAAAGCCTATTGGATGAAGATATTTCGAAACCTTATCACCTTAGCCTCGAATTATATAGATGTGGGACCTTTAGAATCCGAAAAGCATTTTGAAATAATGTAACATTTCATTACTTTCCAAAAGTGCCCCTCCTCTCCACTTATAAAAGGCCCCCACCTCTCCCACCTTATTCACACCATCAAGCCATTTGGCTCGGCCAACCTCTGCCCAAATACTCTCCCAACATTCCTCCCTTACTCCTAGAAGCCTCACTTTGGGCAGAACTCTTCCCAAGGAAGCCTTTGGCTCAAATCAAAAAGAGTTACCCGATTTTGAGGTAATGTCTTTTCTAATGTTGTTTTGTTTTATTTTTCTTCTCCAACCCCCTAAACTCTTTTTATTCATTTCTTTTGTAACAACACCAGTATCCTCAATATACTAGGATGTTGTTATAAGAAGGATTCGAGCTACACTTACACACACCTACATCTAATGGTTAAAGAACATACGGTTTCTGTGGATGGCGAATTTCTGCCTCACGAAGCGATGATTGTTCAACACTCATATAACACCTTCAAAGGTGGCCATTAAGATGTCACTATTTTTATATATGATATATAATATGTTTTTGTTTTACTTATGCTTCTGTATTTCTCATTTATGGCATACTTTATGATTTCCATTATGGGTAAAACGCGATAATTTCATTTTAGGAAGTGCGGACTACCGCCCCCTCAAAGTGATTTGAATCGTAAATGCCATATGTGGGATGTATAAAGGATGGAGTAAATGGTATTATACACTATATTATACTGGAATTATATTATAAATTTATATCATTATGATTTACTTCCATTAAATATGAAATTGAAATGAAAGTAGCGTTCATGCGTACGTACGGCTTACCGTCTCCATGAACGGTGCATTTCATTTCTTACCTCTAAATGTTACGTGACATTATGAATGAATGTATATACTGTATATATGATATATATGATATCTACATCATGAATATAATTCTGGATATAATGGATATTTCACCACATGAACAACTTGTAATTATAAGAAGTTTATTTTTGACTCAAGTACCAAAGATCGACAAAACGACCGTTATTAACTTAAATAATTACATAATGTTCATATCATTGTAATAAGTGATATAATAAGGATAATGAAATTGAAAATGGTTCTTAATAAGGTATATATTAACTCTAGTTTATTATTCAGGAGGTTAAAGAACGGTTGAGTCAAGTCAGACACGAGGTAAGGGAATTTCATAACCCAACTTCCATTCTTTGGGTTAATCTCCTACTTTCAAATTATGTCATGATATTATTATGTCCTATTTTGTATTTTTACTTTCTTTATGTGTACCTATAGTGAATACACATAATAGATCTATTTTATTTTAAAAATGATCTTTTTAAGGACTTTGTCTCAATCTCCTTTCATTGAGGCATATTTGGCTTTATACACAACTTTCTTTTATACGGTGTATAAACCCCTTTGACTTTCATGTTTATTCAAAAGGAATCTTTTTTATACGAAGCATTTTACTAAACGACAAAAAGGGAATGTTTTTCTTTCCGTACTTATGCGGCGACAACGACTACTCCGCCGTCGTGACCGTTATTTGAGTTTCGGCTTCCTCTATAAGCCATCTTTTTTTTAATGAAAAATAAATACAAAGTTTTAACTTTCTTTTATTTTGGTATTGAAAATGGTTTTGAAAGAATTTTTATTATATCAATGTGCTGTATTGATATCTTGTGATTGAAATGTGGAAATGTTATGTTTCCTTTATGCATGTTTTATGTGATACAATTATGTTATGGTTTATGATATGTTTAAACCTATTCATATGAGGAATGCATTGGACTTAATAAGTGACGGGTGGAGCCCGCTATAGCTCCTCGATGCATCGGCAGGTCTCATGAGACAAACTAGTGTCTTGGCACAAGGCCTTGACAAAATCTTATTTGTAGTCTTGGCACGAGGCCTTGGCTATGTGGTTATGATAGTCTGGCATTATGCATTCCATCATTATGAAAGTGGTTATTGATATTACATGTGATTATTCGACCAGTAGAATATCCATGTGAAGAAGTAAATGGCATTATCTCATTTTACTTTTGCCATGTTATGTTGAAGTTCATGTTTAAGAGGCTTTTGTTTTAGTTATACATTGCCTTAAATGTTAATGTTTATTTATGAAAGCTTCCGCATTATTGTTATCCTTACTGAGCATTTGAGCTCACCCCTTTCAATGTTTAAAAATTTTCCAGGTTGTGAAGAAGTATTTTATGACTGACTTGCAAGAATAATCAGTGAAGATATGAGTGTGGAATATGAAGACCATGTTTTTTTGTAGTTTGTTTAATTTTGATGTAATGAAAGACTTATGAATGTATCTAGTGTTTCCAAGGCTACTAAACTAATCGGTCTTTCGAGACTTGATCCTTTGTGATCATGCCAATGTTACGAAGTAATGCACCGACTCTGGGTAGCTGGGGTCGGGGCGTTACATATGTGGGATCAATACTTTCCTTTGGTGGAATTTTCTTACAACAATAGTTTCCATTCTAGTATTCAAATGGCTCCATATGAAGCATTATATGGAAATAGATGTTGAACTCCAACTTGTTGGGACGAATTTGGTGAGAGGAAACTTATAGGCCCAGAACTTATTGAAGAGACCACAGCAATGGTAAAGACAATCCAAGCCCATATTATGGCAGCCCAAAGTAGGCAGAATAGTTATGCAGACAATCAGAGAAGGGATTTGGAATTCCAGGTGGGAGATCATATCTTCCTGAAAGTATCTCCATGGAAGGGTGTCCTAAGGTTTGGTAAGAAAGGGAAACTGAGCCCCAGGTACATCGGGCCATTTGAAATCATTAAAAGAATCGGAGTTGTAGCTTACCATCTAGCGATGCCGCCAAATCTCTCTAGAGTTCATGATGTGTTCCACATGTCATTGTTAAATAAATACATGACAGACCCAATGCATGTTCTCACGTATGATGAAATTGAACTGGAACCTGATTTGTCATATTGTGAAAAGCCTATTGGGATTCTTGACACAAGGGAACAGGTATTGAGAAATCAGACAACTCGCCTAGTGAAGGTTCTTTGGAGAAACCATAATATGGAGGAAGCAACATGGGAACCTGAGGATGTTATGAAAAATAATCACCCACATATTTTTGGTGGGCTTTTTATATAAAATTTCGAGGACGAAATTTCCAAAGGAGGGAATAATGTAGCACCCCACACATTTTATGGTATGTTTCTCTTAAATACACTATATTCATTAGGTAGCCTATATTTCATGAATCACTGAGCCCCTATGGAGAAAAACATGGTTACTTATAGAAGATATCCATAACTTAGCCACTAAACTTAAATTTACCAGCTCTGTGATTTGAATTTTAAAAATCTGATATACACGGTTGTGTTCAAGATGATATTTAGAGTCTGATAGAATTAACTTAATTTTTGGTGAATAGTAACCTACCCTTATGAATAGTAATCTACCCTTATGAATAGTAACTTACCCTTATGAATAGTAATATGACTCTTATGATTGGTATCCATACCCTTGAGTGTATAAATGAATTTAGACACCCAAAAGATGAAGATAAATATTCTAAGTTTTTATATATTTCAATTAAATAATGATTTAATTAATCATATTTTAAAAATTATTTTTGAAAAATGGACTTCATTTTTGGATTCTACACATCGAAAAATGGTTAGGGTGAATTTTTGGGATTTTTTTAAAATACTTGAATTTTTATGAATAGTGACATACCATAAATTGCAAAATTAAGATAAATACACTAATTATAGAGTCATGTGTGATGTACTTCTGATGTAAGCCCACTTGGTTCAGGATAACATGATATAATTAATATTTTTGGTCATAAAATACTCACTAATCCTTATGTTGAGGATAAATAATAAATTAATGAGTTTTATATTAAGAAATCCTCTCTCTCCTCCACTATAAAAACCCCCCTTCTCTCCATCTTCTTTTCACTCCTCTCAATCCTTGTGTCTTGCCAATATTCTACCCAAATCCCTCCCCAATCCTCCCCCACATCCAAAAACTCCTAGCCTCTTCAAAATACCAAAACCTCTCCCCTTAATAGGTTCTCAAAGGAGGAAGTCTCAAGAGGTAAATTCCTCTTTCAAATCCCTTCTTTTCTTTTAAGTTCTTTTATTTTTGTTTCTTTTCTCACCTCCCTTCACCAAAATAGTATGATAAATCCAGTAACATACATGTAATGGAATTTTTTCATGCTAATGGTATATATTCCATTATCTTCTCTCATTTCCCCACTTTTATTTGAAAGAAATAAAAGCATCGTTTGAGATGTGCTAATTTAGCACATTCAAGGACAACGGTTTATCGATTTCTATTATAATCTTTAATTCTGGTCAGGAAACCATTTTTGTTATGGTTGAACCAGATTATTATGTAATATATCCTATTTTTAGTTTTGTAATACTTTTTTGCACATGGTATTAAGTTATAAAGCAAAACATGTTCATCGTAATCAAACCCACTGATTAACCAAAACGGTTATCACTAAGGTTTTATATATAAAAATTCGACTTCAATCTAAGTAAACCAAATTAAATTTAAAACCATGTAATCTCCTGTATTTTTACTAATATATTATAACTTTATTTCTAGGCAACCACATCCATCTTATATATTTATCAGAACTTGAATATAAGTGAACCGATCATTTAAAACCAAGTAAACAAACGAGGCCGAACAATGAAATTGAACCTTATAACCAATCAAAAAGTCCTAGAATGAACTAAAAAGGATTATAATAAATCATTTACATAAAAAATATGTTCTGTAATTATGAATTAATAATCCTAATTTGTTTATTCAGGTCTTTAATAACAAGTCAAGAACACCTTCAAGCATAAGGTAAGGGATCCTCTCTCTCACTTTTATTCAAGAATCGACCCTATCTTGTGTGCTTTTGTTTTTAATTTATAATGATGGGGTATGTTTTTTCACCTCCCCCATACAGCCCTTATGATATATAAATAATTTTATAACCTTTTATCTCTCATTAATCCCTCACAAGAACACTCATTACCATGCCGAAATATCTGTAAGGGGTTTTTCTCATCTCACTTTCAATTATGTAGGATTTTCATTGTTCACCTCTTATTTCTTATATGTGGTATAGGAGTACTTAAATTTGAAATATGTTATCATATTTATCATTATATTCATTGTGTTTTGTGACTCTTTTGGTGGTTATTAACTTTTTTTCATATGACTCAACTGAATACAACACGGTAACGAGCTTTGTCTCAATTTTCACTTCGTTGTGACTTGCTTAGTAATTGTGTGCCTACTCTTTCTTATGTGGTGTACCTACTACCCACCAGGTCGTGTCATCGCAGCTGCCTGGTTCCCCGAGCCGAGGAGCAAGTAGTCCACACGCCTGCACCACTGGCTCCAGTACACCTGACCCGACACCTGCGTTGGGCACAAGAAGAATAAGACGCTTGTCATGGGGCGTCAACATCAGCAACTACTGTGTCCCGAGCCACCGCTGACTCATCTCTCCAAATCCCTGCATACGTTGAGTGGGGAAAGTAGTACGCTCGACCCAGATCGAGGCCCAAACTGCCCCACAGGTAGGTTTAGGCCCTACGACCTACCAAATCGAAGCTTGAGAAATGGACTACGCTCTTTTATTGAATCTATGTATAGATAATTCTTGGATTTAGAGGTGGGTGGTTCCCACTAGAGCCCCTTGATGCATTGGTAGGTCTCATGAGATAAAACAGTTTGGCGACAGACCCTTCGAGTTTGTTTCCAAAACAATCGGACGGGTTTCTACCCATAGAACTAAACCGTTTTTACGGCAGTATGGTTCATGTTCCAGATACATGAAATCCAATTAATAAGCATTATTTTTATTCATTATCAGTTATTATTATTATCCATGAGGTTTTCACTATGAAAAAATCGATGGATTTTGTCTCATTCTCAGTTTATTAATGGCATTAGTTATTCATTTATTCACTATGCCATATTGATTATGTCAGATTGATTGTGATTCACTTATTATTGTACTCATTCTTCCACTATTTTTAACCCTTACTGAGAATTTGATCTCACCCCTTTCATTTTTTACCTTTAATAGGTTATGAAGAGGAGGTCATTTATTGAGTTCTCGTGGATGCAGTTTTTGTTTTTCATTATGTATTGTATCTTGTAACCTTATCCAATGTAATCTATGTATCTAGTTTATTAAAGACTACTAAACTGGTCATTCCTTTGGGATTTTCATTCCTTCTAACTATGCCAATATCACAAGTAATGCACCGGCTCCAGCCTAGTGGGGTCAGGGTGTTACAGTTGGTATCAGAGGAAGTTTAGTAGGAAACTTGGAAACTAGAGTAGGAAATATATAGTAGGGAACAAAGCCCTAAGGTAGTATTTGAGGATAAACTTACAATAACATCCTGGTATTTTGTTAAGGAATAAATTACATGGATCTTTCAAGCAATACATCCCTATTTGGATACGAGCAGGTAGAGGCGGATCTGGCACAGATGTATCTAGGGGTAAAACCCAAAAACAACGCTTTGAGCTAGACTCAAACGGGAACTGGTAGATGACAACAATCCTTGCTACACTCTTGGTTAAGACACTCCCAGGGGATATGATAAGGATAATTCATATTTTTTTACAAGACATTATGAAGGATTGAAATGTAAATTATTCCTCAAAGAAACCATTTTTTCAGATTATGGCATTATCCATGCATAGGAACTTAATTTATGCTAAGTATTTTGTTATGTTAAGATTACACATTATGATTCATACCTTGATATAGTGTATGCCATTATATAGAGATGACGTCTAATGGAAGAAGGGGAATCAATACTCGTGGGCAGGGTAGGGATCTCCCTACTGAGCAAGTCAACACAGTCAATGTTGGAGTAGATCAAATCATGAACATATTGGGACAACTTACACAAGTTGTAAGGAATAACCATTCCACACCTATATTGGATCATTTCATGTGGCAGAAGCCCCCATATTTCAGTGGGACTATTAATCCAGTGGTTGATGAGCAATGGATCAAGTCCCTTGAAAATATATTCATGGTGTTAAGATGCAATGAAAATGAAAAGGTAGTACTGGCGGTATATTGTCTCAAGGGTGACACTGATCAATGGTGGTCCCTAATTCAAAATACCATGGAGGAAGAATAAATAGAAGATATGTAATGGAGGTCTTTTAAGGAAATATTCTTCGAAAAATATTTCCCTTGTGAGCAACGAACTGAAATGAAGCGAAAATTCATTAGCTTGAAACAAAGGGAAGAAGACAGTGTTGCAGAGTATGAGGCTACTTTTACGAGGCTATCCAAGTATGATGTACATTACGTATGTGACTTTGCAAACAAGATTGATCATTTCTTTAAAGGTCTTAAGCCAAGTCTTCAGAGGGCATTGGATTCTCAAACATTTTCATCATATGATGGAATTGTATCAAGTGATATCAAAACAGAGAAAGGAATTTTCTAGATCAAATCTTTTAAAAGGAAACCAAGATAAGAAGCGGTACTCTAATAACAAAGGAAAAGGAGGAGCACCAAAGAAGATCAAGGGAACAAATAGTTTCCCATTATGCGAGAACTTTGGAAAGAATCATCTCGGGAAATGCTTGAAAGGCATGGGAGTCTGCTATAAGTGTGTAGAAAAGGGTCATCAATATGATGAATGCAAGGGGAAGAAACAATTCAATGGTATTCAATGCTAAAATTTCAGAGAGATGGGCCACTATGCAAATGAGTGTCCTAAGCTCCAAGGAAACATGCCTCGGAAAAATCCAAGAGAATAAGGGAGAGCCTATGCGATCACAACCGCAGAAGTTTAAATTCCTAATGATGTGGTGGTAGGTACTTTAATTGTTTCCTCAAACTTAGCTGACACATTATTTGATTCTGGATCATCGCATTCAATTATATCTTCCCATTTTTCCAGGAAAATAAGATATGTCCAATTTGATTTAATAAAGGAGTTATCAGTAAAAACTTTTAGGGGATGCATCATTGCAACAAAGGCATACCAACTAGTCCCCATCGTGACACATAAATGTGCTTTAGTTGCTAACCTTATCATTATACCAATGATTGAATTTGATATAATTTTCGGTATTAATTGGATGCCAAACTATGATGAAAAGATTTATTATAATAAAAAAGGAAGTTACAGTTTTTGAAAATGGTGTAGAATCTCTTATTTTTAGAGTAGAAGCCTCGCCACCTGATTCCTATCTAGATCCACCCCTGGTGGCTCTATTGAATGCAATTCTTGGAGAAGAAGAGAACCCAATATCTATGGGTGAGGATAGAAATATTCAAATTTAAGATGTACATATAGTGCAAGAGTACGTTGATGTATTTCCAGAGGATTTACCTAGAAATACTACAGAGAGGGAAGTTGATTTCTCTATAGATTTAATTCCTGGTGTGATACCTATATCAAAGACCCCCTATAGAATGGAAAATTTGGAGTTAGTGGAGCTAAAGAAACAACTAAAGGATTTGAGTGAAAAATAATTTATTCGACCTAGTGTTTCTCCATGGGGAGCCCCAGTTCTATTTGTCAAGAAGAAAGATGGATCCATGAGGATATGCATTGATTATAGGGAAATCAATACTATTAAAATAAAGAATAAGTATCCTATTCCTCAGATTGATGATTTATTTGATCAACTTCATGGAGATCAATACTTTTTGAAGATTGGCATTTGGTCCAGATATCATCAGCTTCGTGTGAGGAAGGAAGATATTCCTAAGACAGCATTTCGAACCAGGTATGGGCATTACGAGTTTACAGTGATGCCTTTTGGACTGAATAATTCACCCTCTATTTTCATGGATTTAATGAATAGAGTTTTCAAGGAATATCTTGATAACTTTGTTGTGGTGTTCATCGATGATATCCTGGTATACTCAAAAAGCTATGAAGACCATGAGAATCACTTGCGGATTATTTTAAAAACTCTTAGAAGAAATTAATTATATGGGAAGTTTAGTAAGTGAGAATTCTGGCTTCAATCAGTTTCTTTTCTAGGCCATATTGTCTCAAAGTATGGAATCTTAGTTGATCCTGTGAAGACAAAGGTAATCCAAGATTGGCCCATGCCAACAAACATAACTGAGGTACGCAGTTTTATTGACTTAGCAGGTTACTATCGGCATTTCATTCAGAATTTCACCCGACTGGATAACCCGCTAACCAAGCTCACGCAAAAAGGAGTTAAGTTTGTGCGGACAAAATAGTGTACATAATGCTTCGAAGAATTTAAAATAATATTGTTCAATGCTCTAATTTTGACTCTTCCATATGGAAGTGATGGATTTGTAATATACAGTGATGCATCAAAGAATGGATTGGGTTGTTTCCTTATGCAAAATGATAAAGCTATTGCTTATGCATCAATATAGTTGAAGACTCATGAGAAACATTATCTAACTCATTATCTTGAGTTATCAGTCGTAATCTTTGCTCTAAAAATATGGAGGCATTATCTCTACGGAGAGAGATGTGAGATCTATACGGACCACAAGAGTTTGAAATACATTTTCACACAAAAATAACTCAACATGAGGAAAAGAAGATGGCGCGATTTACTAAAACATTATGATTGTTCAATACACTACCACCCAGGAAAGGTGAATAAGGTGGCAGATGCATTAAGCAGGAAATATCATGGCCTTCTGACTCAAATGAATATTGAAAGAGATCTTATATTCATGGATCTACTGAAGATGGATATGGGAATATTTAAGGAAGGTGAAACATCTTTTCTCTTTAAAATGATTGCTAAACCATCTTTATTAGATAAAATAAAAATATCTCAATCTGATGATGTGAATCTGCACAAGAAAATTAATGCTGTCAAGGATGGAAGACTGGATGACTTCGTGTATGAAGAAGGATTTCTGAAATTTGGGAAGAGGTTATGCGTTCCATCAGTACCTGAGCTAAAAAGGTAACTATTAGATGATGCACATAGCTCAAATTTCTCTATACACCTAGGTAGAACCAAGATGTACAGATATCTGAATGAATATTTCTGGTGGGATAATATGAAGCGGGGATTTGCTGACTACGTGTCAAGGTGTCTAGTTTGTCAACATGTGAAGGCAGAGAGACAACATCCCAAAGGAGTGATGCAACCTCTACCTATTCCTATGTGGAAGTGGGATAACATTACGATGGATTTTATCACCGGACTATGGATGACACCTAGAAGGAATGATGAAATATGGGTAATTGTTGATTGTCTCACAAAATCAGCACATTTCCTTCCTATATGAGAGGATTTTCCACTCGAGATCCTGGAAAGATTGTATATTAATGAAGTTGTAAGACTTTATGGTGCACCTCTATCAATTGTATCTGATCGAGATCCCCAATTTACATCAAAATTATGTAAAAGTCTCCATAAGACTTTGAATACTGAGCTTCGTATGAGTACCACATATCACCCCCAAACCGACAGGTAGTCTGAAAGGACTATACAAACTCTAGAAGACATGATGAGGTCATGATCTCTTGACTTACAAGGTATGTGGGATCAATACTTGACTTTGGTGGAATTTTCATACAAAAATAGTTTCCATTATAGTATTCAAATGGATCCATATGAAGCATTATATGGAAAGAGATGTTGAACTCCAACTTGTTGGGACGAAGTTGGTGAGAGGAAACTTATAGGCCCAGAACTTATTGAAGAGACCACAACAAAGGTAAAGACAATCCAAACCCATATTAAGGCAGCCCAAAGAAGGAAGAAGAGTTATGCAGACAATCGGAGAAGGGATTTGTAATTCCAGGTGGGAGATCATGTCTTCCTGAAAGTATCTCCATGGAAGGGTGTCCTAAGGTTTGGTAAGAAAGGGAAACTGAGCCCCAGGTACATCGGGCCCTTTGAAATCCTAGAAATAATCAGAGTTGTAGCTTACCATCTAGCGATGCCGCCAAATCTCTCCAGAGTTCATGATGTGTTCCACGTGTCATTTTTAAAGAAATGCATTCCAGACCCAATGCATGTGCTCACGTATGAAGAAATTGAACTGGAACTTGATTTTTCATATTGTGAAAAGTCTATTGGGATTCTTTACACAAGAGAATAGGTATTGAGGAATCGGATAACTCAACTAGTGAAGGTTCTTTGGAGAAACCAAAATATGGAGGAAGAAACATGGGAATCTGAGGATGTTATGAAAAATAATCACCCACGTATTTTTGGTGGGCTTTTTACATAAAATTTCGAGGATGAAATTTCCGAAGGAGAGAATAATGTAGCACCCCAAACATTTTATGGTATGTTTCTCTTAAATACATTTTATTCATTAGGTAGCCTATATTTCATGAATCACTGAGACCCTATGGAACAAAACATGGTTACTTATAGGATATATCCATAACTTAGCCACTAAACTTAAATTTACCAGCTCTGGGATTTGAATTTTAAAAATATGATATACATAGTTGTGTTCAAGATTATTTTTAGAGTCTGATAGAATTAACCTAATTTTTGGTGAATAGTAACCTACCCTTATGAATAGTAACTTACCCTTATGAATATTAATATGACTCTTATGAATGGTATCCATACCCTTGAGTGTATAAATGAATATAGACACCCAAAATATGAAGATGAATATTCTAAGTGTTTATATATTTCAATTAAATAATGATTTGATAATATATTTAATTAATCATAATTAGAAAATTATTTTTGAAAAATGGACTTAATTTTTGGATTCTACACGTTGAAAAATAGTTGGGGTGATTTTTTGGGATTTTTCTGAAATACTTGAATTTTTTATGAATAGTGACATACCATAAATTACAAAATTAAGATAAATACGCAAATTATAGAGACATGTGTGATGTACTGATGATGTAAGCCCACTTGGTTCGGGATCACATGATAAAATTACTAATTTTGGTCATGTAATACTCACTATTCCTTGTATTAAGGAGAAATAATAAATTAATGGGTTTTATATTAAGAAATCCCCTCTCTCCTCCACTATAAAAACCCCCCTTCACTCCCTCTTCTCCTCACTCCTCTAAAGCCTTGTGCCTTGCAAATATTCTACACAAATCACTACCCAATCCTCCTCCACGTCTAGAATATCCTAGACTCTTCAAAATACCAAAACCTCTCCCCTTAAGAGGTTCTCAAAGGAGGAAGTCTCAAGAGGTAAATTCCTCTTTCAAATCCCTTCTTTTATTTTAAGTTCTTTTATTTTTGTTTATTTTCTCACCTCCCTTCACCAAAATAGTATGATAAATCCAGTAACATACATGTACTAGAATTTTTTCATGCTAATGGTATATATTCCATTATCTTCTCTCCTTTCCCCACTTTTATTTGAAAGAAATGAAAGCACCGTTTGAGATGTTCTAATTTAGCACATTCAAGGACAACGGTTTATCAATTTCTATTATAATCTTTAATTGTGGTCAGGAAACCATTTGTGTTATGGTTGAACCAGATTATTATGTAATATATCCTATTTTTAGTTTTTTAATACTTTTTTGCACATGGTATTAAGTTATAAAGCAAAACATGTTCATTGTAATCAAACCCACCGATTAACCAAAACGGTTATCACTAAGGTTATATATATAAAAATTCGACTTCAATCTAAGTAACCCAAATTAAATTTAAAACCATTTAATCTCCTGGATGTTCACTAATAGTGTATAAATTCATTTTTTGACAACCACATCCATCTTGTATATTTATCTGAACTTGAATATAAGTGTAACGATCATTTAAAACCAAGTAAACAAACGAGCCCGAACAATGAAATTGAACCTTATAATCAATAAAAAGGCCTATAATGAACTAAAAAGGATTATAATAAATCAGTTACATATAAAAGAGGTTATGTAATTATGAATTAATAATACTAATTTTTTTTATTCTGGTATTTAATAACAATTCAAGAACACCTTCAAGCATAAGGTAAGGGATCCTCTCTCTCACTTTTATTCAAGAATCTACCCTATCTTGTGTGCTTTTGTTTTTAATTTCTAATGATGGGGTATGTTTTTTCACCTCCCCCATACATCCCTTATGATATATAAATAATTTTATAACCTTTTATCTCTCATTAATCCCTCACAAGAACACTCATTACCATGCCGAAATATCTGTAAGGGGTTTTACTCATCTCACTTTCAATTCTGTGGGATTTTCATTGTTCACCTCTTATTTCTTATATGTGGTATAGGAGTACTGCCATTTGACATATGTTATCATATTTCTCATTATATTCATTTTATTCTATGACTCTTTTGGTGGTTATTAACTTTTTTTCATACGACTCAATTGAATACAACATGGTAACGAGCTTTGTCTCAATTTTCCCTTCATTGTGACTTGCTTAGTAATTGTGCGCCTATTCTTTCTTATGTGGTGTACCTAATACGCATTTGAGATCACTTTTCAACTGAAATTAGATTCCATTCAAATATCCATATTCTCATATCATGGATATTATTATTGTCTAAGACTTATATCATTTTACATACGGTATTTATTTTGAATGTTGTTTTGATAGTGTGAATATTGATGAATCTGTATCATCTCTTCTATACGGTTAATTTAAATGCATATTGCTCTTGTATTGAATATATGTATAGATAATTATTGTATGTAGAGGTGTTTGGGGCCCACTACAGCCCCTCAATGCATCGTTAGGTCTCATGAGACAAAACAGTTTGATGACAGACCCTTCGAGTTTGTTTCCAAAAAAATCAGACGGGTTTCTACCCATAGAAATAAACCGTTTTTACGGTATTATGGTTCATGTTCCAGATACATGATGTCAAATTAATAAGCATTCTTTTTATTCATTGTCAGTTATTATTATTATCCATGAGGTTTTCACTATGACAAAATCTATGGATGCAGTCTCATTCTCAGTTTATTATTGGCATTAGTTATTTATTGATTCACTATGCCATATTGATTATGTCAGATTGATTGTGATTCACTTATTATTGTACTCATGCTTCCACTATTTTTAACCCTTACTGAGCATTTGAGCTCACCCCTTTCATTGTTTATCTTCAACAGGTTATGAAGAGGAGGTCATTTATTGAGTGCTCTTGGATGCAGTTTTTGTTTTTCATTATGTATTGTATCTTGTAACCTTATCCAATGTAATCTATGTATCTAGTTTCTTCAAGACTACTAAACTGATCATTATATGGGATTTTCATTCCTTCTAACCATGACAATATCACAAGTAATGCACCGTCTCCAGCCTAGTGAGGTCGGGGTGTTACACAAATCCCAAGAAAAACTACACGGTGTGTATATTAATATACATGGAATCTGTTTTTGTTTTTCCATTTTCTTTATTTCCTCCACCACATTTATTAGACCTTGAATAATGACTATTTATTTCTCAAATAAATATCACTATATTACTCACTAATAAATATATTATTTTTCCCAAAATATATTCTCTAAAATAACTATTCTTGAAATAAATGCGATCAGGCATCCTTGAATAATTATCAAACCACAATCAAGAATAATATTTATTAAACTTATTAAATAAATATTTAACTAAGATACTTGGACACACTTAGTGTGTGACCCTCTAGACCTCTTTCTCAGTGTCATTAGGTAGAGCCTACCTAAATTACAAGGTTAGCATCTAGAAACATTCCAAGGCACCCATAGAGAAATAAGTTAATGTCGCAATGATGTGTCCCCTCCTACGAACTCTTACTGTGTAATGTAATCCCTTTGTCCTGATATCTCAAATCAGAAAGGTTTTATGAAAGTGCCATCAACCTATGTGCTCAATTATTATTTCTTTAACTTTCTGGAATTGAACTTTCCCATTCCTCAACATGGCCATGGATTTGTTTGGCCATATCAATTCCATAAAAGGGCCCGAGATGTATACTTCCATTATGGAACAGATGGGAAAAATTCTTTCTCTTGTTATCTATTAATGAAGTATTACTCGTGACGCACCCAACATATCCTACCTCACTAAAAACAGTGTTTTGTCATAGTTTTAGTCAATATATCTAAGTGCACAAGTTTCAATACCCATTAATAATAATCTTAAAGTCTAAGTACCAATACACACGTCTGCATATAAGAACATCCAATGACACTATGAAATATGGATTTCATACTGGCTGGTCTTATTCTCATAATATCCTCCTAAATATTACCAAGGGCTCACACCATGAGAAGGTGCCTTAAAGTTTTATGAGTTCTCACCCCTAATGCCCTATATTATTTGTGTCCCTCAAATAACATCATATGGCCATAGAACATATATTCAAGAATAGTGTTATGGAACTTTTGGGTTCTCATCGTAGAAGGGATCCTCTATACCCCTTTAGTGAAACAACAATCCTTAGGAAATTATCACATGAATTGTCATGGTTAAGAACAATCAAGATGTGATAAGGTATTTATTAATACAAGTTTATCATAAAGTACAAAGTTTGTTCTAGTCCACCAACTCCAACAGAATCCCACTTAGACCAGAGCCAACTGCTAACAACCTTCAACCCGCTATCTCTCACATGATATTAATGCTTCTACTTAGATAGGCCTTTAGTCATGGGGTCTTCCACATTATCTTCCATGGACACTCTGATCACTACAACTTCACTAATTTGATAGAAATCCCTCAAGAGGTGATACTTATATAGAATATTCTTTGTCTGTTGATGTGACTTTGGTTCTTTTGAAATATCCACCACTACAATATTATCACAATACAATGTGATAGGATCTTTAATACTAGGCACTACATCAATCTCCTGGAAAAAATTTATGAATCCAGACGTCTTCTTTAGCTGCATTAGAATCCACTATATATTAGGAATATGCTGTAGAATCAGTGACAAATGGCTGTTTTGAACTCTTCTATCTTATAGATCCTCTATTGAGATAGAAAACATATCCTGATTGCGACTTCAGATCATTATAATCTATCTAAAAACTAGAATCATCATACCCTCTGATGGAAAACTCCTCGTATCCTCCATACAATAGGAACATATCCTTATTTCTTCTTAGATACTTAAGGACAGTCTTAACAGAAGTCTAATGTTGTTCTCCTAGATCTTCTTGATATCTTCCTACCATGCTTAGTGCATAGGCAACATCAAGCCTGGTACATAACATGGTATACATGATGGATCCTATATCCAAAGCGTATGGGATCTTACTCATCCTATATTTCTCCTGTTGTGTTTGAGTACATATTATCTTAGAAAGATGTAGGCCATGTGACACTAGAACCAATTCCATTTTGGATTATTCTATACTAAATTTCTTTAGTATCTGGTCAATGTATTTACCCTGACTTAGTCCAAGAAGCCTCTTGGATTTATCACAAATTATCTTGATCCCTAGAATGTATGCTACTTCACCCAAGTCCTTCATGGATAAACACTTGTTCAACCAGTCCTTAACTGATTGTAAGACGGATATATCATTTCTAATAAGTAATATGTCGTCAACATATACTACTAGGATAAAAACTAAATTCCCATTAAATTGATTATAAATACATGGCTCACATTTGTTCTTAATGAAACCAAATTACTTTATGGATTCATCCAATTGAATGTTCCATGACCTGGATGCTTGCTTTAATCCATAAATGGATTTTTGTAACTTGAAAACCCATTTGGATTCACTTGGTGTCACAAACCCTTTTGGTTGTGTCATATAGACATCTTCCTGAAGGTTCCCATTAAGGAATGTAGTTTTGACATCAGTCTACCAAAACTCATAGTCATGGTAAGATGTTATGAAAAGTATGATTCTTATGGATTTAAACATGGAAACTGGTGATAAGGTTTCATTGTAGTCAATTCCTTGATATTGTCTGAATCTTTTAGCCACTAGCCTTACTTTATTGGTTCTAAATTGACCTTTCATGTCCAGATTTCTCTTGAATATCCATTTGTATCTAACAGGCTTTACATCAACTAGCTCATCAACCATAACCCAGACTTGGTTCTGATACATGGAATCCATCTTAGAATTCATAGATTCTAGCCATCTTGTAGCTTTTAAGCTCTCTACTGCTTCCTTGTAGGATATAGGTTCATCATTGTCCAACAATAATGATTCACCTTCCTCGATGACTATGAAACCAAATCTCTCTGGTTCCCAGACCCCTCTTGTTCTCCTACGCAATACTTGTGTTTCTAGAACCTCTTCCACGGGGACCTGTGGAACTTGTTCCTGTACCAACTCCTATGTATCTTGAGAATCAACTTCATCAAAGTCAATCTTGCTCCCACTATCCTTTTTTAGGATGTTCTCCCTCTCAAGAAATATGGCTTGTCTGGAGATAGTCACTTTCTTTCCTGAAGGATTATATAGGTGATTTTCTTTTTATTTCCTAGAGATATCCTATAAAGATACACCTCATGGCCTGGGGTGCTAGTTTTTTTCCTGATAAGGCCTTAAAAAATTCCTTGCATCCCCATACACGTGTGTGCAGTAAAATGGGTTTCTTTACATTCCATAACTCGGAGGAAATTCCATTTTCTTCTTTAGTTTCTACTCGGTTTAATGTGTATATTTTAGTTTGTAATGCATATCCCCAAAAGTGTAATGAAAGATATACATGACTCATCATCAACCTCACCATGTCCAACAAGGTGTTGTTCCTTATTTCACTAACACCATTCCACTTTTTTGTATAAGGAGGAGTGAGTTGATATAGAATCCCAGACTCCCATAAAAGGTTGATAAACTCTTGGTTCAAATATTCTTCACCTCTATCCAATCGAAGATTCTTTATCTTCTTACCAAGCTGGTTCTCTAATTCATTATTGAATTCCTTAAATTTCTCCAAGTCTTATGACTTAGTAGATATAGCCATATCTACTCAAATCATCATTAAAAGTAATGAAGTAAGAATATCCACCTCTAACTTCTACTGGAGATGGTCTGCACACATATTTCTATAACAATCCTAGAAGCTCTATGGCCCTTTCACCATGTCCACTAAAAGGTGGATTAATCATTTTTCCTTGTAAATAAGCATGAAATATATCAAGTGGTTTTAGATCAGTAGAGTCTAAATAACCATCTTGGCAGAGCTTTGTCAAGCACTTCTCATTTACATGACCAAGATATTGATGCCACAACTGGGTGTTGTATGATTCATGTGATTTTGTTTCGTTGTTGATTTCCAGAACTTATTTTTCATAATTTAATACATACAAACCATTATTCAAATTCAACATAACATAACATGTGTTGTTCTTATAAAATAAGCAACCATTATTTCCAAACATGAAAATAAATCCATCCATATCTAAACATGATACAAAAATTATGTTCTTGGTAATGTTAGGCACATAATAATAGTTATATAAAACCAAAAATCATTCTAGATGGAAATGATAGATGGTAATCACCAGTGGCCAATGCAACCAGCCTCTCACCAATGGAAGCTTGAAGATCCACATCTCCTTTGGAAATATTTCTAAATCTACTTGGTTCCTGAATTTGAATATAGATGTGAGCCCCACAATCTGTATCTAATACCCAATGTGTAGAAATGGAAAGATTAAACTTGATAATGAATGCACCTTTAGCATCCCCACACTTTTGGGTGCAGTTACTATTCTAGTGGCATGTATTTTCGCATGAAAAACACACCACCTCTTATTCCTTGCCCTTCCTCTGGTTCTTCCCCTTCTTTTAGGGATGGTGCTTGGGGGATTTAGACTACTTATAAATCCTTGGGACCTTTTCCTTGTCCTTCCTTTTCTTATTTTCCATAAGTACTGCAGGTTTGTCACACCCCACATCCTTATCCACCAAGAAAATTAAGGTCATAAGTTTTGATATAATCTTCTCATTGTTTCTCATGTTTTAGTTGACAATAAATGTAGAGAATGTCTTGGGAAGTGATGATAGGATGAGATCTGTACACAAATCATCTGGGAACTTAATCCCTAAGATATCTAGGCATTCAATGTATCCAATAAGCTTGACTACATGAGGCCCAGTTGGTGTAGACTCTCTAAGATTATCTGTAAACAAAGCATTGGAAATCTCGTATCTCTCCTATCTTTCCTTATCTTTATATAGATCCTTAAGGTGTAACATCATGTTATATATGTCTATGTTTTCATGTTACTTCAAGAGATAATTAGACATGGTTGATAGCATAAAACATTGAACATATGTGGAATCATCCATTTGTTCCATATAGAGAGATAGTTCCTCATCACTTGCCTCTTTTCTAGGCGCAACTAGAATAGGCTCCTCCAGCACATATAATTTTCTCTCGTGGAAAAGGATGACGCATAAACACCTCTAACACTCCTAGAAATTAGTGCTGGTGAGAAGGTTTTCCTTCTCGAGTGTGGTTTGAAATGATATGTTTAAAGTTGTTTTTCTTTCCATTTTTACAAATTAAGATGAGAAAATATTTAGTACTTTATTAGGATAAAAATGAAACAAATAAATAAATTAATACTTATTAGTGTCCCACTATTTTATCCAAATCTAATAGCCCTCACCATTGACTTCAGAATATTCTATTCTTGAATATTATAGTGGAAAGGATCCATATTTCCCTTCGAATTATCCCAACTATGGTTGGTTAAGAAACTTAAAAGTTTTTAGGTAGGCATTCCAAATTCCAACTGCATTAACTCACAGCTCCTTGATCTACTAAGTGGACTCCCCAATCCTGAAATACTTTTATTTGGATTTACTCAACCTTTGCCTCTTGGTCACACCAAGTCTTGTTGTGGCAGTCAACCCTTGATGTGAACCAAGTTAAGTCAACCCAAAACTTGGATTATAATTCCCTGATAATTGAAATCACCCCAACTAGGTTTGGTCAAGTACTTTGAACTATGATTTGATTTTAACTAAGATTATGGAAGGTTATACCAACTTAATATTTCTTTGAGGGATTTTATCCTTATACATAAATCTCCATTTTATTATCTGTGATTACATGATTGTTAATATTAAGTGGGATGTACTTAAGTGATTAATTGTGTCTAAGATAATATTTACTCATAATCCGGTCTTATTTTAGTTCTATATTTCATACTTGTTTAACTCATTAATTTTGTGATCGTGATAACACACCCATAATAAATAAACCATGCAACTAACATGAATAAAATAAATGGTATGATCATGATCTTGTTCTATTGGTTATTTTATCTAGTAGTTGATAAACTAACCCAAGACATGGGATAGAAACACCTTGAACCTTTTGGGTTTGTGTTTATAGCTTTCCACCGGTCCACCTTTGTATCTCCTTGGATTGGTTTCACCTTAGCTTCTAACTTGAGCCACCTCCACTAGCTTGGGAGCTTCATTCATTACATATGATTTTATCTCACACACAGGTGAGGGGTAAAACGGGGTTTTACATAAAATAAACCTTGGGCACGCAGGCCCTACATATTAATGAGGAGAAGGATTGTAGACCAACAAATTTAATTTAAATAAATAAATTAAAATAAACCATCCATATACAAAGGTCCTGGTATAGATCATGATCATTCATGCGTGCGATGATATTTACACATAAATAAAACTAGAATTCAATTCTTTAATCGTTATTGTTTAAGATAAATCACATTTGAATCAATTAATTATCTTTAATTAATCAATCCTTTTATCTTAAACCCTTTTCTGAATTTCTTTGAGATTCTCATCCATCATAATTTTAAACAAATAAATTCATTTAAAATTATCTTTGTATGTAACTTGTACCTTAGAGGCAATTCAATGAATTCCCGTTTATAACTACCCAATGAGTAGAAATGAACATTACAGAGATGTTAAATTAAACACATATATATATAACACCAATCATGTGTTGTGCATCAACTTTATGTCTGCACCATGGTACATGTCTCAAGTGTTTGTATAATATAATAATAAATTTTAATAAATCTGTATAATTTGGATGAGTACACGGAGTGTAGTTCTGATTACATGATGTGTACTATCATTCACCGTCCATATGAAGTACATACCCAGGGACATGGCGTGTAAATGTACTTTATAAATATTATGAGTACACAGCATGTCCAGTGGGCCACACGGCGTGTAGTGTCTACATTACATGATCTCCAGCCAGGCAAGATGTGTATAGGGTACATGGTCCAACCCTAACCCGAAGGGACTACACACTATGTCCAGTGGTCCACATAGTGTGTAATCTAGAAACCGCATGTCACTTGTTCCTGGTCAACACACGGAGTCATTTAATACTTATATAGACTCCAACACAAGGCTTGGTTTGGTGGACCAGTCCTGGTGCATGGAACCTAGACTACATGGTGTGTACTTCTGAATACACATCATGTGTTCTAGTGTTGTACGGCCAGGAAGATTTGGTACCTTCGGATGAGATCCGTTGTTTTATTTTAATCAAAATTAAAATAAAATATTGTTTCAGTAAGGTAATGGAGAAACTAAATAGGAGGAACAGATCTTGATATTCGGATTTGCAAAATGATTAACTTGAATTGAAACAACTAAATTATTAAATGCATAAATCATCAATGAAAAACTAAATAATTATAATGAATGATATGACCCCTATGATACCACTTGTAGGTTCTGGGTGCAGCGGAAGTGTGTGGATGGGTGTACCCAACTTTAATTTTTCCATTAACAATGATGAATCGGATATCTATCGCAATAATAAAACATCAGATATTTGGAATAGAATGAAAAATGGAATAAAGGAAGGGAATCCTGGAACCATATAGAGGATCATCATATGTTGGTTATAATTAATTTAATTAAAATTAAATAATTACCTTGATGGAATTTTCTCTCCATTGATGTTTCCAATCACGGTCTGATGTGATCCATCATTGTGTTGTAGAAGCCAAGTGTAGGCTTCCTCTAGCAGTTATCCACACATGATCCATGTATCTTTGGACATCATAGAAGGGATCTTTGGGTGCTATAATGGAAGAGTCTTCACTTGCGATGTCCGCCTTCGATCACTTTGAGAGCCGCTTGAAAAGCGCTCTCCTTGATCTGGTGGAAGAGGATCTCTCTCATAACTTGAGAGTGTTCTTGGAAGAAAAGAATTATCCCTTAGCTTGAGAGATTTATCTAGATCTTTTGTGTACACTACAAAGAATTTCTAGGCTGATGAGAATAATGTAATTGGGATTTTATTACTTAGAATAATAAAATTAATTAATTACCCAAAAGAATTTATTCATTTCATTTAATTCTTAGTAAGACCCCATGTATAATAATAACAGTTGACTATTATTATCACTTGACATGCACCCGATGAATTACACCTAATATTATTTACTTAAATAAATAATATTATTTCTCAAAAAACCCTAGAAAAAATACATGGTGTGTATATTAATATACATGGCATGTATTTTTGTTTTTCCATTTTCTTTATTTCCTCCACCGCATTTATTAGACCTTGAATAATGACTATTTATTTCTAAAATAAATATCATTTCATTACTCACTAATAAATATATTATTTCACTCACAATATATTCTCTCAAATAACTAGTGTCAAAATAAATGTGATCAGGAATCCTTGAATAATTATTAAACCATAATTGGAAATAACCTTTTTTCAACTTGTTAAATGATTATTTAACTAAGATACTTGGACACACTTAGTGTGTGACCCTCTAGGCCTCTTTCTCAGTGGAATTAGGCGAAGCCTGCCTAAAGTTCAAGTTTAGCATATAGCAACACTCCAAGGCACCCATAGAGAAAGAAGTTAATTCTACAATGATGTGTCACCTCCTATGAACACTTACCATGCAATGTAATCCTTTTGTCTCAATATCTTGAATAAAGTGGGTTGCATGATAGTGCCATCAACCCATGTGCTCAATTATTATTTATTTGACTTCCTGGAATTGAACTTTCCCATTCCTCACCATGGACATGTATTTGTTAGCCTATATCAATTCCATCAAAGGGCCTGAGATATCTACTTCTATTATGGAATAGAAGGCACAAATCCTTTCTCACGTTATCTATTAATATAGTATTACTCATGACGCACCCAACATATCCAACCTCACTGCGAATAGTGTGTCATCATAGTTTTCACCAATATATATAAGTGCATGAGTTGTAATACCCATTAATAATAATCTTAAATTCTAAGGACCAATACACACCTCCACAGATAGGAACATCCAATGACACTATGAAATGTGGATTTCCTATTGGTGGGTCTCATTCTCATAATATCTTCCTAGATATTACCAAGGGTGCACACCATGAGAAGGTGCCTAAAAGTTTTATGAGTCCTCACCCCTAATGGCCTGTATTATTTGTGTCCCTCAAATAACATCATTCATCCATATAACATATATTCAAGAATAGTGTTATGGTACTTCTGGGTTCTCATCATAGCATGGATCCGTTATACCCCTTTAGTGCAACAACAATCCTTAGGACATTATCACATCCATTATTACACAAAAGAACATTCAATATGTGATAAGGTGTTTATTAATACAATTTTATCGTAAAGTACAAAGTATTTGGTTCTAGGCCACCAACTCCAACAACTCTTAGGTCAAGTTGGATTTTACTATTGTTTCATTCATGAATTTAGTATGATTTCACTCATCCTCGCCCACTTAATCCAAAAAAATAATTTTTTTGATAATGAATGTGAGGAAGCTTTTAATAAATTGAAAAGGAATATCACATCACCCCTGGTAATCCAACCACCTTGGTGGGATTTACTATTTGAGCTCATGTGTGATGCCTATAACTATGAAGTTAGGGCAGTCTTATTAGAAAGGGTCGATCAAGCACCACATGTCATTGCCTATGCCTCACATACACTAGACCCCGTCCAAGAAAACTACACCACAAATGAAAATAATTTATTTCCATTATGGTTGCCTTAGATAAATTTAGGACATACCTTTTAGGGTCCAAAGTCATTGTGTTCTCACACCATATAGCCCTCCAGTATCTTCTTAAGAAACCGAAAGCTAAACCACATCTCATTATCTATATTCTCCTCCTTTAGGAATTCAAAATAGAAATTAGAGATAAAAAATGAGAAGAAAATATTCTGTTTTTTCATATCATTAAGATCCTCTCATCCTCAAACATTGAATCATCCCCCTATATTCCCCTAAATTACATGTTCTTGATGAGAAATTGTACCAAGTGAAAGATGTTATTCCTTCATATGATGAAATTGTAAATTATTTGTTATTATCTGTCATTCCTGTTGATTTCAACAAAAACCAAGTTGATCGTCTAAAACATGAGTATCATTTGTACATTTCGTATGCTCCTTACCTTTGGTGCACATGTTCTTATTAAGTCCTTATGCTTTTTGTTCTCGATAGCGATTTTTAGTTTGTCCTTAGGTTTTGAAACACTCTTTCTTGTGGGGGACACTTTGACCCCCAATAGACTGCTCTCAAGGTCCTCAATTTTGGTCTATTTTGGTCAACATTATTTTGGGATTACCATGATTTCTGTTAAGATTTTCCTCAATGTTAAAGAATGGGGAATGTCTCTAAAAGAAATAAAATTCCACAACAATCCTTTCTCTTTCATGAAATTTTAGATGTTTGGGGCATTGACTTTATGGGGCCATTTCCTAATTCCTATGGAAACTTGTAAATTATTTTGGTAGTTGATTATATGTCAAAATGGGTATAGGCACAAGTCATAAGGATAGATGATTCCAAGATAGTTATGGAATTTTTGAGAACCCAAATCTTCTATAGGTTTGGATTACCTAGGTTTATCATCAATGACCAGGGTTCTCATTTCTACAACTGAACAATACAATCTCTTTTATGTCAGTATGGGGTCACGCATCATGTGTCAACTGTATATCACCCACAGACCAATGGTCTAGATGATGTGAAAATAGAGAGGTAAAAAAAATTCCTAAAAAATGGTTTAGCCCAATAGAAAATATTGGATTCTTAGACTCGATGAGTATTTATGGGTCTACCATACTGCTTTCAAAACTCCCATTAGAATGTCTCCCTATCAGCTTGTTTTTGGAAAGAGTTGTCACCTACATGTTGAGATAGAGCATCAAGCCTACAAGGACATTAAAAAATGCAATTATATTCTTTCTAGTATAGGTTCTCAAAGGAATTTATAGATTCAAGAGCTGGGGGAAATGAGAAGATATTCATATAAGAACTCCTGGATTTATAAGGAGATAACTGAGGCTACCCACGACCACCTAATCCTTCATCATCAGTTCCACATTGGGAAGAAGGTCCTCTTTTTCAATGAATGGATGAAGTTTCATCTAGGAATCTTTGTTCCCAGTGGTATTTCCTATACACTGTTACTAATGTTAATCCATTTGATGTCGTTCAGGTACAAATTGAAGAAATAAAGAAAACCTTCACTATCAATGGGCAGCAGCTTAAGCACTTTCACGAAGCCCTTCTGGAGTCCCTGATGAAAGAACTCCATGTTCAAGAATAAATCTATGAATGAAACAAACCAGGTTGTATCCTTCCTTACCACATTCTCTTTTATTATAGAGAGGACACTACATACTCTAGGTGTGGGGGTGGATAAATTTCTAGGTTAGTTAGGAATTTTCATCATCTTTTTTTCCCTTTTTAGCTTGTTGAATAGTATTGTTACTTACCCACAATTCCCCCCTCACTATTATTCTATAATGTTAATTTTTTATGCCCATTTTATCATGTAAAATGATGACCTCTTAATCATGGAATTTATTGAAAATTAATGAGTAATTTCCATTTTTCAAGTTTTTTTAACATTCAAAAAAAATTCTAATGAAATGTGCATTTCATCAAGAATTCAATACTGTGATGTGACTTTATTTTTAAATTTGGTTCTTTGTCTATGATATAAATGGTTTTATCATTTTTAAACCTTTGATAAGAATGGTACCTTTTGTGTGAGTAGTTTAAGGTAAAATTGTGTCACTTAATTTATCCACACATCTTTACACCCAACCATGAAGTGTGAAAATTTATTAATTAATAGAAGGTAAATATAAGTTAGGTTAATTTTTATCTACCTTACAACATGATTTTTCCATAAGTTTGTTCTTTATTCGATCTATTTCATTATTTTACCAAATTGACCTATGCATGTGTACCTGTTATCCGACTATTGTATTCCCTCAAAAAAACTAAAAAACAAAAACAAATAAAAATTGAGGGTAGTGATGGAATGTACAACATATGGGGATATCTAGGTCATGAGTTTATGGTTTGACTTCGAGGAATTCTTAAGTTAGTGGATCTTTAAATTTTATTGCAAAGGATGTAGGAAAGTTTCAGTGGAAAGGATTATGTAAGCAGACAAATTTTAAAATAACTTATATTTACTTGATAGAAATTAGAAATAATAGAATAAAATGGTTGTGACACAAAAACATTGAGAATTAGTGACATGATTAACTTTTGAATTATTTTATTCAATTGGTATTATAAATCTCTTGTAATTTCATTCTGATATAATTTTTGAGACGTCGTTTTCCATGATCACTGAGAATAACTCCTCGGAGAGATTTTTTTTTTATCACTTTTCTATCAAGAATTAAATTTTTATTGAATGTTAAATCTTTATGAAGTTTATAATATCTCCATGCATAATTTTTGAAAATGTGACTTTTCCTAGGAGTGAAAATGTTTAGGTGTGGGGGTGTGATCGCACTACAATTCACTATTTTATTTCACCCTTACACCATTGTATTAAACTGATTTTTTACTATAAATTCCAAATATATTATCAAATTTAACTTATTTTTTTATTCAATTATTTAATATTTATCACTTTTAAAATGGGAAATTATACTTTTTTAATATTTTCATTAGAGGTATAGGTGATTTGGAGGCCTTAGAGATGATTTAGAAGGAAAATGGACCAAACTACATGGAAGCCCAAGGACTCATGTCCACTTTTTTGTAAATTGATCTAAATATATATCTTCAAATGGGAAGAAATTTTTTGGGACACTCCAAAAATCCATGGGATACAACTCATCTCAATAAACCCAAGCCCAATTCATTCATTAGGGGGTCCATCCAAACCAATCTGTCCAGGGGACAGAATCTGCCTAAATTCAAAAATTAGGTTTGGTATTTTGATAATATCTCTAAATATAGATGTCTAATGGACTCAAAATTTTACATAGAGATATTAAAGAGTCCTAAAAACTCCCTTATTTTTTCCAAGTATTTATATGTTTGTTTACTAGTCCAAAATTGAGATACAAGTGGTATAACCAAAACTAGGTTCCCAAAACCACTTCCCATCTTGGCTATAAAAGGAAACCATGGGAACCTCATTTTTAAGTTTGAACCATAAGCCAATATCTTCCATTTTGGAGTCCTAGAGGAGTCTCCTCCTCATCCCAGAAGTCCTAGAGTCCCATATCATCATAGGGGGATCAATAATGAAGAAGGAGTTCCGCCCGATCTTACACCTCTTGATGTTGGGCTAAACGGTGGGTGATTATTGTGAGGGAGATACACACTTGAAGAGGGAGTTACGGAATATAATTATCTACTATTTTGGTTTATATTTTGGTTTTTAATTTTTCTCTTATATTTATCTTATTTTTTGATGCATTTAATTGAAACTCTTTTTATTTCATAATTAATCGGTGTGTAATTTTAAGTGTGCGGCTTGTGTTGCTCTGATTAGACAAAATAAGACTCATCTTATTTCCCAAAACATTGAAATTCAGTGTTCCTTGACAAATATTAATTCATTCTAAGGGTCTGGAACTTGGCTATAAGGTTTTTATGTCAAAGTTTGGTCCTATTTTCATTGTTTTAGGGGTTGTGGGTACCCAAGATCTTGGTTAACCCTCAATCAAAGGATCACACAAAAACCTAATAATAAATTAAGAAAAAGTGACTTTTCAAGTGGTGTAGTAACTTAGAAATAATCACATAATCATGATTTATTCTTAAAAATCCACTTGCTTTTAAAATTTAAAACTCTTTAAATTAAGTCATTTTATTTTAAAAATTATTTTCAAACCACCTATGCCTCTATTTTAGTAATTTTTATTAAAAAAATCACACTAAAACTCACTGACGATCCTTGATAGATGACCTATGGTCTACCTTATACTATAAATCATCTTTAAAAACATGATCAATATGAAATGTCATGAAAATTTTTTCAATAGCGATATTGTTTTTTTCATTACTTTGAGGGAGGATTCATATGTTGTACAACAATATTCAATGATTCTAGATTTATAGGAGTGTGATTTTTTTGATCTCTTAGCTATATTATTTCCCTTAATTTTTCTTTTACTTGCTACTCGTTTATTGAAATTATTTCCATGATGAATTTATAAAATTCTAGCCTATCACTTCCCATGTTTTGAGTTGAATTTTTGAGAAATAATGTTTTCACTGCATCATCCATTTTCTACTATTTAAAAAAAAATCTTGAACTCATCTACTACATGAATTTTTTTGACATTCGTCTTGTGGATTTGATTATTTGGTAGTGTCCAATAGGGATACTTCAAGCATAATGTGTTTTGTGTACTGTGTGGAAATTTGTTTTTGAAAATTACTATCACCCCTCAAGAATAGAATTTATTTTGTGGTACATTTCTGTATCTGTTTGAATCAAAACTATTTAATTGTGTCTCCCACATTGAGATTAAATAAGGGGGGAATTGTTGGATTTTAGGTGTGGGGGTAGGGGTATTTTAATTTTTCCTTAACTATTATCCAATGTAGTTCATATAAAATATCCCCAATAATTTTAGAAATTCCCACCCTTTCATGGTGTAAATATAATCTATTTTTGTAAAAAAATAACTATTCAAAAAAATCATTGCATACTGCCTGTTTGAAAATTATATTCTTAATTAAGGGGTTTCACTAAGTCAGAAATTTATATAATTTCATGATTTCTAAGTGAATGTGTCCCACAATTTTTTTTGGGAATTCAATTTAAGAACTAGAAAAGAGAGTGTGATGGGAGATATTTTTATGTAATTAAGTTTATAATTTTAAAAAACTAGAAATTTTAACTTGAACCTAGGTAACACACCCTTTTTGAGTAAACAATTCACATTTCCAACTCAAATTATAATTATTTAAGTCTTTTGTAACTTGATTAAAATGGGAAACTAGGATCCCACAGTGAATATCTAAGAATTTAGGCATGGGGTGTGTGTAGAATCCCTCTGTTCATTTCCCATAAGTTCCTTTACACAGTGTATTTCACAAATGTAGCTGAGAGAAATTCAATTAAAACAATAATGTTCCTAATTATAACACCCCAAGATTTTATGGTGTGTTTCTTCTAGAAAAAAATCAATTTATTTGATAGCTTATGTTTCACACAACACCAAACTTAAATGAACTATGATATATTATTAAATATTACCATGACCGTTGGGATAGTAATATGACTATTAGGAATAGTAATGTGGCCATTAAAATAATAACCTCGCATATGAATGTATAAATAAAATTTATTTATCTCATAAATTAAAATATGATATATTTACATCAATGAATAAGTAAATAATTGTTTTAAAAATGGTAAATTAAGTGTTGGTATTTTTGTGAAACATAAATGTTTATTTGAAATTTTATAATTTATATAATTATTTAAAAGAAAATTAATTTTTATAACAGAGATTAATTAATTAAGATTTTTTGTATTATAATTATAAGATAATTTTATGAGACCATAATTACTTTATCAAAGTGTCGTAAAATTGGTTATAATATTAAAATCAGTATTTTTCCTATAAATGGTAATTTTAATTAGAAATTAAATTTCTCATAATTATAAAAATATTTTCATAAAATGGAGTTCATTTTTAAAATTTTCACATTAAATAATGTTTAGGGAGAATTTTTGGGATTTTTTTGAAATAATTGAATTTTGTGAATAGTGAAATACGACAATTTACGATATTTAATATTATAAGTTAAATACATGAATTTTTGAGTTAATAAGGAAATAAGAACCCATTAGTTCAAGCTCGCATACACTAGTTATTGTACTTAGTCACAAAAATCAATACTATTGATAGTCATGAGCCAAAATAATATACTAATGAATAAAATAATCAAAAAAACACCCCTCTCTTCCCCCATAAAAACCATCATCACCACCCCTTCTCATCACACCTTATAATCCTTTAATATAATATAAATTCATCCCAATTTCCTTCACAAGACTCTTCCCCATGTCCAATACCTTCTCATCTTACCAAAAGACCAAATCTAATTGTCTTAAGGAGGTTCTAAAGGAGACGATATTCAAGAGGTGAAATCCTCCTTTCTCTTTTAATTTCTTTTATTTTCTTATCCTCTACTCACCACCTGTGTAAAAAGTGTAATGGTAACTCCAATATTATATATATACTATGATTTTATTATTATAATGGAATATCTATCATCAAATATCTTTACTTGTCCTTTTATTTTAAAAATGAAAACACCATCTGTGACGTGTTGATTCACTACCTTCACAGAAAACAAGTTTTCATTTTCCATTACCTCCTTAAAGACTGGTAATAAAACCATTATTATTGTTAAATAATATTTTAATATACATATTATAAGTTATTTCATGTTCTGTAACCAATATATAAACATAATATTAAATAAAATGACATAAGTTCATGATGGTCGTAAAAACTTCCAAAATAAATTAAAATATTTTTATCAATGTTTTATCTAATGAATCATACTCATACCATATAACCAAATGATATATGTGACCATTTAAACTTTTTTAAGTTCATTGATATAAAATAATTTCACTTCTGGATTTTTACTTCCATTTTACAAGAACTCTCATAATTATATACAAGGGAACCGACCATAAAACCATGAAACAAATGCTCCCAGAACAATGAAATTAAACATTTTAACTCAATTAAATCACTATAAATTAACTTAATGATATTATAATAAATAAAATCTATATTGATTAGTTTTTGAATTAATTAATTTATGAACCTTATTTGATTCTCTGGGACATTAATTTCAAAGTCAGAATGCTTTTGGATATAAGGTAAGGGGTTTCTCATCTCACTTTTATTTCTGTGAGATATCCCTTATTCAAAAATTATTTATTATGTTTGGTGTATGTATAATTCCCTTTGATATATCATATCATGATTAAATTTACCTTCATGGTATTCAATGTTTCATTTTATGATCATTAATTCAATGAGGCATACGATTCGATTGATTACATGTGGTAAGAGTTTTGTGTCTCACTTTAATTTATGTGGGACATATGCCATATTCATCACTTATTTCCTTTGTGTACCGCCCCATTTATTTATGATCATAAAACATTGAAGATTTAATTAAATATCTATATTTCTTGTATCATGGATATTATTATTTTCTATGTCGTATACCATTTTTATATACGGTGTCTACTTTGAATGTTATTTGATTAACTTGGGAAATATTGATAAATATGTATCCTCTACTCAATATGGATATTTTGATAAGGCATATTGTTCATTAATTAAAACTATTTATGAAGAATTATTTGGAATTGCAGTTATGGTTGGGACTTGACATTATATATCCCTTCGATGCATTGATAGGTCTCATGAGATAAATTATTTGGATAAAAAACCCTTCACGTTTTTTTCTAAGAGGAATCAAATGGGTTTCTAGCCACATACTTAAACCATATTTTGAAAGGTCTTGTAGGGAGTGATTAATGTGCCAAATACATGATGTTTAATAATTAAGCATTTCCTTAATTCGGTATTCAGTTATTGTTATCCATAATATTTTCACTATGAAAAAATCTAAGGATGCATTTTTAGTATCAGTTTATTGATTAATTGACATGTTTTTTTTAGTTATATAACTTTCCATATTGATTATGCCTTATTGATTATGGTTCACTTATTATTGATTCATGTATATGTTGTATGTAATCCTTACTCATCATTTGAGATCACCCTTTTATTTTTATTTTCCTTCCCTAGGCAATGAAGGTGAAATCTTTGAATGAGTGTTAAGGAAGTAGTTTATTTTCCTTTGTTATGTTTTATGTTTAATTACAAATCTAATAAGGGAACCATGTGTGTATATAGTTCTTTAATACTACTAAAATGATCAATCCTTGGTGATGTGATCTCTTGGATTTATGTCATTGTAATAAAATAACCACCAACTCTAGGATACTAGGGTTAGGGTTTTTACAGTTGGTATCAGAGTATATTTAGTAGAAACCTTGGGAACTAGATATTAAATAAACATGAGAATTATAATAATTCATTATAATGAATTTTTGGCTCAATGATCATGATGGTTCTAATTTTATTTAGTGTGTTCCATTATTTAGTGATGGCACTTGATAAAAGAAAGGGAATCAATACTCACATACAATATAAGGATTTACCCACTGAGAAAGTCAACAATATTGGTGTTGGAGCTGAACAAATCATGACTATGTTAGGATATCTTACTCAGGTGATAACGAATAACCATGATACACCTATGTTGGATCGTTTCAAATAGAAAAATCCCTCATATTTTAATGGGACTACTAATTCAATGTTAGTTGATCAATGGATCAAGTCCCTTGAAAAGATATTTCTATCATTGCGATGCAATGAAAATGAAAAGGTAGTACCACTAAAAAAAATCTAATTAGCGATGTTTTTTTTTCATTAGTGACATTTTAAAGCTCCATTAATTCATTTATCGATGTTTCTAGAAAATGTATTTAAATGAGGTGTCGCTAATTTAGTGATGCTTTAAAACATCACTAATTAGCGACACTTTAAAATGTCACCAATTAGTGACACCACATTTGCCTATATTTTCTAGAAACATTGGTAAATAAACAACACTAAATTAGTGACTCTTTAAGGTATTTCTAATTAGTGACACCTTATTTTTCGATGCTTTCTAGAAACATCGGTAAATATACATCACTAAACTACACGTCATTTACTGATGCTTTATAGAAAAAGTGGTAAATATATTTTTTGAAATGCATATATATATATATATATATTGAAATATTTATTTTTTTTATAATAATAAAAACCTCCTCTGGCCTCTTCCCTCGTCTATCTACCCACTGCCCTCATCCCGTCATGTTTCCCTCACCCCATCCCCTACCCTCATCTATCCACCCCCTGCCCTTGTCCTGTCATGTTTCCCTCATCTCGTCTGGTTCTATTCCTACATCTATCCACCCCCTCACCCATGTCCTGTCATATTCCCTACCCACGTCTACCTATACCTACACCTGTCCCCAGCACCCCTCTAGTCCGCCTCCACCCTAGCATCCCTCCGGTCCGCCTCCACCCCAGTGTCTCATCCCTAGCATCGGTCTGCCTCTACTCTGACCAAGTCCCTAGCATCCTACATCCCCCCATCCTAGCAGCGGACCTGTTCTCCCCAGCGTCCCGCGTACCCCTATCATGTTCGCCTCCACCCCAGTGTCACGTGCTCGAAGTCCTATCTTTCATCCCTTCCCTAAGTCCAATCCACCAGGAAAAATAAATGCTTGTAGAAATCGAACCATTGACCTACTGTCTTTGAGAAATTTACCCTACCAACACACCCATTTCAGTTATTGATATATAACTATGTTATATATATATATATATATATGTGTGTGTGTGTATTTATATCAATATATTTATGTGGTTATATTGTACATATATTATATGTTTTTATTAATTGTATTATGTTATATATATATATACAAGCATTTTTTATATTTGATATTTTATGTTTATATATGTATATATATGTTTATATTATGTTATATTTATATATATGTTTATATTGTGTTTATATGTTTATATGCTTATATATATATTTATATATGTTTATATTTTATATATATGTTTATGTATATATATGTTTATATATATTATATGTTTATATTTTATATTTTATATTTATATTTTGTATTTATATATATATATATATATATATATATTTATTTATTTATTTATATTTTATATATGTTATATTTTTTTATTATATTATATATGTATTATGTTTATATATATATATATATATGTGTTTTTTTATATTATGTTGTATTTATGTTATATTCATATGTTTATATTTTATATTTTTATATTTTTATATTTTTATATTTTTATATATTTTTTATCTGTTTTTATATATCTATGTGTGTTATATATGTATTATATGTTTACATATATATATATATATATTATCTATTTATATCTGTTTTTTATATTTTTTATATGTGTTTTATTTTTTTATATTATGTTTTTATCTCAGTGTGTTATATGTATTATATGTTTTTTATGTTTTTATTTGTGTGTTTTATGTGTGTGTGTGTGTGTGTTTGTGTGTTTTATTTATTTTTTATGTTTTTATATCTGTTTTTTTTTTATTATGTTTTATCTATTTTTATGTATTGTATATTTTTCTGTGTGTGTTTTTATTTATATGTTTTTTATCTATATTTATATTTTCTTATATGTATTATGTTTTTATTTGTGTGTGTTATATATATATTTGTGTGTGTTATATATGTATTATTTATTTTTATTTTATGTGTATTATCTGTGTCTATTTTTTTATGTTATATTTATGTTTTTGTGTTTATATGTTTATATTTTTATCTATTTTTATATTTATTGTTATTATTTATTGTGTTTTTATTTTCTCTATGTTTTTATATTTTATATTGTTATCTATGTGTGTTTTTATGTTTTTATATATATTTTTATAAATATGTGTGTGTGTGTGTGTGTTTATATACATATGTTTGTGTTTATATATATTAATATATATATATATAACATCACTAATTTAGCAACGATTTTTCAGGAAGCGTCGCTAAATTAGCGACGCTTTTCAGGAAGCATCGCTAATTTAGGGATGCTTTTCAGGAAGTGTCGATATTTTAATGACGTTTTTCATGAAGCGTCGCTAAATTAGCGACGTTGTTCATGAAGAGTTGTTGATTTAGCGATGTTTCCTAAAAACGTCACTAAATTATAGTTTTTTTGTAGTGTAATGATAGTGTATTTTCTCAAGGGAGATGTTGATCAATGATAGTCATTGATCTAGAATACTAAGGAGGAAGATAAAATGGAACATGCTAAATGGATAAATTTTAAAGAAACATTATTATACAAATATTTATTTCATGAGAAACAAACTAAAAAGAAGTGAAAATTCATTATCTTAAAGTAAAATGAAGATGATAGTGTTGAAAAGTATGAGGCTACCTTCACAAGACTAGCCAGGTATGCTATAGATTACATATATGATTCGGAAAAGAAGATTTATCATTTCTTTGGAGATGTTAATCCAAGTCTCTGATAGTCACTAGATTCTCAAATATTTTCATCATATGATGTAATGGTATTAAGTTCCATCAAAATAGATAAGGAATATTATAGATCCTATATGTTTAAGGGAAATCAATAGAAGAATAGGTATTATAATAACTGAGAAAAAGGTAAAGTAATAAAAAATAATAGGGGGATGAATCAATTACAATTATGAAAAAATTGTGGAAGGAATCATCATGGGGAATTCTTAAAAGGAATATGAGTTTTTTATAAGTATAGATAAAAGGTTCATCAATATAATTAAAGGGGAAGAAACAAATTAATTATATTCAATGCTTCGACTATAAAGAAATGCGGAATTATTAAAACCAACATCCCATGCACCAAGGGAATCAATAAAAAATAGGCCAAGGGGGGTGACCAAGATTATTTGATCACCATAATTGAAGTATAAGTACCCAATGATGTGGTGGAAGGTACATTAATCCTATATTCAAATTTATCCAATGCTTTATTTGATTTTAGATCATTACACTCTTTTATATCTACCCAGTTTTCTATGAAATTTAGACAATTCCCTTATGATTTAATAAGGGAGTTTTCAATCAAAACACCTAAGGGAAATATCATTGCAACAAAAATGTGTCAGATAGTCCCCATTATGACACATAAATGTGCTTTATTTGTTGAACTTATCATCATACCTATGGTTGATGTTTATATAATCTGTGGTATTGATTGGATTTCAAAATATGATGTGAAAATTTATTGAAAGAATAATGAAATTATGATTTTTGAGGAAGATGTATAATTCCTTATCTTTAGAGTAGAAACTTAATCATTTTATTATTATCTAGATCTACCCCCAGTATCTATACTGAATTAAATTCTTGGGTAGGAAGAGAAAACATCATCTAAGGATGAGGAATGTGATATTAAAATTAAGGATGTACCAATTATATAGGAATACATTGACGTATTTCCTAAGGAATTTCTTAAAAAACCCCTAGAGTATGAAATTTAGTTTAACATTGATTTAATCCCGAAGGTAATACCAATATCAAATACTCCTTATATAATTTCCACTATAGAATTAGTGGAGCTGAAGAAACAACTAGAGGAGTTTAGTAATAGGTGATTTATTTAACCTAGTGTTTCTCTATGGGGATCCCATGTTCTCTTTGTTAAGAAGATTCATGGATCCATGAGGTTGTGCATTGACTATAGAGAAATCAATGCTATTAAAATAAATAAAAAGTAACCTTTATCTCGCATTGATGATTTATTTGATCAAATTCATAGAGCTCAATATTTTTGAAAAACTAACCTTCATTCTGGGTATCATTAATTGCATATAAATATGGAAAATATTTTGAAGATAGATTTTATAAATAGGTGTGTACATTAAAAAATTATATTAATTCCATTTGTATTGACTAATGTACCCTAAATTTTCATAGATATAATGAATAGAGTGTTCAAGGAATATCTTGAAGATTTTTTTGTAGTATTCATTGATGATATTCTAGTGTATTCTAAAAGAAATAAAAACCATGAGAAACACTTAAAAATCATTCTTGATACTCTAATAAGTAAAGAGTTATATGATAAATTTAAAAAGTGTGAATTATGGATTCAATAAATTTCTTTTCTTGGAAATATTGACTATAAGTATGGAATATCAGTTGATCCTATAAATAAAAATTCAATCCAAGAATGGCCTATGCTAATGAACATAACTGAGGTACATAGTTTTTTTGGTTTCATAGGTTACTATCAACGTTTCATTCATAATTTTACCCAATTGGATAACCCATTAATGAAACTCACATGTAAAGGTGTTAAGTTAGTATGGACAAATGAATGTGCAGAATGTTTTGAAGAATTGAATAGAAGATTGGTTATGCTCCAATTTTGACTCTACCATCAGAAAATTATGGGTTTTTGATATAAATTGATGCATAGAAGAAAGTATTGGGTTGTGTCCTTATGAAAAAATATAAAGTTATTTCATATGCATCATGGAAGTTGAAGATTCATGAGAAAAATTATCCAACTCAAGATCTTGAGTTAGTAGTCATAATCTTTACTCTGAAGATATAGAGACACTATCTCTATGATGAAAGATGTGAGATATATATGGATCATAAGAGTTTAAAAACATCATTACATATAAAGAACTCAACATGAGAAAATAATATGGATCAAGTTACTCAATGATTATGATTGCTCAATACACTAATATCTAGGAAAAGTAAAAAAAGTTAACATATGTAGTAGGCCAGAAAGATAATGGACTTCTAACCCAAATGAGGATTTATAAAGATCCTATATTCATGTATTTAGTAAATATGGATATGGTAATTGATAAGGAAGGTTAAACATCACTATTTTTTCAAATTATTGTGAGACCATCTTTATTAGAAAAGATGAAAAGATCTAAATCTAATTATGAGAATTTTTAAAAGAAAATTAAATCCATTAAGGGTAGAAGATTACAAGAATTCTTGTATGAGGATGAAATTATGAAATTAGTAAATAGTTTATGTGTTCCATAAATACCTGATCTAGAAAATGAACTATTATATTATGCTCATAGCTCAAATTTCTCTAAAAACCATGGTAGTACCAAGATGTATAGAGATCTAAAGGAATATTTTTTGTGGGATAATATGAAGTAGGGAATTTTTTACTACATGTAAAGATGTATAGTTTGTAAAAAATTGAAGGTTGAGAGATATAATCCTATAGGTTTCATGCAACCTCTACTTATTCCTATATGGAAGTCGGATGACATTACTATAGACTTCATCACTGGATTACCAAATACCCCCAAAAATAATGACATGATATGGGTTATTGTTGACCGCATTATAAAATAGGCACATTTTATTTTTATAAGAGAAGATTTCCCACTTGAGAATCAAGAAATAATCTATATTAATGAAGTTTTAATACTTTATTTTGAACCTATATTTATTATGTCTTATCAAGATCATTTCTTTAGATAAAAATTCTAGAATAGTCTTTCGAAGGCTTTGGATACTGAGCTTTATTTGAGTAATGCTTATCACCCTTAAATGGATGGATAGTATAAAAAGAACTATTCAAACATTAAAAGACATGTTGAGATCATGATCACTTGAGTTCCAAGGTATGTTGGATTAGTATTTACCTTTGGTATACTTTCTAAAATAATACATTACATTCTAGTATTAAAATGAAACCATATGAAACATTATATGGAAAGTGATGTATTCCAACTTGTTGGGGTGAAGTTGGTGAGAGGAAAATTATAAGACTGCAACTTATTGAAGATAAAATGAAAATCTTAAAGACTATTCAGGCTCATATTAAAGAAGATCAAAGTAGGCAAAATAGTTATGTTGAAAACTGGAGAAATGATTTATAATTTCATGTGGGAAATCATGTATTTCTAAAAGTATCTTTATGAAAGGGTGTCATAAGGTTTGTTAAGAAATAGAAACTGAGCCCCAGGTACATCAAACCATTCGAAATTATAGAATGAATTAGAGTTATATCTTACTAATTATCAATTCCATCAAGTCTCACCAAATTTCATGATGTGTTCCACGTATCATTGTTAAAGAATTACATGCTAGACCCAGCATATGTACTCACATGTGAAGAGATAGAACTGGAACTTGATTTGTCTTACTATGAAGATCCTATCGAGATTATTGACACTAGAGATCACATATTGAAAAATCATATGACTTGATTGGTAAAAAATTTTTGGAGAAACCATAAAATAGGAGAATCAATGTGGGAACTTGAGAATGCTATGAAGAAGAACCACCCTAATCTATTTAGAAGGAAATATTCATGAAAATTTCAAGGAAAAATTTTTTAAAGGATGGAAGAATATAACACCTCAATATTTTATGGTATGTATCTTCTTAAATAAATTCAATTTATATGATAGCTTACATTGCATGCAACATGGAGTTTAAACGAACTGTGATATACTATTAAATATTAACATAACCATTGGAATAGTAATATGACCATTAGGAATAGTAATGTGTTCATTATAATAATAACCTCACCAATTAATGTATAAATAAAATTTAGGTATCTCATAAATGAAAATATGATATGTTTATATTATAGAATAAGTAAATAAATGTTTTAAAATGATAAATTAAGTGTTGGTATTTTTGTGAAAAGTAAATGTTTATTTAAAATTATATAATTAATATAATTATTTAAAAGAAAATTTATTTTCATAAAATATATTAATTAATTAATATTTTTTTGTATTATAACTATAAGATAATTTTATGATACCATAATTAATTTTTCAAAGTGTCGTAAAATCGATTATAATATTAAAATTGGTATTTTTTTGAATAAATTATTATTTTAATTAGAAATTAAATTTATAATATTTAGAAAAAAAATTGTAAAATGAAGTCCATTTTTGAATACTACATATATAAAAATAGTTAGGTTGATTTTTTGTGATTTTTCTGAAATAGTTGACTTTTTGGGGAATGGTGAAATATGGTAATTTGTAGTATTTAACATTATAAGTTAAATACATGAATTTTTGAGAAATTTATGAGGTAATAACCTAATATTTAGAACTAAAATAAACTATTTACATTACTTTTTCACAAAAATCAATACTATTGATATCCTTGAGCCAAAATAATAAACTAATGAATAAAATAATCAAAAAACGCTCCTCTTCTCCCCTATAAATACCACAACTCACAATCACTTATTTTAACAATTTATAAGCATTTAAACTTGTCTAAATTCTCCCCAATTCCCTTCCCAAACCTATTCCCCATGTTCAATACTATCTTTTCTTACCAAAAGACAAAATCCAAGTGTCTTAAGGAGGTTCCCAATGAGACGGTATTCAATAGGTAAAATCCTCCTTTATCTTTTAATTTATTTTATGTTCTTATACCCTCATAAAATCCCATATACAAAGTGGTATGGTAACTAAAATATCATATATATACTATAATTTTACTATTATAATGGAATATCAATCATAAAATATCTTCTCTTATCCATTTATTCAAAAAATGAAAACATCACCCGTGACGTGTCGATCCACCGCCTTTGTGGACAACAAGTTTTCATTTTCCATTACTGCATTCAAGGATGGTCATAAAACTATTATTATGGTTACAAAATATTTTAATAAATATATTATAAGTTATATCATATTCTAGAACCAATATATAAACATAATATTAAATAAAATGACGCAAGTTTGTGATAGTCGTAAAAACTACCAAAATAAATTAAAATATTTTCATCGAAATTTTATCTAATGAATCATAATAATACCATATAACCAAATGATATATAAGACCATTTAAATTTTTGTAAGTTTGTTAATACTAAATAATTTCACTTCTGGAGTTTTACTTTCACTTTTCAAGAACTCCCACAATTATAAGCAAGGGAACCGGCCATGTAACGAATGCTCCCAAAACAATGAAATTAAACATTATAAATCATCTAAATGGCCATAAATGAACTTAAAAAAATATGATAAATAAAATTTATATTTAATAAGTTCTTAATTAAGTATTTAATTATTCTAATTTGATTTTCTAGGATATTAAGTACAAGTTCAGAATGCTTTCGGACATAAGGTAAGGGGTTTCTCATCTGACTTTTATTTCTGTGAGATATGTATTATTCACCACATATTTATTATGTGTGGTGTATCTATACTACCCTTTTATATATCATATCATGAATATATTTATCTTCATGGTATTCAATGTTTCATTTTATGATCATTAATTTTATGGGGTATACAATTTGATTGATTACAAGTAGTAATGGGTTTTTTGTCTCACTTTAATTTCTGTGGGACATATGTCATATTCATCACTTATTTACTTTTTATACTACCCCTTTTATTTGAGATCATAAATAATTGAATATTTCATTAAATATATATATTTCTTGTATTGTGTATATGATTATTTTCTAAGTTGTATACCATTTTTACATATGGTGTTTACTTTTAATGTTATTTGATCAACTAGGGAAATATATATAAATCTGGATCCTATACTCAATACAGATATTTTAATGAGTCATATTGTTCATAAATTAAATATATTTATGAATAATTATTTGTACTTGAAGTGATGGGTGGGTACTGACATTATATATCCCTTCGATGCATCGATAGGTCTCATGAGAGAAATCAGTTGGTGAAAAACACTTCATGTTTGTTTCCAAGAAGATTCAAATGGGTCTCTACCCACATAATTAAATCATATTTTGAAAGGTATTGATGGTAGTGGTTCATGTTCCAAATACATGAAGTCTAATAATTAAGTATTTTATTCTTTAAATATTTAGTTATTACTATCCATGATATTTTCACTATGACAAAATATATGGTTGCATTTCCATTCTCAGTTTATTGATTAAAAGGCATGTGTTTTTAGTTCTTTTCCTTTTCATATTGATTATTCCTTATTTATTATGTTTCACTTATTATTGTTTCATGTTTCTATTGTATGTAACACTTATTGAGAATTTGATCTCACCCTTTTATTTGTTTTCCTTCCCCAAGTTATGAAGATGAAATCTTTGAATAAGTGTCAAGGAAACATTTTTTTTCATTTGATATATTCTATATTGAATTACCAATTTAATAAGGGAACCATGTATGTATCTAGTTATTCAAGACTATTAAATTGGTCAATCCTTGGTGATGTGATATCTTGTATTTATTCCATTGTAAAAAAATAACCACTGAATCTAGGATAATGGGGTTGGAGTTGATACACTAATAGTCATAAATGAATTCATTATGGTGTGGGAAATATTTAACCCAAATAAAGAAGAATATAATTTAATTATTTACTAATACTTTGAAGTTTAATCAATGAAGTGAAATTGAAACATGATTTTTGGAACATATGGGAGAGTTATAATTTTAGGTGTATCTTGTTAAAATTTCAATTCCACTTCAATC
The DNA here is from genome assembly GCA_963277665.1 of Viscum album. Lineage (NCBI taxonomy): Eukaryota > Viridiplantae > Streptophyta > Magnoliopsida > Santalales > Viscaceae > Viscum > Viscum album. The sequence goes on along the minus strand of OY728130.1, from coordinate 758,143,740 downwards.
TAATCTATTCTACTATTCTAATTGGAACTCAAATCTAAAATTTAAATGAGGTAGTGAGTTGACTTCACATAAAAGAAATTAAAATTTCCAAAAAAATGAGGAATATTTTATTTTCTTTGATTTTGGAGTAATTTAAACATAGAGAAGACAATAATTTCATTTTAAGACTCCTTTTAATTAAATTAAATTCATAGAATTATCCAGGAGTGAAATTGATTAAGTGTGGGGGAATTTTATGTGACTTTAATTACAATTTTTTCCACATAATTTTTTTAATTAATTGTATTTTTATTTTAAAAATAATGTTTTTAATTAATTAATTTAATGTCATTGATAAGTTGGTGTTAAATATTTATGACAGTGAATTTTATTTCTTAATTAATTTAGTTTTTTGATTATTTAAGTTATTTTTATAATGATTATTTATATTTTATTAAAAAAAATTATATTTTTATTATTCTTTAAATTTAATAATTTTTTATTCAATTGTATTTCAGACTAATAATTATTAGTCTTTTGTTTCATTGTATTTGTTAAATAGATTCATTCATTCTTTTAATTTTTTTTACAATTAAATAATTTACTTGTATTGTTTTATATTAAATTTTTGTTTTCAATTAATTTATTCTTTTTTCCTTTAATATGTAAATAACTTAATTTAGTATTGATTTTTTATTTATTTATAATTACTTATAATTTAAATATAATTTATCAATTTTAATTATTTTCAGGTAAGTACTGGTAAGTATAATGACCATGTAGTATACTAACTGTGTAGAAGGAGTTGCATAGAAGTTACCACAAATAGAATTCATAGTGTGTCCACCCCTACCTATCGTGCTAGTTAACCATGCTACCTACCATGACTACCCTACTGTGAATTCCCCATCTCCAAACTTATTATGCCTCCACAAGACTGTGACTCTGATTTGAACTTACAATGAGATGGGACTTCAACATAACACACCTTAGAATGAGAAGTGATTGTGCCATACAAGCATTAACAAGATAATACGAGATCTATGTCAGGATGGTCCTAAATTTTATTAAGAAAAAGTGAATATAAAATCAAGTAGTGCAAGGGGTTTTAAAAAGATGGTAGTGGATCACTCCTCACATATCTACATCAACCATTAGTGAATAGTAGTTTGGGGTTCTAAATTACCACATAGAACTCATTTTTATGATCACCCTCTTCGACAAGACATCTTCCACTTGATTCAATTCCATGTAGGCATGTGAAGTCATTAGATTGAAATTCTTGACATGTTGGATTAAATCAATCCAATGAGGTAGAAGCTTCTAAGTAACTTCCCTAATTTTATTCCCTAAGTCCTTAATAGAAATTTCAGAGTCATATTCAATCCATAATGAGTTAAAATTATACCAAATAGCATGTTTTATAGAATATATTATAGCCCATAATTCAAAATCATAAGTAATTATAATGTATGTATAATGATAAAACATCCTTTTAAAAAACTATGGTAGGTACGTAAAACCAATTCACAACTTGAGGGACCTAGAATATCAGTAGCCACACCATCAACACTGACTTTAATCCATGGACTGATCGGGGGAATCCATCATATGGATTTAAGAAAAAGGGGTTTCCTGATTTTACCTAAGACACCAACCATTCTCAGAATATTCAGATCTTCATTGGTGTTGTTCATAGCTCCTGTTTTCACCTTAGAGGTAGCATGTATCTCTCTATGAATATAAAGTATAGAATCATGTATGGATGACATTTTATTACCAAAAATTCTCTCATTTCTTTCATTCCATACCAAATATATGAATTCAGATGCTATAACAAGAAGAAGATTGGAAATATGATCACTCTACCCAGTTGTGTATATCACCTCCAAGAGCTGTTCAAACTGCATATCAATGCCAATATGAATACCAAAAAAATTACCAATTCAATTCCATAGATTTAATGAAAATTTACAGCCCGCGAAAATATGTTTTATATATTCTCAACCCTCAAGCATAAATGGCATGCTAAAACAATGCAGTGGACAACCCTCTTTAATTGTTCATGTGTGGGAAGTCTCTCTTTACATATCCTCTAAAATAAGGTAGATTCTTGAAGGCTATATCAAATTTACCTTAAAATTTAACAACCATGTTAGTGGTATGTTGAAGCCATCACATTTCATCTTGTAATACTCTTTAGTATTGAACTTCCCATTCTTGTTGGGCCTCTAGATCATAAAATTCATTTCTATGAATTCATAATTATGGATCTCTTTGTTAGTTTTTATAGGGATAATTTCATCAAGGATATTGTTCTACATTAAAAGATATGCAATGGACATTTGTTCCATGTCTTCTAGTACACCACTAATGTATTTAACTGGGTTTTCCAACCATAGCGTGCTCCAATTGTTGAGATTATATTTCCTGCCCACCAACCACTCTTTATTATGAATGATGTCATTAAAATAATACCTAATTGTATCCCAAAAATATGATGAGAGGTAGTGTTGGTATCCTTCCATCAACCTCCTTTTAAACTTGCTTGATAAAAATTCACAATATGATTCATTAGGGTTCATAAGATTCCATGTGAATTTCCCAATTAGAGCATCATTAAAGATCCTTATATATTTAGTTCCAAGTCCTCCCATTTTAATAGGCTTGATAAAATCTTTCCATGCCATCATAATCAATTTCCTCTCATGCACCAACCCAGTTCAAATGAAGTTTCTTATCATGCCTTTTATCTCATTGGTGAGAATTCTTGGATAACTGTAGATAGAGAAAGAATAAAAAAATTAGATATAATCATTGATTTGACAAGGTATACACTTCATTCCTAGGACATGGGTTTCCCTTTCTATTTATCCAACTGATTGATAATCCTAGAGCAGGTATTTCCAAAATATCGCCTCCTCACTGTTCCCAAAAATTGGGGAACACCAAGGTAATTAAAAGGGTGAGACTCTTTTTTAACCCCAAGTATCCTAGTGATCCTATTTTTCTTTCCAACTATAATTACCTCACCAAACATAATGGATTATTTTTTCTAACTGATGGAATTCCCTGCAACTTCCTCATAATTTGAAAATGTAGCTTAATTTTATTAATAGTTTTCTTAGAATCCTGACCAAAGAGAAGAATGCCATCTTCATAAAAGAGATTTGATGGGGTAAAGTCATTTCTGTCAGTCTTGATACGCCTATAAATTCCAATTTGTACAAGATAATTAATAAATATTCTCAAATAGTCTTCAATAATGGAAAATAAAATCCTTGAGAGTGGATCATCTTGTCTAACACATCTAGTGCGATGAAAGAATCCCCTTCCTGATCCATTAATAAGTATAGACAGCCTTGCAGAGGGGAGGATGGTGTATACAATTCTGATTAAATCATCTAAAAACCCATATTTCCTATGAACAATGAAAAGAAAGCTCCACTTCAATGTGTCAAAATCCTTTTAGATTCCAAACTTGAGTGAAAATTTCCCTTCCTTCATTTTCCTTTTCATTAGATTAATTCTTTCTGATTCCATGAATAAGCAGGTTTTTATTCTTATGCCTAGTACAAAACGAAATTAATTAAAGGTGATTTTCTCTTTAAAAATTCCTCACATACTGATCATGATGATTTTTCTAATGATTTTAGGTATAGTATTCCCAATATAAATTGTCCTGAAATCTTTTATGTCGATCACACCTTCCTTTTTAGGAATCAAGGAAATAAAGTGTGAGTTGAATCCATAGGCCATAAAATCATGAGTTAAGAATCACCCCACTACATTTATCACCTTATCATGAGAAATATCCAAATAAAACAGAATGAATTTGTTTGTAAATTCATCCGGACTAGTAGCACTGTCTGTGTAGAGGGAGAATATAGCCACTTTGACTTCATCTTTCAAGGGTTCCATAATTAACTCATGATTTTTATGATACTCTATAAATGGGGTTATTTCTTCAATCATGTTTTGTGTTCTCAACATTCCATCATCAGAATACATACCTTGGAAATAATCCACCACTACCTTGGAAATTTTATTCTCAGAGGTATAAAATTAACCCTCAATGCTCAAGAAATTATTCATTAATCTAACTCTATTTTCCTTATGCAATCTATAAAATAACATAGGGTTTCTAGAACCATACTTCAACCATTTATCATTAAATTTACTCTAATGAAGCATTACCTTCAAATTAAGAAGGCCATATAGTTTGGAATGATCCTGCATTTCTTATCTAGATGGGAAATTCTGCTACTGATTTATGATTTGATTATGAACAATTTTTTCTTTAGCATCCCAGATGTCAAGATCCATCTTAGAGGAGGATTTTCTACTACATTCCCTTAATAATCCTTTAGTGTGCTTTAATTTCTCAGCATGTATATGAAGTGGTATTCCATGTTTTTTACTTTTCCAAGCCACCAAAATAACTTCCCTATATCCAGAAGTGAAAAACAACCCATTATTGAAGAAAAATAGAAGATCTAATGACATTTTAATCTGAGTGGAGATCTCTATAACAATGGGGTTGTAATCCGAATGATGTTCTGGGAGTGTGAATCCTGAGACCCCATTTTCAGCACATATTTCTTCCATTTGAACAAATCATCTATCAAGACTACCTTCCTATCTTTTATTAAAAGTATACATATTCCATGTAATGTCAGCTCCCATAATTGGGACTTCCACATGATAACATTTATCAATGCAAGAAGAAAAATATAGGGTTTTTGTTCTATTGAAGTAGGATCCAATTTTTTCTTCTAGGTTCAAAATAGTATTAAAATTACTCATTTGGGATTCATATCTTCAGCTTGACTCTCAATATCCCTCCATAGTTCTCTTCTTCTAATGTATGATGTCGAATCATACACAAAGGTGATGAATAAAGTACCACATAATGTTTTGATAGAAATTTAGATGCTCTGAGTGTTCCATCTATATGTCATAATTTGAATGTTTTCTGGTTAAAAAATCTATAAATGACCTATACTAGAGTCATGAATATTTTTAGAGACAGCCCTATATCCAAGGAAGGACCACTTGAAATATTTCCAACTCTCAAATATCATTTTCACTTCATCAATTCCAAGAATAATGGGTTTATAGGCCATGATATAATGTCTAAGGGACTTTTTCATTAGGGTTTTCCCTAGCCCTTGATAATTCTAGTAATGTATCCTCATTGTTTGAGGACTTTTCCTCTTTTCAAAGGTCCATATTTTTGTGTCACATTCACCTGAGTTATTTCCTTTATTCCTATCCTATTTTTCTTCCCCCATTTTTACTTTTAGTCCAATGTTATTTCCTCATTCACAACTGTTTCATTGTTTATCTGGTCATCATTTTTTTGAGAAATATCAGCAATTTGAGAATTTTTAGATTCATCAGAACAAAATACTCTACTCAGTGGAATGAATTTATTACTTGATTCCATTTTCTAAGGGGTTTTTTCTGTATTCACCCTTCTCATAAAAGCCTTGGATGAGGAGACTTGTGTAAATTCTCCATCCATGTCACCCTCAGTAGCCTATTGTCCAGTCTGGTCTTGACGCACATCTTACTTTCCTCCTAGGTGAGTTGTGTCAATTGAGAATATGTGTGTATGGATATTCTCTCCAACATAAAGTTTCTCCACCTCCTAACTGGGTATCCTTGTAGTTTGTCCATCATATTACTTATCAAGATTATTTTTAGTCTCTAGAGGATATTCAAATTTCATCATAGATTGAGGTTCAACTCTATTATGACCATGAGAGATATCTGACTATGCATGCACATTCATTTTGGCTCTATTAATCATCACTTCATTAGGAGAGTGTTGATATTGATATATTTTCACAACTTCATCCACTTGAATAATGCCAATGAGAGATATAATATCATTTTCTAGCTCCTTCATCTCAACCTCAAAGAATGGTGAGGCTTGTGAAGAGGAGCATAGACCCTCATCAGTAGAATTCTCCAGTTTTCAATCAACATTACTATAAATAGGGCCTATATTGGAGGGCTATTTAGTCATGTTATAGTTTCAGTCATAAGGTAAGATCTTTCCTTTCCCCTTCCTCTTCCTAAAAGTAGCATTATCATGGCCTTTAATATTTAAAAACTTGCACTCATTGTCTCTATTTCATTTAGAATTTAAATTCCCAAATAAATTAAAAAAAATAAAAAATTTGGGTTCCTTTCATACTGAATTTTCAACTTTATGCTATCATCCCTTGTTATTGGCACAAAATCTTCCACCAGAGTGATAGCCATGTAAACTTCCACCAGTATTCTAGCATAGTGTACAAATTTTATATTATCTAATTTCTTATCCATCCATATAGGATTCCCAAATGATGACATAATATCCCATAGAATCTTTGGGTGCTAATAAATCCATTTCCGCTTAAATATACGTATCCATATCTACGCATGAGATTTCCTTACATTGTTAGAGTAAAAAAATTTATCCCATTCCTAAATTCTTAAGAATCCAAAATTGTAACGACCCAAAGTTTCATTAATGGAAATCCCTCTTTATCTAATTAAATGTATATTTATGTTTATATAAAATGTCAACTTCTTTGGTTTTATGTCAAGAATTTTTTACCGTTGATAATATAGTCATTGAACAGCGATCACATGATTAGTATAAATATAGGGCTTTAACAAATCCAATTTACTCAGACAAAAGAAGAGATGGCCTCATTTAGTAGAATTGCTCCATAAGAAGCCCGTTTGTCGGATCTCGGAAAAGAGGTGGAATCCTTGGTCTTCGCTCTTGACCAAGCCCAAGCTGAGCTTCATCATGTCGAGCTCAAACAGGACCGTCTACGGGAGAAGTTGAAGTTGATAGAAATTACCACTCGAGCGATGTTATCCGAGCCACCCCAAGAGTCTGTCACCATCGTACACCTTACCCTTAGGTCTTATGCAGCTGTTTTAAGGGGTTATGTAACGAATTGATAGTACTATGTTCATGTACATTATTTTTTTTATATAATAATGTATATACTTTCTTGTCATTATTGATACATTGTAAATAGTTTTTAAAGTACAAATAGTGTTTTTAGTTATTATTTAATTAAGAATTCTATTTTATTAAATTAAGGAATTTTTTTAAATAAATAATATTTTAATAAAATATTATTATTATAATTAAATTAATTTTTATTAAATATAAATGATCTTATAATTTTATGAATGCAATTTTAATTTTTATTCAGGTTTGAAAGCCATTTCTGTCAAAACCCGTGAATTTTTGATAAATGTCGGTTTTTATTTTAAAAGTGAAAATTAAAAAATTTAGAAAATTATTTAGATAAAATATATGTTATTTCTGGAATCAGGACGTTGAAATTATCCAACGGTGAATTTTTCATAATTTTCTGAGACAGTCAAATTTTTGGGTAAAAATTAAATACCGTTTAAATATATAATGTGTTTTATGACATCATAATGACCCAATAGTGATGTAATAAAATACTATAAGCTTTATTTTAGGAAAATATATGTTTTACCATTAAAATAATGTAATTTTGGGTTTGTTTGACTTACTTTTCACAGCATTAATGGACCCCTCAAGACTTATTAAACAGCTTGTCTTTTTAAATTGTTTTCCATGGGAGTGTGACACACCTCCACATAAGAAAACCTATTATTTTAAGAAGTTAGGAATTTGTACTTATAAAATATTGTTTTCCTCTCCCCTTTTCCAAAAACCATGGTCAAAAACAATGGGATGATTTGTGGTTTGGATTAATTTAATGTAAGGGGTCCCAAACCTAAATAATAAAAAATTCCCTAACCTTTCCTATTTAAACCCACCCAATCTCCCACTTCCTCCTCACTCAAAGCATTTTTAGTTCATCAAAACTCTTCCCTAATCTCTCTATAATCCTCCCAATGTTCCCCAATCTCCCAATAAGCCTCTCACAAGCCTCTCTCTAGCCTTTGGAAGCACACTTCCAAGTAAGGGTTTTTCTTTCTTTCACCTTTTTGTCTAATTTTCTTAATATTGTTATGCCCTTTTAATTTCAATTATAAATGTTGGGGTATGGTTTAGAACCTCCCCCATACTTCCCTCTTATTTTTTTAATGATGGGAGACCCATTTCTCTCTCATTAAATTCCTCTCATGTACACCTGTTACTATGCCAAAATTCTGAAAGGAACTTCTCTCTCCTCATTTACATTCAAGCAATACTTTTGTATCATGAATCTAAATTCCATTACAATTGTTGGTACATGTATCTATATGACCCCCCTTACTATCCATTTCATTTAGATATGATGAGACACCCCTTTTTCTCTCATCAACCATTTTTATGAATTCTTATATCACGTTGTTACGCTGCTGAAATTGCACCGATTTTCTAAGTCAATGTCATTGTGTAGTGAATACCATGATCATTTCTCCATCAAGAGTATTAACCTTCATTCACATTTACTTATTGATTATAAATTTTCATTCCACATTCTTTAGTCATGGAATAAATGATTATGTTTTATGAATCCATGTTTTATGATCCATGTGGCACACTTATGCATGAAATGAAATGTTTAAGAAGAGTGTGCCCTTATAGCGCTCCAATGCATTGGGTAAAGTATAGTATCATGATACTTCATGTAAAATGAGTGTTGACTCATGCTAATTAAAGTGCAACTAGGGTTTACTCGTGCTTCATGTGCAATGATAATTTACTCATGCTCCATGTGCAATGAGCCTTGGCTCATGCTAATTCCATGTTAAGTGTTGTTTCCACATTTCCATGTTATGATTATCATGCTTTATCATGCCTTTATGTTCATGTTTCTCTTGTTATCTATTGATATTCCTAATCTCTAACATTTATTGTACTCCTCATGTTATTCCATGTGTATTCCATTACTGGGCTTTATAGCTCACCCTTTTTTTATGCATGTCCTCAGGTTATCCCATGCAATACTAAGTACGAGGGAATGTAGTGGCCATGTAAAAGAAGTTGTCAATAAAGATGTTGTATTTAATGTTTCAAGTTTTTATGTAATGATCCTAAGCCCCAAAGACACTAAACATCTCGATCTTATTTGTTGTATCAAGTGAAGTTTTATGTAATAAATCTTCTTTAAGTTGTGATAAAAATCAGGGTTGTCATAGTTGGTATTAGAGGATAGGTTTAGTTATTTTTGGGATTAGGATTAGAAAACCCTATTAAAGCCTTAGATACAAGACTAAGTATAATAAAAACATATCTAAGTTTTGGTGAGTATTGAGTAAGTGGGTTATCAAGAAAATACATCCCTGTCTGTATACGAGCAGGTAGAGGCAGCTCTGGCACAGATGTATCCTACGAGTAAAACCTGAAAACACCACTTTGAGCTAGACTCGAATGGGAACTGGTGCATGACAACGGGCCTTTCTGAACTCTTGGTTATGACACTCCCGGGGGATTTGCTTTGGTAAATTCACAAGATTAGTATGAACCCTTATTAAGGGAATAAAAAAACCCTAAGAATATATGTTAGAAAGTATATCATGAAAAGCCTAGATTGAAGCCTATAGACTCATGAGTTAAAGAAATAAAAGTTTATTTATAAGTCATAAACTTTTGTATTTGGATTACCCTTTATGTGTTACCCCTAACTTTCCTTTTATTCCAGCCAATGGCCAGTAATAGAAGGACTCGGGCTAACAACCGTTGTGAAGATCAGTGTGATGATTGTACTAATGAGATGCCCAATCCAATGGGAGCAGGAATCATGAACTTTTTCACGCTTCTCTCTCAGCTAACTCAAGTTTTGAATAGAAAAACGGTTCAAGAGGAACGTTAAACCCCCCTAAGAAAGAACAAGTCGCTATCGAGAGCTTCATGAGACAAAGGCCTCCTACTTTTAGTGGATCATCTGATCCCACGATCGCTGAACAATGGATCAACTCCATTGAAAAGATCTTCTTCATCCTTCAATGTTCTGAACAAGAGAAGGTTCTCCTAGTGGCTTATCGTATGAAGGGTGAAGATGATCAATGGTGGACATTGATCAAAAATACGAAGCCTAAGGAGGAGATCGAGGCGTTGGAATGGAAGTATTTTCGGAAGTTGTTTTTTGATAAATATTTTCCGCGCACCCTCCGGTTTAAGATGGAAAGGGACTTCCTTTCCCTCAAGAAAAAAAGACGAAGAATCTGTTGGAGCGTACGAGGAAAACTTCACAAGGCTTGCATAATATGCTTTTGGCTTTGTCGTTACCCCAGAATGCAAAGTTGACCGCTTCTTTGGTGGGTTGAAGCCTAGCCTACGGAAAGCATTAGCAATCCGTGACTTCGACAGCTATGAGTAAATTGTCCGATGTGCCCTCAAGGTCGAAATGGAGATCGTAGAATCACAGGGGTATCATGGGGATAAGAAGCATAAGGTGGACTTCAATGCTGGTGGCCCGATGGATAAATCCAACGGTGCTAAGAAGATCCATCACCCCACTTTCCAAAAGTGCGAAAATAAGCACCCTGGAAATTGCCTTAAGGGGACGAGGAAATGCTTCAGGTGTGGAAGAGAAGGGCACCTAGCTGTTAACTATTGAAAAGAAATACTCGTGTCCACGATAGAGGAGAGTAATTCTCCATTAGAACCTCAACACGTTGTTCAATGCTACAAATGTAAAGAACCGGGTCATTTTTCAAATCAGTTCCCTAATCCAAGGGTTTTCAGAGGCAACCAACAACCTCCAAGTTAGCAAGGAAGAGTTTTTTCCATCACTTCTGCTGAAGTGAACCCCGACAACGAAGAGGTGACAGGTACTCTAGTTATTCTTTCAAGAATAGTGAACGTACTTTTTGATTCAGGTTCTAAGCATTATTTTATATCTCAAAATTTTAGCAGAACAATCCCAACACCACCACAAATCATGGAAGTGAAGATTTTGGTGAGTACAAAAAATGGGGCAATCATTGCATCCCATGAATATAAGTCCTCCCCTGTTATAATATGTGGATTGAATTTCCCGGCGAACCTCGTCATACTCCCTCTGGTGTAATTTGATGTAATTCTTGGCATGGATTGGCTTTCCTTATATAGAGCCAACATAAATTGTCAGGAGAGGGAAATCACACTCCATATGGAGAATTGACCCCTGATTCTTTACAAGTGTAAGGAGGAAGATGAATCTCCTTTAGCTCCATCATCTCAAGCATGGATATTACTGCCCTATGAGCACACGTATCTGGCTTAGATGATTGATTCCAAGGAAGAAACTATCCTTGAAGAAATGCCTATTGTGAGGGAATTCACTGAAGTGTTTCCCGAGGAACTGCCTGGTCTTCCTCCTAGAAGAGATATTGAATTCTCAATTGAACTTATACCCGGGGAATTACCAATATCCAAGACTCCATATAGAATGGCTATTGTAGAGCTTGAAGATCTGAAGAAACAACTACAGGAGAATCTGGATAAAGGGTTTATACGCCCAAGTGCTTCACCATGGGGTGAACTAGTCCTCTTCTTCAAAAAGAAGGATGGGTCAATGCGGCTTTGCATCGATTATCATGAGCTCAACAAAATCACGATAAAGAACAAGTATCCTCTCCCACGAATTGATGACTTATTCGATCAGTTGCTTGGAGCACAATACTTCTCCAAGGTGGACTTGCGGTCAGGATATTATCAAGTAAGGGTGAAGAAGTAATATTTCCCCAAGACTGCTTTTCGTACAAGATACGGGCACTATGAATTCATATTAATGCCTTTCGGACTTAATAATGCTCCAGAAATATTCATGGACTTTATGAATAGAGTCTTTAGAGATTACCTTGACAAATTTGTGGTAGTCTTTATAGATGATATTCTAATATACTCCAAAACCAAGGAGGATCATGAGGAGCATTTAAGAACTGTACTAGAGACTTTTCGCAAGGAGAAGCTCTATGAAAAGTATAGAAAGTGTGAGTTCTGGTTGAAGGAGGTCTCATTCTTGGTCCATATCATCACAAGCAATGGGATATATGTGGATCCCTCCAAAACAGATGCAATTGAGGGATGGTCGAGGCCAACATCGGTAACAGATATGCGTAGCTTCTTGGGGTTAGCTGGATATTATTAACAATTTGTGAGAAATTTCTCACGATTTTCCAACCCTCTTACCAAGCTAACTCGAAAGGGAGTAAAGTTTTCTTGGAGTGATGAATGCGCAGAAATCTTCAAGGAGTTGAAAAGGAGGCTTATCACTACGCCCGTACTCACTTTACCCACAAGTGGGGAACTTTTTGTTGTTTTCAGTGATGCTTCAAAGAATGGCTTAGGCTATGTGTTGATGCAGAATGATAAAGTTATATCCTATGCCTCAAGGCAGTAGAAAATCCATGAGCGAAACTATCCAACGCATGATCTGGAGTTGGCGCCGGTGATCTTTACCTTGAAAATCTGGAGGCATTATCTCTATGGAGAGAAATGTGAGATATATACTAACCACAAGAGTCTTAAATATATATTCATAGAGAAAGAGATTAATATGTGCCAGATAACATGGATATAGCTCATTAAGTATTATTACTATTCAATCCATTACCATCCTGGGAAAGCGAACAAGGTGGCAGATGCCCTAAGTAGAAAGGATCCAGCGATTCTATCAATGATGAGAATTGAGAAGGATCCAATATTCTTAGACTTGATGAAGATGGACATGGGAATCATAGAGAAGGGAACATCATAAATCCTTTCACAAATGATTGCTCAACTGTCTCTTTTGGAAAGGTTAAAGGATGCTCAAAAGGATGATGTGGGAATTCAAGAAAAAGTGGAAGCTATCGAAAAAAGGGAAATCCTCAGAGTTTAATGTTAATGAAGAAGGAATTGTGCAGTTTGGGAAAAGACTATGTGTTCCATCAAGTCCGGAGCTGAAGAAGGAACTTTTGGATGATGCACATAGTTCAAATTTCTCTATTCACCCAGGGAGCACAAAGATATATCGAGATCTCCGAGAAAACTTTTGGTGGGATAATATGAAGAATGAGATCGTTTAATATACATCAAAGTTCCCGATGTGTCAGCAAGTGAAGGTAGAGAGGCAGAAGTCTAAGGGGATGATGCAACCATTTCCCATACTAGAATAGAAATGGGAGAACATCACCATGGACTTTGTCACCGGACTTCCAAGGACATCCAAAGGCAACAATGCAATCTGGGTTTTTGTGGATCGTCTTACAAAGACTACACACTTCATTGCTATTTGGGAGGATTTCTCTTTGGATCAAATGGCACGGATATATATCAATAAAGTGGTAAGGATGCATGTACTACCACTATCTATTGTGTCTGGCCGAGATCCACGATTCACCTCTAAGTTTTGAAAGAGTCTTCAACATTCTATGAATACTGAACTGAACTTCAGTACGGCCTATCATCCTCAAACTGATGGCCAGTCTGAGCAAACTATCCAAACACTTGAGGACATGTTGAGAGCATGCTCAATGGACTTTAAAGGAGGATGGGATCAAAATCTTCCTATGGTTTAGTTCTCTTATAATAACAGTTTCCACTCGAGCATCCAAATGGCACCATATGAATCCCTTTATGGGAAAAGGTACAGAACACCGGCATGTTGGGATAAGGTCGGTGAACGTAAGCTGCTTGGACCAAAAATGGTCGATGAAATGGTGGAGAAGGTGAAAACCATTCAGCAGCATATCAAGGAAGCCCAGAGTCGATAGAAGAGTTATACAGATAATCGTCGATGAGACCTTGAGTTTAAAGCTGGAGACATAGTTTTTCTATGCATATATCCATGGAAGAAGGTCATGAGGTTTGGAAAGAAAGGGAAGTTAAGTCCAAGGTACATCGGCCCCTTAGAGATTCTTGATCGTGTTGGGGATGTGGCCTATCAACTAGCACTTCCACCTACCATAGCTAAAGTACATGATGTCTTTCATGTATCCCTCTTAAGGAAGTACATACCGGACCCTTCACATGTACTCTCTTCTGAGGTGGTACAATTAGAAGATGATATTTCTTATGAGGAGCAACCAGTGAAGATCTTAGATCGTAGAGAAAAATTTCTACCAAATAAGACAATGCCCCTCATCAAGGTGTTGTGGAGAAACCACAAGTTTGAAGAAGAGACTTGGGAATCAGAGGAAATGATGAAGCTTAGTTACCCACATCTGTTTTAGTGTGGGAAAAGGAAATTTCGAGGGAAAAATTTCTTAAGGGGGAATATTGTAACGACCCAAAGTTTCATTAATGGAAATCCCTCTTGATCTAATTAAATGTCTCTTTATGTTTATATAAAATATCAACTTCTTTGGTTTTATGTTAATAATTTTTTACTGTTGCTAATATATTCATTGAACAATGATCACATGATTAGTATAAATATAGGGCTTTAACAAATCCAATTTACTCAGACAAAAGAAGCGATGGCCTCATCCAGTAGAATTTCTCCATACGAAGCCCATTTTTTGGAGCTCGGAAAAGAGGTGGTGTCCTTGGGCTTCTCTCTTGACCAAGCCCAAGATGATCTTCATCATGTCAAGCTCGAATGGGACCGTCTATAGGAGAAGTGGAAGTTTATAGAAATTACCACTCGAGCGATGTTATCCGAGCCACCCCAAGAGTCTGTCACCATCGCACACCTTACCCTTAGGTTTTATGCGGTTGTTTTAAGGGGTTATGTAATGAATCAATAGTACTATGTTCATGTACATTATTTTTTGTATATAATAATGTATATACTTTCTTGTCATTATTGATACATTGTAAATAGTTTTTAAAGTACAAATAGTGTTTTTAGTTATTATTTAATTAAGAATTATATTTTATTAAATTAAGGGATTTTTTTGAATTAAATAATATTTTAATAAAATATTATTATTATTATTAAATTAATTTTTATTAAATATAAATTATCTTATAATTTTATGAATGCAATTGTAATTTTTATTAAGGTTTGAAAGCCATTTCTGTCAAAACCTGTGAATTTTCGATAAATGTTAGTTTTTATTTTAAAAGTGAAAATTAACATATTTAGAAAATTATTTAGATAAAATAAATGTTATTTCTGGAATCAGGACGTCGAAATTATCCAATGGTGAATTTTTCATAATTTTCTGAGACAGTCAAATTTTTGGGTAAAAATTAAATACCATTTAAATATATAATGTGTTTTATGACATCATAATGACCCAATAGTGATGTAATAAAATACTATAAGATTTATGTTCGGCCAATATATGTTTTACCATTAAAATAATGTGATTTTAGGTTTGTTTTACTTACTTTTCAAAGCATTAATGGACCCCTCAAGACTTATTAAACACCTTGTCTTTTTAAATTGTTTTCCATGGGAGTGTGACTCACCTCCACATAAGCAAACCTATTATTTTAAGAAGTTAGAACTTTGGAATTATAAAATAAGGTTTTCCTCTTCCATTTTCAAAAAACCATGGGCAAAAACCATGGGATGGTTTGTGTTTTGGATTAATTTAATGTAAGGGGTCCCAAACCTAAATAATAAAGAATTCCCTCACCTTTCCTATATAAATCCACCCAAGCTCCAACTTCCTCCTCACTAAAAGCCTTTGGAGTTCGTCAAACCTATGACCTAATCTCTATATAATCCTCCCAAGGTTCTCCAAGCTCCCAATAAGCCTCTCACAATCCTCTCTCTAGCCTTTGGAAGCACAATTCCAAGTAAGGGTTTTTCTTCCTTTCACCTTTTTGTCTAATTTTCTTAATATTGTTATGACCTTTTAATTTCAATTATAAATGCTAGGGTATGGTTTATCACCTCCCCCATACTTCCATATTATTTTTTTAATGATGGGATACCCCTTTATCTCTCATTAAATTCCTCCCATGTACACTTGTTACTATGCCGAAATTCTGAAAGGAACTTCTCTCTCCTCATTTACATTCAAGCAATACTTTTGTATCATGAATCTAAATTCCATTACAATTGTTGTGACATGTATCTATATGACCCCCCCTTACTATCCATTTCATGTAGATATGATGAGACACCCCTTTTTCTCTCATCAACCATTTTTATGAATTCTTATATCACGTCGTTACGCTGCCGAAATTGCACCAATTTTCTAAGCCAATGTCATTGTGTAGTGAATACCATGCTCATTTATCCATCAAGGGTATTCACCTTCATGCACATTTACTTATTGATTATAAAGTTTCATTCCACATTCCTTTGTTGTGGAATAAATTATTATGTTTTATGAATCCATGTTTTATGATCCATGTGGCACACTTATGCATGAAATGAAATGTTTAAGAAGGGTGCGCCCTTATAGCGCTCCAATGCATTGGGTAAAGTATAGTATCATGATACGTCATGTGAAATGATTGTTGAATCATGATAATTCAAGTGCAACGAGGGTTTACTCGTGCTTCATGTACAATGATAATTTACTCATGCTCCATGTGCAATGATCCTTGGCTCATGCTAATTCCATGTTAAGTGTTGTTGCCACATTTCCATGTTATGATTATCATGTTTTATCATGAATTTATGTTCATGTTTCTCTTGTGATTTGTTGATATGCCTAATGTCTAACATGTATTGTACTCCTCATGTTATTCCATGTGTATTCCCTTACTGGGCTTTATAGCTCACCCTTTTCTTATGCATGCCCTCAGGTTATCCCATGCAATGCTAAGTACGAGGGAATGTAGTGGTCATGTAAAAGAAGTTTTCAATAAAGATGTTGTATTTCATGTTTCAAGTTTTTATGTAATGATCCTAATCCCCAAAGACACTAAAACTCTTGATCTTCTTTGTTGTATCAAGTAAAGTTTTATGTAATAAATCATGTTTATGTTGTAATAAAAAGCTGGGTTGTCATAAAAATTAAATTATATTGAACCAAGACTCTATACTTTCCTCTTACATTCATCAGAAGAAAACACCACATGATAGTAGTCTTTCTCCATTTCTGTCATTATCCAATCCTCAAACACCTATATTTATGTGATCCTATGAGTAAGATCATTAAATTTCTATATTTTTTCACTTTGATGAAAAAAATCTCACATAATAATATAATAATTTTATAGATTTACCCTTTCTTAAACTGCTTCATGATTGGATGATATATGCACTACCCTCTATTTCTTGATAATCCTCCTCAGTTGGGGTGTGTCAAAATACAACAAAGAGAGATTGGAACACAAACTTGACAAAATTATTCCTCAGTTTCATGACATCAATAGGATCATATATTTCCACTTTTGTTTTCAAGGGAAAATGTAACATCTTTTTATGCCAAACATGGTCAATTTTTGGTTCGTATCTTGAAATTTCCACATATTCCTCTTTTCTTGTGGTCTAAGATCATTAGTGTTTGGTTCTTCCCTTCTCTCCCTTTTCCCCTATATCATGCTAGACCAAAATTGTGTTGTGATTAAATTATCACAAAGAGATATGAATTGAGGGAATAAAATAACATTTATTTCAACAAAAATAAGTTGTTAATAAACACCTCCCATATCTACATTTTTTTCTCACACATGGAGTTCTCAAGGTTCTCTTTGTATAGTAGAGCTCTCTTGGATTGAATATAATTGTTGTTGAAGCTCCCTTGGCCCCCCTTATATATTCATGGTGGGAGGTGTCAAGTTTGACACAACTCCCCCACCAACCAACCACCTAACATAGACTTTCCCCATTTATTCCAAAGGAATAGGGGTTTCATAAGTGGAATGTGCAACATCCATGTTGGAAGTCATGGTCGGTGATGTAGGTGCACTGGCCACCTACAAGGTAGCTAAAAAACCTCTATCAATTATCCCCCTCCAACTGCAATCTGTTGTATCATATTCAAAGGTCTAGCTTCACCCAAGAAATCACCTTTTTCAACTTATCCGTTGGGTTCTCCTTTGTGTGTATACTCAAAAGTCGTAGTAGTTATTGATCCATAACTTAATGTATACAATGAAAGAGAATGTCAATTTTCTTCATCCAAGAATGGTATATGAAGTTCATGATCAATTATAAATCACTTTGACTATTTCAATGAACTGTGTAATCCTTCTGGATGAATCTGAGCACCTGGAGGAAATGTTTTAGCCACAATATCTCCTTTTTAGCTTTTGAAGCAACAGTGTACTCTGCTTCCATTATGGATGAAGTGACACACCTATGCAACCTTGACTATCATGATATAGCTCCTCTTTCAAATTTATAGATGTATCCAAATGTATACTTCATATTATTAGGATTTCCAACCATATCTACATCTGTATTTCCCTCCAAGAGAATTTTATATCCCTCATAGCACAAACATAGCTTTTAAGTACCTTTAAGATACCTCAGAATCCAATTGAATTCATCCCAATGTTTCTTCCTAGTATTGGAGAGAAATTGGCTTGTGATCACCACTGCATGGTCAATGTAAAGTCTTATACTCACCATAGTGTACATCAAGCTTCTAACTGCTGAGGAGTATTTCATCATCTCCATTTCCTCAATTTCTTCCTTGGATGACGAACATGAACTCTTTCTCAACTTCAAATGGACAAGAATAGTAATTATCATTGGTTTGGTTTTTTCCATGTTGAAACATTCTAGTACATGTTCAACATACTTCTCCTAAAATGGCCATAACAACCAGCTCTTTCTATCATGAATGATCTATATACCCAAAATCTGTTGAGTTGCTCTCAAGTCCTTCAAATCAAAAGACTTGTATAAATAATTCTTTAGCAATATGATCTTCACTGCATCCTTCCCAATGATCAACATTTCATCAACATAAAGGAGAAGAGCAACAAATTTAATATCCTGAAATCTCTTGATTTAAATACACTGGTTCACCTATGTTCTCTTGTATCCATGACTCACTATGAATGAGTCAAACTTCTTGTACTACTATTTGGGATCTTGTTTCAATCCATAAAATCTCTTGTTCAGTTTTCAGATGAGTTTTTCTTATCCATAAAACTCAAAACCTTTAGGTTTCTTCATATATATCTCCTCATAGAGGTCATTGTGAAGAAAATATATCTTTATGTCCATCTATTCAAGTTCTAAGTATATGCTAGCTACCAATCTGAAAATGACTCGAATTGAAGCCATATTCACCACAGGTGAAAAGATATTATCAAAATAAACTCCTTTATTCTAAAGGAATCCCTTAACAGCTAACTAATATTTGTGTTTGACCTCCTTTTTGTTTCCATCCTTATTCAGCCTAAACACCCTTTTGTTTTTTATTGCCTTTTTAACTTTGAATAGTACCACCAAATCATAGGCATGATTCTTCATAAAAGACTCCACCTCATCCCCCATTTGATGCAGCCACTTTCTTTTGTCAGGATGAGACGCTGCTTCCCGATATCCTTTTGAATCTCCCTCATCAGTGAGCAATAGGTACTTCGACTCTGAATATTTTGTTCATGTAATCATTCCTTGTGAAGATCTTCGAACCAGTGATATGTTAGATTCGGGAGGCATAACATCACCTAGCTCCTGTGATTTTTCTACAACTTCTTATGGAGAGTATTGAGTCCCCCCTACTCAATATCCTCCTCAACGGCCTCTTGGTATACTGCCAATGAGTCTTCTTGCACCTCCTCCTCTTCACTGAAAGGTGGTGCTCATACAGGTGTTGTATCATGAATTAATTCCTTTCCACCTTCCCTTTGAGACATTCTAGGATTTTTAATGTCCTTGGTCATTTGGTTCTCATGGAACACAAAATCTTTGATTCTGATAACCTTCTTCTCCTTTGGGTCCCAAAGCTTGTATTTGAACTCCTCATCTCCATAGCTGATGAATATGCATGGAGTTTATCTCATATCTAGTTTCTTTCTGAGATCCTTGGATACATGTACAAATTCCAAACATCTAAATACTCGTAAATGAGAGTAAGAGGGATGATTACCATACTATCTTTTCTATGGAATCTCAAAATTCAGTGGGACTGATGGTGATATTTTGATGAGGTTGCATGAAACCTAAACATCTTCTCCACAGAATGTATTAGATAACTTATCCAAACCCATAATGATTTTGACCTTATCCATGATGGTTATTTTCATCCTTTTTGTAACTCCATTGTGTTATGGGGTGCTTGGGAGCATCCTCTAGTGTTGTATGCCTTGACTCCTATAGTAGGAATAAAATTCCCTGGATATTTACTCTCCTTTATTTTCTGAATGAAGTCGCTTCATCTTTATTCCAGTTTCACACTCCACCATGGTGTGGAACATCTTGAAGTAGTATAGTACTTGGTCCTTCATCTGCCAAAAGAAAACCCACACCCTTCAAGATGCATTATCAATAAGGATAGGAAGTATTTGTTACATCCTAGTGAATCCACCTCCATGGGTATGCATACATCAGAGTACACCAGATCCAGTAACTCTGATCTCCTTGATGAAGTATTATTTAATGAGACTCTATGATGCTTCCCATACAAGTAGTATTTATAAGGATTAATTGTTTCATCCTTGTTAATACTAATGTACTTTTTCTTCATCGGGGGTAGATAAGCCTCTTTCACTCATGTGGTTGAGTCTCCTATGCCACATATTGGATGATGTCTCTCCTTCCACCGTATTGAGGTTATCTTCATATATCTTCACTTATTTTTTGCATAACATACCGCATATGTGTCCTCAGGCAATGACGATGGATCCTTTTGTCATATTTCATGCTTCATTGTTGAAGATGTTGTCATATCCTTATCGATCAAAGGATATACCTAATAATAGGTTGAGTCGAAGGCTTAGAACATGTTAAACATCATTCAGGGTGATTTTCTATCCAACATTAATCTTAACTTGGATATCACCCTTGCCAAGAATCTCCACCGAACTGGTATTTCCCATCTTGACTGCACCAAAGTCACCAGTTTGATAAGTCAAGAAATACTCACGATGCAGAGTAATGTGGTATAATGTTATAGTATCAAACACCCATTTTATGTACTAGCATGATGTATAGATGCACATATCTGCTTCGTCTTTGTATCAAAGCACAACTTCTCTGGTGATGCTCCCATGTGAGTCTCTATTTCTTCTTTGTTGGTTGTTACTTTTTCCCTTTTCTTATAGAAACTTTCAATAGTTATTCTTCATGTGTCCCTTCATGCCACAATGGTAGAATTTGTATGTTGGTCTCTTACCATCTGTGGACCTTCATCTGCTCTTTCTTCAGCCTCTGCTTGCTGCCCCTTGACCTCCTCCTTATTGTCTCCCTCACTTCTATAGGATGAGATCTTGAGTCTGGTCATAACTCGCATCCTTCCTTTAGGACTCCTCATTCAATATTACATCCTTTACCATTTCCATGGTAAGTTTTCCAATGGGCACAAAGTTTCTTAGTGAGATGAAAAGTGTATACCAACTATCAGGAAGTGTGTAGAGTCAGTGGTTTTCTTAATGTTCATCATTTAGAATCTTAATAGAAACCACCAATTGGTTCATTAGGCTTTGAAACTCGTTGGTGTACTCGGTTATAGAGCTTCCATTCTGTATTCAATTATTCATCAACTGAATTAACAATATAATCTTGTTTCTAGTGGTATTTTACTGGTATGTATTTTCCAACTTTATCCAATGTTTATACGCACCAATATCTTGTGCAACATGGTGGTAGATGTTGTGATTGATCCATTAGAATATTTAAATGATCATATTCTTCTTCAACTTCTTCCACTCTTATTCCCCAGTGGCATCTAGTTTGACTCCCTTGTTATCAATGGGATCAAAAATATCTGTTTCATTAAGGATATATTTCATTTGATACTTCCAATTGGAGTAGTTTGAAGAATTCAACATGGTCATTCCACCCATGGATGGTCCCTCTATTGAATTTAAATTATATAAAACTTGATTTAGAATCTAGAAAAATGGAGCTTATCATTGCATCCAAAATAGTTGAAAATGGTGTAATTGACTCTTGTATCATTGAACTCAGATATCGATTGATCAAGATATGACAAAATCAGTATCAATGGCCAAAATCAACCAATGATGTGGCAATGACATGGCACTGATGTGGCACACCAAAGCAGCTTCCAAAAACTTTTTAGAAAATTTTTTGGTGCCATAATAGTACCTTTTTCTTTGGAAAGGGGGTGTTGTAGCACCGGATGTTTAACCAAACTTTTACTGAGCATGGGGAGCTTGTTTTAGCTTTATTTACGATGTCGTTTTCACTATTTGAATTGGCTCACCACAAAATTTCAGAATATGACTTCAAAATAATATTTTGAGCAACTTTAATTTTTTAGTCACCATAAAATCTTCAATACTCACCACTTTTCACCGAAACCTCCTTTGATACCACTGTTGTGATTCACTGTTCAAAAAGAGAGATGAATGGAGGGAAGAAACCAGAATTAACTACTACACATATTCCCTTTAATAGCATGAAAAATCCTTTTAATACCATTAAAAAATATTGGTTAATCATAGTGTTGATAAAGGGGGGTCCCCTTTATCAGCGGTAAAAAAGTGTTGATAAAGGGGGTCCTTTATCCGCACTAAAAAAAGAACAAATAAAGCCCCCCTTTATCATCGCTATTTTAGTGCGGATAAAGGACCACCTTTATTAACGCTTTAAATAGTGTTGATAAGGGGGGGCCTTTACGAGTGCCTGAAAGATCACGGATAAAGGCCTAGTTGGCTAATATTTTCTATTAATATAATATTACACCCAGCGAAAACTTGCAGGTATATACAGCACACCCAGCAAACAATGTTATATACATTTAATTGACCTCATGAATACAAAAATATCCACCCATGATATATACAAAAAACACTGCTATATAAATTTCAAACAATGTTTTATATAATTACATTTACAATTATCCAACAAATAATTAAAAACATTAATGTTTCACCTTTTGACGCATGTGATCCACTCTCAAAAATGTCCACCCATGGTATTAGTTGCTGGAAAAATCATCCCAACTTGAGAAAAAGATTCCACCTATATAAGAAAACAAATATTATGTTATTAATACTACAAAGAAATAAATTAAACATTAATATTAAAGAATACAATAATAAAATGTCAATTATTAATAAAAAATACACATTTGGAGTTATACCGGTCACACTGTGCATCGTATTAATGTGTGGTTGATTCCTACACATCACAAATGAGTTATGGATTATTTTTTTAAAATATCAAACAATCCAAATGTGTTTGCTCAATTTTGAGTATGTCACTTGTTCTTTTACTAAAATTGATATAAAATTTAAATAATGAAACATTTTGAATTATACTGGTCACACCATCCATCAGATTGAGCTGAGAATGATTCCTACCTATCACAAATTACTAATGGATTATTTTCCTAAAGTATCAAAATAATCTGAACATGTTTTCTCAGTTTTCAGTATGTCAGTTATGTTTTTTTACTAACATTTCATTTCAAACTAGAAACATGCATTTTGAGTCATATCGGTCACATCATGAATTGGTTTGATGTGATAATACTTCATACACATTAAAAATGACTTATGAATCACTTTAATAAATTATTAAGTCAATGTAAGAATTTTTTCTTGGTTTTCATTGAGTGATGAGTTTTGATCTAAAATATCAATTTTAAACAGATAATGGACACTTTTAAACATACCGGTCACACCATTCATCATATTGAGGTGTGTTTGATTCCTAAAAATCACAAATGACTCAAGAAATGTTTCCATAAATTATCAAAATAATCTGAATGTGTTTGATTGGTTTTCAATATGTTACTTATTCTTTTTTCTAAAATTAATGTTAATTTTAAATAAAAAGACACATTTGGAGTTATACGGATCACACCATACGTACTATTGAGGTGGGATTGATTCCCACAAGTCAAAAATGAATCATGGATCATTTTCCTAAATTATTAAAATAATATGAATGTGTTTTATCAGTTTTCAGTATGTCACTTGTTCTTTTTACAAAAATTAATGTCAATTTTAAATAAAAATAGACACTTTGAGTTATACTAGCCACACCATGCATCATATTTAGGTGATATTGATTCCTAAAAATCAAAATTGACTAATATATCTTTTTCCTAAAGTATAAAAATAATACAAATGTGTTTGTTTGGTTTTCAGTGTGTCAAAAAAAATACTAAAATGTCATTTCAAACTAAAAACATGCATTTTGAGTCATATCGGTAGCATCATGTGTTATTTTTATGTGAGACTACTTCATACATGTGAAAAATGAATTATAAATATCTTTCATAAATTATTAATACAATTGTAGTGTGTTTTCATGGTTTTCAGTGAGTGACACCTTTTGAGCTAAAATGTCAATTTTAAACTGGTAACAGAAACTTTTAGTCATACCGGTCACACTATGCATTGTATTGAGGTGTGGTTAATTTATAAACATAAACAATGAATCATGGAATATTTCCCTAAATTATCAAAATAATCCAAATCCATTTTATTGGTTTTTAGTACGTTACTTATTCTTTTTTCTAAAATTAATGTCAATTTTAAATAAAAATACACATTTTAAGTTATATCAGTCACACCATGAGTCTTATTGAGATGGGGTTGATTTCTATACGTCAAAAATGACTCATGGATAATATTACTAAATTATCAAAATAATATGAATGTTTTTTCTCAATTTTCGGTATGTCACTTGTTCTTTTTACTAAAATTAATGTCAATTTTAAATAAAAAGAGGCACTATGAGTTATATCATCCATATTGTGCATAATATTGAGGTGAGGTTGGTTAATAAACATAAAAAATTACTTATAGATCATTTTACTAATGTATCAAAACAATCTGAATGTATTTTCTCGGTTTTTATTATGTTGGTTGTGTTTTTTTACTAAAAAACATTTCAAACTGGAAACATGTATTTTGATTCATACCAGTCACATCATGTGTTGGTTTGATGTGAGACTACTTCATACATTTCAAAAAGGACTTATGAATCTCTGTCCTAAATTATTAAGATAATCAAAGCATATTTTCTTTGATTTTAGTGGGTGGAACATTTTGAGCTAAAATGTCTATTTTAAACTGATAACTGACACTTTTAGTCATATCGTCCACACCGTGCGTCGGATTGATGTGTGGTTGATTCCTATACATCAAAAATGACTAATGGAACATTTTTATAAAGTATAAAAACAATACAAATGTGTTTTATTGGTTTTCAGTATGTCACTTGTTTTTTTACTTAAATTAATGTAAATTTGAAATAAAAAGACACATTTAGAGTTATATCGGTCACACCATGTGTTATATTGAGTTGGGGTTGATTCCTACGCATCAAAAATGACTTATTAATCATTTTCCTAAATTATGAAAACAATTCGAATGTGTTTTATTAGTTTTTAGTATGTCACTTGTTCTTTTTACTAAAATTAATGTCAATTTTAAATAAAAAGAGACACTTTTAGTTATATAAAACACACCATGCATCATATTGAGGTGGGTTTGATTCCTACATGTAACAAATGACTCATGTATTGTTTTCTTAAATTATCAAAATATCCGAATTCATTTTCTCAGTTTTGAGTAGGTCAGTTGCTCTGATACCAGATATATTGACCCAAACATTTCATACATAGATATCACATCTTAGTAGATTAATATTCCTTACATAACATAATGATCCATGCCAAAATAGTTTAGGTCTAGTTATTTTGAAAACATGGAAACATAAATAACTAGTTTATAAGAGTCTCTCATTAAGTTATTATTTACTAGAAACCTTCGTAGACATATCATTTATAAAACCATTCTTCATAACCTAAGGATGTGAAACATAATAAAGGGTGATCATGGATGCTAAATAAGTGAAAATAAGGGAGATATAAATGATCATATAAGTATAACATGAGCATAAATATATTAGAAGGTGATATTAAAATTAGAAATTCACACCCTACATATCATAGATCATAATCTTGAGTCATAGATTAAATCATGGTAGTTTAGAATAAATGAATATTAAAGGATCAAAGAATTTTATAAACTAAAAAAATACACTTCGAGTCACACTGAGCAAACTATGTATCATATTTAAGTGCGGCTAATTGAGTTGTAGTTGATTACTACATTGTTCAGGAAATTGTTCATGAAAAATATTTTGGGAAGTTGTACTTTTCATTAAACTACTGATAAATCCCTTGGTAGATTCATCCTTACAATTCACTTCAAATTTCATGCAACATGGGGTTTCCTCTTCCACCCGAAAAGAACATGTTCTCTCTTTTCTGGCTTATTGCAGATAGTAAGGAAAGTATAGCTTCCCAAAAGATCTGTAAAAAAACTAAATAAGTATTAGATAAAAATGACATGGAAATTAAATTAAAAATATTAAATAAAATTATGATAAAATTAATTAATTACATAAGTATTATGAATTCACCTTTATACATTCCTAACCCATTTCCTTGTTGTCATTATCTTGGTTACAGCCCCAAAGTTCAATCTCTCATGAGCATGATCAGTTTCGAAAAAACTTCCCCAACTCAAACAAAGGAATCCACCTATATAAGAAAATGATTATTATGTGAGTTATACTAAAAATAAGTAAATTAAACATAAATATTAAACAATCCACTAATTCTATAGAAGTCACATATTCATGCTATTTGTGTACATTATTCCATCAGGTATGCTACCCATTCATTTCTAATAAAATCTATATTGTCATGTGAATATGAGTCTTTTCAACAGTCATAGTAATACTAGAAAAATATAAATACACAAAAAATTAATAAATATTTTAAATAAAATAGTAATTATATTTAATAATAACTCTTTAGGGATTCTAGTTTGTTTATGTAATATGATATATCCCATAAATTTAAAAATATAATAACCACAATCTTTTCCATTTGTTTATTTCGAACACTTTAGAAACATTAATAAAAATAGGTAATTTGTTTTGATATGTTTTTGGATAGTGAAATATTATTATACATACCCTAACACTTGTCCAGTTGTAGTACTTTTCATGTTTCTTTTCCTTATCCCTTGGCCTTATTCCATGTTGTATACGATATTGATGCACTTCCCTATCATAACAGAATCATCATTAAAAGATAATATAAATTATATAACTTTATGTTTAATTATAAAATGTTGGATGTAGTGTATTAAAAATTTAAAAATTCCATCATGTGTGATCATTTTGTTGGGTATCCATGCATTGAATCTAGGTAATAAATCTTTGGAGTATCCAAATTGACCACAATGAGCATCCAATGCTTCCTAAAAACATAAAAAGGAATAAGTAATGAAATAAATGAAAATATATTTGATATGATTAAATTGTAGAGTTTTAACCCTATATCATTGGTATTAAGAAGATTCTGTCGTCTATATGTTTACTTTCAAACAATTTGAGTAGGTCTACCATTATTTCATCCCCTTTCTTGGAATCTATTTTTGGTTATTCTATAGAGGTGGTGTGGGGAGTAACAAGTCTAGTTTTTTTAATGTGGAAATCCCTTCAATTGTTTTTGATATATACGTATACTAAAAATATGAAATGTATTTAGTTATAATTAACATAGTATATCATCTTTTGGAAAATCAAATCATGAAAACATACATCATGTATACATTTACAATTAAGCCTCCTAGACAATCATAGTCGAGGATTTCACTTAAATTATCAACACCAATAAAGTCTTGAACTTCCTCTCCATACATATTTTTTCAAAATCAACTATGTGATTTTGACTATTTATTAACTTTTTATCCACGTGAACCTTTAATGATAGTAAATGCGGATATAGAACGAGTGGGGTAAAGGTGCTTTTGGTAGTTCTTTTCGATTGGTTGGTCGATCATTTAGATGGTTTTGAGCCAGTATTTAATTTCACCCCCTTCCCTTTGTCCTTCTATAATAACATTCATTAGTTCAAACCTTTTTTCATTAATTTTTAAATTTTTAGCTTGAAAAATAAATTGGAAATGAATACCTCTTTGTCGACATGTTTTTTACAAGATGTGATGGCCATGCGATGAATATTCCAATAGATTTTTCAACTATATGAATATCTTATTCATCAATTGTAACAGGTTACTCCGTGCTCAGATCATGGGCTATGCTAATCTAACCTCTCCCATAACCTGTTGGAGGTGGTCTGTTGTGTACCATGTCGTTTTGGATATTGAACATCATAACCCTCGCTACAAGGCAATGGGTGAGTGTTTATAGATATAAATCATTATCATTATCACCCTATATAATATGAGTACAGGAAAGTTATCAGTGTATTTTTTATTCACATTTCATAGAAACATTTATTATAAAATTGATTACCTTGGCTAATACATCTCTTTGAGGGGAATGGATCACCTCATAACTAGTGGGGGTGGGGTGGGATATCCACATGGTGATTGTTCATGAGTTGTTTCTTCTCTTTGCTTCCCCCCATAAAATTTATCATCATCTCTCTCTTCCATTGGAAATTTTCTTCAAGGGTAGCTAGTATTTCTCTCATCTGTTTCATTTCTTCATTTTGATCCTCTTATTTTTTTTCTCAAAATATTTTTGGGGTGTCACCCCAAAACCCTCACCTATGATGCGGTCATACTATTCTAACCTCTTCAAGGCCACCAATAGTATGTGTTCATCCGGTATAGGTGTTATTGATTCATATGATTATGTCATATAGAAAATATAGTAAAATAATTGATCATTGTTATGTAATAGAAATTTAAATCTAAACAAATTTTTATTATGTAATACTTACACATGTTTCCCACACTTGTTGTGTGTTTTCATATATTAGTATCCCATATTTATTTACATGTGCCTCCTTCCATAGAACATAGTGTGGAATGTAATTTGATTTGTATTTGGAGTCATTAATCTACATATAAATATAGGAACACAATTGTGGTTTTGTTTCATGTCACATAAAAGTATTATAGTAGATTTAAAATACATACCAATTTTTTTCAAGTGAATCACACCTCATCATTGCTTTAAGGTAGGGGTGAATTAGTTTTGATACTCATTCCATATTTCCATCACTCATTTTTTGTTTTGTAAATAAAAAATTTTCAATCAAAGTGTCATCAAACAACATATTACTAGCCACAATGTACATGTAAAGGCACATCTACGCGACAGCTAGTAAACACATACCATACTTATTAGGTTATTAGGTGTGCATAGATAAGTGGTAGGTGTGGGTTTATTTTCCCTTCAACATCTTTAAGATGATGACTCATTATAATTGTGATAAATCCTCTATGAATCCTTCCATCAATCATTGATATATATTTCCTATGGGAGTCATATACTATAAATTCACTCTATAAGGGACGATGAAGAGTAATTCAATGTTTCATTGTTTTATTTTTTAGTAAAATAAAGAAATGATATCATAATGTTATCATAATATTTTCCCATATCAGTGTCTTAATCCTGGCCACAACATGGTTCCATGAATATACATCAATTATCACGCATTGTCGAGTGATGATTCCAATGTAACTTCTAAACATAGCCTTGATGGGGTTAACATGTTGGCCTCTCGCATTCCATCTGAACTCATATTTGATGCCTTTGATTTTTTCCTTAATGATTTTTTCTAACACTGTCAAATTATGTCACTCAAATTTTTTCTATGTTGGCAGTCCTTAATCACCTAACATTTCCTTAGAATCTACATCATCAATATGTTCCTCTAGAGTGGTAGCATCAGTATGTGCATATAGTCATTGTACCTCTGCATTGGGAGTAGAAACAAGTTGAGAAACATGTTGTTCCTTAGGATTGGGAGGACCAGTACATGTAGAAGGTCATTGTTCTTATGCACTACGAGCAACAGTAGGTTCATAGACCTATTATTCCTCGAGATTGGGAGAACTAGAATGTGTAGAAGTCATTCTCTATAGAATTGGTTTAACATTTAATTTAGAGTACATAAATGTAGCAGCGGACAAATAATAACATGAGGTAACACATTGTATATTATAAAAAAATATTACCTGATTATTGAACTCTATTTTTAAAAAGGCTAAATGGATTTGACCCCTCTATTGAACATACAAAACCCTTCATTGTGGTCTCCTATAAAATACAAAACTCCATCTACAATGGGACCACTGTGAAATGATTGTGACATCCCAATGAAATGGTCATCCTCATTTGAATTTTCATCTGACACTTTAGTGGTTTTAGTTGATAATATAACAATTGACCACTTACAGTTTTCGGGATATGAAACATAAAATACTTGTACTAATTATTATTTCATTATAAATAGTTCATCTTTATACCCTTCCTTATTGAAATCAAATTTCACAAATCACAATTCATCTATTTTAACAGCATTCCTATTATCAACCCATTTGCATTGAAAAATATTCACTTGGAATGTTGTATAATCTAACTCATATATTTTTTTGACAATGCCAAAGTATGGCATGTTTGCATAAATTTGATTTTTGTCCTTAGTACCAGAAACATGCATCGCTTTTTCCACAAGTGTAACTCCACTATTTTGCAAGGTATTTTCTTCGTCATGTTCATTTGTATAGAACATATAACCATTAATTACATAACCATTATATGATAATACATACACACTTAGTCCTCCGGATAGCCATCAAAGTTGTCCTGAAATTGATTCTAGATTTTTATTTGTCTCCTTAAAAATATAGTCTTGAAACCATCCTATAAATTATTGATTATGTGTATTTGATATCCATTTTTCATCCATTGATGGATTCAGAAGACTAAGATTTTCTTTTTGGTTTTCAGCATATGGGGAATCCTCCAAAGTGTTATGAAAAATGTAAAGTTGGGACTACTCCCAATCTATAATATTGATTATGACAACATCACTTCTAGAAATTCCTTCACCTGAAAGCCTCCCGCTGTGATTAGATTTCAATAGACCAATTCTTTCCACACCATGTAGGTATTTTATATAAAATTTAATGGCTTCCTCGATAATATATCTCTCCGCAATATAACCCTCTATCCAACTTTGATTTTTGACATACCCTTTCAAAATTATCATATACCATTCAATAGGGTACATCCATATATAGTGTACAAGACCATGTAGTCGAATCTCTCTCACAAAGTGAACCATAAAATGAACCATAATATCAAAGAATGTTTTCGGAAAGAACATTCCTAGTTCACATAATATAAAGGAAATTTCTCTTTCCATAGTCGGAAATTCTATCGAGTCTATAACTTTTCAGCATATAGCTTTGAAGAAGAAACAAATATTGGTTAATGTATGATAGAAATTCTTGAAAAAAAATGAAATGTAAAGATTTTGGAATTAGATCTTGCATCAAAACATGGTATTCATGTGATTTTAGACCCTTTAACTTTAAATCGATCATTGAAACGATGTTCATGATATTCGATGAATACCCCTCTAGAACCTTTACATTAATTAAGAAGTTTTAAAACTGATATCTATTCAGACTAGAAAGATCGTAAGCAGCTAGAGGAAGAAAAGTTCATTTTTCACCCTTCACTAGCACCAACTCTTCTCATATCCCCATGTCAACCATGTTAAACCTAGCCTTAATTCTATTCTTTATTTTGTTGGGTGCATTTAGTA
The DNA here is from genome assembly GCA_963277665.1 of Viscum album. NCBI lineage: Eukaryota > Viridiplantae > Streptophyta > Magnoliopsida > Santalales > Viscaceae > Viscum > Viscum album. The sequence continues at coordinate 758,112,234 of OY728130.1, read as the reverse complement.
ATGTTCCAATGAAACTATCACATATATTTTTCTCAACATGAATAACATCTCAAACTAAAAACATGAATAACATTCTTTGAGAATGTCTAACTTATAGAAAATTCCAGTATGGTAATTAAAAAAACTAATCTCTTTTTACAATTGGTTTTCGTAAGGTTTTTCGAAAATAGTTTACCAAAATTAGTGTTCACATATTTTACTTTCTCAAACAGTTGATCACCTGTTAGTGGATATAGTGTTTTACATTTTTTTGAACTTCTATCGAATGATGTCATCCAAGATCGGTACATATGCCATCAGGGTATAAATTTTTTATTTCTTAGATTCACGGTTTTCGATGAATGTTTCAACCTAATTGACTGTGTACCTTATTCACAAATGGGACACCCTTGAGTTCTTTTAATGTTATATCCTAAAAAATTTCCATAAGAAGGAAAGTCATTTAACGTCCCATACAACATATCTCTTAACATGAAATCCTCATTTCTGTAAGCATCATAAAACATAACACCTAAATCCCACAATAATTTCAAATCCTCGATCAATGGAGCCAAATAAAAATCAATATCATTACCTGGTTGTTTTAGTCCTGATATAAGCCTAGATAACATGATGTATTTTCGTTTCATGCATAACCACGATGCTAAGTTATAATTTACCAACATAACTGGCCATATACTATGAGTTCTACTTTAAAAAGAAAAAAGATTCACTCCATCTGTAGATAACACAGAACAAAGATTTATTAACTCTTTTCCAAAATCAGGATAGTCATGATCAATTCCATTCCACTAAAGAGAGTCTATTGTGTGACATAGTTTCCCATATTTAATTCTTGCATATGTGTGCCATGTCAATTTCCCTGTAGTCTTCTCACTTCTATATAGTCACCTAAACCTTTGAATGATTGGAAAGTACCATACAACTTTCATAGGATTGAATTCATCTTTCTTGTATCAAGAATAACCACACTTTGGGCATTCTGTAAGTGATTTATGGACCTTATGAAATAGTATACAGTCATTTGGGTAGGCATGTATTCTTTCAAAAACCATACCCATCGAGCATAACATTAATTTGGTGTTGTATGTTTGTCTTGAGAGCTCATTATCTTCTATGATCATGTCATTCAAGAGAGCAAGTAGTTCCATAAAACTGGTGTCACTCTATCTATTTCCCACTTCCAAATTATATAGCTTTAGTACAGCTGATAATTCTTAATATTTAGTGCAACTAGCATTTATGGCATCTTTGCACAACTCTTTTAACTTCTCAAACAATTTTGGTCAATCATGAAGTTCATATTCAACTGTCCTTGTCATTTCCTCAATATAATATTCATTATAATTCACATCTATAATCACATCCTTGATACAATCTTATTTATTGTTCACACTTGTAATCATATCAGATGATCCATAAAATGCAGTGTTATCCAAGACACTAGCTACATTCACTTTTTCCCCATGTTTATTCCAACATTTATAACTTTAATCTATTCTGTGATAGATCAAGTGTTCTTCCAGCTTCTCTGGACTAATTAGTCTTGAATAAAATATCATAAACATGGGAAAAGGGTTTAATAATGGTCATATGCATGATCTTTTGCAAACTTGATGAACTCTTTCACTTCATCTTCATACTCTTTTGTCAGACGATTGGCATCCATCTATTCTTTATTTATATCCATCCTATTTGATTCAGTGATATTAATATTTAAAAAAATAAATACACAAAATATGTTCAACTAGGGTCATCATCCAACTATATATCCCTCTCAGAAGATCCAAAGGAAGTGAAACAAGCCAGAACAAACCTGAACCTATAAAAATGAAACAAAATTTTCCAACATTTTTAAAACATTCAAATCACCCAAACTCTTGGTTTTAAATCCAATTAACACAGGAATAATTTCTAAAACATCAAGTCAGTGATTTCTAATGATTTTAAAACCAAAAGTATTCTTTTAAAAAATCAATTTAGGGAATTTCTCAATTATCATAATTTGAAAAAAAATATTTAGAAGGTTACATTTTTTATCCTAAAGCTCATTAAAAATTCTTTTCTAATCCATGAACAAAAACTTTTAAACCAATCTCATTAAAAATAAATTTGTTTCAAAGAAACCACATAGAAATAAAGTTATTAGAAACTGCTTGGAGTGAAATTAAGAAAAATACTTTAAAACTTAAAAATATAATTTTTCATGGTAAAAAATACCCTTACCTTGAGTCCCATAGAAGAATTAAATATTTTTTATGGATCACATTTATAATAGAACCCTAGAAACTCTTTCCCATTATTGAAATCCAAAGGATGGGTATATAGATTATTGGATAAATAATATGGGTATAATTTAGATAAAAACCAAATGCTAGATACTTGGAAAAGGGTGGGATAAGTGCTCCTTTATAGCCAAAATTAATGGAATTTTTATAATTAAATGTTAAGTATATAATTGCTATATGAAAAGTTGATTCTAAAATAGATATGAAGAGAGAAAATTTCACATATCTCTCATATGATTATGTCATAAGATTTGATAAAATTTCATGTAAAGTGACTTCAATAAAATATAGCTTCTCAATGTTATTCTTATCTCGCACTGATCTCTACTACTTCATATAAACCTTATCTTGAAATTTCTAAAAAAAAAGCTACCTGCATTCATTAATAGACTCGACCACCCCATATCATTTTCACGTCGGGCCATTATAGCTCCAGTTCTCCAACTAAACCAATCCAGAATCCTTCTATACCTACCATAGGGTTGGCTCTATTTGACCAACTATAAATTATCATTTCCTTGGCTACATCAAGTAATGCCCACGATTCTAGATTCAAACTAACTAAACCCAATTGGTACCTCCTTTGCATCCATAGTTTTCTGAGTTGAAGACTAGATCCCAAATATAGAGCCACTATAGATCCAAGACGACCTCTCTATGCATTACTCAGGACTAGAGTAGATCACACCCATCTTCCCAACCACCTGATTAATGGAACTAGCTATGAGAATACCTTGTACTATAATGTTTTAGTATCCCACATGTGATCTTGTGAAAATGCTGCATTGAAGAGTATAACCCTTCCTAAAATCTACACTTTCCAAATACACAAACCTACATCTAGAACTACCAAGAACAGTTGACTAAGAACCACTTTGTTGTTTTATTCTACATCCCGAAGTAGATTCAATGTACATGTGAAGTGCCACACCAAGAACCTTCCAGATCATGAGCCTATAGATCTAGTCTGGTGTAGTAACTATCAAATCTATCCCTCCAATTGCTCAGTCGAATGAATGAACAAACTTCTATATGCATTATTGTAAACAAGTTTTTCAGTGTTGCTCTAGAAATATAAAGACCTACTCCACCAGCCCATGTCAACTAGGCCCATGCACTAACCCTGTCTAATTTTAGCCTTCATTCGCTATCTAACCACTTCAGTATTTCTTAGCATCATATCCCTCATCACTGAGACCTACATTATATCATGCCTATATATATTCAGGAATTAGGAACAAGTTCATGTCGACTTATTTCATGGGTTTAAAAACCAACCTACACATGTATCTTGCTTTAATGTGATTTATAATATAGTAATTTTTAATCCTCATTTTGATCCAAATCTTATGCAAGACTAGACTTATCACTTGTACATAAGCATAAAAAAGGATAACAAGGGCTCAATCATGCTGTAAACATATATCAATAAACCATCTTCCCTCAAGGTGCTAAACTATCCTTATCTTTATACATATATAATACATACAATAGAAATCCCTTTTGAATCCTTTTTAAACACAAATTCAATTCTAAGGGAACTCACCCAACAAAAATCAAAGCAATAACATGCTTAATAAAATAATGGTTTAATCTCAAAACAAACAACTCAATAGGGAGCTTGAATGGGGAGGCTTGGGGATGAAGACAAAGTTAAAAATAAAACAAAATAACAAAGGAGCTTACCTTTTTAAGGAGTGATGAAGATGAAGGAGAAGGAGGGCGGTGAGGTAGGGGAGAAGGCGGTGAGGTAGGAAGAGATGGCGGCGAGGTAGGGATAGACAACGATGAGGCAGGGAGAGGCAGCATCGGAGGTGGGTTCATGGTAGGGATAGACGACAGCAAGGCAGGAAGAGACGACGACGGAGGTGGGTTCGCAGCAGAGGAGGGGTTCACGGCGGAGGTAGGGTTCGGGGAGGAGGTGGGGTTCGGTGGCAGAGGTGGGGTTCAGAGGTGGAGGTGGGGTTCGCGATGGAGGTGGGGTTAGCGGTGGCGGCGTCAGAGGGGTCGGCGGTGAAAGAGGTTGGCTTCCGCAATAGCTTGAGGTGTGTGAGAGAAGAAGCCGACAGTTAGGGTTCATTTATAAAAACAAGTAAGGCTTTTATCGGCGCTACTTAAAAATCACTTATAAAGGTATGTTTTATCAGCACTAAAATAGAAAGTACTGATAAAACCTACCTTTATTAGCGCTAAAAAAATGATGATAAATGGTGTCTTTATCAGCGCTAAATTTATAACGCTTGTAAAGATGCATTTTATCGACGTTTTTTTAGCACTGATAAAGGCGTCTCTATATCACCACTAAAAAAGTGACGATAAAGATATAATGTTAATAAATTATTTATAATATTATATATATTTATAAAATTATATATATAACAGATATATATTTATTATAAAAATATAATAATTGTATTTATTATACTTATAATTTTATAAATATATATAATTAAAATATTTATTATTATTATTTAATTATTTAAATATATATATATATACAATTATAATTATAAATATTTGTATTTATTTAAAAATATTTGTATATATTTATAGATATATTTATTTAATTATATATATTTATAACATTATAAGTATAATAAATATATTTATTATAATTTTATAATTATTTAAATATATATATATATATTTATAATTATAAGTATAAATAAATATTTATTTATTTATAATTTAAAAAATATAAGAAATATATATATATATATATAGTTGTAATTATAAATAAATATAGATATATTTAAATGATTATAAAATTATAAGAAATATATTTATTATATTTTTAATTTTATTAATATATATAATTAATATATTTATAATTTTATAATTATTTAAATATATCTATATTTATTTATAATTATAATTATAAATATTTGTATATATTTATAAATATTTGTATATATTTATTAATAAATTTATTTAATTATATATATTTATAAAATTATAAGTATAATAAATAAATTTTTTATAATTTTATAATTATTTAAATATATATATATATATATTTATAATTATAACAATAAATAAATATTTATTTATTTATTTAAATAATTATAAAATTATAAAAAAAAATATTTATTATATTTGTAATTTTATAAATATATTTATTATATTTATAATTTTATAAATATATATAATTAGTATATTTATTATAATTTTATAATTATTTAAATATATTTATATTTATTTAGAATTATAATTATTGATATTTGTATTTATTTATAAATATTTGTATATATTTATTTTATATTTATTTGAGTTCAGTCCTAATTGATTAAGTCTTTCTGTCTTTGGATAATGATGAGGTAGAATTGCGTATTGAATATGAGAAATGCCCTCACTTCTGTACGGATTGCAGGGTAATTGGGCATGATATACAGAATTGCAGAAAATGACAGGTTCATCAGGATGGGGTGAGGCGTGAGAGGCACCCCGGTTCTGCCTCTGATGGGAGGACTCCTGCATGTGCAATACAGCATGAACCTGCAAGGAGGCGGCCTATTGTTTGTGTTGCAGCAGACCCGAATTCGGTGGCCAAGCCTCAATCTGTTGGTGTCGAGGACACTGTCGCAGCAGGGGTGTTGTCCCCGGTTCTTGTTGATACGTTGGATACTACCCACACTGCAGGATATGATAAGCCTCTGGCTAATGAAGACAATGTGGTTCAAACTGACCAGTCGGTTTGTGGTATGCAGGATCAGAATGTCGAGGGACCTGAGGAGAATCCTTCTAATGGAGTGGATGCTGGTATGGCTGTGCAGATAGAGATTTTGTCTAATTCTGCATCTCCTATGCAGGGTTCTGTTTTGAAAAAAGCGTTGGTCGGATGTGGTCATTGATGATGATCTTAAAGCTGTCAAAGTCAATATGCGGGCTCTTTCCCATAATCTACATGATTTAGGTGTATTGATGGAGCGATTAGAGATTATTGAAAGGCAACACATCAAGGCGGCTGACCTTTATGGGTCTCTTATGTATGAGCAACGGGCTTTAGCCCCGAGCAAGCTTGAGAAAAATATTCTTGGGGACAACAAAGGATTTCAGAGGATCCCAAGGCGAACTGGTTCTTCTGAGCCAGTTAAGGTTCCAACGAATATTGAATCTTGGTTTGCATGCCCGCAACAGGAAAGGAAAGCAATGTGTTGATTATTCTGTGAAGGGATCTGGTCAAGGTCTGGTGGCAACATCTGACATTTTGTTAAGGCCTTTGGAAGGTGGTGAGGTCAATGCCTAGGTAGATCGCCAAGTGTTTGGGGATGCTCATGGTGAGCCAAAGGGAATCTCGCAGCAATCTAAGACTTAGAGACAGGGTCGTCATCCAAAAAGTCGTGGAAGAGGGCATGGTCGTGCTGAATGGGATGCGTTGAAAGAAGATGCACTATCAGGTGATCTGGATCCTGATGCCTTTGTGTACTACACTAGGGGTCGGGGTCGCGGTCGGGGTCGCGGTTGGGGACGTGGTTGTCATCTCACCCCGGAGCAGGAAAAGTTGAGAGCGAAATATTCTGTGTTTTTTTAAGCAAAGAAAATCCCAGTCAGAGTGGGAAACTGATGAGGGTGTTGCCTGACCAAGGTTGATTTGTTTTGGTGTGTTGTTTTTCCACATATGGATAAGGGTTGGGTTGTCCCTGGCCATTTTTCTATTTTCCTGTATGTTTCTTGTTATTAATAAATTTTTTAAGAGCAGGTGAGTTTGCCTTCTGAACCTTCTGGATTAAATATATTTATTATAATTTTATAATTATTTACATATATGTATATATATTATAATAGATGTATATATTGTAATTTTATAATTGTTTAAATATATATATTTAGTTATAATTATAATTATAAATAAATATATTTAAAAAGTATTTATATATAATTTAAAAAATATAATTATAAATATGCAGTTGGGGTGGTAGCTGAGTGGCAAATACACCATGTAAGCCTGCATGAAACCCAGAATCAAATCACGATGGAGGAAGATTTCTGGTACTGTAGCAGGTACTGTAGCGATAATGTTGCAGTCAGATTTATTCATCTGTTTGGGCTTTCAAGCCACCAGTTTGGGCCTATGGGACACAAGGGCATTTGGGCAATTAAAGGGGGCAGTAACACAAACATGATGTGCAGAAGGTGATGCAGGCGTGATTCACGTGGGGTCTTTGGGCAATGTAATAGGCTTCATGCCCAATGGGCCTTCGGGCCAAAAATCATTAATGTAATAAAGCAGTTGGTTGGGTGAGTTATCTATTGGGGGGTTATGACCTGTCTTTCTGGTCTCTGTGTGTGCGATGTGTGTGTGTGTTTGATTGTAATTGTACCACCAAACATTTAATATAATATAATTATAAATATAATAAATATATTTATTATTTAAATATATTTATTGCAATTTTGTAAGTATTTATGTGAACATAATAGATCAATGAGTATAACTAGAATGAATCATATGCCTAGTAAAGTATAGAACATAAAAAAACAAGTCATCACATATATGGACAACATGAATAATAATAAGGGTGTAATGTATAAATGAACATTCATGATCAATACATAACATATGCATGTCAGTTATATTCACACATTAATATATTTATTGACCAAATTCATTGGAATATATATTTATTTATTTACGATTATAATTATATATATATATATATATAAAGTATTTATATATAATTATAAATATATAATTATAAATACAATAAATACAATTATTATTTAATAAAATTTATTATAATCTTATAATTATTTAAATAGATATTTATTTAATTATAATCTTATAAATACTTTTTTTAAAAGATTATATATATATTTAAATTATTAAAAAAATATATTAATTATAAACATGCGTTTTTTATTTAATGTATATAAATAAATATTATTTTTGAATTTAAATTAATAATTTTATATAAATTAATAATATTTTTTATTAAAAAATTTTATCATTGCTAATAATAACGCTTAAAAATCTACTATTTAGCAGCGGTAAAAAAATCGTTGATAAAGGGTACACATTTATTAGTGTTTGTTTCAGTGCTGATAAAGTGTGGATTTATCATCGCTTTAAGCTGACGCTGATAAAAGCCTTTATTTTATCAGTGTGTTTTTCTCAACGCTGATAAAGGATGACGGTGTCGTTGATTTGTAGTAGCAATTTATTTCAACAACAAATGGTTACAAAAGACAACTCTCACATTTGGTTATCACACGGCTGTCTCAAGACTCTCTTTGAATAGTAGATCTTGGCTCAAATCTGATTGTTGGTAAAGTCCCCTTATATATATGCGAATTGGGTTAGATCAGTTATTTTGGATTTCGAGCATGGGAGTTTTGAAGTTGATCCGAGACCCACCTTTCCGCCATTGTTGACGATCATCGAACCTCGTCGTGTGTGAAAAAGTGTCGTCATTGATCGTCACTGCCGTTGAAGACCGCCATGACGATTCTCGCCGAAGATCACTCACCGCCGTGTGGAGGAAGAACCCTCACCGCCGCTGGCCTCAGAAAGATAAGTTCCTGCCTCCACTACTTGAAGTGAGACAACCCAAATCCGACCGGAAAGCAGAGACCGAGGTCTAAAGCTCGCTCAAATCAGGGTTGAAAATTAGGGATTCCGAGACCGGAAATCTGGGAATCCGAATCCGAGGAAGAAGATGATCGGTGTTGCGTGACTGGCCGTGCCGTGTTTACCGATTGGAGATCCAATTTCCACTGAGATGCTGAGCACCGAGCTCCATTGAAGTGCTGATAGGAAGTCCAATTTCATCAAACCTATGATTGAAGATGACTATCCCCGCGCTCCTGTGTGTGATGAATAAGTTGTTCCAGTTTGTATTCTGGTTGTTGATTTGCATGTTCGATCGGGGGTTTTTCCATCTCCTTAGCACTGGTTGTTAATTTGGTAAGCAGTGAAGGCCACCTATTTGATCGAATGTCCCAAGGATTGACATTCGCAGTTTCCCCCACACTGAAAATATTCCAAAGCCACCTTGATGTTTCGTTTTGTTTGCTGGTTTTCCTTGTTCAGACCAAATGAAGATGATGATGGGATGTTGGAATTGCCCATTGTTGCAGCTGCAGTTTCATTTTAATTTGCGTGCATTCTCAGGAATCTGCATGAGAGGAGTTAAAGTCACCATACTGGGTCATAAGACAGAGAATTCGAGTTCTAGTCGAGACCATGTGCAGTTCATTTGCTGATTTAATTTATATAGAGCGTGTTAATTTTTCAATTGGGAAATCTAATTAGAGGAAGTCGAGCTAAAATATGGGAGAATAATATGGAAGATTCTCAAAGGCACTGGAGATGTTTGAAGAGATCAATCCAAGCCGCGTCAGGTAGAGTTGAGGTTTTCTAGTACATGAATCTTTTGGAATTTGTTGAAGCATTGGAGGAAATCTCACGTGCAAGGAGAACAATTTGCTGGGGGAGATTTACCAAAGTGATTTGAGGTTGATGATGTACAGTGAATGCGAGAAACGTGGAAGTTAGAGAAGCTATGATGGTGAGGGCGCAATTTAGATGGGTATGAATTTTCTGTTAGAGGAGAAGATACACAATGAATAGGGGTACAATGATCAGTCCCGATCCATCAATTGCAGGACCACCATATTGAACCATTCATCACGATTCATCTGGAGACAGAGGAGAGCAAGGAGGTGCAGCACTTCGAGGAGCTGGAAATCAAGGGGAGATTTGACGTCTTCTTCTACTTTTCTTTGTTCTTGGTTTTTAATTCAGGATTATTGAATTTCATGATGACTTTTGGCTAAAACTCTATCACGTGGAAATTACATTGGACAGGTTTATCTTTTCTATCCTTGCTTGTGAAATCATTTCATAATTGTTATTAACATTTTCTTCTTTGTGATTGAATGAGTTTTGTAGTGACGACTTGCAAAATCATTTAATTATCGGTCAATCTTGCCTCTAGGGTCCAACTCGGTTGGCAGCGGCTCTGTGGTGTCTCAACGAGGTCTCGAATCCGAGTGTCACTGAGTTATTTCCTGTTACCGTAGAGCAGGATTTTCATAATCCCCCTCCCCGGAACTGGTGTAATATATAATTGTTGGTCAATCTGCTCAACCGAGATTTGGACATCATATATTCAAATGTTGATTCAATTGAAACATCATAAACAAGGAATATTTTAACCAATCAAAATTTCTTCCACGCTTCATTCTTATTCATCTTCTACTCAATTGTCATTGTCGTGTTTTTCTTCATCTGCTAAGGAGTCTTCAAATGTAAGAACCCGGTTTTTGGCTATAAAAGACTTTGGAATATTCTTGATATTATTCCAGAGCAGCGTCTTCAGACGGCGTGCGATTCCGAGCCCCGGTGTGGCCGAAATTAAGTTTTCAGTGCATTCACACTGGGCACGCCAAATAAATGCGATAACTCCTAAACGGTGATCCGGATCAGAGATCCAAGTATATGGATGACCCCGGAATGAGGTGTTTACCCTAGGAACGACATAAAACATGTCGGCGCGGGACGTTTGGAACCCTTGCTCGCTTTCAGAGCGTGGAACAGATGAATGAATGAATTAATTAATTCGTTTAATGGCTTAACTCAAGTATCTCTTAAACGGTGGCTCGGATTGGAAAACGGAGGGCACCGTTGAGTTCAAAACGTGTCGTTTACCCTAGGAGGGGTGTAAGTTTCGCGGGCGCGGACCTTTTGTGGAAAATGGCTCCAGGGGCGTTTTCGTAATTTGGCGACCTCGGGTGCTAAGTTTAATAACTTTTGAACGGGGCCTCAGATTGAAATTCTGAGACCGCCGTTGCGTTCAGAGCATGGTTTTTAGCCTAGCGGAGGCTTAATCCCGATCCCGTCGGGAGTTCGGGTTCGGGCCGACGGACGGGTGGTTAAGTGTTTTTTATTTAAACACTTAACCCACCCCCTCCCTCTTCTTCTTCTTCGCCTGGACAGCGGTAGGCGGCAGTCCCTCCCTCTCCTCCTCCACTCCGACGAGGTGGCTCCGACAAGGCAGCGGCGCGGCGGCGGACCCTCTGGGAAGCGTCGGGCGACGCCCAAGAGGTAGACGGTTTTCGTTGAGTTTTAAATCCCGAACCCCTCTTTGAACCCCAATTTTAGCGTTGATTTGTTGGTTTATCTTCGAACAAATCTCATGGTCGTGTAGTATACATTTTGTTCTTTCCATCGCATCTTTTGAAATTGAAATCCGAGTTACGAGGAGGCCGCAGCGGCTCGTCGAAGTTTGCGGGTTTTCGAAGTTTCCGGCGGGTTTCTTTTTTTCTGGCGAGCTCCAGCGGCGACGACAGGGGCTTCAGCGGTGGCGCGGGTCTTCAAGGCGGCGGCGCGCGGGCGACTTCAGGCGGGTGACACAGCGGCGGGGGTCTCCTCAGGCGGAGCGGCTCCCTTCAGCGGAGGCGGCCGCGGGCTCCGGCGGCCGCGGCGAGCGCGGGCGAGCGGGGAGACGACCGACCGACAGCCGGTCGGTGGGGGAGACCGGGGTCACGATGACCCCGGGACGTGCCGTGGACCCGCAGAACGCGGGTCCGTGTCGGAAGAGCTGGACCGGCCGAGCCGGTCCGGGAATTGAAGCGGCCGGCCCGCGCGGTGAACCGCGGGCCGGTCCAAGGAGTGGGTGGGCCGGCCGAACCGGACCGACCCACCCCGTTTCGGCCCATCCACACTAAAACGCTCATAAAATGGGGACCCGATGTCGGATTGACGTGCCGTCAGCGGCAACACGATCCTTAAATCAAGACGAAGCTTTTGAGATGGTTTCAGGAATTTTTAATTCTCGAAAAGAGGGGCCTTGGAGGCGCGACGCGTCTTTAAGTGATTTGACGTTTTTCCGGGGGATCTTGTTTTGGACGGCGCAGACGCGTCTAACGTCCGTTTTGAGCACCGTCAGCGGCGTTGGGACCCTGGCGCCGGGGCGAAGCTTTCCAAGGTGGTTTCGGGCGTTGAAGCCGGAGTTGAGGCGTGAGCCCCACGACCCGTCTTTTGAGCTGCGAGCAGCGTTTAGCGACTTTCTCATCGGGCGTCCGTTCGGGGCATGCGAGCCGTCGATTCTGGATGTTTTCCCGAGGGGATTGCAATGGTGCAATCCGCCCGCTCTAATTCCGCACGATGGTGCGGGCCCCGTGAGAGCCGTTTGGGCGTTGATGGTGATTTTCCATCTCTATCACTGGACGACCGTTTTGGACAAGTAAATAGTCCAACTTGTGTGCTTTTTCGAGAGGATTGCAAAAGTGCGATCTGTTAGTTGTGTTTCGGGACTGGGATGCGGGTCCCACGTAGCACCGCTCGTGTGCGGTGCGCCAGAATGCATCTTTTTCTCCGGATATCTGTTGCGCTCAAGTGAGCAGTCTTTTCGACGTGTTTTCCCGAGGGGATCGTAATGGTGCGATGCGCCCGACTGTTTTCGGGGCAGAGGCTGGGAATCACGGGACGTCGTTCGGGCGTTAGGCGGTGTTGGTGACTTTTCCGTCGGATATCCATTTGAGGCGAGTAAGTAGTCGATCTCGCATGTTTTTCCGCGAGGATTACAACGGTGTAATTTGTTCAGGCTAGCGAAGCCTCTTACGCGATCTTATTAAATGTGGAAGTAAGTAAGGCGCTCCGGTGGTGGTTCATCCTATTGTGTTTGTAGCGGACCCTTGGCGTGTGATTGCGTGCACTCCCGTGTGAGTGATGTAAATGCTTAACGAGATGTGGTTGGTTGTGCCTCAGCCATTGAGGTGGCAGGTTGAAGTTGTTACGCCACGCCTTCGCGTTGACGTTGGGTGTCGGGTGCACGTTAGCCTTTGGGCTGGAGACGTGGTATACTCTGGGAGTATACGGGAGCACTGGGAGGTACATGTGGATGTTGGTACTTGAGAATGTTTGTGCGCTTGGTCGGGGTTGACTTGGGGCCACACGTCGTGTGGGCCCCATGTGCGTGCCGTGTTCTGCTTTACGTAATTTTGACCTCTCGCGACGTAGATGGTTCCTCTGTTCTTGTTTGTTGACCAGCAGGGTTGAGTTTTCCCCTGGTCCTGTTCTCGTTTGTTGACCAGCAGGGTTGAGTTTTCCCCTAGTCCTGTTCTCGTTTGTTGACTGGCAGGGTTGAGTTTCCCCTTGATTCCGTTCTCGTTTGGCCGACAGAGATAGTTTGGTTCCTCTGTTTCCTTCAGCCGTGAGGGGTTTCAGTACCGTGCCCCTTCCACCAGACTGCGGCACTGTTTACGACTACGTGTGCTCGTACAACGTGGGTGTTTTCCCACTTTCTGGGATGAGTTGTCTCGGTCTGCTTCGGCAGGGACTCAACGGATTGGAGCGAGATCGCCTTGTGAGGCCTGGGGAGATTCTCCCGTCACTCCGTGTTCCCTGGTAGAATTCTTAAGGATTCGGTGTGACCAACACTTTACGCAGGCACCAATCCTCTACCCAGGTGGTTGTTTCCAGCACGGCTGAGGTTGTTTCCAGCATGGCTGAGGTTGTTTCGAGCAGGGCTCGCCAGTTGTACCATCCAACAGGGATGACCAGTACATCGGTGTTCACCGAGCAGTACCATCCAGCAGGGATGGCCAGAGCAGTTCCGGGTTTACCTCTAGCGGGGCTGGGCAGTGGTCCCCGATGCCGGGCTTACCTCCAGCGGGGCTGGGCAGTGGTCCCCGATGCCGGGCTTACCTCCAGCTGGGCTGGGCAGTGGTCCCCGATGCCGGGCTTACCTCCAGCTGGGCTGGACAGTGGTCCCCGATGTCGGGTTACCTCCAGCTGGGCTGGGCAATGGTCCCGTCGCCGACTTTAGCCGGGTCGCCCTCCAGTGGATTACCCTGTTACGGGACTGGGCAGTGTGGCACCCGTTGACTCTTGCCGGGTCTCCCTCCAATGTGAACACGTCGACTTCCAGGTACCCTCCAACGGGGCTGGGCAGGGGGTCGCCTGTCGACTTTGAGCAGACCTCTCGACTGCGGGGCAGTGACGAGTTGTGGTTTGACGTTCTCCCAGGACTCTCAAGTACGAGGGGCGCTTTCCCCACCAAGACGCGTTCTTGTGACGCGACCTAAAACCGTGCGGGCGAGTCAGTGCCGCCCAAAGCGAATAGTGTCGAGGTGCGGTGGTTTGAGCCCATTGTCTTGTAGTTCGGGGCAGACATGCGGAATGCTGGGCATCGATGGTGTTTAATTCTGGGACTGTTGGTGACTCACTTTTCTTGGGCTGAGCTACGGGACGAAGATCCCCTTACGACCTTGTTCGGGTTTCTTGGCAGACCATATATATATATGTATACCTTGTTCCAGTACCCACTTCTTGGGTTTTGGTTACTCTCCTTCTAGGAGAGGCGAAGACACGTAGGGTATGCCACGTGCTTTTCGTGTCTAGCTTCTCGTGGTTGGACGAGTCTACTCTCCTGCTATAGGTAGCGAAGACTCGACGAGAAGTTCATCTTCTCACCGTTTCCAGCTCCTTGTGTCTGGACGAGTCTACCTTCTTTTCTCTTGTTGGGTTGAGCTGGACTCTTTACTGTTGTACTCTTAACTGCACTCTCGGTTGTACTACTTTAATTTCCTATTCGATCTACCGCTCACCCTTCGGTACCTCCTTTGTTGCTCCCTCGAGCTTTCGGGGTGTCCGACTGAGTATTTTTATACTCACCCCTACTTGGGCTTTGCCCGCACTTGGTGTGCCCTTACAGACGACGGACAGGTTGGTCGTGATGTCAGAGGAGCTTAGGAGCCGGGAGCTTGGACCGCGTGCGATGGTTGTTGTCGGGTTCCAGGTGTGGGACCCTCCCAGCTGTTTACTGTTGTTTTACCTGTTGCCGGGTTGTGTCACTTTTTGGTTGGGCGCGTGTTTTTCCCCTTTTCTTTTCAGTTTACCTTCAGTTTGTACTTTGTACTGTTTAGAGGTCGATGCACATCTGTGGTTTATATATATATAGCAGTTGTCCTTTTACTCTGTTTGTCTTTTCTTTTACTCTGCACTTCTGCATTGAGTGTGCTGCGTGTGTGTGTACAGGTACTCAGACAAAGGCCTCCCCGAGTTGTTTAGCCTTCGGCGCTTGTCGCCAGCCCCTGGCCTATGGAGGCGGGCTTGGGGTAGTTGCGGCTCGAGCCCGAGTAGGGTCGGGTCGTGACAAAGTGGTATTAGAGGTGGTTCGTCCCTTGGGACGTTGTGCGGACGTCCCTAAAAAGGAATTGGTTGGGATTTAGGGCAACCATGTTAACGTGTCTCGAGAGCGGCTCTCAGGCCAGGGAGTCCAGTGATGGTGCGGCGACCGACGTATCCATTCACTAGGACCCTGGTAACCCGTTTGTCGACTCGGCATGGTGAGACACTTGTTGTAGGGAGAATTGGTTTGTGCATCACATAGGATTGAGTCTTTGACTGTCCTTCTTGAGTCATCTCCCCATCGTTGTTGTTATTGGTATATACATATATGCTTATTTGATCGCGACACTCCTTGATAATATTCAGGATGTCTCTGCGAAGACAGCCAGCCAGGATACCAGCTTGGGTTCGTGACAACGACCCTGTGAGTTACGAGGCCTCAGTTCAGGACCCATCATGCGAGCCCCTTTTTCCGGGTGGGCCAGTAGCAGCACCCCCACCTGTTGAGCAGCAAAAAAATTCAGCAGAGCAGACGGGGCTTGAGCGCAAGTTGAGTGCGCTCCGTGAGTTCCAGCGGAAAAGACCGCTGAGGTTCAGTGGTGAGCCAGACCCACAGGCAACAGAGGTTTAGCTAGAGACAGTTGTTAGCCTTTTCAGGCTTGTGCAGATGCCGACAGATCAGAGAGTGGCTTTGGCACCCGACCTTTTTCGTGAAGCAGCTTGGCGTTGGTGGAGTCTGGTGACTCGGTTTCTTGACGAGTCGTCGCTTTCGTGGGGCCACTTTCAGTTGTTGTTCCATGAGGAGTTTTGCCCCTCCTGCTTGCGCTCCGTTCGATTCAGGGGCTCCTGCAGTTTCAGCAGGGAGGGATGACGGTGGCCGAGTACGTGACTAGTTTCGCAGACCGTGCACGCTTTTACCCGGACTTGCTCCACGATGATAACTTTCGAGCGCGGAAGTTTGAGCGGGGTCTCCGCCGAGAGATTCGTGCTGTCATAGTACCCTTGGGCATTTCCACATACGCCGGGGTGCTAGAGCAGGTTCTGGTGACAGAGGGCTTCCTGTCACGTTCTAGAGTTAGTGGTGGCAGCAGACACGTTAGAGCCGAGACGTCTGTCGCAGCTAGCGGGCGTCAGCAAGCAGAACCTCGACGCAGGTGGCTTTCTGACAACCGGACTCAGGGGCGTGGTTGTACACCATAGTGGCGCTTGAGGGCACTAGTGCAGCCCGGAGAGAGTCGGTGCTATGCTTGCGAGGGGTGAGGTCACTTGGCACGGGACTGCCTGACCAGGCATGCAGAGAGCTTCAGGCAGGCAGCAGGTGTACCACCACGACGGAGGCATCGCCGTGATCAGAGTAGTACCTAGAGAGGTGGTGCTAGCAGAGGAGCGGGAGGAGCTGGTAGTGGGGGATGACTTTACGAGGTCTTCTCATCACCACTAGGCGGTCTGCGTCAGGCTCCGGAAACTGACAGTTGGGACTGCGGACAACCGCGAGCTTTGGATGTCTATGATCCTGCAGAGCATGAGGTGATAAGAGGTACACTCTACAGCTCTTCTACTTCTTGCAGTAGAATTGTTAGACTTTGTGTGTGGAATGCTTTTCTCCCTGCTCCTTGCTTGAGTTGTTACCAGGGTGGCGCGGGGCGTCGGTGTAACCCTGTGTTGGTAAGGTAAAAGGCATGAGACCTTTTCTTTAGTTGATGGTGTTAACTGCTTCGATCTCCAAGCGTGTAAGAGAGTTTTGGTTGAGAGACATCGACTGTGAAATCTTGCGTAATCAGATATCCTTGGGTGTTTCACCATATGGATATTCTGAAGGAGAGAATCACCGGGCCTTGTTCCAGGTGCGGGCGGTGATTCTAGTCACGGCGTGCGACGTAGAGGTTTGGTCGGGGAGGTGAACTACCCCCGAGAGCCTTCGGGCCTTTTGTGACCGTGCGAAGGGATGGAGAGGTTCCCTACCACCTTGCCCTAACCCAAAAGGCTGGTTTGGGTGCATAGCGTCTCCCGCCTGACTCACCTGAGGAGACGTGTGCGTGCTACTATGCATGTAATCGGCGAGAGCAGACCTCGCGTGAACAGATCAAATCCTTTGGTCTGCGTGCGGTGGCGCAGAGCTGTGCAAGAGTTCTTCTGGGTACGGGAGAGCCAGGTGCGGGCTGGGTACCCTGAGTTGTTCCCTGGTTTTGCTTTTTGAGGACGAAAATATTGAAGGAGGGAATGATTTAAGAACCTGTTTTTTGGATATAAAAGAATTTGGAATATTCTTGATATTATTCCAGAGCAGCGCCTTCAGACGGCGTGCGATTCCGAGCCCCGGTGTGACCGGAATTAAGTTTTCAGTACGTTCACACTGGGCACACCAAATAAATGCGATAACTCCTAAACGGTGATCCAGATCAGATATCCGAGTGTACGGATGGCTCTGGAATGGGGTGTTCACCCTAGGAACGACATAAAACATGTCAGCACAGGACATTTGGACCCCTCGCTCGCTTTCAGAGCGTGGAACGGATGAATTAATTAATTAATTAATTCGTTTAATGGATTAAATCAATTATCTCTTAAACGGTGGCTCGGATTGGAAAACCGAGGGCACCGTTGAGTTCGGAATGTGCTGTTTACCCTAGGAGGGGTGTAAGTTTCGCGGGCGCGGGCCTTTTGTGGAAAATGGCCCCAGGGGCATTTTCGTAATTTGGCGGCCTCGGGCGCTAAGTTTAATAACTTTTGAACGGGGCATCGGATTAAAATTACGAGACCTCCGTCGCGTTCAGAGCATGGTTTTTAGCCTAGGGGAGGCTTAATCCCGACCCCTTCGGGAGTTCGGGTTCGGGCCGATGGGCGGGTGGTTAAGTGTTTTCTATTTAAACACTTAACCCCCCCCCCTTCTTCTTCTTCGCCTGGACAACGGTAGGCGGCAGCCCCTCCCTCTCCTCCTCCACTCCGGCAAGGTGGCTCCGGCAAGGCAGTGGCGCAGCGGCGGACCCTCCGGGAAGTGTCGGACGACGCCCAAGAGGTAGGCGGTTTTCGTTGAGTTTTAAATCCCGAACCCCTCTTTGAATCCTAATTTTAGCGTCGATTTGTTGTTTTATCTGCGAACAAATCCCATGGTCGTGTAGTATACATTTTTTTCTTTCCATCTCATCTTTCAGAATTGAAATCCGAGTTACGATGAGGCTGCAACGGCTCGTCGAAGTTTGCGGGTTTTCGAAGTTTCCGGCGGGTTTCTTTTTTTCCGGCGAGCTCCAGCGGCGACGACAGGGGCTTCGGCGGCGGCGTGGGTCTTCAAGGCGGCGGTGCGCGGGCGGCTTCAGGCAGGTGACACGGAGGCGGGGGTCTCCTCAGGCGTAGCAGCTCTCTTCAGCGGAGGCGGCCGCAGGCTCCAGCGGCCGTGGCGAGCGCGGGCAAGTGGGGAGACAACCGACCGACAGCCGGTCGGTGGGGGAGACCGGGGTCACGATGACCCCGGGACGCGCCGTGGACCCGCAGAACGCGGGTCCGTGTCGGAAGAGCCAGACCGGCCGAGACGGTCCGGGAATTGAAGCGGCCGGCCCGCGCGGTGAACCGCGGGCCGGTCCAGGGAGTGGGTGGGCCGGCCGAACCGGCCCGACCCACCCCGTTTCGGCCCATCCACACTGAAACGCTCATAAAATGGGGACCCGATGTCGGATTTGCGTTCCGTCAGCGACAACACGATCCTTAAATCAAGATGAAGCTTTTGAGATGGTTTCAGGATTTTTTAAGTCCAGAAACGAGGGGCCTCGGAGGTGCGGCACGTCTTTAAGTGATTTGACCTTTTTCCGGGGATCTTGTTTTGGACGGCGCAGACGCGTCTGACGTCCGTTTTGAGCACCGTCAGCGGTGTTGGGACCCTGGCGCCAGGGCGAAGCTTTCCAGGGTGGTTTGGGGTGTTGAAGCCGGAGTTGAGGCGTGGGCCCCACAACCCGTCTTTTGAGCTGCGAGCAGCATTTAACGACTTTCTCATCGGGCGTCCGTTCGAGGCGTGCGAGCAGTTGATTCTGGATGTCTTTCCGAGGGGATTGGAATGGTGTAATCTGTCCGCTCTAATTCCGCACGATGGTGCGGGCCCCGCGAGGGCCGTTTGGGCGTTGATGGTGATTTTCCATCTCTATTACTGGGCGGCCATTTTGGACAAGTGAATAGTCCAACTTATGTGCTTTTTCGAGAGGATCGCAACGGTACGATCCGTTAGTTGTGTTTCGGGACTGGGATGCGGGTCCCACGTAGCACCGCTCGTGTGCGGTGCGCCAGAATGCATCTTTTTCTCCGGATATCTGTTGCGCTCAAGTGAGCAGTCTTTTTGATGTGTTTTCCCAAGGGGATCGCAATGGTGCGATGCGCCCGTGTGTTTTCGGGGCCGAGGCTCGGGATCATGGGACGCCGTTCGGGCGTAAGGCGATGTTGGTGACTTTTCCGTCAGATATCCGTTTGAGGCGAGTAAGTAGTCGATCTCGCATGTTTTTCCGCGAGGATTACAACGGTGTAATTTGTTCAGGCGAGCGAAGCCTCTTACATGATCTTATTAAATGTGGAAGCAAGTAAGGCGCTCCGGTGGTGGTTCATCCTACTGTGTTTGTAGCGGACCCTTGGCGTGTGATCGCGTGCACTCCCGTGTGAGTGATGTAAATGCTTAACGAGATGTGGTTGGCTGTGCCTCAACCATTGAGGTGGCAGGTTGAAGTTGTTACGTCACGCCTTCGCGTTGACGTTGGGTGCCGGGTGCACGTTACCCTTTGGGTTGGAGACGTGGTATACTCTGGGAGTATACGGGAGCGCTGGGAGGTACATGTGGATGTTGGTACCTGAGGATGTTTGTGCGCTTGGTCAGGATTGACTTGGGGCCACACGTCGTGTGGGCCCCATGTGCGTGTCGTGTTCTGCTTTACGTACTTTTGACCTCTTGCGATGTAGAGGGTTCCTCTGTTCTTGTTTGTTGACCAGCAGGGTTGAGTTTTCCCCTGGTCCTGTTCTCATTTGTTGACCAGCAGGGTTGAGTTTTCTCTTGGTCCTGTTCTCGTTTGTTGACCGGCAGGGTTGAGTTTCCCCCTGGTTCCGTTCTCGTTTGGCCGATAGAGATGGTTTGGTTCCTCTGTTTCCTTCAGCCGTGAGGGGTTTCAGTACCGTGCCCCTTCTACCGGACTGTGGCACCATTTACGACTACGTGTGCTCGTACAACGTGGGTGTTTTCCCACTTTCTGGGATGAGTTGTCTTAGTCCGCTTCGACAGGGACTCAGCAGATTGGTGCGGGATCGCCTTGTGAGGCCTGAGGAGATTCTCCCGTCACTCTGTGTTCCCTGGTAGAGTTCTTGTGGATTCGGTGTGACCAACACTTTACGCGGGCACCGATCCTCTACCCAGGAGGTTGTTTCCAGCAGGGCTGAGGTTGTTTCCAGCAGGGCTGAGGTTGTTTCGAGCAGGGCTCTCCAGTTGTACCATCCAGCAGGGATGACTAGTACAACGGTGTTCACCGAGCAGTACCATCCAGCAGGGATGGCCAGAGTAGTTCCGGGTTTACCTCCAGCGAGGCTGGACAGTGGTCCCCAATGCCAGGTTTACCTCCAACGGGGCTGGGCAGTGGTCCCCGATGCCGGGCTTACCTCTAGCTGGGCTGGGCAGTGGTCCCCGATGCCGGGCTTACCTCCAGCTGGGCTGGACAGTGGTCCCTGATGCCGAGTTACCTCCAGCTGGGCTGGGCAGTGGTCCCGTCGCCGACTTTAACCGGGTCGCCCTCCAGTGGATTACCCTGTTACGGGACTGGGCAGTGTGACACCCGTCGACTCTTGCCGGGTCTCCCTCCAATGGGAACCCGTCGACTTCCAGGGACCCTCCAGCGGGGCTGGGCAGGGGGTCACCTGTCGACTTTGAGCAGACCTCTCGACTGCGGGGCAGTGACGAGTTGTGTTTTGACGTTCCCCTAGGACTCTCAAGTACGAGGGGCACTTTACCCACCGAGATGCGTCCTTATAACGCGACCTAAAACCGTGCGGGCGAGTCAGTGCCGCCCAAAGAGGATAGTGTCGAGGTGCGGTGGTTTGATCCCCTTGTCTTGTAGTTCGGGGCAGACGTGCGGGATGCTGGGCATCGATGGTGTTTACTTCTGGGACTGTTGGCGACTCACTTTTCTTGGGCTGAGCTACGGGACAGAGATCCCCTTACGACCTTGTTCGAGTTTCTTGGCAGAGCATATATATATGTATACCTTATTCCAGTACCCACTTCTTGGGTTTTGGTTACTCTCCTTCCAGGAGAGGCGAAAATGCACAGGGTATGTCACGTGCTTTCCGTGTCTAGCTTCTCGTGGTTGGATGAGTCTACTCTCCTGCTATAGGTAGTGAAGACTCGACGAGAAGTTCATCTTCTCACCGTTTCCAGCTCCTTGTGTCTGGGCGAGTCTACCTTCTTTTCTCTTGTTGGGTTGAGCTAGACTCTTTACTGCTGTACTCTTGACTGCACTCTCGGTTGTACTTCTTTACTTTCCTATTTGATCTACCGCTCACCCTTCGGTACCTCCTTTGTTGCTCCCTTGAGCCTTCGGGGTGTCCTACTGAGTATTTTTATACTCACCCCTGCTTGGGCTTTGCCCGCACTTGGTGTGCCCTTGCAGATGACAGACAGGTTGGTCGTGACATCAGAGAAGCTTAGGATCCGGGAGCTTGGACCGCGTGCGGTGGTCGTTGTCGGGTTCCAAGTGTGGGACCCTCCCAGCTGTTTACTGTTGTTTTACCTGTTGCCGAGTTGTGGCACTTTTTGGTTGGGCACGTGTTTTGCCCCTTTTATTTTCAGTTTACCTTTAGTTTGTACTTTGTACTGTTTAGAGGTCGATGCACATCTGTGGTTTATATATATATAGCCGTTGTCCTTTTATTCTGCTTGTCTTTTCTTTTACTCTGCACTTCTGCATTGAGTGTGCTGCGTGTGTGTGTACAAGTACTCAGGCAAAGGCCTCCCCGAGTTGTTTAGCCTTCGGCGCTTGTCACCAGCCCCTGGCCTATGGAGGCGGGCTTGGGGTAGTTGCGGCTCGAGCCCGGGTAGGGTCGGGTCGTGACATCAAACTTCCTCATCTGTTCATCACAATAATTAATTCATGCATGTTTTTTTATTGTTTTAATTGTTTTTAGTCATTTTTCTGGATCTGCACCCACTAGTACCTCTCACGTGGACACGATACCCTACTCGCTGCAATATAACAATTTTATGAATTTGAGAAAACTAAATGATGTTTCTCATTATATTGGCTCTCTTTATATAGATCTCATATAAATTTCCAAGAAAGGTATGTACTGAATGAACATGTGATCATTTATCAGTGAAAGGATGAATACAAGATTCCAATGGAAAGTACTTCCATTTTATGGGTCTTGATTCCTATTCATAACTCTATAACTAGAGTTATAAGTGGCAATTTTTGCATTAAAGATATGATTCCATATCTAAACAAATAAAGGTCTGATATATATATTGATCATAAAATCTTGATGTATTTATTCACCTAGAATGAGTTGAATATATTCCAAATAATTTCATTGGAGTTGGTTAATGATTATGACTGCTCAAAATATTACGTCCATGTAAAGACGAACAAGGTGGCTAATGCTTTGAGTCTAATGGATCATGCTAGTTTAAATATGATGAGGATCACAAAAGGTTAAATATGTATGGATTTTCCAAGGATAAACCTTGAAATCTTAATGAAAGGGGATACATATTATCATGCTCAAATGAGTGTTCAACCATCTAACCATTTGATGTCTAAAGAGGAGTAGAAGGAAGATGTATAGTTGTAAAATAAGGTGAGAAATGTTCCTGAGTTCAAATATGTGTGAAGGTGAATTTTTGGGGTAACTGTAGCAGTACTATTTAGGATTGTAGCAGCTGGTACTATTCATATGATTTGGGTTTTCGGGCCACCGGTTTGGGCCTACGGGTCTCAGGGCCTTCAGACCACCAAAGGCCTTTGGGCCACAGAGCCTTCAGGTTGTAAGGGCCTTCAGGCCACCAATGGCCTTCGGGCCATAGGGATTTTGGGACACATAAAAGACCAAGAGGGAAGACCATACAGGAGTAGACCCATATGAGGATTCAGAGCAAAAATTGCAACCACCAGAGCAGAGTTAACCGGATTGGAAGAATGAGAGGGTATGAAAACTGTCATTGGGACTAGGCACTGTGCAACTCTGCACGGGGCAATGCTAGCTGATCAACCATGCGAGGTGAGGAGTTAGGTGCCTTCAAGATGCAGATGCTGGGGAGAGGCTGTTTCAAGTGTGTCCGGTCTTGGGTATTTAAGGTCATGTATTGGGCCGTGTATTAGCCTTGTGCCTTGGGCCTACAAGTCATGTAAGGGTTCCCCTTCAACCCTTAAAATGAGGATTATCCAAAAAATAAATAAAAAGAAGGTCTTCAGGCCATTTGGGGGGGGGGGTCTTTATTATACCAGAATTGAAGAAGGAGATGTTGGATTAAGCTCATATCTCATCATTCTTTATTCATCTAGGATTTTCAAAGATTTATAGAGACCTTGATGACATTTTATGGTGTGATATCATGAAGAGAGATATTGAGAAGTATATATTGTGGTTCTTGGTATGCCAATAAGTTAAGGTTGATTATAATAAGTCAAAGGGAATATTACAACCATTACCCATACCTATATGAAAATGAAAAAAAGTCACCATGGATTTCAACATAGGAGTCCCCAAGAAAACCAATGGGAATAATTTTATTTAGGTTATAGTCAATATCCTTATGAAGATACCACATTTCATTGCTATTAGAGATGATTTCTATATTGAGCATATTTATTGGATATATATTAAGGAACATGTAAGGTCACATTTCTATTGTATCTATTCGATATCTGAGGATTACCTTGAAGTTCTTGAGAAGTCTTCAACTAGATATGGATATGGAGTAGTTTTTTAATACTGCCTATAATCATCAGATAGATGGTCAATCTGAGAGAACCATTCAAACCTTGGAGATACGTTAAGATCATGTTCTCTAGATATCAAAGGGTTTTGGGAGAAAATTATTCATCTTATCAAATTTTCTTATATCAATAGCTTTCACATGATCATTTAGATGGCTTCTTATAAACCCCTCTATAGATCGAAATGAAGAACTATGAAATTTTTGGATGGCTTCAAAAAATGAAAGATATCAGGACCTAATCTAGATAAGAAAATAATAGTGAATGTTGGAGCCATTCTACTACACATCAAGGTAGCTCATAGTTGAAAGAAGAGTTTTACTTAAAATTTTCACCGAGAATTGGAATTTCATGTTGGGGAGGAGGTATTCCTAAAAATTTCTCTATAGAAGAAGGTTATAGGATTTGAAAATAAAGGAAATCTTATCCTTATGTGCAATGTCCCCTTTAATATTTTTGGTTGAGTTGGGATGGTATCTTATTGTTTAGATTTTCCACCGCACCTCTCTCTTATTTATGATGTGTTCCTCATATCCCTTTTTAGGAAGTACATACCCGATCCTTCACATATTCTAAACTCAATAGTTGTTTCCCTGGAGTATGATCATTATAATGAAGAAAAACTAGTAGAAATATTGGTTCATAGAGATAAAGTACTACTAAATAAGAATACTCATCTGGTTAAAGTTTTTTGGAGAATTCATAAATTCAAAGAAGCCATACGTGAACTCTAGGATTTGATGAAGCAGAAGTATCCTCATTTTTTTCATTGGAGTGACAAAATTTCAAGTGAAAATTCATTTTCATGGGGTAGAATGTAAAACCATGAGATTTTATATGTATTCATTTGAAATGAATTTGATGTATTAAAAAGATTATTTTACACATAAACCTGAATTTAAAAGAACATTGATATATTAAGGAATTTATAACATAGTTGTTGAATTGGCAGTACGATGACCCAAGAAAAATATACATAAATAATACATTTCTATATGATTTAATTAATACATCTCAAAAATAGTCTCCCAACCCAAGGACCGATATGTGTAGTGTCTGGGAGATTAGTGATATAAAATCTTATTTTACACAACTTGTTGACTTTCCCCCACAACTAAGATTCTATAGAATCTCTTCTAAACATCTCATATGATATAATCATCTCCATGACATAGATAATGGAAAAATAAGAAAAGGGTGCGATTGAACGATTAGTAAGGGAAACTTATCAACCAATCATAATAGTTAGATCATAAATATGAGGGAAACCATAGGAAAAGAAGAAATATATGATAAAATGATCATGAAATCATAATCCAAAATAATCAAACTTGATTGAGAATCACAGATCATGTCATAGGAACATAATTCCAAAGTAAGGTCATCAAAAAACATACCTTCAAAGAATACGATGAAAATAAAACAAAACATGAAATAAAAACCTAAGAAAGTTGAATATTTTTAGAATTTTTAATATCATAATCCTTTGGAATATATTATAAATAAATAATCACTTAGTAAAAATAAATTATCAAAAACAAAAATATAGGTAAACATTTCATTATTGAGTAGCCACCACCACCTGATTCTAATAATGGAGAAGGCATCACTACCTGATTCCCATAGTGAAGCGGGCATTCCATACATGATTTCCGTAGTATCTCATGGGATATAAAACCTTATATAATGCATTGGAGGGAGATATATGACCCCATATGTCCTAATCCATACATATGAGTTCCATATAAAAATGAATAATTCATCTTATCATAAATAACCCATAGAAAGAAACTAGGTTTCATAACTTTTCCAAATAGCATCACATAAAAAAATCAATCGATACCAAAAACATGACCACGCAAAACAAATATATAAAAAGAGAATATATAGGGAATTTATTAACAACTACTTCATTGGAGAATAATCCTTTAATAATTGAAGAGAAATCATAAAAAGGTTTTTTCTATTTTTTTTCTTAATATCATTTGAAAAGATGTGATTTTAAAGCCACTTTTCAAATCCCATTTTTTTTTGAAAATGAAGAGATAAAATCTTAAATAAAATCTTAATTTTTTTTCCAATAAATAGACCTTGAAAATAAATATATCATGTGTCAAAATGTGATGTAGAATTGAAGAATTTATCGAGGAGGAAAATCCATTAAATTATTTGATGACAACTTTATTGAAAACCCACATCAATAAAAGGATAATGGAACCATTGTTACAAAAAAGAAAAAGTTGGTGAATAAGACAATTCGAGACAAAAAAATTGAGTCTTCACTAGGGAATGGATAACATTGGCGTGAAGTCAAAATATTGATATGGAAGAAAAATCTATTTCATGAAATAAGAATTATTCTTAACATAAAATTCATTTAAAAAAATAGATCCATGATGGATTAAGACTTTGGTGTGAAACATGATTTAGCTAGAAAGAAGGTATAAATGAGAAATAACATTATCATAGGTTAGAATAGATCAATAATTAAATATAATAGTCAATGATAAGAGATTATGACCTAAAGAAATGATTTGAGTCATAAAAACACCGTAAGAAGTTTATAATTTTTGAATCAAAAGTCATTAGAGGCTTGAAAATAAAATGTTCAATTAAATTCCATTTATTAAATAATAATGTATTCAAATATACATTCTTGGATAATATATACAACATATAAATAATAAATTGCTTCATAACATTAAAACATGTTTCAATGAAGACAAATTGAGACAAAAAACTCTTACAACATTTTTAACATTTGAATTGAACCCCAAAGAGAGGTAGATTATTTATTATATCATTTTATATCATGAAAAATAAGAGAATCATGTTAAAAATTTGACAACGTGGTAGTATTTATGCCATTTAAATGAAAACACGGTGTATAACATAAACATGTCTCAAATATAGGAGTTTGTGATGAAAACCTTAACCTCATTCTAGATTTGTTCTGCTCATGTGTTTAACTTCGTTGGAGACTTGATAATTCCTTAGAAGTCCACTTGAAATTGATGGGATTAGGCTAACTATGGGTGACTGGTGGATTATGTTAAATAGAAAGTGTTCTTAGGAGGGTGAAATGTCATAGTTTCAAGGAGTAATTTGAAGGAGAGGTGAGCCTGGAAGTGGTGGAAGTGTTATGTTTTTATAAGTGAGGAGAATGGTAGTTTTGGAAATACCCAATGAATTTCAATAATTTAATTTAACTATTAAAAGTTAAAGGGCCTAAAAATGGAACAAATAAAGAATGAATGTGTGTTTTGGTCAAGAAACACCTCAACCATCCATTTGGAAAGAACTTTTTAACATGTTTTGGCCTTTCCCTCTTAGTAAAATACTTTTTACCATTTAAACTTTTTACCGAGTTAAATAATTTTTAACCTCAAAAATTAATTTTAACGACTGAAATTAATGTTTACATGACAACATATTTTAAAACATATGATTTTGAAATTGAAATTTTTTTTATCAAATAAAATTTCTATATGTATGAAAACATAATTTTAAAATTAAAACCCTTAAACATGTCAAATCATTTTTTTGAAAAAATAATGTTGTTAAGATTTTAAATTTATAAATGATAAATTTATTATGGTTACTTATTTTAGGGCTACAAATTTAATTTATTATGAATAGTGTGAATTGTATTAGGCCTCAAAATTAATCCAAAACTGATCTATCCCTTAAAAATAGTTGATTTAAAGAGAAGACCAAAAACAATTTTCTTTTTCCTTATATTAAAGTAATATTTTTTTAGTTTAAAAAATGATTACCATTGATTTTATATATAAATATAATATTTCAAAATTCATAATATTATTTATTAATTTTATATTTTATTTCGTTAATGGTTTTTAAATCATCAATATTATTCTTATATAGTGATAAAATCATGGAAATTATAATTTTCATAAATCCTACATTTTCTACATAAAAATCCTTTCTAGAAAATGATTAAAATTAATAATAAGTTATTTTTGAGATGATAAATTCAAAAATGAATTTTATTTTATCTAATTCATATTCTAAAATTCTAAAATTTTGTTTTTAATGGAAAAATGAAAATACAAGGAAAATAAAAATTAATTGAATGTAACCATTGTCAATATTAGCTCGTATTAATTATTTATCTCCTAAAGGTGAAATATTTTAATGGTTTACCATAACAATGTTTATTATAGATTTATTAATAACTATCATCTAATATGTTGTGGATTTTTATATTGGTTGTATTGAATAATGGAATTTGTTGAACAATGTAATTATTTAAGGATGAAAAACTCAGGTTGTTACATTCTTCCCCACATAAAAATAATTTCACATTTCAAATTTTATTCTATGGTAGAAAATTATTGAGGGTAATTTCCCCTTATTATATCCTCAATTTCTCGTGTAGCTTTTTCAATTTTATGAATCCTCCCAATAACTTTTACCAAATTATTGGTCTTGTTCCACACAACCTTATCACTTCAATCCATAATTTCCACTGGTTGTTCCTCATATAAGAGATCATGCTCTAGTTGCATGGCTTCTGAGTTTAATACATATGAATGTTCTGGTATGTACATCCTCAAAAGTGATGCATAGAACACATCATGTACTTGTGAGATATTAGGTGGGAGTGATAAGTGATATTGTTATACTCTAACATGATTAAGGATCTTGAAGTGACTGATGTACCTAGGGATTAGATTTTTTTCTTCCTAAATCTCACAATTCCAATCCAAAGAGATATATGAAGAAACATCTTAGCACTAAATTTAAATCATAGGTCTCAATGATGGTTACCTATATAACTCTTCTATTGACATTGTGCTTCTTCCATGTTACACTGAATGGTTTAAACCTTTTCCCTAATTTCATGGAAAACATCCAGACCTATCAGCTTCCTCTCTTCAACTTTATCCCAAAATGTTAGAGTCTGAAATATCTTCCCATATAGAGCCTTAAATGGTGTCATCTGAATGATACAATGGAAACTATTTTTATATGGTAACTCTATCATGAGGATTTTTTGATCCCAATATCCTTATAATTCCATAAAAAAAGTCCTCAACACATCCTCCAGAGTTTGAATGATCCTCTCAAACATACAATCTGTTTGATGATGAAACACAATACTAAATCTCAAATCTATTTCCAATGCATTATGAAGTCTTATCAAAAACCTCAAGGTAAAGCTCATATCCTGATCGAATACAATGGATAGTAGTACCCCATGTAACCTCACCACTTATCTTATGTTTATCTTTTCAAGTTGGTCAAGGGAGAAATATTCTATAATGGAAATAAAATGCGCTAACTTTGCAAGGTGATCGACTAAAACACAAATATAATTATGGCCATTATATATTTTTTGGATTCCTATGATGAGGTCTATTGTGATTTTTTCCATTTTTTATATTGGTATGGGTAATGGTTGAAAGATAACCTTAAACTTTTTTCATTCATCTTTAACTTTCTAGCATACCAATAATCAATATACGTATTCTGCAATCACTCACTTAATAATATCCCACTAGAAGTTTTTTTAAAATCCATACACATCTTCATACTTACTGGAAGTATATAAAATGATGAGGAATGTATATCATCCAAAATTTACTTCTGTAATTTGTTCTTTTATGGGACACATATCCAGGTTTCAAAACATATAACTATATCTTTATTAAATTTGAACTCTAGAATATTGTTCACATTTCTCTGTAGATTTACCTCATATTTTTATGATTCTTTGATCATTTCATGAATTTAAGGATGATAATTCAGTTGGGAAAGATATGTTTTACCTCCCTCCATTATGATATCAACACTCATCCTCTGAAAATCCATGATTATTGGGTCTTTTTCAATCCTTTTCATGGATAGAGTACTATGGTATTTACCTCTTAGAGAAATGACCACCATATTTTCCTTCCCTAGGTGGTAATGTATTGATAAAAAAATATCTTTTATCATATTTAACCATATCCTTTAGTGATTGTTTAACTTTTTTTTATATTAATATATACATTAAGATCTTATGGTTAGTATAAATATCACACTTCTCACTATAGATATGGTGCCACCAAGTTTTAATTTAAAATACTACTGTCACCATATGAAGATCACATGTTTGGTATTTTTTCTCATGAGAATTAAATTAAAATGATGAATAAGAAATTAACTTATTGTTTTTCATAAGAAAAAATATGAATCCATTCAAGGAAGCATCACTATATATAAAAAACCTTATCCACTGTAGGGTAGTGTAAGTACATGCATGATAAAAAATATCTTCTTAATCTCACTAAATCATTCCTCACATTCTATTTCCTAGAGTAACTTCACTCCCTTCCATGAAAACTAAGTTAGTAGATTAGATAATCATGGGAAGTTTCCCAAAAAATTCTGATAGCATACAACTAATCCAAGAAAACTCTAGATCTCTGTCATAAAGGTTGATCTTTTCCATTTTTAAATTATATTTGTCTTTTATGTTTCTATAGATATACCCTCACTGGTGATAAAATGACCTAGGAACGACACTAATTGTTTCCAAAATTCACACTTGTCAAAATTTGAATATAATATCTCCTTTTATAAGGTTATTAGGAAAATTATAAAATTATCTTCTTGTTCTTCCTTTCACTTAGGATATATGAGAATTTCATTAATAAAGACTACCAAAAATCGGTCAAGGTAATATCTTAATATCCTATTCATCAAATTCAAAATGATATTAGGAGAATATCTAATCCCAAATGGAATCAATACAAATTCATAGTGTCTATACCCTGTTCATAAATGCATCCTAGGTATATCATCTCTTGTTAATCTCAATTGATGATACTCAGATCAAAGGTCAATCTTTGAGAAATATTGATCTCTTTATAGTTCATCAAACATATCATAAATACAGGGAAGAGAGAATTTTTTCTCAATTGTGATATTGTAATGTTAATGATAGATAATGAAATGGTGCACTGATATATCCTTCTAAAACAAAATCACTTTTACACCCTAGGGAGATAAACTTGGGCATACAAAGCATTTATCTGGAATCTCTTTATGTTTCTTCTATAATTAGACCAACTCAATAGGGACCATTATATAATGACTCATTAAGATATGCATAGACCAAGATATGACATAAATTGAAAACTCAACATCATGCTCTGGGGAATACCATTTTGTTCATCCATAAATACATCAGTACAATCTTTAATAATAACCATGTCACCAATTTTGACTTCATCCCTAATCATTTGATCCATGAGTCCCACATTGTTGGGTAGCATAACCCATATTATGGAATTTTAATCTAAAAGTGATCTCATAATCATCCTTTTATACATATATGATTACAGGATAGTTCAAGATATCAAATGAGATATAATTATCTTGAAAATTGATATTTCATCTATGCAGGGATAACCAATACATAACCAAAATTATTTCAAAAGATTCCATTGATAGAAGAAAAAGATTGAAAGGAAATGCCTTCACACAAATAGGGATCCAAGAAGAGTTATATATGATAAATTATATCATCACACCACCAGAATTTTTTATAGATAGTTCATTATGTAGTGTTTTAGGTGGTGAATCAATATTCTTATAAAACTTGTGTGATGAAAAAGACTATGAAGAACAAGTACCAAATAAGGAATTTGAAGGTCTGAATTGGAGAATGAGTGTACCTATCACCAATTAATTATCATGATCCATCACAACATTTGTGATGAAATATTCTCTTACATAATCCCTTCATTTAGGTGGTTTTTAGTAAAGGTTTTAGGCATTATAAAATAATCTATCAGGAGTTATCCAGACACAACACATGTTAGATTCAATGGATCATTCATATATTGTAAAAGACATGAAAGTTGCGACCAATGAAATTATTTTTAATTGAATATTGATGAGAAAATTTTCATATCTAAGAAGTGATATTTTCACATTAAATATATAATAAATTTAAATTTATTGGAATAAAGAATACATAATCTTAGTATCTTTCTTTGACAAAGTTATTGATTATCTATTAAATCCTTTTTGGATTACCATTGTTGGGCTTGTTAGATCCAATTAAAGAATCCCTCTAACGGCCATCCACATGTGATCTATTGATATCTGAGCAACAGTGATTGATTTTAAGGTGGTATCATGGTGGATTGATCATCCTACAATGTTTGTTCAGATTACAATGAAAATTACTTCAAACTTGAAGAATTGTCCTTGCACTCTCATTCCTGAGAGGATATAGGAGGGAAGATAATCTCTAGAGTGAAATCTATTATACACAATGATTCTCAAATATTGATTAACCCTACATAACAGACATGTGAATCTATTTATAGTGTTAGGGTTAAGATTAAAATATTATCTTATTACATGACCATTAAATAATATAATATACCATATTTTACTCTATGCCACATAATAATAATAATATTATTTTATGGCATGCATCAACTAGTGCAATGATAAATATTATTTTACTAGCTCAAAAATTAATATTTATCCCCAAACACATTCTTGGTATGCTTACACTCTTTCACATTTATCAAAAACCTGAATAAAATTTTAATTAAACATTTATTCATAAATAAATATATTATTCAAAACTTGAAGAATAGATATTTATTAAATATTTAATAAATAAAATAAATTTTATATTCACATTTTGATGAATAAATATTAATTAAGTAATCATGTAATTAAATAAATTATTTATCTAGGAATAAATATTTACATATTACCTTGTGAATATTATTTATGATTGATAAAACATGAAAAAAATTATTTTTCAGTCTTGATAATAATATTTATTTTAATAATTGAATTCAAATAAAATTTAATTAAGATCAAAGGAAACACATAATGTTTGAATCTATAGGATTATTTATTTTTGTCATCATCCAGTCTTTCCTAATGTCTAATATTACTATCTAGTAATGAGTTAAGTCACCATATAGAATGAATTTAATATCACTATATAAAAATCCATATACAAGCAATCACTGTGTAATATAATCTCATTGTGATAATATCTTATCAAGATGGTTGCACACTCATGTCATTAGCCTATGTTATTGATACATCATTCATCGACTATATGATATAAACTTATCATTACATAATAGATAAGAAATTTAATTTTAAATTTCGATTTTAATCAATGGGATGAGATATAAACTTCCATTAATTTGTTTGGGACAAATCCTTCCTCCATTTATTCATTAATGATATGTCATTCATGACACAACTAA
This sequence comes from Viscum album, assembly GCA_963277665.1. Taxonomy (NCBI): domain Eukaryota; kingdom Viridiplantae; phylum Streptophyta; class Magnoliopsida; order Santalales; family Viscaceae; genus Viscum; species Viscum album. The sequence goes on along the minus strand of OY728130.1, from coordinate 758,078,663 downwards.
TGTTCCCTACTTCCCACAAACATATGGAATCATAGTTTTGGTCAGTAAATCTAAGTTCATTAGTAATGAAATGAATTAATAATTATCTTAAAGTCAAAGGACCATTATATACACTCGTAGATAGGAATATCTGATGACATATAAATGATCGAGATTCCTACTGGCAGGTATGTTATCATAATCTCCCATATTAGAGATTACCAAGTACAGACTTCATGAAAAGATGTCTCATCTACTTATGATTACTCACATATGATAGTCAACATACTGTGTTCCCCATTATAGAATGTTATCCAACCATAAAACTTGGTTTAATAATATAATCACAGTATTTCAAAGTTATCATCATAGTGGGAAAATTCTATACCCTTTTTAATGTGATAGATACCCTTGTACATTATTACATTAGTTTCATGTTAAACAATGATTAGAATGTAATATTTTTTTTAAATAATTTTCACTTCTTCGTATATACATGAATCCCAAAGTAAATACATTTGGTTTTATAACATGAAATCCAATATAATCCCATTTATACTAGAGACAATTTTTAATTAAATTATGTCTAATGACCTCATATAAAGATCACATTTCTACTGAGTCAATGATCTAGTCAAGGGGTCCTTCACATTATCTTATGTGGATATTATTTTCATGAAAAATTCACCACTATGAGAAATTTTTTTCAAGAGATGATACTTCTGAATTATTTTATTTGTATTCTTATTTTAACTTAAACCCTTTGTAGGTTCCAACACTATAATATTATCACAATATTTTTATAGGGTTTTTACTTCTAGTTATGATGCTAAAATCTTGGATGGAGTTTGATATCTAATATTCTTCTTTACCTTCCTTAGATGCCAAAATTTACTATGAAATTTTAGAAAAATATTTGACCACGTATTTCTTTGATCTCTTATATATCACAACACCTCTATTTAGGGTTATGATGTATCCTAACTATAATTTTATATTATCTCAATAAATTTGGAAACTACCATTTTTATATCTTCTAATGACTAGTTCTTCATCTCATCCATAGAATAAGAAAAATCTTAAGTTTATCTAAGATAATTTAGGATAGTTTTGAATACCATACATTTTAGGTCACATAGGTCATCTTGACATCATTATACTACACTTAAGGTGTATCTTACATATAGACTAGAAAATAACATAACATACATGAATGACCAAATCATTGATTTTTATGGAATCCTTTCCATCCTGTGTCTTTCCTCATGTGTCAGAGGACACATTTTCTTTGAAATATTAATTCCTCATGACATTGGAAACAATCCCCTCTTGGTAAGTTCCATACCGAATCTCTTTAGTATATTGTCAATATATTTACTTTGACTTCGACCATGAAATATCTTGGACCTATCACTATAGTTTATGATCCAAAGAGTATATGTTACTTAACCTATGTCCTTCATGTAGAAGCATGTATTTAACTATTATTTAATAGATTGTAAGACCAATATCTCATTTCCAATAAGTATAATTTCATTGAAATAAACTATTAAGAAAACTATTTCACTCCTACTAAACCATTTATAAATAGAAGTCTCACATTTATTCTTTATGAATCCAAATTCCATTATGGATTCATAAAATAGATTTTTCAATGACCTTTATGTTTGATTTAATCCATAAATGGATATTTTCAATTTTCATACATTTTTAGCATCCTTTTAAGTCACAAACCCTTCAAGTTGTGTCATATAAACATATTTCTAAAGGTTACCATTAAGGAATGATAGTTTGATATCCTTTTTACTAATAAAATTTTCATAGAAATATATAATATAATGTAAAATAATGTTGAATTTTAGTATTCTAACTAGTGAAAATATTTTATCACAGTCTATTCTTGATGTTGTTTGAACCATTTTACAACCAATTATTCCATATAAGTATTTATTTATCCATCAATGTATATTTTCTTCTTGAATACCCATTTAAAACCAATGGGTTTAACACCCACATGATGATCTACCAAAATCCAGACATTGTTTTGGTATATGGAATTAATTTCATAATTTATAGCTTCTTAACACATGGAAACATTTTAATTATTACTATTTCCATGTTGGTTACATATCCTTATTATAAACTAATAATGCGTCACCATCCTCAGTGACTAGAAAACCATATCTTTTAGGTTCTTTAACCTCTCTTGTACTCCTAAATTATATATCTATCTCTAGAACTTATTCTTCCACATTAATTTGTGGAATTTGTTCCTATTACAACCATTGTTTACTTTGAGATTATACTTAATCAAATCCTATCTTGCTCCCAAGATCCCTTTTAGTAATGTTATCCCTCTCATGGAATATGGAAAGTCTTTCCACAATTAACTTTTATCTGAGGGGTCATATAAGTAGTACCCCCTCATTTCCTTGTAGTATCCTATAAATGTACACTTTTTTACTTGGGGTTCAAGTTTTTCACCTGAAGAGGCCTTAACAAAAAATTCTCAACCCCACACATGAAAATTAAAAAACATGGATCTTATTCCATGGTAAAGATTGTATGGAGTTACATTGTTCCCTTTAGTTTTACTTGATTTATTATTATTTTTTTATATAATGTGTATCTCTAAAAGGATAATGGAAAACTCACATAACTCATCATTGATCCCACCATGTATAACAAGGTGCAGTTCCTCCTCTCATTTACACTATTCTATTGAGGTTCATAAGGAGGATTCAGTTTGGATAGAATATAAAACTCCTATATGTAATCAATGATATCTAAATCAAGATATTATTCACCAAATTTTATTTTAGTTATTGAATCTTCTTACCAGGATGGTTCTCAACTTGATTCTTATATTCATTGAATCAATTAAAGGAATATCGCTTATACCTCATTAAGTAGACATATCCATATATATTAAAATCATAAGTAGTAGTTATAAAGTATAAGTATATAGCCTATGATTAATATAGAAATGGTCCACACTATAGAGACCCTATCCTTTTACACATATCATTACATGATTCTAAGTATAATTTACCATCAAATACAAACCAAGGATTGTAAAGTCTAGTGTATTTGGAAGATTAGGTACATAAAACTGAAAACATGGAACTGGAATAAAACAACTTTATATTAATCATCCCTAAAGAGATCCTAACTTCCTTTGAGATCCTATATATTCATAGGATAACCTGGTGAATACATAGAAAAAATGAATGATCTAAAAATCTCATCAAGAGAATAAACATAAGAATAAATCATATCACAAGGCTTATATGACATAATATGATTAAATAAAAAGGTATAGAACATGGATAAACATATAGAATACTAAAATATAGAACATGGGATCATGTAATCATGGGAACATAGGAATGTGGAAGAAACATATAATATGGAATAAACATGATTCAGGGCTAATTTCCAAGACTATATCACATGGTAGAAAAAGTCCCACAACGGAATTAGGTTTACTCCCTATCCCAACATGACATCTCATGAGACTAAAAATTACACAATGCATTGGATAAATATATAGTAACACCAATCATAAAATGTTCATGCATATTTGTGACACATGAATAATCAAATATAAGGAATAAACATAAGGGATACCCATAGAAAGAAATGGGTATCATAATCATGTCATAATGCATAACCAAGGGGTGTATCATAATGGTGTACAAGAAAGAATTAATTTAAATAATACTTGGACATTAATAAGGTAAAATAGTCATAGATAATGATAAATTATGTCGAAATAAAGTGAAAACATATAAAAAGAGTGTTTAAGAAAATTTAGAAATGAGCTACTTCGGTGCAGTTTAAGGGAAAATATAAAAGAGGAATTGAAAATGGAATTTTATAAAAGAGAAATTAAAATATATTATGGAGTATACTTGAAAATGGGTAAGAAATTGGGAATTTCCCTTTAATCAGGCTTCCTTATCGAGAGAAATTGAAAATGAAACCTTATAAAACATGTATTTCCCCATAAAATAAAGAAAAATTGAGAAAGGTAAATATGTTTAGAACATACAAAAATAATTTAGGTGGATTAAATAATAATAATTAATAATTAAATTTTTGTAAAGAGAGAGAAAGAATAACCTGAAGGAAAAAATGGAGGTTCAGAGAGAATTCCCAACCTTATGTCTAAAAGTACTCTGTACTTGCACTTAATATCATGGATAATCAAATTATATACATTAATTAATTAATTAAGAACCTATTATACATTTAATTGATTTATTATAATTTTATTAAGTTTATTTATGGATTTTTTAATGAGTTATAAGATTCAATTTCATCATTATGGGATCATTTGTTTCAGGTTTTTATGATCAGTTCCCATGAGTTTAATTATGAGAGTTCTTTTAAAATAGAAACAAAATTCCAGAAGTGGAGTGATATGATATTAATATACTTCCATAATTTTAAATGTTACCATATATCATTTTGTTTTAATATATGAGAATGATTCATTATATAACATGTTAATGAAAAATGATTAGTTTATTTTGGCGATTTTTTGATCAACGTGAACTAGTTTTGTTTTATTATTTAATATTATGTATATATATTAGTTATAAAACATGAAAAATATATAATATATATGTTTCAAAATTTTTAATCATAATAATGGTTTTATGACCATCCTTGAATGTGGTAATGGAAAAAAAATTCATCCATGAAGGTGGCAAATCAACACCTCACGAACAATGTTTTCATTTTTAGAATAAAAGAAGAAGATAAGTGATTTGAGGATTTATATTCCATTAAAATGATAAAATTACAGTATATATATGATAATGGAGTTACCATGAAACTTTTTATTTTGGGGGAAAGTATGAGGTAGAATAAATACACAATTTAAAATAGAAAGGTATATGATTTTACCTCTTATATAATGTCTCCTTAAGAACCACCTTAAGGCACTAGGGTTTGGTCTTTTGTTGAGACCAGAAAATATTGGATGTAGGTAAGAGTATTGAAAATTTAATTGGTAAGAATTTAACATGATTCAAGTCTTTTGAGGTGTGAGGATAAGGGGTGGTGAGGGGTGATATTTATAGTCAGAGGAGATGGGTGTTTTTGATTATTTTATTCATTTGTTTATTATTTTGGATCAAGACTATCAATAGTGTTGATTACCATGAATAAATATAGTAATGTTTCCTGATATTTTAAACCAAAGGGTTCTTATCTCATCCATACATAATTAATGACTCAATAATTCATGTATTTGTTAAATACCGTAAATTACTATATTTCACTATTCACAAAAATTCAACTCTTTTAGAAAAAACCCAAAAATTCAACCTAACCAGTTTTTGATGTGTATAATTAAAATAAAAACTCCATATTATGAAAATAACTTTATAAATTTGATAAATTTAATTTTTAATTAAAATCATCATTTATTAAAAAAATACTGATTTTAATATTATAATAGATTTTATGACACTTTGAAAAATTAATTATGGTCTAATAAAATTATCTTATAATTATAATAGAAAAAAATATTAATTTATGACTATATTTTATGAAAATAAATTTTCTTTTAAGTCATTACATTAATTATAAAATCGTAAATAGGCATTTATGTTTCACAAAAATAACAACACTTAATTTATCATTTTTAAAACATTTATTCACTTATTACAAGATATAAATATATAATATTTTCATCTATAAGATACTTAAATTTTATTTATACTTTCATAGGTGAGGTTAATATTTTATTTTTTAAACAACTATTCCTAATGGTCATATTACTATTCCAACAGTCAGGTTACTATTCCATCAATATAGGTTCAATAATTTATATGAATAACAATTATTTCATTATTAATAATGTTTTTATTAGGTCTTATATGTGATGTATGTATTTTATACTATATAACATAATTATAATAATGGAAATTTTATTGATAAAATTCTAGGTTCTTACATTCTTCCAACTTATGAAATTTCTCCCTCGAAATTTCTTTTTTACATATTAAGGTGAAAACAGGTGAGGCTAATTCTCCTTCCTTGCTTCCTCTGGTTCCCATGTTTCCTATTCAAACCTATGGTTACACTATAGTACTTTTACTATGTAAGTAGTCTTGTTACGTATAACTTTATCTCTACGGTCAATGATCTTCACCAGCTACTCCTCATAAGAGAGATTATTTTCTAATTATACCACCTATAAATTTAGTACATGTGAGGGATCTAGTAGGCACTTCCTCAAGAGGGATATGTAAAATAAATTATGCACTTGATACATGGTTGGTGTAAGGGCTAGTTAATAGGCCAAAAATCTAAAATGATCAAGAATCTCGAAGGGGATGATGTATCTGGGACTTAGATTTCCGTTCTTCCCAAATCTCATGAATCTATTCCATGGAGATATGCGGAGGAATACCATGTACCTAACACTAAACTATAGGTCCTTTCAATGATTTTATTCATTGATCTTATGTCAATTATGAGTTACCTTGACGTGCTGCTGAATGATTTTCACATTTTCTACCATTTCTTCAACCATTTCAGTTCCTACCAACCTATGTTCACCGAATTCATACCAGTATGTCAATGTTTTGTATCTTTTCCCATAAAGGGCTTCATATGGAGCCATTTAGATGCTGGAGTGGAAACTATTGTTGTAAGAGAACTCAACCAGAGGTAGATGTTGGTCCCATCCTCCCTTTAAGTTCATAAAACATGCTCTCAATATGTCTTCCATTGTCTGAATATCCTACTTAGATTATCCATCAGTTTTAGGATGATAATACATACTGAAATTCAGCTCATTGTTAAGATAATCTTGGAGAATTTTCTAGAACTTAGAGGTAAATCTCAAATTTTGGTCAGATACAATCGACAGTGGTACTCTATACAACCTTACCACTTGCATGAAAGTTGGTTGAGTGATAAATCTTCTCAAATTGTAATAAAGCGATCTATCTTTGTAAGACGATCCACAATAACCCATATAAATTTTTTCCTATGGATGTTTTTGGAAGTACAATGATAGAGTCCATAGTGATGTTTTCCCACTTACATATTGGTATGGGTAATGATTGCATCATCCTCTTAGAATTTTTCCTTTCATCCTTCACTTACTGACATACCAGGAACTTTGATGTATATTCAGTGATCTCTTTATTCATATTGTCCCACCAATAGTGATCTTAGAGATCTCAATACATATTTGTTATTACTAGGTGAATCAAGAAGGTTGAGCTATATTCATCATTTAGAATCTCTTTCTTTATCTCTAAATTGGATGGTTCACATAGTCATGACACAAATCTTATGACTCCTTTCTCTTAAAATCTGAACTATGAGGATTTCCCCTTTATTATACCTTCAAACTTTTTTTTTGAATTTCCACATCATTTCTTTAAGATTTTTTTTATTTTCTCTATGAGGGAAGGTTGAACAGTTATTTTTGAAAGGAATGATTATGTACCTTACTTAATGATTCCCATGTCCATCCTTTACACATATAATAAGATTAGATCATTCACAATTCTCATCATTGATAAAGTTACAAGATCTTTTATACTTATAGTGTCTTCTACTTTATTTTCTTTACCAGGATAGTGGTGGATTGAGCAGTCATAATATTTGATGAGCTCTAATCATCTTCACTGGCTCATATTAAACTAATTCTATGAAAATATATATTTGAGGCTCTCATGATTAATATATATCTCACACTTCTCCCTATATAGATAATGTCTCTAGATTTTCAATGCAAAGATCATAAATTCCAACTCAAGATCATGAATGAGATAGTTTTCCTCATGAGCTTCTAACTACCTTCAGGTGTAAGCTATTGCTTTATCATTTTTCATCATTACATAGCCTAATACATTCTTTGAATCATAATTATATACCACAAAGAGTTCCCCACTTGTTAGTATTGTGAGTACTAGTGTAGTGATAAGGCTCTTTTTTCAACTCTTTGAAGCAGTATTTACATTAATTGCTCAAAAAAAAACTTTACCCCCTTCCGAGTCAGCTTGGTTAATGGGTTTGAAAATCATGAGAAGTTCTTAAAAAATAATCACTAACACCTATCTAGACCAAGTAAGATACATATATCTATTGTAGATGTTATCCTAGACCAATCTTTCATTACCTTTGTCTTGAAAGGGTCTATAGATATTCCTTTTATGATGATAACATTCCACAAGAATAATAATTTCTCTATCCAGATCTCAAATTTATTGTAATTTGCATAAATTTCCTACCTTGGAAAAGTCTTTAGCACAATATTCAAATGATCCTCATGTTCCTAATTTCACTTAGAGTATATCATAATATCATATATAAATACCGCCACAAATTTGTTGAGGTAATATCTAAAGACTCTATTCATCAAGTCCATGAATATTGTAGGAGAATTAGTGAATCCTAAAGGCATCATTATGAACTCATAGTGTTTGTAACTCATTCTAAAGGTATTCTTGGGAATATCTTCCTTCCACACCTTTAGTTGATGATATCTTTACTAAAGATCCACCTTAGAGAAATACTTGGCCCCACATAGCTGATTGAATAAGTCATCTATCTGTGGTAGAGGATACATGTTCTTTATAATGATTTTATTGAGATCATGATAATAAATGTATAGTCACATTGATCCATCCTTGTTTTTGAGGAAGATGACTGGCTTACCTCATAGTGAAACACTTGGATGTATAAAACCCATGTCCAAATAATCTTTTAACTACCTCTTCTGTTCTTCAAACTCAATGGTGGCCATTCTGTAAGGAGTATTAAATATAGAAATATACCCTTGAATAATTTCAACCAATAACTCAAATTATTGGTCAGAAGGAAGGACATATAGTTCTTTGGGGAACACATCAACGTAGCCCCTTACAATAATAATTTCTTCAAGTATGATTCCCTCCTTTGTATCAATAATTTGAGCTAGATATGATTACTCATAAGGCAATAATATCCATTCTTGAGAATTATATTCTAAAGGATATTCATACACCTCCTTAAACTTGTAAAAAATTAAAAGATACCTTGGGATGTGAAGAGTGATATCCTTTTCCCAAAATTTGATGTTGGATTTATATAAAGATATCCAATCCATGCCCAATATAACATCAAACTCTACTAAAGTAAGTATAAAAATATTTTTTGGGAGGTTCAGTCTAAAATCATTAATTAGGGAGGAGTTATATACTCTGGATGTAATAATTTCCCTATTTTTGGTTCTCATAGATAACTCAACCTCTATATTTTTAGGTGGTGTTTTAATAATTCTAGTAAACTTTCAAGATATGAAAGAATACATAGAACTAGAATCAAATAGTACTTTTTTTATTCTTGATTGAATAACTAGCATAACTTTCACCACATCATTGTTGGGATCTACATTATAAGTAGTGATACCATGTTCCTTTACTTGTTGTCTTGGAGGTTGTTCTTATTGATTACCTCTGACAACCATTGGCTTAGAGCATTAGCTCGCATAATGCGCATGTTACTTACAATTGAAACACTTCACTATAGGCCAAGTTTTGAGCTTATTCTTCCTTTATTATTCAACATTTTTGGTCTTCTTCATATCAATTCAGAAATAATTAGCCTAACTCCCCTTTATTCCACATTTTATTGATCTTCTAGTTCCCCTTAGACAGTTTCCAGGATGCTTCTTCCCACACTTTTGACACATGGGATGTTGGGTTTTCCTTCTATCATAGGATTTATCTATTGATCCTCCCATATTAAACTATATTTTATATTTTTTATCTTCAATCCCATGAGACCACTAAGAGTATCCAATCTCCATTTCAACCTTAAGGGCACAACAAAAAATCTTCTCATAGCTGTCAAAGTCTCAAATCACCAATGCTTTTCATGGACTCAGTTTTAGTCTTCAAAAGATGCGATCCACATTGCTTTCAATGTTCATGAAAAATCCAAAGGTGTATCATGCAAGCCTTGTAAAGTTTTCCTCATACACCCTGATAGACTCGTCTTCCTTTTATTTAAATCCTAGTAACTCCCTTTCTATATTAAGATAGAGTGTTTGGGGAAAATATTTATTAAAAAATATTTTCATGAATGCTTCCCATTCCATGGAATCAATTTCCTCCTTAAACTTTGTGTTTTTGATCAGTGTCTACCACTGATCAGTTTCCCCATCAAAAAAATAGACCACCATCTCAAAACTATCTTCTTCTAATCACTGGAGGATGTAGGGTATATTCTCAGTTAAGTTAATCCATTGTCCTGTGATAAGGGGATTAAAAGATCCACTAAAGACGAGAGACCATTGTCACATAAATTATTAGACCACAAATTTATCTTTATTATGATAATGAAGTCATTCCACATGATTCAAGTTATTATTCATAACTTGATACATTTGTGCTAGTACTATCATGAATTGTTGAGCTCCTATTCCCACTATATTTGGAATTTCATTAAGGAAATCATCACATTTCCTATCACATTGATTATTGGAATGATTTATCCTATTTCCAGCCATTAACTAAGAGAAATAAATTATAATTAGCGGTATTGAATACTTATCAAATATTCATGTAAAAAATGAAACTTTGAACATAGAAGTATAAAATTGCAAACGAAAAGTATATCCTAACATGTGAGTCCCAAAGTTTCAATCTAGGTTATCAATGGTGGTAGAATTTTCCCAAGGGTTCTTACTAAAGTTTTCTAGTCCTAATATCCAAAAATAACTAGACCATTTTATAATACAAACCATAGTTACCCTAGCATTTTACACATATTATTAAATTATTTTAAGCATAATTGACCATCAAATAAAAAGGATTTTAAATTCTAGTGTCTTTGAAAGTTTAGGTATATAAAACCTAAAACATGAAATTAGAATAAAACATAATTATATTAATCATTCATAAAGAGCTCCTAACTTCCTTGTAACTCCTAAATATTCACAGGATAACTTGAGGAATACATAGACAAAAGGGTTAAGCTAAAAATTCTAGTAAGGAAATAAACATAGGAATAAAGCATAACACATGTGTTAGATAGAATAACAAGATGAAATAAAAATGTATGAAACATGGATAAAAATATAGAAGAATAATATATATAAAATGGGATCATGTAATAAGGGAAACTTAGGAATGTGGTAGTAATATATAACATGACATAAACATGATTCAAGGATGACTCTCAAGACTATATCACATGGTGTAAAATGTCTCATAAAGGAATTAGGTTTACTCCCTATCTCAACATGACACATCATGAGACAAAACATTACCCAATGCATTGGGGAAATATCTAGACACACCCATAATAACATATTCATTCATATTTGTGCCACATGAATAATCAAATATAAGTAATAAACATAAGGGTTACCCATGTAATGAAATGGGTATTTTAATCATGTCATAAAGCATAACCAAGGGGTGTATCATAATGGTTTACAAGAAAGAATGGATTTAAATCACAATTAAAATTTCATAAGGTAAAATAATCATAGATCATGTTAAATTATGTCCAATATAAGTGAAAAAATCTAAAAATATAGTTCAAGAAATTGTATAAATAAGCCACTTTAGTGCGGATTAAGGGAAAATATAAAAGATTCTTTAAAGAGGAGAAATAAATAATTGTTTTCATAAAATAAGAAATGAACTATGATATTTTTGTTATGATAAAATAAGTTATTTTAGAAAAATAACGGTGGATTAAAATATATTAGGGAGTATACTTGAAAATGGGTAAGAAATTGAGAAATTCCCTTTAATCAGGCTTACTTATTGGGAGGAATTGAAAAGGTAACCTTATAAAAAATTTATTTTCCCATCAAAGAAAGAATATTTGAGCTACGTAAATATGTTTTTAACATAAAAATAGAATTTTGTAGTATTAAATAATAATAATTAAGAATTAAATTTGGGTAAAGAGTGAGAAAGCGTAACCCGAAGGAAAATTACAGTTTCAGAGATAATCTCTTACATTATGTCTGAAAGTGTTCTACACTTACACTTAATGTCCTGGACGATCAAATTCGATATATTAGTTAATTAATTAATAACCTATTATACATGTATTTTATTTATTATAATTATATAAAGTTCATTTATTTATTTTTTGACGAGTTATAAGATTCAGTTTCATCGTTTTGAGAGCATTCGTTTCATGATTTTATGATCGATTCCCTTGAGTTTAATTATGAGATTTATTGTCAAATGGAATTACATAAGTGTAATGATATGATATTAATATAATTACATAATTTTAAATTGTCCCATATTTCATTTTTTTAGATATCATAATTATTCATTATATAAAATGTTAATGAAAAATTATTAGTTTATTTTGGCGGGTTTTTGATCAACACAAACTAGTTTTGTTTTATTATTTAATATTATGTATATATATTAGTTAAAAAACATTAAATGAGATATAATATACATATTTAAATATTTTTTAACCATAATAATGGTTTTATGACTATCCTTGAAGGTGGTAATGGAAAACAAAATCTCATCATCCACGAAGGCAGTGAATCAACACCTCATGGACAATGTTTTCATTTTTAGAATTAAAGAAAAAAGAGAAGGGATTTGATGATTGATATTCCATTAAAATGATAAAATTATAGTATATATATGATACTGGATTTATCATGTAAATTTGGATTGTTTAGTAAAGGATTATATAAAATAAATAAAGAATTTAAAAGAGAAAGGTGGAGGATTTTACCTCTTGTATAACGCCTCCTTGAGAACATCCTTAAGGAATTAGGGTTTGGTATTTTTTTGAGTAAAGAAGCTCCTGGATGTGGGGAATATTCTTGGGATATAAATTTGGAATGATTTAGAAAATCTTCAAGTCTTTTGAGGTGTGAGGAGAAGGTGTGGTATTTATAGTGGAAGGAGAGGGGTGTTTTTGATTATTTTAATCATTTGTTTATTATTTTGGATCAAGACTATCAATAGGGTTGATTACCATTAATAAATATAGTAAATGGTTTAGGTTAGTTCAAACAAATGTGTGGTTACCACATCCATACATCACCCATGACTCAATAATTCATGTATTTGTTAAATATTGTAAATTACTGTATTTTACTATTCACAAAAATTCAACTATTTTAGAAAAATCCCAAAAATTCATCCTAACCATTTTTTCAGAAAGTAGAATTAAAAAATGGAATAAATTTTATTAAAATAATTTTCTAAATATGATAAATTTTAATTTTTATTAAAATCATCATTTATTCAAAAAATAACAATTTTAATATTATCACCATTTTTATGACACATTGAAAAATTAATTAAGGTCTCATAAAATTATCTTATAATTATAATACAACAAAATATTAGTTTATGATTATATTTTATGAAAATAAATTTTCTTTTAAATCATTGCATTAATTATTAAATTTTTAATAAACAATTATGTTTCAAAAAAATACCAACACTTAATTTATCATTTTTTAAAACATTTATTCTCTTATTTCAAGATATAAATATTTCATATGTTCATCTATAAGATACTTAAATTTTATTTATAATTTCTTAGGTGTGGTACTATTTTATTGGTCAGATTACTATTCCTAATGGTCATATTACTATTCCAATAGTTAAGTTACTATTCCATTGATATAGGTTCCTTAATTTATATGAATACCACTTATTTCATTCTTAATAATTTTTTTATTAGGTTCTATATGTGATGTATATGTTTTATACTATATAATATAATTATAAGAAAGAAAAGTTCATTGATAGAATTTTCGTTCATTACACACACATCGATATAAACTAATTCAAGATGCTTTGGGGCCTTTTCACCTTTTCTACTAAATAGTGATTTGGTAATTTTTACTTTTAAACATGATTGAAACACACTAAGTGGTTTTAGTTTAAAGGAATCTAAATATCAATATTCATGTAATTTCATCAAATTATTTTTTTTACACGACCTAGTGACGCCATAGTTGGGTGTGGTTTGAGTCATGTGAGATTATTTAATTATCGATTTGAATTACCTATTTTTTATAATCCTACCCATAAATATTGTTACATAAAGAAGACTTACCATAACATATGGTTTATTTATTAAATAAATAAAAATTATTCCCAAATTTTAATATAAATCCATATGTATGAAGTACGGGTATAGAAATAATGTTTTAAGTAATAGATGGAACATAATAATAATATTTTATAACTAATATCGTTCTAGTAAAAAATGTGAGGCAACAATATGCAATAGCTAAAGCAGCAAGTCTGGTTGTGTTGACTACCCATTGGTCTACCTCCCCTTATGCAATCATTTGGAATCTACTTGATTCCTATATTTTAATATATATGTGAGGACCACATGTAGTGTCTAATACCCAATATTTTTAAACAGATAAATTTCAATTGATAAAAACACACTATAATTTTCCCCATTCATTTTTCCTAGGTGCGTGTTTTCTTTTAGTGGTCCTTCTTTCCACATGTGAAACAAATAACATCTCATTCACTTTTTTTCCTTGATCCTTCCCTTCTTTTAAGGGTGTTGTAATGAATATTTATACTTTGATATCCTCAACCATCCTTTCCTCTTATTCACTATATGAAATCAATGTTTTCCATGCATAATTTCCTTGTCAACCTAGCTAAGTAGAGTGAGATTATATGGAAGAAAATTATTTACGTTGCTTATATTGAAATTTACAAAAAAGATAAATAATCTCTAAGTGAGTGAACAATGATTGATATCGTTATGATTTTTTTTAGAAAGTTTTAACTATTGAACCTATAGGTTCCCAATATATCTAATTAGTTTGACTAAATGCAAGATAGCTAGCCCAATATTGATGAGTTTACTCTGAAATAATTCCTTTAATTTATCAAACCATTCATATCTATCTATCTCATTATAAATACCACCGATATATTGGATCATACTATAATAATCAATGTCTTTATGTAAATTTATGAGTTTATTATACATAGATGAAATAATTGATCATTAAACACCATCCACATCACTCAGATTTGTATCATAGATAGTGAAATCATCATTTATTTCCTACTTTATAGGTGGATTTGGTAGTATGGATTCTAGAATATATGATTTTTATTTACAGTGTAACACAACCCATATGTATCTAAACCATTCATAGAAGTTTCTTCTAGTAAGAATATTGTCTTTCTCTAAAATTGATCAAATAGAAAATGTGGATTTTGAACATTCCATTATACTGATATTATAAAAGAATAGATTATTAGTAATTCATTTTATTATAATTTAAGTTAGAAATGATGAAATTACTCTTATTAATACTCCAAATATTTTATCAAGTCCCAAAAACCCTCTCCCTTAGAATATGAATGTATAGTTACTTCGAAATCCTAGTGGAAAGGATCTACATGCCACTTCTCATAACATAAGGGATCAATTAGTTACTTGATGGTATTTAGGTAGGCAAGTCTTTTCCAATAGTGGGATTGCATCTCCTTGATCCATTGAGTACATTCCTCAATCTTGAAATCCTAAACGGTATTTCCTTAACACTTTCCTCCAAGTTACACCCATTATAGAAAGGGATACACCTCTTGATGTAAATTGGTTATGTTAACCGAAAACATTAATAAGAACTCACCTAATAAAAGTAAGACCTTCCAAGGGTTGTTCAAACACTTAGTTCTATTGGTTTCATTCCTAATGAAGTAATGGAAGGCTTAGTTTGAATTAATATTATATTGATGGATTTTATTTATTATTCATAAAATACTATTATTTTATATTTTACATGTATCAATATTATTAAGTAGATTTTAGTTAAGTGATTAACCATGTTTTAATAAACCATTTAAGTATAATATATTTATTAAAATTCCATCATTGAATATTAGTCTATTTATTTATGTGATCACAATTTTTCATACATATAATAAATTACTTACAATATAAAAATAAATAAATAAATAAATAAATGTCATGACAATGATCTTATCTAATTGTTAATTTATTTAGTGGACAAAAAATAAAATTATCACTAATTGGGAAAAATCTATGTTTTGATCATGTAACAAGTTACAACATTCCATCTATCCACCTATATATCACCTTGTTTAGTTTCACCTCAGTTCAATATTGAATTGCCTCCATGAACCTTGGGATACTCCTTTTATCACATATTTTTATTACGCACACATAGGTAATGGTAATATAAGGATTTGTTAAGATGAATTACACAAAAAATATTGGATATGTTGGTCCAACATAATAAAAGAGGGAGTGATGACACACATACCATTATATTTTATTTAATAATAATTATTCTTAATTCCAATGGAATAAATTAAATTAAATTAAACCAATACAAAAATAGGTCTGGTCAAAGCCCATGAATAATTAAACACATGCAACAATTACAAAAAAGTACACTGGAAAGCATTAACATAAATTCATTACATATTATGAAGATCAATTCAACTGTATTAATTAATTAATTAATTAATTACCACTAATTAATGACCCTATAAAGACTCTTAGTGGTAACCATCATAAAAGTATTTATGTAAATAAAATGGAATGACCAATATTTATAGATAATTAAAATAAATTTAAAAAGAATTTATAAATTATTCAAAACCTTTATTATATAGTCAAACACATATGGTTCCTATAATTTAATTAGGGATAATGAAATAATTAATTATTTTACTGTAATTTAATTATTTCCTTTATTGGGAGTCTACACATCATGTACTAATAAACTATATTATATTTTTTTTTCTTACTGTCTATCTATTTAATCGACCAATAAACTTAGAATCTTCTTTGGGCATGATCAAACTACATGTACTCTGACCACATACATTTTTTGTTTTTCATGTGTCTACATGACCCACTTATTTACTTGGAGTGTTCTTCAGATACAAGAATTAGTGGGTTATATAATATATATGTCAACTATATTCCATGTATCCCATTAGTTGTCCTGGATTTCAGTCTCATGTGGTTATAAACTATGTATTTTACAACATGGTTAGTTCAACTTTTTCCACTAAACCATATAGACTATAAGACGTGTATTCCAGCTACACAACATGTAGTCTAAAAAACCATGTGTTTGGTTGGCCCAATGTACACATGGTGTATAATAAATTCACCATGTGTAATAGCTGCTTGGAACATTGTGCATCCCATGATATGTCCAGGTGTAGTGAACTTGGGTAAAAAATGTGTAATCCTACTACACATCATGTAACACAATCTACCAGCTAGAAAATTTTGTGCCTCTTGATGGAATCTCTCATAATCCTATATCTTTTCATAGTCTTTAAGAAAATATGAATCTTGAATATAAAAATATTAAAATATCAAAATCATGTTAATTAACTTTTAGATTAAAAAAATCATTTTATGGAAATAAAAACTAACCATAATTTCATACGTACAATCAAAAATCAAATAAATAATTTTAAATTTAAATATGACTACTCTGATACCATTTTAATCTTCCAGAAATAGTGTAAGTTCTTATCCACATTGATTGAAAATTAGTGCATGTTAGATTCGATGGATCATTTTCGTATTGTACAAGACCTAAAATCAATGAATAATGAAAATTTTCCAATCAAATAATAACAATATGTTCACTGGTACCAAGAGGATATATTTCCATGTTAAATTTATAGTTAATTTAAATAGATAAAAAATACCTCATATTAGGATGCTTCTTTGATTATGTTATTGATCATCTAAAAACCCTTTTCAGATTACCATGATTTCCCTTATAGGATCCAAGTGTCGAATCACTCTAGCGATGATCCCCATGTTCTCTATTGAACTCTAAACAATGTAAATGGATTTTTGGTTACTAGTATAGTGAATTTATAATCTTATGGGGTTTGTCTGGATCACTACAACATTTACTATGGGATGAAGTATTGTCCCTGCACCCTTATTTATAAGAGGATAGGGGAGGGAAGAGAATCTTTATAGACAAATCCATTGTGCATGAATATTCTAGATTTTTGATAAACCCTACAAAATAGGTGTAGCCACATATTTATAGAGTTAGGGTCAAGATTAAAATATTATTTAATTGCATAATAACCCCTAAATAATATAATATGACTTATCCGACCCCATTTCATATAATAATAATAATATTATTATTTAATGGAATGCGCTAACTGGTGCAATGAGAAATATTATTTCACCTGGTTTCAAATTAATATTTATCACTGGAAAAATTATTAGTACACACATCATCCTCAGAATTTATCGAATACCTAAATAAATATTTATTCATAAATAAATATTATAATCACAAGCTGGTGAATAGGTATTTATTAAATATTCAATAAAAAAAATGAATAATTTATTTATAGTCCAGTGAAAAAATATTTATTAAATATACATGTAATTAAATAAATTATTTATTAATGAATAAATAAGTATTTATTTCCTTACAAATAATAGTAATGATTGATAAAAGCTGAATAAAATTATTCTTCAATATTGAGAATAATATTCCTTCCATTAATTAAAATCAAATAGATTTTTATTGAGATCAATGGAAACATGTAGTATGTGACCATCTAGGCTCATTTCTCATTGGCATTAGATGAGATTGCCTAAATTCCAAGATTACTATATAGAAATGGGTCAAGGGACCCAAGAAAAAGAAGTTAATATTATAAAGTCAACAACTATATATGAGAGCCCATTGTGCAATATAATCCTTATATCATAATATCTCATCAAACTAGTTGCACACTTATGACATCAACCTCTATGCTTGATATGTCTATTTTAATATCTACAATAAACTTGTCATTACATCATTACCATTAATGTAATAATCTGGTTTTTTCTATAAAAGTCTTTGGAATATTCTTGATGTTATTCCAGAGTAGTGCCTTCAGAAGGCGTGCGATTCTGAGCCCTGGTGTGGCTGGAATTAAATTTTCAGTGCATTCACACTAGGAATGCCAAATAAATGGGATAACTCATAAACTGTGTTTCAGATCAAAGATATGAGTGTACGGATGGGTCCGAAATGGTGTGTTTACCCTAGGAACGACATAAAACATATCGGTGCGGGATGTTGGGACCCCTCGCCCGTTAGTGGAACGTTAAACGGATAATTAAAATAATTAATTTATTCGTTTAATGGTTAAACGTATGTATCTCTTAAACGGTGAATCGTATTGGAAAACCGAGGGCATAGTTGAGCCCGTAACGTTCCGTTTACCCTAGGAGGGGTGTAGCTTTCGCAGGTGCGGGCCTTCTGTGAAAAATGCATCCAGGGGCATTTTCATAATTTGGAGGCCTCGGGCGTTGAGTTTAATAACTTTTGAACAGGGCCTCAGATTAAAATTCCAAGACCTCCGTTGTGCTCGAAAAGTGGTGTTTACCCTAGGTGAGGATTAATATTGACCGCGCCAGAGGTTTCAGATGCGGGTTAAATTGGGAGTTTAAATTAATTAAATTTTTAATTAAATTTTCTTTTATTTAAACTTAACCCCCCTCCCTCCCCCTTTGTTCATACCCTAGAAAAAGAGCTCAACCAAGGAGCCCTCCCTTCAACCTCCTTCCCCTTCCTATGATCAAGGCAGTAGCAACGATGACGAGGTGCATATCGACCGTGAAGCGTCGGGCTACGCCCCTACAGGTAGGAGGTTTTGGTTTGCGTTTTAATTTCCGAACCTTCCTTACAAGTTCAATTATTTGCGTCAAATTGTTGTTTGATCATCAAACTAATCCCAAAAATGCATAGTACTGGTTCTGATATTACTGATGCATGTTTAGGATTGAAAATCCAAGTCCCGACGTGTTCGCAAGCGTCCGACGAAGTTCACGGGTTTTGGAGGTTTTCCTGCGGTTTTCAGGCCGGTCCGGCAGCACGCGCGGTGGCTCGACGATCCAGCAGAGGTGGCGCGGGCTCTCTTCAGCAGAGCCAGACAAGGGCAGATCACGGTCGAGCATGGTGTTCGGCCGGGCGCAGGCGTCGGTGGCTCACGGTTGAGCAGGGCGGTCGGTCGGGTGCAGGCGACGACGGCTTCAGCGAGCGTGGTGGTAGGCGATGGATCGGCGTGAGGCGGAGGCTCTAGGCGGGGCGAGGCAGCCAGGCAGCGTCGTCACAACGGTCGTTAGCTGTAGGCGCTGGGCGCGGAGCATAGGTGGACCGACCCTTTGGCCAGTCGTTGCCGGAGAAGACCGGGGTCTTTGGACCCCGACTGGCAGACAAAGGACCCGCAAATGCTGGTCCTGTTGTTGACGAGGGAGAAGACCGCAAGAGAGAAAAAATAATAATAAAAAAAAATAAAAAAAAATTAATAATTAGTTTATAATAATAATAATAATAATAATAATAATAATATTATTATTATTATAATGAAAATGATTTATATATCATAAATCATCCGCATGGCGTCCGATTTGGGCACCGTCTGCGGCGACGCATCCCTTAAATTGAGACGGAGATTTTGAGATGGTTTCGGGGGGTTTTAACTCCCGAAACGGGGGCCTCAGTGGCGCGATGCGCCATTAAGTGAATTGGCATTTTTCCGGGGGTTCTTTCTTTGGGCGATGCGGATACATCCGGTGTCTGAACTAAGCACCGTCAGTGGCATTGTGACCCTGGCATTGAGGCGGAGATTACCAGTGTGGTTTTGGGCGTTGAAGCCGGAGTTGAGGCATGGGCCCCACGGCCCGTCTTTCGAGCTGCACACAGCTTTTTGTAACTTTTTAATGGGACTTCCATTCGGGTCATGCGAGCGGTCGTTGCTGGGTGTTTTTCTAAGGGCATTGCAATGGTGCAATCCACCCGCTTTAATTTAGCACACTGGTGCGGGCCCCGCGAGGGCCATTTTAGGAGTTGGTGGTGATTTCTATCTTTATCACCGGGTGTCCGTTTCAGACAAGTGGATAGTCAATTTTGTGTAATTTTTCGAGAGGATTGCAACAGTGCGATCTGTTCGTTGTGCTTTAGGACCAGGATGTGGGTCCCATGAAGCACCACTCGTGTGCGGTACGACAAAATGAATCTTTTTCTCCGGATATCCGTTCCACTCAAGTGAGTAGTTCTTTTGATGTGTTTTCCCATGGGGATCGCAATGGTGTGATGTGCCCGACTGTTTTCGGGGCTGAGGATCAGGATCACGGGACGCCGTTCGGGTGTAAAGCGGTGTTGTTGACTTTTTCGTCGGATATCCATTTGAGGCGATTAAGTAGTCAATATAGCATGTTTTTCCATGAGGATTACAATGGTGCAAACCGTTTGGATGTGAGGAGCCTCATTCGAGACCTCATTTAAACATGGAAGCAAGTAAGGTGCTCCGGTGGTGGTTCGTCCTACTGTGTTTGTAGCGGACCCTTGGCGTGTGATCGCATGCACTCCCGTGTGAGTGAAGTAATGTTTAAAGAGATGTATTTGGCCGTGCCTGGGCCGATGTGGTGTCAAGTTGGAGTTTTTACATTTACACCTTCGCATTGATGTTGGGTTCCATGTGCACAATAGCCTTTGGGCTGGAAATGTGGTATACTCTGGGAGTATACGGGAACGCTTGGAGGTACATGTGGTTGTTTGTACCTGATAACGTTTGTGCGCTTGGTTAGAGTTGACTTGGGGCCACACGTCGTGTGGGCCCCATGTGCGTTCCATGTTCTACTTTACGTAACTTTGACCTCTCGCGACGTAGAGGGTCCTTCTGTACTCATTTGTTTGACCAGCAGGGTTGAGTTTCCCCTGGTTCTATTCTCGTTTGTTTGACCAGTAGGGTTGAGTGAGTTTCCCCCTGGTCCTGTTCACGATGGTTTCGACCATCAGGGTTGAGTGGTTTTCCCCTGGTTTTGTTCTCGATGGTTTGACCGGCAGAGTTACTTCGTGTTCCCTGGTAGAGTTCTTGTGGATTTGGTGTGACCAACATATTACACGGGCACCGATCCTCTACCCAGGAGGTTGTTTCCAGCAGGGATGGTCAGGAGGTTGTTTCCAGCAGGGCTAGCCAGTGGGGTACCATCCAGCAGGGGTGGCCAGTTGTACCATCCAGCAGAGATGGCCAGAGCGGTACCATCCAGCAGGGATGGCCAGTGGGTTACCATCCAGCAGGGATGGCCAGTGCAGCGGTGTTAACCGAGCAGTACCATCCAGCAAGGATGGCCAGAGCAGTTTTGGGTTTACCTCCAACAGGGCTGGGAAGTGGTCCCTTATGCCGGGTTTACCTCTAGCTGGGCTAGGAAGTGGTCCCTGATGCCGGGATTACCTCCAGTTGGGCTGGAAAGTGGTCCCCGATGATGGTTCCGAGCCTCCCTCCAGTGGAGTACCCTTTTACAGGACTGGGAATTGGGACTCGTCGATGACTTTAGCCAGGTCTCCCTCTAGTGGTTTTCCCTTCTACGGGACTGGGCAGTGTGGCACCGGTCGACTCTTTCCGGGTCTCCCTTCAGTGGGAACCCATCGACTTCCAGGGATTACCCTCCAACAGGGCTGGGCAGGGGGTCGCCTATCGACTTTGAGGAGACCTCTCGACTACGGGGTAGTGACGAGGTGTGGTTTGACGTTCCCCCAGAACTCTCAAGTACGAGGGGAACTTTACCCACCAAGACACATCCTTGCGACACGAACTAAAACTGTGCGGGTGAGTCAGTTCCACCCAAAGAGGATAGTGTCAATGTGCGGTGATTTGAGCCCCTTAACTTGCAGTTCGGGGCAGACGTGCGGGATGCTGGGCATCGATGGTGTTT
Source organism: Viscum album (assembly GCA_963277665.1). NCBI lineage: Eukaryota > Viridiplantae > Streptophyta > Magnoliopsida > Santalales > Viscaceae > Viscum > Viscum album. Next base: position 758,055,941 of record OY728130.1, on the reverse strand, counting down.
ACTTCTGGGCCTGTTGGCTACTCACTTTATTGGGCTGAGCTACAGGATGTAAATCCCCTTAAGATCATGTTCGGTCTTCTTGAAAGATCATATATATATGTATATACCTTTTTCCAGTACCCACTCCTTGGGTTTTGGTTACTCTCCTTTCAGGAGAGGCGAAGACGCGCGGGGTATGCCACATGATTTCCGTGTCTAACTTCTTGTGGTTGGATGAGTCTACTCTCCTGATATAGGTAGCGAAGACTCGATGAGAAGTTTATCTTCTAACCATTTCCATCTCCTTGTGTTTGGACGAGTCTACTTCCTTTCTATTTTTGGGTTGAGCTGGACTCTTTACTTCACTTTTGGTTGTACTCCTTTACCTTTCCCCTGTTCGATCTACTACTCACCCTTTGGTACCTCCTTTGTTGCTCCCTCGAGCCTTCAGGGTATCCTACTGAGTATTTTTATACTCACCCCTGCTTGGGCTTTGCCTGCACTTGGTGTGCCCTTGCAGACAACAGACAGGTTGGTCACGACTTCAACGGAGCATAGGAGTTCCGGAGCTTGGACTGCTTACAGTGGTCGTAGTCAGGTTCCAGGTGTGGGACTCTCCCAGGTATTTGTTTATGTTTACCTGTTTCCGGGTTGTGGTACCTTTTCTGGTTGGGCGCATGTTTTCCCCTTTCCTTTTCCAGTTTACCTTCAGCACTTGCTTTGTACTGTTTAGAGGTCGATGCCCTTTTGTGGTTTATTTATAGCAGTTGCACTTTACTTTTCTTGTCTTTTCTTTTACTCTTTAATTTTGCATTGCATGTGTTGCGTGTGTGTGTACAGGTACTCAGGCAAAGGCCTCCCCAATTTTTTTAGCCTTCGGCGCTTGTCGCCATCCCCTGACCTATGGAGGCGGGCTTGGGGTAGTTGCAGCTCAAGCCTGGGTAGGGTCGGGTCGTGACAATTAAATTTAATGCGATGGTCTAATTTACATAAAAGGGACAAGATATCAGCTTCCATTAATATGGAAGTGAAAAATCCTTCCTCAATTTATTTATTAATAACATGTAATTCATGATGCACCCAATGTACCATACTTCCATTGAATATATAGGGCCATAGTTTTGTTTCGTAAATCCAAGTGCATGAGTCGTGATATGAATTAATAATAATAAAATCTAAGGACCATTACACACAATCATAAAATAAAATATTCGATGACACATAAACATGAAAAATTACTATTACCAGGTTTGTTCTCATAATCTCCCATCTTTTAGATTACCAAGTTATAAATTCATGAGAATAAGTCTCATTTTATATGAGTACTCACATATAATAGTCAATATACTATATTCCCTATCATAAAATGTTATCCAACCAAGAACATGGTTTTAGAATATCATCATGGAATTTAAATTTTTTCATCATAACGAAAAACTTTTATGAAATTTTTAATGCAATAGATACTCTAAAAAATTATTACTTTAAATATAGGGATAACAATGAATAGAATGCAATAAGATGCTTAATGAAAATTCACTTAAAGGAATATTCATGTAATAGAAAGTAAAAACGGTTGGTTTAGGAACACCAACTCTAAAATATGGGGCCTATTCTCTTCAAAAAATCCAAGTTTAGGGTAGTTATTTGCATAGTTTCCAATGTCTTTGTACTTGAATAATTTAAGTGTTGGTGGAACATTGGTTGGAGCCTTATTATCCTCTACGGTGTTATTTGACCTCTTAGCATTACAAAAAAAGTATTGTGTAATATGGATTACCCTACCACACTTAAAAAAATATTCTATAACCTTTAATGAAATTACTTGGAAGGTTCCAACAATATTATTAACATATATGCAGTTGGACGTTGCGACATTCAGTGTATTTGAACCGTTGAAATTTCATGATAATTTGAACTTTTTGTTTGGTGAACAGGATGAATCTTAAATTGAGGCTCAAATTAAAATTTTGAGAGTAAGTTAACTTAAAAGTGATTCTTTTAGACTGTGTTTAAGGCCATAGAGTCATCACGGGAGTTTGTATGAGTTTCAGGATTGTCTGGCTCTGAAAACTACTTTTCATCAAATTTTGTGGGTTTAATTTTAATTAAAATTTTCAAAATTCTATTTATTGAATTTTATAAAGTGTATTACATATTTGGAATCATAATAATTAATATTAGGTAATAATTTTAGCTTAATATTTGGTAATAATGAATAGTAAAAACAGTAAAAAACTATTACCAAGGTTAAGGTTAAAACAGGTTTATCGAGTGGTTAAACTAAAGTGATAAGGGTTAAAATTATGTAAAAAATGTCTAAATAAATTTTATAGACATATGTAGACCCTATATGATATATTATTAGGAAATGATCCATTTTTTTCTATTTATCTTGAGTAATAAAATTAAAATATTTTAATCTTTTTAAAAATTCCAAGTGTATCCTCTCCCCCACTTATAAAAGGACACACCCTATTCTATTTTCTCCACAATTATAGAGCCTATTATATTAGACAATACCTATCCATATACCTACCTATAATCACTACCCACATCTTAGAGTCTCTCGTTTGATCCTATAACTAACCTAGAGAGTCTTTAGTTTTAAACCGAAAGAGGTTGTTTGAAGAAGAGGTATAGTTCTTAAACAAGTGTTTTCATATTATTTATTCTTATACCTCATTTAAATATTATTATTACATTATGAAATAATAAAATAAGTTTCTTAAATATACTATAATTTCACTATATTTATGGTATAATCCTTTTTTCATATATTTAACCATATAATGGAAAATATAAACATTTCTCATGCGTACGTGCATACAACCGCCTCATGAGATGATATATATATTTTTTCATCACTGAAACTTATTTTTAGTAATAATAAATGATATAAATTAAATAAAATGATATATATTATATAAATTTGATGTTATATTGATAAATTAATATTCTTCTCCTTTCTTTACCATCCAATGAAAAGTAAAAATATAGCTCGTGTGTGTGTGAATACTACCACCACAAAAACTAATGTATTTTATTTTTCATCACCTACACACATGGATTACATATATAGGTGGATTTAATGAAATAAAATGATATATATGATATAATCATAATCTTGGAAAGATAAAATGACACTTACCTTATTTCCCTCATGTTTGTTGGAAAATGGAAATGTTACTCGTGGATACATACGAATTACCATCTCCATGATCATAACATAACTCATCTTATGTAACAATTATACATTTTTGGTTGTAAAAGTATAATTAATGTATAAAAATTATATTTATAACATTATTAAGACTCTTAAAATTATATAATCACGATATATGTGACCAAAAACCTACCGAAGTCATTTTGGACTTAAAAAAAAAATCCTCAAAATGTTTGATGTAAAATTAATCATTTATGTAATTAATTGTAACATATACATAAGTGATACAAAGTAATAATAAAATTGAAAAATTTTATTGAGAAAATAAATAATTGACATAAGTTTATTATTCATGAGGATAAATAATGTATGTGACATTTTGAAATCATGGTACGAGAAACTTTTCTTTTAAAACCTCATTTTAAATATTTTAAAGACTTATTTTCTAAATAATTTTCATCAATGTGAATATTATTAAAATTATATTATGGATGAATTTATATAGAAATATTTTAATTATATAGGATAATTCATCCCTTATTTTTCTTTCTTTTAATGGTTTTGAAAAGGATTATTTTTATGTATTTTATACGAAACGTTTTGTATTTATTTATAAAAGGAAAAATGAATGTTCTATTTTAACATAAATAACATAGATGTATTTACCCATATCCATAAACTTTATTTTATTGTTGGATTCATTAAAATTATTCCATGATTTTAAAAAATAAAAACCCTTTTTATTTGATTTGGTTCTTTTAGTTTTGAAAATTATGTTTTAAATGAATGTGATATATCAATATCCAAAACTATTTTACTTATGTGTTAAAAGAGATATTCTTATGAGTTTTATGGTGGAAATAAAATATTTTATGTGTTTCATTCATGTTATTTTAATTTTTCAATTTTTATTTATAAAAGGTGATTTAGATATAACTCTAATGATGGGTGTGCCTGATAGGACTCTCCAATGCATTGGGTAATTATAATGTTCACTAAAGAATTATATTGGAATAAACATTGTGGGTTAATCCATTTATAAGGGTTATTTTATGAGTTATTGTAAGGGTTATGTAAATATGACATCCTAAAGAATCTACATGATTTCCTATGCTTTCTAATGAGTTTTCATGTAAATCTTTTGATTTTGTAAGGTTATCAAATGACCTTTTTTTGAAAGAATAATTATTCCATTTTAAGGTAAAAATGAATGTTTTAATGAATAAGTTTTTCTTGGGTTCTCATGTTTTCTTCAAATGGCACATGAATATAATTTTTCCTTCATGTTTTCTAATAAAGTGTTTTATGAAAAAATTTGTGCAGAAATTTAGAGTTAATGTGTAAGTAAATGATTTTTTGAGCACACTTTTTACTATATCGATGGAAAAATATCTTTTTTTTGATATCATGGATTTAAAATGGACTAAAATGCTTCCTTTATTACTTTTTATATGTCCATTATTGAAATTTTCAAGCTATTACCAAAAATTTCAATGTTTTTCATTGGGTTTTATGGATGAGTAGGAATAATGATGAAGTCATGTTGAAAATCGAGAATATTTTTTAGGAAAATTTAATGTTCTTCATTTTAAAAGTTTTGTACTGTGAAAAAATAGATACCGAGTGTAAGAGTCCAACATAAAATATATTTAGTTTTTATATATGAATTATGACCTAGTTCCTTAGGACTATAAACCTAAAAAGTTCATTATAAATGCATGAAAATTAATTATTATTTGAAAAAGAAATTATGGTTTGAATTAGGATCACGCCATTTTAGATGGTATCAGAGGAGGGTTTAGATAATATTAGTGGTTAAGATAATGTATGTAAATAACCTTAAGATATTCTAATTTATTGTTATTAGATAAATCATTTGAATATTACCATACTACCTCATCTAATTTATGTTTTTTCAGAATGATTTTCTATAGAGGAAATAAGGAAGCTAAGGTGAGAAGGTAACGAGATGGCAATATCCATCAAGATCAACAACTTGTAATGATTGGAATTGGAATTGAGTAGTATATTTATTTGATTACTCTATTGACACATTATATAAATGGTAGTGGTATCTATGTGAGGGAGTAACCACATTCACCATAGAGGAACATGTTTATAGTATAGAATTTCATGAATCAATACCGTCCAACTTTTAGTGGAACATTTGGCCACATGATGTCTAAAGGTTGGGTGAAATCCTTGGAGAAGATATTCAAAGTTATGGGTTGTTCAGAACATTAAAAGGAAACTCTTTTTATTTACCATATTGAAGGTGAATCTTATTAGTGGTGGTTAATAGTTAAAAATATAAAATAAAGAGAATATATTGGTGCCTTCGAATGCGATGAACCTAAGAATATTTTTCTTGAAAAATATTTCCATAAGGTTATTTGAATCTGTATGGAATAGAAACTCTTATAATTGAGGGAGGATAAAGATTAAGTTGATGTGTTTCAAGAAAACATCACCCGATTGAAATGGTATGCACAAAATTGAATTTGGGATCATGATAATAAAATTAATCTATTTTACTTAGGACTCATGCTATGACATTAAAGGTAATTTTCTTCTCAATAATTTAAAAGTTATGAGAAACTTGTTCGATTTGTAGATAAGGTATAAATTTTGTTTTTTTAAGATCATGTTTCCTATGATAATGAGAATTAAAAGAGATATTGATGGAAATACAATGGGATACATGAATCTAGGAAATACAATGAAAATAAAATCAAGATTACATCTTGTGATAAGCGTGGTAAAAATCACTGACACGTGCCTGTCGTGGGGTGTGGAAAAAACAATTATTTACTAAGTTAAAATATATTATAGTGGTTAACCTAGGTTGTATCCCGATGAGGAGTTCACACAAAATAGTTTTTTCACTTTTTAATTAGAGAAAAATTTATGTGTTTTTTAAATTGTTTGGTTTTTGAAATCAAAGAGACAAAAAAAAAAAAGAAATTAGGGAAGTGATTCAAGACAAATATAGAATTAATGTGATTTAAAAAATATTTTATGAGATGGCTGATCAAGTTGGGGTCAGTTTTACAATTGCAATACTATTCTTGTTCCATTTTATTCAATCCTCCACTGCTAAGTTGATTTAAGTGAGATTACATAATTACTTCAACTCAATTCTTTGGTTAAATGGTTTAACAAAATTATAGTTTGGTATACACTTCTTCCATTGTGTGATAGATTTGTAGTGAACACCCCCAATTATCTTAGGCAATTCCCAACCGGGTATTGTTTATCCTAAATAATCATGAATATTCACCACCCCTCCCACACATAATAGTGATCGCCAAGTACTTAACCACTAAGACCTGATATTATTCTATTGAATATAGATGAGAACCTAATAGAGGGAGAAAAATGATCATTTATCAAAGTAATAATAACAACAGAATATAAAATCGAATACGATCGTATAAGATAATAAATTCTATTTTTAGAATTTGAAAACAACTTCACAGAAGAGATAAAGTTTTTATTCAATACAATGTAAGAACTCAAAGCATTACAAATATAAAACCTTACCTCCCCCAATAAAATCATATGTTTAACCCACCATGGTAAGAGTAATTGAGAATAATGAAAAAGATGAAGGCATTACAAAAATAAGAAGAAGAAAGAAGTGAAAATAAAGAACAAAATTTTCTCCTCCAGATTATGTTATCCAGAAGTTCAGCTTTAGTTATCCCACACTCTCTTTGAATCAGGACGAGTTACCTTCTTATAGGAGGTGAATAATGGAGCTTTCCATCTACCCATGAAGTTTTAAATCATTTTGAGTCGTTTGGAATGAGTTATGGCCTAATTATTAGACATGACTTGTTCTGGCCTCCAATCACTATTCCACCAACCATACTTTGACCGGATTAAGGGCGGACTATATGAAATAATTTCTCCATAAAATTTAATGTAAATATTCCAGGTCGAGTTGGCTTTTTAAACCAGCTGAAAGAACCCCATTTTGTGGTTGTTATACCTAGATATTGATCATTGAATGAAGTCATGTCCATTATGCCGGCTAGAATAAGTTTTCATATTGACCGATTTGTTTTGGATTGTTGGAGTTAGAATTGGCTTTGGGAACTGAAGAATTATATATAGAAAACAAATTATGTAATCCTAAAAAAAAGTAATCAGGTGAATTGGATGAAAAATATAGGAGTTATTCTTGAAATACATAGGGAACATAAATCTGTTAAATGTCTAGAATTAACCACTTTTCACATTTAAGCTCAAAACTCACCAAAAGTCATAAAATGATGCAAATAAGATCAAATTTATTAATGGGAAGGAATTAAATCATTTAAAAAAATATGTATAAATATGAAAATATGATCTCTTTCAATTCCCCCACACTTATCACTTGGACTCCTGGACAAGTAAACATCGATAATAAATAAAAGAAAATATAAAACACATATCCATGAGATCTAACAATTTAACACCAAGAAACAAAAGATATCATGCCTCATCAATAACCATTATTAAAATTTCTCAATTAAGTTCATTAAATATATTTCCTCTTAATTTATTCTACCATTCACACAAAACACTTACCTAACATGCATTTTTTTCTCATCAAACAAATATCAATTTTCAACAATGTCTTTCTCATCCAATACTCATGCAAGGGTCACCATAGGCTTGATAAATTCCTACATCTCCACCCGATATGAGTCAAGGACATATTTTTATCATGAGAAATTTTCAAGGTTTTTCTGTGGCTTCAGGTTGGTAGGATTTAGATGTGACAAATTCTGAGGTTGAAAAAGGAGGGCTTGGCTCTTTTTGAAGAAAAATTTCATTATTCTAATTTTTACTTAAATATGGTCTCCTCCTCACCCCCCTTAGCAGAAAATATGCTCCATCAACATGAAAATTAATTGAAATTTCACTCCATTCATAATTTCAGTAGAAAAAGTATCAGTCATCTCAAACATGATTTTTTAAAGCTCCAGATAGGCACAACATTCTTTCTCCATTAGAAGATCTAAAAAGGCACAACTTCACTTATAATGAAAGCTCCAGAAAAGGAACAACATTCAACATAATTATTTTTTTCAGTATCCATCATATCTCTTAAACATTTTATTTTCAACCAATGTATCTCCAAATGAGGTAGAACAACACAAGTCAACCTCCCCCCACACTTAAGTTCAACTATATTATGCAATTTTACTTCAAGTGCGGGTTGGATAGGGAAAATTGGCTTGTAATGTGGCTAGATTAACAAGATGTTCATGGATTCTATAGTCTAAAAGGATTAAATATACAAGGTGGGCCATTATAAAAAGGATTATTTTGAAAATGGGGCTTTAATACCAAAGAAACACCTTAATCATTTAAAACACATGTACCTCAAACCCTCAAGTTTTGATAAGAATAAATCAAATTATGGTTAAATCAAGCATGGTATAGTTCTCTCAATAAGTGAGGTGAATGAAAAGAGTATGAAAAATAGGTTTATAAGCCTCACAGGAAAGTTATTTCAAATATAATGACAGTGAATTATTGCATGGGATTAAAAAATCAGAGTACTTTTCATGAAATTTACAAATATTTGAACTTGAAACAAAGTCATTTCAGCATTCATTTAAGCTTAGTTTCATGGGATAAATTGTTTCATACATTGAAATGGGTTCAAAAATATGTGATGATAATCATTTAATCTCAAAAGTTTCAAAAAAACACAAAAATTTGAAAAACACACAATTGAAAATACTAAACTATAAATGTTCCCTCCCCCAAACTTAAATGATGCAGTGTCCGCAATGCATTCAAATTTATTTAACATGTAAGAATATTTTTAATTGAATCATATAAATCAATAAAGTGTAAATTAAAGGTACAACCTAATGGATTTATTGATAAATGGGTTTGAGGAGTGTGATCTCCTTAATTGGATCTGATGGTATGGGCCCAAGGAATTTCTTCAACTAATGACCATTAATAGTGAATGGCTTCTGCTCTCCATCCTTCACAATCTGCATAATACCAAAAGAATATACATGAGTAACTATAAATGGACCTTCCAATTTGGAACCAAGTTTACCTAGTATCAACTTGAGTCTTGAGTTGAATAATATCACCATGTCTCCAGGATGGAAGTTTTTCGTTTGGATCAACTTTTCATGAGACACTCTTGTTCTCTCTTTATAAATCCTGGAGTTTTCAAAATATTGACTTCTAATTTCTTCTAGATCCTATAACTATAATCTTCTCTCCTTACCATCACTTCCAAGATCCAAATTTATCTTCCTCACATCCCAGTATGCTTTGTGTTCCAATTCCATAGGTAGGTGACATCTTTTCCCATAAATCAACCTATATGGAATCATTCCAATCGGAGTTTTGTAGGCTATCTTGTAAGAACATAATGTTTCTTCCAACCTTTGGCTCCAATCCTTTATATCTGGATTAATAGTCTTTTATAAAATTCCTTTTATTTCTCTATTGGATACTTCAGCTTGACAATTAGTTTGTGAATGATAGGGAGTTGATGTTTTATGATGCAACCCATATTTCTTCAGCAATGCTTCCATTCTCCTATTAAAAAAGTGAGTCCCTTGATAAATAATTATTTATCTAGGCACTCCAAACCTACAAAATATGTTAGTCCTGACAAAATCACAAATAAATTTAGCATCTTCAGTCCTGGTGGCTTTTTCTTCCACCTATTTGGAAACATAATCAACAACAAACAAGATATAATAATTTCCAAATGACATTGGGAAAGGGACCATAAAATCTATTCCCCAAACTTCAAAAATTTCACAAAAATTAAGTGGTTGTTGGGGAATTTCTTTTCTCTTTGAAATATTTCCAGAAAACTGACATTTTTCACACCTTTTACAAAATTCATGAGCATCTTTAAAAAGGGTGGGCCAATAAATTCCAGATTCTAAAACCTTCCTTGATATCCTTTGAGGTCCAAAGTGGCCTTCACAATCTAATGTGTGAAAAAAATCAAAGACATAATTAATTTCACTTTCAGGCAAACATCTTTTTATTACTTGGTCATTGCAAATCTTCCAAATAAATGGATCATCCCAAATGAAATATCTAGATTCAGATTTCATCTTTAGAATTTGGTGGGAATTTAAATGAGATGGAACTTGAGATGTTACCAGATAATTAAACATATTGTCATACCATGGAACTTTACTATTGATGATGTAGAGTTGTTCTCCAGGAAGCTCATCATTAAGTGGGTTCTGGTTTGGAATTTCTCCTTCAGCGGTGTGGGGTAGTCGACTTTGATGATCAGCCACATGATTTTCAGTTCCCTTTTTATATTTAATTTCCAAATTGAACTCTTATAAGAGTAGAATCAATCTGACTAGAATTGGATTTGAATTTTCCTTTTTTCATTAAATACCTGAGTGCTGCATGATTAGAAAAAACAACAACTTTAGTTCCAAGAAGATATGATCGGAATTTATCTAGTGCAAAGACAACTTCAAGGAACTCCTTCTTGGTGGTTGTGTAATTGATTTGTGTGGCATCCAAGGTTCTTGATGAATAGGATATGACTTGAGGATTTCTTTCAATTCTTTGTGATAGAGCAGCTCCCAATGCTTGGTTGGATGCATCACAAAGAAACTCAAAAGGGTAATCCCAGTTGGGTGGTTTCATTATTGGAGGTGTGATCAACCTTTGTTTCATATCATCAAATGACTTTCTGTATGCATAATAAATATTGAAGTCATCTTCTTTTAGTATTAATCTTGAGAGAGAGAGAAAAATATTACTAAAATATTTGATGAACCTTATATAAAATCCAACATATCCTAAAAAGGATCTAACATATTTTAAACAAGTTGGATATGGAAAGGAATTTATTACTTCAACTTTCGATTTATCAACCTCTATCCTTTTTTGTGAAATTATGTGCCCCAACACTATTCCCTTTTCAACCATGAAATGACATTTTTAAAAATTTAAGACAATATTCTTTTGAATGCATGTTTTCAAAACTTTTTCCAAATTTCCTAAGCAATGATCAAATGAATTACCAAAAACTATGAAATCATCAAGAAATACCTCCAAGAAGTCCTCAATATGATCTGAGAAAATACTCACCATAAACCATTGAAATATACCTGGGGTGTTGCATAGCCCAAAAGGCATCCTTTTGTAGGTGAATGTACCAAATGGACAGGTGAAGGTCATCTTCTTCTAGTCTTCTAGTGCGATCAGTACCTGAAAGTACCCTGAGAATCCATCTAAAAAATAGTAATGGGGTTTTCTAACTACCTTTATAGCATTTGATCGATGAATGGAATAGGGAAGTGTTCTTTTTCAGGTAACTTTATTTAGCTTCCTGTAATCTATACACACTCTCCAGCTATTTTGTACTCTCATGTGGATCAATTCATTTTTTTCATTTTTGATAGTTGTTAGGCCAGTTTTCTTTGGGACTACATGAATGGGGCTAACCCATTGAGAATCTGAGATTAGAAAAATGATGTTAGTTGCTAGAAATTTATCTATCTCTTTCTTAACAACCTCCATGATTGTGGGATTAAGTCGTCTCTGAGGTTGTCTAACTGGTTAAGAATCACTTTCTAAAACTATTCTATGAGAGCAAACCTTGGGATTGATTCTGGGTATATCACCTAAACTCCATCCTATAGCTTGGACATTTCTTTTGAGTAGGTCAATTAGAGTTTCCTCTTGTGAATGGGATAGGTTATTAGCAATTATTACTGGAAATTTTTCTCCTTCAATTAAATAAGCATACTTCAAATCACTTGGAAATGTCTTAAGTTCCAGACATGGGGGTTGTTCAAGGGATACCATTGAATTAAGGTATCCTATTCCTAAGACTGGAATCTTTGGTATCATCTCATTTTATTTTAATAAATCATCAGAAAAGTCATATTTTACCTCATTATTTAACATGGTTTTAGGATTTTTAGGTTCATGGGAATTGGAATTTTCAAATGAAAAATGTTCTCCTAATGATAAGAAGTCAAGAAGCATACCTTAATCTTCAATTGGTTCTATACCTTCTTCATGGGAGATCGCATAAAGTGAGTGATTACTGGAAGGATGTTTCATTGCATCAAGAATGTTGAAGTGAACTGTACTATCTCCAAGTTCCATTTTGAGTGTTCCTTCATGGACATTGATGATAATCCTTGATATTTTTAGGAAGGGTATCCCCAGGATGATGGGAGATTGGCCTGAAGCTCTGTCTTTTTTCCATGGTAAGGACATAAAAGTCTGCTGGAAAGATCAATCCACTTAATCCAAAGAGTAAATCTTCTATAACTCTATCTGGGAAAATAGTGGACATTTTTGCTAATTTCACCACCACTCAAGTTGGTTTTAGTTATCCAATCTGTAAGGATGAAAATACCGATTGAGGCATAACATTTATTGAAGCTCTTAGATCACATAGCGCGTCAGTAAAATTTAAAGACCCAATTGTGTAGGGAATAGAGAATGTCCCTAGATCTTTACATTTTTTTAGTATCATTGGTGTGATTAGTGTTGATACACTTCTTCCTAAGTTTATTATCTCATTTCCATCCAAACGCCTTATTTTTGTGCATAACTCCTTCAAATTTTTTTCATACTTAGGGATTTGTTTGATTGCATCTAGTAGTGGGATATTGATCTCAACTTTCTAAAAATTTTCCGAATTTCTTTTTGAAGTCTCCCTTATTCATCCTTCTTTGACTCAACTAATGCAGATGGGAATAGTGCTTGGATATCCTTTCTCTCCCTTAAATGTTTTTTCAAAGGTGTTTCTAGACTTTCCTTTCTAAACCCGATTATTTCTCTTTTGTTGTTATGGTCTCCTTCTTTTGGATATATGTGTTGTGATTCATTAGGTTTCTTAGAATCATCATCCTCACTTTGTTTAGGTGACATTATCTCTTTTCCACTTCATGTTTTAATGACGCTCACGCTTTATTTGGGATTTGGAACTGTTTGTGTTGGGAGTTTTCATTGATTTTTGGTCAGAATATCCATAAGGTTGTCAAATTTATTATCTAAAATTTTCAATATGTTCTTTAGATCTTAAATCTCCATTTCTTGTTGGTTCCTATGAGAACTCATTGAAGTTTGTTCATATGGTTTTTGCTGGTATGGCTGTTTATAGGGTTGTTGGATTGGTGGAGGATTCTGGTATTGTTGGTGATGGAATGGAGGTTGGTTTTGGTATTGATTTTGAAATGGAGGCCTATCCTGGTTATATCAGAATCCATATCCTTGGTGGGGTTGATGTGGTTGATTTGACTGGATTTGCCTTTGTTGATAGGCAGCTGCACAATTTTTAGTCCCCTGCACTTCTGAACATTGATCAGTGTAATGATAACTAGAAGAGCATAAAACACATACCTGATTTGGGCCTTGTTGTTCCTTCACTTTGTTTACAACAAGTTGTCTCATCACACTAGTCATTTTCTTAAGTGTTGCTTCAAGTAAGGGTGAGGATGAATCATAAGTTCTTACCTCATGGATACCTCTAGTTCCAAATTTCTGTGAGTTTTGCGCAATCTTATCAATCAAGCCTCTGGAATCTGTTGGTGACTTTTCGATCAAGGATCCTCCAGATGAGGCATCTAGTAAATTGCGATCATTGTCAAGAAATCCTTGGTATAATAACACAAGAAATTGGTTCTCTTCCATTTCTTGGTGTGGGCATCTTGCACAGAGTTTCTTGAAACGTTCCCAATATTTGTAGAGAGTCTCTCCAATCGATTGATGTATGACATAAATCTATTTTTTAATTGCTGTGATCCTAGATGTAGGGAAGAATCTCTACAGGAAGCTTCTTTTGAGATCTTCCCAATCATTTATCTTCCTTGGTTGGAGATTGTACATCCATTCTTTTGCTTCTCCCTCAAGTGAGAAGGGGAATTCCCTCCACTTTACTTTCTCTTCTGCGACTCCTCGAGGTTTGAAGCTCAAGAAAACATAGGTAAACTCTTGGATGTATCAATTTGGGTCTTCACCTGCAAGACCATGAAATTTTGGTATCACTTGAATCATATTAATGCGTAGTTCAAAATCATTTTCTATGTCAGGGATATTGAGTTGGTTATTTTGATTAGCAAATTGAGGTGTGAAAAGATCATCCAGAGTTTGGTTGGGATTATTAGCCATTATTGTAGGTTCAGAGTGATCAATGAAAGTATCACTTGAATTTGTGAGGTGTATTTCTTCAAAATCTATTTGAATTTTTTTCTCAATTTGTTTATTGTACAATCAATTTTAGGATCAAATTCAATTAAGGGGTTATTTGAACTATGGGTCATTCAAGAAACTTTTTTTAGTTTTTGTGTTTTGAGGCACTTCCTCCTGGAAATGACGCCAAGTTTTGACACGTGCCTATCATGGGGTGTGCAAAAAACAATTATTTACTAAGTTAAAATATAGTATAGTGTTTAACCTATGTTTTCTCCCAATGAGTAGTGCACACAAAATAGTTTGTCACTTTTTAATTAGAGAAAAAGTTTTGTATTTTTTAAATTGTTTGGTTTTTGAAATCAAAGAGAGAAACAGAACAAAATATAAAATTAGGGAAGTGATTCAAGACAAATATAAAAATTAAAGTGATTTAAAAACTATTTTATGAGATGGGTGATCAAGTCGGGGTCGGTTTTATAATTTCAATACTATCCTTGTTCCATTTTATTCAATCCTCCTCTACTAAGTTGATTTAAGTGAGATTCCATAATTACTTCAACTCACTTATTTGGTTAAATGGTTTAAAAAAATTCTAGTTTGGTATACACTTCTTCCATTGTGTGATAGATTTGTATTGAACACCCCCAATCATATTAGTTAATTCCCAATCAGGTATTGTTTATCCTAAATAATCATGAATATTCACCACCCATCCCACACGTACTAGCAATCGCCAAATACTTCACCACTAAGCCCTGATCTTATTATATAGAATATAGACTAGAACCTAATGGAGGGAGAAAAATGATCATTTATCAAAGCAATAATAACAACAGAATATAAAATCGAATATGATCACATAAGATAATAAATTCTGTTTTTAGAATTTGAAAACAACTTCGCAGAAGAGATAGAGTTTTTATTCAATAAAATGTAAGAACTCAAAGCATTACAAATATAAAACGTTCCCTACCCAATAACCTCATATATTTACCCCACCATGGTAAGGGTAATTGAGAATAATGAGGAAGATGAATGCATTACAAAAATAAGAATAAGAAAGAAGTGAAAATAAAAAACAGAATTTTCTCCTCCAGATTCTATTCTCCAGAAGTTCAGCTTTGGTTCTCTCACCCTATCTTATAATAAGGCTGAGGTACCTTCTTATAGGAGGTTAGGAATGGAGTTTTCCATCTACCCACAAAGTTTGAAAGCATTTTGAGCCTTGTGGAATGAGTTATTTCTGAATTATTAGACACGACTTGTTCTGGCTGCTAATCACTATTCCACCTACCATACTTTGACCAGATTAAGGGCGGCCTATATAAAATAATTTATCCATGAAATTTAATTTTAATCTTCCCAGTCGAGTTTGATTTCTGACCCAGCTTGATGAACCCCATTTCGTGGTCGGTAGCTCGATATATTGATCATTTAATGAAGTCATGTCCATTCTGCCAGCCAGAATAAGTGTTCATATTGGACAATTTGTTTTGGCTTGTTGAATTTCGAATTAGATTTGGGTCTTGAAGACTTATATGTAGCACACGAATTATTTAATCCTAAAAAAAAAGGAATCAGGTAAATTTGATGAAAAATGTAGGAGTTATGTGTGAAATATAGGGGCAACATAAATCTGTTTAATTTCTAGAATTAACCACTTTTCACATTTAAGCTCAAAACTCACCAAAAGTCATAAAATGATGCAAATAAGATCAAATTGAATAATGGGAAGGGATTAAATCATTTAAAAACGTTTTTATAAATATGAAAATATGAGATTTGTCAATCACCCTAATGAATTTATTATAAAATATGGGATGTGTTTATGATATGTTAAGTTTGGACATATGGATCATGACTATAAGGAAAAGTATTTTAGTAATGATAAAAAAAATGAATGTTATGGAGTAATATCTTATAATCCCAATGAAATGTGTAATTATGTGAGTACATGTCTGAATATATGAATAAGTGATTGAATTCATCATAATTACATGTAAAATGTTGTCTAAATCCTTTCCAACTACTTCAGAAGATTTAAGACAAACCAACAATGTTGTGTTAGGTACAGTACTTGTTTATTCATATTATTCAATATCTTGTTTGATTCATGAACTAAACATTCATTAATTTCTGAGAAATTTTATAAAAAATAGGAAATTTCACCACAAAAAATGAATCCAAAACTTCTGGTAAAAAAACATGGGAGAAGTATTAAGGGAAAAAAGAAATTATAATAATCTTTATATTTTAGTTTATGGAAAGGATTTACCTGCAAAAAAAATTTCCATTACCCTTATAAAGTTTGATGTTATCCTAGGTATGGATTGGATTTATATTTATAATGATAATATTATTTATAGTTATAGAGAAGTTATTTATTATAAGGAGTTTCAATGCATATGCATGAATGAATTCATACCTATGATAACATATTAAGAAGCTGAAAAATTGATTAATGATGGAAATGAAAGTTGTCTTGCAATTATTTTTGAGAAGAAGAGACTATTCAAATTGGTAATGTTCTTGTAGTAAATGATTATCTAGATATATTTCCAAATAAATTTCCGTGTATTGTTCCAAATCAGGTGATTGAATTTACTATTGACTTTGTGCCATATTTTAAACCAATATCAAAACCTCTTTATCGAATAGATCCATTAGAACTTTTTTAATTGAAAAATTAGTTATAGGAGTTACTTGATAAGGCATAAATTTATCCTAGCACATAACTATGGGGTTTCCCTATTTTTATTTTTAAAAATAAAGATGGTTCTATGAGGATTTTAATTTATTATAGATCATTGAATAATATCACTATTAAGAATAAGAATATATATCTTCATATAGATGATATGACTAACTCTAGAGAGATCAATATTTCTCTAAGATTGATCTAAGATTTTGGTACCATTATCTGAAGTTAAAGGAGGATAAAATTCTGAAGATGTAATTTTAGACAAGGCTGGGCATTATGAGTTTGTGGTTATTCCCACTCTATTAACAAATTATCAAACTATATTTATGGACCTTATGAATAGTGTTTTCCATGAGTTCATAGATAAATTTTTGTATGTGTTTTTTGATAATATCCTAATATATTCTAAAACTTATGATGATCATAAGAAACATTTGATAGATTTTATACATACCCTGAATGAAAGGATGATATATGAAAAATTTAGTAAATGTGAATTCTTGTTCTAAAAGATTTAAATCCGTTGAAATATTGTAAATAATGATGGAATAATTTTTGATCCAGTTAAAACTAAATTAGTTTAAGAGTGGAGAAGAAATATATATGTCATAGAGATTCATAGTTTTCTTGGTTTAGTGTGTCACTACCACCAGTTTGTTGAAAATATTTTCTTGAATATCTATCCTAATAACTATGTTAACAGGAAAAATATTTAAATTCATATTGATGAAAGAATGTGATGATTGTTTATAGTAATTGAAAATAATATTAGTTAATATACCGGTTTTGGAATTTACATATAGAAATAATGACTTATTATCTAAAATTTTGATTCTTTAAAGGGACTCAGATGTGTTCTAATGTAGAATGATTAGGTAATTTTTATGCTCCATATCCATTGAAACCCCATGAACGAAATTATCATACATATGAACTTGAATTGAAATCTACAGTGTCAGCTCTAAAAAACTAGAGATGTCATTTATATGGAGTAAAGTGTAAAATATATATTGATCATAAAGTTTGGAGTATATATTCACTAAGAAATAGTTGAACATGGGATAAAGAAGACGAATATTATTGATTAAGGATTATGACTGAATGATTCATTATCATCAAGGAAAATAAAATAGTGTAGTTGATGATTTAATTTGGAAGGATAATTCATCATTTTCTTAGCTACTTTTTCAACATGATACATTGGTTAATTATCTAATGAATTCTATTATAGAAATTATGCCTACTGGATCTTTCTCTATTTTTTTTCCAGGGGTCAATACAATCATCAGTTTAATACATAATTAAGAAATCTCAGAAGGCGGAACAATCTTTATAATAAAAGGTAGAATCAATCAAGAAAGGCAAGTTTTTAGTGTTTAATGCTGATAAAGAAAGTATCATCATAATTTTAATGTGGTTGTGTGTGAAATTTGATTTCTAGTTGAATAGATAATTATCGAGTGAATCTCATAGTTACTTGTTTTCTATTAATCCTTGTATTACACAGATATATATAGAAATTTGGAAGTATTACTGGTGGGATGGAATAAAAATACATATTTATAACTTCATCATGATATGTTTGAATTTTCATTAAGTTAAAAAGAAAAAAATTACAGAATGGGATGCCTCAACATTTATAGTTATATAGTGGAAATGGGAAAATATATCTTTGGATTTTTTAGTGGGATTGAAAAGTACATCTCAAGGTAATAATGCGACATCAGTTATTATTGATCGTTTAAGTAGATCTATGAATTTCATTCCTATTAAATATACCATGTATTTTATCATATTTCTCAATTATATCTCATAGATATTATTAGGTTACATAAAGTTTCTCTCTCTAATGGACCTGACCATGAACTTAGGTTTACCTCCAATTTTAGTAAAAGTCTTTAGATGTCACTAGGTACTGAATAAAATTTCAATATAGATTTTTATATTTAATCTGATAGGGATTTATAGAGAATGATTTAGAAATTATAGGCTATGATTTTATATTATTTAGTGAATTTATATGGATGTTGAGATCAATATATTTCATTGGATGAATTTTCTTATAATAAAAGGTTTCATTCCAATATACATATGGAACAATTTAATGTATTATATGCTAATAGGTGCCAAAATACAGCAATGTGGGATAAAGTTGGTGAAAGAAATAAGTTGGGACCAGAATTAGTGGAAATAATGGTTGAGAAATTGTTGATTATTCCGCAATATATGTGGATTCCTCAAAGAAGGTAGAAAAGTAATGTTGATAAATGGAGGAAAGATCTTTCAATCGAGGTAAGCGATCATGTTTATCTTAATATATCTCTATGGAAAATTATTATGTGTTTTGGTAAACATGGAAATATAAGTATGCATTTTATTTAAACATATGAAATTATGGATAATATTGGAATATTTTTTAACACAGTGGCCTTGAATTTTATTTTTTATTAGGTACATGATTCATTTCATGTTTTTTTAAAGAAAATTTATTTTAGATGCATATAATGTTTTGAGCCTAAAAGTAGTTCATTTGGAAGAAAAAAATTCTTATATGGAATAGGAAGTACATATTCATGACTAATGAGAGAAATATTTGTGGAATAAAGTGATCAACTAGGTTATGTTTTTGTATAAAAACCATATGATTGATGAAGTAACATGGGAATTGGAAAATCCTATGTGATAATGTTATCCAAACATATTTAAATTGTAAATAAATTATCAGTATAAAATTTTCAAAAGGGGGGAAGAATGTGAAAAACTAGGTAATATAAAAATAAATCATTTATCCTCCTTTTTAAATTTATTAATTATATTTTATAGATTTATATTAATTATAAGGATATTATGTAATTTTTAGTCAAAATATAAATAAAGCATTATATCTAACAAAAAACGGGACTTTATGCATTACATGGTTCTATTTAATAATATAATTAAAAAATTTTATGATTTTAACTAAAAAAAAATAATTTAATTTTTCAATTTATCATGTCAACTTAGGGAATTTTTTTATTATTTTATAAGAAGTTTTGTTTTTTAAATGAATATTGAAAAATAATGATTATGATTGAAAAAGATCTTTTCAATTCAATCATTTAAAAAGTCTCATTTTATTTTAAAATTATTTCAAAGTAACCCGATTTCATTTATACTATTAAAAATACAATTAATTTCATTTGAATCATTTATTTATTTATTTTGATATAATAATGTTTTAAACATAAGAATACATTTATTTGGAAAACTGCTTTTCATCATGTTTTGCGGGATTAATTTTTTATTAAATTCTCCAAATCTATGAATTTAATTTGATAAAATCCATTAAATATTTAGAATAATCAATATTAATATTAGTTAATAAGTTCAACTTAAATTATGTTCATAATTGATAGTAAAAAATTATAAAAATCAATTACAAAACTTATGGTTAAAACTAGTTTATCGGTGGTTAGACTAATGCAATAAGGGTTATAATTAACTAAAAAAATATCTAGATAATTTATTATAGAAATATTTAGACCATTTTTATCTCATATTCATAAATGTTCCATTTTGGATCTAATTTTATAGAGCATGACATTAATATATTTTAATATTTTTTAAAAATCCCAGAGTTTCCACTTCCTCACTTTTTACAGGACACCCCCTCTTCTCCCTTAACCACCCTTAAAGAGCCACTTAGAATGGATTATGCCTACCAAAATACCTCTTTATCATCCCTCCACATATACTAGTGTACCTAGTTGTATCATAAACTGAAACTAGGAAGGATTTAGGTATAAACCTAAAGATATTTCTAAAGAAGAGGTATAGTTCTTAACCAAGCATTTTCATTTTATTTCTTCCACTAACTCCTTAAAATATTCTTCAACAATGATGAAATAATAGTATCAATATCTTACATACATTGTAATTTTATTATTGTTATGTTATAATAATTTATCATATACTTAATAATATAATAAAAAATAAAAACATCGATCATGCGTACATGAAGACTACCACCTTGCGAGATGAGGTATTTCATATTTCATAACCATCTCTTGTGGTTCATCATAATAAAGAGTCAAAATGAAATAACATGATATGTTTGATATAAATTTAATTCTATAATGATAAATAAATATACCACTTCTTTAATTTCCCTCCAAGATAAATAAAAACTATCATGTGTATGTGTAGACTACAGTCCCACGAACCAATGTATTTTATGTTTCATCACCACCCACATGGATTGTATATATAGGTGTATTTAAATAAAAAATAAGGTATTTATGGTATAATAATCATTATACAATGATAAATTTATAATTTCCTTCTTTCCCTCAAGTTTTTTGAAAAATGGAAACATCACTCATGCATATGTATAACCTACCATCTCCAGGAATATACCATAATAAATTTTTCATAACCATCATACATTATTGGTTACAAAATATTAATTAGTATATTAAAATTATAATTATAACATTATTATTATTATGGGTATGATATAATAATTTTGAATTTTACCAAATTCAACTTACCAAATTCATTTTGGTTTTATGAACCACACATCCTCGAAATATTCGAAGTAAACATAATCAATTAAGTAACTTAGTATAACATGTATATAAGTGAATTAAATTGAATAATAGAAAATAAAAAGGTTATTAATAAATAAAATAATTAACATATGGTTATTATTTAGGATTATAATGAACATACATGATAAGTCAGACTCGAGGTAAGGGATACTTTACCTTAAAAAATCGATTTGAATGTTATAAAGATTTATTTTCTAAATATTTTTATTCCATGTACATATAAATAAAATTCATTTATAGATGTATTTATATGGGAATAAACGAATTATATATTACAATTTATTCCTCATTTTACTTTCTTTTAGTGGGTTTTAAAAAGAACCTGTTTACAAATTTTATAAGAAACATTTTGAATTTCTTTACAAAATGAAAAAGGAATGTTCAATTTTAATTTATATGACATAAATGGATTTTCCTACCACCGTTACCATTATTCTATGTTTGTATTTCATTATAATGTTTCATGATTTATTCAAATAAAAAAGCTACTTTTTTTCTTGGTATTTTATTTTTGAAAATTATGTTTAAAAGGAAACATATATATCAATATATGAAAATGTTTTACTTATGGGTTAAAAAGGATATTTTTATGATTTTGATGATGGAAAATGAAATACATTATGTGTTTCATGAATATTTTTTTCCTTTTACATTATCTATTAATTACCTGTGACCCCAAAATAGCTCTGATAAAAAGTGACCCTAATATAGATCTCCAATATATTCAGTAATGATTATTATCTATGGAGATTTATGTTGGAATTAACCATGCATATTAATCTATTTGTAAGCATCCGTGTTCAGGTTCATTTAGGGTTTCTATAAAGATGATGTATCATAGAACCTATATGAATTTTTATACTTTATAATGAGATTTCATGGAAATATTTTGATTTCAAAAGGTAAGATAATGATATTTTTTTAACAAAATAATTATTCCCTTTTGGGTAAAAGGTAATTATTTAAGAAAAAGTTTTTCCTAGGTTATAATGTTTTCTAAAAAATACAAAATAATTTTTTTTTCATTTAGGTTTTCTTATAATGTGTTTTATGAAAAAATTTATGTAGTAAATATGACATCATGTTTAATTTAATGACTATTTGAGCTGAATGTTTATTATATTAAAAGAAAACTCTCATTTATGATCCCATGGTTTTGAAATTGGTTAACCAATTTATTTAATCATTTTAACATGTCCCTTAATATGATTTTTGGGATCATAAAACATTTTTAAATGTTTTTTCACAAGTTTTTAATGATTTCTAGGAACAATGATAAAGTCAAGTTGAAAATTGTGAATATTTTTCATGAAAAAATGTATTTCATTTTAAATTTTTTGTTTCATGATAAAAATGGATACTTATTGAAAGTGTCCAACTTGTAATGTATGGATATTTTATGTGTTATTTATAACCTAATTATCAAAAAATATAATGCTAAAAATTCATTCAAGAATGTAAGAAAATAAATTATTTCTTTAGATTTAAATTATGTGTTTAATGAAGATTATGTCCTTATAATATGTTTGTATTTTTATCTAGGTAAAAATTTCAAAACATATATATTTTATGGTTTAAATAAATATTTTATAATCTAAATATGGTTTTAAGATTCCATAATATCAACTCAGAACATAGAACATGTATATAAAAAAATATGGAGAACCAACACAAATAATTATTTAGTAAACCACATTAAAAGACTTAAAATGGAATACATATTTAATATATCATTTGTTAACTATATTAAAAATACATAGAGATAAAATTAATGATTTATTTCATCATTCCATGGAGTTTGAAAATGAAAAACATGACCTCTCAATCATAGGAACAAGATTTCACATAACATTTATCAACTATGAATATATTTAATGAGATATATGTAAGGTTATTAGAAAACCCTATGAATGATGTAATAGTGAATCATGGTGGTTTATTAAAGTAAATTTTACATATTTTACTAAAAACCTAAGAATATAAATCATATAGAATATACACATATCATTTGTAACATTTAGTAAAAAACATCATCTCTCTGATCTAATTTTGAAACTTTTTCTATAAATTTTTTTATAATAAATATTATATAATGTTTACCTAAAATTTAATAAAAAAATTAGTGGGATTCAAAGGATCTAAATGAACCTCATAAGGGTAAACCATGAGTTCCATTTTTATAGAATATGTAGTAAATAAGCACATAACATTACCTTAATGAATTGAATTATTATAGAGGTCCATAAGTTCTTAAGGATTCTATGAAGAGTTCTGAAAATTATTTAATATTGTACACATAATATTTTCTATAAATTTTTCAGATTCAAAGATTAGATAAATAAATATATTGATGTAATTAAGGCATTAGCTATAAAATGATTTGGATATTACTTTGAAGCATGATTAAATAATTTATAAACAATTTACATGAGTTTTGGATAATTGTACATGAAATTTTGGAACATAGAACATTTGAGGTAATCATTAACACAATATTTTCCTTAAGAAAGTTATAAGACTTAATTTTATATTTTGTATAATTTTTAGACTTTTATAATCTATTTTGATATTTACAATAATTATTGAGAAGATAGATAGAGATAATAATGTTTTAAGATCATTGTATTATTCAAATAACATTTAATAATTAGTGTCTTTTTCCACAAAAAACTATTATTTTAGTAGATTTTTATTATTTAGTTCACGGTGAATATTTATAGATATAATTATGAAAAATTAAACAAATTAGTTTTAAACTTTTCCAGCAAAAAATTTCTTTCTCTATAGAATTTTGAAATAGAAGACACATAATGTATAACCATAAATAGTTTTGGTATTATTATATTTATAAAGGATATTAGAAAATAAAATAATGAGAATGAATTTTAATTGAATTACACGCTAATAATATTTAAATATTAATTTAAAAAATAACTATTTTTTTTTAAATCAAGATCAATTAATGTTTAATTCCTTAAGATTTATTTTATGCATTTTTTGATATTTAAATACATTAGAATAATATAAATAATATTAAACACATTTTTTTTAATATTTTATTTTAACAAACTATATTTGAATTAGATAGGATTTAGGTATATCATTAACTGAATTGGCCAATGATTTTTTGATAAAAATATATGAAAATTTTGTTTCTATATTTTGAATTTAAATAATTCAAAAACAAATAATATTTTTTAAAGAATATAATTAATGTATTATTTTTTGAATATAAATAAATAATTAAAAAGAAAAATGGGAATAAAATATTTAAGTTGTATAATTCTTGTGACAAGTCTGATATTATTATAACGATCAGTTACAATTTTAGTCTTAATAGTTTTCATAGTTTTGATATAGTTATTTTATCACATACTATAATTTTATTTGTTATTTTATTTTGAATTATAAATATAAAAATAGAAAAAGTTCAAACATTGATAAAAGGATATGTATAGATCAATTGAATTTATTTTTTGGGAGGGATCATGTGATTATTTTTTGGATACAGATACTTGTGGGTAAATTATAATACTTGTTAGTCACTATAAAAAACTTTGTTATTATAAATTAACATATAATATATAGAAAAACATAAAAATATATATAAAAGAATATAAGAATAAATATAATCCTTTATCAGAGAATGATCATGTGATGCCCTCCAGGACACATGTTTTTTTTAGTATTGATCTTAGTTTAACCCCTTTGATGTTTTAAATTATTAAGGGATACGGGGGATAAAAATTTGAGGATTTGGAGAAAAATGGATTGGTGAAAGATCTGGGAATTGTTAGGAGTGACCATACAATAACCATGTTATATGGTCTAGTTGGTTACAATTGTGATTTATACAGATTGAGCAAAGTTTTTCTAAATGCATGAGTCACATGAAAAACCCTATGGGTGAATGTGTTTTTGTCAAGAGACTCTCTCATGGATTGAAAACATTTTTCAAATAGTGTAGCTAACCCTTGGTCAAATTGTAGTTTTATTTTCAAGGGGAATTATATACCATAGGGTTAGAGCATAGTTTTGATTAATATGAGGCATAACCAGAAAGTTTATTTAGGATTCAAAAAATTCAAAAATTTATTCAATACCCTTGGTCATTTTTAACTCTAATAACCCATAATCTATAATTAGATCAACCTAACCCATAATTTCATATCTATATGACTGTATCCCCATTTCCTTGGTGGCTATCTATCAATTTGGGTGGATCTCTTCAAGGTAAGTACATATCTCCTCTCATTTTTTTTCGAATCTTCTATAGATCTATCCTGTATCTATTTTCCCCTTATTTGAATATGAAAATTTAGGTTTTTATTATCAAATCTAATGGTATTGATAGGGAATTAATGATGTTAATTAATAATTTGAGGATTATATCTCTTAGTTTCCCTTCATTGAATTTAATTTTGTCAATGTTTCCACTATTTGTGAAGTAGGTGTCTCTATCCAAAAGATTATTTCTCATGGAAACTTGAATGTCCTTATGAAATAAATTGATTTTTGGAAAGTAAAATGATTGTTTTGTTATTATTAAAGTCTATATTGAAATCCAAGATTTTTACTAGATCTTTGGTGGAAATGGAAATTTTTTTAAAGGGTGTTTTCTATAAAAATAATTTTTTTAAACTTTAATTGTTCAATGAAATTCCATAGAGATAATTTGAAATTATTTGTCTTGGATTCTTATACATGTAATGTCACTTTTTAATTTATTGAAGACATTGAGTTTCATGTCTTTATGGGAAATATGGATGTCTTGGTATCATAAACCCCATATTATTTCCCATTTTCTCATCTTTAGTAGAAACTTCATAGATATGTGTGCTATAATTCTCCACATTATTTACTATTCATGGATTTCATGATTATTACTATTTATTTGATAAAAAATTATTTAATTCCATGTAATTATGTCATGGGATATGGATTGTTTTAGGAAGTAAAATCAATGGGTTGTTTTCTAAAAATGTTTGTTTTCATACAAACTACTTTATAAAATCAAGTTTTGTTTTGAATATATAACTAATAGTTTTATATTGAAATACATTTTATAGGATCATGGTGGAATATTACTGACAATTTACTCACACCCTTCATGTAACTTTGGGATTTTTTGAAATAAATTTTAATGATTTAGTTATATGGAAGGGTGTCATGTAGCTTTACGATTCCTCCTAGTTGACTTCATCTTATGGTGGTTTGGGATAGTGGTGACTGATGGTCACATAGATATATAATTTTAATCATGGTTTATTATCTATTGAAACCATTGGGGTTTTCCCAGCAGTTTACAAAGATCAGTTATGTACCACTGAGAGGGGGGAGGGGGTTGAATCAGTGGTACATAGTTTTTAAAAATTCTTTTACTTTTGATTTAACATATATGGCTGATTAAGGTCTCAATTACTCATCTTTAATCCTCATACTCACCCTTAAATAAATAATAATAAATAAATCACAACACATAGGGTTAATAAGGTTTAGTATAAATACCTACTTCTTGTCGTGTTGGTTAGACCCCCCAACATGGATTCCCCACTATAACAGAAGGTGATTACATTATTAAATGGTTATACCCCCAAATTAAATTATGGTTATACCTCCTAGATGAAATAAACATTAAAAAGTTAGTTAGACCCACTAACTGAACATTCTTTACAATGATTTTTTAGACCCCTCGATCATAATCTTTCAATAATGGGTTAGACACCCCAACTGCAGACTTTTTCTTTAGATGGCTTGATACACTATAGAAATATGTTTATATGATCCTCTTTCATGATCTTATTGGATCACACTGGATCATATAAAACTTAAAGAATCTTTTAAATAATGTTAGACTTGCTCAAACAATTTATAATCACGTTTTTTAATCAGTTTACTTAGTGAAACAATGATTGAAAAAAAAATCATTTCTTCTGCTAACAAGCTGGCCTCACTAAATACTAAAAACTTAGATATGAATTTCTTATAAAATATTGATTGAATTTTTTTCCAAGATTTATTCTTAGATCACTTTACACCATAAAAAATATATTTCATATTAATTTATTCAAACATTATTTATTTATGTAATACAATACATGGTCTTCTCAACATAAAATGATCAACAATACAAATGAAAAAAAATTCCCACTTTTATGAATTCATTATTTCATGTGTATATATGTTTTGAATAGTTTAAGAAAATTAAAATTGTCTCATTAATTTCTTTAATGTTCTGTTTGTTATATACTACCTAAGAACATTGTTTCATGCTTCTTAAAGTTATTATGTAATCAAATGTGCATGATCATACATATGTATTCACACACACTATTCACAGTGTGCTTTGTGGCCTTCACAACCTATCTATGAAAAAAAACATGTAACCTCACTGGGAAATTCTTGCTCACAATTGGCAGTGCTTCTCTTTACACAAGAATATCATGAGATTATACTCTACTGTTCATTCCCACAAATAAATCCTTCACAAGATCTCAAATATTTCCCTCGTGTGATTCTACTCCTCCTCAAAACATATGTACAGTCTTTTTTACTAAAACCATTCATTAAAATAATATGAATTTTTCCATAAAATCACTATATCTTTGTACAACATAAGGTATAAATGATATCTTGCTTGAAAAAAAGTTGGTTTTCATGTTCTATCTTTGCACGAATGATCCTGAAGATTTCTATCTACTTCATGTAACAACTTTGATCATGTGAAGATCTACGCCACTCAAATCATCATCATACAATCACAAGTGACGAAACTTAACATGAATGAATGGAACCTTCTTTGAGGATGTAGAGTGATTACTATGTTTGGTTTCTCTCTTATAAAATCACTATTGGATGTGCAATAATCTCTACACAACAAATGAGCCTTTCAGAGGTATTTATAGAAAAACACTCCACTGAATCAGTTATACGTAAATCACAGATAACCACCCATTACATCAGCTCATGTGCTCACTACCTTAGGTCACACTATATGAGAAATCACTTTCACTATAAATATTAGTTTTTCTTCACATACATTTTTCTTTGATTTGAAAATCATTAAATCATGAAAATTAAGTTTCATGATGATTTGATCACTTTCGAATCATCAAGAAGATCAAATGGAACCCAAAGGATTTAGTTTGATCTCTCGGATGTCGCTAAATGGACATCCCAATGAACAATAGTCCTCTAATCAACTTACTAGAGAAGATGATGGACACATGTGATTGTATGGTCCCAATTAATCTGATCGAATGGCGCACCTTCTTTACATATATTAAATAATGGATGAACAATGATCAGCCTTCATGAGTCCCATATCAATTCACCATTCAGTATGGTTCTACTTAATAATACAAGTCATTCCCATTGTCATCCCAAATTGGTTACCACTGGAACTACCCTATCTCGACACTTTCCTCCGCCTCTATGCCACCCCGAATAGTGGCTCGCCTATGCTCTCTTACACCTTCCCATGGGATGATTATGCACATTCAAAACCTCTTCCACCCATGCTGGCTAGCTAGGGAGTAGACTTCCCACCTAAGGAGTGGATATGGTCCTCCTAGTATTGATGGTGTGGGTAGGCCCATATTTTTTTATTCTATTCGTAATTAAAAGAGTTTCCACTTCCATTCCATAACACTCACCTCCAAACCACTCAAAATACTTCAAATTCTAAACTCAAATGGAGTAAAAATTGTGTCTTAATACAACCAACTCATGTATTTTGAACTTATTTCTAGCTCTAAAATCTTCACAATTAAAAATCTCAGCACATATTGATATCTTCTCCTAAACACAAATTGAAAACAAATTCAATTCCCTCAATGGGAACCACAATCCCCCCCTTTGTATTTGTTTTTAATACTTATATGTTAATATGTTTTATTTTCTTTCTTCCCATTATTGACAATGAATACAAAGGCATATTTTGGTGTTATTACTAAAAATAACTTCTCCTCCAGTCTTGTTTCTTCTTTAATAATAAAAAAACACTAAAAAAGCAATAATCTTACATTTAATCAATTCTAAGTCAACCTAGGAAAGACTAGTGTAGAAAACAAGAGTGATATCACATAAGAATCAAGGCTATTCAAATTCTATAATGTGATACCATTATCCATATTGATTCAACAACTTAATTATAGGGGATGTTTTAATAATATATTTAATAGATTTTCTACACACATATCAATAAACACATCATAAATTTCATGTTCAGAAACATATAGCTCCCCTTTTTTCAGCTAAAGATCAGCTCTATTATGAAAATAGTTTTTCAAAAACATTCAAATTATGAATTTGAAAGTGATCATAATTTTCACATAATTGTGAATATTTGATTGCTTCAAAATATCTATTATAACCCTCAAGGAATGCATCCATATCTTTCAATTTTCTGTATGTTAATACAAAATCATTTAAATAAGGGAATAATGAAGCAACTTTTTTTCCTTAGAAGTAGTACTCAAGCATAGATTTTACTCTCAAACTTGTTTTTTTACTTATTCCTTTTAAACTTAGATTTGGAAGGGTTCTACTTCATCTCTTGGGCCATGACATGCCCAATTTTTTCACACATTTTATACTTCATAATTTTCAATTCATCATTTATAGATGAATCCTCATCATATTTAATTTATTCAACTATTACCACTTGATTTTCTTTTTATTTGAAAAAATTCTAATCCTTTTTATATTATTTCATATTCTCACACAATTCACTGGTGACTATGGATTTCATCACCACATGAATTATTTTTACATTTTCATTGTGAGGAATCTCACTTGATAAATAGAATATGAAATTCTAAGATTTGTGATCTTCTTGACCACATCTACCACAAACTTCATTCAAGAAGTCATATAAGTTTTTCATTGAAATTTTAGATGATGTCTTGGTCACAGGATTCTCTTACTAATAATATGATCTCATATACTCAAAATTTCACCCCATATTCAAGAATTTTTCTTAGTAGTGACATTTTATACTATAATGAATAATATTTATGAGCAAATACTCAACAACACCAATAATAAAATATAAAAATTGATATTCTCAAATGATATTTGTTCTTATTTAAAGATTTTAGTTATTTATTTTTCACAGATTGTGGATGTATCTTCTTAGAAGGAAACCTTCTAGTTGAATTAGTCCACTATTCCTTTGTAGAAGATATTTTTTCATTTTTTTAGTATAGTTGGATTTAGTCTTATCTTTCAGATCTACACTATTAGAAAAAAAATGTACATTGAGATTCATTTCTTCTAGAATCAACCATTTTATGTAGACCCTTCTTCTTATCAGATCTAAAAGATTTACCCTTAAGCTCAATATCTTTGGAGAAGTATCCTTTCATCTTATTCAAATAAATTTAAGTTAAAAGTCACATATATTGTATCTCATATAATTATTCCTCCTTCTAAACAAGTCTTTCTTCAAGATCATTCACCATTTTCTTGGTTTTAGATAATTTCAATTAGTTTTGTTTATTTTCTTCAGTAAGTGAGAATTCTTCCTTATCAAGATCTTACTTTACAATAGTTTTAATATTTAATTCTTGATAATATATCTTAATTTTATTTTATATTATCTCATTAATATGAATCTCTTATTTCATGACACATTCATTATTTTTAAGGGATATCTTGTCAATTTCATTATTCAGTTTTTTATTTTCCATCTTGAGTATCACATTGTTCACAAGAGGTGCTTGCAGATTTTCTTTTAACATCCATTCAAGTTATCTCATCACCTTCATCAACTTCAAATGAGTATATATATTTCTAGGATTTTTCCATAAATCACATCTGATCCTTAGAATATATTCCATATTCTGACTCACTACTTCCTGATGAAAACTCAACCATTTCTATACTTATCATATTTATTTTCTTATAAGTAAACCGATTCTTATGAATATTCCACTTCAAATTCTAGGACTTCTTATCCTATTTATCTGAGTCAATTTCATTATCCTTCTTCTTTGAATAGTTACCCGCCAAATGACCACTATTGTGACAATTAAAACAATTTAGTGGTTGTTTGATATTTACTTTCCATATACCCATTTAGAATATTCTTGTAAACAAGGACATAATTTTAATGAAGTCATATTCAGATTCCTCATCCTCAAAATCAATTGATTTTGGTTCTTCATTGATTATAGTTTTACCTTTTATCAGGATTCTAATGCCAAATCATCTCCTTACGTTTTATTTAATGTTGAAACTTTTCTCATTTCACATGTTATGATAATATTTTGAAGTTCATATAATGATATATATTCTAACTCTTCTAGAACTGAAATATTTGAGTCAAATCTATCGGGCTAATTTCTCATAAGCTTATTCAAAATAGAATAATCATCTAGATTCTCACAAAAAATCTATCATATTGCTGAAAATTTAATTTAACATTTTCAAGTAATCATCAATAGTTTCATAATCATCTATTTTGATATCTTCAAAATTCCTTATACAGATTTTCAAGTTGAATTCATTGACTTTAAAGACTCTTTTATAACTTCATCTCAGATTACCTTAGATCTCCTTTTATATTTTGAGACCCATCACATTAGTGTATACCTTTTCTAATAAATCCATCCTGATTTCATTTTAAGACCTTCCATCAACTTCTAGATTTATATTTCCAGCTTGAGTCATATAAAAATACTCATAAATAGGTGGGAATCCTACTATTTCTGCATCTCTCACTTCTAGGCCATGAGATATAAGGTAAGTAAGCATACTATTCATCCATCTATGGTAGTTCATTCCATAAAAAGTAAGAATTACTAAACGATTCACTAAATTAAAATTCTTTATTTCTTAGAATTTTTTTCGTATATATAGACATGAACTTTATTTGATACCAATTATAGTGTTCAAGGATAAGTTAAGTACCACTGAGCGGGGGGGGGGGGGGGTTGAATAAGTGGTACACATTTTTTAAAAATTCTTTTACTTTTGATTCAATATGTATGATTGAGTAAAGTCTTGATCCCTCATATTTAATCATTATACTCACCCTGCAAGAAATAATAAAAAAGAAAACGAAACACACATGGATTTGAAATGTTCGGTACAAATACCTACTCATTGTCTTGTTGGTTAAACCCCCCCCTTCATGGATCCACAATAATATAAGGTTATTACAATAATAACTAATTAGACCCCCCAATTAAAATCTATTTATACCCCCAACTCCAATCAGCCTTCAATAGTTGGTTAAACTCCCCAAATACACCTTCTTTATAGTGATTGGTAATACCCCCAATCAAAAATCTTCCAAAAACTGGTTAACCCCCTGAAAATGTATCCATCTTCTTAAAATGTTTTAATACAACATATAAATAACTTTAAATGATCCTACTCCATGACATTTTTGGATCAAAATGGCTTGTGTACATCTTAATGTACCTTTTTACTAATTATGGAATTGTTCAAACAATTACTGATCATGGTTTATAATCAACTACCTTAGTGCAACACTACTCAAGAAAAAAATATTTATTATATTGAAGATTCAACCTCACTGAATACTAAAAACTCAGTTATGAATATATTCTAAAATAATGATTGAAATTCTATCCTGATTTTAGCCTCATATCACTGCACACCATAGAAAATATATAGCATGTGTATTTCTTCAGAGATAATTAATTTATGTAATAAACTTCATGGTCATCTCAACATAAAATGTGAAAAAATATAAATGAAAAAAATTCCCACTTTTATGCATGAAATATTTCATGTGCATACACGCGTTGAATAATTTAATCACATTACACTTGTCTTATTAATTTATTCACTTCCATGTTTTTGTATACTGCCTAAGCATAATGCCTCATGATTCTTCAAGTGATTAAGTAATCACATGTGTATGAGAGTACATATGTATGAATACACACTATTCATAGTGTGATTTTTGGCCTTCTAAACCCATCTATGAAACAAAATTATCCTTAGTGAGAAATTATTTCATGCAATTAGTAGTTATTCTCTTCGCACATGAATATAATGCGATTCTACTATACTATTCCTTCATGAAAATAAATCCTTCATAAGATCTCAGATCCTTCGCTTTCATGGTGATTCTATTCCTCAAATTAAACATGCATTATTCTCAACTCGAACTATTCACACAAATAGTATGCATATAATGCATACAATCACCATATCTTCATGAAACACAAGGTATATGAGATATATTCCTCAGAAAAGAGTTGTCTCATATGTTCCATATTCGTATAAATGATCATACAAACTTCTATCTACTTCATGTAAAAAATTATATCATGTGAAGATCTAGGCTATTCAAATAATCATCATGTAATCATAGGGAAAGAAACTCAAAAAAATAAAAGGAACCTTCTCTGAGAATATAGAGTGCTTCTCTGCTCTGTTACTCTATCAAAATATCACTCTTGGATGTCTGATAATCACTACAAAAAAAATGAGATGCTTATAGGTATTTATAGAAAAATACTCCATGTACTCAATGCTATGTAAATCAAGGACATCCACACATTTCATCAGATCATGAAATCACTTCCTTAAGTCATGATTCATGAGAAATCATTATCACTATAAATATCAATTTTTCTTCACTTCCATTTTTATTTTATTTTAAATCCATTAAATCATTCAAAAAATGTTTCATGATGATTCAATCATTTTAGAATCATCCATAAGATCAAATGGTTCTTGGAGGATTTGGTTCGATCACTAGGATATTTCTACATGGAGATCCCGATGAACATTAGTCCTACAACGAGAAAACTAGAGACGATGATGGCCACATGTGATTGGAAAGCCTCTATTAATCTATTCAAATAGATCACCATAAATACATATTTTAAATTATGGATGAATAATGACTGACCTTCTCAAGTCCCACTTGATTCACCATTTAGTATAGAACTCCTTAATAATAAAAGATACTCCCACTTTCATCAAAAATCAGCTACCGTTGGAACTGCCCTATGAAAACATTCTACTCTGTTTACATGATACCCCGCATGTTGGATTTCCTTTTCTCTCTTGTACCATCTCATAGTGTGCTTATGGACATGAATATCCATGAATTCCCATGTTGGCAAGCTAGGGAGTAGACTTCCCACCTAAGTAGTGGATGTAGTCCTTCTAAGCCTATATTTTTTAGTCTAATATTAAGTAAAATAGATTCAACTTCCATGCCATAACACACACCACCAAACCACTCCAAATAATTCAAATTCTAAACTCAAATGGAGTAAATATGACACCTTAATAAAACCAACACTTGTCTTTTGAATCTAATTCTATCTCAATAATCATCATAATTAAAAATCTTAAAACATATTGATATCTTCTCCCCAAAACTTATTAACAATAAATTTAATTCACTCAAAGGGAACTTCATTTCCTTTTTATGTATCATCTTTGTTTTTATTCATATACTTTATACTCTATTTTCAAATATATATTTTTATGTATATTTTCATTAGTACATGAGACATGTCTCGGTGATGCTCAGGGTTCAATCATTCCTATCATATCATATATTGATACCCAGATGCTTGTCGCTAGCCCATGGTGATTAGTAATGTACTTTGGGCCTTTTGGTGAGCTGATTTAGGTGTCATTTTAGGTCATCCCAGGTTTAATTGTCACATAATGGTATCATATAAATACCTAGTTAGAATTGTGGTAACACTACCTCAGTTTGGTTTGGGGATTTTTGTTATACTACAATATGATTATCAAAATTATGGTAGTAAGTACAGAAGGGTGCATGTCAAGTTCACTTCTATCTATAATCCGGAGTTACCATTGGACATCAAGGATTTTCATCAACCATTACACTTAGTTTCATGGTCTTCTTAGATTATCCTGTCATTTTATTCTATTAGTTTCTAGTTTTTTTGTCTCCCATTTATTTAATCCATTAATTCATTAAATTCTTGTGGTTTAAGTGATTCAATATGGATTTTTGAAGTATGTCCTTTGATTAAAAAATGTTCCCCTAATCTAATTTTTGGGACCAAGTTGGATAGATATTTTTTTGGAAGATGGAAGACGTTTGTGCTGAAAATATTGTCTTTTTATTGTCAAGGAAAGAAATAAATTCACTTTGTAAGTTTTTATGAATAGAATAATTAAATGAAGAGTTGAAAATAATACTCACCATCATAACCAAAAGATCAAACACAAAATTATTAAGAAATTCCATTGGTCTATGAAGAGGTTTTCTGGAATAAAAGGTTCATCAGATACACCTTGGGTCTGAAATGAAAGTTTGAATTGAAAATAAGAAAAGTATTAGAGTATGAATGGTTCTTATGAAAACCTAATAATTATTTGATTATCTTGGAGTTCTCATAAACAATATGTTTTCTAAGAAATTTTTTATTTAAACCTTATAATGTAAAGGGGAGAATAAGTTATTCCAATGGGATTAAAGTTTGGTTGGAAATAAAGAAGTTGCTGAAAGACTGGGAAGTTATAATACTTTCCAATATAAGTTAGGTGATGCTCTACTAATCCTAAATATTCTCATAGTCATGAGGAAGTCATGATGACAAGAAAGAGTTTGTGGAAGAATAAATTTTTGAAGTTGTAGTTTTCTAGTTTCATTTCATCAGTGTGAGATCACTAGTTGCATAATTGTTTGAAGGTTGGGAAGTTATGTTTGAAACATTAGAAGGTGAATATATTGGTTTTTAGTTATACCAATAATCCACAAGACACAAATATTTTGAGAAATAAGTTTTTTCTAACACTACTACATTGGACATGGTGTACCATCGATCTATCAGAGTAATACAGACATAGATTTATCAGACGCAATGATGGTTGAAAAAGGAAATCCGAGGTAGAAAATTTTATTGATTCAAATTAGTGAGTGGAGATTGTTAAAACCAATGAGAAAATAGGAGTTGTAGGGACTGATGAAAAATGGGATCAGAGTTCAATTAACAATACTATCAAACATTTTTATTAGGATACATTTTTTTGTATCATTTGGATCAAGAGTAAAAGAATTCATATCTCCTTTATAAGTGGGACATGAGAAAAAGAATAACTGATGTTTGATTTCATCAAATGGGTCAAGATTCATCATACTAGAGGTGACACCGATCCATAATAGTGAAACAAAGATCAATTATCAGAAGTATCATGACACTGATAAAGTCATCAGTCACTGAACTTCATCAGATAAAGGATCAACAGTCTGAAGAAAAGAAGAAGTGGAGATTTGTTTTAAGGGTTTTACAAATGTTTTGTAAAAATGGATATAGAAGTTTGTTTGAATAAGTTTTTAATATTTTATTGATGTAATGTCTAGAAGTGATGACATCATTAGAATTTTAGATGATGTTTATGCAAGAATGGATTTAATGTTTTATGTTTAAAAGTGGCCATCATAATTAGAATTATTCGGTTCTGATGTATTAACAAGTGGATTAAGAAAATCAGAGTTACAATATGTTTATATCCAAATGAATAAATCAAAATGAAAATTGGTATCAGACTGAATAATGGTAAGAATTATTGAAGTGGACTAAATATGTGTGAATATTTTATAAGGTTCAATAAGAATCAAGAAGAGTTGATAAGCACTAAATAATTAAAAGATTTATTCGAAATAAAGAAGAAATTCAAGTATTAGGAAATTTTCATAAGAGGGAAAAATTTTCAAATTCTAACCTAAACCATTTTTTCACAACTATAAAAGGAAGGTGGTATATGGTACTTTCTAATTAATCAAAAAACTATTCACATGGGAAGGAAGAGAGAGATGTTCTAATGTTTTAGTGAGAAGGAGTTTTCAGACAGAGATTTATTGAGGATGTTTTGCAGAAAAAATAAAAAGGAAGATCATATTTAGTGTTTACTAGATCGAATCAGGCTATCAGAATGAGGTTACATGACTAAGATAGAAGTTCATAATTGTTTCATTGGTATTATGGAAGAATTATATTTCCAAACTGAGCAACCGAACTAGTAAATCAATATGGGATATTAGACTGAGTGTCATTACAAAGTTTAGAGAAGTTCTTAACCTGTGCTTGGTTAGAAATTGAATAATTTTTTTGAAGGTTATCAAAAGTGAAATTTGATAAGGTAGTACAATAAAATGTATATAAGAAATTGGCGAAAGTTTCTTAACTTTTCACACAAACTTTTATTACATCATTTCATTCTACTTGATGTATATGCACGGTTTTATTGAACATAATGCTACAAAAGTGTAAGGGTATACCCTACTTGTTGTATCCATAAAAAAATTATTTTTTAGTGGATTGTGTGGTATTGGGTTATTTCCAAACCATACCAAGGATATATATACTTTTGTTGAGTATTGAACCATGTAGATTTTTATGTTTCTCTGGATATATTTTTGTTTTGTTTTTTTCAAAGTGATACATCTTTAACATGAGGTTAAAGTGTTTTAAAAATAAATTAAAAATAAAAGAAAAAAATATCACTGATTCCCCCTTCCCCCTCTCAGTGATACATTGATCTTGGATGGGAAATATCAAGTGGTATCAGAGACAAGGTTGCATTCATTTACTCTTTTCTAAAGTTTTTGAAGAGAAGTTGTGATGGAGAATCTGAATTTTGTGAATAGTAAAGAGATTATGATCATTTATGGTAAGAACTATCATATCTAGAAGGATATAAAATTTCCTAATCTTATGTATCTTGGGTATGCTATTCTGGAAGTAACAAAATATGGATTTCCTTATATTGATGAAAATTTTCCTCTTACATCTATTGATAAGAAGAATCCTGAGAATTATGAAAGAGTTAAGAATACTCTATGCTCATCACTTTCTGAAAGTGAGTTTTTAAAAGTAAAGGGCATTTCTAATTTCAAAGGTATCTAGGATAAAATGAAGAACATTTATAAAGGAAATAAAAAAAGTAAAGAAGGTAATGTTAGAAATATGATGATTAGAGTATGAAGATCTCAAGATGAGTGAGTATAAATCATTTGGTGACTTATTTACCAAGGTGAATGACATTGTTAGAACTATTATACGTCTTGGTGAAAAGTTATAAGATTATACTATTGTTGAAAAGATCCTGAGAATTATTCATGATAAGTTTTATATCAAAGTTTCCTCATTGGAAGATAGATATCTAGGATCATTATCTCTAGATTATTTGTATAATACTTTCATAACTTATGAAATGAGAAGGGATAAATTTATAAAAAAACTAAATTGATAGAGAAATTTATTTCTGGGCTATCAAGAAAGAAAAACCCAAGAAGATTATTAAAGAAGAATAATCTGGATATTCTGATCCTAAAAATGATGTATATAAAAACATTGATGAATTTTTATCCTTGTTTTCTAAAAATATTAGAATAGGTATATGAAAGTATAAAGGGAAACTTCACTTGAAATTTTTTAAATGTGGAGCCATTGGGAAATTTATTTCTAATTGTCCTCAATGAAAGAAAAAATATGATAATGATGACGATGAAAAAAGGAAGAGAAGATCATGGAATAAATAAGTTGATAAGTCTTATCTTATTCAAAAGGGAAAGATAAAAAATTATCTAAATCCAAAAGGATAAGTTTTTTGTCTAAAGATGATAAAGAAAAAGATAATGAAGATGGTCCTAAAATTTTACTGATAATGTTAGAGGGAATAATTTTATTTCAACAGTTAACAATGAGGAGTTTAGAAGCAGTAGTTATGAATAAGAAGAAACTAGATTATAATTTCATATGAAATAAGAATTAACAGAATGTTTGAGAAAGATTGGAAGGCTTGATAAAAAAATTAGAAAATTAAAAAATAAAAGTTTCTCAACAAAAAACCAAGAATATATTCCTAATGACAAGGTTAATATGATGGGAGATAATTATTATTTGAAGAAATATATTGATAAAGAAAATAATTAGAATGAACATTAATAAGATAAGCTCAAAGAAAAAGAAGAAGAATTGACAATTTTTCAACAAAAAAATTCTAAATCTGAACAAACGGTTAAAATTATAAAGTATTCTATCTCTGAACTTGGTGAAAACTCTTTGAATGGTGAACTAGAGAAGGATCAAAAGTTACCTTCAAAGGTTGAGAATAAAGTTGAAATAGTTTTTAAGAAGAAAAATATGATAACGTTATGTATGTGGCTAAAATCAATAAAGTGGAGAAGTCATATGTTTCTAAAAATTATGTTTCTTGAAAAGTTAATATAACTTATGGTTTTGATAAGGATTAAAAGAAAATTGAGCTGAAGAATAAGGTTCCATTTGAGAATGTAAAAGGTTAGAACTAAACAAAGTTCTGATAAAAAGGTTGCTGAGAAACATGATCACAACTCTAGATAGTATGAAATTTACAGAGGTAAATAATATTTCTACGGGTACTTCTGGTATTATGGTAGATTCAAGAATATGGAAAATATGTATTGGTTTAATCAGAAATATTAAAACTATTCCTTTAATTACAGAAGCTAATGTTTGGGAAGGAGTCAATCCTCACAAAAAATAATCCCAAGAAGTATGTTTTGAAGAAATACAAGAAGGTTGGTGTAAAAGTTGAAAATAGGTTCCAACCTCTAGAAACTATTTGTGAAAGATATGAAAAACCTAGAAAACTTGAAAAATGATGTCTTGTTTTATTACTGGCATAATAAAAGGTTTATAAAAAATCTCAAAATCTAGATGTGAAAAAAGATAAAGGGAAATAAAATGATCTTGTTTTTGAAACCACACTCAAAGATACAAAATGAGAACAACCTTGTATCTTGGATAGTGGATATTATTCTCATATAATAGGAGACTTAAATTTTTGGAAGAATGTGAAAGGAATCAAAGAAGGAATAGTGACACTTGACAATGATGAATCTCTCAGAATAAAAGGTACTTGATCTGCTATTATTAGGGAATAAAATTTAAATTCTAAGAATATTTATTGGTTGATGGAATGAAACACAACATGCTAAGTGTTTCAAAACTTTGAGATGAAGGCAAAAAAGTTATTTTTAGAAAATATGGGTTCATTGTGAAAAGAGAGGAATATGTAAAGATAGTTATAAGAGGCCCACACAAAAAAACTTGTTCCATGTTGGTGAGGTTCAAAACAATTATTACTTAAGCATGATGGAAGAAAATTAGTTATGGTACAAAATTATGGGATACATATGTAATAGAAACATGAGTACTTTATCAATGTGATACAATGTTTGTGGAACTCCTGATATGTCAATAAAAATATATTGGTTTCACAAAATTTTTCAAAAAGGAAATATTACAAACTCTATTCATAATAAAGTTTACATTTTTTCAAAATGACACCTATAACTCATTCATTCTGATATCCGTGGGACAATGAGAACACAATCAACTCATGAAAATAGGTACATCACTACTTTCATTGATGACTTTACTCACATTACATGTGTTATTTATATGACATATAAGTGAGGTGCTTTGAAAATGTTTAAAAGTTTTAGTAGAATAGATGAGAAGGAATTTGAGTATTCAGTTAAGAATTTAAGAACCAACAATGGAGGTAAATAAAAAAATGAATATTTTTAAATTTATCTTGATAATCATGGAATTTGGCATGATTTAATCACACTATACACTCTTAAAAAATGTTTTTTTTTGAAAGGAAAAATATAAGTTTGGTTGAAATGGGGCAGACTATTTTACTTGAACATGGTCTCTCTCATTATTTTTGGAGGTAATCCATGAGAACTACTGTTTATAATCAGATCTGATGTTTCTATATTCCAAGTTTAGATATGACTCCATTTGAAATTTTTTATGAAAAACTCTATGTTTTAAACACTTAATAATTTTTGGGAGTCCATGCATCATAAATAAGAAAGGTGAAAAACATGGAAAGTTTTAGGAGAGAGGTGAATATAGAATATTTTATGGCTATCTTCCAAAAGGAAGAGAATACATATGTTTCAATAAAGAGATATGAAGATTAGTTAACTCTATTGATGTGAATTTTTTTTGAAAGAGCTGAGGAAGATTCTAAACAAACTCATGAAAATGTGGAAGATGAATAGGATGTCATAATTTTTGTTAAGAATTTGATAAGTATGAAAACAATTTTAATCCTACTCAAGAAGAAGAATCAAACTCAGCTATTTCTAGTGATGTGTAAGAATATTGAAAAACTCATCCTAGACAGAGGAAGCTAGTGGAAGATCAAAAAATAATTGCTGATAAACATAAAATGGTTCAAAAAATAAGAACATCAAAATCTATTGCACATAATTATTTATATTCGAAATTTGAGCTGAAAGATGTGAATGAAGTTTTTGAGAAACCAGAACAGGTTAAGGATATGAGTAAATAATTTTATCAGATTTAAAAGAATGATACATGGGAACTCATACCTAAACCAAATGGAAAAATATTATTGGGTTTTCTGGAACAAAATGAATGAATATGGTGAAGTGATAAGAAACAAAGAAAGGTTAGTGTGAAAAGGTTACTCAAAGATTAAAGGAATTTATTTTGATGAGACTTTTGATCTGGTGGAAAGTTTAAACAAAATTAGAATCATTCTTGTTATTTCTGAACAATTAAGTTATAAAACATTTTAGATGGATGTGAAGTTGGAATTTCTAAATGGTGAACTTAATGAAGAAGTTTATATTGAAAAACCATGATACTTTGTTGTTGGGAAGGATGAATATTATGTATATAATTTGAAGAAATCCTTGTATGGGATAAAGTAATATATGATGGTATGGTATTCCAAATTGGATACCTACTTAAGATATATGAGTTTTAAGTAAGGGAAGGTTGACAGTAATCATTACATCAAAGAAAGTTATGAGTTTTACCTCATTGTAATTATTTATGTTGATGACATTATCTTTTATGGGAATTA
Source organism: Viscum album (assembly GCA_963277665.1). Lineage (NCBI taxonomy): Eukaryota > Viridiplantae > Streptophyta > Magnoliopsida > Santalales > Viscaceae > Viscum > Viscum album. The sequence continues at coordinate 758,013,469 of OY728130.1, read as the reverse complement.
TGAAAGAACCTGTGAATTTTTTTCTAAATAGATGAAAAATTTGTTAGAGATTTCCATTATAGGTGAAATGAAATACTTTCTTGGGTTAAAAATATCACAAAATAAGAAACACATATTTCATTCTCAAGAAAATTATGCTAAGGAACTTCTTAATAAGTTTGTGATGGAAAATTCAAAACTATTTTCCACACAAAGTTTAGTGGGAACCAAGTTGAATAAAGATAGAGAAGGTAAAGAAGTTGACTCTAAAGAGTTTCAAAAGATGATTGGAAGTTTTTTGTATTTGACTACCTCAAGAAAAGACATTGGTTATGATGTTACCTTATGTGAAAGGTTTGATTGTGATCTAAAATAATCACATATATTGGTTGGAAAAATAATTATCAAATATATCAAAGGCCCAAAAAATTCAGAATAAGGTATGATGCATTAGAAAGTATTTACTTGATTGGGTATTTAGATGTTGATTGGGAAGAAATTATTGATGATAGAAGATATAAATTTGGTGGATTTTTATTTATGGGGAAAAGTTGTGTTATTTGGAATACTAGGAAACAAAATCCAGTAACTCTTAGCATGGCTGAAGTTGAGTATTTTATTGAAAATAAAGCTTTTAACCAACATATGTGGATGAAGAAACACTTGGAATACTTACTTATTGAATTAAAGTTACATTTTCTCTTGGGTTGTGATAATAATAGTGCCATCAAACTTACAAGAAACTCTATACAACATTCTCATTAAAAACACATTGATATAAAATATCACTTCATCAAAGAGAATATAGATAAGAATGGATTAAAGTTGTAGTATGTTCCCATATCTTAACAAGTTGATTATATTTTTACAAAATCTTTATCGAAGGAATATTTTTACAAATTGAGGTTGAACATGGGCCTCCGAACACTTTTTATTCAAGGATGAGGTTTGTGTTTCTTTCTCCTCTAAAATCTAGTCTTTGGATAGTGTTGTTAAGAGGGATAATGTTTCATAAATATATCCATTGATATAATCTAAACCTTTTAAGGAAGCATGTATGTAGGCATAATTGTGGGCAAGCTGTGATCTCAAAATGTACATGTGTGAACTATTCTAACAGTTTGTTGGAGTAGTTATAAGAATCATTGTATATGTATGTGAAAGAATATATGAATAGGTAAAAAGTTTGAAGGGTTGAAGATAATGTTTTATAAGTCACTATGTTTGGACAGAATGGTTTTACTATCAATGATTATTTTTTTATACAATGAGTTATCTCAAATAAGATTAAAATTATTAATAAGTGATCCATTTCTTAAGGTTACAAATTTAGTTATTTATGAACCTTGTTTTAAAAAAATACAAAGGGGGATATTGTTGTGACCAAGTGGGATGGAAGTTGTTTTTGGAAGATAAAAGAAGTTTGTGCTGAAAATATTTTATTTTGTTGTTAAGAAATGAAATGAAATCATTTTTTAATTTTTAATGAATGGATTAATGGAATAAAGAGTTTGAAATCTGACTCACCATCATAATCAGAATATCAGATGCAAAATTTTTAAGAAATTCCATCAGTCTGGGAAGAAGTTTCTGGAAGAAAAGGTTCATCAGAGTCACCTTGGGTCTGAAATGAATGATTGAATTAGAATGAAGAAAAATATCAAAGTAGTAATGGATCCAATGAAAATCTAAATATTCTTTGATGATCTTGGAGTTCTCATAAATATTATATTCTCTGAGAAACTTGTGGTACAAATCATATGAAAGAAAGGGGGAAAACAAGTGATTCCAATCAAATTGAATTTTTTTTGGAATGAAAGAAGTTTCTAGAATATTAGGAAGTTATAATACTTACCAATACATGTTATATTATTCTATGATAATCCTAAATATTCTCACAATCATGAGAAAGTCACGATGACAAGAAGAAGTTTGTGGAAGAAGAATTTTTTTCAACTTGAAGTTCTCTAGTATCAGTTCATCGGTGTGAGATCATTGGACACAAAATTGTTTAAATACTGGGAACATTTTTTTGAAACATGAGAAGATAAAGATGCTGTTTTTTAATAATAACAATAATCCACATGACAAAAATATTCAGAGATATAAGTTTTTGCTGGCACTGGTGCATCAAACGTGGTGTTGCACCGATCCATCAAAGAAATCTTGAAACTAATTTATCAGACACTGTGATGGTTGCAAAAGGAAATTGGAGGAAGAAAATTTTGTTAATGTAGATCATTAAGTGGAGATTTTTAAGACCGATGAGAAAGTAGGAGTTATTGGGATCAATGTAAAATGGGATCAGAGTTTAATTAATAATGTAGTCAACCATTTTCATCAATATTAATTGTTTTGTATCATTTGAGTCAAGAGGAAAATAATTTATATCTCATTTACAAGTGGATCAAGAGAGAAAGGACTAGTGTTTGCTTTCATCAAATGGTCCAAGATTCATTAGACTATAGGTGAAACCAATCCATCAGAGTGAAATAGATATTGATTATCAGATGAAGGATGACATTGATAAAGTCATCAATCGATGGACTTTATCAGACAAAGGATCATTAATACAAATAAAAGAAGAAGTGGATACTTGTTTGAAGGGTTTTTAAAAAGTTTTGTCAAAGTGTATTTGAAAGATTGTTTGAAGAAGTTTTGAAGTTGTTATTGATGTACTGACTAGATATTCTAACATCTTTAGATGTTATGATGATGTTTATGGAATAAAGGTTTCAATGTTTTATATTTAAAATTGGTCATCATAATGAGAAGTCTTCAGTTATGATGTATTAGTAAGTGGGTCAAGAAAATTGGAGTGACCATATGTTTCCACTAAAATGAAAAAATGATAATGAAAATTGGTATCAGATTGAATAATGGTTAGAAAGTTTCAAGCGAGCTGAATATGTAACAAGATTGAAAAATGTTTGAGAATAATCAAGAAGAGTTGAGAAGCACTGAAGAAGTCAAATATGTATTCGAAATGAATTAGAAATTCAATTTTTGTGAAATTTAGTTAAGGAGGAAAAATTTTTAGATTATAGCATAAACCATTTTTGGCACACCTATAAAAGGAAGGAAGTACATGGTACTTTATGATGGATTAGAACACTATTCATTTGTCGAGGAAGAGAAAAAAGTTATGAATATTTAGTGAGGAGTTTCTATATAGATCTTTCTTGGGGAAGTTTTTCAGACAGAAGATAAAGCAATATGATCATATTCAATGGTTACCATATCAGACTGGGCTATTAGACTAAGGTTTCTAGACTACACAGAACTAGTTTAGAATTGTTTTAGTGGTATTATGGTAGAATTATATTTCTGTACTAAGCAATCAGAATGGATATTCGGTCTAAGATATCAAAATGAGTCTCATTATGATGTCTAGAAAAGTTCTCACCTACTGTTGGGTTGTAAAGTGAAGATTTTTTTGAAGGTTATAAAAAGTGAAAGTTTACAAGGAAGCATAGTAACATGTTTGGATTAAATTTGTGAAAGTTTCTTAACTTTTTACACAAACTTGTATTACATCATTTCATGCTACTTAAATATCATTCACTATTTGTTTAAAAATAGTGATACACAAGTGTAAGGGTATATACTACTTGTTTTATCCACACAAAAGGATTGTTTTCTAGTGGTTTGTGTGGTATTGGATTATTTCTAAACCATAATAAGGACGTAGATACTCTTTTTGAGTAGTGAACCTTGTAAATTCTTATGTTCCTATGGATGTGTGTTTTTTTTTGTTTTGAAAAAAGTGATAAATCATTAAAGGAGGTGAATGTTGTTTCTAAAGAAATAAAACTTAAAATAAAAAGATATCACTGATTCAACCCTATCCCTCTCAGTGATATATTGATCTTGGATGGGAAATGTCACTAATTACATATAGTCTTTTGTGTTTAATAGAAAATTCCTCCTTGAATTTTTATTCTAAATACATGATAGGATACTGTAAGACATATTCCACAGAATAATCCTCTTATTGAACCTTCATTGTTAGAAGTAGTCATTCAGAAAATCCAGATACTAGGTTAAGATGGTGTTAGAAACTTGGAAAGAATGGTGGACTATGCTTCATAGTTTACCATAAATAACCCCACCATCTTCCATGATTAAAAAGGAACCCAATAACCTAAGAGTCACTTTATCAAATTTAAATAATTTTCCACATCTGTAAGACCCAAGAGGACTCAAATGAGATTTTTCCTATATATCTACTTGAAGTTACAAAAAGGAAAATGTGGGGATCCATCATGCAATCTATGTTGAAGGAGGATCTTAGCTGTACTACTTTTAAGAAGTCTATCAATCAACATTTTTATCCTGAAGAATTGTAAGTATATAAGAATCATAAATTTGAGACCTTAGAGAATGGAGAATGTTTGGTTATATAGTATTTTACTCATTTCACTGAGTCATTGCATTTATCACTATGACTTGTTTCTGATAACTACTTTAAAGATCAAAGGTTTGAGATGGGTTGGTAGGTCGATATTTAGTCGATGAATATTCTATTTTTATTGTAAACATTTGATAAGATTTTGAAAAAAAGCTATGGTTGAGGGAGACATATCCCATATGTCTGGTTTCTTTGGTGTTTTAATAACCACAAATGAAAGCCTGGAAGTGTCATCTAGTCAGAAGAGAAAGTGAGTTAAGCCATTCTATTATATCAATAGTAATGTGAAGAAGTCAGAATAGATCTATGTGATCTATATCCATTGTTGGAGTTATATTCAAAAAAATACTTAGTCTTGGAAAATACCCAGTGCATGGTATATCTTTGGGTAGTTTTTACATCTCTAGTGATTTTATATAAAAGTACCTCAATGTTGAAAGGATGGATCTACAATAACTAAAGCACATCAGTTCCACTCTGATGTAGTGAAAGGATGTGGATCTCACTCTTATTCTAAAGGGTATACTATAATTTTGAAGAAACAATATAGAGGATCTGATGGTGGTCATATTTACATATTGGAGTTTGCACCAGTGGATTCTGAAGCATGTCAAAATATAATGAGTTTTACAGTGTTTATTTCATCTTTTATGGTCATATAATTGTTTAATATGGGTGTAATTCATTCTTATATATATTTTAAGTTAGTTTCTACATTGGGTTTGTATTCAGAGTTTATTCCCTTCATGATGGATCTTTCCGCTCCCATGGGAAATAAGAAGGGACAAGGATCAAATGTCCCGAGTGCAGAGTGATAACTATTGACTTCAATGTTGTGTGGGATTTCCTACTTTTTGATCTGGATATCCTATATATCATTATTCTCATGTATTAGATGATCATTTTTAAGGCACAAATAAACTATTTTCGTTATTGAGTTTTATTTTTCTCTTTTAATGGAGTCCCACATATATTTCATGGTTAGTTGGACCCTTTATCAGGGAGAGTGGGGAATTATGTTCTATATGTAGGAATGATTCCATGCATATTTCCAAAGGTGTTTCTTGACATTTTTTACTAAATATGAGTAGTTCACTTCCTACAGTGGTGACTGGGTACCCTGAGGTCTTTCTTGATGATTTTTCTAAGTTACTACCCAAGAGGGAAGCTGAGTTTACTATTCACCTACTCCATGGGATGGGACCCATTTATATGTCATCATATCATATAAAACCCACTGATTTAAATGAGATTAAATTTTATCATGAGGATCTAAAGGACAATAGATTTATTCATCCTAGTGTTCCACCTTGGGGTTCACTAATTCTCTATATAATTATGGTAGAAAAAAGACTCTGGATTTGTGTTGATTATTAGAAGTTTAACTACGTGAACATTAAAAAAACACCCCTTTCTAGGAGTGATGAAATATTTTTTTGAGTCATAGGTTCTTGATGGTTTTCTAATACTGGTATACGATCGAGGTACCATCAGTTAAGATTCCTAGAAGAGGATATAACTATGATATCATTTAGTATTTGTAATGTGCATTTTTTGTTCTTAGTTATTGAATTAGTTTTGACTAATTATCTTGTAGTATTATGGAATTTATGTTCTAGATCATTGATCAGTTTTAGGACTCGTTCATAGTTATCTTTATGAATGATTGTTTGGTGTACTCTAAGTTAGAATAGGAACATATAGATCATTGGATATCTTCATTTAAATAATAAAATAATATTCCATATGAAAATATTTATCAATGTAAAAATAAAATCCATGAAGTAATGTTTCTAGGATATTTTATATTTATGATGGGAATCTCAATGGGTCTTGAAAATATTCAGGCAGCGATTTCATGGGAGAAACTTAGGAATGTGTATGAGATTCAACTATTCTTGGGCATAACTAGATATTATAGGGGTCTTGTCCAAGATTTCTCTAGGCTTGTATCTCTTATGATATAATTTACCTGTTAGGGTGTTAGGTTTGACTAGAGGGATAAATGTTAAAGATTATTTAATGAACTAAAGGTGAGGTTGGATTTGTCTCTAGTTTTGATACTTACTAAGTTGGGTTTGAGATATGATGTCAATTATGATGCCTCAACTTTGGTTTTGGGGTGTTTTCTAATGATAGGAAATTATGTAGTGGACTATAACACATGATAATCATTCCATTAAAAGAATAAATATCCTACCCATGAACTTGATTTTGAAGTCACGATGCATCATAATATATCTTGTTCAAAAGTTAACGAAGTATATTTTCACTTAGAAAGACCTGAAATTATGATTGGGATTCTTAGTTGAGTATAATCAGAGTTTCGATTTTGATATCACATGCACACCAAGAAAATGGAATGTTTATGGTGATTAGTTAAGCAAAAAGTTTCCAACATGAGCCTTGAAGTAATTACTATAGGAATGGCCTCTAAAAATTCTATTTTTTAAGATGAGTGTATAAGTGAGAGAAGATTATGTACATGTGATGTTAGATTTTTTGAAATTTGATTCTTTATTTGGCACCAAATTCATCTAGGACAAGAAATAGATTCTTATTGTAAATGTTTTACTAAAAACCATAATAGTTGGGATACCTCTAGTTATTGAACTACTGATGGTATTTTATGTTTCTAAGACAGGTTTTTCTATCTAATATCTCCAAGTAATTAGTTGGAGGATAGTGGACACTAGTCTAGTTGGTCCTTACACACTTGGACTACCAACACGTATCTTAATTTCATATGTCAGTTTAGGTGGTTGGTGACAAGTTTTATGTTTATAAACATTTTTTATGATGCCTACTTTGTAAAAGATTAAGGTGGATCACCAGATACCTTATGGTTTATTATAGAATTTAGTATGGAAGTGGGATGATATATCCATTTTACTAATTGTTTGTATACCACAAACTCTTGGTGGGAAGGATGTGGTTTTGGGGATTATTGATAAAATTATAAAATTGGAGCCTTTAATACTTATTAAAGAGATGAAAAGGTGGAAGAGATTGGGTGATTTTATGTCTAAGAGACCATTAAGCTCCATGGAGTTAAAACTAAAGTTGTTGATGATAGAGACCCATTATTTAAATCACTATTTTGGAGAGGTTTTTAAGAGGCGATGAGTACCTAATTGAAGTTAATCATGGTGTATCACCCTCATATGGATTGGAAGACTGAGTGAGCCATTACTATTCTTAAGGATATGCTTCATATGTGTGTTCTTAATTTTGTAACTTCTTGGGAAAAGAATATACCATCGGTCAAATTCAACTATAAAAATATTTTTTACACTTCAATTAAAATAGATAATTTTAAAGCATTGTATGGGGGGTCCATGTTGTTCACCTTGTGTTGGGTGGAGTTGGGAGAATAGTATTTGGATAGACTAAGACTTGTTTAATAGGTGAATAAAAATTTACCGTTAATATTAAATAGGTTAGTGATAACTCAGAGTCATCAAAAATCTCTTACTAATCATTTTCATCAACCATTATAATTTGATATTGGTAATCAGGTTTTTCTCTGAGTTTCACCTCAAATGAGAAATCATCATTTGGGAAATAAAGGTCAATTAGGTCTGCGGAATTTTAGTTCTTTTGAGATCATTGATTGACTTCAAAATGTGGCATATCAATTGAACTTACCATCTTTATTCACATAAATTCATAACATGTTCCCTAATTTCCAACTAAAGAATCATCATTCTTATCTATACCAGATGATTTAATAGAAGTATTTTGAGATTTAACTCAACACCTATATATATTAAAAACCAATTTAGATTATGGATCATAAAGATAAGGTGTTATTTGGTAAAACAATCAATTTTATCAATGTTTTATCATAGAGTAGATGAGGTAGCCATGGGATGTTAGAGTGGGAAGTTTTTATGAGGCAGTGGTGACCATATCTGTTCAATATTCAATAATGTAGATATATTTTTGGGGAAAAAATATTCATTGTGGAGATATTTGTGATTCCCTCTCGGTCATAGGTATGTTTATTTTTGATCTTAGTTCATCTATTTTGAGCTTTTAGAGTCTTAAATGACATAGGGTTGAAAATTTAGATATTTATATAAATTTATTTTGGATCGCAATATGTGCATGGATAAGAGTAAATTTTTGTTAAGGATTTGTTAGTTATAGTAGATATTGGCATGAATTAAGTACAATTTGTATAACCATGCATGTCACCAGGAAAACCATGTGGGTGAATTGGTTTTTTGGGTTGGTTTTCACATGTATTGAGTAGGTTTTTTCAAACAATATGGCTATCCCTATGTAATTTTATGGTTTAGTTTTCACTTTCCAGTGTCTACTTCATGGTTAACACTTTGTTTTTCTAACCATATAGCCTAACTATATACCCTATACACAATTATTCAAATTGGAAAATTACCTTGATTCCATCTATCATTTTTTACTATAATAACACCCTAATCTCTCATTATCTCAGCCTAACCACTCATTTAGTGTCACGACCCGCCCTCGAGGCCCGTTCCGTGACTACCCCAAGCCCAACTTCCATAGGCCAGGGGCCAGCGACTAGCACCAAAGGCGTAATTCCTGATAACTGGGAAGGCATTTCCTTTATAAAAGTAAACAAAACACCACAGAGTTCAAGCGAAAGTAATACACTAAATACAAAAAGGAAGTGCTGAAAAGTAAATGGGCCAGAATACAAAACCAATCGAAAGTAAAACTACAAATGAACAAAAGTACAACAGAAAAAGACAAACAACTGGAAGAATGGAAGCAGCTCCTGGGTCATCCTCCTCGGATCCTACCTGAAGGGTAAGTACATATAGCACAGCTCCTGAATCGTCCACCACGGATCCTACCTGAAGGGTAGGTATAGATAGCCTCCACAACGCTCTCGCCCGTCAACCTCCTTCGAGTGTCGTCTCATCGTGAAGTCCACCTTCGGATACTGACTCGTTGTGAGGTCCACCTCCGAGTACTATCCAGTCCTCGAACACTCGGCCTCTGTCAGCGCTGCCCGACGTCTGCAACCAACACAACGAAGTGTGGGCATAGACCGTGCAGGGGTGAGTATACGATACTCAGTAGCGACCCCGAGACCCTCAAGATCTCACTAAATCCAACAAGGATAACCACAAAGAAGGATCTCAACAGATAACCCTTACTTAGGTATAAGCCCATACTTATACCTAAGTTATTAAGTAACCCATCTCAATCATGAGGAAACACAAAGGTTATGAAATCAACGAATAACCACTACCTAGGTATATGCCCATATATATACCTAAGTGATCATGTGACCCATCTCAATCATGAGGAAAACAAAAAGGTCATTGACTCATCTCAAACCAAGATTTTCATTATCAAAACTGTAACTGCTGAAGAGATCCCTATCTAGAAAGTACAGTGATCCTGTCATGACTCCGAGGTACTGCTCACTAACCTAAGACTGCTGAGGTACTCCTCCTGTCGAGTATCGCGGGTCTGCCACCTCACACAGTAGTGTTCCACCGCCATGGGTCTGCCACCTCACATAGTAGTGCTCCCCCTCATAGCCTACATAGGTACTCCTGTCGAGTACCGCGAGTCTTCCACCTCACAAATTAGTGCTCCTATGCCATGGTTCTGCCACCTCACAAAGTAGTGTTTCCCACTGGGCAATGCTAGTCACTCCGAATCGAATTGGACAAGCAGTCATCAGGTCTCAGCCAGCTACACGGTCTCTGTACTCTGTACGCTCATCTCTGGGAGGGTCCTCTCCACGAGATATAGGTCGATACTCCAAGTATCACAAAGTCCCATGAAAAAGTATCTCAAGGTACCGCCTTGTCATAGGGGTATCAACGCAACAGACGACGCGTCAAACGGACGCCCGGTCTGTGGGTTATTAGCCTTTTCGTCCCAGGGGCCCGATTGGTTTCATGAGCGAACCAAGCCGGCCGTATCTCAACTATACCTCGAACTCTCATAGGGTATACTCAAAGGGACCGTTTCTCAATGTGATCACCAACGCCGCTGACAGTTCGTCAAACAGACGTCCGGTCTGAAAGTTATCAGCATTTCCATTCTAGGGGCCCAGTTGGATTTTGGGTACAATCCAACCCGGCCACTATCCAACTGCATCCAAAACTCAAGTGAAGCATGCCAAAAGTTTCTTCTCATCAAGAGGAATCCAAAAAAGTCGACGACACGTCAATCAGACATCCGGAGCTCGAGATATAAGTGTTTCCGGTCTGAGGGCCTGGTTGGTTTCGTGATCGAACCAACCCGGCCGTACCCAAAGTTCTCCGAAACCCTGAGTGTAATATACCGAAATGACCATCTCGATCCAAGTATCTCATCGCAGATGACGGTGCATCGATCGGAGGTCCGTAGCCCAATTTATGGGCAAAAGACCAGAAGAGGTCTGAAAATGGGTGTTTCGGGCCCGGAACGACCCAGCCCGAGACCCCCCTGGGTCAGCCAGAACCAGGTCGACCCAAACCGAGTCCGGATATGGCCCACTTGGGCGCGGCCCGATCCTTCCTGGGCGCGGACCGGCCCGTCCTGGGCGGCCTGGCGCGGTCCGCTGGCCAGCTCGGCGTGACCGAGCTGGGCAGACAATGGGGGCGGGGGGGCTGCCCCCTGTTCAATTAAACGCGGACCCCATGTGGGGGGTTGCTCCTCCCTTCCATTCGGGGGTTACGAACCCCCGGTTTCTCCCCTGACCGGCCGGCCCGCACCGGCCGGCCGGCTACTTCCGCCACGGGACCGGCGCGGTCCCGTCCCCCTGCTCTGTCGCCGGCGGCCGAAAGTCGGCCGCCGCTCCCTACTCCGCCACGGCCTCAGGCCGCAGCCTTGGTCCGACCGGCGCGGCGCAACGGCGCCGCGCCCCTCCACCATAGCCCCGCTCCGGCCGTGGTGTTTTCGTGATTCTCCGTCACGGCGCGACAACGCCGCGACCTTGTTCGACTTCAATGGCGCGGCATGACGGCGCCGCGCATCCTTGCCGCATAATCCCGCACGGTGCGACTACACCACGCCATCTCCATTCCAAAACCACAATAAGGTCAACAGCAGAATTAAGGGAGGAGGGTCAGCCGTGTTTGTGCGGTCTGGCCCCCTCTCGTTAATCGATAGCAAGCGGCTAAGATTACGAAGAATGCTCGAATATTCATGAACATATATTCAAACCCCTAACTCAACAACGGTTGATGATCGAAGAGTGTCGTGGAAACGACATCACAAGGTAAAACTCCGTATACGCTTGACGGAGATCGTCCGAGGTGGAGCAGCATCTCACACCGGCTGTGGAGAGGAGAAGAAAGGCACGATGATCACTCCTTGCGGTGATGGCGTTCTTCATCGGGGTCTTGACGTTCTTCACGTTCTCCAACGAAGAAGATAAAGTTTCCCCTAGCTTTTGAGTATTCTCTCCTAAACCTTAACACCACAAAACTAACCCAATAATAAAATAAGCTCCACTTATTTTATTAAGTCATGCCAAGAGTTTAAAATTTAAAAACTCAATTCAATAAAGTGAAATAAAGACTTGGCACATTAAAAATTTAAGGGGTGTCAAGGGGGGTTGGAGAGAATTATGGAAGATGAGAGGTCACCCACTTAATGGGGGAGTTAGAGGAAGTTTAAGGAATGTGAAGGGGTGGGGTTCATGTGGGCCCCACATCACATTTAACCTCACTTTGGTAGTTAGGTTCACCCAACCTCTATCCTTAGGATTTAACCACTTTAAAGAAATAATATTAGTTGCACAAATTTTATTTCTCGGAATTCTTTATCCACAAAACTAAACAACTCTTCCCGAACAAACGCAACTCTGGAAAAGGTATTTTTAAGCAATTACCGGCGCTGCCGTTTCATCGGTGCCCTCAGATTTCGATTCCGAGCACCAGTTCAAAAGTTAGAAAAAACTGCTCATTTGTTCACTGAACATACCTGAGCTAAACTTCAGAAATTGATTCCGGGCACACTAGGCCTCAGAATCAGGTGCCATCAGAAACTGCGTTCTTGTAAAATCCCAAATAAAATTAAGAAAAAAAATTTCCTTGAAATTTTCGGGTCTTTACATTACTCTCACCTCAGGGCTTTACATCCCCATAAAGCTTTAACACAAACTAGGGATTCAAAAGTGGTACTGAGCACGCATCTGAGCTTTCCGCTCCCAGGTGCTCCCCTGGAGGTTCCTGTGCTGACAGTGAAAGCATACAAGAGGAATCAACCTTCCTCGTAGGACCCGATCTTGTCAATCTTCAACCTCTACTGGAATCTCCCTGCATGTCTCCCTGTCATCGACGTCCAACTCCCTGAGGTCGATGATGTGTGAAGGATCATGCACGTATCTCCTCAGCTGAGGTACGTGGATGATTTCATGCACCCGGTGGAACTGAGGTGGAAAGGTCAAGCAGTAAAACACCTTGCATACCCTGCTGAGGACCTTGAAGGGTCCGATGAAGCGTGGAGATAACTTTCCGCCCCAGCCAAATATCTGTAATTCCATGTCAAGGTGAGACCCGTAAGAAAACATGGTCGCCATTCTCAAAATCTAGTGGTCTTTGCCTCTTGTCAGCATAAGGCTTCTGTCGGCTCTGAGCTATCCTCATCCGCTCTTGGATGACCTGGACCTTCTCTTTCGTGGCCTGGACCATCTATGGTCCCACAAAAGATGCTATGATTTCTTCTTTACCGATAAGAGAAATCCGGTCTCATCCCCTGGATGAACCACATTCTTTGCCTAATACAGTCAATCCGGACTTGAATGATGTATTCATTCCATGGACGACGTTGTAAAGCCTCGACGTTACTACCAAGAGATCCAACCGTCACTCTTGCCTCTATCATCATCAGCGTGAGGTAACTGGGTCTCCTCCAGTAGGAATCTCAAATGTGAGGGTCAAGTCAACAGTTTAAACCGGAACCTCTTAGTACACAAAAAGGAAGGAAGCAAATGTCACAAAGGTAAGTTTCTTTTTATTATTGCAGCTCATAGTACAAAGACACAAATGTAACAACAACAATGAACTAGAAGTACGAAGAACAAAAGTAAAACAATAGTTCCGCTCCTATCCACTTGCTTCTGGAGCTACATAGTCGTATGCTTCTACTGACTGAAGCTGAGATATCCCATGTCCACCTGTTACCTGTGGTCGGGGTGGACCTCCTGGTGGTGGTGGTGGCAACACCTCGTAGCGTCATCCACATCCATCTCCCCTCCCTCGGCCTTCTGCTCCTAGTGGTCTGCCTCGATTGAACCTCTGCCTATGCATGGGAGGTTATTAATTTAACTGTAGGTCATCTGCATGGCGGGTCAGACAGTCACGTGCCATGTGACCAATCCCACAACAGGAGTAACACTGCATGGCAGGTCTGGCTCTCTCATTCCCCTTGGTGCCTCGCACTACCTACCCTGAGTCATGCGGTCTACCACCTGTAGGTCTGGTCCTCTTGGACCTCTACGTCATCTGTCTACTGCCTACTACAGAAGAATCTGCTGCATGCCGACTAGTGGTGGGTCCTGCTGCTGGAGACTGCTCAGCAAGGAAAATATCCACTTAGAGGGCTCGCTCCAACACCCCTGTCTGCGTCGAGATGCTGTGAGAAACAACAGAAGCTCTAATCTCTCTCCTGATCCCCTGCTCAAAGGTTCAGGCCCTCAAGAATGGGTCCCGTACCATATCTATGGAGTAGTGCGAGAGGTCTTTGAACCTCGCCGAGTACTGTTCTACCATCATTCTACCCTGCTATAGATGCAGCAACTCCTGTATACGCACCGCTCGAACGGTGGCTGGTACAAACTCTGCCCGAAACAGGCTCTCAAAGTCTGCCCACATAAGTGTCACCTCGTCATGCATCTAGAGCATCAGGCTCCACCATCTGCCTAATGCTGCCTATACTGGAAGCAAGGATCACCATGAAGTTTGCTGGCGTCCCCACTAGCTTGAAGACTCTCACCACAGCCTCCAGCCAATCCTCAGTCGCCTGCGGGTCCGTCTCTCCCCTGAACCTGGGTGGCCTCTGGCGCTGGAACTCGTGCAGTGCGCTCAAGCGACATGCACCCTCTGCTGCTGGGGCTGGTGGCATCAGTGGCCCAAAAGGTAGTAGTACCGCAGGTGCCTCAACTGGGATATGGCCCTGTACTGAGGCCACATCGCTCGGCGGGCTATCAGTACGTACAACTCTCGGGGCTCTAGCTGGTCTTCCGCGGGGAGGCATCCTGAAAGAAACAAACGTGACATGGTAAAACGATTTATACCTAGTGAGCTGACCTAGTTTGAGTTGTTTTAAGGGAAAACATTTGAAAACACACACGCAATCAGTGTTTTCATGCACAAAGTTAGAAATCAGTTTTCAGGGTCCTGGTGTATGGATACGTCGGCCGCCCGCACCAACACTGGACTCCCTGAACTGAAAACCATACTCAGTACCCTTAACACTATTGCTTCACAGAAAGAAAATATCAGAGTTATAAGTTCTGTGGTAGAACTGACTCCTCTGATACTAATTTGTCACGACCCGCCCTTGAGGCCCGTGCCGTGACTACCCCAAGCCCTCCTTCCATAGGCCAGGGGCTAGTGACTAGCTCCAAAGGCGTAATTCCCGATAACTGGGAAGGCATTTCCTTTATAAAAGTAAACAAATCACCACAGAGTACAAGCGAAAGTAATACACTAAATACAAAAGGAAGTGCTGAAAAGTAAATGGGCTAGAATACAAACCCAATCAAAAGTACAACTACAACTGAACAAAAGTACAACAGAAAAAGAAAAACAGCCGGAAGAATGGAAGCAACTCCTGGGTCATCCTCCTCAGATCCTTCCTGAAGGGTAGGTATAGATAGCGCATCTCCTGGATCATCCACCACAGATCCTACCTGAAGGGTAGGTATAGATATCCTCCACAATGCTCTCGCCCGTCAACCTAGTCTGAGTGTCGTCTCATCGTGAGGTCCACCTCTGGATACTGACTCGTCGTGAGGTCTACCTCCGGGTACCGTCCAGTCCTCGAACACTTGGCCTCTGTCAGCGCTGCCCGACGTCTGAAACCAACAAAACGAAGTGCGGGCATAACCCGTGCAGGGGTGAGTATATGATACTCAGTAGGGACCCCGAGACCCTCAAGGTCTCACTAAATCCAACAAGGATAACCACAAAGAAGGATCTCAATAGATAACCCTTACTTAGGTATAAGCCCATACTTATACCTAAGTTTTCAAGTAACCCATCTCAATCATGAGGAAACACAAAGCTTATGAAATCAATGGATAACCACTACCTAGGTATATGCCCATACATATACCTAAGTGATCAAGTGACCCATCTCAATCATGAGGAAAACACAAAGGTCATTGACTCAGCTCAAACCAGGATTTTCATTATCAAAACCGTAACTGCTGAAGAGCTCTATCTCTGGAAAGTACAGTGATCCTGTCATGACTCTGAGGCACTGATCACTAAACTAAGACTGCTGAGGTACTCCTCCTGTCGAGTATCGCGGGTCTTCCACCTCACACAGTAGTGCTCCACCGCCATGGGTCTGCCACCTCACACAGTAGTGCTCCCCCTCATAGCCTACAGAGGTACTCCTCCTGTCGAGTACCACGGGTCTTCCACCTCACAAAGCAGTGATCCTCCGCCATGGGTCTGCCACATCACAAACTAGTTCTCCCCACTGGGCTATGCTAGTCACTCCGAATCGAATCGGACAAGCAGTCATCAGGTCTCAGCCAGCTACACGGTCTCCGTACTCCGTACGCTCGTCTCCGGGAGGGTCCTCTCCACGAGATATAGGTTGATACTCCAAGTATCACAAATTCCCACGAAGAAGTATCTCAAAGGACCGCCTCGTCATAGGGGTCTCAACGCAACAGACGACGCGTCAAACGGACGCCCGGTCTGTGAGTTATTAGCCTTTTCATCCCAGGGGCCCGGTTGGTTTCGTGAGCAAACCAACACGACCATATCTCAACTGTACCCCTAACTCTCATAGGGTATACTCAAAGGGACCATTTCTCAATGTGATCACCAACGCCACTGACGGTTCGTCAAACAGATGTCCGGTCTGAAAGTTATCTACTTTTCTGTTCGAGGGGCCCGGTTGGATTTTGGGTACAATCCAATCGGGCCACTATCCAACTGTATCCAAAACTCAGGAGAAGCATGCCAAAAGTTTCATCTCATCAAGAGGAATCCAACAAAGTCGAAGACACGTCAATCAGACGTCCGGAGCTCGAGATATAAGCGTTTTCGCTTCGAGGGCCCGGTTGGTTTCGTGATCGAACCAACCTGGCCATACCCAAAGTTCTCTGAAACCCTGAGTGTAATATACCAAAACGACCATCCCAATCCAAGGATCGCATCGCAGATGACGGTGCGTCGATCGGAGGTCCATAGCCCAAGTTATGGGAAAAAGACCGGAAGATGTCCGAAAATGGGGGTTTCGGGCCCGGTCCGACCTGGCCCGAGACCCCCTGGTTCGGCCCGAACCGGGTCGACCCAAACTGGGTCTGGGTCCGACCCGCTTGGGTGCGGCCCGGCCTGGCACGGTCCGCTGGCCAGCTCGGCGTGACCGAGCTGGGCGGACATGGGGGGGGGGGGGCGCTACCCCCCAGTTCAATTAAACATGGCCCCCACATGGGGGGGGGGGGGGCGCTCCTCCCTTCTAGCCGGGGGTTATGAACCCCCGGTTTCTCCCATGACTGGCCGGCCGACACTGGCCGGCCGGCTCCTGCCGCCACGAGACCGGCGCGGTCCCATCCCCCTGCTCCGTTGCCGGTGGCCAGAAGTCGGCCGCCCCTCCCTGCTTCGCCGCGACCTTGGTCCGATCGGCGCGGTGCGACGGCGCCACGCCCCTCCTCCATGGCCCCGCTCCGGACGTGGTGTTTTCATGATTCTCCAGCGCGGCGCGATGGCGCCACGACCTTGTTCGACTTCAATGGCATGGCGTGACGGCGCCACGCATCCTTGCCACATGACCCCGCATGGTGCGACGACACCGCGCCATCTCCATTCCAAAACCACAAAAAGGTCAACAACAGAATTAAGGGAGGAGGGTCGGCCGTGTTTGTGCGGTCCGACCCCCTCCCGTTAATTGATATCAAGCGGCTAATATTACGAAGAACGCTTGAATATTCATGAACATATATTCAAACCCCTACCTCAACAATGGTTGACGATCGAAGAGCATCGTGGAAATGGCGTCGCGAGGTAAAAATCTGCATGCAATTGACGGAGATCGTCCGAGGTGGAGCAGTATCTCACACCGGCTGCAGAGAGGAGAAGAAAGGCACGATGATCACTCCTTGCGGTGACGGCGTTCTTCGTCGGGGTCTTGACGTTCTTCGCGTTCTCTAACTAAGAAGATAAAGTTTCCTCTATATTTTGAGTATTCTCTCCCAAACCTTAACACCACAAAACTAACCTAATAATAAAATAAGCTCCACTTATTTTATTAAGTCATGCCAAGAGTTTAAAATTTAAAAACTCAATTCAATAAATTGAATTAAAGACTTGGCACATTAAAAATTTAAGGGGTGTCAAGGGGGGTTGGAGAGAGTTATGGAAGATGAGAGGTCACCCACTTAATGGGGGAATTAGAGGAGGTTTAAGGAATGTGAAGGGGTGGGGTTCATGTGGGCCCCACATCACATTTAACCTCACTTAGGTAGTTAGGTTCACCCAACCTCTATCCTTAGGACTTAACCACTTTAATGAAATAAAATTAGTTGCACAAATTTTATTTCTCGGAAGTCTTTATCCACAAAACTAAAAAACTCTTCCCGAGCAAACGCAACTCTGGAAAAGGTCTTTTTAAGCAATTACCAGCACTGCGGTTTCATCGGTGCCCTCAGATTTTGATTCCGAGCACCGATTCAAAAGTTAGAAAAACCCGCTCGTTCGTTCACTGAACGTACCCAAGCTAAACTTCGGAAATTGATTCCAGGCACACCGGGCCTCAGAATCAGGCGCCGTCAGAAACTGCGTTCTTGTAAAATACCAAAGAAAATTAAGAAAAAAATTTTCCTTGAAATTTCAGAGTCTTTACATTTAGTCTCTATAAGACCCTCTTTTGGTTTCCTTGGTGATTCTTGATTGATTTGGGTGGATCCCTTCAAGGTACATTGAGATATCCTCTCTTTTTTTTCAACTTTTTTCAATATTTATCATCGATATATTTTTACCTTGTTTTGTTGGATCCCAATTAGGCTATGATATCTAGATCTAAAGTGTTTAATGTTTAATTTGTGATTTTCTTTCTAGATATAGGTATGTGAGTACTAAATCTCTTCATTTACCTTCGTCGAATTCAAAGGTGTTGACATTCCCTCCATTTTTGAGGTAGGTTTATTTATTAAATGAATAATTTTTTTTATAGAAACATGAATGTTCTTTTGAAATCCATTTATTTTGAAAAATTAAAAATATTGGTTTGATGTTTATAATGGATACATTAAATTCAATGATATTTACTTGATATTTGGTGGTGAAGAAAAATTATTGAAAGGGGGTTTTCATTAAAAATAGTTTTTATAAACTTTAAGTGCTTAATGAAATGACACAAATATAATTCAAAATTAGAGGGCTTGGATTCTCTTTCATATAATGATAAACTTTTGAACTTAGGTAAGACTATGGGATACATGTCTTGGTGTATACCCTTAATGTTCTAGTATCATAGATGTCATTTTTTATCTTATTTATGATCATTCGTATACACTACAAGGATACGTATTCTTCGTAAGAACTTTTTATCATCCACATGGATTGACTGTATATTTACCTTTATTTAATCAAAAATGATTTAATACATGTTCTTAAGGCTTGGGTTATGGATTGTTTTAAATAGAAGGATCAATGGGGTGTTTTATGATTTCCCCTTGAACTATTTTATAAAATCATGTTTTATTTTAATGTTAGAACTAAATATTACATGGTGATAAATTTTTTAATGATTCATGTTGTTATCCTATTAAGTGTTTCCTCTCACCCAATATCTTCCTTTTGGAATATACAGTCTTTGTGTAGTAGGACTCGTATAATGGTAAGGGTGTGACCTATGGTCACCCAAAGATAGACCTTTGGATCATGGGGTTTTTGTGTGTTTTGGACTATTTTTATTTTTCCTTGTTATGTCTCAGATTTTTTTTATACTTCTTCTTTATAACCCGTTATCATATTTATATTCATATATATATTTCCTTTTCTAAGTGAGGAATGTATTTTTAATTTTAAAGGGTAAATTATTCCCATTATTTCCTATATTAATATATTTATGCATGTCACCATCCTATGGTGATTGATAACACACTTTGGTCCTTGAAGAGAGCCTATTCGGGTGACAAGTTAGGATGGCTTGGGTTGGTTCATTACTGATCACTATCACCCTGGCTAAAAAAGCCAACCCCCCCCCCCCCCAAAAAAAAAAATTATGGGATGTTGAATGAGTCTAGACATGGTCTAAAAATAATTATTAATTATCCTTATCAGCTAGTTTATTTTACTAATGGGAAAACTTTTCTCAAAATCCTCACCCAACTAAGATACCCTCTCTACAATAATAGGAAGATAAAACCAATTTTAAAACATGACATGGGAGAAAAAAATCAAAATGATCAACTTTATTAATTAGGGCATGGCTAAAAATTATTTATAGGAACTAATAAATATTAAGAAAAAATTTCATGATTGTGTTCTCAATCAGTCTATTTAGTGAAAATATTGGAGAACTTAATAAAAAACAAGTCCCTATGTTGGGACCTCAACACCTATAGAACAACCCTTCCAAAAACTAACTTAGAAATCACAAATATAATTATTGAACACAACACCCATAGAAAAATTATGAATAGTATTTACCACAACCTCTAATAGAGATATTATCGAGTGATTAAAATTAAAATGATAGAGAGAATCAATTTAGGCAATAATACCGTTAATTATAAAATAAGGTAAAGGAACATTAAGAAGGAACTCTTATAGAGGGTGAAATAAAAATAAGTTCATCATGGATGGTTTTAAAAAATATACTATAATAACAAATTTTTATTCCCCTTCCCTAAAAACTATTAAAACACTAGCATCAAACAAAAGGATATCAATCTAACCTAATCCCAATCACCAATTTAAAATTTCACCATTCCCATCACATAGTTATTTCACTACAATTAATATGAAGAAAATTAATCTAATCCTTTCTTCTATAGTAATACCACCTAATTCCCAAACTAATATCTATAACTAATAAAGGAATTTATTGTAGTATAGGATCCTATAAATACTTAATATAGAGACTCTACTTAATTATTCAATTTTTATACCCTTAATTTATTCTTTAAATTTTGAATTACACAATTTAATGTGATTGTATTGGATTTCTTGACACTTTTATACTCTATAAAAAAAATCTAGTGATTACTATAAATTTTATTATTTACATCAACACTCACCATCTATCTGGATTCAAACAATATCATATCAAGGATTTGAAATATTCATTTTCAAATTGATTTTGTAGGATACAACATGGTAAATATTTTATAATTATAACACAAATGGGTTTTGAAAAAATTAACAAAAAATAAGAATACCCTTATTTTAAAAAATAAGGGAATGTACTAGAATACACACCCACACTGATATCCTAGGTAGACCCTTCTTTATATAGAAATTAAATGAAATAATAGAGAGATAAAACCAAAATGACTTGATGGATTCAAGTGATTTAGACCAATCCCACCAAAAGTAATCCTCTCTTGCATATCTAATAAGATCCCACCACAAATTTAAAATACCAAGAAAAATATGAAATTAGTGAGTATAGACAGATTATAAGACAATAAATATTAAAGGACATGTGAGGGCATGTGAGCCTTCCCCAGTGGGGTGGACGGGCCTTAGGTTCCATCAATACCTATTTTATGTAATCTTCAATGAAAGTGGATGTGCCTTAAACTCCAATGATTATTTAATCCAAATTATTAAAGGAGTGATATAATCAATACCATTAATGATACCATATACCAAAAGGATATATAATTATACACTGGAAGATGTACCTTGAAAAAAATGTCTATGCTTATTTTTATATATTTCTATCTTGTAAAATTATTTTAGTGGATAAAATAACTTGATGAAGATTCAATAACTTTAATTTGTACAATGGTAATATTATTTTTATGATGAAAAATATAACTCATTGATTCACCCATATTATTAGAGTTTCATAGAAACATTATGAGGCACCATAAAATAATAATATAAATTTCCATTACATGAAAAATATCAAATATAATTTGGTTTATGAAGGAGCATTCTATCTCTAAGAAAACTATTTAATGTATTAGAATTTTGAAGTATAACTACTAAATCGACCGGAATCATGGAATGAACTATGAAAATGTAATATGAAATCTAATTATTTCTTATTTGTACTTTAAATAAAAAAATAGTCCACTACATGAGAATATATTGAAAAAAGTAATGTTTAACCAAACTCATGGTAATGTATGTATCTCTAAATGACATGGTCACTAAATATACTAGAAAATTATGTGTTATATCAAATATAATACTTATAATCCATTATATGTAATTTATATTAGTTTTTATTAATATATACATTAATTTTAGAGTCCAATATATTATTTATCAAATAAAAACACCAACTATGTGTTCTAAAGTGAACATAAAAAATCTCATTGAGAAATATATCTCAAAGAGGTACCTAGTCCTAGCACCCAAGGTCTAATGTGTGAGGGATGAAACTCACTTTATCTAGTACCATTATCTATAACCCTTTTTTTATTTAATCTCAATGATTATTTCTTATGTAATATGAATCCAATGATTACATATTAGATTCCCATCTATCTTCTTCAAGATACACCATAATGTTATAAGAGTATTTAAAATAATATCTATAAAACTCAATAAATAAAAAGAAAATTTATACAGTGAAATTATAATATTAAGAAAAAAATTATATAAAGTTAATTTGAATTATTTATGTATAACGTAACATAAAATTCAAAATATTTTCCAATGATACATATATTGACATGATAAAAGGCCAAAATCACACTATTCATCAACATAGGCTAACACAAGTTACAAGGAAATCAAAAAAAATATAACGGGGATTTATTCTATAAATCCAATATGATGGTACCAAACATTAGACTTCTCATAATAGAAAAAATGTATTTATAATCATATAAAAACAAAACATCTCACAAATGATCCTCAATAGACATCCAAAAATTTAAATTGAGGAATAAAATACTATGATCTATATAAAATTTTCTGTATAATAAAATAATCATTAATAAGAAATGATAATATTAATAAATAATAATTCAAGGACAATGTAGCTAATATAAATAAATTAAGGTGAAAAATAAAACAAACTATTTATCTCTATGTGGTACACAACTATATCCTTACTCTACAATCTCCCTAACTCTACAATGAATCCATTTCCTACCTCATATTATGAGGGATGCCTTCTATTTCTTACATGATGAAAACTAATATCTATATATAAACTAATGGTTTAAAAGTAGAGTTATTGCACTAATAATTATGATACCTTTAATTGATTCTATATTGTTCCATTCAATAGTAAAACACATATTGTTGTTTAAAAGAATAATGAAATAAAAGAATTTAAATTGATAATCAACATTATAAAATTAAATTATCTAGCTTAAATATTTTATTTTCTAATAAAATAAATTAAATTTCAATATAATATAATCTTTGATAAACCATTTTAATACTAACATTTCACATTCAGACATAACTATAACCAATAGAGGTTAATCCATGAATAATTTCCCCAACACTAACACTCCCAAGTGAAAATAAAAATATCTCATGATATATATAAATTTGGAAACAAATTGTATATATGGACACATAAAAAATGGTCAAATACTCATCGGTGATAAAAATGAACAACCCAAACCCATTTAAGTCAAAAAAAAATTTCATTCCAAATATTGGCCCCATAAATGGATGATACTATGATAAGGGTGAAAGTAAAGATATATCAATTCAAATTATCCCCTTAAAATGATCTCGTTTCATGGTTAGTCGACACAAAACTCTCTTCCTCATAAAATTTAAAAATGATAAATCATTAATACAAATGTAATTTAACTTGGTTAACCCACACTAGGCTACATCGAATAAGATTAAACTCAATGATGTGTTGGTGTACCAAAATTTACTATATCATGATACATTTATAATTTTAATGGCAGAATCAATATCCTTATGGGTTTAAAACCACACACAAGATGAAAAATCACTACAATTTTACTAATAAAGAACTCAATACACCTCAAGAGTGTACCATTGGGAATAAAAATCAAAATAAAAATACTATACCTCTATTGTCATAGAAATACCACCACCACCATCAACATGATAAAATCATATTCTAAATCATTAGATTTTTTATGATATGGAAATAGTATTGACACTCTCTAATATATATATATATATATATAAAATATACCTTATGTTTTTTTAATCATATATTTTTGTAATAGAAAAAATTATATTTTCTTTACATCATATGATATCAATTAAAGAGTAAGATATATCCATGTCTTAAAAAACTACTATAATCACGAAACATGTACTCCACACTTATCAGATAGCCTAATACATTCAATAGGGAATTTTGGTATCTTCTTATCATATAAAAAATTTTCTATGTTTAATTGACTTTTAAAACATTAATATATATTAACTTGACCTCATTATGACACAAAACAATGAATTATGGTGAAATTCCATCAAAATAAGAACTAATATAAATATCATGACCTAATTTTTATTTTAACATAACTTCGATCATCATCACAAAATTCATAATTCATGACCCACCTTTGTATTTTAACCCATAGGAAATAATGCATAGATTTACATCACTCTATTAAGAGTATTTTCTAATAAAAACCATATTTTTCTATTGTGGTGAGAACATCTTCCAAAAATATATAGTGTTTCACCCATTACTCAAAATTCACATCTATATAATTAAACACAAAATTGTATTTTTTCCATTATAGAATAATATACAAATTTTTATTTCATTGAAATTACTCTATAAATTTTTATTTCCTTCACAAAAGTACCATCATGAAATCTCTAAACAGTAATAATCATCATTGTAAAAAACATCTTATGAAATATTGTACACCGTATTGTGATGTTCTTTTTCTTGACATATATAAACCTATTACTCTTCCTCAAAACTATATGAAACTGAAAAATTTCAACTCCCAATAAATAAACTAGACTTTTGAAATATTTCTACTAGATATTTTTTAATAACAAGAAACTCAAGATTCACAATTGGAGTTTACCAACAATATTCTCATTTGGGTTTGTTAAAAATATAACATACCATCTATCCACCAAAACAATACCATGTAATCCCAAGAATACTCTTATTAGTGTATCCAATGATTCATGAATAATTTTCTCTAGGCTCCCATGAGTCCTATTCATCATGATAAATAAGAATTATATGAAAGGTTTATCAATGAAACACATCATTAACCACATGTTTTGATGCCTCTTGTTGTATCAATTAATACCTCCAATCCACATTCAGACTTTGTACACTTACCTAGATAAAAACATTCATATAATCTCCCCATAATCATCCTTTTCAAGAACATTCTAAACATTTTAAATAACTCTTTTCAAAATGTATTCCCTATTGAATTCTTGAGAAAATACTTAAGTATCTATTGATTATCTATTTACCTAGGAATCTATCTCACATTATAAAAAAATCCATAGAAAAATTCTGCAGGGTGAAAATAAGGAATTTATAACCCAAACAATCAATATATGAGAGAAAAAATACCTTTTAAAGAACCAATTGTTGATAATTACAACACTCAAAAAAATTTAGTTACAGATGTAACATCCCGACCCGGATGCCACTAAATTGGTGCTCTAAGCTAGTGGGTTACTAGGTCTCAAGCATGACTCCCCGTACGTTAGAGGCTGCCAAATAACAGTAAGGTCCTAGGAGGTGATAGCAGGGAGACTATGCCCTCACATCAGAATAACTAAACAATGGAAATATCTAAGTATCATATAGAGAGGAAAGTAAAAAGAGTGTGGAAGTAGTAAACAAATAAAATATATACAAGACATAATAATAAATGAAATTTTGTCAAAGCCCAAACAACTATGTAATATAATACAACACTGGTCACCCACTGAGCCAACCATACAGATAAAAAAGTAAAAAATAAATTGAAAGTAAAAGTACATGTATCTACTACTAACTTCGTGCCAAACCACATACCCAATCTCTAAACACTATATAACTGCACTAGCCCGATCAGAAGAACTCACTCAAGTATCCCCACTCAACCATGAAACACTGGGCCTCGACCCTATCCTCCATGAAACTCATGCACAACCTGAAAACCAGACATAAGGTCTATGAGTACACCACGGTTCACGTGTAGGGGTAAAAAAGAATATAAGTAGGAAACCCCAATAAGAAACCTATAACTTGATACCAAAAGTGCATAAAAAGAAACATGCTCAGCATAGCTGAAGCACAACCAAAAGGTAAGAAAAACCAATGTGAGCCCAAAGTCAAACCTAAGGTCTGTAATCCCTATCAACTGAACAAGTGCCTGCATGGATGTCCATAACTATATATGTATACACGTATATTCCTATACCTATACATATATACATAGATATGAATATTAATTGGAATGTGAATCAATAACATGAAACCACATCAATAGTCAAACCTCTGGTCCATAATCCCACTCAACTGGACATTCGGTAAAAGGGAATTGAGTTGGACATTGTGCCACACAATCTATGTACCAACAAATCGATCTATGGGTCCATAATCCCAATTGACATATACCTACTTCAACCAATGCTGAAAATATTTCTGAGTAATCTATGACACCAAATGGGGATACTCATCCTATACATGGGTTCACCCATATTCACCACTAATCACTAAAATAAGGATATAGTATACAAATGGTCAATTATATAAAGAAATATTATATGAAAAACATTTGAACATCCGGTGAGATGCCATGCTATACCCTTCAAGTCCCATAACTGATCTGGAAGTGCGTAATCATTCCGATCATATAACATCTAGCCTATGATCCCGTCTAAGGAATTCCTATAATGGGAAATCCAAGTATCACTCAAGGTGTAAGATTCATCAAACCACTGATCCCTTTTAAGGCATCCATCGACTGGATCCAAGTATAACTCATGGTACATAATTCTATCACCCACTTATCCCATTCAAGGCATCCCTCAACTGGATCCAAGTATCACTTAGGGTATAAACATATCCAACCAATGAGCCCATCCATGTAATCCCTCAACTAGATCCATGATTCACTAAAGTTTTAATTACATTCAATATCCCACTAAGCCCCTCTAAGGCATCCCTCAAATCAATCCAAGAATCACTCAAGGCATATAATAAATCAACCTGATGAGCCCGTCCAAGGCATTCCTACAACATGAATCCAAGTATTACTCAGGGTATATGAATCATCAGACCACTATGCCCGTCCAAGTAATTCCTACAATGGGAATCCAAGTATCACTCATCGAACGTAAATAAAAATCCCACTAAGCCTATCCAAGGAATTCCTACAATGAGAATCCAAGTATCACTCAGGGCATACAAGTCAACATATAAGGCTCAATAGATGGATACTAGGAAACACCTTTGGAAATCCCAACAAAATATATATCACAAAATATATACATTTAGGCTCAATAGACAAGTCTCAGGTAATACCTTTGGGTATAATAGTAAATAGAAGAAAATAACATGGATTAGAAGTTGGATCCTAGGTAATCACATCTAGGTATCCCAATAAGCAAAAAAAATCCTAGGGAGAACTTATGGGAATCCCAACAGGAAGAAAGATGCCTCGCATCAGGCTTAATAGCCACCAACTAGGAAGCACCTCTGGTAAACATCAATGCATTAGCAAAAACAATATCAAGCAGAAACAAATGAGTAAAGGTGGCCTGAATGCCCAACCCAATACTCCAGCAATAGCCTCATGGGCTTACCAATTTAGCATGTGTTCTAAGGTGACACCCTAACACCATCTCTACCCAAACCCGAAATAAATATAAAGGTTGGTCAAGAAACAGGAACCCATCGGGTCCCTAAAGTCAAACAATGGGACTCATCTTACTTGGAATCCTTTAGGTAACCATGAGTGAAGGAATCCTACATGGTATCCTTAACTAAAAGTTAAAGGATAAATCCTACTTGGAATCCTAAAATGATAAGAAAATAGAGGCATCCGACATGGGATCCTCAGAATGATACTCAAGAATAGGGATCCCACAAGGGACTCCCTAGATCAGCGTATAAGTAAAGGAATCCCTCAGGGGATACTTAAAAGCATCAGGTATCATGGTCACATAGGCTAGAAGGGCACATCTCATAAGTGGAATGTACTCAAAATCATAGGTTATGGGAGATAGATTATAGCTCATCTCAGATCAAGATCTCAACTAGGTTGGCCTAAACACCCAACCTATCATCCACACCAAGTCTCACTTTTAGGAGACAAATGGATTCAATTACTATAGGAAGAACCTTTGTATTTATATAGAATCCCCAAAACACCCACTAGGATCCCTCAAAACACTTCATAGGTTTCACTATTGTGATCTACGCAGAAAACCACTAAGAATGGACTACTCTCAGATCCAAAACTGACACCAGGTCATAAAATAGGAAAAGACCCTAAAAGGGTACCAAAATAGGAATACACATCATGTAGATACCACACACAGTGTGTACCATAAATCTCCCACATGGGCGTATACTCTCTCCAGCCTAGGGGTTAAATGAACAAGGTACATGACATGTAAGATGGGTACACATCGTGTACCCAACACGAGGTATATGCCTGTGTCCCTCAACTAGATTGACCATTTAATTTTTCCAAGCCATGTAATTTTACACGATGTGCTACCCATATGGGGTTTTTCCATCTACTCTACACGACCATGTACCCATACACGGGTAGACTTTCTCGAGTACTTGGACAGATGACTAAGTAATAATACATAGTGTGTATACCCCATACATGGAATGTACTCCCTTAAGCTTCATATTCCTTGAATAGGAAGAACACATGGTGATTCACCCTGGAAAACACACTGTGTAACCTAGTTTTACAAAATTAAAATCCCTTAGATCACCCAAATCCCCTGTTTTCATCCTTGAAACAATAGATATGGACACTAGGGGTCCCATACAAGCATAAACGGGATTTAAAAACTTGAAACAATGAGTTTAAAGGGAATTTTCGGTGAAAAAATAAATGGGCCACCTTTGGGTGGAAACTGCAAAAGCTTCACTTGATTTCACAGTCCACAGTTTCTACACATCGATCCATCACATCGAGAGCTCCGTGACCGTACCCTTATTCCCTTCCATCTCTCTATCTATCTCTATCTCTATCTCTCTCTACCTATCCCTTATATCTCAGTCAAGAAGCATAAGAAGAGTCACACAAGAGGAGTACATGATAAGGAGGAGGAAAGAAGATAAAGGAAAAAGAAAAAAAAGAAAAAAAAAGAAAAAAAAGAAAAAAAAAATAAAAAGGGGCCCGGGCTGGCCCTGATGCCCATGCCAGCCCCAACACCCATCTCGAGTTTATGCCTAGCCTATGATAAACTACCCATTTCAGACTCAACGATGGATATGGAATCATTATCCAACACTCCATTCAAAATATATGGTCAAACAAACCTATTAGAATAATTTAATATATAATTTAATTAAATATTAAATATAAATTATTCCACCACAATTCAAACGGCACATATTTCTACCAAACTTCTATCCTAGGGTAAAAACCCTATTTCGGGACCAACAGAGTGGTAAAAAAATTATCTGAGATCACCTGATAAAGTAAAGAGACTATTCTACCCCTTTACAAGCATCCTAAAACAAAAATTTAAATTTCTTCTCCAAACCATAGTTCGAAAAAAACACAGGTTCATACAAACTCTCCCCAATAAACCTTCTCGTCCCCGAGAAACCTGGTGAAAGAACTATCATCCATGCTCTCAACTTGAGCATTTTCACAACCAAGCTTTTTGGACTGTCCAATGGCTAGTATCATAGTGAAAACAACTATCTTCTACATGGAAGATATTTAACTATGACTGATCTAGTACTCCCCACTATAGGAATACCCTTATCATCATCTTAAACAAAACTTCGAGACCAACATAACAGAGAAAAAGAAAAATTTCAATTGAAAATGGGGGTCACCACCCTCAAACATCCAGTGGTTCAATCCCCATAATATGGATTATCTTTCACAATTACTTGAGTTCAACCTCAATAGGTTACCTTCCTTAACAAGGAAAAACATTTTGAAAAAAATGAGCTTGGTGTAGGGTTGATGCTCTCTTAGAATACTCAATATAAATCAAGATAGTGCATGATTGTCTCTAATAGGAGTACACTAAGATTCCACCAAGGCATATACAGATCTCTCCAAGCCACACTCACATCCTATAAAAAATTGACTAGGATTCAGCCATGGGTTAGCTGTCTCACGGTTCCCCAAAATTTCATGATGTCACTTCTACCATAGGGGTACATTACAACATAACTTATGAGATCTGATCCCATAGAAGGTATGATAAACATTGGTCCTCAGATCACACGTGACCACCCAATTTTTTTGATTCAAATGATACCATGCACAACCAGCATGTACCTTTATCACCAGAAGCATACTATAGTGAGTCATCCATCTTAGAGCTAAGATAACCATGCTACACAGTAAGTCAGTTTTGAAATACATAAGATCCCTTTAAACTTATAACGACCCATACTTTACATACATTGTTAATACTTCAAAATTGAAGCATACTTATTACAACATATAAGAAAACCACGAAAGGACCGTATAGGTATAGTGTCTTTAGAAACTGGGAAACATAAACAAATGGTTCATAAATCTTATATAGTGTCTCCCATTTATTTCATCATATCTAGGGTCACTTTTAGCATATTATACTTAATATCCATCTTCCTGACCTGGGGAAAAGAAAACATACAAAAAAGGGTGAGCTCAAATGCTCAGTAAGGGAAAATAAAGGAAATAAAAATCATATCATATCTTCTTGAAAATCATAACCTGCAAAAGAGATCATAATATCTTAACATGGAATAAATCATAGAAGTGAAAATGAGATCCCCATAATCATAACATAAAACTTGAAACTCTGTGGAATGCACACATAATCATGGAAAATCATTTCTTGTTAGTCATGACTCATTTCCAAGACTATCTTAGCGGACAAAGTCCATTTCTGAACCGAGTTCACTCCTCGTTTCAGTCCCGTATCACTGAACAGAAATAACCTTCTATTCCAGCCATGTCTATCTCATGAGATATAAATATTTACCCAATGCATTGGAGGGAGATATAGGTCCCACCCATCTTATAATGAATCCTTTCTTATGTGTGCCACATAATCATAAATCATACATCATCACATAACACATGTAACAAAAATGGGATTCTTGAAACATCATGACATCATAAAACAAATCATATAAGGTAAATGAATTAATAAAAATAATTCCCTCAAAACATAAACAGATCAATGTAATAATAAGTATAAAAACAGAACCCTATATTATCTTAGATGGAAAATAATTTTGATAAAACATTTGAACTCCATTCTTGAGGAAAATATCCTTTCTACTTCAAAAACACTTTTCTTTTCTTAACATGTCATAAAATTATAAACTAAAAGAAGTTGATTAAAAATAAACTTGAAAACTTATAAAGTAAGATTCTTGGAAATAATGTTTTAAAAATCCATTCTTGCCGTATAAGTTAAAAAAACATTCTTCGTACTTTTGTCGGAAAAGTCAAAAAGTACCTCGTACGAAAAACGACAAAAGATTACTTTCATATCCTTTACTAAATACTCACCGAAGGGTAAAATTGGATTTAAACAATTGTAGGTGGATTAAAATAATATTACATATTGAGGAAACATGGATGTGGATGATAAAATACACCCCAGTAAATTTAAAAGTATAAACAATCTCGAATAAAAATGAGATTGTGATATTTCCCTTACCTTAGGTCCGGCTTGCTTTGTAAGTGTCCAAACCTCCTGTATAATGATTTAAATAATGTTATTGACTTATTACAGAATCATACATATTGATATGATATCATATATGGTCATATTCTTAGCTTCTTATTAGTAATATTTCATTGTTACTTGTTACTCGGGTCTTTATTGCCTTTTGTTCTTATGCGTGTTTTGCCGAATAAATTCTTATTCTACTTTTAAGGTTATAGATGCCTTATATCCATAATGGTATTAGTGTAACATATATCATATTTATTCATTCAATTCATTTATATAATTACTATGTAATGATGATCATGTTGAACGAGTCACATCACATCGTGGAGACGGTATTCCGTACGTACGCACGAGCGATGATATTGTTCCTATGATAGTGGAATTGTATTTAAGTTTATTTATACTATTTCAGTATCAATATCACTTTATAATAATCATATATAGTTACTCATTACACCATTATACCCGTCCTTGTGAGGTGATGGTGGAAAATAGATTACACCACGGCGTGGAGACGGTATTCCGTACGTACACACGCGCGGTGATTTAATTTTTCCATAGGATGGATAGAAGGTGAATTAGGGTTGTTTTATATTTATAATAACATATCAGTATGTAATTAATACTGATGTTATTACTTTATCATGAAACAACTAAAGAAGAAGAAGTTGAAGAAGAAAGAAATTGAAAAGATCGGTAATGGATATTACCTCTTCTTTGAAACGCCTATTTGAATCCTCCACTTAGGGAACTAAGATTGGTCTTTGAAGAAGACCAGGACCTCTAGGATTATTCTAGGGAAGTGGAGAAGGGATTTTGGCAGGGGTTGGCCGAGCTTGAGTGCTCAAATTGGTGTGAGGAGGAGGGGGAGGAGGTGCCCTTTTATAAGGGAGGAGAGGGGCACCTTAGGAATATCTCAAAATATTATTTTATATTAAAGTCAAAATCGGTTTATAATGGTTCCAAAGGGTCTTATTTCTAAGGTAAAGTGGGGATGGGTCAAAATCCTATCAAACAATAGGATTTAGACAAGTTTAGGTTATTATTTTAACCTTATCAATTAGATTTAACTCTAAGTTCAATAATTTAACTTTTACCGTGACTTTTTGTTTTCTTACACTATATGGTTAATACACTTACTATAACATGAAAAACGAAGCCCAAGTTGTTTATTATTAATATATATATCCTTATCTAAGTCATTTGGCCGAACCTTAGATTTTTAGTAATAAAATAACAATTAATAATATAATATTTGATTTAAAAACTATTTTGTGTCAATTTTGACACTATTTGATATATGATTTTTGTGAAATTCATAACAGAATTATATGTTCGAACCAAGTTGATTAAATCAACACTAATATATCATAGTAACCTAGAAAATTAGTTTAATTCATAAAAAGTCTCAAATTACATTTATTTGAGCATTTATAACATCAATTATGTTAACATTTCCTTAAAAGGGTAATTACTGCATCATCGTTGTGTCATAAATAAATTAATTTATTTAAAGTCTAAAAATTATAAATAAAATATCATTATGTAGGAAATCTTTTTATATTTCTAATGAAAATTTATAGTTGAATTTATCTTATGTATAACCCCATATTAAAAATGTTTTAGTTATTAAACTTTGATTTTAACTATTTTAACTATTCATTAAATAAAATAATATTAAATGTCATAATCTAATCCAAGTGGACCTAAATGGTCATATTATATTCATAAGGTTGTTTTTGGTCGAATTACACTTATCCAATAGAATTAGGACATGTGTTAGGGTAATAGTAATATCATATTTACCCTTAGTTACCCTATTTACTATTAACCGCGGTAAAAAAAGTAAAAAGTTACTATTCACAAAAAAATTATTTTTATCTCATTGAACCACATTTTACTTACTGATATCAACCGTGTCTGTCAGATTTTTGAAATTCCATTCATAGAAGCGGTAAAATTAAGTTTTATGCAAAATTCAGTTTTTAACCTACCACTTAGTGGTTTCACTGTTCATCAAAAATTGAGAGTTTTCAGAAAAATACCAAAATTTCACCCTAGGCTAATTTCGGTATTCCGAATCCAAAAATGAGGTCCATTTTGAAAGATAAAATTTCAAAAAGTGGTTATTACTATTCATAACGGCTATTTTAAATAATATTTTAATAGCATATCGTCGTTTAGTGAAACTCGGTATTGCGTACAACGCAAGCTATCGAGGAAGGTCGCGATTGCGTGTAAAGTAAGTCAAGATAGTGTGTAGTGAAAGATTCCTTTGATGATATATATATAACATAAAAACAAAATATTACTCATAAAAATCTCAGGTGTTACATTCTACCCCCCTTAAAAAGAATTTCGCCCTCAAAATTCGTCACTTTGTAACAAACAGATGAGGATACTTATCCCTCATCATATCCTCAAGCTCCCATGTAGCTTCTTCAAGTTGGTGGTTCCTCTATAAAACTTTCACCAATCGAGTGGTCTTGTTTCGTAGGACTTTTTCGCTACGATCCAGAATCTCTATCGGTTGTTCTTCATAAGAAAGATCTTGCTCCAGCGGTACAACTTCTGAGCTGAGTACATGTGAAGGATCAGGTATGTACTTTCTCAGGAGAGATACATGGAACACATCGTGAACTTGAGAGAGATTCGGTGGAAGCGCCAATCAGTAATCTACCTTTCCAACACGATCCAGTATTTCGAAAGGACCGATATATCTAGGGCTCAACTTCCCCTTCTTTCCAAATCTCATAACCCTCTTCCAGGGAGATATTCGTAAGAACACTTTATCACCCACTTCAAACTCTAGGTCTTTTCTTCCGTTGTCGGCATAACTTTTCTGTTGACTATGAGCTGCTCTTATGTGTTGTTGAATAGATATGACCTTTTCTGCTATTTCATCAACGAGATCAGGTCCTAATATCTTTCTTTCCCCAACTTCATCCCAGCAAGTTGGAGTCCTGCATTTCTTTCCATAGAGAGCTTCATAAGGAGACATCTGAATACTGTAGTGAAAGCTATTATTATTAGAAAATTCCACCGAATGTAGGTGTTGATCCCAACCTCCTTTGAAATACATAGAGCAAGCTCTCAACATATCTTCTAGGGTTTGAATTGTTCTCTCAGACTGACCGTCTGTCTGAGGATGATAAGCAGTGCTGAAACTCAACTCAGTATCCAGAGTATGCTGAAGACTTCACCAGAACTTCGAGGTAAATCTTGGATCCCGATCAAATATAATAGAAAGTGGTACTCCATGCAATCTTACCACTTCCTTTACATATATCCTGGCAAGTTGATCTAGAGAGAAATCCTCTCTAATAGCAATGAAGTGTGCAGACTTTGTAAGACGATCAACTATGACCCAGATAGCATTATTGCCTTTGGATGTTTTAGGAAGTCCTGTGACAAAGTCCATAGTGATGTTTTCCCATTTCCATTCGGGTATGGGTAATGGTTGTAACATCCCCTTAGACTTCTGTCTCTCAGCTTTAACTTGTTGACAAATCAAGCATCGAGAGACATATTCAGCAACATCTCTTTTCAGGCCATCTCACCAGAAGTACTCTTTCAGGTCCCTATACATCTTCGTGATTCCAGGATGAATAGAGAATGAAGAACTATGAGCCTCATCCAGCAGCTCCTTCTTTGATTCGGGAATGGGAGGAACACAAACCCGATTCCTGAACTTTATTATCCCATCACAATCAATGTTGAATTCAGGAACATTTCTCACCTTCTTTTGTAACTCGACATCTTCTTTCTGTGCCTCTTTAATCTTCACATGTATAGATGGTTGAACATTTATTTGAGAAAGATAAGATTTTTACCCTTCCATTATAATTCCAAGATCCATCCTTTGTAAATCCATAAATATTGGATCTTTTGTGATCCTCATCATGGATAAACTATCATGGTCTTGTCGACTTAATGCATCTGCAACCTTGTTTGCTTTTCCAGGGTGGTAATGGATTGAGCAGTCATAATCCTTAATCAACTCCAACCATCTTCTTTGACGCATATTCAGCTCCTTTTGTGTGAAAATATACTTTAAACTTTTATGATCAGTATAAATATCACACCTTTCACCATAAAGGTAATGCCTCCAAATCTTTAATGCAAATATTACCGCAGCTAACTCCAAATCATGTGTTGGGTAATTTTGCTCATGGATTTTCAACTGTCGTGAGGCATAAGCTATCACCATATCATTTTGCATAAGAACACACCCCAATCCCTTCTTGGATGCATCACTGTAGATCACAAACCTTTCTCCACTACAAGGCAGTGTGAGCACAGGTGCACTGGATAACCTTCTTTTCAACTCCTTGAAATTCTCTTCACATTACTCTGTCCAAACAAACTTAACTCCTTTCCGAGTCAACTTGGTGAGTGGGTTAGATAATCATGAAAAATATTTTACAAAACGTCGATAATATCCAGCCAAACCAAGAAAACTTTGGATCTCAGTTACTGTTGTTGGTCTCGACCATCTTTCGATAACCTCTGTTTTTTATGGATCCACAGATATCCCCTCTTTTGAGATTATGTGACCCAAAAATGAAACTTTTTGAAGCCAAAATTCACACTTGGTAAATTTGGCATAAAGCTTCTCCTTTCTCAGGGTCTTCAATATAATTCTCAAGTGATATTCATGCTCTCCCTTTCTCTTTTAATAGACAAGAATATCGTCTATAAAGACTACCACAAATTGATCAAGATAGTCTCTAAAGACTCTATTCATTAGATCCATGAAGATAGAAGGGGAATTAGTAAGACCAAATGGCATCACTATAAATTCATAGTGTCCATACCTTGTACGGAAAGCCGTCTTTGGTATATCCTTCCTTTTGACCCTTAATTGATGATACCCTGAACGAAGATCAATATTGGAAAAGTATTGAGCTCAGCGTAGTTGGTCAAATAAGTCATCAATGCGTGGGAGAGGATATTTGTTCT
Source organism: Viscum album (assembly GCA_963277665.1). Taxonomy (NCBI): domain Eukaryota; kingdom Viridiplantae; phylum Streptophyta; class Magnoliopsida; order Santalales; family Viscaceae; genus Viscum; species Viscum album. Next base: position 757,976,947 of record OY728130.1, on the reverse strand, counting down.
TTATAGTGATCTTGTTAAGTTCTCGATAATCAATGCAGAGTCTCATTGATCCATCTTTCTTCTTAATAAATAGAATAGGTGCTCCCCAAGGTGACGCACTAGGGAGTATGAATCCCTTATCAAGATTCTCTTGGAGTTGCTTCTTCAATTCCTGCAACTCAATTGGGGCCATTCTATAAGGTGTCTTTGAAATAGGCAAAGCACCCGGTACGAGTTCTATTGAAAACTCAACTTCACGATTTGGTGGAAGACCCGGTAATTCCTCCGGAAAGACATCATCAAACTCCCGTACGATGGGCATATTCTTAATCGTGAGTTTCTCACCAACCATTTGAGATAAATAACCTTCATTTAGTGGAATCAATACCCATAAAATGGAAGAAATTTCCACTGGAAGGTTATGTTAATCCTTGCATTGATAGGCGATTATAGATTGATCTGGAATATGAAATGTGACTTCCCTTCTTTGGCAATTGATATGAGCTCCGTATAAAGAAATCCAATCCATGCCAAGAATCACATCGAATTCCACTAAAGGAAGGATCACAAGATTTTCAGGAATAACTTTCCCACAAACATCAATTGGAGAAGAATTATAAACTTTTGATGCGATTGATGTGCCATTAGGTGTTGTCACAGCTAACTCAACATCTAATTTTTGAGGTAATACGGTGATACCCTTAGAAAATTCTTCAGAAATAAAAGAGTGGGTGGATCCAGAATCAAATAAAACATTTGCTACTTTAGAGTGGATGGTAAGTGTACCTTTCACCACTTCGTTATCGTAATCCACATCACTGATAGAAATTGCATGTGACTTTCCTTTGTCTTTAGCCTTAAGAGTTTGTTGACGTCGACCATAATCATCAACCCTTGAATTTGGGCATTGATTGGCATAATTCCCCATCTCCTTGAACTTGAAACATTGAAGTATAGTAGGTTCATTCTGTGTATCCCTTCCTTTGTTTGCATCATTAGACATCTTCTTCCCATTATCGCGGCATTCAAATGCCCGATGACCTTTCTTTCCACATTTGAAACATTTACTTGTCCCTTTAAGAAAACTCCCTCCATGTTTCTTTCCACACTTTGAGCATAAGGGAAAGCTCATCTTCTTTTCAGTGTGCTCTTTAGATTTTCCTTTGAATTCCATTTTCCTCTTCTTATCAAACCCATATGACTGATGGGTTACTCCAATCTCTATCTCGACTTTGAGATCACATCGAACGATTTCCTCGTAGCTATTGAAGTCCCTTATGGATAACGCCCTTCGAAGACTTGGTTTTAAGCCACTAAATAATCGATCGATCTTACTCTCAGGTTGGATAATAATACCAGAAGCGTACCTTGAAAGTCTTGTAAAATTTTCTTCATAGGTACCAACAGATTCATCATCCCTTTTCTTCAGTTCAAGAAACTCTTTCTCCATCTTTGTTTGGAGAATACGAGGGAATTACTTATTGAAAAATAAGTTCTTGAACTCGTCCCATTCCATGGACTCAATTTCATCCCTTTGCCTCGTATTCTTAATAAGATTCCACCATTGATCAGAATCTCCTTCCAAACGATACACTGCTAGGATGACTTTATCATGTTCAAAACATTGAAGAACTGAAAATATCTTTTCAGTAGTACTAATCCATTGTTCAGCAACTAATGGATCAGTAGACCCGCTGAAAGAAGGTGGACGCTTTCTCATGAAGGATTCAACAGAATGTTGCTCCTTCCTTTGATCGTTTGGAAGTCCTGCATGATTCATAGTTTGAGAAAGTTGTGTGAGCATGGCTACAATATTTTGTATTCCAGCTCCCATATCGTTTGGTTTCTCATGGGGACAATCATTGCATTGCCCATCGCATTCCGCATTAACACGGTTCCTTCGGGTTCCAGCCATTGACTAAAACCAAGAAGAATAGTGTGAGCAACACTAATTATAATAGGAAAACCACATAATTCAAGAATAAAATTTTCACGCTTAAGGTCTTATCCTAGGTTATTCATGGCCATTTCTAAAACACTAAGATTGTGTTCTATGCTTAGACTTATCCTTAGGGTTCTTACCAAGGCTTTCACATTCTAGTTTCCAAAGGTTGACTATACCTTTCTTCTGATACCAACTATAATGACCCATACTTTACATACATTGTTAATACTTCAAAATTGAAGCATACTTATTACAACATATAACAAAACCACGAAAGGACCGTATATGTATAGTGTCTTTAGAAACTGGGAAACATAAACAACCGGTTCATAAATCTTCTACAGTGTCTCCCATTTATTTCATCATATCTAGGGTCCCTTTTAGCATATTCTACTTAATATCCATCTTCCTGACCTGGGGAAAAGAAAACATACAAAAAAGGGTGAGCTCAAATGCTCAGCAAGGGCAAATAAAGGAAATAAAAATCATATCATATCTTCTTGAAAATCATAACCTGCAAAAGAGATCATAATATCTTAACATGGAATAAATCATAGAAGTGAAAATGATATCCCCATAATCATAACATAAAACTTGAAACATTGTGGTATGCACACATAATCATGGAAAATCATTTCTTGTTAGTCATGACTCATTGCCAAGACTATCTTAGCGGACAAAGTCCATTTCTGAACCGAGTTCAATCCTCGTTTCAGTGCTGTATCACTGAACCGAAATAACCTTCCATTCCAGCCATGTCTATCTCATGAGATATAAATCTTTACCCAATGCATTGGAGGGAGATATAGGTCCCACCCATCTTATAATGAATCCTTTCTTATGTGTGCCACATAATCATAAATCATACATCATCGCATAACACATGTAACAAAAATGGGATTCTTGAAACATCATGACATCATAAAACAAATCCTATAAGGTAAATGACTTCATAAAAATAATTCCCTCAAAACATAATCAAATCAATGTAATAATAGGGATAAAAACAGAACCCTATATTATCTTAGATGGAAAATAATTTTGATAAAACATTTGAACTCCATTCTTGAGGAAAATATCCTTTCTACTTCAAAAACACTTTTCTTTTCTTAACATGTCATACAATTATAAACTAAAATAAGTTGATTAAAAATAAACTTTAAAACTTATAAAGGAATATTCTTGGAAATAATGTTTTAAAAATCCATTCTTGCCGTATAAGTTAAAAAAAACATTCTTCGTACTTTTGTCAGAAAAGTCAAAAAGTACCTCGTACGAAAAACGACAAAAGATTACTTTCATATCCTTTACTAAAAACTCACCAAAGGGTAAAATTGGATTTAAAAAATTGTAGGTGGATGAAAATAATATTACATATTGAGGAAACATGGATGTGGATGATAAAATACACCCCAGTAAATTTCAAAGTATAAACAATCTCGAATAAAAATGAGATTGTTATATTTCCCTTACCTTAGGTCCGACTTGCTTTGTAAGTGTCCAAACCTCCTGTATAATGATTTAAATAATGTTATTGACTTATTCCAGAATCATACATATTGATATGATATCATATATGGTCATATTCTTAGCTTCTTATTAGTAATATTTCATTGTTACTTGTTACTCGGGTCTTTATTGCCTTTTATTCTTATGCGTGTTTTGCCGAATAAATTCTTATTCTTCTTTTAAGGTTATAGATAACTTATATCCATAATTGTATTAGTGTAACATATATCATATTTATTCATTCAATTCATTTATATAATTACTATGTAATGATGATCATGTAGAACGAGTCGCATCACATCGTGGAGACGGTATTCCGTACGTACGCATGAGCGATGATATTGTTCCCATGATCGTGGAATTGTATTTAAGTGTATTTATACTATTTAAGTATCAATATCACTTTATAATAATCATATATAGTTACTAATTACACCATTATACCCATCCTTGTAAGGTGATGGTGGAAAATAGATTACACCACGGCGTGGAGACGGTATTCCGTACGTACGCACGCGCGGTGATTTCATTTTTCCGTAGGATGGATAGAAGGTGAATTAGGGTTGTTTCATATTTATAATAACATATAAGTATGTAATTAATACTTATGTTATTACTTTATCATGAAACAACTAAAGAAGAAGAAGTTGAAGAAGAAAGAAATTGAAAAGATCGGTAATGGATATTACCTCTTCTTTGAAATGCCTCTTTGAATCCTCCACTTAGGGAACTAAGATTGGTCTTTGAAGAAGACCAGGACCTCTAGGATTATTCTAGGGAAGTGGAGAAGGGATTTTGGTAGGGGTTGTCCGAGCTTGAGTGCTCAAATTTGTGTGAGGAGGAGGGGGAAGAGGTGCCCTTTTATAAGGGAGGAGAGGGGCACCTTAGGAATATCTCAAAATATTATTTTATATTAAAGTCAAAATCGGTTTATAATGGTTCCAAAGGGTATTATTTCGAAAGTAAAGTGGGTATGGGTCGAAATACTGTCAACAAATAGGATTTATAAAATTTTAGGTTTTTATTTTAACCTTATCAATTAGATTTAACTCTAAGTTAAATAATTTAACTTTTACCGTGACTTTTTGTTTTCTTACACTATATGGTTAATAAACTTACTATAACATGCCAAACGAACCCCAAGTTGTTTATTATTAATATATATATCCTTATCTAAGTCATTTGGCCGAACCTTAGATTTTTAGGAATAAAATAACAATTAATAATATAATATTTGATTTAAAAACTATTTTGTGTCAATTTTGACACTATTTGATATATGATTTTTGTGAAAGTCATAACAGAATTATATGTTCAAAAAAAGTTGATTAAATCAACACTAATATATCATAGTAACCTAGAAAATTATTGGAATTCATAAAAAGTCTCAAATTAAATTTATTTGAGCATTTATAACATCAATTATGTTAACATTTCCTTAAAAGGGTAATTACTGCATCATCGTTGTGTCATAAATAAATTAATTTATTTAAAGTCTAAAAATTATAAATAAAATATAATTATGTAGGAAATCTCTTTATATTTCTAATAAATATTTATAGTCGAATTTATCTTATGTATAACCCCATATTAAAAACGTTTTAGTTATTAAACTTTGATTTTAACTATTTTAACTATTCATTAAATAAAATAATATTAAATGTCATAATCTAATCCAAGTGGACCTAAATGGTCATATTATATTCATAAGGTTGTTTTTGGTCGAATTACACTTAATTAATAGAATTAGGACATGTGTTAGGGTAATTGTAATATCATATTTACCCTTAGTTACCCTATTTACTATTAACCGCGATAAAAAAGTAAAAAGTTACTATTCACCAAAAAATTATTTTTATCTCATTGAACCACATTTTACTTACTGATATCAACCGTGTCTGTCGGATTTTCGAAATTCCATTCACAGAAGCGGTAAAATTAAGTTTTATGCAAAATTCAGTTTTTAACCTACCACTTAGTGGTTTCACTATTCATCAAAAATTGAAAGTTTTCAGAAAAATACCAAAATTTCACCCTAGGCTAATTTCGGTATTCCGAGTCCAAAAATGAGGTCCATTTTGAAAGATAAAATTTCAAAAAGTGGTTATTACTATTCATAACGGCTATTTTAAATAATATTTTAATAGCATATCGTCGTTTAGTGAAACTCGGTATTGCGTACAACGCAAGCTATCGAGGAAGGTCACGATTGCGTGTAAAGTAAGTCAAGCTAGTGTGTAGTGAAAGATTCCTTTGATGATATATATATAACATAAAAACAAAATATTACTCATAAAAATCTCGGGTGTTACAAAACTCCTCTTCAAAATTGATCACATCACCTATGCCCATATTTATTCCATGATTTCCCACCACACAACATCATTATAATCACAAGAGTCTACCCGTACTCTGACCACATTAGAAATAGAGGAAACACTGGTCGACCTGGCCAGGTACCCAAATATTCCTACCCGCTAAATCCAGTCTTAGAAATCAAGCACCCAAGGTGTTTCATCAAAATATGAAGGCATTAAAATGCTTATAATGCAAACTTGAGCACTTATCATGCCTCAATCTCAAAAAAGCATAAACCAAGATCAATACCTAAAAAAGAAATCTGAAAACACTATCCAACCTGTCATGTAGGTTACCCTTGTTCTAAACAGACGTCGAACTACAAGGGTCCGAGTCTAACCAAGGGTCTCTAGGTCTCTCACCTATCCCTACAAAACAAACCTCACAACGGGGTCAAAAGGTATAAAAACCTCACCCAAAAGATCAAAACCTCTCAAAAGCAGGTAAAGATCACAATGACCAAGGGTCAAAGTTGAAAATATGGACTACAAGGCCCTAATCCTCTCTGACCATCCATAGATGGAACTACTCCCTATAGGTCACAACACCAACACAAAAGAGAACTGAACTGACACTCACTGGGAATATGTATGAGGAAATATCCCTGAAGGATTAGTTTATAAGAAAATTCTTGGTATCTATTGGCATCGTACTCAGTGATCTAACAAGATAACCATAGACCTGAGAAACATCACCCTAATAGGGGTTCAATAGGATGGCATAACATGCCACATCAACCTACTAGGTCACTTCAACTCTTGTGCATGAGGAATAATTAATAAGCCTAAAAAATTCCTCAACATATATCCACATATCTTTCTATCATAACAAACTATAGTTTTGTAAGTAGGCCCAAAAGGCCTCAGTTTTTAGTAAAACCACCCACTAGAAAGCCTATATGAGGTGAATCCTATATGCCAAATATGATGCACGAGACACCTCTTGACTTTTTCAGCCAAGAGTAAAAAACTATCCCTGGCCTATTGCCAATAGAAAATATCCATAGATCCATAGTAAATCACAACATCCACACAACATGTTCATTACTCAAAGAAAAAATCACATAAAACTGTAACATCACAAATCAGAATAGCAATCCCAACCCCCTGGAAACCAGGACTTCTTACTGGAATAAGTGTTCTCAATGCAGTAGTCTAATATCCATCACATGTTCCAATACATTCCTAATAATCAAATATACCATATCCCAAATATTAAAGACTAGGGAAAGAACTCCTCTAAAACCACTTTTTAATTTCCCAACCCGAATGCCACTAAACCGATTCTCTGAGCCAGTGGGTTACTAGGCCTCAAGAACGCCTCCCCATATGTGAGAGGATAATGAATAGTAGCGAGGGCCTAGGAGGTGACAGTTGAGAGACTATGAACTCATATCAGAGTAATAAAATAGTGGAAATATCTAAGTATCATACATAGAGGAAAGTAAACAGAGTGAAGAAGTAGTAAAAAACTAAAATAGATACAATCCATAATAATAAATGAAATTATGTAAAATCATGAACAACTATGCAATACAATAAAACACTAGTCACCTACTGGGATGACCATACAGATACAGAAATAAAAAAGAAACTGAAAGTAAAAGTACAAGGATCTACTACTAGCTTTGATCCAAACCACATACCAGGTCTCTAAACACTATCGAACTGCACCAGCCTAATCATAAGATCCCACTCGAGCAACTCTTCTCAACCATGAAACACCATGACTCATCCATATCCACCATAAAACTCATACTCAACCTGAAAAACAGACATAAGGTCTACATGTACACTAAGGTACGCGTACAGGGGTGAGAAAGAATCTCAGAAGGATACCCTAACAAGAAACTTGTAACTATGCTACTAAAAGTGTATGAAAAAGCAATGTGATTATCCTAGATGAAGCACAACCAAAAGGCAAGAAAAAACAACCTGATCCCATAGTCAAACCCAGGGTCTGTAATCCCTATCAACTGGGAAAGTTCCACCATGGATGTCCATAAATATATACGTAAACATGTATAGTCACATACCTATATATATATATAGATATGAAAATTCATTGGTATGTGAATAAATAACATAAAACCACATTAGTAGTCAAAAATAGGGTTCATAATCCTCCTCAACTAGATATCCTGTGCAAGAGAATTGAGTTGGATATCATTCCACTCAAGTCGTGCACCAAAAAGTTGATCTTTGGATCCATAATCCCAATCGACATATACCTTCTTTGGCCAATGATGGAAATATCTATGAACAAGCTATGACACCACAAGGAGATACTTGTCCTACACCTGGGTTTACCCGTACTCACCTCCAATCACTAAAATAAGGATACCTTATACAATTGGTCAATCCTATAAAGAAAGATTCTAGGAAAAACATCCAAACATCCAGTGAGATGCCTTGCTACAACCCTTGAGTCCCATAACTGATCTGGAAGAGTGTAATCATTCCGATCATATAACATCCATCCAATGATACCATCCAAGGCAATCCTACAATGGGAAATCCAAGTATCACTCAAGGAATAGAAGTCATCAACCCACTGAGCTCGTCCAAGGCATCCCTCAACTGGATCCAAGTATCACTCAGGGTACATAAGTCTATCACCCACTGAGCCCATCCAAGGCATCCCTCAATTGGATCTAAGTATCACTCGGGGTATAAAAATATCCAACTAATGAGCCCATTAATGGAATCCCTTAATTGGATCCATGATTTACTCAAGGTTTAATTAAATTCAATAATCCACTGAGCTCATCCAAGGCATCCCTCAATTGGATCCAAGTATCACTCATGGCATATAAGAAATCATCCCACTAAGCCCATCCAAGGCATTCCTACAATGAGAATACAAGTATCACTCAGGGTATATGAATCATTAGACCACTAAACCCACAAAAGGAATTCATACAACGAGAATCCAAGTATCACTTAGGGTACTTAAATAAATAGCCCACTGAGCCCGTCTAAGGAATTCCTATAATGGGAATCCAAGTATAACTCAGTGTATTTAAGTTAATATGTAAGGATCAATATCTAGATACTAGGAAACACCTCTAAACATACCAAAAAATATATATCACAAAATATATACATTTAGGATGAACAACCACATACCAGGTAATACCTATTGGTATACCAATAAATATCAAAAAATAACATGGCTTAGAAGCCAAATCACAGGTAAGCACATCTAGGCATCCTAATAAGAAAAATAGATCATAGGGAGAACATTAGGGTATATCAATAGGAAGAAAGACGCCTTGCGTTTGGATAAATATCCAACAACCAATAATCACCTCTGATAAACATCACTACATCAACAAAAACCATTTCAAACAGAAAAAAATGAGTGAGGGTGGACTGAATGCCAAACCCAACACTCCAGCCATAGGCCCAGGGGCTTACTAGTTCGGCATGAGTTCTAAGGTGATAGCTGAACAATATCTCTACCCAAACCCAACATACATCTTAGGGTTGGTCAAGTAACGAGAACCTGTTGGGTCCCTCAAGTCAAACACTGAGAGGCATCCTACTCGGGATCCTTCAAGTAACCACAAGCAAAGACATCTTACATGGGATCCTTAACTAAAAGGTAAATAAGAAATCATACTCAGAATCCTCAAATGGTATGAAAATTTAGGCATCTAACGTGGAATCCTCAGAATGATACTCAAGAACATGGATCCCACAAGGGACTCCCTAGATCAGTGTATAAGTAAAGGAATCCCTCAGAAGATACATAGAAGTATTGGGTATCATGACCTCATAGGACAGAAGGGCATGTATCATAAGGGGAACATATTAAAAAGAATAGGTCATGGGATATATATTATAGATAATATCATATCAAGATATAAACTAGGTTTTTACAAACACCCAACCTATCATTCACACCAAGTCTCACTTTCAAGAGACAACTAGATTCAATTACTAGAGGAAGAACCTCTCCATTTATATAAAATCCCCAAAACACCAACTAGGAGACCTAATAATTCTCCATGGGTTTCACCATTATGATCTACATGTAAAACCACTTGTAATAGACTACTATCTGGTCCATAGATGAAACCAGGGCATAAAATAGGAAAATAACTTCAAAGGGTACCAAAAGAGGAGTACACAACATCTAGATACCATACACGACATGTACCCTCGAGCTCCCACACGGGCGTGTACTCTTGCTAGCCTGGGTGTGTAAATAACCAAGGTAAATGATGTGTAAGGAGGGTACACAGCGTGTACCCAACATGGGGTACATTCCCGTGTCCCTCAACCAGCTTGACCATCTACTTGGGAAATCCATGTACTATTACACGGCGTGCTATGCACACGAGGTCTGGTTGTGTACTCTACACGACCATGTACCCCTATATGGGTAGACATGACCGAGTAATTGGCCACACAAACAAGTAATAGTATATGGAATTTATTCCCCATACACAGCGTGTAATACCTTAAGCTTCGTCTTCCTAAAATGGGAAGAGCACACAATGTTTCACCCTAGGCTACACGCCGTGTAGCCTAGTTTCCTGAATGGAAAAACCATAGATTGCTCGAATCCCCCCGTTTTCACCCTTAAACAATATATATGGCCACTAGGGGCCTCATACAATCATAAAAAGGTTTTAAAAACTTGAAACAATGATTTTAAATGGTATTTTCATTGAAAAAATAAACCAGAATACCTTTGGGTGGAAAATGTCGAAGTTTCACTCAATTTCGTGGTCCATGGTTGCAGCATGTCGATCGAGCATGTCAAGAGCTCCACAAAGGTACCCCTCTTTCCTAACCCCCTTTATCACTCTCCATTATCTCTTGGTCACGGTGTAGGAGGAAATGCATAGGAGGTGTGCACAATAAATAATAGGAAATAATTAAAAGGAAAAATAAAATAAAGAAAGAGAAAAATAAAAGAAAAAGAAAAAGGGGCCTATGCCATCCCCAGTTCCCAAATCAAGTTTATGTCTCTCCTAGAATAAAATCCCTATTCGAGATAGAATAATAGAGACATAATATCAATCCGATTCTCCATTCAAAATATATGGCTGAATGAACCTACACAAATAATTTAATAGTTAATTTAATTAAATATTAAATATTAATTATTCCACCACAATTCAAATGGCATATATTTCTACCAAACTCTTTTATTAGGGTAAAAACGCTATTCTAGGACCAACGGAGTGGTTATAAAAATTACTTAAGTTCACCTGCTAGAGTAAAGAGACCATTCAACCCATTTAAAATCATCTTAAAGAAAAAATTCAAATTTCTACTAAAAACTACAGTCCGTAAAAACATAGGTTCTTGCAATATATATAGATAATAAAGAACCAAACATGGAACACAAATAAAATTTAATAGAGTGCCTGTCACATTTATAATCCATTAAAGTATATATATGGTTTAAATTAAATATCCAACTGATGTATCTCAAAATATTTCTTTTAAATGCACCTTCATCATAATATCTACAATATTATCATGCGTTGGAAGATACTCAAATATCTGCAATCATTTCACAAATATCTCATTCATAAAATACTATTTTATCTTGATTTAATTTTCCCTTTCATGTTTCAATAGATTTTTACTAATATTTATAACACTAATGTTATCATATTTAATTAAAATTTAAGAATTCACTTCAAAATGACTATCTTCTAGGTGTTGTTTCAGTTAAAGATATTGTGTGAATGATTCTATAGTTGATATATATTCATCTTCTATAATAAAAAATGATATGAAATATCTATTCATACTCAGCCTTTGAATATTAATATCTCCAACCTAAAAGGAATCACTCTATGTATACTTCTGTTGTAAAGAATTCATAAATCCCCTATTCCATTAAAAACTTAAATTATTTATTTTCACTAAAATAATGTATGTTTCCTTAGGAGAACTTTGTAGATTTTTTTAAGAAAAGTAGTAAATACAATATCTAGTCTTGATATTTTTATGTATATTGGGATTATAGTTATTTTAATATACTCCATAATATTAAACACGTTTCCCTTTTCATTCTTTAAAAACTTTATTGGGGTATCAAACTATAATATCCTTAAATACACACTCCTGGATCTGGTTCTATAAACATATTATTAACATTTTTGGACCTGATACTGATAAATAATACCCAATTTTATCCACCCAAAACATACAACATCAAACAAAAATATTAGATCAATTTCATACCCAATGATCTATTAGGTTTAGAGTTTTAGAGAAGTTGTGAAAACTCTTACAATAAAATACTAATGTCTTTAAGTGAACATTCTTCCTATAATAACAAGATTTTATTATTTCACAATAAGAATTAAACATAACCCAAAAATTCTTAACACATGATACCTTTTTAGAAATAATTCATTTAACATCATTATTCATAAACTTGGGAAATGGAAAACATAAGAAAGGTGAGCTCAAACACTATGTAAGAGTAAATATAGGAATTAAAAGTTGCATTTAATTTGTGAGCATAATATGATAATAAAGTAATGTTGACATAATCAAATAATGTCAATATAAAATAAGGGAATTCATACCCATAAAAACATGGAACAAAAATCATAATACATGGGAAAAATATTTTACAAAATAAAAGATTCATATAAGTCCACAATAATGGGACATGTGAAAATAATCATCGATAAAAGGATTTATTTTAACTAATAATAAATTTTAAAAAATGTATGGGTATCTTGGAACATCAAACATTCATCATGTAATCACCTTACAATATAATTCCCATATTTTATAAAATTATCCTATACCTAGTGAACTCTTATATCTCTTAGTATAAATTTCAATTAGTAAACTTTCTTACTTTACTAAATTCATTTTGGGGATATAAAGGAACAACTTATCTTTGGTTTTTATTGTAACCACCAATCTTTGGTTAATGACATAATCACCCATCCCTAGGTTATAGCATAACCACAAACCCTTCGTTTATAAAATAACTACCATTCAATTATCCATTCATATTTCCAAGTACCATGGAATGAGAAAACCATTTAAAATCTTGTATTTTTCAACATAACACCCTTAAAACAACTTTCATTCCTTTTTAGCTTGATTAACATGTTGTAAAGAAACTACTTCCATGATTTTTTTAAAAAAAAATAATTAGCCATACAAAAAATAGGTATGAGGTCATTTGAAAATTTCTTCATTAGATCATAATAAAAAATTAAAGGATTTTTCCACATATGAAAAATACATTTAAAATAACATTTAAAACATTTTTTTTGAAAACTTAGAAAAATATCCTTTTCTTTTAATAATATTTTATCAAAATTTCCAGACTATTGGGAAAACAATTTCATTAAAAATAACCATAGAAACATATAAATTCAATTTAAATTCAAATAATGGATATGATTAAATAAAACTATGTTCGTGTTATAAATTTTAAAAAGAGGCATTTTTTCCAAACTATTGTAATGAAAGTCAAAAGTTACCAATGTAGAAATTGTTGAGAAATTTTCATTTTAAACCTATTAAAAGAAGGTAAAAGATAATGGAAAATAAATTTCGGAAATAATTTATTTTTAGAAAATAAAATTCTTGAAATAATATAATTAATTTGGAGGAATATATTGATTAACAATCATTGGAAACATTAAAAAAATGTTTTTAAAGGAAAACCCTTTACAACCTTCTAAAATGAAAAACACTTTAATAAAAGAAAATTAGAAGGAAAATAAAATACCATGAGTATAAAAATAGTCATGATATTAATTTTAATGAGTTACTAAATAAACCATATAAATTAATATGGTTTCATCAATCAAAATATATCTCAAAGAAGGAAGTTTGAGACTAGAAGCCCTTGAAACTTAGGTAGCACATGAATCAAAAAGCCATTGAATAATGAAAAATAAAAAGATTTTATAAAACCGATAATTTATATGAACTAATATTTTAAAACAAATTCATGGGGAAGTATTTAATCTATATAAAATAAATCATGGTTTATAAGATGAATTATTTCACAAAGAATTGAAATTAATACCATAAAAACCATTACAACTTTTATAACATTTGAATCAATATCTCATAAAAGTGATAACATTAAAGGAATACTAAATATCATGAAAAAAGTGAAAATAATAACATAATATTACAATAGTCTACATATACTACTTATAAAAGGAAGTGGGTTCATATTATAAGATATGTCTGAAAGAAACAATGATAAGACAAATAATCCTTACAAAGATCATATCATTGATGAAAATTTTAATCAATTATTTGATTATGTGTAACAATTTTAAAATTCCACAAAAAATTGAATTAAAACAAAATCTAATTAGATTTAATTTCACACATAATCTTAGTATAACATAGTCAATTAAGTAGAAGTATAACCCACCGAATAGAAATTGAGTTAAGAAACCCATTACCATGAGTCACAACATGCCATGTATGTTATTTATCTCTTATATAATAAACATATATTAATTATTTAAATGTTTTAATAACTTTTAAAAGTTTAATATGATTTAATTAAACCATTTATTTAATTTATTTCAATGATATATTTAATTACTTATTTGGTTAACTCCACGTCAGATTTTTTGAGGATACTTAGATCATAATTTCAAAATGACTTTAGCATGTTGATTATGGTCTAAATGGATATGGTCCCAACATCTCAAAAATAATTAATATGAAATAATTATCATTTTTATCCATTAAAGGAATCTTTATAACCATCCGTGAATGGTGTATATTAAAAATGAATCACATCACCTCATGGAGGTGATAATCTATACGTATCTATGAATGACGTTTCCATTTTCCAATGGATGAAAGGGTAAAAAATAGATAATATATTATCATTAGAAAATGATAAATTTTTCATTAATATAACATATATATTTAATATATCATTATAAACAACCATGATAGGTAGTGATATAAAATGAATCACATCGCTTCTTGGAGGTGGTATTCCAAATGTATGCAGGAACGATAATTTTATTTCCCATTTGATTAAAAAAGGATGTGAAAGAGGTTATAAAATTAAAATAATAATGTATTAGTATATGTAAAATATTGATTTTATTATAATGGAATGGTTTGTACATAATTTAAGGAGGTATAATATAAAGTAAAATGAAAATGATTTGTTAAGATGACTACCTCATCTTCGGAGAACCTACTATGGATCTCTCCTTAAGTACCCTTAGAACGGTATTTAAGAAAAAAAACCTATATAATTTATCAAAATAAGTTATTAAGATGTTTTTCATGATTTATTTGAGATAAGTGACTCAATAAGTGATAGGATGAGAGGATAGGTGGTTTTCTTATATATGATAAAAGAGGGTAACCCTTATAATTACTTAAAGTATTAAATTAATAGAAATTAGTTTTCATTTTCATGTGCATGTGAAATAATATATTTCAAATATAGGATTGAGTTAAGTCAAAAGAATATCATCCAATAAAATTTAGACATGTTTTATGGATAGTTTAACCATTATCTCTTTGTCTTATCCCCCCATTAACACATTTTATGATTACCATGATATCAAAATATTTTCAATGTTAGGGCTAAACAAGTTACTACAATAAGAAAAGTGAGCCATAAGTTGAAAATAATCGAAATTTAAGTATATATCCCAATAAATTGGTAAAATATAATTTTTTTTATTAATTTTAAATAATTTAATAAAATATTATTTAACATAAAATACAATTAAATTTATTTTCAATACTCTTAAAATATTTAACTTTTAAAAAATAGAAACAGAAACATAGTTAGAATATAAAAATTTAAAACATCTATAATACAAAATATTTATCTGTAAAATTCATGGAACACTATATGTCACCAAAATAATATTAATTTTATTTTTCTAAAATCATTTACTTAATTTTTTTATTGCATGAACGCGTACTGTGTTAGTGTTTCACAAGCATTTAAGGTAATTATTACATCATAAAAAATTAAAAATAAATTAACATGATAAAAATATTTTTTAATATGATAAAAAATATTCATTAATATGATAAAAATATTCATTAATATTTTATATAACCATTTATAACCAAATTTAACCTCCTTTAATACCTATAAAAAAGTTACAGTTATTAAAACAAAGAGAGTGACACTGTGAAAAAATTATTTACATAAAATATATTAAAAACATTATCAAAAAATGGAACTATATTTCCATATATTTTAATATTGGATGAGTTTGAACAAAAAAACTCAAAAAATATAAATATTTCAGGTTTTATATGAATTTTTAAATCCATATAACGTTATTATTAACCATATTTAAAAAATTTACCCTTACCAAGATGAAAATTATTTACTATAGTTACTATTCATAATGACCAAAACTAAAGTTGTCATATTTTCAAAATTTAGATATTATAATTAAAAATATGGAATCTATTTTATATATTTAAATAACTATAATTTTAATAAATCACTTTTAAATAAACATGTATAAAGCAAAAAACAAAATTTTCCCGAAAAATGAATTTTTAAGTATAAAAATATTTCCATACCAAAATTATGAATAATTTCATTTTTAGTGAAAATAATTGGATTATGTTTAATAACATTAAAATTATAAAATTTTAAAATAAATTTTAAAAAATAAGACTTTGTAAATAATTGAATGAAAAAGATAGTTTTATATAAAATTAGTATTTTTCACTATTCACTAAAAAATAATCTTTTTAGATAAATCAAAAAATTTATCCTTAAGATAAAATTGATACACTGATTTAAAAATTGATATCCCTTTTATCGATTTTTTTATAAAAGTGTATGAAATTAATTATAATATTTTATCCTGAAATGTAATAAAATCATTTTTTTTTGGAAAATGTATTTTTGAAACATAAAATTACGTTACAAAAATTATTTCCTATTTAATAAGAATTAAATAATAAAATTTACTTTAGTAGGATTATTATACATATATTTTATAATTTTATTACTCATATTTTTACCCACTAATTAAACGGCTAGGTCAAAACAATCATATTTAAATAATAATGTTTGTATAGTATTTCATAATTCTCTTATAGCTCGGTGTTTCATATTAAGAAAACTACCAAACATATTATTATTTTAAACTAAAATTTCAAGGAATTAAATTATCTCTCCACAAATTAAATAAATTGTTTCCTCAATATTTTATCGCAGTCATCAATGGTTAAATATTTGAAAATACCTTTTTTAAAAACCTACATCGTACAAATGGATATTAAAAAATCCTTTAAAAAGGGGAAGTGGGTAACATAATGGTTATTTAAAATAACACACAATTAGGTTCTCAGATTAAGATAACCATATTGGGATATGGATATATGGACATGGAGGAGAAAAATAATGTCATATGAATAATCTATAGTGATAGAAAACATGATCATGAGAAAATTAGTGACCAAAAAACCATAAATTATTAAGGGATAAAATACCATCAATTAATAAAAAATAAAGGTAAAAGATTTTTTTTATTCCCCGATCCATTTCTTGGATTTTAGGGATTCTTTTACCATTAGGATAGAGAACATGAATAAAAATATACTTACTCTATTTATTTCCAATTCATAAGAAAATTTTTATATTTTTGTTGGTATTCAATAAATTTCCACTTCAATCTCAACTCTTATTCAATGAATTAAATATTCAAGATTAATTTTTAATTTTTGAAGAAATAGAATTAGCTTCTAATTGGTCACATGATCGAAAAAAGGATAACGGGATGTTACTCCTTTCTCTAGATATTAACCAAAACCAAAATGGTTAGCTTAAGTTACAATAATATCCAATATGAAGAAATACTACATTAATATTAACTACTTATATAATAATATATATGGTTTAACTTAGATTATTCCATAAATAATAAACTCTATATATATCAATTTACCTCAGTTGTCATGACCCATCCCTCAGGGCCCGTGCCATGACATACCCTAAGACCGCCTCCCAAAGGCCAGGGGTTGACGACTAGCACCAAAGGCATCAACTTGCAAGTGGGAGGAATTTTCCCGAGTTCCTATATGCATGCACGCACAACCATGTCCCAAAGTTGGAAAAGTAAAACAAACATTCCACTATAAATAAACACTGAGTACAAGTACAACTAAAAGTCAAATAGACCAGAATACAAATCCAACCAAAAATAAACTAAAATAAGTAAAGTACAAAAGAAACTCTAGAAGATATGTACTGGAAACCCCACCTGATGGGTAAGTACATAGTAGCTGCTAGAAGCCATATAAGTACGCCATTCCTGCTTGGTCTCACTGGGAACCACCGGGTCCTGGGCCACCATGTCCTCCATCAGGCGGCGATCGTCTACACCAAACACAACACGTGCGTGCGAAGCCCATGTAGGGGTGAGTAACAAAATACTCAATAAGGACCCCAAAACACAAAGGAAAGACCAAAAAGAAATCCACAAACAAACAAAAAAGAACGATCACCAAGAATGATCATGAAGTAAGACGGATCACACCAGGTATATTCTAGAGTAGGATAGTAGAACAATTAGTCACATCATCGAACATCGTGGGATGCTAGAGAACTCCTCCCCAATGAGTACAATGGGCTTGCAAAGTCACACAAAAGCTACTTCCCACCAACCTTAGGAATACTATGGTACTCATACCTGATGAGTACCATGGGTATCCTGGGTCATACAGAAGCCGCTCCCCACTATGGGCATGTTGGGTTACATAGAATACACTTCCCACCTATGGCTATACTGAGGTACTCCTCCTGTTGAGTACTGTGGGTCTTCTGGGTCACATAGAAGCTGCTCCCCACCGTGGGCCTGCTGGGTAACACAGAATCTGCTTCCCAATGGGCCATAGTATCCGATCCACACAGGGTCTCTCATCAGTAGTCTTTAGGTCTCATCCAACCGTAGGGTTTCTGCATGTAGCACGCTTGATCTTGGGAGAACCGCTCCCCAATCCATTCTTTGTATTTCAACTTTCATGAAATACTCTATATAGTACATCAAAAGATCTGTCTCGTCTTGAGGGTTCCAACTCCACAAACGGCTTGTCAATCAGACACCCAATTTGCAAGATATTTACATTTTTCCAAAAAGGGTCTGGTGGGGTCTGGGTCCAATCCAACCTGGTCTAACTGACCTTAACCGACCTGGGGACCACCAACCCAACTTGGGTCCGCCAAAGCGACCCAGACTAGGTCCGGTCCATTGGGCCATGGATCTGGTTTGGCCCGCGCCCTGCTCAGTGCACCGAAGGTGGACTGGTTTGTTCGCCTAGCTGGGACATGGTTGGAAGCCACGTCCGGAACCCTTTCCCAATGGGTCATCTACGGGGCCAGCTCCCACTACTGCAGTTGGTTGACCACGGCCCGCTGTGTGCGACGTGGAGTAGTTCTGCGTCTACTACCAATGGTTTCTTACATGGAGGCCAATGTCTTCTCCTACTGTGTCGTGGCCCGAGCTGGCCGCGACGGTCTTCTCTGGAACGCCATCGTGGTGTGCCGGTGCCAGTGCACTGGCGAGGCATTTCGTGGACCACCAGGTCTGCACCTGAGGTCCGTTCTTCACACCGCTTGCCCCTATGACCTACAGGGGATGCCTTCTTCTTTGAAATGTCCTTGAATCCACCTTGCCACTCAATTGGAAATTCAGTCACAAATAATACAAAAGAGAAGAGGCTCGAGCCTTGTTCATGTCGGCATGTTACCTCCATGTAAGAGTTTTAAAAGAGGGGGAGTTTCGAGGATTACAATTTTATCAATCATAATATTAATCCCTAATAGAAATCCCAAGAAACATCACCCTCCCACGAGAAGAGTGATATATAGATCAACCTGTTCTTGGGTTGATCCACTTTTTTCATTTAGAATGAAGAATGAGTAAAACATAAATAAAAAAACCCTACCTCAAAGTAGTTCGACGTTGAAGTAGTCCTCCCACAAATATTCACGAAGTTGAAGGCGTTCATTGCTTTCTGGATCCGTTCTTTCAGGTGGGTTGAAGTTGTTAACATTCCTACATCATTCTTCGTTATTTGTTAGAGAGAAACCTCGCAAGTGGTTCGTTAGAGAATTGTCCTTTGTTTAACCCTCAATTATCAAACACATTATTCCATAAAAAGGAAACACTTCATAGTGTTTCTGTTACACTGTGACATTTCATCGTTATGCTGCACAAAAATGAGACATTAAGGAGCTTCCTTTAATTCACCTCATCATCTCCTCATCGCCACACTGTAACGTCGCCGTCTTCCACTCAATGATTCTAAAGAAAATAAAATAAAAATTTTAAGTTATTTTTTTATTTTTTGAAAAGTTTGAAAATTAGTTTTTTTGTCTGACACTTATCCGTTGAAATTAAGTACTTTCCAGGTGAGTCCTAGCATTCCGAGTTCAACGGTGACTTAAAATTTTTGATCTGAGCACCGGTTCAAAAGTTAGAAAAACCCGCTCACATGTTTACTTGAGCTAACTTAAAAAATGTTCAAAATTCCGTTCCATGCTCACCGAGCCTCAGAATAATGTGTCGTCAAAGAATGTAGTCTTGAAATAATTCCATATAATTTTAAAAAATTACATGGAAATTATAATACATTACATTCTCCCCACTTGGGGCTTTATATGCCCGAAATCCAAAACAGGGGATAATCAAAAAAATGGGGGTACTGAGCACAAATTTGAGCCTCCTTCTCCCATGTGCTCTCCAAAATATTCCCATACTGCAACCAAACAAACACCAGTGGAATCGACTGTCCATGGAGGACCCGCTCCTGTTGATCCTCTATCTCAATCGGGAACTCCGCTAATGTCGCCCCGTCATCAATGTCCATCTCGCCGTAGTCGATGATGTGTGATGAATCATGCATGTACCTCCTTAGCTACGACATGTGAAAACATCATGCACCTGGTGCATATGGGGGGAAGAGATAGGCGGTATGCCACCTCTCCAACTCTGTTGAGAATTTGAAAAGGTCTGATGAACCTCGAAGATAACTTACTACCCCAAAAAAATCTCTACAAACCCCATCGAGGTGGGACATGAAAGAACACATGGTCTCCCTCCTCAAACTCCAAGGGTCTCTATTTCCTCTTAGAATATGATTTATACCTACTCTGTGCAGTCCTCATATACTCTTGGATAATCTACACCATCATAGTGGTAGCCTGTACCAACTCTGGACCAATCAGTACTGACTCCCATGGGTCTGTCTAGTATAGAGGTGATCTATATGGCCACCCATACAAGGCCTCAAATGGTGCCATGCCAATGGTGGAGTGGTAGCTATTATTGTATAAAAACTCCACCAGTTATAGGTGGTCCTCCCAACTCTGACCAAAATCAAAGACACAAGCATGGAGTATGTTCTCCAAGGTTTGTATGGTCTGCTCTATCTGACCATCTATTTGGGGCTGAAAAGATGTACTCAAGCACAATTGAGTCCCAAACGCCTCCTACAATCCCTTCCACAACCAGGATGTAAATCATGCATCACAGTCTGAGATGTTCATTGAAGGAACACCATGAAGCCACACTATCTCCTGGACGTAGAGGCGTCCCAAGCCCTCTACCGATCCCTGCTCCCAGATGGGTAGGAAGTGAGCCGACTTGGTGAGTCAGTCAATGATCACCCAGATAGAATTATGGCCCCTGTACATGCATGGTAACCCCATCACGAATTCCATAGAGATACCACCCCACTTTCATTCTAGTACCTCAAGTGGATGGGTCAAAACCTTCTGGAACCTGATGCTCGACCTTCAATTGCTGGTAAGTGAGGCACCATGAAATGAACTCTTCCACCACTTTCTTCATCCTTGACCACTAGTAATGATGCCTGAGGTCCTAGTACATCTTCACCACACCAGGATGTACCACAAAAGGGGATGAATGAAACTCCCTCAATACCTCCTCCTGCAATGTCACTGGTACTACGGTGCATTATCTGAAAAGAAGAATGTGCTCCCCACCTATCAAAAATCCATTAGGAGCCTGTCCTAAGGATAACTGAACACGTCGGGCCTCACAGTCAACATCGACAAGTTATGCCTCCCTGACCTGTTGTAAGAGCGGAGGATTGAAAATCATTGACTAGAGGTAAGATGCACCATCACCATCCACGAAGGATATCTGCATCGCTGTAAGATGCTCTATTGCCTCACTTAGTAGATGTAAACCAGACCTCCTGCTGAGTGCGTCTTACACCACGTTCCCCTTCCCAGGAGTATAGACTATCTCAAATTCATAGTTCTGGAGGAACTCTAGCCATCACCACTGTCTCAAATTCAGGTCCTTCTATGAGAAGATATACCTAATACTCTTGTGGTCATAGTAGATGGTAAAATGTTCACCTATCAAGTAGTGCCACCACATCTTCAAGGAAAAAACCACTACTTCTAACTCCAGGTCATTGGTCATGTAGTTTTTCTCATGCTACCTCAAATTCCATGAGCCATAGGCAATCAAATCTCCCTCATACATCAGAACACAACCCAGTTCAGTCCCTGATTCATTTCATAAAACTACATACCCAACGCTCTCTTCTAGTAGTCGCAAGATAAGGGAACTCATCAATATCTTCCTCATCTCCTGGAAACTCTTATGGAACTTTTATGCCCTCATGAAAGGGCTATACCTTTCATGTAAAGACTGATAAAGGTGATGCTACCTTGGAAAATTCAGGCACAAACCTCTGGTAGTATCCAACTAATACCAAGAAACTCCACACCTCAATAACACTCTTGGGTGGCTCCCAAAAAAGCACTACCTCTTTCTTCACCGGATCCACTGCAACTCCATCCTATGAGATGACATGTCCCATAAAGTGGACCTCCTGTATATAGAACTGGTACTTCAAGAGCTTACCATAAATCTGAAGCTCTTGGAGTGTTTCTAGAACTATCTGTAGGTGTGTAGCGTGCTCCTCCTCCAATGCAGAGTACGCCAAGATTTTATTATTGAATACCACCAAAAAACAATAAAGGTAATGCTAGAATATCCTATTCACGAGTCCCATGAACACTATTTTGGAATTGGTCATGTTGAAGGGAATCATCAAGAACTCGTAGTGGCCATACCTGCATCTGAAGGCTATCTTCGGTATATCCTCACCCCGTACCCAAAGATGGTGATAGCCCGATCTAAGTTAAATCTTCAAGAATGACCATTCTCCCTTCAGATGATCGAAGAGGTCATCAATCCTCAGCAGTGGATACTTGTTCTTCATGGTCACCTATTTTAGGTTCCACAATTCCACACATAGCCCTAAGCTCTCGTATGCCTTCATGTAAAACAAAACTGGGGTTTCCCATGGTGAAATGCTAGGCCTTACAAACCCCTTCTCCTGTAAGTCCTCTAACTATACCCTCAACTCACATAGTTTAGTGGGAGCCATCCGATATGCCGGTGTGGATACTGGTGTCATACCGGGGTATAGGTTGATGTAGAAGTCTACATACCTATGATAATGTAGTCCCAGGACATCCTCATGAAATACATACTCATAATTTTCCACCACTACAGGAAATCTCGGACTCCTCTCATCCACTGCACCAAGGGTGAGGCTCACCAACTAGTAAGTGATTGGCTGCACCCTCCTCCAAGAAAGTCCATCTTGTGCTGCGAAAGTTACCTTCTCACTGGTGAAGGAAAACCTTGTCCCATCCTCATGGACACATGAAACTTTGCACCTAAAACAATCGATCTGATCATGGAATGTAGATAACCAGTTCTTACCCAAGATGACATTTTAAGGCCTCGACGCCGCTACTAGGAGATCCCAACTAAATCTCTAGCCTCCTAGAGTAAGCTCACACTACCAAAAACAGTGTGTAATTGTCAAATAACCTCCCATAGGAGTCACTAATCATAAGGATTGAGCCAACGACTACACCCGAATCTTTGATCTTTGAATGAGAGTTGTGGAAAGGAAAGAGTGACTGACACCTGTGTCTATAAGAATTATAACTAAGGTGGATAAGACACAAATTATACCTTTAATCATCGTTGGAGCACTATGGTCATAGTCCTCCATCTTCTGAAGATGGCCTCACCCCTTGTCTGTCGGCTCCTTGAGTCTATAGTGGACCACCTGGGGGTAGTGTTGGTAGCACCTCGAACCGTTGTCCACCGCTTGCTTCTTGGCATGCTCCCCTGCAATGTCCGCCACCCTGCAGACCTCCTCAGTCAAACCTCTACCTCTTCCTAGGTGGTTCCTCGATTGTTTACTGATTGTGTGTGTGGAGGTTCAGGCAGTCATGAGACATGTGTCCCAGCCCGCCACACGTGAAGCACAACCTGGTCCCCTGCTGACTCCCTCTGCTTTGGGAGCCCCGCACTGCTGACCCTGAGTCCTGGGTTCACCCTCTAAAAGACCTGGCCTTCTTGGGCCCCCTCATCTACTGCCTGATGTTCACAACTGCAGACTCTGTCGCATGAGGTCTACTAGTAGCTCCAGTTATCAGTGCCTACTCTGCTAGGAAGATCTCCACAAGAAGGGATTGCTACATCATTCTATCCTAAGTGGGTATGATGAGTAACACCATGGATTCCCTGACCTCTCATCTGATTCCCTGCTCAAAGGTTTGGGTCCTAAAGAAAGGGTCTTGCACCATGTCCGTGGAGTAACGAGAGAGGTCTGTAAACCTCGCAGAGTACTCAACCATTGATAGGCTGCCCTGCTATAGGTGAAGCATCTCCTAGATGCGCACAGAGCGCAAGGCCATAGGGAAAAAATCCTCTTGAAAAATCCACTTGAAATCCATATAGGTGAGGGTCACCTCATCATGCATTTGGATAGTCAAGATCCACCATCTCCATGTTGTTCCCTGTAAAAGGTTCATGACCAAGATTGCCATATGGTCAAGTGGTGTCCTCACTAAGTGGAAGACCCATGTCACTGCCTCCAACCAGTACTCAGTGACTGATCGCGTTGTCGAGCATGTCAAATTAGTTGTTTGATTTTGACTAGAATTTCTGCAGTATAGCAGCAACTCTAGGTCATCTCTCGACGGAGCCTTAGATCATTAATGCCAAAATTTGGTTCTAATTATGAATTTAGAAAGGGAAATGGGGTTGTATAACACTTGGATTTTATGATTAAAGATGACAATAGAAAATGAAAGCGATAAAACAAAGTAGAAATGAACAAGATTAATTAAGTGTGATCAACCCAGGGTATTCTCATGATGTTTATCCTTCATCGCTTCATGATATAGGGTTATGATCTTTTAATCCCTAGTTTGTAACACCTAGAACCAGAATGTTACTGAGATTATACTAGGATACCTCCTAGGGTTCAGTCGAAAACACACAATGATTCACCAGACACCACCGATGAGTGGGTGATTTGTGTTCGACATCATAACCAAAACTCACCAAGGAAACACATGAAGAACTAGATGTGCTGTCCAGGTTTTTATGTTATTTCATTGTGATACCATAACATAAATGTGAATGACCTTAACAGTGATTATGTGATTTCAATTGACCAATATGAACCACACAAACACCGCAATTGGAAGGAGGAAAAGAAAGTGGTGAACGGTGTGTGAAACATCACATGAATGGGTACCCCCAAACATGATCATATGAGTTGAACATGACATACCAGTACATAAATTAATAAAATAAGAATAGAGGATGATTAAACACAACACAAAAACCTAGAATTGAAAAGATCATTCAAATATTACAAACATGAAGTTTGGAATTTACATCACGTTCCTCCCCGGGTGATCACAAGAGGTTTAGAAACCCATGGGAGAGGAAGAAGAAGAAGATGTTGAAGTAGCACTTCCCATAGCCTCCAAAAATTATAGGGATGTTGAGAAGACTCATTGGGTACTCCAAAATGGCAGCACCTTGCATCCTGGCCGAACTTTCAAATGGGGTGCCCAATGTGCCTTTTTATAGCCAAAATGGGAAGTGGTTTTGGGAACCTAGATTTTGATAAACCACTTGGAGAAAGGTTTTCGGCTATTAGACAGTCGAATATCCCATTTGAAAAAACTATAAAGTTATAGCCCCACATCTTATATATCACTACCAAATTTTGGCACCATTTGGAAAAATACAGCTCTAAATATTGATAAAATATAGAACGCCACTTTTGATTTTGTGCATATTCGGTGGCTTGGAAAGATCAGTTAGGATGGGCCCCTTAGAAGCCGAATCCGAATTGGGTTCCTTGATATGAAATGTAGATTATTAAATTTTGGATCGGCCCACAAAATATCATCCCTTTTGGATACACATATTTCTATTACTATTGAAAAAAGTGGACAAATGTCCATGGATCCATGCAATTTTGGCCAATTTTTCTTCCACTTCATCAAGGGCCCTCCAAATCATCTCCACCTACATTGAAATAATAAAAACAAGTAACATTGACCATTCTAATATTGATTAAAATTAATTAATTGATTCAAATATAAAGTTAAATTTATTATTATATTTGGAATATTCATTACAAAACTAGTTTAAAACAGCGGTGTAAGGGTGGAATAAAACAGTGAATCGTGGTACGATTAGTGACCTGAGGATCTGTCTCTCCCTTGAACCTGGGAGGTCTCTGTCTATGGAACTCATGCAAGTTGATGAGATTGTGAGAGTAATCTACTGTTAATTCAGATAGTAACTGCTGATCAATAGGTGGTGAAAACACCGGTGCATCGCCCAACAAGGCCATCTCTAGTACTGGTCCCTAAACTGATGCCTCATCACTAGGTAGGATGTCCACATGATCATGTATCAGAAGCCTAGCTGGCCATCTATGTGGAGGAATTATGAAATAGATCAAGATGTACCACAGTCAAAAGATTTATACCTCGTGAGTTGACTCTTATTCAAGAACATCATAAGGAGACACTTATACAACCAATTTTTTCATGTATAATTCAAGGTCCTGGTGTATGAATACATAGATCACTACACCAACAAAGGAATCCTAGAATATGAAAGTCAAACTTGAAACATTAAACATTGTTTCCCCAAAAACAAAACAATAGACTCTTGGTATTTGAGGTAGAACCAAACACCTCTGATACCACTTTGTCATGCCATTTCCCCCAGGTCCCATGCCATGACATACTCCAAGCCTGCCTCCTGAAGTCTAGGGGTTGGAGAATAGTGCCGAAGGCGTCAACCTATAAGTGGGAAGCATTTTCTTAAGTACCTATATGAACGCGCACACAACCATGTCCCAAAGCCAGAAAAGTAAAAAAAACAGGCCACTATAAATAACCATTGAGTACAAGTACAACTGAAAGTCAAATAGACCAAAATACATACCCAAACAAAAATAAACCGAAAGAAGAAAAGTTCAAAATAAACTCCAGAAGCCATCCACTAGAAACCCCACCTGATGGGTAAGTAAAAAGTAGCTATAGGAAGCCGTAGAAGTATTCCCAGCTTGCCTGGTCTCACTGGGAACCACTGGGTCCTGGGCCACTAAGTCCTTCGTTATGGTAGTGATTGTCTGCACCAGACACAACACATGCAGGCGAAGATCGTGCTGGGGTGAGTAACAAAATACTCAGTAGGGACCCCAAAACCCAAATCAAAGACCACAAATAAATCCAAAAACAAACAAAAAATCATGATCACCAAGTGTGATCATGAAGCAAGACAACTCACACCAAATATATTCTAGAGTAGGATAATAGAACCATTAGTCACATCATTGAACACTGTGGGCTGCTGGAGAACTCCTCCTCAATGAGTACAATGGGCCTGCTGGGTCACACCAAAGCTGCTTCCCACTAACCTTAGGGATACTATGTTACTCATACCTGATGAGTTCTGTGGTATGCCGGGTCACACAAAATCCGCTCCCCACCGTGAGCATATTGGTTCACAAAGAAGCGGCTTCCCACCTATGGCCATATCGAGGTACTCTTCCTGTCAAGTACCATGGGTCTACTGGGTCATACAGAAGCCAATCCCCACCGTGGGCCTTCCGGGTCACATAGAAGCTACTTTCCACTGGTCTATAGTATCCGATCCACACAGGGTCTCTTGTTAGCAATCTTTAGGTCTTAGCCAACCACAGGGTTTCTGCATGTAGCATTCTTAATATTGGGTGAACTGATCTTGAATCAATTCATCATATTAAAAATTTCATGAAATCCTATGTAGAGTATGCAAAAATATCTGTCTCATTACAAGGGTTCCAATGTCGTAAATAGCTCGTCAATCAGATGTCTGTTTTGCAAGATATTGATGTTTTTCCAAAAAAGGGCTGGTTGGGTCTGGGTCTGGTTTGACCAGGCGAGACCGACCCGACCTGGCCAAATCGACCTGAACCGACCCGGACCGGGGTCCACCAACCCGACCCGGACCTGACTCGGTCTAGGTTTGGTCCTTCAGGCTGCGGGTCCGACCCGTCCCGATCCACTGAAGGCGGACTTGTTTGTCCGCTTGGAAAGTACATAGTTGGAAGTCACGTCTGACACCCCAGCCCCGTGGGTCGTCCATGGGGCTAGATCCCCCCCTTCCATGTGCGATGAGGTGTGGTGCCGCGTCTTCCACCACCGACCTCCAGCACGAAGGCTGACGACTTCTCCCATTGCACCATGGCCTGATCCGACTGTGGCGGTCTTCTTCGGCACACCGGCGGGGCATTCTGTAGACCCCCATGTCTGCACCGGAGGTCCGTTATTCATGCTATTTGAACCTATGACCTTCGGGGGATTCCATCTTCCTTATGATGGCCTTGAATTCTCCTTGACATCCACTTAGAAATTTGGTTAGAAAGAACACATAAGCAGAGGGGCTCAGGCCTTGTTTGTGTCGACCCACGCCCTCCATATTAGAATTTTAAAATAGGGGGAGGTTTAGGGATTTCAGTTCTATAAATCATAAAATTAATCCCGAATATAAATACCAAGAAACATCACCCTTCTATAAGAACAGACGATCCGCAGATCAACCATTTTGTGGGTTGATCCACATTCATAATTTAGAATGAAGAATAGGGAAACCATAAACCAAAACAAACCCCTACATCAAATTAGTTAGACGTTGTTGAAGTGTTCCACCCACAAATATTAAAGAAGTCAAAAGCATTTGTTGATTCCTTGATCTGTTCTTTGAGGTGCTTCGAAGTTGTTAATGTTCTGCCAACGTTCGTCATTCTTCGTTGGAGAGAAAACTCACCGGTGGTTCGTCAGATAATTTTCCACCATTTAACCCTCAATTCTCCCACACATTAATCCATAGAAAGTAAACACATTGCATCATTTCTATTATGCTGTGACATTGCGTCGTTATTCTATTTTATTTATGAAACAACGTAGCTTTTACACTACACAAAAATAAGCCATTAATAAGCTTCCTTTAATTCCCTTCTTTGCCACACCACAGCTCCACCACCTGCCGCTCAACAGTGCGAAAGAAAATAAAACAAAATTTTAAGTTATTTTATTATTTTCTGAGAAGTTTAAAAATTAACTTTTCCATTTGATCGTTTCCAGTCAAAGTTAAGTGCTTTATAGGTAAATCCCAGTATTTTGAATGGTGCCCTCATATTTTTAATCCAAGTACCGGTTCAAAAGTTAGAAAAACCTTCTCGCACATTTACTTAAGTGAACTTCTAAAAAGTTCAAAATTCCATTCGGGGATCACCGGGCTTGGAATAACATGTCGTTAAAGCATTTATTCTCGAAATAATTCCATATAATTTAAAAAAATTACATGAAAATTCCGAGAGATTACATTAATAACATAAAAATTAAATAATGTTTCAATCTTATAGGATATCTCATTCATTTTAGTTTACATAACCAAAAATTAATGGTGTTATTACCAAATAATCATTCACATTAAATCACCTGATAAACTTAAGGGTTACATATACCTAAACCCAAAAAAAGTATACCAAGATATCATTAATCACATTAAAATCACATCATATAAAACCTCAAATGGGATATTTGTGAATTTTGAACTTATGGTCAAACTTAAACTTATAAACCCATGATGGTATCCATAACTCTCAAGTTAACCCCACATGAAAAAAATCCAAATCTCTAAAGTTATTAAAACTCTCCTATGATACCAACTATAATAGCACCAAACTTATATCACTGGATCTGGTGCTAAAAACATAATAATTGCATTTATGGATTTTATACAAATAAACATGACCATATTTTAACCAAAATAAATATTCAAAATCACATGGAAATATTGGGTTACTTACATACCTAAGGAACTTTTAGGCTTAGTCTTATAGATAATTCTTAAAAACTCTTACATAACAATACCCTTATATTTATGTGACCAATTTTCCTAATATACCTATTTTTTCTTATTTTAAAATAAGTCTTCAACATCTCCCATAAAAGTAGTCACACATGAAACCTTTCTAGAAAAAATTAATTATAAATAAATATATATAACCTGGGGAAATATAAAACATAATAAAGGTGAGAAAAAATGCTCAGATATGGTAAACATAAGTATTAACAATTTAATATCATAAGTGATCATAATATGATCATAAGGATATGCTGATATAATAAAAGTGCATAATCATAACATAAGTGAATTCATACCCATAAAAATATGGAACATAAATATTGATATAATGAATAAGGCATTAACATAATACAATATTCATATATTTCAATAATCATAATCCATATGAATATAATCCCTGATTAAAGGATCTATTAATACTCATAGTAAGCATTAAAAAACTATATAGGTATCTTGGAAGATAAAACATTTATCATGGAATCACATAGATAATTCTCATGTCTCTTAGGAGTAATCTATAACTGGTAAAATCTAACATCTTATAGGATTAACATGAAATTAGTTAAATATGTCACATTTTCAATACAATGGAAGGATATAATGGACCCACCCATCCATAGTTTATAACATAACAACCTATCCTTATTTTATCATGTAACCACCCATCCATGGTATATAATGTTACCACCCATCCTTTTTTTAATGGAACCAACCTTAAATCATCCATTAATATTTCCAAATACTATAAAATGAAAAAAAAAACATTTTGAAACTATAACTTTTCAATATAAAAACCTTGAAAACAACCATAAATCCTTTTTATCTTAGTTAACTCATGAAAATGAAATGGGATCTAAGAAAAAATATTTAAAATAATCATAATCCATCTAAATAAATAATAAGGATGGTATCATTGGACTATATCCCCATTGGAGCCTAAGAAAACAATAAATGATATTTTTATAGATGAAAAATTTAAAAGAATAGTTAATAATTTTCTTTAAAAATGGGGTAAAATATCCTTTTTAATAATATTCTTTAATAATTTATAAAATATTAGAAAAAATTACTTTTAAAATATCCATGAAAAAATATAAAGTAATATTCAATGAAAATTATGGTCATGAGAGTGGGAGAATCCATTTAGGTCATAAATGTTAAAAATAAGAATTCATTTCAAAATTTTGTAAAGAGAATCAAAAGTGAACCATGTGGAAAATGTTACGAAAATTCATTATAAAACCTTTTAAAATAAGTTCATAAATCATGGAAAATAACTTTAGGAAACAATTTGTGTCCATAAAAATAACATCCTTGAAATAAGGTAAAAATCTAGAGGAAGTGTATTAAGAAAAATGTTTAAAAACATTAAAACATTTTTTTAAATAAAAACCCTTTTATGATAATTTAAAGACAAAATCTATTTGAAAGAAAGAAAATAAAAAATAATGAAAAATAATATGAGTATAAGAATATTCAATATATTATATGAACATATTCAATGTACACTCTATAGAAATTAATATACATTAATCGATCAAAACATGTAACAAAGAAGGGAGATTGAGATGAGAAACTCTAACACCTAGACCCCTCTAGGATAGAGCTGGTGCTTTACTTGTGATATTGGAATGGTTATAAGGAATGAAAATCCCAAAGGAATGATCAGTTTAGTAGTCTTGAAGAAACTAGATACATATATGTAACTCAAATTACATTGGAAAAAGTTACAAAATACAATACATAACAAAACTAAAAACTTCATCCATAGGAACTGAAAAGAAGACCTTCTCTTCATCACCTGTCGAAGGTAGACAATGAAAGGGGTGAGCTCAAATGCTCAGTAAGGGTTACAAATAGCGGAAGCATGATTACAATAATAAGTGAATCACAAAAAACCGACACAATCAATATGGAATAGTGAATAAATAAATAACTAATGCCATTAATAACTAAAAATGACACTGCATCCATAGATTTTTTCAAAGTGAAAATCTCATGGATAATAATAATAACTGATAATGAATAAAAATAATGCTTATTAATTGGACGTCATTTATCTGGAACATGAAACCATAATACCGTAAAAACAGTTTAGTTCTACTACTGGAAATCATGCTTTTCCCAACACTTGTATACCAACGGTTCTTTGAACCATTGGTATAGGTAATCTTTACCAACTATTTTCATAAACCGTTGGTAAAAATCTGTAAAAATTGTGTTTTTCCAATGGTTTTATGAAACCGTTAGAAAAAATGGGTAAAAAAGAGTTTTCCCAATAGTTTAGTGAAACCGTTGGGAAATATGAAGACTCTTATACCAACGGTTCTACAGAACCGTTGGTATATATAGTATTAAGAGGTTTTTCCCAACGATTTTCTGAAACTGTTGGGATAACATAACTTTCCCAATGGTTTTTTAAAACCCTTGGGAAAGAAAATCCCCAAATATCATCGATCTGTAACTCCAGACATCTCTAAATTTTTTCCCTAACCGAGACCTGGATGCACCCTCTCGAAATTTTTTCCCTAAACCTCAACCGTTTGGTAGGTTTGTCTCTAAATATCGATGAAAATGCTACTTCCCAACACAACAGGTCTGGTTTCCAACGATTTTTTCTTCCAGTTTAAATTGGTATGTGTGAGTTCATTTATTTTAGATTTGTTCTTCCAGTTTAAATCGGTTCATGTGTGTTAATTTATTTTAGATTTTTTCATTCTATTTTGGTGGAATCTAGTGTGTATTATGATCCCCTTACAAAAATAAGGCATATATAATTTTTGGTTATGGTTCGAACCCTACTTCACAACCTGCTCTAGAGGGTGCTAAATCTAATTTCCAATGGGACATCTATCTTTGATTCAAGAAATTTTTGTTCTTCCATTCTAAATCGGTAGGTGTGCCTTCATTTATTTTAGATTTTTTCGTTCCATTTTTCTACAATGTATTGTGTATTATGATTCACTTATGAAAAAAATCAATATATCATTTTAGGTTGTGGTTTTGTTGTGATTTATCTGTATTGAATAATTTTGGTTGATATTGAAGAGGTCAATACGATCATGAGTTATTTTATCCTTGATTTATTTTAAATTTAAGGTCTATTGACTTGATTTCATTGGTTAGCCATAAATACAGTTAGGGTTGTCCAAGTGGGGTGGGGGGGGGGGGGCTGGGTTTTCCAAGTGGGGTGGGGGTAGGGCTTTCCAAGTGGGGTGGGAGGGGCGGGTTGGGTTGTCCAAGTGGGGTGGGGGGAGCTGTCCAAGTGGGGTGGTAGGGGGGGGGGTTGGGTTGTCCAAGTGGGGTGGGGGTATGGCTGTCTATGTGGGGTGGGTGTGGGGTGGGGGTAGAGCTGTCCAAGTGGGGTGGGGGTAGGGCTGTCCAAGTGGGGTGGGGGAGGGGCTGTCTTGGTAGGGTGGGGGAGGGGGATAGGTTGTCCAAATGGGGTGGGGGTAGGGATATTTGGGGTGGGGTAGGGTGTGATGGTGGGGGTAGGGCTATGTGGGGTGGGGGTAGGGTTGTCCACTCGAAGTGTCTCTCTATAGTTTAAAATGGACTTCATTTTAATTGAAAACAACAACTGATATACGGAAAACCGACCAAACGTATTCAGATTATGTTGAAACTTTAGGACAACGTTTCATGAGTCATTTGTGACATGTACAAGTCAACCCTGCTTCAATCCGAGACTAGGTGTGGCCGGCACCACTCAAAGTGTCTCAGGTTTATTTGAAATAGACAACATTTTAAATGAAAACAAAAACTGGCATACAGAAAACTAACTAAAAACATTTGGATTCAGTTGAAACTTTAGGAAAAAGATCTATGGGTCATATGTGACGTGTAAGTATCAACCCAGCCTCAATCTGAGTCATGGAGTGGCCGACACCACACGAAGTGTCTCTCTATAGTTTAAAATGGGCTTCATTTTAATTGAAATCAACAACTGACATACGGTAAACTGACCAAACAGATTCAGATTCTATTTAAACTTTAAGACAATGATCCATGGGTCATATGGGACATGTACGAGTAAACCACGCCTCAATCTGAGTCACTGTGTGGCCGGGATCATTCTAAGTATCTCTCTTTTGTTTAAAATGGACAATATTTTAAGTACATATGGAAAACCGACCAAACAAATTCTGATTGTGTTGATACTTTAGCACAATGATACATGAGCCATATATGACGTGAAAGAGTCAACCCTGCCTCAATCTGAGGCGCAGTGTGGCCGACACCACTCAAAGTGTCTCTCTTTATTTTAAAATGGACTTCATTTTAAGTGAAAACAACAACTGACATACGGAAAATTGACCAAACACATTCGGATTCTGTTGAACCTTTAGTACAACGATGCATGGGTCATTTGTGATGTCTAAGAGTCAACCTATCCTCAATCTGAGGCACGATGTGGCCGAAACCACTCAAATTGTCTCTCTTTCTTTTAAAATAGACTTCATTTTAAGTGAAAACAATAAATGACATACATAAAACTGACCAAATGAATTCAGATTCTGTTGAAAAATTAGGACAATGATCCATGGGTCATATGTGACATGTACGAGTCAACCCCGACTCAATCTGAGGCCTGGTGTGATCACCACCAATTGAAGTGTCTCACATTTAATTGAAATGGACAACATTTTAATTGAAAACAAATAATGGCATACGGAAAACTGACCAAACACATTCAGATTCTTTTAAAACTTTAGGACAACATTCTATGAGTCATTTGTGGCGTGTAAAAGTCAACCCTACCTCAATCCGAGGCCAGGTGTGGCCAGAACCACTCAAAGTGTCTCAGGTTTATTTGAAATAGACAACATTATAAATGAAAACAACAACTGAAATATGGAAAAATGACTAAACACATTCAGATTCAGATGAAATTTTAGGACAATGATCCATGGGTCATATATGATGTGTACGTGTCAACTCAGCCTCAATCTAAGGTGTAGAGTGGCCAACACCACTCGAAGTGTCTCTCTATAGTTTAAAATGGACTTCATTTTAATTAAAAACAACAACTGACATATGGTAATCTGACCAAACGCATTCAGATTCTGTTGAAACTTTAGGAAAACGATCCATGGGTCATATATGATGTGTTAAAGTCAACCGTGCCTCAATCCGAGTCCCAGTGTGGTCGAGATCACTCTAAGTGTCTCTCTTTTGTTTACAATGGACAACATTTTAAGTACATACAGAAAACTGAACAAACGGATTCTGATTGTGTTAATACTTTAGCACAATGATACATGGGTCATATATGATGTGAAAGAGTAAACCCCACATCAATCCGAGGTGAGGTGTGGCTGACACCGCTCAAAGTATCTCTCTTTAGTTTAAAATGGACTTCATTTTAAGTGAAAACAACAACTGACATACAAAAAACTGACCAAACAAATTCGGATTCTGTTGAACATTTAGTAAAATGATACATGGGTAATTTTTGACGTGTACGAGTCAACCTCGCCTCAAGACAAGGCACAGTGTGTCAGGAACCACCAAAATTGTCTCTCTTTCGTTTAAAATAGACTTCATTTTAAGTGAAAACAAAAAATGACATATGAAAAACTGACCAAATGCATTAATATTCTATTGAAACATTAGGAAAACAATCCATGGGTCATATGTGACGTGTACGAGTCAACCCCGCCTCAATCCGTGGCCTAGTGTGACTGGAACCACTCAAAGTGTCACACATTTATTTGAAATGGACAACATTTAAATTGAAAACAACCACTGGCATATGGAAAACCGACTAAATGCATTCATATTCAGTTGAAACTTTAGGAAAACGATCCATGGGTAATATTCGATGTGTACATGTCAACCCATCCTAAATCCAAGGTGAGGAGTGGCTGACACCACTCGAAGTGTCTCTCTATAGTTTAAAATGGACTTCATTTTAATTGAAAACAACAATTGACATACGTTAATCCAACCAAATACATTCATATTCGGTTGAAACTTTAGGAAAATGATCCATGGGTCATATGTGATGTGTTTGAGTCAACCGCGCCTCAATCCGAGTTGCAGTGTGGCCGTGATCACTCTAAATGTATCTCTTTTGTTTAAAATGGACAACATTTTAATGACATACAAATAAATGACGAAACGCATTATTAATGTGTTTATGCTTTAGGAAAACTATACATGGGTCATATATGACGTGCACGAGTCAACCCCGCCTAAATCCAAGGCGCGGTGTGGCTGACACCACTCAAAGTGTCTCTCTTTAGTTTAAAATGGACTTCATTTTAAGTGAAAACAAAAACTGACATACGGAAAACTGACCAAACGCATTCGGATTCTATTGAACTTTTAGTGCAATGATCCATGGGTGATTTGTGACGTTTATGAGTCAACCTTACCTCAATATAAGGCATGGTGTGTCCATAACCACTCAAATTGTCTCTCTTTCGTTTAAAATAGACTTCATTTTAAGTGAAAACAAAAAATGACATACGGAAAACCAACCAAATGCATTTGGATTCCATTGAAACTTTAGGACAACAATCCATGGGTCATATGTGATGTATACGAGTAAACCACGCCTTAATCTAAGTCACAGTGTGGTCGGGGTCACTATAAGTGTCTCTCTTTTGTTTAAAATGGACAACATTTTAAGTACATATGGAAAACTGACCAAAAATATTCTGATTATGTTGATACTTTAGCACAACGATCCATGGGACATATATGATGTGCACTAGTCAACCCTGCTTCAATCCGAGGTGTGGTGTGGCCGGCACCACTCAAAGTGTCTTTCTTTAGTTTAAAATGGACATCATTTTAAGTGAAAACAACAATTGACCTAAGGAAAACCGACCAAACACATTCAGATTCTATTGAACCTTTAGTAAAATGATCCATGGGTCATTTGTGACGTGTACGATTCAACCTCGCCTCAATCTGAGGCATGGTGTGGCCGTAAACACTCAAATTTCTCTCTTTTGTTTAAAATAGACTTCATTTAAAGTGAAAACAATAAATGAAATATGGAAAACCGACCAAATGCATTCGGATTCCTTTGAAACTTTAGGAAAATGATCCATGGGTCATATGTGACGTGTACGAGTCAACCCTGCCTCAATCCGAGACACATTGTGGCTGGTATCACTCCAAGTGTATGTATAATGTTTAAAATGGACATCATTTTTAGTAAAAACCACTTGTATGTATTCTTAATTGTGTATAACACATATAATTACTTATTCAAATTTTTATATATTTTATTGATAATTGATAATTAAATTATGTATGTATTCAATTATGAATTGAATTCCAGATTCGACATATAATTGTTATCTAAGTTTTAAATTGAATTCTAAATCAATTATGTATGTTTATAATTACATTATAAATTATGATTTAATTCTGGATGTGTATAGTTCTGGGGTGAAATGTTAAATGTGTATGAATTATATGTTAAATAATTGGAAAGGAGAGGTAATGGAGAATTACAGCACAATTGATAGGAATGGGATTGCACACATGTGCATATTGCAGGCAAATTGCAGGCTGCTGTGCAATTTGCATAACATAACCTATGCCAACGGTTTCAAACCATTGGCATACATTTGGTATGATGTTTTTACCAATGGTTCAATGAGAACCATTGGTAAAAACCCTTTCCCAAAGGTTTTGTAAATCATTGTAAAAGGTTCATCAAAGAGGTTTTTGCCAATAGTTTGGTTGAACCGTTAGAAAAACTTATACCAACGGTTCAACCAAACCGTTGGGATAGGTTACTGTTACCAACCTATCCCAACGGTTCTACATAAACTGTTGGGAAAACTTTTTCCCAACGGATTACTTTACTATGGTT
Source organism: Viscum album (assembly GCA_963277665.1). Taxonomy (NCBI): domain Eukaryota; kingdom Viridiplantae; phylum Streptophyta; class Magnoliopsida; order Santalales; family Viscaceae; genus Viscum; species Viscum album. Next base: position 757,939,045 of record OY728130.1, on the reverse strand, counting down.
GGTAGAACCGTTGGTAAAAGATATACCAACGAGTCTGCAGCCTATCCCAATGGTTCTGAATCATTGGGAAATATTCTATTTCCAGTAGTGTTCTGTGGGTAGAAACCCGTTTGATTTTTGGAAACAAACTCGAAGGGTTTGTCGCCAAACTGTTTTGTCTCATGAGACCTACCGATGCATCGAGGGGATATAGTTGGCCACACCTGCAACTGCATTTCAAAATAATTCTTTATACATTGATTCAATAAAAGAGAAATATGTCTTTTCAATATCCGTATAGAGTAGAGTATACAGATTCATCAATATTTCCATAATTAAAATAACTTTCCAAATAAACACCGTATGTAAGATGGTATACAGTTTAGACAACAAACATATCCATGAAATGAGATTATAGATATTTAATATAAATATAATTTTAAATGAAAATTTATCTCAAATGGGAAGTAGGTACACCACATAAGGATTATTAGGTGCACAATACAAAGTTAGTCACAACGAAAAGGTAGTTGAGACCAAGTCCCTTACCACAATGTAATCAGTCGAATCAAATGACCAGAACTTAATGAACATAAATTGAATCATTTAATAACATGAATATAACAAGAAAAATGTTATTATATATCAAATGTCAAAACACATATACCACATACAATAATTAAGTGGTGAATAATGAAAATCTCACAGAAACAAAAGTGAGATGAGAAACCCCTTACCTTAACTCCAAACGTGTTCCGCTCTTGTACTTAAGCTCATGGAATATAAAATTATACTAGTTAATAAATTATTTCAGAACTTATTAGACATGTATTTATTTTACCATAATTCTAGTTAGTTCATTTATGTCTTTATTGATAAGTTATTGTATTGAATTTCGTCGTTCTGGAGTGTTTGTTTCCTTTATTTTCATATTCAGTTCACTTGTTTTTAAGTAATGAAGTTTATGTGGAATGGTTATAAATCAACAGGATTGGAATTATATATTATTAATGAATATATAGAATTTATAATGGTCATTTATATCATTTGGTTACATGGAATGAGGATGAATCATTAGATGACCACCACTTCGATTATTTGGTGGTATTTGGAATATTATGAACTAGTTTTGTCATATAACTTAATTATATGTACATATTATGATAATTGAATATTAATTAGGTTATAACATATATATTATAGTCTGGTTCAACCATGAATATGGTTTCATGACCAGTGATTAAGAAGAAATTGAAGAACGAAAATCCGTCGTCCATAAAGGTTATAAATCGGAATCTCATGGACATCGATTTCGTTTATAAAATAAAAGGGAGGGAGTAAGAATATTTATGGTGGTTCTTCCATTCACATGATATAAATCCAATATATAGATGTTACTAGAGTTATCATGATCATTTGGATAGATGAGGTGAGGATAGGATAACAAAAAAAGATAAATTGAAATGAAACCAAATGAAAAAGAAGGGCGCTTTACCTCTTGAAATCACCTCCTTGAGAAACTCCTTAAGATAAGGGGTTTTGGTATTTTGGGAAGACCAGAAGCTTCTTGGACGTGGAGAGATACTAGGGAAGGGTAATGGGGCAGAACTTTGAGGATCTTCAAGGCTTAGAGGAGTGAAGAGAAGAGGTAGTGGTGGGGGGTTTTTATAGTGGAGAAGAGGGGTAATTTTTTGAATATTTAATTCATTATTTTATTATTTCCATCAAGACAACCAATAGTATTGTTTCTTGTGACCCCTAATAGTAATAATGGCATGTGAGTTCAAACCAAGTGGGCTTACATCATCCTTGCATCACCTATGATGCAGTAAATCAAGTATTTAACATTGATTGTATTTTATCGTATTTTACTATTCATAAAGAATTCTTGAATTTCAGAAAAAATACCAAAAATTCACCCCTACCATTTTTTGACATGTAGAATTAAAAAGTGAAATCCATTTTTCAAAAATAATTTTATAAATATTATTAATTTAATTTTTAAATAAGGTCATAGTTTATTCAAAAAATAACAATCTTGAAGTGCAATTAGTTTTATGTGACACTGAAAAATTAATTAAGATCCCATTATCATGTTGAATTAAGAAAATAAAATAATAATAATATTTACTATTCAAGGGTCATATTACTATTTATATTACTATTCATAAGGGTATGTTACTATTCACCAAAAATAAAGTTTATTCTATCAGACTTCAAATGACTTACTGAACACAACTCTAGATGACCATTTCTTGAAATTCAAAACATAGAAGAGGAAAAATTGAATTCTATATTTATTTTCAAAACCTTGGGGTGTTACATTCTCCCCTCCTTACAAAAATTTCATCCTCTAAATTCACAGAATATTACCTAAAAAGATTCTGGTATGTCTTTAACATAAGCTCCCCAGGCTCCCATGTGGGTTCCTCCATATTATGGTTCCTCCATAGAACCTTTACCAGTCAAGTCATCCGATTTCTCAATACTTGTTCTCTAGTATCAAGAATCTTGATAAACTCTTCACAGTAAGATAGATTAGGCTCAAGTTCCACATCTTCATAAGTGAGTACATGTGTTGGGTCTGACATGTACTTTCTTAACATTGATACGTGGAACACATTGTGAACCTTGGAGGGATTTGGCAGCATTTCCAAACAGTAAGCTGTGGCTCCAATTCGGTCCAGAATTTCAAAAGGTCCAATGTACCTGAGACTTAATTTTCCCTTCTTACCGAATCGTATAATACCCTTCCATGGAGATAACTTTAAGAAAACGTGATCACCTTCTTGAAACTCCAAATCCTTCGGTTATCTGCATAGATCTTTTGCCTACTTTGAGCTATTTTGATATGGTTCTGGATAATCTTCACCTTTTCCATTGTTTCTTCAACAAGTTCTAGGCCCACGAGATTTCTTTCACCAACAACATCCCATCAAGTTGGTGTACGACATCACCTCCCATATAACGCTTCATAGGGTGCCATATGTATACTTCAATGGAAGCTATTATTGTAGGAAAATTCTACGAGAGGTAAATAATGATCCCACATGCCTTGAAAATCAAGTGAACAAGACCTCAACATGTCTTCCAATGTTTGAATAGTCTGTTATGATTGTCCATCAGTTTATGGGTGGTAGGCAGTGCTCAAACGAAGATCAGTATCTAGGGCCTTCTGAATATTTTTCCAGAATCTTGATGTAAAACGTGGATCAAGATCAGAAACAATCGATAGGGGTACTCCATGAAGTCTCATAACTTCATTAATATATAGTCTTTCTAGATGTTCAAGTGGTAGATCTTCTCTTATAGCAAGAAAATGTGCTGACTTGGTAAGATGATCAACAATGACCCATATTTCATCATTCCTTCTAGGAGTCTTTGGTAGTCCCATGACAAAGTCCATCCTGATATTATCCCATTTCCACTTAGGTATGGGAAGAGGTTTCAATACTCCTCCAGGCTGTTTCCTTCCAACTTTCACTTGTTGACAAACCAAACATCTTGACACAAAATCAGCAATCTCCCTCTTCATGTTGTCCCACAAGAAATGTTCCTTCAAATCTCTATACATCTTAGTGCTACCAGGGTGTATAGAGAAATTGGAACTATGAGCATCATCCAATAATTCCCTTTTTATATCAAGTATATTAGGAACACAAAGTCTATTCCCAAATTTCAAAATTCCATCTTCATATACGAAGTCGCTCAACCTCCCATCATTCACAACTTTAATCTTCTTTTGAAACTCCTCATCATCATCCTGAGAACTTTTTATCCTTTCTAGTAAAGATGGTTTGGCAACCATTTGAAAAAGCATTGATGTTTCACCTTCCATGGTTATTCCCATATCCATCTTTACATGATCTATAAAAATAGGATCCATTTCAACTCTCATCTTGTTCAAAACTCCATGATCCTTTCTGCTCAAATCATCTACCACCTTATTTTCCTTCCTCGAGTGGTAGTGTATCGTGCAATCATAATACTTGAGTAGTTAAAGCCATCTCCTTTGCCTCATATTGAGCTCTTTCTGTGAGAAAATATACTTCAAACTCTTGTGATCAGTATAAATATCACATTTTTCACCATAGAGATAATGTATCCATATCTTCAAAGCAAAGATTACAGAAGCTAACTCAAGATCATGAGTAGGATAGTTTTGCTCATGAAATTTTAGATGTCGTGATGAATAAGCAATAACCCTATCATTTTGCATAAGGACACAACCAAGTCCTTTCTTTGAAGCATCACTATAAATAACAAACCCGTCATTACCCGATGATAGAGTCAATATAGGAGCATTGACTAATATTCTCTTCAGTTCTTCAAAACATTATTCACAATCTTTTGTCCAAACAAATTTAACCCCTTTACGTGTGAGCTTAGTTAGCGGGTTATCCAGTCGGGCAAAATTCTGCACGAAATGCCGATAATAACCTGCTAATCTAATAAAACTGTGTACCTCAGTTATATTTGTGGGCGTGGGCCAGTCTTGGATTTCCTTTGTCTTCGTAGGATCAACTAGGATTACATCCTTAGAGACAATATGGCCCAGAAAAGAAACTTATTGAAGCTAGAACTCGCACTTGCTAAACTTCCCATATAATTCATTTCTTCTAAGAGTTCTCAGAATAACTTGCAAGTGACTCTCATGGTCTTCATAGCTTTTTGATTATATGAGGATGTCATCGATGAATATCACAACAAATTTATTAAGATATTCCTTGAGAAATCTATTCATTAAATCCATGAAAACAGATGGTGAATTTGTCAGTCCAAAAGGCATCACTTTAAACTCGTAATGCGCATACCTGGTTCGAAATGTTATCTTCAGAATATCTTCCTTCCTCACACTCAATTGATGATATCCGGATCAAAGGTCAATATTTGAAAAGTATTGATCTCCATGAAGTTGGTCAAATAAATCATTAATCCGGGGTAGAGGATACTTATTCTTTATTGTAATAGCATTGATTTATCTGTAATCAATGCATAGCCCCATGGATCCATATTTCTTCTTTACAAACAAGACCGGGGCTCCCCATGGAGAAACACTAGGTAAATTATATCCTTTTTCACTCAACTCTTCTAGTTGTTTCTTCAGCTCCACTAACTCCACAGTGGCCATTCTATATGGGGTCTTTGATATAGGTCTTTCACCAGAAATTAAGTCAATGGAAAAAACAATTTCCCACTTAGGAGGATGTCCAGGTAAATCCTCTGGAAACACATAAATGTATTCTTTCACTATATGCACATCTTCAATTTTAATATATATTTACTCACCCATAGATATTGGGTTCTCTTCTTCTCTAATAATTGCATTCAATAGAACTACTGGGGGTGGGTCTAGATAAGAATCAGATGGTGAAGTCTCCGCTCTAAGGATAAGAGATTCTACACCATTTTTAAAATTTGTAACTTCCTTTTTCTTGCAATAAATCCTCGCATCAATATTTGATAGCCAATCCATACTGAGAATTATATCAAATTCATTCATGGCTATAATCATAAGGCTAGCAACCAAAGCACGTTTTGGTGTTTAGAGGGGGACTAGTCGACATGCCTTTGTTGCAATGATAAATCCCATGGGAGTTTTGACTGAAAAATCATTTATTAAATCAAATTGAACACATCTAATTTTCTTGGAAAACTGAGAGGATATAAATGAATGCGATGATCCAGAATCAAATAAAGTGTTGGCTAAGTTTGAGGAAACAATTAAAGTACCTTCCACCACATCACTAGAAACTTCAACCTCCACGGTTGTAATCGCATAGGCTCTCCCTTTCTCTCTTGGATTTTTTTGAGACATGTTTACTTGGATCTTAGGACACTCCTTTTCACAGTGTCCCATCTCTCTGAAATTGTATCATTGAACATTATTGAATTGTTTCTTCCCCTTGCATTCATCAGATCGATGACCCTTTTCTCCATAGTTATAGAAAACTCCCTTACCTTTAAATCATTTCCTGGGATGATTCTTTCCACAGTTCTCGCATAATGGGAAACTATTCATTCCCTTGATCTTCTTCGGTGCTTCTCATTTTCCTTTGTTATTAGAATTCTGCTTCTTATCTTGGTTTCCTTTGAAAAAATTTGATCTAGAAAATTCTTTCTCTGTTTTGATGGAACTTGTTACAATTTCATAATATGATGAAAATGACTGAGAAGACAGTGACCTTAGAATAATTGGATTAATAACTTCAAAGAAATGATCAATCTTGTCCGCTGAGTAATGAACGTAATCCACGGCATACCTGGCTAGCCTTGTGAAGGTAGCCTCATACTCAGCAACACTGTCTTCTTCCCTTTGTTTCAAGCCAAGGAATTTCCTCTTTATTTTAGTTTGTTGATCACGAGGAAAATATTTTTCAATGAATATTTACTTAAAAGTACTCCATCCTATATCCTCTATCTCTTCTTCCTCCATGGTATTTTTAATCAAGGACCACCATTGATCAGCGTCTCCCTTGAGACAATATACTGCCAGTACTACCTTTTCATTTTCATTGTATCTTAACGCCATGAATATATTTTCAAGGTACTTGATACATTTCTCAAAAACCACTGGATTAGTAGTCCCACTAAAAGATGGGGGCTTCTGCCGCATGAAAAAATCCAAAACAGGTGTTGAATGGTTATTCGTTACAACTTGAGTAAGTTTTCCCAATATGTTCATGATCTGATCTACTGCAACATTGATTGTGTTGACTTGATCAGTAGGGAGATCCCTACCTTGCCCATGAGTATTGATTACTCTTCTTCCATTAGACAAAATTTCTAAATAATGGGATACACTAGATTAGTTTATTAATCTCAAATAGAAAATCACTCAACATAGATTGAAATTCTATGCATAGATAATCTTATAAACATGGTTACTCTAAGTAACAATTTACATTAACTCCTTCATAATGGCTTGTAAAGAAAACATGAATTATCCTAAGCATATCACTCGGGAGTGTTGTAACCAAGAGTACATCAACGCCCGTGGTCGTGCACCAGTTCTCGTTCGCGTCTAGCTCAAAGCGGTGTTTTCAAGTTTTACCCCTAGATACATCTATGCCAGAGCCGCCTCTACCTGCTCGTATCCAGACAGGGACATATTGATTAAAATATCCACATAATATATTCCTTACCAAAATACCAATATGTTATTATATGTTAATCCTCAGATACTACCTTAGGTATTTGTTCCATACTATTCATTTTCTACTCTAGTTTCCAAGTTTTCTACTAAACTTCGTCTGATACCAACTGTAACACCCCGACCCCTCTAGGTTGGATCCGGTGCATTACTTGTGATATTGGAATGGTTATAAGTAATTAAAATCCCAAAGGAATGATCAGTTTAGTAGTCTTGAAGAAACTAGATACATAGATGTAACTCAAATTACATTGGAAAAAGTTACAAAATACAATACATAACAAAACTAAAAACTGCATCCACATGAACTCAAAAGAAGACCTTGTCTCATCACCTGTCGAAGGTAGAAAATGAAAGGGGTGAGATCAAATTCTCAGTAAGGGTTAAAAATAACATAATCATGAGTACAATAATAAGTGAATCACAAAAAACTGACATAATCAATATGGCATAATGAATAAATGAATAACTGATTCCATTAATAACTAAAAATGAAACTGCATCCATAGATTTTGTAATAGTGAAAATCTCATGGATAATAATAACTAATAATGAATAAAGAGAATGCTTATTAATTGGGTGTCATGTATCTGGAACATGAAACCATAATACCGTAAAAATGGTTTAGTTCCGTGGGTAGAAACCTGTCTGATTTTTGGAAACAAACTTGAAGGGTTTGTCGCCAAACTATTTTGTCTCATGAGACCTAACGATGCATCGAGGGGATATAGAGGGCCCACACGCAACTTCATGTCTAAATAATTATTTATAAATTGATTCAATACAATATAAATATTTATTTTCAATATCCGTATAGAGTAGAGTATACAGATTCATCAATATTTCCATAATTAAAACAACTTTCCAAATAAACACCGTATGTAAGATGGTATACGGTTTAGAAAACAAACATATCCATGACATGAGATTATGGATATTTAATATAAATATAATTTCAAATGAAAAGTGATCTCAAATGGGCAGTAGGTACACCACATAAGGATTATTAGGTTCACAATACAAAGTTAGTCACAACGAAAAGGTAGTTGAGACAAAGTCCCTTACCACAATGTAATCGGTCAAATCAAATGAACAGAACTTAATGAACATAAATTTAATCATTTAATAACATTAATATAATGAGAAAAATGTTATTATATATCAAATGTAAGAACGCATATACCACATACAATAATTAAGTGGCGAATAATGAAAATCTCACAGAAACAAAAGTGAGATGAGAAACCCATTACCTTAACTCCAAAGGTGTTCCACTATGGTACTTAAGCTCCTAGAATATGAAATTATACTTGTTAATAAATTATTTTAGAACCTATTAGACATGTATTTAGTTTACCATAATTATGGTTAGTTCATTTATGTCTTTATTGATAATTTATTATATTGATTTTTTTCATTCTGGAGTGTTCGTTTCCTTTATTTTCATATTCGGTTCACTTGTTTTTAAGTAATAAAGTTTATGTGGAATGGTTGTAAATATCCAGGATTGGAATTATATATTATTAATGAACATAGAGAATTTATAATGGTCATTTATATCATTTGGTTACATGGAATGATGATGAATCATTAGATGACCACCACTTCGATTATTTGGCAGTATTTGGAATATTATGAACTAGTTTTGTCATATAACTTAATTATATGTACATATTCTGGTTCTTGAATATTAATTAGGTTATAAAATATAGATTATAGTCTATTTCAACCATGAATATGATTTCATGACCAGTAATTAAGAATAAATTGAATAATGAAACTTCATCGTCCACGAAGGTTATAAATCAGAATCTCATGGACGTCGATTTCGTTTATAAAATAAAAGGGAGGGAGTAAGAATATTTTTGGTGGTTCTTCTATTCACATGATATAAATCCAGTATATAGATGTTACTGGAGTTATCATGATCATTTGGACAGAGGAGTTGAGGAGAGGATAGCAAAAGAAGATAAATTGAAATGAAACCAAATGAAAAAGAAGGGTGCTTTACCTCTTGAAATAACCCTCTTGAGAAACTCCTTAAGAGAAGGGGTTTTGGTCTTTTTGGAAGACCAGAAGCTTCTTAGATGTGGGGATAGACTAGGGAAGGGTAATTGGGAAGAACTTTGAGGAGCTTAAAGTCTTAGCAGAGTAAAGAGAAGAGGTAGTGGTGGGGGGTTTTTATAGTGGAGGAGAGGGGTGAGTTTTTGAATATTTAATTCATTATTTTATTATTTCCCTCAAGACAATCAATAGTATTGTTTCATGTGACCCCTAATAGTAATAATGGCATGTGAGTTCGAACCAAGTGGGCTTAAATCATCCTTGCATCACCTATGATGCAGTAAATCAAGTATTTAGCATTTTTCGTATTTTATCGTATTTTACTATTCATAAAAAATTCTTGAATTTCTGAAAAAATCCCCAAAATTCACCCCTACCATTTTTTGACGTGTAGAATTCAAAAGTGAAATCCATTTTTCAAAAATAATTTTCTAAATATTATTAATTTAATTTCTAAATAAGGTCATAGTTAAATCGAAAAATAACAATCTTGAAGTGCAGTTAGTTTTATGTGACATTGAAAAATTAATTAAGATCCCATTATCATATTGCCTTAAGAAAATAAAATAATAATATTATTTAATATTAAAGGGTCATATTAATATTCATAAGGGTATGTTACTGTTCACCAAAATCAATTTTTTTCTATCAGACTCGAAATGACTAACTGAACACAACTCTAGATGTCCATTTCTTGAAATTCAAAACATAGAAGAGGCAAAATTGAATTCTATATTTATTTTCAAAACCTTGGGGTGTTAAAGAAACCCTTAAAACTTGGGTAGTAATTTCATAAAAAATCCATTGAATTAAGTAATATAATCTGATTATGTAAAAAAAATAATTTCACTAAATTAATATGTCAAAACACATTTATGGGGAATTAATTACACCATATAAGATAAATCATGGTTCATAACATGAACTATGTATCAAATAATAAAATATAGACCATTAAAACCTTTGAAAATTTTATAAAATTTTAATAAATATCTCATGAAATATAGAACATAAAATAAACCTCAAATATCATGATAAAAGAGTTACTCATGAATAATATCTAAATTGGAAGCATATAAAACTTACTAAAGGAAGTGGGTGTATATTATAAGGCTTATCTCAAAGAAATAATATTGAGATTAATGATCTATATAAAGATAGTATAATTAAAGGTAGATTTATTAATCACAATTTAAATAATTTAATTTAAATATAAACCTATTAAATATGATAGAAATTTTTTTTTCCGAAAAAAATCATATTTTTAAGTATAAAAATTTCTTCATACCAAAATTAATTACAATTAATCTTCAAGTGAAATTAATTAGATTAAATTATATAAAAATAAACTAATAAAATTTTAAAATAAACTCAAAAAAACATGGGACTTTCTAAACACATGAATAGAAAAGATGGTTTTTTATAAAATTGGTATTTTTCAATAATCACTGAAAAAACAATATATTCAGAAAATCCAGAAAATTACACCCTAAGATATTTTTTATATTATGATTTCAAGAATTAAATCCATTTTGTAAAATAAAATTTATAAAATGGGAATATATTAGTTATAATATTCTCCCAAAAAAGTAATAAAAATCATTTTTTGAAGAGAATGTATTTTTAAAGAATAAAATGACTATAAATAATTTAGTTCTTATTTCTTAAGAATTAATCTATAAATATTTATTGAGTAAAATTATTATACATATATTTTATAATTTTTTTACTCTTATTCATACCCACTAATTCAATGGCTAGGTTATAAGGATGAAATTTAAGTAATAACCCTTTTATATTACATTACAATTCTCTTAAAGATCATTGTTGCATGTTAAATAATATATCAAGTTTTTTATTTTTTAAACTAAATTTTAGTTCTAATACAAAATTTTTTTGTTTTAGATTTTTTATCCTCCATCAAAAATATTTTTTACCTATAATGGATATTTTGAATGAGAAATAAAATTCTAAAACTTTCCATATTAACTATAAACAAATTCATAATTCAAATTTAGAAATACTTGACATCTCTAATTCACTCAACCTAAAATTTTAAAATTCCATGCATTGAGAATCATTTTATCATTTATAGATCATGTAAAATAAATAAAATAAATTCATATTTCTTTTATTATCACCATTTTTTCAAATGGAATGTGATCACTAACTCCACATTGAAATATAATCCTTTTAAAGTATTTATCAAGTCTATAATATCATTATCTTGGTGATTTTAATCCATAAAGTGCCTTATTTAAGCAAATAACATTATTATCATATTTATGAATAAGAAAGATATATATTTGATAAAAATATATATTTATTACTAAAGGGACCCATTGGGAAATGATTATTTAAAACCAATTTAAAAAATAAAGAACTTATTTTATACTATTATGACCAAGAATGAATGTATTTGTTGAAATATAAACATGGGGTAAAATTTCACATTCACATCAATCCCTTTAATTTGGGATTATCATTTTTACATGATTTGTTCTTTATTACAAAGAACATTTCCTTTTTAATTTAATTTGTTATGAAAAAGTCACTTTTTATAATAGAAATTTTATTCTATCCTCAAATAAACATCCCATGTTTTATTATTCTCAATTTTGCTATGAACTTAATTAATTTCCTTAATAAAAAATTCATTTTTAGGCCTCATCCAAACTATAATGATCTAATTGAGATAATTGTTTTTTATAAAGACATCATTCTCCTTAGTTGTTCTAGGGGTTTCATACCCTCATGAAATTTTTATATACTATATCCTAATACTTTATTTCATTTCTATTAATGAAAATTTTGTAATAGATTTATATTTAATGATATATTTCTATTCAAATAAATTTAATTTCTTTGATAGCTTGTGATATACCAACACTGAGTCAAAATTAACTCTAATAAAGTATACTATTATAACCTTGTCATTAAATTGGAAGAATGAGTATGAACAAACCCATTTAAAAAACATGTATAATGGGTTTATATAAAATTTATATATTGATATATAAGTGCTCCATTTTTAGTAAATCCATTATATGATTTACAAATAATTTTTTCCAGAAAAATGGGTTTTATTACTTTTTGTGAGAAAATAATATAATTTATTTCTAAGAATTTTAGATTTTTTTGAAAAATTAAACTCATTTTTTAAATCATTCTATCAAAATTATATTAGATTTATTATTTTGAGATTTTTTTGAAATTATTGTTTTTTTGTATTTATATTGAAAATATTGATTTTTATTGAAAACTTTATTTTTGTTTTAAAAATTTAAAATGTCAATTTTGTTTTAAAATACTTTCAAAGTATAATTATTTTACATAGATTATCAATAATAAAATTATGGTCAATGGTATTAATTTTATGTTGTATTTATATATGAAAACCTTTTATACTTAGGATTTTTTTTTCTAGAAAACCGTATTTCATCTCATTTTTTGTGTTTAATTATATAGTTAATTACTACAATTATGGGAATATAATTTGATAAAATTGATTAAATATTAGTAATAATCTTAATTAATATTAGCTAATATGTTAAACATAATTGTTTTACTATAATTAAATATAAAAATAGTAAAAATGTGTTACTATGGTTAAGGTGAAAATAGGTTTACTGGGGGTTAAACAAAAGTGATAAAGGTTAAAGTGGACTATAAACTTTTATAAATCATATTTTATTGGAAATTTTAACCCAATATCATCTCATATTCATAAATAGTCTATTTTTGAGCCTTTTTTTTGTGTGATACATAAATATATTTTAATGATTTCAAAAATACCAAGTGTGTCCTCTCCCCTACTTATGAAATGATACCCCTCCTCTCTCTTATTTACACCAAAATGTGACAACTATATCCACCAAAACCTACCTAAATATCTTCTCAAAATACCTAACCATTATTTAAATGTTCTTTAAGTTTCAAAATATTATTCCAAGGGTCCTTATAAATGGATCTAAAAGAGGTTTACCCAAGAAGAGGTAGTCGTCCTACCTGACATCTTTCAAATTATTTCTTCTTCTACCTCATCTAAATATATGATATTCATCATAAAATATTAACTTTAGTATCCTAAATATTCTAAAATTTTACTTTTATTATTTAACCACTAATACACACCTTCTTTTCAATAAAATTGTAAATGAACGTACCGCTCGTCCGTGCGTGTGAACTACCACCTCCATGTAACGATATAATTCATTTTACATAACCATAATTATTTTTTGATTATTATTATATATTATATATATATATATATTATATTTATAATATAGTTATGTTTATGTAATTATAAAACACTATTTACCTTTTTTTCCTTATTTTCAATAGAAAATAAATACAACATTCATGTGTATGTACGACCTACCATCTCCCTGAATAATGTAAATAATTTTTCAATATTTGAATTTTATGGATGATTATAAATATGTATATAATTAATATATATGATATTTATATTATTATAATTATGGAGATGATGGAACCATGATCAAAGTATAAGGATCATAACTGTAAAACCCAAACATTTAGGAAAAATGAAATAGCCTATGATTTTAATGATGAGTTATTAATAAATTGGAGTTAAACTATTATAATTGGATATTATATGATATTATAATTATGTAAAATATTATGGTATAATATTATAATAAATTTAAATTCATTATATAGGAGGTTAGAGTGAATTTGAATTAAGTCAGACATGAGGTAAGGGGTTTATGTTTCCATCTCATTTTAATCGGGATTGTTTATGCTTGAATTTATATTAAGGGAATGTATATGATCACTATCTAATAAAAACCATTAATTTTATTATACTATGGTTATTTATAGATAATACATGTTTCCATTTCAATTTCCTCACATTATATATTTATGTGACTAAAATAATGTTTTTAATGAAAACCTACTATGTTTTACTGTCCAGTCATGAAATATTTTTATTCCATGTACATACTTTCTTTAAATTGTCTTAAAGAATTGTTTCTATATTCTAACATTATTTTTTAATATCATTTTTACCCATATCCACATTCTATAAAAATTATTCATATGAATCTAGTTTTTGTTTTCCAAATGAGGTACTTTTTGTCTTTTTACCATAAATGAAAATGAATTTTTTATTTTAATATACATGACAAGAAAATAAATTTCTACCATCATGAACACTCAATTAATTGAACCATCATTTAAAATTTTCCACAGTTATTTTCAATGAATATATTTTCCATAATATATTTGTAGTTTTTTTTTGTTTTTAATTAACCGATTTCAAAATGTTAATTTCATTTTCTAAGGAAATATTACAGTGATCTTATTAAAGAATTTTTTAACTGTGAAAACATATTTTGATATTACTTATGATTTACTGAGGATAATATCCAATTACTCCATCCTTATACTCTATATTTATGGTTAATTATTATGATGATTATATTTTTATTATACCTGTTTATTTTCTAGGGGTTATGCTATGTTGATATGATAAATAATTTATGATCTTGTGGAATATATATGAATAGATTATGATTATGTGATTGGTGGGATACTAATTATATAACCCTAAAATGAATCAGGTAAATATTAATGTTCAATGAGATCAAATGGTACACAATAGGTTATCCTATACTTGAAATAGGTTATAAGGGTGGTTATACAAAGCCCAAAAGAGGGTACATGAGAGGTTATTCCAATCCTAAAAGAGCATACATAGGAGGTTATCCCACCCCTGAAGTAGGTACATGGGTAGTTATCCCATTAATGAAATATTATGAATATATTTGTGGGTATCCTTGATATATGACTTCTATTATTATGATTATGCCAAGATTTTTACCAAACTTTTATGACTTTATTTTATACCAATGATATGTTATCATGTACCATGTTCTTTAATTACATTTTGATTCATATCTTATTAACTACCATGATTTATTACATGACTCATGTTCATGATCTAAGAATATTGTTCATGGTTTTAAAAGGTTAACCTTATGTTTTTATACCCTTATTCTCATGTTATGTTTAAATTATCATTGATATATCCCTTGTTTAACATTACTGGGAATCTTAGCTCACATTTTTTTATTTTTTTATTTTCCCTAAGATATTAATAATGGTTTTAAATATAATGTTTCTAATAATTATGTTACTTTTTAATTACTAATTATTATATTTTTAGATAATTAATATACTAGTCATTTATGTATCAATGTTTCTATAAACACTAAACCTTTATAGTTATGGAATGAAACTTAATTTTTGGTAATGAATATTAATCTAATAACATGTAATATTTTTTATGAAATCAATGGGTTGATATAGTTTCTATTAGGTAAAGTTTTAGTTATTTTTGGAAATAAGGGTGTGAAAAGTTTAGTGAGTGTCTATAGGATATTCATAAGTATAAAAGGACATACTAAGTCATGGTACAACAATAAGTGTGGTTTTACTAGAAAATACATCCCTATATTGATACTAGAAAGTGGATGTAGATTTAGAATAGATACACCTAGGGGTGAAAACTATGAATATAGTGAATTGAGTATTAACTTGATCATCATCGGTGCATGATGAGTGTGACCAAGACATCAAACCTGGATAAACACTCATGGGGGATATTCTTCAGTTAATTCACATTTTCTTTATAAAACATTATAAAGGATTTGAATAGAGAATTACCATGTATGGACAAGGTTAAACCTAAGGTTTAATACATTGAAAAGAAGGTATTATGATTTAGATAGCCTATGAAATATTTTTTCAGTTATATGATTACTTTATATGATTATTATTTCTCACATTATGATTTTTTGTCTTAGTTAATGGTTGGATGCAGGAGGAATCATGTTAACCAAAAATGTGGTGAATAATGTGGTTATTTTAAGAAACCAAATGGGGTGATGATAAGAGTGAAATATATTTTAATTATTCTGAATTAGTTATAATGAAATATGAATAATATCCTACACCTTAACTAACTATCAAACCCACCGATAAAGAGATGAATAGAGTTCTTTGAGAGATAGGGTGATGGAGACCATGGAGGAAATAAGGATCAACTTACTTCATGTTTAAAATGAAAAGCAATCAAGGTAATTTCTCAATAGAAAATGAAAATGTATTATGTGTATAAAATAATAGCATAGAGTAATGATTGTTTTAGGAAAAATTAAGAGCATAAGGGCAGGAAATAAATTCATCATAGGGAACCATTTATAGTTTATTGTTATAAATATAGGGAATATGGGAATTATCTAAGTTAATTACCTCTTATAAATGAAAACTCCCAGACTAAGGAAGTTCGCTTAACATGTTGTTGGTTTTAGGAATTATTCTTTTTTTATATATTATTAAAGTTGAATTTGATGTTATTTTTTGCATGGGTTAGATTTATTTATATAAATTCCATTTTAATTACTAATGAAAGGATGTTACATTTGATATTACGAACTAAACTATTATATTATATTGGTGAGATTATAAATGTGAACATAAAGTGTAAATTAAATCTATTTTATGGGAATTGATTCTTATTCAAAGGGGGTGTTTATCTCAAATGATTGGATAGAAACTCAACATCGAATATATTCATATTGAATGGGAATTTTTTGATGTTTTTCCAAATTAGTTTCCTTATCTTAATATGAATCATAAATTTTAGTTTTTAATACAAATCATTCCTATTAAAACACCTATTTAAATTAATTTATATAAAATGGCATCATTGGAGTCATAAGAATTGAAAAAGTAAGTCCAAGAGAATCTTGATAATGGATTTATTTAGTGAAGTAATTCACAATGGGGTATACCTATTCTTTTTATTAAGAATAAAAATAGATCAATGAAACTCTAAATTTATTATTAAGAACATAATATGATCATAATCAAGAATATGTATTATATTCCCCATATTAATGTTTTTTTGATCAATTAGAAGGAGCACAATATTTTTCCAAGATTGATCTTGAATCTGAATATTATCCATTAAGGGTTGAAAGTGATAAAATACCAAAGGAAACCTTCCGTAAGAGTTATGGAAACTATTAATTTATAGTCATTTCATTTGATCTTACTAATTCCCTTGATATCTAAATGGATTTAATAAATAGAGTCTTTATAGATTATATTGATTTGTTTTTGGTAGTACTTATAGATGATATTATTATATATTCCCAAAGGAATTAAGAGCATGAAGATCACTAGGGAATAGTATTTAAGACCCTATCAAAAGAGAAAATGTGTGTAAAATGTACCAATTGTGAATTTTGGCTATAAAACATTTCATTTTTGGGTCATATAATTTCCAGTGAGTGTATATAAATGGATATATAGAAGGAAAATGTCATTTAACATTATCCTAGGCCAACCAATGTGACTAAGATAACTATTTTTATTGGTTAGGATATATATTATCAGTGATTTATGATAAAATAATCACTATTATATAATCTGATCACCAAATTAACTCAGAAGGGAGTCAAGTTCCTTTGGAAATAGAAATGTTAACAAAATTTCAACGAACTGAAGAGAAGTTTGATTAACACAACTATAATCACATTACCCAATATTGGATATGGGTTTGTGATCTATAATGATGCATCAATGAAGGTATTGGGATGCTTAATCATGACGAATTATATGGTGATTGGTTATAACTCAATAAATTTGATGGTTCATGAGAAAAATTACCCGACTCATGATTTTGAAATAGTTGTGGTAATTTTTTCAATAAAGATATGGAGTCATTATATTTATAGATAAAGGTGTGAAATATAATCATAAGAAATAAATTTAATGTATATATTAACTCATATTGAGT
This sequence comes from Viscum album, assembly GCA_963277665.1. Lineage (NCBI taxonomy): Eukaryota > Viridiplantae > Streptophyta > Magnoliopsida > Santalales > Viscaceae > Viscum > Viscum album. The sequence goes on along the minus strand of OY728130.1, from coordinate 757,921,013 downwards.
TTAATATGTTCTATATAGGATGGTTGGAGTTGCTTAATGATTATGACTACTCGATACATTATCACTCAATGATAGTGAACAAGGTGGCATATGCACTATTTCAAAAGGATAATATAAGCTTATCTATGATGAGGATCACAAAAGATCCAATATTTTTTAATATGAAAAGTGTGTATCTATAAATAAATATGGAATGGGAGAAATTGTATCTTTCTCAAAATAGTGTTCAACATCTATGCAAGGGAAAATTAAAGAGTCACAGAAGAGAGAAATAGATCTGAAAAATAAGGTGATAAAGTTTATTTAGTTCAACATCTATTATGATAGGATGATAATTCTTGAGAAATGATTATGTGTCCCATAAATACTAGAAATTAATAAGGATCTGTTTGATTGAGATCATAGTTAATCATTTTTTATTCATCCTTGAAGTATGCATATGTATATAGATTTGAAGGTGTATTTCTGGTGGGTTGGAATAACCAGAAGGCCTTCATTTTTTTTATTTTGATAATCCACCTTTCAAGGGGTGAGGTGGAACCCTTACAAGGCCTGAAGGCTTAGAGACAATTACATGACCCGTAGGTCTTAGAGGAATCACCCAGACAGACAACTTGGAACTACTCCTCCCCAACATATTTCATGATATCAGCACTCCAACTTCATAGGTCTGGTCGGCTAGCTGTCCTATGCAAAGCTGTATAGGCCTGGTACCCATGGAAAATCCATACCCTCTCGTTCTTCCAATTTTGGTTAGCTCAAATCCAGTGAATGCGCCTGCCCTGAATCCTCCTCTGAAGCCTTGTCCATTGTATTCTGATGTCTACATCTTCATTTCATGTGGCCCGAAGGCCTTGTGACAGTCTAAAGGGATTAAGGTGGCCCGAATTCCTTGAGAATCAATTGGCCTGAAGGCCTTGGGTGGCCCGAAAGCCATGTAGGACCCATGGACTGAACCGGTGGCCCAAAGGGCTAGATGGATGAATAGTTCCAGCTGCTATAGTACTGAGCAGTACCTACTACAGTGCCTTCTATAGTACCTACTACAATACCTACTACAGTACTGCTACATTGCCTGCTACAGTCTGCTACAGTACTGCTACAGTACCCCCAGAAATACACCTCCACCCGGATTTGATCTCGGGTGGGATGACATGAAAAAGAGATATTATAGATTATGTATCATGGTGTTTGGTATGTAAGAGTATTAAAGCTGAGAGAAATTATTCTAAGGGGATGTTACAAAAATTACCCATACCATAATGTAAATTGGAAAGTATAACAATGGATTTCGTCATTGGACTCCACAAAATGTCTAAAATCTATAATACTACTTGGGTTGTATTACTTCACCGTACTAAGACATGAAACTTAATTTTATTATATAATATTTCTCCGTTCCATAGATTTCCAAAAATATATAAGTAAGTTGTAAAGTTTCATGAAGTACCATATTCTATTTTACTGAACGAGATTTAATGTTTACCTTGGTGTTCTGGTGAAGTATTCTGCAAGATTTGGATTTAGATTTTTGTTTTAGTACTATTTATAATCCTTAGATAGATAGTCATTCTTTGTTATCTACTGAAACCTTATAGAAAATTTTGAGATATTCTTCTCTATATTTTAAAGGTGGTTGGGGTCATGTCCTTCCTCTTGTTGAATTTTCTTATAAAAATAGATTTTAATGAAGAATATAGATGGCTCCTTTGAAATCCCTCTATGGAAGGAAGTGTAAAAATACACAATTTTGGGATGAAGTTGGAGAAAAAAAATCTAGGACCTAATATAGCTATATAAATGGTATATAAGGTTATAGTAATTCAACAACACATCAAGGTATCTCATAGTCGATAGAATATTTATGGTGAAAATCATTAGTGAAATCTAGAATTTAAATTTTGTGAGAAGGTATTCCTTTTGAATTTATCCATGTAATATGGTTATGATAGTCATAAAAAAGGGAAAATATATCCCTAGGTATATCTTCCCCTTAAATATTCTTGATCGAGTATGGATGGTAGCTTATTACTTAAAATTTTAACCAAATCTCTCTCAAGTACATGATGTGTTCCATACATCTTTCTTGAGGAAGTATATACTTGATTCTTCACATGTACTAAACTATGAGGTCATCCCACTAGATCATGATTTTTCCTAGAATGAACAACATGTATAAATCCTATATCATAGATAAAATGTGCTACATAACAACCCCACTTTCCTAGTTAATGTTCTTTAGAGGAATCAAAAATTTAAAGAACCTAGATAGAAACCTGATGAACCTGTGAAATTGAGATATCCTCATTTTTTGTATTAGCGTGACATAATTTCAAGGGTGAAATTTATTTTATTGAGGGTATAATGTAACACCCTAAGATTTTATGATGTACTTCTCTTTAAATTAATATAATTTCTTCAATAGATTGTGATACACGTATCCCTAGGTTTAAATGAACCATAATATAGTATACTATTATAACCTAGGTCTTAAATAATAAGAATTAATATGAATAACCAAATTCTGAAAAATATTTATAAAGGTTTTAAATAAATCAAATATATTGATAAATAAGTAGTCAATTTTTATTAAAGGGGTTATATGCTATAAAAATTTATTTTCTTCATGAATGTTTTTTATTTATTTTTGTGATAAATTAGTATAATTAATTTCAAACCATTTCAAAAAATTTATTTGAAAAAATTAAATTCATTTTTGAAATAAAAATTTCAAAATTATCTTAGATTTAATTTTTTATAATTTTCTAAAAATATTGATTATACAATGAATAATAAAAAACACTGATATTTATTGAAAACTTTCATTTTGTTTCATGAATTAACAATGTTCCATTTTTTTAAAATAATTTCAAAATAAAATTAATTAATTTATATTATTTATAATTCAATTATGGTCTTTGAAATAAATTTTATATTAGATTACGGGATAACAACTTTTTATAATTAATTTTTTTTGGAAAACTGTTTTTGTCGTATTTTATGGGTTTAATTTTAGATTTAATTCTAAAAAATATATCAATTGAATTTGAAAGAATTGATTAAATATTTTGAATCATAATAATCAATATTATTCTATATAGTCATTGTAATTTTTGTTCATAATGAATTGTAAGAATAGTAGAAAACTATTACATTAGTTAAGGTGAAAACATGTTTATAAACTAAAATGATAAGGGCCAAAATAACCTAAAAAATATCTAAATCCTATTAGATTGTAATATTGAGACCTTATATCATTAAATATTTTTTATTTTTCTATTTTAGATCCATTTTTCATGAGTAAGTCCTTAATATATTTTAATCTTTTCAAAAATACCAAGTGTGTTCTCTCCATAACATATAAAAGGACATCCGTCCTCCCTTCTCTTTACACAACATTGGGCCACCTAGCTTAGCTAAACCATTACCAATTTTATTATAAACATACCTAGACACACTTTATAGGTTATTTTATTTATAAATGTATATTATAGGTGTAATATCTCATCTTTTTACAGGCATTTCTCTCTTTGAGTTTTTTGTTAACTTTTCTTTCAGTTGAGTTTCAATCATGGATGTATGTAATTTGAATAAACATAGTCTTGGGTTATGAGGAAACATTATAAAAACAAAGAAGATCCATGTGGGGGATCCTTTTTTGGGTAAAATGAATTAATTTTCAGTGATGTATGTTTGTTTGATTAATGTAGTCTGTGAATAAATGGGTCAAGTGTTTTCATGATTTCTTGGTATGTTGAGAAGATTTAAATGGGGTTTGGGTTTTTTATAAGGAAAATGGGATGAAAAACCATATGAAAAACATTTAAATTCTGTGTATATGAAGCACACATCATTTAATGTTTGTGTTTTTTTGATAAAAAAACTTAGGTGATGGGTTTTTTTTCCACGTATTCTATTAAAAAGATTTACATGACATGTAACTAAATTACTTACTATGTAATTCCCTAGACTGAAATTTTAAAGTATCCTATGTAGCTGATTTTTCAATTCCTATTATTGCATCTCTTCTCCTCATGACCTAGGTCAACCCTCTAGGTAGTATTTGAGTGCCAACATCCCTTATAGATGTCCCGATAACACAGTTGATCCCTATTAAGTCCATTTGGTTAGGGTTTTATTTTCTCTCCCTTGTTTCTCCAATTGTTTCAGTGTAGTCCCTTAACCATGTGTGTTGTTGGATTTGATCTAGATCAGTTTTGATCTAGGAACCTGTTTATAATCATCTTCACCTTCTTCCTCTTGGATGGTTTCCATTGGAAGCACTGCGTTCTTTGCCTTTTAAGGTAGGGGGTCTAATTATTAACCATATGGTTTGATAATTTTCTACGTATATGAAATATTGTGATTGCACCAAATAAACATGTACTTGAATTAATTAAATAATGAATGCGATTTTATTTGGAGTCTATTAGGTTCAATTGGTTTTTAACCTGATTTATGGATACCTGTTGGGTGAGCGAACCATGAATATAATTGAATTGGTTAATAGATTAATGCATGTTTAGCATAACATGAAAACTTAGCTGATTTCTGGATATAGAATCCCTATGTTATGACTTTAACGACTTAAGAACAACTAAATACCTCAATGGACCAAAAGAGCAAGGATAAAATCACTCTAGATCACAACAAGGAAAAGACCCTCCCAGCATCAAAAGCACTAAAACTAGATTCTGCCATCACATCATAGTCGAAAAGATGTCCCATGAAATAGTGCATGAGCCTGGTACTAACGGTCAATTCCATACCCTCTCAAACATCCAAATCCAAAAAGTAATGGTTGGGTGGAAACTCTATGCTATGAACCCCATCTGGAGCAGTCCTTGAGGAAGATCGGGTTGTGAAAAGCCTTGAACTGCAGATCATTGAGACCATGGGCAGAATCATAGAACCAAAAAAATCCAAACAATTCCAAATAAACAGTTCAACATAGGACAAATTTACCTACACAGAGCGATCACCATCCAAAGAAAACATTACCATGTCTTCATTCGATCGTAGAACCAATGCAGACCAAAACCAACAGAAAGAGCAGAATGTCATTACCAAGAACTGCATCACCAAGAAACTTCCGAACTAGGATAGACCAAGTGAACCCACTTCCAACCCCATAACCACTGGATTAGCTCATGAGAATCCATAAAATATCACGACCCACCAAAGCAATATCTCTATCCAATGAACCAGATATCGTAAGGTTATCGAGGGTGAGATGACGCCATGTAGAGTTGAAAACCCACCGAGGAGACCTGACGACACCACTAAATAAGCGATTTGGGACGATCATTAAGTAAAAAATTCTATTTGGGTCTGGGATCTGTAGAATCATGCACCAGGGGACACCAAATTCGAGTTGGACAAAGCTAGAAAGCCAAAGGGGGCCGAATTCGGGGAGATAGGGATGAGAAACCATGGGGAGAATGGAAAACCATAGAGAACACCTAGAAAGGGAATAATGAGAGAGATGGAGGTGGGAAGGCTTTTCTGAAGAGGCCAAATCCAATGATGAGCTCCCCACTCCAGGCCTCTACACTAGTAAAACCTTAGCAGCACGAGGGGGGGGGGGGTGATAATCCACTTCTATGTTATGGATTATTACTAATTTGATTTTATTGTTGTTCAATTGTTATCTAAATAAAATATGTAAATGAAAGAAAAATGATAATTCACATAATTAAATATTATATATTATGATGTGATAATTTGATATCCACACTGTCCTAAAAATACTTGAGATTTATGATAAAATGCTTATATATCGGGAATTACCCTGTCACATGTACACTTATATGCTATAATGCTGATATTAACCAGGATTGACCTAGTACCATGTTGTAATTATTATAAGTATTTTACTTGTATGCTATAATTATTACAGGGCTTTCACCCAAATTATTGTGATTGTTCCATGTTTATGGATGTGGTTGGAATGGTTGTGAGATATTCCTAGAGATATTCAGACATGATTCCAAATCATGTTGTTTTACCATGGTTTTATATTTGTGGTTGGAATGGTAGCGAGACATGATCCGATATATTCCATCATAGAGTTAAAGTTGGTTGTGGTTTTATTTATTAATTATTTAATTAATTAATACACCTGTTCATCACTTTATTTCATACATTTCATATCAGATCAGTTTCTTTAGAAATGATGGTGTCAACCAAATAAGTTATACTCACACCCTATTTGGACCGCCATCTGGCACCTAAGAAGACTACATTGATATAGGTTTGGATAAGGAGAAATGACCTTGCCTTTTACTATCTTTGCTGGATGGGATGGAGTTTGGAGATGGGAAAGATGTGGGGTTCGGGATTCAGGACTGTTGAGTCTTTATTTGAGTCTATTAGTCTTTTACTTGTATTGTTTCTAGAATTAAATCTAGTTAAATTCAAACATGTCATTACATTATTAATTTATTATTTATTGTATTTTTCAATTTTATTTTATTGTTTGTTTCTAATTTATTATATTGTTTTCATTATTTATGAACAATGACATTTATTTATTGTTATTGGAGATTTTTTTCTGTGTTGTAAACTCTCAATCCATGGGGTATTGTCTCCCTTCTATACTTATCACATCCAATCTTCTAGTTGATAGCCTCTTTCATATGGGGAGGCATTCTTGAGGTATCATAACCAATCCTTTTTGGACACGTGATAGAGTGTTGGAATGAGGGACGTTACAAAGTGGTAAAAGAGAACATTAGGATTCTTTTCTGTTTCTTACTATTTGGGAAAAGTATAAATAAGGCTAGGATTTGTTAGGAATTTTTAATGAGCCTATGCATTGGAGTAGCTAACCCATGTATGAGAGAAATTCTTTGTGCTCAGGGATGGGATTGTTGTTTATATTTTTTATTGTTACAATTATTTGTATTTCACCTTGGGTGATTCACATGTTTTTTGAGGTTATTGTTTTATGATGTTATTATTTATTGAGATTTATACTTAGAGACCAATATGGGATAATATGAGTATTAATGCATTATAATAGGCACATAGGGATATATTTACATGAATTACACATGATAGGGAGATATTTTTTTCCATGTGATATATACTTTCTTATTGAACTATGATATGAGATATCTCTTTTACTTGATAAATAAGATGAGTTAACATGTCTTGGTAAAATACTCGTATGCCATGTTTAGAGAGACTAGGAGTTATAAGTTCTATATTTTAGTCACCTATTGAGTTTGACCATGTTTTTTCCCACTGTTTTTAGTTGTGCATTTGTCTTTTATAGAAAATGCTTCCTCATCATCTTCAACATGAGCATCAGGAGAGTGGAAATCAATATGCTCATGTTGTAGCTAAACTAGATCTTCCTATAGTTACTAATTATGGGATATATTTCTAGCTTCATGATAGTTTCTAGAGGGTCATGTGATCCATGGAAAGGTAAACTGTTCATACCATGCATTCGTTGTTTGAGTTGACAAGAGAGTTTCAACTATAGAATCCACCTATGTTTACTATGGAAGGAGGCCCCCAAGTAGCTATGTTTTGGATCAAGTCAGTCTAGAAAATCACTAAGAATCTTGAAACACCTGTATATAGGAGGGAGAATCTTGCTACATATATACTTCATGGTCCTTCTAAGTGTTGGTGGGATATCCTAGAGGAATTTGGGATGTAGGATGAGCTATCATGGAGTGATTTTGAGATAAATATACTGAGCCATTTATATACTGAGATATCAAGGGATGAAAAATATTGAGAGTTCATACATCTAAAAAAGTTTAGAATGTTAGTGTTGAACAATATGGGGAATTTCATCAACCTATAGCGATTTTTTTCCATTTATAGAAACTGATGAGATATCTAGGGTGAGGCATTTTCAGGACGGTCTTCACTATGAGATCAAGTCACAGGTGAATATTTTTTTCTTGAAAAACTTTAAGGACATGATGAACCAGGAACTCATCCTAGAAGGGAATATGGGACATACCCTGAGAAGTGGCTAGGTTATTTCAATAGGGTGAACTGAGAGTTCTTCTTCAAGTAGAAATAACCACCACTATGATAGTTTCTTCCAAGAATGTAGTTGGAATAGAAGTCAGGGAAGTGGACATCCATCTCAGGTCTATGTTCTATTATAGTTCTATAAGCATCGAAAGTTTTTCCACAAGATCCCATAGTGTCCTTACCCCCAAGTTGAGTGTGGTTTCTATGATAGACTAGGTCATCTTTAAAGGTTTTGAGAGAAATTCCCATTGTAGATGAGTGGTAGGGGATCAAGACAAGTACCTGAGTCAAGGAGGGGCTCAGATTCCCCTTAGTAGGCTAGTAGCTAGAGTTCCAATGGTAGTTCAGGCCAAGGTTTGGGATGTGACACCTAGTGTAAGATTGGTAGTACCACAAAGGGAAATAGCCCAGGGAAGTCAGAACAGAGACTAGGGCACAAGGAAAAGTCACCTGCATGTTATTTAGACTACTCTGGCTATCATGGATACATGAAAATATACTTTTAGAGGTATGATTGTTATGTCATCTACCTTATCTTACTTTTTGTTTGATAAAATATCATTCCATTATTTTCTATCTTCCATTTTTTCAAATGGTTTGGTCTTGGATGTGGAAATCATGGATGGATCTTTGACTGTGGACACAACATTGGGATTGTGGTCAGGGAATATCAAACATTACAAGGTGCGTTCTCTTGATATTTGTGGTTAGAATTTCCTTTGGGAATTGTTAATGATAGAAATGACAAGATTAGACATAATTCTTGAAATGGATTATTTAGTTATATACCAAGATCATATCGACTGTTATAGAAGGATAATTACCTTCCTATCTCCAAAAGGAGATATCTATTCTCACCAAGGTGAGTGGGATCTTCAGGTTGGTCATATAGGACCAATTTAGTGAAAATTGTATTGTCTTAAAACTCAGCTAGCTGGTATTTATCTTGATGATTTTGGAATGAAGAATGATTCTTTTCCTCCAGTGGTAGACCATTTTCAATATGTCTATCCTGGAATGTTCTATGAATTTCCACCAGAACAAGAGATCGAGTTCATGATTGAGTTGGTGCCGAGAGTAGAGAAAATTTGTAACCCGCCTTATAGAGTGGCACTAGAGGAGATTTCAGATTTAAAAGATTCATAGTAAGATCTAGAATCTAATGGCTTCATAGAGCCTTGTACATCTCTTTGGGGTTCTCTAATTCTCTTCACCAACAAGGCTAATGATCCCTTATTCTTATGTGTGGATTATCAAATCTTGAACTAGATGATGGTTACTAACTCATATCCCCTTCCATGTATCAAAAATCTCTTTGATCAGTTGATAGGTTCTACGATCTTTCTAAAGATTGATTTGAGATCAGGTTACCACCAATTAATGGTGAGACTATAAAACGTACCTCGAACTATTTTTAGGAGCATATATGGCTTTTATGATTTAGTAGTAATGTCATTTGGGTAGACTAATTCTCCTACAATATTCATGGATTTGATGAACATGATATTTCATAATTTTTTGTATCAGTTTTTGGTGGTTTTTTTAATTATATATTAGTGTACTCCATGTTAGTATAAGATCATTCCCAACATCTTGACATCATATTGAGTTAATTGATAGAGCATAATATTTTTTTCCGAGCTAACCAATGTCAGTTTCTAGATTAATGAAGTGAAATTATTATGCCATGTAATCTCGGAGGTTAGAGTGATAGTGGACCCAGAAAAAGTTTTAGCCATGGTGTATTAGGAAAAACTGAATAATGTATTCGAGATTTAGGGAATTTTGAGTTTATTAGGTTATTATTGGTGATTTATATAGGATTTCTCCTCTTTGGTAGCACCAATGTCTATGATGACCAAGAAAGGGGTAAAGTTTGTTTGGTCTAATGCTTGTGAGATAGATTTTAAAGACATAAAAAAATGTTTGAACTCATCACCTATAATCACTTTACCAACACCTGGTAAAGAATACACTATGTACTATAATGCATTCAGTGTTGGAATTAAAGCAGTTCTGATGTAGGAGGATTGAGTGGTTGCTTATGGATCTCATAAGTTGAGACCACATGAAAGGAATTACCCTAATCATGATCTAGAGTTACCAGAAGTGGTACATGCTCTGATATGTTTGAGACACTATCTCATTGGTGAAATATTTGTGGTATACATAGACTACAAGTGACTCAGGCACATATTTTCTTAGCAGGACCTGAAACATTATCAGAGGCGGTGGTTTGAGTATTCGTAGTCATTCAACTTCGAGTTGGATTATACACCGAGAAATGGAAACATATTTCTCTATTATTTGAGCTCAAAGATGCAGGCATATGTAGGAAGGGAGTCTTATGAAAAATGGTGAGTTATGTACCTATTTAAAAAAATGCCTCCAGATGTCCATGAATCTCAGGTTCAAGTAACTCCAACTTAGATTTATATTATACATATGATCTTGGGATGGATCAAGACCAAGAAGTTTTCTAATGCAAAGGGTTCAGTTCTGGGAGAGATATTATATGGTGGGGAGACACTATCAGGATTTTCTCTTGGTTTTGGAAATTATATTATTTTATGTGTCCCAATATGGGTTACTACGGGCTTATGCAAGGATCTAATAAAATAGTTTCATGATTCTAGATGGGTGGTTCATCCTAGATTGAAAAATATGTATCATGATTTCCATATAATGTACTGGTGGTCAGGAATGAATAAGGAGGTAGCAAGATTCATGGATAGATTCTTAACTTGTTAGTAGGTGAAAGCCTAGAATCAAAGGAAAGATAGGAATTTTCAGCCTTTACCCATCCCTGAGTAGAAATGAGATGATGTAAAAATGTATTTTGTGATATGATTACCCTGTAAATCCTATAAGAATGATGATTTATCAGTGATTGTGGATCTAATGAAAAAGTTATCCCATGTCTTACCTATCAGGGAGACCTTTATAGTTGATGATCTGTATAGTCTCTACATGCATGATGTGGTTCATTTACATGGTATTCTAAGAAGAATTGTTTCTGATAGAGATCCTAATTTCACATCATGTTTTTCGAAGGGTATTTATAAGGATATGTTATCATAGGTTCTTTTGATAACATCCTATCATCCTCATAATGATGGTCAATCTAAGAGGACTATTCAGATTTTGGATGATATGTTACGATCCTGGGTTTTGGATTTTAGTGGTTCATGGGAGTAACATATGGAACTCATGGAGTTTTCTTTTAATAATGGATTCTAGTAATCTATCCAAATTGAAAATTTTGAGGCATTTTATGAAAGTTCATTTTAGTAACCTCTTTGTTGGATGGAGGTTGGTGGGTCAGTAGTTATCGGGCCTAGTCTCATGATGGAGATATCTAAACAAGTTTAGTTGAATAGATAGTGGTTGGTGAGCAAAAAGAGTGGGTAGAAATCATATGATAACCATTGGAGATGACCTATGAAATTTGATGATGATCATCATGTTTTCATTTGGGTGTCACCTATATTGGGGTAACTCTGTATTAGGAAATAGGGAAATCTAGCACCTAGGTTTGTTGGGCTGTTTGTTATTATGGAAAGGGTCAGTATAGTAGAGTACCATTTAGCCCTTCTATAATGCTATAGTTCCATGTATGTTGTGTTTCACATAGTGCAACTTTGAAGATATCATATAGACCCTTCCCATGTGATAGATGTTAAGATTTTTATGATGTATCATTCGAGTATCATCTGATATGGTTTTTGGATCATAGTGAGAAATATCTTTAGGGTAGGACTATACCATTGGTTTCATTATAGTGTAATCAAGGGAGTGTTTAGAAGGATACCTAGGAGGGGGACCTGATATGTGAATGTAGTGGCCATACTTGTTTGCAGAGACCCCACATTGATTCATGGAGCATCTTGGGAATGTGATGTTATATGGTGGGGAGGTTATAAGATCCAATATTTTTCTAGGTATTCCTTTCTATGAGTTTTTTTGTGAACTTTTATTTTGGTTTTTATTCCATCATGGATGTCTGTTATTTTAATAAACACAGTCTTGGGTTGTTTGGAAACTTGAGAAAACTAGAGAGGATCCATGTGGAGAGACTTTATTATGGAAAATGACTTAATGTTCAGGGAAGTATGTTTTTTTAAATTAATTATGTCCAAGTATAGATGGATCAAGTTTTATCATGGGTTATTGGTAAGTTTATAATATTTAAAGGGGATTCGGGTTGTTTATAAGGAAAATGGAATGAAAAACTAGTTTCGAAACATTTACACACCATGTAAATAGAGTACATGTCATATAGTGTTTGGGTGTTTTTAACAAAATAATAAGAGGTAATGTGTTTTTCATAATATTCCCTTAAAAATATTTACATGATGTGTAACTACATTATAAACTATGTAATTACCCAACCTTTTATTTTAATGTATGGCGTCTAGCTGATTTTGTGACTCATCTCACTATAGGTCTTCTCTTTTCGACCTAGGGAAACCCTCCAGACATTTTTAGAGTGCCAACCTCCCTTCCAAACATCATGATAATGAAACCAATCCCTAGTAAGTCCCTTTGGTTAGTTTTTTCTTTTTTCTCCCTTGTTTATAAAACTGTTTTAGTGTAATCCCTTCAATAAGTTCATTATTGGTTTTGATCTTGATCTGTTTTGATCTAGGAACCTCTTTACAATCATCTGCACCATCTTCCTCTTGGGTGGTTGTCATTGGAAGCATTAAATTCTTTACTGGTTAAGGCATGGGGTCTAAATCTGAACCCTATGGTTTTATAATTTTCCAAGTATATGAAATATTTTGATTGCAGAAAAATAACATGCACTTGAATTAATTAAACAATGATTGGGATTTTCTTTTGAGACCATTATCTTCAATTGGTTTTTGGCCTAGCTTATGGATACCCATTGGGTGAGATAACATTGAATATAATTGAATTGGACAATGTATTATAGTGTTTATTTCATGGAATGAGACCTAAAGTGATTGAAAGATATTGAATTCCTAATTTATGGATTTTTTCTTATTGGATTTGACTATTGATCAATTGTGATATAAATGAAAGAGGTAAACTAAATACAAATGGTAAATCACATAATTAACCATTGTGGATTATGATGTGATATTATGATATCCATGTTTTCATGAAATGTATTGACATCCATGGTGAAATCCTTAAATATTGGGCATGACCTTAGAACAAGAACACTTATATGCTGTAATGTTGATATTGAATGGTTAAGACTAATCTCATGATGTAATGGTTATAGGGATTTGACTCGGATTCTATAATTCTTATAGGGATTTGAATTGTATTGTTGGGATTGTTCCATGCTTATGGTTTTGGTTGGCATGATTTTCAGACATGTTTAGATATATTCTGACATGACACCAAAGCAGGTTGTTTTACCATGGTCATATTGTTGTGGTTGGCATGGTTGTGAGACATGTTTAGAGATATTCCGACATGACACCAAAGTAGGTTGTTTTACCATGGTCATATTATTGTGGTTGGCATGGTTGTGAGACATGATCATAGATATTTTGAGATAGTTCCAAAGAAGGTTTTGGTTGTATTTGTTATTTATTGAATTAATTAATATACCTATTTATTTCTTTTTTGAATATACTTCTTATCTGACTGATTTTATTAGACACAATGTTTTTGACCTATTGAGTTATACTCACACCCTATGTGGGATTCCATTTGAAACCCAAGTAGACTACATGGATGAAAGTTTGTACAAGGGAAAATGACCTCACTATTGATTTCCTTTACTATATGGGCTAGAGTTTGGATATGGGACCGATGTGGGGACCGAGGACTATTAAATCTTTATTTGAGTATGCTATTATTTTACTTTTATTATTTCTATCATGAAATTTTGTTAAATTCTAGCTTGTAATTATATTATTACTTTATTATTTATTGGATTGTTCAATTGACTTTTATTTTTTTTCTCTATTATATTAAATTGTTTCCATTATTTCCTCACTCTGATATTTATTTATTATTATTAGATATTTTTCCATTGTGTTGTAAACTCTAAATCAAGGGGGCATATTCTCCCCACTATGCTTTTCAATCCCCCGATGCTAGTTGTCAGCCTCTTTATTATGGGGAGACATGATTGAGATATCGTAACCAACCCTTTTTGGATACATGAGGGAGTTTCAGAATGGGGGGCATTACAATAGGGGTCCTTAAGAGGTATCTAATGGAGGTTTATCGAGAACTTGGTAATAATCCTACCCGACATATTTAAATTTATTTTTTCTTTGACCTCCTATAAACCAATTATATTCATCATAAAAAATTAGTTAAGTACCCTCAATATAATAAAATTTTATTATTATTATGGAACCACCATTATCCACTCTATTTTCCATAAAATGTTAAATGAAATATCTCTCATGCGTACATATAGATTACCGCCTCCAGTTAGCGATATAATTAAATTTACTTCACCATAATTCATGGTTGATTATTAATACGGATTTAATTTCTTTATATGACATTTATTATATAATTATGGTATTATAATGATAAAATATTATATTTCTTTCTTTATTTATTTATTTTCATTATAAAATGAAAACAACTTTAATGTGTATGTACAACCTACCATCTCAATGAACACTGTAAATACTTTTTATATATTTAACTTATATGGATAATAAAAAATATTTATATAATGAATATATATTATATTTATATTATATTAAAATTATAGTGATTATAGAAACATGATCAAATAAAAAGGACCAGAACTACCGAACTGAAACCTCCATGATAATCAAAACAGTTAACACCCAAAAATGATGATTTTAATAAGAAATTGTTAATATATTGACATTATAATCTTATAAGTTGATCACATATGAAATTATAGGTATATAAATTATTTTCTATAATATTATAAAAAATTTAAATTTCATACAAATTATGTAAGACCTATTATAAAGAAAGTGAAACTTGGGGTAATGGATTTTTGATTCAATCTCATTTTAATCAGGTTTTTTATGCATGAATTTAAATTAAGGGGAATTATATGGTCATTATGTAATAAAATCATTTAATTTTATTCCCACATATTTATATCTGTATAATAAAACTTTTCTATTTATTTTCATCACTTTATGTACTCAAGAAACTAAAATAATTATTCTACAGAAACTGAACTATGTTTTACTATTCGGTCATGAATCATTTTATCTATGTCTATTTTTTTTGTTAAAATGTTTTAAAGAATATATTTTTTGTTATATTATGATTTATTAAATTCATTTTTAACCATGTTTTAATTTCTATAATTTTTTTCAAAGGAATCTAGTTTTCATTTTCCAAATGATGTACTTTTGGATTTTTATGAGAAATGTGAAATGAATCATTGTTTTAACATACATGGCATGGAGATAATTTACTTACACCATTAATACAGAATTATTTAAATATTTATTTAAAAATTTCCAAGTTACATTTGAAATAAAATGTTTTCATATTATTTTTTTAAAATTTTAGATTGTAAATAAGAGATTTTAAACTGAAAAGTGTATTTTACTAAAAAATATTCTAGTGATATTTTAAAGGAATTTCTCATCTATGATAACATCCTTTGAAGTTACTTATGTTTTAATTTCTATATTATCCAATGATATGATACTTATTATTTTTCTGGATGATTTATTATTATGATGATGAGATGTTTATGATACATGTTTATTTTCTATGGGTTATTTTATATTGAAATAATAAATGTTTTATTGATCTTGTGAAATATATATAAATTAATTACAATTATTTGATGGGTGGGATATGAATTATATAGTCCCCCAATTAATTGGGTAAAGATTAATGTTAAATGGGCTCAAAGGGTACACAGGAGGTTATCCCCTACTTGAAAGTTGGTACATAGGAGGTTATACCAATCCCAAAAGATAGTGCACAGGAGGTATCCCAAGGCTGAAAGAGGGAACATGAGAGGTTATCCCATGCCAAACATTGGTACATGGGTGGTTAGGCCAAGCCTATAATTTTTTAAATGTATTTTTATGTAACCTTGACATAATATTTCAATGATTATTATTATGCTAGATTTTATACCACTATTTTACGACATGATATTATGCCAATTTTATGTTCCCATGGATCATGTTCTTTTATTACTTTATGATTAATTTCCTATAAACTTACAAGATTTATAAAATGAATGATCATTAAGATCTAAGAATTTATATGTATAGTTTTCAATGGATAATATCATGTTCTCATGCCTTTATTCTCATGTTATGTTTAATTGTTCATTGATATCTCCCATGTTTTTACTTTATTGAGCATTTAAAATAAACCTTTATTATGTTTTTCCTAGGATATATATGTCTGATATTCTTGAGAAGGGTTCTAGTTATGAAGTCATATTTGAGAGATGATGTAGATCATTTATGTAAAAGTTATTTATGCATCCAATTTTCAAAATACAATAAACCATTACAATTTTTTCTGGGTCTCAATGTTATGTAATGAATATTCATATAAAAAGATATTTTATTTATGTATGACAAGTATAGGAAAATATATATTTCTTATATCCTAATCATTAATTATTTCATATGAATTAATATTTTCCCATTATACATCTCTTGATCTTCACAACTCGACACATCTTTCTCTTGGAATTTGTTGACAATTTTTTTGAGAAACCTTCTTATTTTCAATAGTAGTAACATCATTGATTTCAATAATTTTTACATTCCTTTTTATTAATAATTTTTTATCTATTGATCTTTAATGAGTATCTATGAATGATTCCTTCATTATATCTTGATTCAAATGTGTAGTGTCTTTTTACATGTTCAAAATATAACATTTATTTTATAAGTTACAAAATTAATTCAACGACAGCTTCTTCTTAAAAAATATCCCATATAGTGTCCTCTGTTCACCTAGAAATAATATGTTCTAATTTTTAATATAGAATAATGTAAATAAAACTTCCTTAAAAAATATAGAGAGTACATACTTATAAATAATCATCATCCAAAACAAGTTATTTATTATTCAGTTTCTCTTGTCAATTTATTTATTTTGTTAAGGAGTTCATGATACTAAAAACTGATTCCTTATTCTAGGTATTTTCAAATAAATTTCCACCTCAATATTTTTATTCTCTACATAGTCATTGGAATTAAATTTCAAAATAGTCCTTCTATAAATCTTTTCCATATATTTATAACATCATATAATTCAATTAAAATCATTGTATTAGTGAATGATTGTCATCATACATGAAATAATACAATAACTATAAATAATGAGTGCATAGTACCTCTTCTAATCAATATCTCTTATTGTCATTTTACCAAAAACATCAACAAGAACTAATTCTAAAAACTTCATCAAATTCCTATCTTTTGAATTATAAGTCTTCTGAATTATATTTACATCTTAAGAAATATAATATGCATGAAAACTATCATTTCTAAGATTAGGGATGTCATGAGAACCTCTATAATTCACCAAATCATACATTTATTTTTGTCTTAATTGTTATATATATTTATTCCATGGATTGTTTCATCCTCTTTGGATAGAAATTGTATATCTTATTCTCTATATACGAGGTAAATATAATCTATTTTATGTTTCTCATATACCAAGATTGAATCATATTTTTCATTGATAATATAATTACTATTTTTGAAACATATTGAGTGTCTTGTGTTACACAATCGAGTTTCAGTAATGAGATTATGAGTTGTAACTTCAACAACTATGAATGAATTTTTATCATATATTTTTCTTTAATTTTTTCCTTTCATGAGACAATGATATTTTAACCTTAAAACACATTCTGTGTCATTTTTATGCATTTCACTACATCTTTACTCCCTGTCATATAGAAAGTGTATCCATTATAAGAAGTCTATACCCCAGCTTAATCTATTACATTAAATGAAATATCGAATACTATATCCTTAAAAACCCTTTTCTTCTTAATTTAAGCATACAATTTCATATCCTTTAGTGATTTATATGCATGTTGTTACTCTGGATATAACAGATCATCCTCCTCTACCTAAGAGGTAAATCAATTTTGAGTTTTGATCTCTCTTGACGACTTATTGAGTTGATTCAAACTACCACACTAAGTATCACAAGGAAGACTCCTTTCCTACCTATAATGAAAAATATATTTATTAGTGTGCATGCAATTCACACCCAAAAAATTGTATCCATTATGAACATATTGAGTATATTTATTTTGGCTCCCCATTAATTATTGTACTTATTACTTAAATTAACTATTTTTATATGGAAGACATGTTTTGTGTATGCCTAATCTTTTCAAATAAATAACACAAAATTTGAGCTATATTATTGTATTTTTTAATTTTTTCTCCAGTGGTCTTTTAGGTTTACCAAAAGTCAATATTCTTCATATGAAGGGGAGTTTTATTTGATGTATCAACCATGATAGGAATTTGTTTATGACCTATCACAATGTAATTATTCATTCACGATAGAAGTATCATTTTAATATCCATTCCCTAAAATTATTTAATGGATATCCTTTTATATCATTTACCGTTTTCATAGATTGTGTGGTCTAGAATCCTAATAATTTCATAGTATTTATATATTTTTCTTTATCTTGTATATTTTTCTTCTTTTTAAAGACCGCTCCATCAAGATACTTATTCTGATTGAATCTTTATTTTAGTGAATTATTCAATTTATCAATAATATGTAAATTATCATCAACATTGATCTTTGGATCAAAAACCTTCATAGAATTATTTATCTATTTAATTTTTTTTAATCTTATCCTTCAAATAAACTTTCTCCAATTTTTTTGGTTTGTCTATGATAGTCACAAGGTATTTTTAACTAAGGACTTTGTAAACATCAATCTATTCCCATTTAGATTATTCTGAGTTATTATCAAATTTTAAAATCAAGTCTATATTCTAACATAAATTATTCTTTTCACATTAAATTCCTTTCAAATCACTGTAATATTTTTGAATTGGCACATAATCTTTGAAATTATTGGCCAACATTGTATAAATTTTCCAATACATTATATAATGAATAAAACTAGGCAGATTATTTTATTTGGGCTTTCACGATCCCCTTATTATATTTTATAAATATAATGATATGAATTAAAAAAAAACTTTCCCATCCAAATAATTTTATATTGTGATTTTTTTTATTTCCCTAAAAACCACTATTCTAGATCTTTCTATTTTTATAAGATCATCCTTGTTATTTTCCATCTTATGGAAAATAAGTAAACTATGTAGATAATCCAACAATATTGTTTTTTGATTCTATTCCTCAATGACTAATATTTTTAAATTGATATGAGATTTCATCCATCCCAATATCCACTTTATAGTGATTAAATATTTATATATCTGTGTAATCATTTGGGTGTATCCTCATGTCCTCATACCTATTCCGAAATAATTTTAGTTATTTTTCATAATTTTGAGTCATCAAAATAGAAGATAGTAAAAATTTTACTCATGGTTTTTGATGATTTAAAATACAAAACTTTTGAATATATTTAATTAGATAAAGATTTCCCTAATGAATTTATTCCATTAGTGTTGGAATCAATATTATTATGAACTTTTTCAATGGGGGCTCAACAATACATATTCATAAATATTTTTTGACTGAAACTCAATTACATATCTATTTCAACAAATGATAAATATTCCTTCTTCTAATTATTACATAACTAGAAATTATCTCCATCAATGATAAAAATTACTTTGTTTTTTTAACTGATTCCATATCTTTAGAAGAGAGAAAACACCCTGTAAATGGAATTTTGGATATAAAATCACAACCAAACTTATACCTTCAACACTGATGTACCTTTTTTGTCCCATAAATTGATGAAACCCATATATAGGTTTGGATTAGGATATTTCAATTAAAATTAACCCCTTCCAATGATCTTGTTTTTCAGTTAGTCAATATATAACCCTTATCCTAATAAAATATTAATGTTATAAAGCATAAGGACATATGGATATTTATTATCTTGACCCACACTAGGCTAGAACATATGATCATACACTCAATGATGTGTTGATGTGCCAAAATTTTCTGAGGAGCATCAATTATATAATATTAAAAGTATAATCATGGTCTATCTAAGTTCACAAATGTTTATAAAATAAAAAATCACTGCTCAAATTCTAAAAAATTACTCACTTCACCTCATGTTTATAACTTTTGATCACAAAAATAAAGAACAAAATATTACACCATAATTAGTGTTTTGATTCTCTCTATCTTCATCAACATAATGATATCAAATTTCTATTCATTAGTTTTTTATTTATTTACAATAGTGTCTTAACTATTCTTATTTTTCTAGAAAGATATCTCTAGATATATGTTTTTAGATATTTTCTTTATATATTATTATAAAAAAAATACTCACATATTAATTAAATTATATAGTACCAATCAATGGTTATGATCTCTCCACGGAATATTAACCTCCAATGATCATGATATCTATCCAACATCCTCACATGAACCATCCTAACAAGGCCCATGTCATGAATACCACAAGACCGCCTCCAACAGGTCAGGGGTTGGAGACTAGTGCTGAGTAGAAATATCATAAAAAATGGGAGGCATTAGCCTAATTTACCTATATGAACACACACATCTCCAAACCCATAAAATGATGAAATTTAAAGAAACTAATAACCATGAAAGCATACACCCAAAATCCCACTATCAAAGTACAACCACAAGTATAGGAAAGAAAAAGGGCCAAATAAAATCACACAACTAAGAAAATTAAAAACACGTACAACCTTTAATATGGGTGAGGAGTGCTTTCAATAAAACCAAAGGAACACACCCCAGTATATCTGGCTCACTTAGCACCACCTATGACTGGTCCCTCTAGGATTATATCAAAAGTTAGTTATCTACATAATCCATGACACTTGAGAGAAAATCCCATTCATGGATGAGTATAACAATACCTAGTAGGACACCTTGAACAAACTAAGCATATATTATCAAGAATAACAATCAGCTCATCATAGGTATATTTCATCACTACATATAACAAGAAAATCTAGATAGACTAAATATAGACACACAACCTCAAGGTAAATTCAAAACCATAATGGTAGCCTAGGATTATTTCTTAAAGCTCCCACATAACACTCGTCTTGGATAACTACCTCTACGAGTCACTTAGAACTGATGGCATCCATTTGAGATTTCATGATCTTCGGGTCTCACCATAATAATTATATGCTAGAAGTATAAAGATATTGATATATATATGCGGATTACTCCCAAGGACATGGGGTATACTAAAAATCCAATCCAAATTAACCCAATAAGTAGGGGATAAATTCCAATGTAGTGTTGGTCACGACGATACTAAGAACCCCACCTAGGGAAATGATGATAGAGGATCTCACTTTAGGCCTCACAAAAGGATTCCAAAATTATATCCAAGAGTTAAGTTCTTAATAGGGTACCAAAATCCTATGCACCAGATGTGATTCCATAACAACCCTCAGGTAAAGGATCAAGGGAATGTACCCTAATGAACCTTGTACAAACTAAATAGGACAAGATCTCCAAGAAATTTTTTAAGGAGTACATGACTTGTACTTGTAGTACACGATGTGTCCCTTTGGAACTAATTTCTACTCGTTCATCATTACTTATGCCTATTTCTGTGTCTGTGTCTGAGTATATGACTTGTTTTGAGCCCGTATACTCCTGACCATATATAAGTACACGACTCTACCCATGTAAACCTAAACTGGCTATGTCCTTGCATGGATAGTCGTGTTTTTGAACACTTAGAGGTAAACACTAATCCTCCAGGTAACAGTCACACTCCATGTGACTACTTTCAAACTCCATGTGATATTTATCTTCTCTGAGGAAACCCTAGCATCGCACAGGGTTTCCCACACGACATGTGATCCTGGATGACATTCCATGTAACCCAAAATTTCTAGAAACCCATAGATTTTCCCCACACATTATAATACTCTCATTATACCTATAATTTATCCATGAATCATGATAGAGAGTATGGATCTATTCTGACTGAGCCTCTTTATTTTTGTTCACTGGAATCTAGCCTCCAAACCGCATAGAAAAACCACCTTCCACATAACTTGATCATTTTATATTAAAAACTACATGAGGAACTCTGATCTGGTCTTGATCCCTCATCACCATTATTGTAGATCGATCTCATTATTGACCTGAACCCATATATGATATCATAATCCATTTCAACAAGAAATGGGTGCACAATAATTGTTTATCTAATATTTATTGAACCACCAGCCGAAATGAATTTTTGTAATGATCTAATAAAGAACGGTGGGAGAAAACCAAGAAAGACTCAAAAGATGAATGGAACTCATCCATGTTAAATTTTTCCTTGATTTGTTTCTATTATAATGATGAACAAAGATCCATAATAGAATAAACAATTATCCCAATAATTATTGCAAAAATAAACCCATACTCACAATACGACTGATCTGTGAATAAATCCATTGGTCGATTGATTTGTGTTCATCATAGGCTAAGAAAACAAGGATAAATCCACATAATATAAAAATCCTACCTCGAGATTGATCAACCACTGTTGAAGAACATTCTTGCATTATTATCATTGTAGAGATAATTAAATATCATTACACACGAATCAATGATCCACAATCCGATATCATTTACATAATAAGGATCCTCCAACACTCTCTATAATAGATATAGGGTTATGTGGAAAACCCTAGTATTTCCTTATAACCATATATTTATAGGCAAAAAAGGTCATGGAAAATCTAATTAAAAAAATTATTTTATTCACATAATTTATTTAAATGTTCACCCATGAACACACCCAACCTGAGTGTCTAATTATTTTTGAGGCTATGTCATGCAAAGGGTAAAACCTACTCTATGAACTCATCAAAAACCTTTAATTTTTGATTCTAACCTTTAATTAAAAGTTATTACACTTTTTAGGAAAACTATGAACATGTGGTATTTTAATATATTTAATTTATTTCAAAATTTAATTTTGGGAAAACGAAGACTCAAAATCTCATGAAATCTCAGTACCAATCTATGAAAATAATATTTTTTCATATTCCAAAGAAATACATGAAAAAACTAGAGTCATTACATTCTCCCCACCTTATGGATTTTCATCATTGAAAGACAAAACAAAAGGATACACAGTGATATTTGGGTACTAAGCATGCATATATGTCTCCCATTCCCTAGAACTCTCCTAAATATTCTCATGCTACTCCCAGACATGAACCAGTGTAATCGATCACTCATGGAGAATCCTCTCCTACCCAACCTCAATCTCTACTAAGTTATCAATAAAGGCAGCTACATCCTCAAGGTCCAGCTCACCCAAGTTGATAACACGTGATAATTCATGCATATACCTCCTTAGCTAAAATACATTAAACATGTCATATACTTGGTCTTTCTAAAATGGTAGAGCTAAGTGGTACACCACCTCACCAACTCTATATATTATCTAGAAGGGTCCAATGAATCTTGGAGACAATATGCATCCCCAAACAAATCTCTAAAATCCACATCGAGGTGAGACCCTCAAGAACACATGGTCTCTCTCCTAAATCTCCAAAGTACTCCATATGAGATACACATAAGACTTATGGAGGCTCTGTACATCCCTAATATACTCCTGGATGATCTTCACCTTCTTTTTAGCGGCTCTCACCAACTCTAATCCTATAAATGAAAACTCTTCTTTTTTAGTCCATCATAGTGGTGACCTACAAGGTCACCTATACAAGTCCTCAAGTGGTTCCATACCGATGGTGGAGTTATACCTATTATTATACAAAAAACTACACCAATGGTAGGTAATCTTCCCAACTATGGAAAAGTCTAACAAGAATTCCCACTACATGTCCTCTAGAACCTGAATAGTCTACCCATTATGTCCTTTAGACTAGGGGTGGAAAGTTGTGCTCAAATAAAACTGAGTCCCAAATGCCTCCTAAAATACGTTTTATATCCAAGATGTTAAGTGAGCATCATGGTCATCATTGCCGCGTGGGGATGCCTTCCACGATTCCGATGGTGGCGGTGCTTCCTTTCAGAAGTTCCCCTGTGCGAAGAAGAAGGTCTCCGAATGGCTCGGGTTCCTTCGAGCAAAAGACTCTTCTGTTTCAATGGAGGTATGCAGAATGTGGTGGGTCGGTTTCATGCCTACTTTATTGCATTTTATTTTATCTTCTCAGGATGTTCTTCCGTTCCTGTCTGCTGGTTGTGACCCGCGATGTCTGCAGTGTGGTTTTTACAGATTTTCTACCTCAATGGTTGAGCATGGGCTTCTCTGGTCGATGTTTTGGTTCCCCTGCAGTCGGCTTTTTCTCTCCCTCAGGATCTGATCAGACATTCAGATCAGAGCCACCCCGAAATTGGCTATTTTTGCTGCTTTTGCAGAGACATGTGGTGGTCAGGTTGCCCCCCCTGATTCCTCATCCGGTTTTCCATTTGAGGATTTACGATTGAAGGGAGTTGAGAATTGGATTGGAGGGACAATTTGCAACGAGCTCGGCTGCACTGCTTGGATCTTTTGATATTTTCCCCTGGTTTTTAATGCTTATGATCTACGAATGGTGGAGTTCGGTTTTGGAGGTCTTAGGTGGAGGCCGAGGGATGTGGATTGCATGATGCATTGAGCTGTGACTTTGGATGTGTTTGGTTATGTGTTTTCCATTTTGGTTGCTGGTGGATTTGTGATCATTGGTTTCTTCCTCGTTGCATTTGGCAGGCGTTGCTGCATCTTGTAGTTTAACGTTGGGTGGGCGAACTCGAATGAGGTATGGGTGAGTTGTCACTCATCATCGGCCATTTGTCCTTTTGGATGGATGGAAACTTTGTTGGATCTTCTGCACTGTGTTTCTGTCTGGATTTGTCTTGCATCTGGTTGATAGTGCTATGTTTTCGCATGCACTGTCAGGTGGGCGACTCGAAAGAGAGATAGGTGTGCTGACACCTATCATCCGGTCTTCCATCTGCATCTCGGTGTGGATTGGGAGAGTGCTCTACCATGTTGTGTTTCCAGCACGACACAACTTCTTGGCAGGGGGGGCAAGAAATCTCCTTAGATGGATCTCACCTTGCATAGTCTGACAGAGGGGATGATGAGGTTCTTTCCGATGCTTGTTTTTTCTATCTTCTTCCTTTTTTGTCTTCAATGATTTATGTTAACCTTCGGGATTTTATTTTTGGGCATCAGTGCCCTTATCATGTAATGGGTTGCCTCTTCTCCCATTCCATTTAAGAGGTTGTTTCTTTCTGGTTCAATAAAGAGGGCTTTACCCTCAACCTTTTAAAAAAAACTATCTCATCCACATAAAGCATCCCAATATCTCTACTAAACTCTACTCTCAAATAGCTAGAAATTGGGATGATTTAGTTAGTCATTATATAATCACCGAAATGGAATCATGAACTATGGATATATGTGGTAACCCCTTCATGAATTCCATGGATATACCATCCCACATCTACTCTGGCTCCTCAAAGGGGTTGATCTAAACTAACGAGAACCCAGTGATCAGCCTTCACTTAGTGACAAGTAAGACATCAAGAGACAAACTATACAACAAACCACTTTATCCTTGGCCACCAAAACTGCCATAAAAGGACCTGGTACATCTTTTTCACACCAGGATGTACCACTAAGGGTGAAGTATGAAACTCCCTCAGCACCTCCTCTCTCAACACAACTAGTAAAATCATGCATCCTCTAAAAAGAATGACATGCTCCCCACCTTTAAAAAATAAAATAAAATCTTGTTCAGTGGATATCTGAGTACGTAGGGTCTCACAGTTGGTATCCCCAAGATATGACCCCGTGAATCACTATAAAAAAGAAGGGGTAACAACTATCAATTGTAGGCGAGCTACTCCATCCCCATACACGAATGATAACTATAAAGAGTCCAATTACTTTGAGGCCTCCCCAAACAATTGTGAACAAGATTTCTTAGTGAGGTAATCTGCTACCACATTCTCCTCAATGGGAGTATAGAAAATATTGAAGTCATAATCTTGGATGAACTCAATACATACCCTATGAATCAAGTTAATATCCTTTTATGATAATATTTTCTTGAGACTATTATGGTCATAATAGATGATAAACCACTCACCCATCAAGTAGTGTCACCACATATTCAGTATGAATAATACCATGCTAACTCAAGACCGTGGGTTGTATACTTATAGTCATAT
This sequence comes from Viscum album, assembly GCA_963277665.1. NCBI lineage: Eukaryota > Viridiplantae > Streptophyta > Magnoliopsida > Santalales > Viscaceae > Viscum > Viscum album. Next base: position 757,894,712 of record OY728130.1, on the reverse strand, counting down.
TATATCAAATAACATGAACCATAGAAAATCACCACTTTCTTTTTCATTATAACAAAACCAACTACCATCTCTAATGCATTGTAGAAGACTACATACTTGAAATCCTCCTATGGAAATTTCAAGATGGGAGAAATTTTCAATTTTTGTGTCAACTCCTGGAACACCTGCTAGAACATCTCTTTCTACATGAAAGGCTACCCATTTTGGGTCTAATATTTCAAGGGGGATAATATACAAGAGAAGTAAGGTATGAAAATATAATAGTATCCAACTAACCTAAGGATTATCTGCACCTCCATCATGCTCTTGGGTGGATCCCAAGCTAACACTGCCTCATCCTTCATCAAGTACACTACCACACCATCTACCAAGAAAACAAGTACTAGAAAGTGGACATCCTGAATCCAAAAATAACACTTTTAGAGCTTCCTATAAATCTAATTCTATCAGATTATGTTCAGAATCATCCTAAAGTGTATTTCATTCTCTTCCTCAGACACCAAGTATACTAGGATATCATTGATGAAGATGACGAAAAAAAAGTCTAAGAACAACTGAAATATTTGGTTAATGAGTCCCATGAACACTAATGGATCATCCATCATGACAAAAGGAATAAAAAATTACTCATAGTAATAATAACAACATCATAATGGAATCTTCGGTATATCATCTCCTTATACCTGCAGCTAGGGATAGCATGGTCTAAGGCCAATATTTGAGAACCATCATGCCACTCTCAATGGATCAAAGAGGTCATCGATACTTGGTAGTGGATAATTTTTCTTTACAATCAAATGGCATAGGAAATGAAAATACATACACAAAATCAAGATTATTTCCTTCTTATTGGCAAAAAATTGGGGTTTCCCAGGGAGAAACACTGGTCCAAATAAATCCTTTCCTCAGAAATTCCTCTAACTTCAACCTCAACTCGCAAATCTCCATGAGAGCCATCCGATATTTTAGAATAGATATCAGGGTCCTCTCTAGGTTTATATTAATTTAGAATTATATATTCCAGTGGGGAGGTAACCCTAGAACATCTATATGAAAAATTTCCCTATACTCTGTCACAACTATAAGAAACTGAAAACTTATAGGGTCCACTATAACAAGGGTAATTCTATCCAACTGGTGTGTAATCTGATAAACCCTCTTATGCATGAGTCCATCATCCTATGACTAGGTTTAATTTTTATACACAAAGGAAAACCTCATCCCATCACTATAGATACACCACATCCTCTTCTTGAAATAGACTATCTAGGAATGAACAATAGATAACCAGTCTATACCTAAGATGAGATTATAAGGCCTCATACATACTTTAATGAGATCCCAGGTGAAACTCTCACCTCTAAGAGTGAGACAAAACTATCGGTGTAATTTTTTGATCATTGAGTCATGTACAATAGAAGTATACAAGAGTAAGGGTTGAGCCAAAGGCTCAACCACAATATCTAAGTCTCTAACCATAATAGTGAAAATAAAGGAATGACTCACACCTATGTCTATAAGTTCTATAACTATGGTATAAAAAACATAGATAATACCTTATATTATTTCTAGATCCTTTTTATCATAATACTTGACCACCTAAAACTAGTCTCACTCATGTAAACCAGCTCTCTGAGCATGTCGGGGACCCCTGGTGGTGGTGGTGGTAATATTTCATAACATCTACAACCTCTTTCTACGCCTCATATCCTCTTCCACATCTGCTAATTTGTGAACCTACCTATTATTTACACTACCTCTACCTAGGTGGATCATTCACTGGATCTCTATTATCCACATTATGGGTTATCTAATCCGGTGAAATATTCCCCCGACCATTATAAGATTAGCGCCACCTTACTCTAGGCCGACTATATCCACAATGTGTGCCCTAAACCACAAACCCTCTATCATGAGATCACCTCCTGAAGCATATCGCCTATCTAGGTCCATGTGCCTATCATAGGCTACCTGCTTCCAAAGTATAAACTCTTGTGTGCACACTAATGGCACCAAATATCTACGTCTTCACATCCAAAAAATTTTCAACCACCAAAGCATGCTCTAACACCCCAACATAGGTAGGAATTCATAATAGTACCACACTAGCTCAGATATCTCTTCATAGTCCTATGTCAAAGGTCCGAGACTAAATGAACTGATCACATACCATATTTATTGAGCACCAAGAGAGGTTGGAAAACCTCGATGAATACTCATCCATAATTGTACTTCCCATTTAATGATGTAGAAGCTCATGCATGCACACAACCCTCAACATAGCTATAAAGAATTTCTCTCTAAAAAGGCGCTTGAAATATGACAATGAAAGGGTTGCCTCACCATATGACTAGGTCACTAAGCCATAACATCATTATATAGATCTGTAAAAAAGGATCACTGTTAGAACCACCATCTGGTCTGAAGGTGTCCTGAAATGATGGAAAACTCACATAACTACCTCAAGCTGGTCCTCAGTTGCTTGTGGGTCTGTATTTCCTCAGAACGTAAGGGGTTTCTATTGTTGAAACAGATAAAGAGTGATCATCCTATTCATATCATCCAATAGTACTTTTGGAACCATCTGTTTCTTGATAGGTTGTAGTAAGATTAGTGCACCACTTGGAGGTATCAACTCTTGAACAAGTAACTGTATCAAAGGATCATCACTAAGGGAATTACCCTTATGATCCTGATATTAAATCCTAGTTGGAAAATGTTGTGGAGGAAATATGAAATAGACATGATGTACCAGGATCAATGAGTATATTTGGATAGATGACTCACGAAGGACATGAATACCATAACCCATTTCTATATAATTCATGTAACAATGTTTTCTATGAAACCAGTGTCTACATGTATAAATTCAACAAGAAGGTTATCACAATCATAGTGTCTAGATACGTCAGCCTCCATACCAACAATGGTGTCTCTATCCAAAGAGTTGAAATCAAAAAATATAACACTATTTCCCAAAACCAATCTCATAGACATCAGTACTAAGGTATAACCTCCTCTGATACCACTCTATCATGACCTGTCCCAGTGGGGCCTATTCCTTGACTACCCTAAGCCCTCTTCCAATAGGCCAGGGGATGATGACCAGTACTGAGTAGGAATATAACACACATGGGAGGACTTATCCTAATATACCAGTACATACACACACATCTCCAAGCCCATATAATGTTGAAATGTAGAAAAATGATAAACATGCATACGTAAATACAAAATCCCATCCTTAGAGTATTACAACAAGTACTAGAAATCAAAAAGTTTAAACACTATCCCACCAAAAAGAAACTAAAAAATAAGTCCAACCTATAATGTGGGTGATGAATTTTATCAATACAACCACAGGAACACACCTTGGTCTGTATAGCTTACTAATATCCATCTCTCGGATCACCCAATCACCTTATGTTAGAAAATGAAAGAGGAGATATGATCTAGTCCCCCAATCCATCATTACTATCATCATAGATTGATCCCACTATTGATCCAAACCCATATCTGCGATAACATTATGATTTTATATGAAACAAGTGAACAATGATTGTTTATATGGTATTTGTTGAACCACCCTCCAAAATAAATGTCAGTGATGAATGAATGATGAACCGTGGGAGAAAATAGAGAAACAGGAAAAAGTGGAATGAAACTTAGTCATGTTCAGGTTGTCCTATATCCATTTTCATTAGAATGAAAAATAAATATCCATAATAAAATAAATAATTATCCTAATAATTCTTGAAAAATAAATCCATACCTTCAATAATACCGATATATGAATCAATCCGTTGGTCGATTGATTCTCATTATTCATATGATAAGAAAATGAGGATAAATACACATAATACAAACATCCTACCTTAATATGAATAAATTACTGATGAATAATTATCCAATTTAATTATTGTTAGAGAGATCTTCAAATCTCATTGCGCAATAATCAAAGATCCATGATCTGATGCCATTTTCTTTATAACGATCCTCCAATGATCTCTCCAATGGATCTAGGGTTATATATCTAAACCTATTATTTCCTCAACACTGTATATTTATAGGAAAAATATGTCATGGTGAATTTAATTAATTAAATTATTTTAATCACTTAATTTATTTAAATGTTCTCCCACAACCATGCCCAACCCGAACATCCAATGTTCTTTAAGGTTATGTCGTGTCTATAATAAAACTCATGATCTTAACTCAATTAAGAACTTAGATTTCTAATCCAGAATTATTTTTAGGATTTATTATACTTTTTTAGGAAATTTTTTCATACATGATATTTTAATATATTTAATATATTTAAATTTTTTATTTCGAGCAGATCAAGACTCAAAATATCATGTCATCTCAACACCTAACTCTGAGAAAAATCTATTTGATATTAAAAATCCATACATAAAAAAATTAGATTTATTACACATCACTATTAGATAGTTCTAAATTTCTAACAGGTTTATTTTGTGTAATATTATATCCTTCCACGACTTCCATGTTTAAATAATTATAAAATATATAAAAACAAATAACATGCTCATATTATGCTGAATCACAATGTGTTATGTCTTAATATATTTAAAATCTAAATCCATTCAAAAATAAAAGATCAATCATAATATATCCTAAGAAATATAAAAGTAACCAAAATTTTGAAAATATATCTAATTAAAATATTACCGAATAACCAAAATTATCATCATGGAATACATAATTAATAAACTTCCTTCCAACCTTAAGATACATATCATAATTCATAGACTATTAACCCTTTATTTTGAATATTATACAATAAAAACCATGATGTTTTTTGTCATGTGAACATGTTCCTGTGAACTAAAATAATTCACTAATTTATCAAAATTCACCCTAACAAAATAAATCACATCATGATATTTTACCATTGTGATATAACATATAATTTTTCATTTCACTAAAATTATTTCAAAAGATGTTATAAAATTAATATAAATACCATGATGTAATCAATAAACTATAATAAACTACATTATATATAATATATTATTTATAATGTATACCTTGTTGTGGAATAATTATTTATTAATAAAAAAATACCTTAATAGTTTTCCAAACATTGACCCTTAATGATTTATTAATAATTTTATAGTATTTATACCATCTTTTTTTGTCAAAAAATATAACCTAAAAATTATACATTATTTTTTAACACCAAACTATTATACAGAGTAAATATAGTGTATTCCACCTCTAAGAAGTAAACTATCCATCCTTCCACTATATAATATAATTTTGATAGAATTGAAGGTGTAAGTAATATGATCTTACTGGTATCTCCAATAAAAATCCTTATAAAATCATGACAATTAAAACCCAAAGAATAAAACTATGAATTGTATAAAAACACTCTAATGAAATAATGTGAACTCACTCTAATAGAAAAGGAATAAAAAATATTAATATCTATAAAAAAATAAAATAGTATGAAGTATCATTTTAGTTCTTCATAATCTGTCATGTGTGAGTTTTATATTGATAAAAATCCAAATATTAACATTTATCAAACCAAAAAGTCCAATATATTATAAATAGAAATGAATAGAAAAAGATAAAATATTTAAATAAATATATAAATTTAGATATTTATGTTTTTGAATAGTGCCTTAATATATCAAAAAATATTAAATTTAAATTTTACATTAAATTAGAATTGATCCAAATAAGGCATGAGAACCATAAGATATCCTTTATTCCTCCCTTTTGAAGCCAATTAAAGTAATAACTAAAAAGTAATTATCCTTATAAATACAATTTTAATAACTTTGAAAATCACTTTAAAAACCTGATAAATATACATAAGAATTTATGAAAATAATAAATCATATATTTTAAAAAACTAATCACCATTTACACCAATGTAACCCAAAAAATACACCAAATCCAATTTTTGAAAATTCAATCATAATGGTTCATATCTGAAGAATATAAAAATGATTAAATAACCTAACACTTTGGAAATTAACTACATTCAAAATGTATTACTATAAATTACCCTTACATACCACCAATGGAATCACATAAAATAATTTTACAAATTGAAACTCAAATTTTACATAATCTCTTAATGTATGTAACATAAGAACATATACTATAAAGATGAAAAAAAAGTAACCTTCAATGTGGTAAGGTAGACTCATAGAATTATTTGATATCCTCCTACAAAAAAATTTCCATGATGAACAATGGATATTTTATACTTTGGAAAAACTCTCAGTTTAATATCCCTAAAATCAACCTATTTAAAATAATACAATATTAAGGGTTGTTCCTTAATTTATACATCAGTTTCCCTTCCATACCAGATGAAGGGAAGGTTAACCCCCATAATGTTAGTAATGAATGAGAATACGGGGGAGGTAAGTCCCAATTTTTATCCCCCTCTTATTATTTCTATCATTTATGCCCAAAAATAATATAACAAGTATAATAATTATAGTTGTATAATTATAAATTGAAAATCGTTAAATAATAAATAATATTAGTATATTAAAAATAATATTACTACCCATGAATAATAACTCATGTAAAAATTTATACTGATAACAAAAAATATAATAATATATTAGTGATGCATAACATTATCATGATACTAAAACATTTACCTATATATCAAAAAGTAAGTTCATTAATTCATAAAAGATAAAAAATTAAATAATAAAATATTATCACTTTAAAAATTTATTTTATTTATGCTTGGGATTTTTTAGTGAAAAATAAATACTAGAAAATATATATACTCATATTTAGATTCTATAGTTAACTAACTATTTATTCCTCATTAAAAAGTGTTACTACCCCCAAATTGTTTATATACATGATTACATGAACTTGAAAGGTAGATTTTAATCAATCTAAAATTTTAAAATTTACATTTTTAAATAAAAATACATAAATAATAATATTCTATAAATGAAAAAGTGGGTTGTATCATCTAGGGAATTAAAAGAATAAGAAATCTTATGTTAATATCCATATAAATTCTGAGACAACATCACCCAAACCATAACATTGAAGGGTTTATATAAAATTTAAAAATTTGAATAAATCATGGTGCTTGTATTATAAAAGGATTGTAATGAAACTTCATTATAAAATAAAAATCTTCCCTAAATGATTTGAATATAAAACTAGGGCCCTCCAGAAGCAATTATGATTAGGTTATTGTGAGTATACTGATATCTCTTATGAAGTGAAAATAAAAATGATCAAATTCAAAATTTTGGTATAAAAGTTATTTTAATTATAAAATGTTAGAAGTTATCTTATAAATAGAGAGAAAGTATTGAAATTGAGTTTTAGGATGGAATAAGTGTTATTTTTACATCAGTCAAAATTTTCTCAGAATAATGTTTTGGAGAAGTCTAGAAGAAATTGTAAAAGTTATAGAAATGATACTGTGAAGGAATAAAATATTATATTAAAATCTACAAGATCACACCATGCAAGAGGATATATATGATTAAATCTAAAGTAATGGGATCAAGTCATGCCATAATGGTCTGAGGCATATCTCAAAGGAAAATATCATTCCACATGGAGTAGTCTTGGAAATATTCACTCTTATCTACTTTCATGGAATTTTATGTCATTACATAATTAATGTTGTTGCACTGTATTATATGGAATAAAGCTACAATGATCATACCACATGAAAAAATGGTGCATCTATCTCTGGAATTAGTTGATGGAATAACACTATAATGAGTTATAATATTTTTTAACATTGTTATAATTTTTTTCATGGATTTACTGGTTAAAGTGTTTCACACACCAATAAATACTATCATTTTTTGATATGGTTAATTAAATATTTTATCAAATATTCAAATTGAATTCAACATTAAAGCTAATGGATTATAAATTAGTAGTTTAATCAGGTTTGTTTTAATGGAAAATCAGTATGTGATAGGTTGAAAATTTAAATAGGATGTTTTGAAAATCCATTTTTAATATGAAAGAAAAAAGTTTAAACTTATAAACTAGATATAATTTTATGATACATATATAAATATTTATATAATAACTTTTTGTGAATGCACTATACTTAAAATATAAATGATATAAAGGAAATCAATGGAGAATGAAGAAAATTTTGATTTTTAATAATTTTTGTGGAAACTTTTGATATAAACCATCAGGTCAATTTTTCTATATAACTTGTAAAAAATTAGTGACTAGAGATATATGTAAATAGAGTGGTCTAAATATTTGTAGTGATACCTTCTAAAATATTCTAATTACATACAATAAGTATTGATTTTAGTAAATCAACATATTATTGATTATTTATAATTAGATATATCCCTTATGTTGATATGTAAAATTATCTATGAATTTGTATTTGTATTACTTATCTAGAATCTTTGGCTATATTATTATGGTTTCATAGATTGGAGTATTCTTTCTATCAGGGGAATATGATCCATTAGAAGTTATAGAAAAATATTCCACACCATATTTCACTCTCTCCCCAGGGTGTGTTTAGGACACTATGGTTGAAATTTGTAGTATAAATGTAACAATACAAGTAATTATAGAATAAATCAAATTTATTTTTATTAATATATTTATATTCATTATTATAATATTAAGTAATTTTTTTAAATCCAAAAGGAAATAGTTTTAATTAAACACTTTTATTATGAGTTTTTATTTAAAAGTTTAATTTCTAAATTTTATTATTTTAATTTTAAAAAATAAATATCATTTTTGAAATCATCATATAAAAATTTACCTAGGGTGAAATTTTTCTATTTTTCAGAAAATATTTGTTTTTCAGTGAATATTAGAAAAATCAATTTTTGTAAAAAAATAATTTATTTTCAATAAATTTTGTAATATAAAAGTACCATTATGTTTTTAATATAATGTAATATATCATAAGTATTAATTATTTATATTTAATCCACTAAAATAAATTTTAATCAATATTATATTTTATTTTAGTATTAGTTTGTTTTTGGGTTTCAAAATGGGTTTTTCTAAAAATTCTTTTAAAGTGGATCATGTTTATCCATTAAATTAATTAATATAAAACCTAATTAGAACTATTTTAAATAATATGAATATATGATAAATAAATTAATATAAATTAATATTCATAGAATGATTATTTTTAATCATAGATTTAATATAAAAACATCTTTTGATTAAAAAATACACTTCTTGAAAAACTGTTTTTTCGTCGCAGTTGTGGGCTTTGTTTTATATTAAAAATTTCCAATTATTTGAATTTAATTTTGTAAAATGGAGTATATATTTTTAATTATAATAATTTATATTATCTAAAAAGGTCAAATTAATTATTTAACAAAATAATGAGTGTAAAAAATAAAAATTAATTACCGCATATAAGGTAAAAAGTTTCTTTATCGAGGGGATAAACTAAAAGATAAGGGTTAAAATGAACTAAAAAATTTTATAAAATGTATTTTATAGACATATTTAAGACTTATAATGTCTAATTATCATGGATGATCAATTTAGGACCCTTTTTCAAGTGAAAAACGTGGGTACACTTTTTTCTTTTCAAAAATTACAAGTGTGCCACTCACCTCATTTATAAAAGTCCACCCTCTCTCCTCTCCTATACACTACTTCATATCCATTTATATTACCCAATACCAACCAATATTTATTCCTAAATTACTTCCCCATAACTTATTTCCCTTATTTTTATCATAAATCCACCCTAATAAGGTTTTTGGTGCTCACCTAAGGTGGTTTTCTGAAAAAGATGCACCATGCTTAACTAAGCATATTTATTTTATTTATTCTTTAACCTCATTAAATTATTATTAAATCATTATTATATAATAAAACCATAATATACCATATAATTATATGTTAATATGTTAATTTTAGAACCAAAATCTATCTCCTCTTACTTTAAATTGAATACAAAATCACTATTTATGTGTACGACGAACTACCACCTCGTGAACTGATGTCTTTCATTTTCCATCATCACCTCCCTGAGCTTATTATAATGATATATTTAAAGTATATATATATATATATATATGAAATTTGAAACATATTTTTACGTTTTTATTTATGATATCTCATATAAATTCTTAATTTTCATTCCATGTGGGATATGATAACATCTCTCATGTGTGCAGTGGACTACCACCTCACAAAGTGATGTGAACAATTTTTCAATAATAATTTACATGGAAGGTAATAGGATATTGTTAATGAATATATGTGATATACATGAAATAAAAATTATATTCATGACATATTTATCATTCTAAAATGATTATATATAATTTTCACTCTAATACTGAAAAATTATAACATTGTTTATGTACTTATGGACTACCTCCTCCACAAATAGATTTGATTATTTTTTTAATTACCACATAAAAATAATGATTTATATAAGTATATTTAAATAAATAATATTACATTAAAATATTGTGATAATTTATATTGATAAAATAATATATACCTTCCTTTAATAATTATTATTAAAAAATAGAAACATTACTCATGCGTACTTACATCTTACCATCTCCATGACCATATAGTAATTCATTTTTCTAAACCGTATTTAATGTTTGGTTTTAAAAATTATAATTGATGAGGAAATATGAAAAATATGTCATGATTATCATATTGATATTTTACAATAATGAATTCCAAGACCAATAGTCAACCTATCATTTTAATTTTTAAACATAAGCCAATTATTATTCCAAACATCAGATGTAAAATCAATTAATTAGATAATTGTATACAATAGGGTAATAAGTGAAATAAAAGGAATAATAGAATTTAAAAATTATCTTAAGAAAGTAACTAATTAACATAGGTTTATTATTATTTAAGATAATGAATGAGAGTGATGAATCAAACTCGAGGTAAGGGAATTCATCACAATTTTATTTCATTGAGACATATTTTGATGTTATGAACCTATCTTGTTTTAAGAGGTGTATATAAAACCCCTTTGAATTGTTATGTAATTAATTTATCGATTATCATTATATCAAATGATTATTTGAATGATATTATTTAATGGGTAAAAATATTCAAGTATTTACAAAGTGATAAGGTAATTTTATTTAAAACACTCTCTTTTAATGTCATCTATTTAACTCTCTTTTTCTTCCATATTATCATTTTTAAAATGATTTTATTATGGATATGAGAACGTTAAAAATTTAATTTTTTTATTTCTTTATATATTTTTTTTTTCAAAAAATGGAATATTTTTATGAAATGTGTGACTTTCTTTTAAAATGACCAAAGGAATGTTCTATTTTAATGTATATGGTGACAACGACTTTTCCACCATCATAACCATTATTTGATGTTTGGGTTCCTTTATAATATTTCATGTTTTTTTTTCAAATAATAAACCATTCTTCCCATTTTATGGGTACTTTGTTATTAAAAATGGTATTTTAAAAGAAAATGGTATTTTTTATTAAAAATGGATTTTTAAAAGAAACATGTATTATGATATCTGAAAGTGATTTTCATATGAGTTTAAAATATTTTTTTCAAAAGTTTTTTAATAAAAAAATGTAAGCATAAAATTTTATATCCATGCTATGGTACTTTCTATTTATATGATTAATGGGTGCATCTAGATAGAACCAGTTGTGAGTGTTATATCTTATATGATGGGTGTTTCTAAATAGAACCATGCGAGTCCGATATAACTTTTACAATGGGTGGTACCAAATAGTACCAGGTGATATTGATATAGCTTATAAAGTAGGTACACCCAAATGGCACTATAATAAATTGGGTAATATTTTTTTCTTAACAAGAAATTCATAGGGATTTACTAAAGTGTTTCTCCTATAGATTTAATTAGGCTCAAGTTACTTCTGAGATGAGTTTAAAATAGGTTAAAATGAGATGCTCTACATTTCCAAAAAGGGTTTCAATTTTCATGCTATGGGTTTTAACGATTTTATTTGAGAAAAAAGTGTATATTTTTCATGTGAAAATGTTTTATTTATTTTTCTAAAATTACAGTATATATAGGTAAAAAATTATATGGGTTTTCATGTTTTTCACTAAGTTAATAGTTTTTATTTCTTTAATGTCCCTTAGTGAACTTTTTATACTCATCACAGGTTTTAAAAATATATTTCTCAAGGGTTAATGATGGGTAATAGAAAGTAATTATTTAAGTTGAAAGTCATAAATATTTTTAATAAAAATAAATCATTTTTTTATTTTAAGAGTTTTATATTATGGGAAAATGTATACTGATTGGAAGTGTCTAGTTTGTATTATATGGGTTTTTTATGTATAAGTTATGACCTAAATATCTAAATATATAAACATGAAATGATCCTAAAATTTCATATAATTAATTGTTAACATAAAAATAAATATTATTTAATTTTTAAGGATGTGTCATTATAGTCGGTATTAGAAGAAATTTTATATAAAATTAGAGGTTAAGAAAATGGTAATAACATTAACTTGAAATATTTTACATTATGGTTATGTTGAAATGGTATATAATTTAAAGATTACCATGTTTTTTAATTTAAAGTATGACTATTCAAAATTATTTTCCATAGATGAAAAAGGGAATTTATATTGAGAAGGAACCGAGAGGAAAATATCCTCTAAAATCAAAATCCTCGGACGATTAGAATTGGAATAGAATATTTTGTTGTAGTGATGGATCAGTTGACACAAGCTATTAATAGTGGTGGTATCCATTATATAGAGGAACCTTATATACAATGAAGGAACATTTATATTGTAGGGAATTTTATGAGGAACTATCCTTTATCATTCAGTGGATCATCTAACCCTATGGTACCTGAAGTATGGATCATTGCACTAGAGAATATATTTGAAGTCATGGGATGTTCATAACGTCAAAAGGTAACTTTTTTCCTTTTATCAAATTTAATGGTGAAGTTGATCGATGTTGGTCTTTGGTTAAGAATACCATAGCTAAATATGATATTGATTCCATGTAATGGGAATCATTTAAAAATATTTTCCTTGATAAATACTTCCATAAGGGTTTTTGAATCTAGATAAAAAAACATTCCTAGAATTGAGGCAAAAAGCCAAAGATACCATAACTAAATTTGAAGAAAACTTAACAAGATGGTCAAATATGTGACAGACTATATTTTAGGTACTAATAGTAAATTTAATATATTTTACATAGGCTTGAAGTGAATTTCATAATGATCTTTGACTAAATGAGAATTTAAAATCTCTGAGAAAGTAATTTCTTGGGATAAAAAAATTGAGAAGGATTTTTCTAACACATATGTTTCTAGATAGGAAAATTGTAATAAAAGTTCAAGGTGTAAGGAAATATAGAAGATAATTGTTTTTGAATTCTATAGGTAATGCCCCAAAATGTTCCAAGTGTGGTAAAAAATATTTTAAGTAATGTTTGATAGGATTTGGAAAGTGTTTCTAGTGTGTTTAGTTTAGTCATAGGGCTCATGACTATAAACAAAAGAGTCACGAACAACCAAATAATGGGGTAACTAATATACATACAATTATTTGGTAGTTTAGTTTCAACTATTTGGATCATTATGCTAATATGAGTCTAACAATATTTAAAAAAAGGAAATAATAATGGTTAGAAAATGAAATTTGTGGAAAAGTAATTTACTAATACTATAGTTGAAGTTGGACCATGGAATGAAGTTGTGATTGGTGTGATACTTGTTTATTTGAGTTATTCCAATGCCTTGTTTGAATTTAGAGCCTCACATTCTTTCATTTTTGAGATATTTAAATGTAAAAAGGTAATATCACTACCTGAGAAGAATATAGAACTTTTGGTGAAAACTTGAGTTGGAAATATTAAAGAAAACAAGATTTATAGTAATCTTCCTACAATTATCACTGGGGTGGTATTTCTTATAAATATTGTTTAAGTAGTTGTTGTAGTGCTAGTATAATTGTTGTTATGGATTGAATTTTAGTTTATCATGCTAAGTTGGATTTCAAAGCTAAGGATTCTATGTTCAATGATTTTATTCCTTTAAGAACATACCATGAAGATGTGAAATTGATTAGAGATTACAATGAAAGTTACCTAGCTTATATTATTGAAAATAAAGGAACTAATAAATTTTTTATGTTCTAGTAGTGAATGAATACATGAATTTATTTCCTTATGATTTTTCGTGTGTTATTTCTAATCGGGATGCTGAGTTTAATGTTGACTTAGTTCCTGATGCTAAGATTATTTCTAACTCGATTATCAAATTTATCATGTAGATAATTTAGAATTGAAAAATTAATTATAGGAGTTGTTATATAATGATTTCATTCGACCTAGAACTTCATTATGGGGTGATCTTATTTTTTTTCTTAAAAAAATATGGTTCAATGAGACTTTTCATTGATTATAGAATAGATATAGGAACTATGAGTTTTTAGTTATGTTGTTTGGGTTATATAACTCACATGCTGTATGTATGGACATTGTGAATAGATTTTTCTATATATTGTTGGATAAGTTCATGGTTGTGTTTATAGATGAAATTTTAGTATATTCTAGAAGTTATTATAAAGATGAAAATAATATAAGGATTGTATTGAAAACATTAAAAGAAAATAAACTATATGGGAAATTTAGTATGAGTGAATTTTGGTTGAAAGAATTTATTTTCTTGGAGATATTGTCTGCAAATATGGCATAAATATTGAACCAGATAAAATTAAATTTTTTAAAGAATAGAGAAGACCCAAAAATATTATATATATTCATAGTTTTATTTGATTAATAGGTTATTATAAATAGTTTGATGAAAACCTTTCTTGGTTTTATAGAACACTGACTAAGTTAACTTGAAAATGAGTTTAATTCATCTTGATAAAATAGTGTGATGACTGTTTTTAAGAACTAAAAGATGATTGATAAATGATCTAGTTTTGGAACTACCTTATATAAATGGATAATTCTTTATCTATAGTGATTATTAATTTAAGGGACATGGTTATGTACTAATATATAATGATCAAGTAATTTATTATGCTTCACATCAGTTGAATCCAATTGAGTTAAATTACCCTATATATGATTTGGAATTAACTTCTATGGTTTTTTCATTAAAAATTTGGAGGCATCATTTATATAGTGTAAAGTGTAAAATATATACTGATTATTTTTTTAAGTATATATTAAATTAGAAATAATTGAACTTGATTGAGAGAATATGAATGGAACTAATCTAGGATTATGAGTGCATGACTCATTAACATTTTAGAAAATAAAATAATGTGGGAAATTGTTTCAGTCAAAAAAATAAAGCTATATTAACCATGTTACATTTATTGATTGGCCATTTGTATAATGTTTTGAGTAATTTTGGACTATATTTGTTTATGTGGGTATATCTTTTTTAGGGTTTTATTCAATTGAATTTGTTATAAATAATTAACAATGTTTAGAAGGAGGATCATGATTTACATGAAAATCTATAATTTAATAAGAAGGGTAATTTACATGATTTAAATATTTATTGATATGGTGTTTTATGATTTGAAAAAACATAATCTGTTCCATGTGATTCACAGTTAAAGAGAGATTTGTTGAGTGAATCTTATAGTTATCTATTTTCTATTCATTCGGGGAAACACTAAGATGTACTGAAACATTCAGGAGTTTTATTAGTGGGATGATATTAAAAGAGATATTTATGACTTTACTATGAAGTTTTTAACTTACAAGTATATTTAAATAGAGTGAAAATTTACAATGGTAATTATTTAACCTTTTCTAGCATTGAAGTGGATATGGGAAAATATATAAATGGATTTTGTGGTGGGATTGCCAAATACTTCTCAAGTAAAAAATATAATGTGATTTGGGTAAATTTTTATCTATTAAATGAATATTTTCATTTACTTATCATTTTAGATACTCTATATCTTGAAAAAATTTCTCAAATATATCTAAAGGAGGTATTAATGTTAGATTGTGTTTCCATCTCCATTATATCAGACCATTATCTCAGGTTCACATCTAATTTTTTGGAATGGTCTTTAGAATTTCTCAAGTAAGGAATTAAATTTTGGTACATTGTTTGATACTCAATGCGATGGATAGTCCAAGAAAAAATTTAAAACTTATAATATATGATTTATTCTTATTAAATGGATTACTAGTTAGTTTGGGATAATAACATTTCTTTGGTTGAGTTTTCTTTTAACA
Organism: Viscum album; assembly: GCA_963277665.1. Classification (NCBI taxonomy): domain Eukaryota; kingdom Viridiplantae; phylum Streptophyta; class Magnoliopsida; order Santalales; family Viscaceae; genus Viscum; species Viscum album. The sequence goes on along the minus strand of OY728130.1, from coordinate 757,878,484 downwards.
ATAGGTTTCATTATATTATACCGATTAAACCATTTGAGGAATTATATGGAAAGTGGTGTTGAGAACTAGATTTTTGAGATTAAATAAGAGAGAGGGAGTTGATGGAATTATAGTTAGCAGAGGAAATGGTGGAGAAATTTTTGTTATTTTAGTAACATATGAGGACAACTCAGAGCAGACAGAAAACTCATGATAATAACTAGAGGAAAGATCTTTCTTCGAGGTAGGTGCTCATATCATTCTAAATGTATCTCCAAGGAAATGTGTTATTAATTTTTTTAAAAAGGTAAATTTAATTAAATGGTTAATATGAACATATGAAATCTAGGATAAAGTCATATATGTTTTGTACCGAGTGTCTTTCCCCCCGAGTTTATCCCATATAAATAGTGTTTTTCATGTCTCAATGTTTTGAAAAAATATACAAGAATAATTTCATGTTTTTATCCATGAATTAGTTTAGATATAAGAGAATATTACTTATGAAGAATATACTATTCAAATTTATGAAACCAAAGATCATGTGTTTCACAATAAGGTGATTCATTAGCTTAAGATTTTATGGAAAGACCATATTGTTGAAGAGGCAGCATGAGAATCTAAAAATGCTATGAAGGAATGATATACCCACTTATTTAATTTGTGAAAAATTATGAAGATAAAATTTACAAAAGTGGGGAATACTTTAATAACCAATATGAAGATATAAATTCTATTTCATTTTTTTATTATAGTTATTTTCATCATAAAAATAATAAGTAATTTTTTGAAATAATTTTTTTAATTAAACACTTTTATTATATGGTTTTATTTAAAAGTTTAATTTCTAAATTTAAGAATTAAAATTTTAAAAGATTAATATCATTTTTTAAATCAGAATATCAAAATTTACTTAGGGTTAAATTTTTGTATTTTTTAGAAAATCTTTGTTTTTCAGTGAATAGAAAAAATACAATTTTTTTGTAAAAAAAAGAATTTCATTTTAGTAAATTAATTTTAAAATTACCATTATGTTTTGAATATTATTTCAAGTAAAATTATTAATTTTTAGTATTATTTAATCCACTTAATTATTTTTGAATCAAATTTATATTGTATTTTGTTAATAGTTTGTTTTTGGGTTTAAAAACAGGATTTTCAGAAAACTATTTTAATATGAATACTGTTTATCTATTTTAATTAATCAAGATAATACCTAATGAGAAATGTTTTTATTGAAATTTATATATTATATATCATAAAATATTAATTTTTATTCATACAATTATTATTATTTATCATAGAGGTAATATAAAATCATCTTTTTCATGAAAATACACTTATAAAAAACCCTCTTTTTGATCACGTCTGTAGGTTTTATTTTAAATTAAATATTTACACTCCTGTTAATTAAATTTTTTAAAATGGATTCCATATCTATAATAATAATAATTTTTATTATCTAATATTTCATACCTAATTTTTTACCATAATGAATAGTTAAAAAATAAAAATTAATTATAGTTGTTATGGTAAAAATGTATTTACCGAAGGTTAAACTAAAAAGATAAGGGTTAAAATGAAATAAAACCATTCTAAAATATATTTTATGGTAGTATTTCAACATAATAATGTATTAAGATCTAGTATTATTCATTTTTAACCCTTGTTTCATGTGAAAAACATGGGTGCATTTTTTTATTTTCAAAAATTAAAACTGTCCCACTCACCTCACTTATAAAATGACACCCCTATCCTCTCATATTCACACATTAAAATGACATTATCTCATCTAATAACTTCCCAAATATTATCCTAACTTCCATAAATACAACCTATATCCCTTATTTGGATCATAACTCCATCCAATTCAGGATTTTGGTGCTTATATAAGGAAGTTTTCCGAAGAAGAGGTATCATGATTAACCGAGAGTCTTTATTTTATTTCTTATCCAAACTCCTTAAAATATTATTTAATTGTGATTATATAATTAAAACAGTATCTAAAATTTAATAATATGTTATTAAGTTAATTTTATAACCAAATTCCATCTCTTATTTCATCAAATGGGATAAAAAATCATCTTTCGTGTGTAAGGAAAACTACCGCCTTACGAACCGACATCATTCATTTTCCATAATCACCTATAAAGGATTATTATACTGAAATATTTAAAGTATATAAATATATGATATTAGTAATATATTTATACTTTTTAGTTATTATGACACATATAACTTCTTACATTTCATTCCATGGGGGATACGATAGTGTCGCTCGTGTCTACAGCAGACTACCGCCTCATGAAACGATGTGATTCATTTCCCACTAATGATATACATGGAATTTAATAAGGTTAAATTTAATGAATATATGTGATATAAATGAAATAATAATTATATTAATGAAATATTTATCCTAATTAAAATATAATATAACATTTTCTTTGTTACGCTGGAAAATGATAACATCATTTGTGTACTCGTGGACTACTGCCTTCATGAAGCAATGTGATTTTTTTCATCACCACATCATAAGAATGATATATATGAGTATATTAAAAGAAATAATATTAAATTTATGATATTATGATTATTATATAAATATAAAATAATATACCTCTTCATTCCATAATGATCATTGAAAAATGGAAGTGTTACTCATATGTACTTACGACCAACCATCTTTATAATCGTAGTATACTTTAATTTTCAAAACCATATTTTATATTTTGTTTCAAAAAGTATAATTGATACATAAATATGATAAATATTTAATTATTAATAATTTTTATATGTTAAATAATAAACTCTTAGACTAATAGTCAAAAAATCAAATTCATTTTGACAGATGGAAAATATCATCGAAACACTCGATTGAACTTAATTTATTAGGTAATTATATATGACATGGTAATAAGTGAAATAAATAGAGTAATACATTTAATTTTTTTTATTAATAAAGTAAAGAACTAATAACTTTATTATTAAAGAATATAATGAATAAGTATGATGAATAAAACTCGAGGTAAGGGAGATTGTCTCAATTTACTTATGTTGGGGAATATTTTGATGTTATGAACCTATATTATTTTAAGATATTTATATACATCTCATTTGAAATTTTATATCGTGAATTTATATATTATAATGGTATTTATTGTTTTGATTAATTTTATTCTTTCATGGGGGTTATGATTCAAATATTTTCAAAATGATAAGGGACTTTTTTTTAAAAAAAATTATTTTTTAATGCTTCCCTTCTAACTAATTTTTTTTCCATGTACATATTTTTAAAATAATTTTATTTTGGAAATGATAGTTTTATAAATGGAATTTTTTCTTTATTTCAAATTTTTATGAAAAAAGGAATCTTTTTATAGAATGTGTGACTTTATTTACAAATGAAAAAAGTAATGTTCTATTTTGATATATACGATGGAAATGACTTTTCCACTACCATAACCATTATTTGATGTTGGGAATTCATTATAATATTTTTTTACTTAATGAAACAAACATCCTACCCTTTTTCTAGGTGTTTTAGTATTGAAAATGGGTTTTTAATATAAAGTTATATTTTGGTATTGAAAATATATTTTCAGAATAAATGGGTATTTGATATCTAAAAGTAATATTCTATGAGTTTAAAAGGGTTTTAAAATATTTTATGATGAAAAAATGCAATAATAAAATGTTTTATTCATGATATTATACTTGATAATTATATTATAAATTGGTACACCTAGATAGTTTCAAATGGGCCCAATATATCTTATATGATGGGTGTTCCTAGACCATCTTGGGTGAGCCCAATATAGATTATACAATGGGAACACCCATCTATTACTCTAATTCATTGGTTATTGTTCCTTATATTAATAGGAATGAAAGAGAGATTTACCTAAGGGTTTCTCATATGGATTTAATGGGGATCAAGTTACTTTTTACAAGAGTTAAAAAAGGATATGAATGTGATATTGTATGTTCCCATAAAGGGTTTTGATTTGAATGCTATGGTTCTTGATGATTTTATTTGAGTAAAAAGTTTTTGTATTTCATGTGAAAATGATCTATTTATCTCTATTAAAAAAATTGAGATAATGGTAAAACATTTCATTGGTTTGTCAGATTTTTCACTAGATTAATGGGTTTTCTTTCTTTTATGTAACTTACTAAGATTTTTGTGCTCATCCCAAAATGTAAAATGTTTTTCTTGGTTTTTAAGGATGGTAAATGGAAAAGAATAATACAAGTTGAAAGTCCTGAATATTTATCTTGAAAATAAATCACGTGTTATTCTAAAAGTTTTATATTATGGGAGAAATGGATACTGATCAGAGGTATCCACTTTATATTAAATGGTTTTGTTATGTATGATTTATGACATAATTATCTAAAACTCTAAACATGAAAATATCCTCAAATGTAATATAGTGAATTATTCACATAAAACTTAAGATTATGTAATATTTAACCACAATTATTTATAATCATAGACACAAGGTTGATATTGGTGAATTTTTTGAAGGTATATCTTTGATATGGTGCATGTTTAAATGAGGACGGGGTTTCATTATTTGATGTATTTAATTATTAGATCTAGAATAATAGATTAAAATGACATTTAAAATAAATCAATTATGATGTTTTTCTAGATACTATTAATGTAATACAAGTGATTAATGTTGTTGAGTTTTTGTGATTTTAGTGGATCATAAATTACATAATGTAGATCCAATGACCCTAAATTAATAAACTATGACATTATAAAATCACATTTATAAATTTTTTATGAATTTCACATCCATGAAGGAAATTTGATATATGTTTTCCAATGTTTATTTTGGATTAATTTAGGTGGAGGAGACAAAGTTACATGTGATGCAAAGTATATTTACTTATTTAATGATTCACATAGGAAAAAAATCAATGGTTTCTTTAACCATATCACTAAGGTTATCAAATATATTTTTTTACTTAGTGACATGAAAAAGTATGTTTACATCAAGAAAAAACATCAAAGGGTATTTACACCTTTCAAAAATCCCAAATTATCAGTTTGTAAAGAATACAACCTTGTGGAGTTATCACTTGATGATTTTCATAGAAATTTGGTCACATATGAGATACATGTGAAGTCAGAATAAAATAATTCTCTTATTAAAGATGGATGAATCTAATACAAAAAATTATTCTAAAATCCATGAAACAGAATAAGAAAAATAATATGTATGTGATGAATTATTATTATCAGTAGAATAGAAGTTTTAGAGAGATCGTGGAATATTTGAGGTAGGTTTACCATTGAATTTCTTTCATTATGAAAAATTTTTGTAATTTTTTATGATTTGTCAAAGGAGACCAATAGTGAAGAATTTGAATATTAATACAAAAAAATAGTAAAGTAAATACCACCCCTAAATTAAGCTTCAATTCTAGATTCAAATTCAAAAATAAGTTTCAATTAAAGTGTTTATAGAGTAGAGGGGGTGATGATGATAATGTTTTCTTTGATAAAGGTGAAAATAAATTCAAATCCAATTTAAATGATTATGTGAAAGAAATTGTTTATAAAAACAAATCAAAACTGAATAATAAATTTAATTATAGGGTATAATTAATGTCATGATAAGAATTTATGGTACTCTTATGGAGCATAAAATATAGTATAACAAAAATACGAAGGTTTGTTTGTTATTGAAATAATCATTATAGTATATTGAATCACTTGAGGCTAAAACAACTCAATTAGAGAACATTATACCAAAATAAGGTACTACTCAAGAAGTATAAAGAGAATAAATAGTTTTAAATTTGTACGTAAATGAACAAGATAATGTAACCAATGAATGAGTTTCTTGAGAAGAAGAGAGGTAGAGAGAAGATAAAGTCTCTTAATGAATATGTGATGGAATTGTGGAAGAAGTTTGTGGTTAGAATAAAAATAGGGTTTTCAAAGAATAAACTATAGTTTGGAATATTATTAGATGAATAACTAATGGAAATTGTTTAAATAGACATGAAAAGTGTCGAGAAAGTGTTGAATAATCATTAAACAAACCACACAGATATGTGGAATATTGATGAAAATATATTTTTGTTAATTAAGTTTCAATTATAGTGTTATATTGGCTTAATGATGACATATTCCAATGATATTGAAAGTTACCTGAGAGGGAAATAACTAAAAATTCAACAAAGGAGGATGAAACCATATTTTATAACTGAAAGTACAAACTATATTTATAGATACTATGTTTGTTTCACTAAATATATTTATAAATATATGTATTATATGTATTTAATTACACAAAATAATTCCAATGAGAAGAGGAGTATATATACTTGACTAGTGAATCTTACTTGATTGGGAAAAATATTATCCATATTGAAAGAATAAGAGTATTCTTATATAGTTTATGAAAAATAACATGATGATATACCATCGCATACATCTACTCAACAAGGAATTCAATTTATAGAGATAAAGAATAAGGATAAATATATATTTATTAATATCATATTAGAAGTAATAAAAAATACTAGTATGTGGATTCGTGAGAGTGGTTTTTCTTTCCATATAATTAAAAAGATGAATCATTTGGATAATGTAAAAGGATAATTTGATTGTATGTCATATTTTGCTAGTGATGTTTCATTAAGACTAAATGAAGTGAATAAAATGATATATTTGAGTTATAATTAAAAAATTTGGAAGTGATTTATGTTGAAGGACTTAAATAAAATCTCTAGAGACTGTAAAAACTATATGACTCAGGACTTGACGTCACATTGAAATACATGGGTGGTATATTCAAAGGAAAACTGATAATTCCCTTATAAAGGGATGAAAAATGTATAGAATATTTTACTAAGTAGAAATAAAGGAGAAAAAAATTATTTTTGTAATGGAAGAGGAGAAACTCATAGGGCATTTGAGGCTCAACAAAATACATTAGGAAATTATAAATAATTTATCCATTCAAAATGTTGTAATAGAAATTGTTAACATAAAACACGATCAATAGAATTTTTTTTACACTAGTGTGAGAGTGAATATGGTTAGGAATATCTATTGAAAAAATAATAAATATGGTATCATATTTAATTAATTTAATTTTTATTGATGTATAAAGTTCAATGAAATATCATGAAATATAAGGTGAGAGGTTCATTATCTTATTTATGATGGTTATGTTAGGCAGAGTTGAATAATGTTTATACAAAACAATAAGAAAATCATGGAGTTATTTAATATGTTCAAAAATTAAACTTAAAACGGAACTATAAGATCAATCAAAGTAATTTATTGAAATAATGGAATTTAACAAACATTTATTATAGTGAAAAACTATATTTATAAATATCGTATCAAGCATGAAGTTTCATTCATGAGAATGCCATAGAAAAATGGTTTTGTGAAATGAAGATACCATATTTTTAATTTCAATGTGTAGACATCACTATTTAAGAGTTGTATCTCATTGAATTATTAGAGGGAAGTGGTGTAAACAGTAGTGTATGCAAAAATATTTTATTTTTTAAGTTCTATAGGGAAGATAAAATTATATGAGATATGACATGGAGAAAATCCAATTAAAAACCACATTAGGGTGTTTGGGAATAAATGTTATAAACAAATAAATGGTAATAAAGGAAAATATGGAGATATATGTGATAAAGAATTGTTCTTAGGTTATTGAACAATGAGTAAATAAAATTATTATTTAATAATAGGTTAAAAAAATTATGAAGAGAAATGATTTCATTGTTATTCATTTAAAAAAAGTGTAAAATATAGAAATTTAATATTGAATAGTGTTTTTGATAAATAAAACAATACTAAAAACAAATTCAAGACATCCTTAAAATCCAATGTATGTGAATTTTTTAGGGTGAAATAATGTAATAAGAAAGAACTAATGGGATTAAACCATTTATTTAAAGTAGGTTAAGATGATATGATATTGATGCGTCAAATATCATATGTAACAAAACATATCCAACACAAACACAATTAATGAAAAATATTGAGAATATTCCTCTATAGTCCCAATTAAATCATATAACATTTGATGAAGTGACTGAGGATTAGTCATGGGTAACATAAATGATTGAGGAACTTGACTAAATTGAATTAAATTAAGCATGGGAGATTAAAATGATTTAAAATGGTCAAAATGTCAATGGAACACAATGTGTGTTCAAAATTAAATATTAACAACATGGATAAGTGATATGATACAAGGAATAATTATTACCTAAAGGAAATTATCAAATTGAGGAAATGGATATATAAAAGGCATTTACATCAGTGGTGACACTTGAATTGATAAGACTCTTCATGATTATTTAATTCAAATAGGATTAAAATTTATAAAAATGGATTTAAAGATTGTTTTTATTAAATGTATTGGTCAAATAATAAGTTACATTGAATAACCAATGGGTTATTAATTCCGTGATAATGAAGAAAAATTGTGAATTTTGAAGAAGGATTTGTATAGACTGAATCAAGCACCTCATGATTGGTATGATCTATTTGAAACATTATTATGGATAATGGATGTCAAGATAGGTGATGTTAATTCCCACATCTATGTGAAATAAACCATTAGAGATAATTTTATTGTAGTCATCTATGTTGGCGATATAATATTAGGTGATAGAATAATGAAATTAGTATATGAGTTTTCTATATTGATGAGGTAAAATATTGAGATGTTTAAAATTTAAGATTTTATATATTTTTTTTGCGGAAATATCAAATATAAAGAAAAAATATACTATTTTTTATAATGAAAAATACAAAAGGTAATTAATGAAGATGTTTGAGATGAATGTGAGTAAACTGTTTTCAAATAAAATATTTTCTAAAACTTCACATGTAAATAATGAATATAGTAGAGCTATTGATACTAAATTATATTGGATAAGTACAAGGATATTATTTTACTTTATAGAAACAAGTCCAAATATTATCAATGCTATTTTTTAATGGATATGTTTTAAAGTAAAATGAAGGAAGATAATCAAACAGCTATGAATAGGGTAATTAGGTGAATTTAAGGAATACTAAATTATGAATTTGTGTTTTGTATAGGGGGAATGATATTTTATTTCCATCATATATTTATAATAGAATTGAGATATTTGGGAATTAAAATCCATAATTGAAGGAGAATTATTTTCCAGGAATAAGTGCCATATTTTAATGATCAAGATGCAAGAGATCACATCTATTAGAACATATGAAGTACTATATATTTTAACTATGTAAGAACAATCTTATTTACTAAAGGTGAAGTAATAAATGGAAGATCATGTTGAATGAATGAGGATACCTATGGTGATCTACATTGTAAAAAATAGTGAAATCAAATAGAATAAGAATCTTATTCATCACTCTCATACAAAGAACATATATATTTAGTAACATTTAATTAAAGAAAATTTATAGCATGTATTCATAAGGATAGAGTTTGGTGTAATTAATCAATAAATTGAATAAATTCTCAAAAACATATTGTCCAAACTGATGTTTAATAAGCATTGATTAAACTATGGTATTTAACCACATCCCAATGATTAAGGATGTTTAGAAATTCCACTCTCCCCAAATGAATTTAATGTGTAATTTGGATGCTCATGTTTTACAAGAACTATCCCATTGGGTTTATTTGTAAAGAGATAAAAACTTATAATTGGAAACTTTGAGAAATATCTGAATATTACTATAATTAAATGACCCATATATTTTTCCAAGGGTGAGACATCTTAGAGATCAACTACTAATGTAAGAAAAAAAATTCATATCAAGAAGATTCTACCATTGAGGGGGAGTTTGGCATTTGAAATAGAGAGATATAAGATTGATGCACTAAAAAAATAAATTAAAACAACACATTTTTAATATCTTTTTTTTGATAACCTATAATGAAATTTTGTTTTTATCATCAGTTTCAAAAAAGCTAATCTTATAACTTATTTATTGAATTTACTAATTCTAATTTTCTATAACCATTTTTAAAAATAACTTATCTAAATTATTTATAGTAATTACCAAAAATTAATACACATTAAATATAGTAAAAACCTTGAATATATTACCTGTTCTTATCTTTATTCCGTTGACCTAGTTTATTAAACCTTAAACTCCTTCATCTAGATCCCTCACAGTCATTATTTCTATTTACCCTTTCATTATCTACCATAATAATCATCATTTACTGATATTTATTATTTCATATCACAATCAACAATTTTCTGCCTCTTTAGACCTTCATCAACTACCCTAACTTCCCACATCATTTTTTATCCATAGTATAATTATCATATCTATATCAGCCAAATGTTTATTATTAATGAAATTATAAGTTATTTTTAACTCAATTTAAGTTATTATTATTCATTTTTTATATAAATTATAAAATTAATTTGTATAATTTTTCTTGGGATATGACATCTCAAATTAAATATTTTTTATTAATTTATCTTCCTTATTAGATTTGAGTAAAATTATTTATGGATATTTGAAATTTTTGATATTTATTGCTTATTTATGAGTAAATTGGTATTATTGTTGTTGTGGACATGTATTTTTTTTCAAAATACATTATTATATCTACATGTGGTTTTAAAATTGTTTATTATTTATATTTTGAATATATTTTGAATTCTTAATGATATAATTCATTTATTTATTTTTTATTTAACATATATGAATAATTATTTTTTAATATTTATAGTAATTTTATCATATATTTTTGAAAATATGATATGATTCCTTTTATATTAATATTCACAGCACTTATGATATCACCGAGAGGGAGAGGGGTGAATCATTTATCCCTTTTTATTTTATAAATATGACCCCATAATTTTTACATTGTAGTTAGTTAGATCATTCATCCACTAAACTTACTACAACTTAGCTTTAAACCATTATAAAAATAGTATAAGGCATAATTTATAAGGATTTAGAAGGTTTTTCCTTGTAATCCTACTCCACACTAGGTTTAGAAGATGTTCTGATACCTTTTTTTTCTCCATAATGAATCACTGGAATAAAATTTATATATTATCTCTCAAAAATATAGATGAATAATATCCCAAAATAAATATAAATTAATTACATAAAATATATGGCCCTCAAGTGTTCATAATAGCTTCCCCCCAGTGGGTTATTTATGTAGGCATCTGGCCTATTGATGTTATCTCCTAAAAATATTATCCTTTCCTCATATTGTTGGGTTTATGATGCTACCTCCTAATAGTTCTTCAAGGATATATTATAAATCATTCCCAAACAATACATCAACTCTTTCAATGGTAGATATTCAAACTTTTCACTTAGAAGTATGGATGTCCTCTCTCTTTTAGGATCACTTCATATTTCCCATGATTAAACTGATGATGTAATAACATAGGTTATAGGAGATTATTCATACTTATTACCTCCTTCCCATATTCAATAAATTGTAATTTTTTGGACTTCTTCCCATTCATCCTTGATTTAATAAATATTCTAATTTCTACTAGGCTATCTACATTCTCTCCTACATTGATTTTTTTCAGGTATCAATTCACATTTCCTTCATTGATACTAACAATATTTATATTTAATGAATAATATCTAATGAATATTATATTTTCATTTTAATTTTGAAACTACCTCAATCATTATAAGGTGAAATATTCACACTAAAATATCTTTTAATTTCCCAAAGACACATGATTTATTCCTATATTATGTGATATTAAAATATCACATTCCCAACATCCAAAAAATCTTCACCTTTGAGTTCATTTAAAATATTACTAAAGGGTTATTTGTATCCTTATATTAATTTAATATAAAATGTTATTATAAAACCTTTTACAAATATATATTATCATGCCTTTAGATATTATTTATACTTTGACTTCCTATATAAATATGGTAGTTAGACTATTTACTAAAATGGACATAGAAACATTATTATAGTTTGGTGAATTTTGTTCTTCACGTTACCCCTCTTCCTTTATTAGAGATTCCATGGGTACCAAAACACCTATTAAAATATTAATACAGTTTATTATATTATTTATGATACATCTATTATTTTTTAGTCTTTATTTCCTTAATATTAATCTCTTTTCAACTTAATACATATAGAGGAATAACTCAATCTTAAAACTATGAAGGATTCTCATTTGATCTCATATTGAATCAAGATAAATATTAATTATTGTGAAATGATTTTATTAATGATAAGTAACAATACATCATCTAAATTAATTCAATTTTCATTAGAAATAATTCCTATAATCCATTTCATACCTTTACGAAAATCAACTCAATTGATTGATGATAACGATCGACAGTGAGGATAAATCATGTGAAGCAACCATCTTGTCTCAGTCTAGATTGATGAAATTTTAAAACTAATGAATATGATAATGGATGTAATCTCTAAATTAGATTAAATATAAGGTATAAAATAATCTGTTACTTTCAATAAACCATGCTAAATCGTCTGCATATAGAGATCTGATCAACTGTGGCTTGCAATAAACTATGTAAAATATATCACGCATAGTGATCCATTCAACCATATAGAAGAAAATAAATCACATATACATATTGAACCTTTGAAGGTGATATGATAATAAGAGAATGGAATAATCACCTATACAATTTATCAACCATGAAGACCAATTGTGTGAAGCTAATAGATCAACTGTACCAATGGATTGACCTTTTGAGTCGATCATAGACTATAAATTCTAGTATTTTTTCACATAAAATTAGGATCTGATAAAAAAATATTTATCCTTACTTAATCAAATAAAAATCTATTCTATTAATTTTTTACAGTGTCTCTGCATCCACCAATACTTGTCTTTATTTTCCATGAAGACCAACATATCAATCATCACATATGGGATGCTCGTTAAACACACCCAACCATTTATTCTATATAGTATCATACACTTATTTACTTTCCATGTATGGAGGAATCACCTTAGCACCTATAGATAATATCTATATAATAATTGGCAGCTTCTTATAATCTTATAATATTTACCCATTGATAATAAATACAACATATGATTGTGCACATCAATCTACCCCTTGGTAATTGTTGTCAATTACACTACACATATCCAAATCCAATATGTGTGATCATATTTTACTCCACATTATTGACAATAAAATACAAATTTCATGTAGGGGTGAACCTCACTCACTGACCCCTAATTCTTCTTGAGAAAGGGTTATTTCATCACTACTTCTTCTCCCTCTTAGATCTGAATTACAACTTGATTTTTTTGAGAGAGTTATGAAAAAAACAACTTAATATGAAGCCTTTAGTGAATGTAATATATTTATACATGGAAAACCCAATATAGAAAATAGGATAGACTTCACCAAGAAGTCAATGTTTTCCATACATTCTAATGTATCTAACACCATACTCAAAAATATCAATATATGGGTTATTAAAAATATCCACTATAAAAGGAATACCCTACACTGAACTCAATAAATAAATTAATATACTTCAAGATAAATAAAATATAATTCCCTTTTCTCTTATGAAGCACATCAACCAACAATACCCCTTTATATACACATTTTTTACAATCAAAATAGAGAACATAAAGTGTGATTAGAATACCTTAACCCTTAATTTTTTTACTATAAAAAAAATCAATATTCCATGTCGTTTTAAATTTTTGGATAGTTTCTCTTTATTTATGTATCTAACTTGAATGTTGAACTCAATTTATTCATCATCGTATTAATAATACTCCATGATGTGAAACTTCTCTATCTTTACAATAATGAAATAACTATGCTAATTCATTATATTTTGTTCTTTTAATTATCTAAATGTTATTAAATAATAAATGAAATGGAATAAAGATGGGATACCTTGATAATTAGTGAGAATATAATGGTTAAGAGAATACCCCCAACTAGGATCTTATATTATTCAAAGTTTCATCTTTAACTCTTCTATATTCTTCTCTAAATCTTCTTATCATTTATCTTTGTAGATAGTTTGGTGGTCTATTTATTCTCAACAAGATTATCATGTGGGACCTCTTTCATTTAATGAAAAATAAAGGAACATTCATCCTCATATAATAATATATTTATCTCAATATTTTCCTTTTTTCTAGGTAGGAATGTCAAAAAATCATATGTAACTTGACCAATGGCCTCACATCTCCCACATAGCTTCTCTTGAACTTCAAGTTATCCATTTTATTTGCATCATTTCATGCTTCCATTATCTCTACACTTTTTTTCCTTCATTTTGACCAGATTGTATACATCATCATTACTTATTCTCAAATTCATTTTTATGTGAGATTTTTTTCAAAAAATGTTTATCCTTAAATTATTTCCTTCTAATATCATTTCTTGTTATTATATATTTGTCTATTCTCTTCATATTTATGCACCACCTTTGATTTGTTCCAGTTTTTTAAAGGAACATTTCATACTATAAAAAATAATATTTCTACCTGAGACTTATATAAAACAAGTTATATCCCATGAAGTTTAAACATTCAATATGATTATATGTCTATTGTTCTTGACGTCTAGGAATATTATAGCCTTTATTAATACCATTTCTTGGGATTTTTACCTTATATATTTATCTTTCCTTGTACATACTATAGGAGGAAATTACTTATAACTTTTATTAGATGGAAAATATCTTGATTGAGTTTAAAAATCTATACAAGTAAAAGGAATAGATTCAGTATTAGTTGAGAATTTAGAAAAATTTGGTTCCCTTTTATTAAGGTTAGCTTTCTAAATAGTGTTGGATGATTCATCCTAAAACTCTACCACTCTCTCATAATCTTCAATCATTGTTTTTAGAGTATTTTTAACATTAAGGAATAAATATAGAGCCTCATTGATTTCTTTATTCTATGTAGTCATATTTTCAATATGATCTTTCAGTATTGTATTTTGTATAGAGATATTCACCTTGGAAATTTTAATCTCTTCAACGAGGTCACTTTTTTCACATATTGATTTAATTTTTCATTATAAAATAGATTTAATATATTATTGAGATTTTTATTTTGATCAAGGTTGACCCTTTTTTTTCAAAACTTAGTATATAATTAGTAAATTATTCTTCTTTATCTTATTTACTTCATGCTATGATTTTATGCATTTTTTACCTAGCATTGAGGTTCATGTTATGTAGAGAGGAAACAAAATCTACCTCACTTGAGGATGATGAGTCTTTTATCTATTATTTAATTATTTAATTAATTCTAATTTTTCTCAATGACTTTTTCTTCATATGAATTTTTTTTCAGAATATTTTAATCAACCTTCTAGAATGACCTTCATCTTATATCTTACTCTTAGTTTCATCACATCCCTCCTTTGGGAAATTGATTATAAAGTGATGAAAACATTATAAATTAAAACACATTATATAGAGTATACCATTATACATGTATCTTTATCTTATCATGTTTTTTAAATAAGATACATGATTAAATTGTATTATCTATCACCTTCATATCCCGATTCAAGGAGGTTCTCCTCATTAAGCTTGAGAACTATCATGGATTTAAATTCCATTTCTTATTTCAATTTTTTTTAACACCATGGATTTTATCATATCATAGTTTATAATAGTATTTTAAAGATCATCAAGTAATATATTTCCGAAATATTCTAGGGAAAATATCATGGGATAAAATCTGACTAGGAAATTTCTCATCATTTTTTTCATAATAATTGAATCATAAAAAGTATCATAGAATCATCTGGTGTTACTAACTATCTCACTAACTTTGGTAAAGTTATCATAAATATCCTCATCACTTGTTATCCAAATATCTTAAATAATTGACCTCAAAATTTATAGCTTAGCTTACATGATCCCTAAATTGACTTCGTAGGTAATATGATTTTCCCACATCTTACTAGTAGTCCTAAGTCCCACCACCTTTGTGTAGTATTTTTAGATTAGGATGGAAAAATGAAAATATATCATTTCTAAAATAATTCTATATTTATTTAGTATTCATATGTTATGGTAGTATCTCTTAATAGTTTAATGAGTCCTATTGTTATAACTTCCCTTACCTCAAGGACTTATAAATCAAGATAAGGAATAAATTGGTTCTTCTAGAAATAAAATTAATTTTCATCAAATAAATGAAATTCTCTATTTCTGAATGAATTATCCATCATTATTCATCCTAAATGTTAGGAAATATTTTGAGGTAAACTTTATCTAATACCACTTATTTTTACCTATATAGTGGATTCACTTAGAGGGGTATGGGTATATCTCTTATCCATTTTTCTTTTAAGAATATAACATCATAACTCAACCATTGGAGTTAGTTAATTTTTTGATTCACTCATACTTATTTATATAAAAATTATTCAATTATACCAAAAGTAAAATGTATAATTTAAAAGGATTTACAAGCTTAATCATTCAAAGACTAATCATTTATAGATTAGATTAATTTTCTAATACCCAGTTTCTCCATTATGAATGAATTGAATACAATGTAAAAGATATATCTTGAGATTCATCATGATAAATTTCCAAAAAATCACTATAGATGATATCCTAAAATATATGGTCTCTTAGTGTTTAAAATAGACCCCTTCTGATGGGTTATTTATATTGGCATGTTTCCTGTTAAAGCCATCTCCAAAAAGGTTTCTTCTCACCACCTGTCAGTTGGATTGTAATACTGCCTCCCAAAATTTCTTCAATGAGCCTCCTAAAATCATTACAAAATAGGTCTTAAAATCTTTCAATGATATATTGTTTTCCTTTTTCCCCTTCACATATACACATTCTCTATCCTTGTAGATCACTTCTTGTAATGAAATAGATCCAAATAACCCAAAGTGAGTGTCATCTTTATTAAATTGGTATAATATATATGGAATTGAATACAAAAGGAATAAATAGTTTTGAAGTCCTAGTAAATGAGATACATACACGATTCTGATGTTAAATTTGAATTTAAAAATTACAACACAAATTTTTGGATATTATTATTCCCTCTATAATATTATTGAATATTATTCATAGTACACTTCTGGGATTCCTAAGAATGGAAACAAAATATGGGTGATCTCAGATTGATAGAAAGAATCATTTATAGTGGAAATTGTCATGAATCAATAATTATAATCAAAATG
Organism: Viscum album; assembly: GCA_963277665.1. Lineage (NCBI taxonomy): Eukaryota > Viridiplantae > Streptophyta > Magnoliopsida > Santalales > Viscaceae > Viscum > Viscum album. Next base: position 757,861,302 of record OY728130.1, on the reverse strand, counting down.
GAAGGATAAATAACTAAACACACATTCCATGTAGTTAATAAACTGAGAATGAAAATCATCCAGAGATAATATCAGTGTTAAAATATATTGGATAATAATTAACATGGAATGGTAAAAAACTAAATAATGTTCCATTTAATCAATAACCCGACTATCATGATAAGGTAAGGAAAGACTAATATTCTGATATAAAAACCTAAACACACATTTCATTTAATAAATAAATTAATAATTAAATTCATGCATATATAATATCATTTTGAAAATTTCATGGATAATAAGATAAGGCAAAATTAATATGTCAAGGTAAATAAATGAAAACAATTGAAATTTAATAAATAAAATGATAATGAAATTCATCCATAGATAAGATCAATTTGATAACCACATGGATAATAATTACTAAATTATTAATGAATGAAATTCTTAAATATTGGATATCATGGTTTTAGGCATCATGATTCCTCTACTATCAAGAAATTTCATAAGATAGTTTAAAACTATAGGTTAAACTCGTTTAATGCTAAATTTCTGATTCACCTCATGAGACTACCAATACATCAAGGGGATATATAATTCTAGGCCCCACCCATAACTTTAGGTCCAAAACATTCCCCATATATTTAATAATAGATTTAATTCATGAATAATGTTCCTTATCATCTAATATCCATATTGATTAAAGAATATAAATTTATAAATATTTTCTCTTATAAAAAAATAAATTGCAATGTATGAAACGATATATAGAAATGATATATAGTTCAATCAATAAAAATATCCATGATAAAAAATATTGATATTTATGGGAAACATAATGTATAATGATCACCAAAAATTGGATAATACAAGGGATAATTAACGAATATAAAAATGAATCAAGAAAGTGAATTTCAATACTTTCTTTGGTCATAATGATCATAAACCATCCATATAATTAATAATTATTGTATGATTACAACATATCCTGAGTATATTATAAGTAAAATAAATTGTTGTTGACCTTGATGAAAAGAAAAATCATAAAAATATATTTAAAAACATTCTTAAGGAAAATATCCTTTTCACTTTGAAAATATATTTTGTTAAAACTAAAATTTCAAAAATTATTTTGAAAATACTTTTCATTGAAAATTACTCTTGAAATTTATAAATTAATATTTGAAACATCTATTGGTCATGATGGAATAAAATTTGGTACATTCTATACATGTTAAAAAATATTCCTTTCATATTTTTGGTAAAATCTAAACTGGCCCTGTTTATAAAACGACATGAATGTTACATTTAATTTTTTTTTGTAAAAAGTTAAACATATATAAAAATTACTTTAATAAATCATATAGAAAATGTTTAAAATATTTTTAAAAACATTTTTATAAAATATGGTTTTGAAAGAAAAGGAGTTTCTAATGAAGAGATAAATGATGTTGGATTTTCTTAAAAAAATATTCCAAAAAATTTAAATAAAAATGAGTGGGGAAAAGGTAATATTTCATAAAAACATCATGAATATCCAGATTTTTAGAAAATTAAATGCGTTTTTTTTCAATGGTCAAATAATTTCATTCAATGGAAATTTAAGCATAAATAAACCTGATTAAAATGAGATTGTGAAATAAACCCTTACAAAGATCATAACATTGAAGTAATAATTAACAAATAAATGTATTATGTGTATAAATTTTTTATCCACATAAAAATAAGGAAATAAAATATAATATATTCACAATTAATTAGACACATAATATTAGAATATCGAAGATAATGAATAATTAATATAACCTAATGAAAAGAAATTAAGTTATGAAATTCTTTACCACCTGGGAAATTTTGAGTCACGTGCTCTTGGATAAAATAAATAAAATGGAAAAATAAAATACCATTAATTATTAATTATTAAAGATATTACATTTCAAATGGGTATTATATAAACCTTATAAAATAAATTAGGTGCATACTATTACAATACTCTACAATGAAGGGAAATTCAAATCAAGTCCCTTACCTCATGCATCCTTTTATTTTAAAGATATTTAACATCTAGTATAAAGATATTAATTATGTTATTAATTTATCAAAAAATATTAATATTTATAATATCATATATGATCCTATTATAACATATCATCACTCATTCATTAATAATATTTCATCATTTTCATTGTTTTGGTTGTTAATTACCTTGTTCTCTCATGCGTGTTTTGTCATGAAAGTTTTATTTCGTTTTAATTATACAGTTACATAATCTCCAAAATATATTGATGTTATAAATATAATTTTTATCATAGAAATTTTTTTAGAATTAATATTGAAATATGATCATGGAGAATGGATCACATCGCTTCGTGGAGAAAGTAAGTTGTACGTACGCACAAGTAACATTATCATTTTCTTAATGGGTGAAAGGGTAAGGTATTATGTGATATATTAATATTCCATAATTAATATCATGTCTTGTATATCAAAAATATTAATTAAATTTATCCTTATTACATTTATTATAAATAATAAATGAAAATGAATCACATCGCTTTATGAGGTGGTGGTCTATTGTACGCACAAACGACATTATTGTAATTTTAACGACATGGAAATTATGATGTTACATGTGATATTATAATTAAATAAGTATAATAATATCATAAATATCATATAAATGAGTAAAATACAACATTATATCCATCCTTAAAAGGTGGTTATGGAAAATGAGTTACATCGGTTTGTGATATGGTAGTCCATCGATCCATGATTTCATTTCCCATTTGATGAAAGAGGAGATGGATATAGGTCATTAACATAATGTTATTTTAAGTGTGAAGAGGTGAGAAGATATAGTTTCCTTTATAACTGGGGAATATGACACACATGGGTTTTTAAAAAACATTCAATTATACCCACATTTTTATTATGTTAAAAGCATATAAAATGTCAAATTAACAACTATTAGAGACTATATGGTCAAAATATGACATTTTAATGGGTTTTGGACAAGTTGTTAGTTCATTTTAACCCTTATCTTTTTAGTTTAACCCTCATTAAATTAGTTTTTACATTAACTATGGTAATTAATTTTTATTACTTTTAATATTCATAATGGTTAAAATTATGTTGAAATTATTAGATAATAAATTTTTTCAAAATTTAAAATATTTTATTCTTTTTCAAATTCATTTCATAGATGTGGTAGAATCCAATTTTAAACTATACCCAGAGGCACAATGAAAAAGTATGTTTTCAAAGAGAAAATGTTCCTAAGTATAAAAGCTTTTAATAAAAAAATAAATATGAAATTGATTACAATAACCTTAATTAGTTAAAATTTTAATATAATTGAACTAATGAAAATTTAAAACCAATTTAAAATATAATTTAAATCTGTAATTAATTTAAACAAAAAGGATGTTATCAATAAAATTCAGTAGTTTCCCTATTCATCAAAAATGAAACATATATGATAAATTAAAAAAATTAACCCTAATATAATTTTGATATGATGATTTAAATAATGAAGTTAATTTTGTAAAATAAAATTTATATGAGTGGTAAAAATTAATTTTAAATTCCATGTGAAAAATGCGACTAAATCATATTTTAAAAAAACTTTTTTTTGAGAAAACATTTATTTTTATTTTAAATGATTATTATATTATCTCCAATCATTATATAACCATAATATTAAAAATTTATTTATTAACATTAATATCTACCATTAATGGCTAGGTTATAATGGTATACTATCTTACTATATATTTAGGCTCAGGTTTTCCTATTCCACAAGCTATCGAAGAGATTAAATATAAAGAAATATATTTCATGGGGTTTTTAAGATCAATGTTGTGTGTCACATACACTATCACACACAATGTTATTATTTTTTAATTTTGGGGTTTCAGATTCTCCCCACATTAAATAAAATTCATCCTCGTAATTTAAAATTATGGTTAGAAGATCACGATATTTCTCTTTGAAAATTCCTTTTTGAATAACTTGTATCATAAAAAGTTTTAATAAATAATCCTCTTAATAAGAGAGAAAGGGGACTAAAAACATCATATAAAAATAAAAAATAACTATATATCTAATTAGTATAACATTGGTGTCAAGTTAATATATCAACATGGAATAAAAATTTAAATAATTATTGAGAGTGATAGAGATCATTGATCATAATAAAGTTAATGATCAATGGAAAGTTTAGGACCCCAAAACCATAAATCTATGATTACATAAAAGACCATTTGATTCATCATATATGAATGTAATAGAATAACACTTTTGTTTCAAGATCATTTTCATATATTTTAGGAATTATTTCACTATATAAGAATATAATGAAATATAATTACTTGATATGTTTCTATTTCATATGCACTATTTTATCATTTGGTTGTGCTTCAATCAATTTCTAATTCATCTCTTACTATAAGAAATAAACTTGCAAAAATGATTTTTTACACATGATCTAATAAAACTCAATTTTACTATATTGTAATATCCATAAGAGAGTTATAAGTCTTTCTATTTATCTATGGATATTTTCCTAAACCAATATGATTAGTATAAGTTATTTAATATAATGCATTAATCTATAAACCTGAAAATTAACACTATTGGGTCATCATTAATATTTATTCATCAAATCATTTATGTAAAAACAATGACTAATTAACCAGAACATCATATAGGCTAGTGGTAGGCATTAAAAAATTATTGCTTTATGGTTATGGGTTCAAACCCCGCATCCTTGCTTGATGTGATGGGCTGTCACAAATCATACAGGCTGTCCTTTTTCTAAAACCAAATTTATATAATTATTATAAAATTTCCAAAGTGTAAGAACCCATAATCACATCAACATTAAATATAAGATAAACCCAGAAGGTTATAAATACCTTTAAACTTATTACCAGAAAATTAATAGCATTCTTCATTAAATAAAATTTCTTACTAAAACATATACTAAACTAATATTCTATATTTCACTGAATGTCTCCCAATATATCATTAATAGTAGTAGATACCCATCACATAAAACCTAAAAAGGTGTGTTTAATACATTGAACTTATGATTAATATAAAACTCATAAACCAATGATTGTATCTATAAGTCTTAAATTGACGAAGATATATACACCTCCAAAATTCAACACAATCCATAGATGATTCATGAGTATTATAAAAAACTATCACTGGTAAAAATAATTATACAATTTAATTATTTATTCCCAATACATAAATACTTAATCCATTTTATTTCAAAATATGTGCTTTAATTGTCTATGTTTATCCTTTATAAGTTGGTATTTACTCATATGATACCCAAGATTACCAAATCTAAGACAATAAACTATATATGGATCCCTATGATGAGATTTATTTCCTTATATCGTAATCTTCATTTTTCCTTAATAATTAATTGATTTATTCTCTTCTTTTCCAAACATAATTTTTTCCCATTTATTTGAGACACTTTCCTGAGTGTCTTTTTTCACATTTTTAAAATGAAGAAAATCAATCCTTCTTTCCTCTATGGTCTCCACCACTCAAGATCTTAGAGAAATTCACACTTTTATTCTTTGGTGAGCCCGAGAGTTGGTTAATGTATAGATTTTTAATAATATGTTGTGAAAAATAATTAGGAATATTCATGATATATTTCACTCTGGTGATCATCCCATTTTGTTTCTTACAGTCATAATATTTTCCGTGATATTCAATGTTAACATGACTCTTTTGGGTTCTGGCCATTAACTAAAACCAAAATGTAAAATTTGAGAAAGAAATAATCATAGTGGGAAAGAAATATAATCATGTATAGGATTCCTAAAGCATGAAACATTATTTTAAATCTAGACACTATAGGTTTAACCTACTTCATTCATTTTCATCATCTATTCAAACCCTTTATAATATATTTTAAGGAAAATGTGATTTATCCAAAGCATATACCCTAGATCTGTCAATCTAGATTCATAGTAATCCTCATTATCTTGTACTAGATAACACACAATTCAACCTCGACATACTTTTTTTGACTTATTCACTATAGGTAAATGTGTTCTAGAACTATGTACACTTGTAGTATCTAGAAAGAGATGTATTTACAGGAAAAACCACATGATATCTACCTTACTAAAACATTAGGGTGTTCTCCTCTACTTATACTAAATTTTCATCATAGGGTTATGATCTCTAATATATATTTTAATAAATCTAGTTCCTAAGGTTTATAATAAACATCCTATGATATAAAATCTAACAACACAGACCCCAGTAACCCAATTTCTATGCCTGCTTTATTACGTTGGTATAAGATACAAGGAATCACATCCTGAAGGACTGAATAGTTATGTAGTATTGGTAAACTATATATATATATACATGATTCCCATATTACATTTGAATATAATAATTACAACCTATTTTTTTTAGAATGTCATTATTACCTCTAGAAAATCCTTGCTTATCATTCATAGTACTATTCATGGATCCTTGAGAAAGGAATAAAAATATGGGTAATCTCACTGCTTATTAAGAGTTATGTAAAGGTGAAGATACCATTAATCAATAATAATAATCAACATGGAAAAGTAAATAACTGAACACACATGTCATGTAATCAATAAAATAAGAATTAAATGAATCCATAGATAATATCTGCAAAGACCCAGAAATTTCAAGGAAATTTTTTTCTTAATTTCTTTGGAATTTTACGAGTCCGCAGTTTCTGACGACACCTGATTCCGAGGTCCGGTGTGCCTGGAATCAATTTCCGAAGTTCATCACAGGTACGTTCAGTGAACAAACGAGCGAGTTTTTCTATCTTTTGAACCGGTGCTCGGAATCGAAATCCGAGGGCACTGATGAAACCACAATGCTGGTTTTTTCTTAGGAAGACCTTTTCTAGAGTTGCGTTTTCTTGGGAGGAGTTATAAAAAAATTGGGGAATCAAATGTTAAGTAAAATAAATTTGTGTGCAATTTTATTTTATCCTTGGTAGTTTAGTTCTCTCATGTGAAGTTGTTGGTGGGGCCCACAACCACCCAACATCCCATGTGTGGTTATGAGGGTGGTGGGGCCCACACGAGCCCCCATCTTCTCATATTCCCTAACTCCTCTAAACTCCCTCTTAAGTGTGTAACCCTTAAAAACTTCCAATTAATTTGTGACCTCCCCTGTCCCCACATTAATTCAATGCCAACACATTAACTTAATTAAGTGAGTTATGTGTTTTAAAATTTGTAATTTTGAAAGGCATGGCTTAAGATAATAAAATGAGAGAAATATTATTTTATTAGGTTGGCTTGTGGTGTAAGAAGATTGGGAGAAGAAAACTCTAAGTCTGAAGAACTTCTACTTCCTCGTTGAAGAACACGAAGAACGCTAAGACTTCGACGAAGAACGTAGTCACCGCAAGGAGAGATCGACGTGCCATCTCTTCTCCTCTCCGCAGCCGGTGTGCGACGCCATTACCTTCTTGGATGCACGCCGACACACCTTTCCATCTTCTGTCCACGTCAAAGGAAGGGAGACGCCGCTTCCTCCTCAGACGTTCTCTATCGACGGATACGGAGCCTCATTCCGCGATGCTAGCTTCTGCGAATTTCTTTGAGGTAGGGGTTAAGTTCAAATTTAATCAATTAATTTTGCGCTTTGTTTGTCGATGAGATTACTCGTTCTTTGGCTGCCTGTTATCAATATAATGGGAGGAGGTCGAACCGCACAAACACGGACGACCCTCCTCCCCTTTGTTGTTAAATTTATTCGTGGCTTGGAACGGGGATGGTGCGGTGCCGTAGCACCACGCAGGAACGGAAGAACCGCGATTGGAGCGGGCCACGGTGAAAGAGCATGGTGCCGTCGCGCCGCGCCGGTGAAGCCGAAGGAAGTCGCGGCCAAGAGCGGGTCGCTGCGGAGGGGCGCGGCGCCGTCGCGCCATTCCGGTCAGGGAAGAGCTGCGACCTTTGGCTGCGGTGGAGCAGCAGGAGGCGGCTGGCCTTGCCGGCCGCTGACAACCAAGGAGGCGGGATCCCCCGCGGGTCTCACATGGCACGACCGGCCGGCCAGTTTGGCCGACCGTTTCCTGATGACCGGGGGTTAGTAACCCTGGAGGTCAACTAGGGCAGACCCCATAGGGGTCTGTCATTTCGGGAAAATAGGGGGGCAGCGCCCCTCGCTTCCGCATCCGCTCATCACACGGGCGCCCGCTCAGGGCCGGACAGGCCGCACCGGGCCGGACCGCCCGTGCCGGGCTGGGCCGCATGCGCTGGGCTGGACCCCCGCGCCGGGCTGGGCTGCGCCAGCCGGGCCGGGCCGCGTCCAACCGGGCCGAACTCGCGTTGGGTCGACCCAGTTCGGTCCGACCCAGGGGGTATTGGGCCGGGTCGGACCGGGCCCAAACCCCCTGTTTCCAGAAAAATCCGTTCAAACGCCCATAACTTAGGCTACGAACATCTGATCGATGCACCGTCAGTTGAATAACGATCCTTGAATCGAGGTGGTTATTTTGGTATATTACACTCAAGGTTTTGGAGAACTTTGGGTATGACCAGGTTGGTTCGAATAGGAAACCAACCGGGCCCTCGGAGCGGAAACACTTATAACTTGAGTTCTGGACATCCGATTGATGTGCCGTCGACTTTTTTGGATTCCTTTCGGTGAGATGGACCTTTTGGCATAATTCACCTGAGGTTTGGACGCAGTTGGAATATGGCCAGGTTAGATTGTACCCGAAATCCAACCGGGCCCATGGAAAGGAAAAGCCGATAACTTTCAGACCGGATGTCCGTTTGACAAACCGTCAACAGCGTTGGTGATCACGTTAAGAAATGGTACCTTTTAGTATACCCTATGTGATTTCAGGTTATAGTCGAGATATGGCTAGGTTGGTTCGTACACGAAACCAACCGGGTCCCCGAGACTAAATGGCTAATAACTCACAGACCGGGCGTTTGATCGACGCACCGTCTGTTGCATTGAGACCCCTATGACGAGGCGCTCCTTTGAGTTACTTCTTCGTGAGACTTTGTGATACTTGGAGTATCGAATAGTATCTCATGGAGCGGACCCTCCCGTTGACGAGCTATTAGAGTGTAGAGACCTAGTATCTGGCTGAGACTTGACGACTGCTGATCGATCGACTCAGAGTGATTCAGATAGCCTAGTGGGGTGCGCTTGGTTGTAGCGGTAGACCCACAGATGAGGAGCGCTTGGTTGTAGCGACATACCCATGGTGGGAAGTGCTTGGTTGTAGCAGCAGGCCCACAGTACTCGACAGGTGGAGTACTTCAGCAGTTTAAGGTTAATGAGTAGCACCTCGGAGTCATGACAGGGCTACTATACTCGACAGAGGAGGAGTTATTCAACAGATTTGGTTTTGATATAGTGTATAAAAATCCTGGTTTGATCTGAGTCAACGACCTTTGGGTTTTCCTCATGAATGAGATGAGTTACTTGATAACTTAGGTATATGTATGGGCATATACCTAAGTAGTGGTTATCCGTTGATTTCATAACCTTTGTGTTACCTCATGATTGAGATGGGTGATTTGATAACTTAGGTATAAGTATGGGCTTATACCTATGTAAGGGTTATCTGTTGAGAACTTTCTTTGTGATTATCCTTGTTGGATTTAGTGAGACCTTGAGGGTCTCGGGGTCCCTACTGAGTATAATTATACTCACCCCTGCATGGGCTACGCCCGCACCTCATTGTGTTGGATGTAGATGATGGACAATGCTAACTGGGATCGAGTGTTCGAGGACTGGACGGAACCTGGAGGTGGACCTCACGATGATTCAGTACCTGGAGGTGGAATACACGACGAGACGGTACTCAGAGGAGGTCGGCGGGCGAGAGCATTGAGGAGGCTATCTGTACCTATCCTTCAGGTAGGATCCGAGGTAGACACCCCAGGAGATGCTTCTATCTTCCAGCTGTTGTCTTTGAGTTGTACTTTACTTTCAGTTGTATCTATATATTTCTTTTGGGCTTGTATTTTCAGCCCCTTGTACTTTCAGCACATTTGTTATACTGCTTTACTTACTTTTACTTCCGCTTGTACTCTGGTTGGATGTGTTATGTTTTATTAAGGCAATGCCTTCCCAATTATTGGGATTTATGCCTTTGGTGCTAGTCGCCATCCCCTAGCCTATGGAAGGCGAGATTGGGGTAGTCATGACATGGGCCCCAAGGACGGGTCGTGACAAATTGGTATCAAAGGAGTCGGTTCTACCGCAGAACTTATAACTATGATATTTCTTTTCTGTGAATCAATAGTGTTAAAGGTACTAAGTGTGGTCTTTATTTAAGGGAGTCCAGTGTTGGTGCGGGCGGCCGACGTATCCATACACCAGGACCCTAACTTCTTATTTCTGACTCAGTGCACGAAAACACTAATTGCATGTGTGTTTTCAAAGGTTTCCCCTTAAAACAACTCAAACCAGGTCAGCTCACCAGGTATAATCATTTGACCGTGTCATATATGTTTCTTTAAGGATGCCTTTTCATAGATGATCATCTAGATCCCTGTAATGTACGTCCTATTGTCGCCTATCGACCGATCAAGGTTCCGGTGCTCTGCTAATGTGTATAGCAGCACTCGGGTCGAATCCTCGGTGATGATACTTTGAAATAGTCGTTTGTCTTTAGTTGATTGTATTATGATTGGGGGTTTGTTTTTAGAGATTAATTGAAATGACTAGTTTATTATGATTGATTTAAAAAAATGATAATGATTGGGGTGAGTTTATCATTAGGTTAGTCGAGCTTGTGATGTCCTTAAGCTTTGCTTTATATTGCATTTAAATTAACACCCATGTCAAAAGTTGACGTTGATTTGAATTACCAAGTGTTAAGGCTTTAATCCAAGCCTTAACTTAACTTAGGGTTCTAATATTGATCATATCTTGTTTATGGTAGTGTATTTATGGTTCCAATAATCCATGGAAACCACACGTTAAACAAAACAAGTCATTAATCCATAACATGCTAAGTCCAACATACACAATGTTAATTCAACGAATACTCATCGAGTGAAAGCTCTCAATCGCTTAACATACCTAAATTAAAACTCACCCCAATGAGAGATTTACTCAGACAATAGGATTTTTTATAATCTGGGTTTAATGTTTATGGTCACGATTTAAAAAGATTAGAAAAATAAAGGGACAAGAAAAGAGTAGTGTGCCGAACACACACACGAAAGATTTTGAGAATCAAAAATGGAATTTTGATTGAATGAGGAAGAAAAATAAGGGAAGATGATTAAACTGAATTTAAACTATTTTAAGACCATTAATATTATACTACAGAATGTGGAGAATAATAATAGGTATTGAAGAAGAAACAAGCACTAAAATTTGATTGAAATGAAAACAAAGTTACACAATTACAATGTAAAGCAAACATAAACAAACATGAAAGAGAAGTGGATGAGAGTTATGTATTGTTGAAAAAAGATCAAAGCATATCCTCACAGAACCTTGTCAAGGATCTAGTAATGCCAAACCTCCTCCTTAAGTGATGAAGTGACAACCTCTTGGAAGGAGAGGAGAGGGATGTATTTATAGCCCAAGGAGTGGACTGTTTGCATTCCAAATATGTATCTCCACTTGACCCACATATTTACCAATTTAGAATGCTGAATCACGAGCTGGTGTATTCTTAATAAATGTAGATATGGATGTCTTATGTCTACCCTAAAAGTCTTGCGGTCATTGGACTTTTTTAGCCAAAGTTATGGCTATTTCATTAAACAAAGCTAAACTGTCCATTTCTATCCATGACTTTTCAATGGATGAACTATGAATGGATTTTTGAATAGTAATATGCCATAAAATCCTGATAGTTTATTCAAAAAAGTTGTCCGCCTATATCTCCTCTTTCACACTGAAAATTCTCAGCTCAAATGGTTTTCTAGATAAAGAGAAAATTCCACATTTGTGTGCTGATTTTAATTCCCGGACAGAATGGTGGGCTGGACTTAATAGAATCATTTGGGCCAATTATTGAAGACTTTGGGCCTTGAAATTTTTATCCTAGATGAAAAATATTTTCCCCCAAAGTATGGTGGATAATAAACTATTTTGGACTTTTGGATTGAGCCCAGTAAATCAATCTTCAAGGCTGCTCCAGTTTGTTCACAGATTCATTGGGCCTTATTGTGTGGTACCTATGAACCTTCAAATAGCCGAATTGGCACATGATCCCTTCTAATGAAATGTTATAAATTTAAATAAGAATCTTCCAAAACAAAAAACATGAAATTTGGATCAGTATAGTAATAGTTATAGATAATACATTAAACTGACTCAAATCAAGATTTATTCAAACAGTGCTCAAAATTATATTTAATATTAAAATATGAATATTACACACAAATTATGTACTTTTCATATAAAATCAGTAAAGGGAGTTAATAAAATGTAATGAATAAATGAATAACATCAATCCTCAAGAGATATACGTACTGACAGCCTGCCGAGCGATGAAGCTTCGATATATGCCCCTCTTTTACTTGAGGCACCAGCGGAGGCACCAACGATAATACCATACGTTGGGCCACTGATTCCACCAGCCCCAGCAGAAGACGATGTACTCCTCTTTGAGCGCGCTTCACGAGTTCCAGCGCCAGAGGCCACCCAGGTTTTGGGGAGAGACGGACCCACAGGCGGCTGATGATTGGCTAGAGGCTGTGGTGAGAGTCTTCAGGATAGTAGGTACATTGGCGGACTTCATGGTGATCTTTGCTGCCAGCCTCCTTCAGGAAGCAGTAGGATGATGGTGGAGCCGGATGCTCTAGTTTTGTGATGAGATGACCTTCAAATGGGGAGACTTCGAGACCTTCTTCAGGGTGGTGTTTATATCAGTGACTCTACACCCCGAGCGGGTTCAGGAGTTGCTGCATTTGCCGCAAGATTTTCAATCAGTAGCCAAGTCATCTGTAGGCAGTAGACAGATGATGCAGGGGTCCAAGAGGACTAGAACATCAGCTAGGCGATCTCGAGATACATGTTTGGTTGTGCGAGGCACCCAAAATATATCCAATCATACGAGGAGCAGGAAGTGTTATGCATGGGGCAGGAAGGGTCACATGGCACGTGACTGTCCGACTCCCCGCACAGTTGATCTGCATGAATTAGAGGAGCCACCGAGACAGAAGCAGCGGTGGGTGCTTGAGCAACAGCCGAGCAGTGTACAAGGAAGTAGAGCTCCAGAAGCAGGTGGACAAGAGCGGAACTAGTGGATGCCATTTTGTTCTTAGTGCTTCAAGTTCCATGTTGTTGTTACATTTGTGTCTTTGTACTATGAGCTGCAATAATAAAAGGCACATATCTTGTGACACTTACTTTCCTGTCCTTTTGTTTGGTTGATACTGAGAGCTCCCGGTTAAAACTGTTGACTTGACCCTCACTTTTGAGATTTCTACTGGAGGAGACCCAGTGACCTCACACTGATGCCGATAGTGTGACTCGACCCTTGGAGGCGAGAGTGATGGTTGGATCTCTTGGTAGTAACGTCGAGGCCTTACGACGTCGTCCATGGCATGAATGCATCATTCATGTCAGGATTGACTATATTAGGCAAAAGGCTGTGGTTTATCTATAACGTTAGGATGAGTTTTCCTTGGTCGGAAAAAAGGAAACCCTAGGCAGCACAGGATAAACTCATGGATCAGAGGGTGTGTCCGATCACTCTTGAGTCGATCAACCTTACCCTCATGGAAGCAGGAATTTTTAGTTTCAGTTCTAATCAAGAATTGGAGGCCTCTAGAGTTTGAGGATGGCGATCACACCCTTATACAGGTCTCACCTCGATGAGGCTTACAGAGATGTGGCCAAGGTGGCAAGTTATCTCTGAGGTTCAACGGACCTTTCTAGGTCCTTAGTAAGGTAGGCGATGTGGTTTACCGGTTGACAATTCCACCTCTGTTGCACCAGGTGCATGATATCATCCACGTACCTCAGCTGAGGAGATACGTGCATGATCCTTCACACATCATCGACCTCAGGGAGTTGGACATCGATGACAGGGAAACATGCACGGAGGTTCCAGTGGAGATCGAGGATTGACAGGAGTAGGTCCTACATGGACGGTCGATTCCTCAGGTGCGATTTCATTGGTAGCTCGAGAACCTCCAGGAGATCACATGGGAGCGGAAGGATCAGATGCGTGCTCAGTACAACTTTGTTTTCCCTAGTGTGTGTTGAAGCTTTACGGGGATGTAAAGCCCTGAGGTGGGAGTAATGTAAAGACCCGGAAATTTCAGGGATATTTTTTTCTTAATTTCTTTGGAATTTTACTAGTCCGTAGTTTCTAATAGCACCTGATTCTGAGGCCCGGTGTTCCCGGAATCAATTTTCGAAGTTTATCACGGGTACGTTCAGTGAACGAATGAGCGGGTTTTTCTATCTTTTGAACCGGTGCTCGGAATCAAAATCCGAGGGCAGCGATGAAACCAAAATGCCAGTTTTTTCTTAGGAAGACCTTTTCTGGAGTTGCGTTTTCTTGGGAAGAGTTTTAAAAAAATTGGGGAATCAAATGTTAAGTAAAATAAAATTGTGCGCAATTTTATTTTATCCATGGTAGTTTAGTTCTCTCATGGGAAGTTGTTAGTGGGGCCCACATCCACCCAACTTCCCATGTGTGGTTGTGAGGGCGGTGGGGCCCACAAGATCCCCCCATCTTCTCATATTCCCTAACTCCTCTAAACTCCCTCTTAAGTGTGTAGCCCTTAAAAACGTTCAATCAATTCGTGACCTCCCCTCTCCCCACATTAATTCAATGCCAACACATTAACTTAATTAAACGAGTTATGTGTTTTGAAATTTGTAATTTTGAAAGGCATGTCTTAAGATAATAAAATGAGAGAAATATTATTTTATTAGTTTGGCTTATGGTGTAAGAAGATTGGGAGAAGAAACCCCTAAGTTTGAAGAAATTCTACTTCCTCGTTGAAGAACGCGAAGAACACCAAGAATTCGACGAAGAACGCCGTCACCGCAAGGAGAGATCAACGTGCCGTCTCTTCTCCTCTTTACAGCTGGTGTGTGATGCCATTCCCTTCTTGGACGCACACCGACACACCGTTCCATTTTCTCTCCACGTCAAAGGAAGGGAGATGCCGCTTCCTCCTCGGACGTTCTCCATCGACGTATACGGAGCCTCGTTCCTCAATGCTAGCTTCTGTGAATTTCTTTGAGGTCGGGGTTAAGTTCAAATTTAATCAATTAAATTTATGCTTTGTTTGTCGATGAGATTACTCATTCTTTGGCTGCATGTTATCAATATAATGGTAGGAGGTCGGACCGCACAAACACGACCGACCCTCCTCCCCTTTGTTGTTAAATTTCTTCGTGGCTTGGAACGGGGATGGCGCGGTGCCATAGCACCATGCGGGAATGGAAGAACCGCGGATAGAGAGGGCCGCGACGAAGGAGCGCGACATCGTCACGCCGCGCCGGTGAAGCCGAAGGAATCCGCGGCCAAGAGTGGTCCGTGGCGCCGTCGCGCCGTGCCGATCGGGGAAGAGTTGCGGCGGAGCAGCAGGAGGCGGCCGGCCTTGCCGGCCACTAGTACCCAAGGAGGCGGGACCCTCCGCGGGTCCCGCATAGCACGATCGGCCGACCAGATTGGCCGACCGTTTCCTGAAGACCGGGGGTTAGTAACCCCCGGCAGTTAACTAGGGTAGTCCCCACAGGGGTCCGCCGTTTTAGGAAAACAGGGGGGCAACACCCCCCCTTCCGTGTCCGCTCAGCGCGTGGGCTCTCGCTCAGTGTCGGACCGGCCGCACCAGGCCGGACCGCCCGCATCGGGTCGGGCCGCCCGCGTCAGGCCGGACCCGGACCCGGGTAGGGTCGACCCCGTTCGGGCTGACCCAGGGGGTATTGGGCCGGGTCAGACCGGGCCCAAACCCCCTGTTTCCGGACATATCCGTTCCAACGCCCATAACTTGGGCTACAGACCTCCGATCGAAGAAACCAACCGGTCCCTCGGAGCAGAAATGCTTATAACTTGAGTTCCAGACATCCTATTAAAGTGTCTTCGATTTTTTTGGATTCCTTTCGGTGAGACAGATCTTTTGGCATACTTCACCTGAGGTTTGGATGCAGTTGGAATATGGCCAAGTTGGATTGTACCCGAAATCCAGCCGGCCCCCTGGAACAGAAAAGCCGATAACTTTCAGACCGAATGTCCGTTTGACGAACGGTCAGCGGTGTTGGTGATCACGTTGAGAAAAGGTCTCTTTGAGTATACCCTATGTGAGTTCAGGGTATAGTTGAGATACGGCCAGGTTGGTTTGTACACGAAACCAACCGGCCCCCCGGGACTAAAAGGCTAATAACTCACAGACCGAGCATTTGATCGACGCGCCGTCTGTTGCATTGAGACCCCTATGATGAGGCAGTCCTTTGAGTTAATTTTTCATGAGACTTTGTAATACTTGGAGTATCAACCAGTAGCTCATGGAGCGGACCCTCCTGGTGATGAGCTAGTAGAGTGCAGAGACCTAGTTGCTGGCTGAGACTTGACGACTACTGATCGATCGACTCGGAGTGATTCAGATAGCCCAGTGGGGTGCGCTTGGTTGTAGCGGCAGACCCACAGCGGAGTAGCGCTTGGTTGTAGCGGCAGACCTGCGGTACTCGACAGAAGGAGTACCTCTATAGGCTATGAGGGGGTGCGCTTGGTTGTAGCGGCAGACCCATGGTGGGAAGCACTTGGTTGTAGCAGCAGACCCACAGTACTCGACAGGTGGAGTACTTCAGCAGTCTAAGGTTAGTGAGTAGCACCTCGGAGTCGTGACAGGTCTACTGTACTCGACAAAGGAGGAGTTCTTCAGCAGTTGTGGTTTTGATATCGTGTATAAAAATCTTGGTTTGAGCTGAGTCAATGAACTTTGTGTTTTCCTCATGAATTAGATGTGTTACTTGATAACTTAGGTATATGTATGGGTATATACCTAAGTAGTGGTTATCCGTTGATTTCATAACCTTTGTGTTACCTCATGATTGATATGAGTTATTTGATAACTTAGGTATAAGTATGAGATTATACATAAGTAAGGGTTATCTGTTGAGAACTTTCTTTGTAATTATCCTTGTTGGATTTAGTGAGACCTTGAGGGTCTCGGGGTCCCTACTGAGTATCGTTATACTCACCCCTGCACGGGCTATGCCCTCACCTCATTGTGTTGGATGCAGACGACGGACCACGCTAACTGGGATCGAGTGTTTAAGGACTGGACGGAACCCGGAGGTGGACCTCATGATGAGTTAGTACCTGGAGGTGGAATACATGAAAAGACGATACTCAAAGGTGGTCGGTGGGTGAGAGCGTTGAGGAGGCTATCTGTACCTACCTTTCAGGTAGGATCCGAGGTGGACGCCCAGGAGATGCTTCTATCTTCCAGCTGTTGTCTTTGAGTTGTACTTTACTTTTAGTTGTAGTTGTATCTTTCTTTTGGGATTTTATTTCCGGCCCCTTGTAATTTTAGCACGTTTGTTATACTGCTTTACTTACTTTTACTTCTGCTTGTACTCTGGTTGGATGTGTTATGTTTTATTAAGGAAACGCCTTCCCAGTTATCGGGATTTACGCCTTTGGTGCTAGTCGCCAGCCCCTGGCATATAGAAGGTGAGCTTGGGGTAGTCATGGCACGGGACCCGAGGACGGGTCGTGACAATATCAATGAGAACATATCTTGGATAATAATTAATATAGAAATTTAAATAAATGAAAAACATTTTATTTAATCAATAAAATCACTATCATGACTAGATAAGAGAAAAATAAATGGAAAGTTAAATGTCTGAACACATATACCACTTAATCAATAATCTAAGATTGAAATGCATTTATAGATAATATCATTGTGAAAATATCATGTATAATAAGATAAGGCATAATAAATATGGAAAGGTAAGTAACTAAAAAAATATTTCATTTTATCAATAAAATGAGATTTAAATTCATCCAAGGATAATATCATTGTGAAAATATCATAGATAATAATAAATAAATTATTATTAAAGGAAATACTTAATTATTGGACATAATGATCTCAAGAATCATGATACATCTACTATCAATACCTTTTACAAGATAGTTTAAAACTATTGCTAAAGATATATTTCATTATAGCTTACTGATTCGCCCCATGAGACTACTGATGCATCAATGGGATATATAATTTTGGGCCCCACCAATCACTGCATGTCAAAATTATTCCTCACATATGAAATAATCAATTAAATTCATGATCAATATTATTTATCATCAAATATACACATTGAATAAAAAAAATGGATTTATAAATATTTATACAGATAAAAAAATCACATTCATTGTAGAATATGATATGTAAAAATGATATATGGTTCAATAAATAAAAAAATAAATCATAAATAATATGGATATTGTGGAAAATTTAATGCCCAATGATTACATTAAAGTGGATATTTCATGGGAAAGTTAATGACTACAAAAATGAATCAATAAAATGAATTTCAATACTTTACATAATCAAAAGAATCAAAAAAAATTCATAGAAATAATAATTATGGTATCCTTACAACATATTCATAGTTTACTATAAGAAAAATAAAGGGCTTTGTCACTAATAAATATAAATACCATAAAATTATATTAAAAATTTTTTTGTGGAAAATATCCTCTTCAATCTGAAAATATATTTTCTAAATACTAAAGTTCAAAAAATATTTTGAAAAATATTTTATTCTAAAAAACCCTCGAACCTTATAAAAGAATCATGAAAACATTTATGGTTATGATGGTATGAAAGTTTGTATATGTCATACATGATAAAACAAATATTCTTTTCACATTGTGAGAAAAAATCAAATGGTAAGTGTTTGGAAAATGAAATGATAATTCATTTAAATATTTTTTTTGTAAAATTTCAAACATGGTTAAAAATTTATTTAATAAATAATTTTAGAAATGTTATAGAAATATTTTGAAAACATATTTATAAATTATAGATTTGGAACAATATGGATTTTCTATTGAAGAGTGAAATGAAGTAAGATTTTCTTAAAATCATTTTATCAACAATTTTAAGTTCCATTGAGTGAAAGAATGGTAATATTAATTGAAAAAATAAATAATAAAAAATTTATAATAAAATTAAATGGTTTTATCTGCCAATTATATAATATTTTCCTTCAATGTAAATTCTAGAAAATACAATCCTAATTAAAATTAGATTGTGAAACAAACCCTTCCAAAGGTCATAATGTTGAAGTGAGAATTAACCAATAAATTAATTATATCTATTAAATGTAAATACACATATAAAATATGTAAATAAAAAATAATATATTTTAAATTCATTACATATATAATCATGTAATATCAAATACAATGAAGAAGTAATACAACCCAATAAAAATAAATTGAGTTATGAAATTATTTACCACTTAAAAAACTTTTATTTCAAATCCTATTGGATAAAATAATCAAAACTAAAACATAAAATACAATGACTTAGTAACTTATCATTAAATTATAGACCAAAGGGGAAATATATGCACTATATTAAAGAAATTAGATGCATAACACTATAATATGCCTCAATGAAGTGAAATTAAGACAAAGTACCTTACCGCACACTTCTTCTTGGTTGAACATGATTCAAAATATAGTATAATGTTTTTAAGATTGTTATAATTTTTTACCAAAATTATATTCATATTTATAATATTATATATGATTATCTTATAATATATTATCACTCTTTCATTAATAATTTTTCATTCTTTTCATTGTTTTGGGTGTTAATTTCCTTGTTTTCTCATACATGTTTTATTATGAATGTTACGATTATTATGAATTATATAGTTCTGTATTATCTAAAATGATATTAATGTTATAATTTATTTTTAAAAAGACACATTTTTATGATTATTTTTGTAATTGGACCATGGATAGTAGACCATATTGCTTCGCGGGGACGATATGTTGTATGTATGCATGAGAGATGTTATCATTTCCTTAATGGGTTAAAGGTTAAGGAATTATGTGATATATTAATATTAAATAATCATTTTCATGTGATATATATCAAATATAATCATTAAATTTATCTTTATTACATTCCTTATAATTTTTAAGTGAAAAATGAATCACATCATTTCACAAGGTGGTAGTCCATTGTACACAAGAGCACCATTATCATAATATGAACAACATGGAATGTTAGAATTTATAATTGATGTTATAATTAAATAAGTATAATAATATCATAATTATCATATAAATTTTTTAAACCCATCACTATATCTATCCTTGAAAGGTGGCAATGGAAAATGAGTTAAATCAGTTTGTGAGGCGGTAGTCCGTCGATTGACGGTTTCATTTTATATTTGATTGAAGAGGAGATATATGTAAGTTATTAGAATTATATAATAAAATATTATTATATTTAATATACCAAGGTTAATATATAATAATTTTTTAATTAAATTTTAATTATGTGGAATAATAAACAACATGAAAATGCTCGTTTATGCACGTTACCTTTTCTTCAGACAACTTCTTTAGGTTTTCACAAAAATCCATCCAAGGTTGTATTTATGATAAAACAAGTTATCTATGATATTTGGAGGAGATTAAGGAAGTTATTTGGTTATTTATTGGCTAAAACATATGGTTTTGTAAATTTTAAGAGGGGTGGATAAGGGGTTGCCTTATATAAGCGTGTGAGAGGACATACATGGAATTTTTGAAAGGATTCAATTACACCCACATTTGTATCTTACCAAAAGACTCAAAATTGGGTCATTATCAAACCTTATATATGTTAAGGCTTAACTATGGAATGAAAATTTGTGTTTTAAATGTTTTAAGGTTATTTAAAACCTTATATTTTTTGTTTTACCACTGGTAAATCAGTTTTTTACCTTACCCGTGATAATTAAATTTTAATACTTTTACTATTCATAATGATAAAAAATTAATTTCAAATTATATGATAATATAAATTATTATGATTATAAATATTTAGTATATTTTTATAAATTAAATTAAAAGAATCAGTAGAATCCATTTTAAAAATATACCGACAGACATGATGAAAAAGTAGGTTTCTAAGGAGAAAATTCTAATAAGTGTAGAACGTTTTAGTACGACAATTCAATATAAAAGTGATTCCAATGAACAAAATTATATAAATTTAAATATAATTACAATATGTTAACTTTAAATAAAATTTAAAATAAAATTTAATTATGTCAATTATTTAAAACAAATGGTTGTTTTCAATAAAATTTAGTATGTTTCACTATTAATTGAAAGTTGAAACATTTCTGAAAAATCCCAAACATTCACTCTAATATAATTTTGATATTATGATTTAAAAAATAAATTTAACTTTTAATAATAAAATTTCTAATAATGGTAAAAAGTATTTTTATGCTATGCGTGTAAAGCACAACTAATCCATTTTTTAGAAAAATATTGTTTTTCATAAAACCTTTATTTTTCTTTTAAATGATTCATATTTTTTCTAATCAATAGATAACCATAATTTTCATTATTTAGTTATTAATATTCATAACCACCAATTTAATGTCTAGGTTATAATGGTATACTATATTACTTTTCATATAGTCTTAGGGTTATTTTTTTCGTAAGCTATCAAATAAATTATATATTTAAATAAATATATTTGTTTTTTAAGCTTGATTTTTCATGTCACATATGTTATTGAATAAAATTTTATTATTTTATAATTTAAGAGTGTTATATTCTCCCTAACTTAAAAAATTTCATCCTAACAATTTAAACTTTTTCTTAGAAGATCAAGTGTTTTTTATTTGAAAATTTATTTTAAAAAACCGCACATTATAAAATGGGTTAATAAAATATCCTATTAAGAAGATAGAAAGGGAAGTAAAAAAGTTCATATGGAATAAAAAATAACTTCATTTTTAATTAGGATAAAATTGGTGAAAATTGAAGATATGAACATGGAAAGAAAAAATAAAAAATTCTAGAGATTGATATAAATAATTGATAACAAGAAATTGAATGGTAAATGTAATGTTTAGGTCCTCAAAACCATATATTGTTTTTTATTTAGAAGACCATTTGATTCATAAAATATTAATTTAATAGGTTAATTTTTTTTTCAATATACTTTTCATAAATTTTAGGAATTATTTTACTATCTATGAGTATAAGGAAATATAATTGTTATGTTTCTATTTCATAAGAAAAATTTCATCGTTTGTTTATTCTTCGATAAATTTCCAATTCACCTCTTACTCTAATAAATGAAATATAAAGATGAAATTTTTATGCCCAATGAACTAAAATTAATTTTTAATAAACTATAAGATCCATAAAATAGTGAAAAATCTTTCTTACTACCTCTAACTATTTCAAAAAACCAATATGGTTAGAACAAGTTATCCAATATAATAAATTAATCTCCAAAACATAATAGTAACTCCACTGGGTAATAATTAATATTTAATCATCAAATCATTTAACTTAACACAATTAAATATTAACCAGAACATCACATAAGCTAGTAGTAGGCATGAAATTCTTATCTCCTTTCAGTAATGGGTTCAAACCCCATAGAATTGCTGGATACGATGGGCTGTCACCCATAATAGAGGTTGTCCTTTTTCTAAAACCATATTAATATAATTCATATAAAATTACCAAAGTGTAATAACCCATAATTACCTCAACATAAAATATAACATAAACCCTAAATGTTATCAATTCCATGAAACTTATCACTACAAAAATTATGGTCATTCTATCTTAAATAAAATTTTTTAATAAAACATATACTAAACAAATGTGTTTTATTTCCATAAATGTCTCTAAAAATATCATTATTCTTAGTAGACTCCCATCACATAAAATAGTAAAAGTTTTGTTAAAGACTTTGAACTTATGATCAATTATAAACACAAAAACCCATGATGGTATCCATAATTCTTAAGTTAATTAATACAATGTGCTTATAAAATTTAACACAATCCTTAGATGTTTCATTAGTCTTATAAAAAAAATACCATTGGTAAAAAATACTTCTACAATTTAATCCTTGAATAACAATATATAAATAATTCATCCATTTTATTTCTATATAGATGTTTCCTTGATCTTAGTTTAACCTTAAAAATAGGACATTAACTTGGATAATTCCCAGGTTTACCATATTAAGACGATGAAATCAAAATGGATACTTATGATGAGATTTATTTCCTCCCATCGTACTCTTCATTTTTCCTTGAGAATTCATCCCATTATGGCCTTATTTTCAAAAATTGAAATATTTTCCCATTCCATTGAGAAACTTTACTAGGTGTCTCTATACACATTTCTAACATAAAGGAAATCCAACCTTATTTACCCTAGGTTCTCCACCACACAAGATCTTAGATAACTCCATCATTCTGTTCTTTAGTGAGTATGAGAGTTGGTTAAGGTATATGTTGTTAATAATATTTTAGTAATAATCATGATATATTTCAATTATATATTCATATAATTTGGTTTCTCATAGTAACCATATTTTTCTTCATATTCAATGTTAATAATATTCCTTCATGTTCAATCCATTGACTTAAATGAAAAAGTAAAGTGCGAGAAATAATAATCATAATGGGGAACCATATAATAATTTATAGGATTACTAAATCATGACACCTCATTTTCAATATAGACACATTAATGTGTAACCTACATCATTCATTGTAATCATAAATTGAAATCCTTCATAGTGGTTTGTAAATAAAATGCGAATTATCCAAAGAATATACCTAGGTGTATCAAACCAGGTTTGCAGGAAGGCCCATTTTTGTGTACCAAGTAACACTCAAGTCAAGACTAATGTGCCTTTTTTGGAGTTATTACCCCTAGGTACATGTGTGTATGAATCACATACACCTGTAGTATTCAAAAAGGGATGTATTTCTAGGAAAACCACATAATATATACTTTTTCAAAACATAATTTTTTTTCTATACTTATCTTGGATGTTGATTATAGGGTTCTATTCAATAATCTATGTTTCCCTAAATCTATTTATCATGGTTTCTAATAAAATTTATTTGATACCAAATGTAACGACCTCGACCCCATTTACCTAAATTTGGTGTCCGATTTATTAGAGTTGTATAATATATAAATAATTTCATCCCAAAGGACCAAATAGATTATTCATGTTGGTAAACTTGATACATACATGATTACCATACTACATTTGAATATACAAATTACAACATAATTTTTTTTCATAATAAAATAATTACCTCTAGAATATCCTTTCACATCATTCATAGTAAACTTTTTAGATTCTTGGGAAAGGAAAAAAACAAGGCTAAGATTAGATTCTTAGTAAGAGTTATGTAAATGGGAAGCTGTCATGAATTAATAAGCATAATCAAAAGGGGAGATAAAAAAAATATAAATTTCATGTAATAAATAAACTAAGAAGAAAATACATTTAGAGATAATATCAATGGGAAAACATCATATACAATAATCAATATGGGATGGTAAAGAACTGAAAAATATTCCATTTAATCAATAACATGAAAATAAGGATTAGATAAAGAAAAATAAAATAGTAGGGTAAATAAATGAACACAAATTCCATTTAATCAATAAACAAAAAATTAAGTGCCTCAATAGATAATATTATTTTGAAAATCTCTTAGATAATAAGATAAGGAATAATAAATATTGAAATATAAATAAATAAAAACGCATTCTATTTAATAAAAAAAGTGAGAATGAAATTCAATAAGATATAATATCATTGAAAAAATATTATTGATAAAAATAACTAAATTCTTAATAAATGACACTCTTAATTAATGGACGTCATGATCTCAAGCACCATGATACCTCTACTGTCAATAAATTTTACAAGATAGTTTAAAAATGTGGGTAAAAAAATTTAATGTTAGATTACTAATTAGCTTCATGACACTATTAATTCATTGGGGGATACATAATTATTGTCTACACCTATCACTGTATGTCCAACACATTCCTCATACATTAAATAATCGATTTTATTTATGAACAATATGCCTTATCATCAAATATCCGTATTGAGTATAGAATATATATTTATAAATATTTCCCTAAATGAACAAATAGAATTCAATATAGAACATCATATGTAGAAATGCTATATGGTTTAAGAAATAAAAAATATCCATGATAAATAATATAGATATTTAGGGGAAACTTAATGTCCAATGATCATAAGAAAGTAAATATTTCAAGGTAAAGTTAATGACTAGAAAAATAAATCAAGTAAGTGAATTTCAATACTTTAATTTGTCAAAATGACCATAAACCATCCTTTGAAAGAATAATGATGGTATCAATACAACATACCCCTATAGAAGTATAAGTAAAATAAATGATTTTTTTCATTCATGAATAAAAATACCCTAAAAATATCATTAAAATCATTCTTGAGAAAAATATCTTTTTAACTTTAAAAATATATTTTTTTTTAAAGAAAAAGTTGAAAAAATATTTTGAAAAGAAATTTATTTTTTTTGAAAATTATAAAGTAATATTTTAAACATAGTGTGTTCATGATGGCATGAAATTATGTACATGTCTTACATAATAAAATAAAGTTTCCTTTCACATTTTTTGTAAAATCCAATCATTCCTTGTTTGGTAAAGAACATGAATATTCATTTCAATTTTTTTTTAAAAATAATACATTGGGAAAAATTCCTTTAATATATCATGTGTGAAATCTTAAAATATTATCTGAAAACATTTAAAGAAAACTTGGTTTTTGAAGAAAAAATATTTTTCGACCGAATATGGAAATAAAGTCAGATTTTCTTAAAAAAAATTCAAAACAATTTTAACTAATAATGAGTGAAAAATATGGTAATATTACATAAAAATTAATGAATATTAAAATTATAATAAAATTATATGGTTTTATTTTACAATTATAAAATAAATTACTTCAAAAGAAATTCAATAATAAAAAATTCCATTTAAAATTAGATTGTGAAATAAACCCTTGAAAAGATAATAGCGATGAAGTGAGAATTAACCATTGAATCAGATATATGTATCAAATTATAATCCATATAAAATAAGTGTAAATAAAAATTAATATATTTAAAATTCATTAAAAACATAATATTAGAATATCAAATTTAATGAAGAAGTAATATGATCAAATGAAAAGAAATTGAGTTATATGATTTTTACCACTTGGTGATTGTTACATTAAATAACCTTGGATGAATTAATTCAAATAAAAACATAATATACCATTAATTATTATTTAATAATGATATTACACATTAAATGATTATTATATACACTATATTAAAGAAATTTGTTGCATAAAATTATAATACGCTTCATTGAAGAGAAATTGAGACGAAGTCCCTTTCCTCATGAAACCTTTTAGTTAAACATGATTTAAACTTATATATAATGGTTTTAATCATTTTATTAATTTATAAAAAAACCATATTAATATTTATAATATCATATATGATCCTTTTTTAACATCTTATCAGTAATTTGTTAATAATATTTTATTATATTCATTCTTTTATGTGTTAATTACTTTTTTTATCATATGTGTTTGGTAATGAAAGTTCTGATTATTTCACATTATATAGTTCAATAATATCAAAAATTATATAAATTTTATAAATATAATTTTTTTAATTAGTTACATATTTAGAATTATTATTGAAATTTCAATAAGGAGAATGGATCACATCGCTTCATGGAGACAATAGGTCATATGTATGCATGAACGACGTTATCATTTCCAGAATAGGTGAAAGGGTAAGGAGGTATGTGATATATTAATTTTTTATATTCAATATAATTTCATATATATCATATATATTCATTAATTTTATACTTATTACATTATATTTCAAGTGAAAGTGAAAAATGAATCATATTGCTTCGCGATGCGGTAATCCACTGTACACACAAGCGACATTATTATAATTTGAAAGACATGCAATATAAGAAGGTATATGTTATATAATAAGTAGATAAGTATAATAATATCATAAATATCACATAAATGAGTCAAATTCATCAGTATTTCTATCCTTGAAAGGTGTTTATGGAAAAAGAGTTACATGAGTTTGTGAGGCGGTAGTCCACCGATCGACGGTTTCGTTTCACATTTTATAGTTGATGAGATGGATATACAGGTCATTAACATAAAATAATAAAATATAATTATATTTAATATAGTTTTTTTATTATATAATAATGGTTTAAAAATATTTTAAGTAGGTGGAAGAATAAACAAAATAAAAATGCTAGTTTATTAACATTACCTCTTCTTTGGACAACTTCTTTAGGTTTGCACCAAAAGTCTTCCTATGATGGATTTATGATCAATAAAAGTAATATAGGATATTTTTATGGGATTAAGGACATTATTTGGTCATGTATTATCAAAACCAAATGGATTTGGAATTGTAAAGAGGGGAGAAGAGTGAGCAACCTTTTATAAGTGGGGGAGAGGACACACATGGAATTTTTTTAAGGGATTCAATTACACCCATATTTTTATCAGTAAAAAAAAGATCCAAAATAGATTATTAATAACCATTATAGGTTATAAGGTTCAAATATAGGAATAAAATATATGTTTGACAAGTTTTTAGGCCATTTAAAAATTTATTATTTTAGTTTTACCCCCTGGAAAATGAGTTTTTACCTTAACCACGATAATTAATTTGTACGGGTTTTACAATTAATTGTGGTAAAAAATTAAGTTTAAATTTTAAGACTATATAAAATATTTTTATTATAAATATGGAATCTAGTTTTAGAAATTCAACTCACAGAATTAACATAATAAAATTTAAAATTAATGTTACAGAAGCGATGAAAAAGATTGTTTCTAAAGAGAGAAGTTTCATAAGTGTATAAGTTTTTAATATCACAATTCAGTATAAAATTGATTCCAATGATATAAATTAGTTAAAATGTGATATAATATAACTAATTTTACTTTAAAACCAGTTAAAAATTTAATTTAACTATGTATAAAATTTAAATGAAAATACATTTTTCTTTAAAATTAAATATTTTTCACTATTTAATGAAAAATGAAACATTTCTGGAAAATCCAAAAAATTCACCCAAATATAATTATGATATTATAATTTAAAAAATTAAGTTCATTTTTAAAATTAATTTTCTAAAATTCATAAGAATAAATATTAATTTATTTCCCAAAGGGTGACAAATCCATTTTTTAGAAAAATACAGTTTTCAAAAAACATTTCCTTTCTTTTAAAATATTCTTATTGAATTTCTAATTAATAGATAACCATAATTTAAATAATTTAGATAGTACTATTCATACCCACCAACTTAACAACTATGTTATAATGGTTTTATATATTATGGTTTATTTTGGGCCTAGGGTTGCATTTTTTGAAAAATATCGAAGATATTAAATTTAAATAAATATATTTTGTGGGTTGTTTATGCTTGATGTTGCATGTCACATATGATATAAAATAAAATATTATTCTTTTAGAATTTTTGGATTTACACTTAACCTTGATCATAAATATACTTATGATGTAATATAATATTTATAATGAATGGATTGACCCTTCTCACTTCCTTATTGAATTCAATATTGTAGTATTCATTTTTGACTTCTTATTCTTCCTCTTCGATATAAAATATCTCTTTAATGTTATTTGGATATCTTTTTCTCTTGCACAATGATTTATTTATCTATGATTTATCAATAAAAATATAAATAATAGATACTTACACTATAAAAACCTAGGTAACTATATGATAAATCATTTTAAAATTAATTAATATAAATTAAATATTAATATTAGTTATAAAAATATTAAGTAATTTTTTAAATAAAAAAGGAAATAGTTTAACTAAACTCTTTTCTTATAGGTTTTATTTAAAAGAATAATTTCTAAATTTTAAAATTTTAATTTCATAAAATGAATATCATTTTTGGAATCTGAATATCCATTTTTTATAAAAAAATTATTTTTAATAAATTAAGTAATTTATGAGTCCCAATATGTTTTAAATATTATTTCATGTAACCTAAGTATTATTTAGTTTTTTTTAATTCAATTAATTTCTTTTGAACCAAATTTATATTTATTTTTAATATAAGTTTGTTTTTTTGGGTTTAGAGACGAGTTTTTCTAAAAAATTGTTTTAAAATGCATAATGTTTCTATAATTAAATTATTTTAAATATTCCCCAATGGGGAATATATCAAGTAAAACGTATATATTATATATAATTAAATATTAATTTTCTTTATTTACTAATTATTATTAGTAATAGAGTTAATATAGAATAATCCTTTTCTAAAAAAATATTATTTTTAAAAACCTGCATGCTCTTCATGTATGCATGATTAATATTAAATTACATTTTTCTAATTCAATGAATTTAACATGAAAAAATGTATTCCATATTTGGAATCATAATAATTTATAATATCTAACAAGTTCAAATTAATTTTTCACCAAGGTTATTAGTGAAAAAAATTAAAATTAATTAGAGCGATTAAAGTAAAAAATAAGTTTATTTAATGGTTAAACATAGAATATAAAGTGAAAAAATAACCCAAAAACCTATAAAAACCCATTGAATAGACCCATTTCTCCATTATCCCTTATATTATTGAAAATGGACTATTATTAGGGCTTATTTATATGAAACAATTGTGGGTCAAATCCACTCTTTCAAAACAATTACATGTGTGTCACTCACGTCACTTATAAAAGGCCACCCCCTCTCTTTATCTATTCACACCGTTAAAATCAATTGTTTCATAATATACCTATAGAAATAACATCTAAAAGTTTATAATATTTTCCTAGAATCCTTAATTTATATTGAAATCCAACCAAGAAATACCTTTGGTGAAAACCAAAAGGAGTTACCCTAAGAAGTGGTAACATTCATCAATAATATTTTTTGTTTTATTTCCTCCTCCACCCCATTAAATTATTTTTATAACATGATGATATAATAATATAAGTATCTTAGATATAATAATATATTTCTATATTAATTTTATGAACTACATCAACCCACACTTCCATCAAATGGGTTATGAAATCATTTTTTGTGTGTACGGTGGACAACCGCCTCATAAAATGATGTCATTAATTTTTCCATTTTTATCTCTCATGGGTTGGTATAATGATGTATATAAATTTTATATATAAAATTTATAACATAATTATATCTATGGAATATTTATATTACATATATCATTTTTATATTCCATTATGTAAGGAATAAAATAACATCGCTTGTGTGTATGGCAGTCTACCACATCGTGAAGCGATGTGATTTATTTTTCACTAAAACATTACATGGAAGGTAATAAGGGTGATTATTATGAATATATGTGATATACATATGAAATAATTATTATATTAATGACATATTTATCATTATTTAAATATAATATAGCATTTTATTTTTACCTTTTCACTCAGTGGAAAAAATGATAACGCCATCAATGGATGTGTAGACTACCACCTCATCAAAGAGATGTGATTCTTTTTTCATAACCACATAACAATAATGATACGTATATAAGTATATATAATAAAATAATATGGTATTTAGAATATAATTACCATTTTTAAAATGTTAAATTTTACTTACCTTATTTTCATATTGGATATTGAAAAATGGAAACGTTACTGATGCGAACGTATGGCCTATAGTCTGCATGACATGAGCATTAACTCATTTTTCCAAAAACAAATTTTAGGATTTTTTTAAAAGTATAATTGATGTATAAATATGATAAATATTTCATGATTATTATTTTGGATGTTTTTAAATATTGACATCTTTGACCATATTCATCCTACCAAATCCATTTTTGATAGATAAGACAAATATTTTTAAAAGATATGACATAAATATAATTGATTTAGTAATTATATAAAAAATTTAATAAGTGAAATAAAATTAATAATATACTTGAAATGTTTTATCAATAAATTAAATAATTAAAATAAGTTTATTATTCATGAAGATAAAGACACATGTGATGAATCAGACTGAAGGTAAGAGACTTTATCTCAATTTCATTTAGTTGAGATGAATCATAATGTTATGAAACTTTATTCTTTTATAAGGTGTATATAAACCCCATTTGAAATGTTATAATGTTAATTTATCTATTCTTATGGTATTTATTGTTTTTTATTGTTATTATTTAATAGTGATTATGATATAAATATTTTTAAAGTGATTATGGACTTTTCTTCTAAATAAATCATCTTTTAATGTTTTACTTCAAACTAAATTTCCATTTCATGTCCATGATTAAAATTGATTTTTTGAAAATTTTTATATTGAAATAAAATATTTATAAAGTTTATTTTATGTATTTTTAATTTTTTTCAAATTGTTTCTAAAGGAATATTATATGGGGTTTAAATGGAATGTTTTGAAAAATGAAAAATGAAATGTATTATTTCATAGTACTTCACCAATGAAATTTATTATCACCATGACTTTTATTTTCTTTCTATATTCTATTGAAATATTTAATTTTTTCTTAAATGGAAAACCATATTTCTTAATTTTTTGGGTATTTGGGTAATAAAAATGTGTTTTAAAAAAATCTATTTTGTATATAGAATGGGATTTTGAAGGAAAATAGAATTTTAATATCTAAAAATAATTTTAATATGATTTTAAAAGAGTTTTTCAAATGAGAAAATGATTTATTCATATTGTGGGTCTTAGAAATTATATATTATGGGAGAGCCTAAATAGCACTAGGTGACCCTGTTATAGCTTAAATAATGGGTGAACCAATATGGACCTCCAATGAATTGGGTAATTATTATGTTCTTTGTAGAATTATATTGGAAGTTATCCATATGGTTATTCTAATTTTTAAGGGTTCTATAAGAGTTCTATAATGGTTTTTAAGGATTCTATGAGATGGTGTCCCAAGGTATTAAAATTAATTTCCTATACTTACTAATGAGTTTTCATGGAAATAATTTGTTTTAAAAATGTGAAATAAATGAAACTTTAAAGGAATGATATATCCCTTTTTAGGTAATTTTTTTTTCATTTAATGGTTTCTATGGGTTTTTATATTTTCACTAGTCTAACAGCTTTTATATTTTTATTTTACCTACTGATATTTTGTGTGCTCATTCTACATTTTTAAAAAAAAATGCAAGTTATTTTAAGAACGGGTAAGGGAAATGAATAGGTCATGTTAAAATTTGTGAAGAGTTTTTATGAAAAGAGAACATGATTTATTTTAAAATTTTATATTGTGGAAAGAATTGATACTAATTTTAAGTGTCCACTTTATACTTTATGTTTTTTTTATATATTTTTTATAACCTAATTCTATAAAAATATTAAACTAAAAATACTATCAAATGTAATAGAATGAATTATTGACTTAAAACTCAAGATTAGGTAATGTTTAAGGATGCGTCCTTATAGTTGGTATCAAAGGTCAGTTTAGATAAATTTAGATGTTAGTATAATGATAATAGCATGAAATTGAAATATTTTACCTTATGGTCAAGTCAAAATGATAGAGCATTTGGATATTACCATGTTGCTTCATCTAAACTAGTTCTATTAAGAAGGTTGTTGTATAAAGGAATTAAGGAAGAAATAGTTGTAAGGCACTGAGAGGAAAATATTATTCAAAACCAGCATCCCAAGATAGTAGGAATTTTGATAGATTAGTTTATTATAGTGATGTATTAGTTGAAAAAATCTAAAAATAGAGGTGGTATCCATGCCAAAGAGGAATTTGATATACCATGAGGAAATATTTCTATAGTGGATCATTTCATGAGGTAGAATCCCCCATAATTTAATGGATAATCTGAATCAGATTTGGAGATGATATTTAATGTCATAGGATGCTCATATTTTCAAAAGTAAGCTCTAACTATTTATCATTTTGAAGGTTAATATAATCAATGGCAGTATTTGGTTAATAATACCAGGTAGAAATATGATCATGATATGATAGAATGGGAAATATTTAAGGGTTTTTTCTTGGTAAATATTTCCATATGTTTTTTGTAATTTGGGTGGAATAAAAAATTCATGGGATTAAGAAAAAAGACAAAGGGTCCATAGTTTCTTATAAAGAATACTTCACAATATTTTCCATATTTCTGGCATATTTTATTTGAGATAATGATATCAAAATTTATAGGTTTTAATCTGGATTGAAACTAAGCCTACAAATATATTTTTCTCCAAGAGAATTTAAAATCTATGAGAAAGTTTTTCATTATGCTGAAATGGTTTATATAGAGTTTTCTAACTCTTATGTGCCTTATGATGATGAAAGTAATAATCATTTAGGATGGAAGGTGTTATGGAAACATACAACTAAGAAGTTTGGTGGTAAGAAAATAGAGTACCTATATTTCAGTAAGTGTCATAAAAATCAACCTATAGAATGTATTATAAATCTAGGTAAGTTTTACAGATGTGGAAAGTTAATGAAAGTAAAAGATTCATAAATAATCATAGAATGGGGTAACTAATATTCATCCAATGGTAAGATGTTTTAGTTATAATAAGTTGGGCCATTATGCCAATATATTTCCAAAGTTAATTCAATCAATGGAAATCTTCATGGTCGGAAATAGAAAGATATAACGAGGTCATTTTCTACTACTATAGTTGATGTTGGGTCATTAAATGAAGTGGTGATGGGTATGTTACTTATGTATTCGTATTATTCTATTACCTTTTTTACTATATATCTTCACATTATTTTAGGTCTGAGAAATTTTCATGTAAATTACGATTATCAAATTATAAAAATTAATATATAACTTTTGGTGAAAAAACTAAGTGGAATTATTAGAGGAACCAAGATTTATAATAATCTTCCTATTATTATCAGTGGGAAGGTCTTTCTTGAAAATATTTTTTAACTTGACATTATAGAGTTTGATGTCATTATGGGTATGGATTAGTTCTCATTTTATCATGCTAAGATAAATTACAGTGCTAAGAAAGTTGTGTTCAATGATTTCATTCTTTTGATAATGTACCAAAAAGTTGATAAATTGATTAGAGATGGAAGTGAAAATTACATAGATCATGTTGTTGAAATTAAAGAAACTATTTAAATTAGTGATGTTCTAGTAGTAAAGGAATACATGGATGTATTTCCAAATTAGTTTTCAAGTGTAATTCTTGATCAGGAGGTTGAGTTTTCCATTGAATTAGTACCTAATTCTAATGCTAGTTCTAAAAACCTTTATCAAATGGATCAAGTGGAACTTTTAAAATTGAATAATTAATTTCATAAGTTATTAGATAAAGGTTTCCTCCAAATTATCATATCACATAGTGGTGATCCTATTTTTTTTTTTCTAAAAAGAAAGGTAGTTCAATGAGATTTTTCATTGATGATATAGAATAAAATAAAATCAATATTAAGAAAAAGTATCATTAGCCTCATATAAATGATTTGCTTGATAAAATATATAAAGAATATAAATTTTTGATGGTTGAACTTATTTTGGGGTACCATCAGTTGAAAGATAAGGACGAAAACATTATGAAGACTACATTTTATACTAGATATGGGCACTATGATATTGTAGTTATGTTGTTTGGGTTATATAATGAACCTATTGTATTTATGAACCTTATGTATTGAATTTATCATGAGTTCCTAGATAAGTTTTTGGTTGTGTGTATGAATGAAATTTTGGTATATTCTAAAATTCAAGAGGAACATGAAAGAAACCTAAGGGATATTTTTCAAACCTTAAAATAAAAGAAACTATATAAGAAATTTAGAAAGTGTAATTTTTAGTGGAAAAAAATTTCTTTCCATGGACATATTATTTCTAAATATGGCATAATTATAGTCCCTACTAAAACAAAATTATTGAGTAATGGATAAGATCCAAAAATATCATAGATATTTTTAATTTTGTAGGATTAATAGGTTACTATCAGCAGGTTTTTGAAAAAATTTCTCAGTTTTATATCCCACTAACTAATTTAACTCAAAATGAAGTTAAATTTATCTATAAAAAATAATTTGATGATTGTTTTTAGAAACTGAAAATAATATTAGTGAATTCCCTAGTTTTGGACCTTCCTTCTAGAAATGGTGAATTTTTCCTCTACAACGATGCTTCATTGAAAGGAATTGGTTGAGTCATAAAGCAGAATGATCTGGTAATTTTGAGTCCTAAAATAGAATGATCAGGTTATTTCATATGATTTATGTTATTTGAAACCTCATGAGTTAAATTACCCAATGCATGATTTGGAATTATCTATTGTAGTGTTTACTTTAAAAATTTGGAGGCATAACTTGTTTGGGGTAAAGTGTGAAATATATAATGATCATTAATGCTTGAAGTATATATTCACTAAGAAGTAATTGAACATGATATGGAGAATATGGATAAAACTATTAATGTATTATTATTTCATGATTCATTTCCATCCCGAAAATTTAAACTAAGTATCTGATGCTTTTAGTCGATATATTTATGCTACACTAACTATGTCATGTTTGTAACATGACTATTTAGTTAATAATTTGATGAATTGTTTCCTCGAAGATGTGGATGGAGGGACATCCAATGGGTTTTTGGTTTTTAGTAAAATTGAATTTGTTAGAATGAATTAAGAGAGATCAGAAGGAGGATCAATCTTTTCAGGAAAAGGTAGAACCTGTTATGAAGGGTAAATTTCAAAATTTGAATATTAATTAAGAAGGTGTTTTATGATTTAGAAATAGATTATGTCTTCCATGTGATTCCTAATTGAGGATAAAGTTATTGACTAAAGATCGTAGTTCTCTATTTTTAGTTCATTAGGGTAGTACTATGATGTACAAATACTTTCCGAAGTATTAGTAGTGGGAAGGAATGAAAATATATATTATTGATTTTTACCATGAGGTGTTTGAATTTTCAGTAGGATAAAGAAGAATGAAAATTATTGAAGGGGATTCTTCAACATATTCTAGTGCAAGAGTGTAAATGATAAAATATATTAATGGATTTTATGGTAGTATTTCCAAGTACTTTTCAAGGTAATAATTCAATTTGATTTACTATTGTTTGAAAAACATAATCTACACATTTCATTCCTATTTGAGATAAAATGTCATTAAATCATATTTCTCAATTGTATCTAAAAGATATAGTCATGTTACATAGTTTTTCTATCTCCGTTATATTAGACCGTGATCATAGGCTCACATTTAATATTTTAAGAGGACTTTAGAAGTCATTGGGTACTAAATTAAATTTCATAAAATATTTTAATCTTCAATATTATGGGAAGTATAAGTTAAAAATTTAGAATGTGGATTTATACTTGTTAAATGGATTGCCAGGGAATTTGGGATCAATATATTTCTTTGGTTGAGTTTTCTTATAACAATAGTTTTCATTCTATTATATAGATGACACCATTTGAGGTAATATATGGAAATCAGTTCTAGAAACTAACATTTAGGGATGATGTAGGTGTAAGTAAGTTAATAAAACTAGATTTATTAGAGTAAATGGTAGATAAAGTTCAATTGATTCCTCAACACACGAGGATATCTTAGAGCATGCTGAAAAGTTATGTGGATAACCATAGGAAAACTATTTCATTCGAGATAGGTGATCATACCTTTCTCAAAGTTTCTCCATTGAAAAGTTTGATATGTCTTGGTAATAAGGGTATGTTGATTCCAAGGTTTATTAGACCATATGAAATCCTAGATAAATCATGATCTATTTCTTTCTGAGTTTCCTTACCTCTGAGTTTATCTTAGTTACACAATTTATTTCATGTTTCAATGTAAAAGAAATATGTGATGGATTAATCTCATGTTCTTGGCCCTAAATTAGTTGAGTTTGTGGAGAATATTTATTTTGAAGAATAATCAGTTCATATTCTTAATCTTAGATAGAAATTTTTGTAGAATACAACAATTCCCTAAGTTAAGGTTTTAAGGATGAACCATATGGTTGAAGAGGCAACATGAGAATTTTGAAATGGTATGAGGGAAGGAAATCCCCACTTTTTCAGTAAGTGATTAAAATTGTCAGGATGCATTTTATAAAAGGGGTAAGGATAATAAAACTCTAATAGTGAAAAAATAAATCATTTTCATATTTATTAATATGAATGAGATTATTATATTAGTTATAAATATATTAAGTAGTTTTTCAAATCAAAAAGAAAATAGTTTAACTAAACTCTTTTCTTATAAGGTTTTATATCAAATCTTAATTTTTAATTTTTTTAAATTTAATGTGATAAAGTTAATATCATTTTTAAAATAATAATATCTAAATTTACTTTGGGAGAAATTTTGTTTTTTTTTGAAAAAATTGTTTTTTCAGTGAATAGTGAAAAAAACATATTTTTATAAAAAGGCTTTTCTTTTTAATAAATTAAGTAATTTAAGAGTCTCAATATGTTATGAATATGATTTAAAGTAAGATAAGTATTATTTATTTATATTAAATCCACTTAATAACTTTTTAATCAACTTTATATTAGTTTTTCATAAATGTTTGATGTTGGGTTTAAAGATGGGTTTTTCTAAAAAACTGATTTAAAATTCATAATGATTCTCCTTTTAAATTAAATAAAATAATACATAATGGGGGAATGTTTTAAATGAAATTTATAGATTATATAGTAGTATATATTAATTTAGTTTCATTCATTGATTATAATTATTCATAGTGTTAATATATAATCATCTTTTTCTATAAAATATTCTTCTTAAAAACCCACTGTCTTTCCATATCTATAAGATTAATACTAAATTAAAAATTTTCACTTATATAAACTGAATTTGGAAAAATGGATTCCGTATTTTGAATAAAAATAATTTATAATTTCTTATAATGTTAGCTTAATTTTTTTACCAAAGTTATTAGTGAAAATAATTAAAATTAATTAGAGTGATTAAGGTAAAAAACGAGTTTACTTAATTATTAATCTTAGAATATAATGTGTAAAATGACCTAAAAATTGTCCAAATATTTTTATGGGAATATTTTGTCCTTATAACTAATATTATAAAAACTAGACCATTATTTTTTCTATGTGACTTGAAAAAACCTTGGGGAAATTCACTCTTAAAAAAAAACAAATTACAAGTGTGCCACTCACTTCACTTATAGAAGGCCTGCCCCTCTCCTCCACTATTCACATATAGAAAAGCAACTGGTTTGGAAAAGGCCTTACCTAATGAATTATATTATTTTCTAAAATTATATAATAATAATTAATTTGGGTATAAATCTTACCAATAAATTCTTTTGGTATAAACCAAAAGAAGTTACCTAAAGAAGAGGTAGTGTTCATCAACAAGAATTTTCATTTTATTTCCTCCCCTAGCCCCAAAAAATATTATTATAACATAATGATATTATAAAATTAGTATTTTATATATTATTATATTGTTTTATGATCAGTTTATGACCTACACACACACACATCCATCATATGGGTTACAAAATCGTCATTTGTGTGTGCGGTGGACAACTGCCTCGCGAAACGATGTCATTCGTTTTTCCATTACCACCTCACACAATTGGGTATGATGATTGATATAAAATTTATATATGATATTTATAACATAATTATACGTATTGTGTCATTATATTATATATAATATTTTTAAATTCCATTTCTTAAGGAATATGATAACGTCACTATTGTGTACAGCGAACTACCGCTTCTCGAAGTGGGGTGATTCATTTCTCGCTAACATGTTACATGGAAGGTAATAAGGGTAATGATAATGAATATATGTGATAATTAATTATTTTATTATAATATTAATGAAATATTTATCATTATATATATATATAATATACTATTTTTCTCTTTTTACTCACTGGAAAAAATGACAACGTCGTTCGTGGGCGTGTGGACTACCACATCCTTGAAGCAATGTGATTCCTTTTTTCATCACCAAATCACAAGAAAGATATATATAAGTTTATATAATTAAATAATATGGTAGTTAACATATAATAACCATTCTATAAAGATAAAATATTACAGAAATTCATTCCATAATGAACATTTAAAAATGGAAATGTTACTCATGCATATGTATGACCTACTGTCTCAATGATAGTAATGCCAACAAATTTTTTTAAAACATATTTCGTAATTTTTTTTAAAAGTATAATTAATTTATAAATATTATAATTTTTTCATTATTATTATTTTGGATGAGTTTAAATAATGATTTCTTTGACCATAGTCAACCTACCAAATTCATTTTTGACATATAAGCTGAATATTGTCAAAACATCCGACTTAAACTTAATTGATTATGTAATTGTATAAAAATTTGTAATAGGTGAAATAAAATTAATAATAGAATTTATAAATTTTCTCCAAAAAGTAAATAATTAACATATATTTATTATTTAGGAAGATAAAAACACACGTGATGAATCAGTCTTGAGGTTAGGGATTTCATCTCAATTTCCTTTCGTTGAGGTGTATCATGATATTAAGAACCATTATTATTTTATAAGGTATATATACAGACCATTTTACTTATTATATCATTAATTTATCTATTCATATAGTATTTAATGTTTTCTTAATGTTATTCTTTTATGTGGATTATGATTTAAATATTTCCAAAGTGATAATGGACTTTTCATCAAATTAAATCACCTTTTAATATTTTCCTTCAAACTCTATTTCTATCCCCTATCCATGTTTAAAAATAATTTTAAAATGTTTTATTTAGACATAAAAGATTTATAAATTTCATTTTATATATATTTTACTTTATTTCAATGGTTTTCAAAAAGGAATCTTTTACATGTTCTAAAGAGAACACTTTGAGAAACAACAAATGAAATGTTTAAATATCAATGTATGGTGTCAATGAACTTTTCCATAATCAGTAATTTTATTTTATTTATATATTACATTTAAATATTACATGTTTTATTAATTTAAAAACCCTATTTCCCTTTTTTGAGAATTTTGGTATTGAAAATTATTTTTTTCAAAAGATAAGTGTATTTTGTATTGAAAACGGGATTTGAATGATAATGGTATTTTCATATCAAAAATTAATTTTAATATGAATTTAAAAGAGTTTTTCAAATGATAAAATGTTTTATTCATGTTTTGGTTGTTAGACATTATATATTATGGGTGTGTCCAAATAGCATCGGGTGATCCTAATATAGCTTAAACTATAGGTACACCCCAGATAGAACTCCAATGCATTGGTAAATGATTATGTTCTCTAAATAATTATATAGGAATTTAAACATATGGTTATTCAAATTGTTATGGGTTCTGTAAGGGTTCTATGAAATTATTTCCCAAGGTACCTACTTGAATTTCTATGTTTTATAATGAGTTTTCATGGAAATAATTTTTTTTAAATGAAAATAAATGATATTTTAATAGAATTATTTTTCCATATGCATGGAATTATGAATCTCTACAATATGGACCTCCTATTTTCCCCAAAAAACTCACACTATTCACTAAAATGGACATATAATCATCACCATGGCATGGTACATGTCATTTTTCTCATTATTCCTTATTCTTTTATTAGAGACACCATAAATACCAAAAGAATATTCACTATGGTGTTCACTAAATGGAAACTAAAATGTAGCCCCTGTACCTTTAGCGTCTTTCTATTATCATATTAATCCTTACACAGAAATAGTTTGGTCTTCATTCTTTGAATCTCCTCATTTTATATAATCATGAATCACAATAATTATTATTTATTATGATATTAATTCTTTAATGGTCAATAATGAAACATCACCGGAATGAATTTAATTTTAATCAAAAATAATTACATGATGCTTTTAAATACCTTTTCAAAACTCAAATAAATGAATTAATTAGGATAATTAACCAAGAGGATTTACCATGCAAAGTTATGCTCATGTCTTACTATAGATAGACTACATGTTAACATTATTTTCCAGGATAACTGACTATATTTATTAGTCAAATCGACTATGAGGCATAAATGTGACAGTACTTTTCATTCAACTATGCTAAATTGAATGAATATAGAGATCTCACCAACCATGCCTTAAAAAATACCTTGTTAAATGGTCCACACATAGGGATTCAATTGACATTAAAGCAGAAAAGTGACTACATGTATTGATTGACTATTTGAAGAAACCTTCAAAAAATAGAAAATGGATCAACTGTATGAACAAAATATTAACATTGAAGATTTAGAGTGTGGTGATGAAAGATTGACAATATAAATGGATCAACCACGAGAATCAGTCATAGTTTGTAAATTCATAACTTGATTCACTATAAACTAAGGCCTTCTCAACCAATCTTCATCCTTATTCAATAATCTCAAAATATCATCCATGATTCTGTAGGTTGTGCATGTACATCTACCAAAACATTTCTTTAGTTTCCATAAAGATTAGAATATAATTCATTACACAAGGTCTACTTCTTAAACCAATCCATCCAACTGTTCTAAGTATAAATATTCATTTATTTCTATTATATGTATGATATAAGTACATTATTATCTCTATAACATCTCCATACATATATAAGCACCTTCTCATAATCCCAAGAACTTTCTTTATTAAAAAAGTGCAATATATGATTAAGCACAATGTATATATAAAGATAAATACTTAAAAATATTTATATATATTGGAACATATAATATATATATATATCTATTATTTTAAAAATTATAATAAAACATTAATTTGTTATAATTTTTAAAATTACAGTGAACATAAATATTAATGTATTTGTAATTCCCCAACCCGAATCACCATGTCTGAGCTAGAGTGATACATGACCTCATGTGTGCCACCCCATATACAAGAGGCTAATGACTAGTGGTGAGGGTTCTAACCCTACTTTGGTAAGACTCTACACTCCGTAAAAATATCCATACAATAAAATGACAAAAAAGCATAAGTACACATCCAAAAAAATCACACGATAAACCAAAAGAAAATAATCTTGCTATAATAAAGGACATACAAATCATACAAGATAAACTAAAATAATTTCAATTTAGTAAGTCAAACATAGTATACAAGAGAAAGATAATAATCTAAAACACTATATAAATAGTCAATATTCCATCCTAGTGTCACCTTCTTCTTCCACACTCCACTATCTTAGCACCTCGATGTTGGGACATAGCCCTTAGATTGATCTCTGACCATGAAATCTGTATACATGGAAAAATTATCAATAAGGGTATGAGTATAAAAATATTAGGACACCATCAATGTGTCCTTAAAATAAAAATTACATATATATAAATGAATATTCTATCAAACGGTTAAATTCACAATAAGTAATCTATCATGTTTCATGTGATCTTACACTAACTAGGCCTCCATGACCCCCAATCGTACCTATGTCGGCTCCATAACGAATGAATGACTCATAATTCATTTTATATTGGTTTAGGTAAAAATTAAATAACAATTCTTAGATCAAGTATGATAGTCAATAAAGCGCCAGGTCAAGACACAAGGTCATTACATCCTTGGCTCAGCCGTGATTCAGGCCCCAAGGCCATTGTTTCCCTATATATAGTGGGTTGGTCCACAAATTCATCACACCTATAGATCAGTCCCATATTAGGAAAAAAACTTACAATTACCCTAAATATTCAAGGTCATGCCACAAAGACTTTCTAAACCATCACCAGTCTCAGGTCAATCCACAAGACCATCATTCCCCTAATATGTTTCCAAGTCCTATATCTGTCATCGTAAAACATTTCACTAGAACATGCTTCTCATATAGGGGATAAAAAATCTATGATCATCTCAATGGTTTCTTTGATAATTAATAAAAACCTCTAAAACTTAAAAATTCACACACAACTATGTATATAATTCAATGGCACAAACATAACACAAAATTCATAGGTCTCACAGTCCACATACACACCATATAAAAAAACAAGTATAAAACATCATAAAAGGTTTCTCATGGTTATTAGAAAACTCACAAACATTAACATTGTGTAAGTAAACTCTCTAAAAAGGCCATTCATTGTAAGAAATTCCTTCCTAAAGTGTTTTTATGTAAATTTCCATGATCCATCACCAAACCCTATCCATACACTAACGTCCCCAATGATATCCAACATATTCAGTTTATCAATATCTTATAAATTTAAAGATAATAATTCTTGAGATCATATGTAAATCCATCAATCAACCATGAATTATCTATTAAATCATGATATAATCTATAGATCTACCCAACCTAGATTTGGTCTGTATCTCACCTCAGGAGAATAAAAGATTTGGTTTATAATGGATGAAACTTACCATTTTAGATCCAATAGATTGATCCAAATTTTAAATTCTAAAGAGAGAGGTAGTAGATATACAATTATATAAAAATGGATTTCTTATGGTTTTTTTAATAATATAATTCTAACAAGGTGAAAGGGGATGTAAAAAGGGGTGTTAATACAAAATTATAGAGCTTTCCTTAATGGTTGGTCAGTTTGATCACTATTGGTGAGCCGATGGGCCTCATCGAGTAGCCGAAGGCTTCTAAACGAATGTAAAATGGCTTGAAAAAAAAGCACTTGGAAATTATCTAAGACACCAGCTATCCAGTGTCTCTATACTAGCTAGAAATTTGAACTCGAGTTTATTTTGGCCCTTTTTTACCTCAATCGTCTAGTGGGTATCATTAAAATTGTTATCTAATGGCACACTGACAACTCTAAACTACTGTAAAATGCACCATATCCCTTTTCTATAATTATAAAAATCCAAATTCCTCTAGCATGCCTTGAAATACATAAAATATATAGTAATGAAAAAATAATATTAAAACTATCATACCTTTTAATTTTGATTATGTTATAAATCTTCCACTCTAATGTATTTTATTCCTTAAGAAGTATATGTTATAGTCATGTTCAAAGAAGTCAATCCATTACATGTAAACATATCAACCTCAATCCCAAATATCTTCTTTTAATTTTCCATTCTTCCATAAAACATGAACAAGTGGTATCATATTCCCACTCAACACTTTATCACATCGGACTACAATCTATACATGTTTCTCCACAAATGTTTCATCTTATACCAACTCAATGTATTTATTATCGATCATATGTGTAGAATCAGGATTGTACCTCCAAATATTAGAAACTTGAAACATGTTTTTCATATCTAGATACTAGAGAGGGAGGTTAATTTGGTAAGGAAATATTATCATATGCTCAATGATCTCAAATAGGCACCCAAATATGGGTTCTAAAATCCCCTATTTCCATACAAG
Organism: Viscum album; assembly: GCA_963277665.1. Classification (NCBI taxonomy): domain Eukaryota; kingdom Viridiplantae; phylum Streptophyta; class Magnoliopsida; order Santalales; family Viscaceae; genus Viscum; species Viscum album. Next base: position 757,816,922 of record OY728130.1, on the reverse strand, counting down.
TTTATGCCCTAAATGAGATGAGGTGACCCCCTCCAAAAAATATGATTTCCCATATTGATCTCCAAGGATCATCACCTCTATAAAAAATAGGATCATTTTACATTTTCATGGTCTAGTAAACACTTTTAATGAACTATGACCAATTAGAGGTTTTATACACTATACTCAGCTTGACAATAGCTACCTCACCTATCTTATTCTAGCACAGTGGTGGGGGATAAGACTAACCAAAAAGAGCCTTTTATGATTCCATTTGAATTGAATACTATTAAATCTTAATGAATAAAAATACTAAAAATGATATATGATCATCCCATAACCCACTAAAATCCAAGATGAATGCCTGAATAAAATATTCTAGAATCTACATCGTCCTCTCTAACTTCCTAGTGGTATATGGATGATACGACACACTCATCTTTAATAGAGTCCCCAAATCCTTCTATAACCCATTCTAATATTGGGACATCAATCAATAGTCGAATTCATATATTATGCTCATAATCACTCCAAGTACCCATACAATATCTCTTACAAAGAGATTTCTTAACTCATTGAATGAACCAATCACTCGAATTCAAAATAAATGTACCACCTTCTTCAGCTGATCAACTAGAACCCAAAAATAATACCAACCTCTCAGGGTCTTGGGAGACATAGTAACAACTTCCATTTTCACCTCATCTCATTTCCTCATTGGTGTGAGAAGAGGATAAGGAAACCCACTTGGTCACTGATAATTTCCCTTAATCTAATTAGAGGTTTTACAATGAAAGAAAAAACTAGTGATATACCCCTTTATACTCAACCACCAGAACCATCGTCTGATATTATGTCACATATTCATTGATACTGGATTCACTGCTCACTATGAAGCATGGGTGTTCCTTATTAGATATCCCATCATGTAAGTAGGAAGCAGAACTCACCTATGAATGTAGATCACATTATATCTATCCAAAGATCATCCTGAAAATGGTCCATTACATGCCAATTGTTTTTTCATCACTAAGAACTTAGAATATGGAACTAGGTAAGATTTCACCTAGTATACTGGGGTTGATGTGAAAAAATGGGGGCACATTTCATCACACATTAGTGCTCAAATTCACTCACCAATCATTATTCCAACAATATAATCAAATTTTATTCCTCCTCAAAGGATCTATCTTTAAGTTCTCATCTCTTCATATGAAGATTATATACAACAACATTATCCTTTCTATCAGAATAAGTTATCTCGAAGTCAAAATCTACAGATACTCAACCCAGTGTCTCTTCTAGAGATTCATGTCTCACTGAGAGAAGGTATATTATAAGCTCATGTGGTCAATGTAGGTGAAAAAAATATCACTAAATAGATAATGGAACCAACAGATCAGGGAATGAACCACAACATCCAACTCTAAGTGATCTGTAGGGTAGTTCCACTAATTAGGTCATAGTTAATAAGAACTCTAAGCAATTAAAATGTCTCTCTATATTAAAAAACCTCCCAAACTAACACCTAAGGAATTAAATTATAAAGCATAAGTAATTCTAGTCTCATATGAAATAGAAATGAGAGAAAATGGAAATATTCTCTTTAACTCTAAGAAGGCCACATAAAAATGGTCTATCCACTAAAACATTACCCCCTTTATGGTAAGCATAATCATAGGAATTGAAAAATGGGATAAATCCTGAATAAACCATCTATAATAGCCAAAAACTATTAAGAAAATCATGATCTCTAATTAATTACTAGGGATTTACCAAGAAAAATTACCTTTAACTTATTTGAATCAACTAGAATTCCCACCATAGATATCATATGTCCATGGAAGCTCACCTCTTGGATATAAAAGTAACACATCAAAATATTTGCATAAATTTTATGTAATCAAAGGTACTCAACATGATCTCAAAGTTTCTATCCTGAATCTTATAGTATCATGAGTATAATAGGATATTATTAATAAAAAAAATTAAGGAGTCATGATTTTTATGGATGATCATCTTCAAGAGATCGATGAACACGTTGGATCGTTTTTCAACCCAAAACTAATGAAAAGATACTCATACAGTACATAACTTATACTAAACACTTTATTATGTATGTACTATTATCTAAATATAAGCTAGTGATACCTTGATCATAATTCAATATTAGAGAACCATTGGGCTCCCCTAAAGAGATGAAAATAATCCTCAATCCTTGAAAATAGGAACCAGTTCTTTACTATGACCTGATTCAGATTTATATATTCTATAAACATACGAAGTCCTCAATCTATATTTTTAGCAAACAAAACTATATCACCCTGTAGATAAGTTCTTGGTTTAGTAAACCCATTTAACTATAAATCCTCAAGATTCAAATTGAGTTCCTTCAACTCAAATAGTGTCATATGACATGGAAGGATAAATATAGGTGGAGCTCCTAGCATAAGTTTGATCTCAAATTAAATTACACTATCAGTAGGATGTCTAGATAAATCATATGGAAATACATCCTCATAACGATCCACCACTAAAGGAAAAGAGGATGGATTTACTCCCTCATGTTCCACAGGAACCGTGCCTACTACCTTTGATTTAATAGTACCAAACTAGATAAGTTTGTGTATCATTATTCATGCTCAAACATCTAATTAACTGGTTATAAAAAATTCTACCCCATAGTCATAGTAAATGATACTCATCTATTTTATCAGCTGATGTGCTCTCGGTAACCAGTGAACCAATCCATTCAAAAAAACAACTAGAATATAATTGTCTCTGTAATCATGAAATTACATAAATTTCTATAACCAAAAACTACTATAGAACACTGTTAGTGTCTCTGGATATGGTATACCTTCTTCCTTAATGGTGTATCAAGAGAAATAAATTTAGAATACAACATAACCATAAAGTCTATCATAGTAATGGATTGAGAAGATATAAAATAATGGGATGATATTTTATCAAACAAAGCAAAAAAGTTTTAATAAAAACTATACCTCTAACTATAGATGGTCCTTATACACAATCATCTAGATCATGGTACACAATGTATACTCTTCCTACATCAGTCCCACAACTATAACACCAAGACCCTTCATTCCTTCGATTAATCTACCCCACTTGATTATGGTCATACAATTTATATCCATTTTCTATCTAATGAATAATAACCCACATCTTCCCTGAACCTCTCTAGTGCATCACTAAAATGCAGAATACTAAAAATTCCTTGACCTTCATCATCAATGACACTAGTATTGTGATTTAGGGTAAAACATGTTATGCTATCTAATTATTCTACAATTAAATCACATTGTTACACCTCCTTCCCCTAAGGGTTGTGAAGAAAAAATGATCCACTTTGACTACCTACTTCTACCTTATCATTATTCTTTGTCCTATATCATCCTATAAGAATAATATCTACCCACTACATCACTAGGAATCCCACTAATCATCACACTAAGATATAAGAGAATATACGAAACTCTCTACCCCTCAAAAAACTTTTCAATAAACATGGCCTTATATAGAACCTCATGATACATCTCCAGGTAAAATCTTTTAACTTGGAACATTGACTTGAAAAAAATATGCATCTCATTTTTTTTTGATTCCTCTCCCTTAAAACATAAGGGATATGTAAAGACACACTATAAAATGATCAGGATTGGTAGATACTGACATCATCCATTATTGGAGATCAACAAAATTATGATCTTGATCATGTTTTAGTGCATATAGGGAAAAAATATATAAAGAATATTTCCTTAAGGGTCACACAAATTAAACCCTCATGCCTACCTTCTTGATTCATGAATACCCACCATATGATCATGGGTTACTAAAACATGAAGGTAGCCATATTATCCCATCAATCATCTAGAGTCTCTACTAGATCATAGATTCCTTTAATAGTATAGATCCAATCCTAAATATCATGTGGTCATCTATTACCCAAGAAATATGGTGGATAAAAAATATGGAAATCCCATGAATAATATAAAATCATCCTATGATATCTTATGCTCCAAATAGGAACTATCCCAAAATCACTAGGCAGAAGTATTTCTATATCCTGAACCACTAGAGTGGGAGTGATAGAATTATGAGTTGCATCATACCACACCCATGATGGTATAAAAGAAACATTCTCCATTATGGGGGAATTCTAGGATACATAGTCAGCTAGTCCCATGAGCCATCTCTTAGGCGGAATTATCTAAAATTACAAAAAAACATTTATAAATCCCTATAATCACTCACTTAAGGTAATAACTCATGTGTTGTATAAGCACTCATAAGTAATTCTGTAGGTAGTTCTATGATAATCGGAAACCCAAATACATAAATAAAAAACCCCCTTAGTACTATTCAGGACCTAAACCAAGTCTCTAGTACCTACACGTTAGTAACAATCATATAAAATTAATAAAACATCTCATGATCATTTAAATTAATAAAAATATCAGTACACACACACACACACACACATATATATCATAGAGTAAAAAAAATTACCAATAAAATTTAATCAATTGAATTATAATGTATTAAAATTAATTATATGAATGACATGTGAACCTATGTGACTAGTCATAATGAATGAATGAAACCAAATTCCATAAACTATAAAAAACAGTACTCAAGATCATCATGAAACATTAAAAATAAAACTTGGAAAACAAATTCTATTACTGAAAACTCAAAGGTCAATTACAAAAGAGTTGGCCATGAACTTACATGAATCCCCTACCTGAGTTCCCCATCACCTATATCCATTTAACTTTTCCTCAAATATAGTATTTAAGAATACATTATTAAACCAATCCATTTATACCATCTTGTAACACCACTAAATAAATCACTTGGTCTAGGCCGAAGTGCTACATGACCTCATGCATGCCTCCCCAATCACAACTGGCTTTCAACTAGCTATGAGGGTTAGAAAAATGATTTTGAGAGACTATATCCTCAACAATAATATACATACACCAAAATCATAATAAATCATTAGTAAACATCCCAAAATTGAATAATAGAAACAATAAAAATTCATCATGCTAAGATAAATGACATATAAGTCATATAAGACAAACCAAAAGATTCCTAGTCTAGTAAGTCAGTATAAGTATCAAAATCAATGATAAAAAAATAATACATTGTATAAATAGTATGAATTCTATCCTTTTATTAGATCCATATTCCGAACTAAACCTACTTAGCTCCCCAATGTATGACACCTACCTATAGTAAGATCCATGACCATGAAATTGTCACACGCAATGAGATGCCCATACTGAATTATAGTATAAACCTAATTGAACACCACCAATGCATCCATAAAATATAGATAACATGTATATAATGTTTTAATATATATTGGAATTAAATTAAATAAACCAATCATATGATGATGGATTGTTCACTAATAGGGCTGTAACACCCTTTGATTATTCTTACTTCTTATCCAAGAAGGAAGAAATGTATCATAAATAATCACATATAGGTTCAGGATGAAAATATGTCACATCTCTCGATTAAGTAACTTATTAAATCAAGATTAATATTTGGACACATGGTAATCATTCCACTGGTTAGACCTTATTCCATGCACCAATTCTATCATTCCTCTACTTATGTTGGGTAAGTCCACAAGTCTTTCACACCACTGGATTTGTCTTAGGACAAGCCATAAGGTCACCATGCCCCTAAGTATATTGGTTTAGTCCATATGGACATAATAATCTATTATATATATTTTTTAATCCAAAAGACCATCATCCACTTACCCTAATTTGATGACCCATCATCATCAAATTCTCAAATTGTACCATTTCATGCTCTCCCTCTAGGGGATAAGCAAGACATGATGATCCAACTAATCACTTTGATAAAAAAAGCCTCTATTGGTTGGAAATTCACACATGACAATCTATATAATAGAAGGTTATATACATAGTACTCAATTAATAAGTCTCATTGGCAACACAAGCACACCATATACAAAATAATATCATACCACAATATACAAAGGTTCTCACAGCTACACACACATGCACACACAAGCTAACTATGATAATAAACTTTATTCAATGTCCATATAGAGTATGTACTTCATAACTCTGGTGAAATAATGTAAATGGAAAAGATCCATCACTAAAAATATAATGTGACAATGATCCCTAATGATATCTTCCACATGAATTTGATCTAGATCCACCCAATGGAATGCTTCTAATTCTCATGATTTGACATCTATCTATTAATCAACCAATAAATTCTATACTATATCAAGACATAATCATAAGATATATCCAACATAACAAAAATTTATAATTTATATAAATATAAGAAGAATATTCAGGATGAAAATGATATATAAAAACTTTTAGGTGCCAAAAAATCGATCTAAGATTGAAAAACCAGTGATAGGGGAAGGAGAGATCCATTTCCATCAAAATAGAGCTCCTCTAACCATTCTATATTAATCGAAGTTGCACAAGGTGAAGTGGATGCCAAAAAATGTGCGTTAGAACAAAATTCTTGATGTTACGTTAATGATAAACTCATTTGGTTACCACTGGTGAGATGATGGACCTTATTGGTCGGCCAATGGCTTTACTAGAGGGTTAGTAGCTACATGTAGAATCCTGGCCTCTTACCACATCCATCAGCAGATCGGTGTCTCTGTACCTACTGGTCAGTGGCACCCATGTTCAATATGATATTTGGACACCTCCGTAGACTTTTCAGTGGCACTTTTTCATCTAGTCTATATCACATTTGCTACTTCAAGATACTTTTTGGTTCCCTTATCTCCTTCACTTCTGATTATTTTTTCCAAAAGCCTCTAATATGCCTCAAAATACAATAAAAACACAACCAAGATACACTGAAATTAAACTTGTCGTGTTATTTAATTTCAAGGTTGTTACAATATGAACATTAAATTAGTTTATTTATCTCTTATTAAATATATTTGAATAAAAAATTGGTTCTATTCTTACTAAAATTATTTTTAATATTAATATTACTATTAAAATTATTAATATCATTGTTAAAAATTATAATTATTAGTGTTAATATTATTAATTATCATGTTAATAATATCACTATTAGTAATATTAACAACAATATTATTAATATTAATAATTATAGTGTTAATATTATTAATATTAATAGTATTAGTATTGAGTGGGAATAGTAAATATGCACATGTCCTGAAGAAATTATACTATTAATGTTAATGTTAATATAATTAATGTTGGTGTCACTATTATTAATGCTGTTAATAGTACCATTAATATATTTACTATATATTTTAACATAATTAATATAATTATTTAAGTTAATACTAATAATATTATTAATATTATTAATATTATTAATATTCACATATATATATAATATTGATGATAATATTTTTTTGTTTGTTAAAAATACTATATGATTTTTATGAATTAAATATATTTTGTTAATATATATATATATATATTATCATACATTTTAAAATATATTTATAAATTCTTTTATAACTAAAATTTAAACATTAACTATTTTTCATTTCAGGATTTTAAAACACACACACACATATGTGTGTGTATACATTTTGGAAATTAGTAATTTTTAAAATTATTATAAAATCTAATGAGATATATATAATATAAAATATATTTAATTTGAAGTATTTATAGTTCTTTTTGTTTTTATTATTATAATTATAGTTATTATTTTTATTTTTATTTTCAAAAGTGTTCATTTTGTAATTTTTTTTTATTTTTTACTACATTATTTTTGAATTTACAATTGCAAAATATGTTAAATTATATTTTTTAAATAATAGTTTCTATATTTTATAAAACATTGTAGGTGTATTACTGCATAATAAACATGTGATAAATATAATAAAGGGGTTGATGATTTTTTGGAATTCTCCAAATGGAATATTCTTGATATTATCTTGTTTCATAGTCCATAAATGTCCTATTTCAATATGAGAAAATTATAAAGTTTAGGAATCAAATATCATTTATTTTGAAATGATTTTATGTAGTGTTGTAGTATTTGGACCTATTGGAATGGTCAAGAATTTAAGATCTTATGTTACTAATGTTTCTTAATATTATATTTCCTATAAAATTGAAGAAATAATTTGTGCTATTTATTTAAGTGAATTAAATTGATAAACTCATAATATTTATTGCCTATATGGTGATTAAAAAAAACCACCATATCTAGGTTACCCTAAATTGTGGTTTTATAAATGGTGTTCAAATTGGAAAAATTGAAATCGATGAATAGATAAAGAAAAAAGTATTATAAAATTGCTAGAGCTTTTAAAATACTTAATTTTAGAAGAAATAGTTTTTAAATATTAAAATTATAATAAAAAAATATAAATTATTTCTAATGGTATTGGGGTAATAAAAGATAAATGTACACCCCCTAATGACTATTTTTTGTACAAAAATGAGTAGAAAGATCATTTTAGGTGTCCTAAATGTGGGATATCAAAGTTGATGTTAAAATAATTATCATAGAGTGGTTTATCTTTTATTGTACGAAACAACCAAAAAAAAATTGGTATCTTATAATAATTCATAATTTAAATCATTTATTTTCAAATTCATATAATGAAAAAGAATTTTAATGGCATGAATATGGGAGATTGTCTCAAATAACTGATGATTTGAAACATTTATGGGAGAAAGGTATCAGAGTTCTTGATTATTATAAAATGAAAACTTTTTAGTTGAATTTAATGATTTTGTTCACTATAAATTTCATCAAAATATATGGAATTTTTTCTAGATATAGTGTTAATGGGCATAAAGGTTCTTAAATTTTTAAATATTATGGTTCATGTTTTGAACTATAACAAACTAAAAAAATGTTGTACATGGGTCATCAAAGGATTCTATGTATGTATCATTATTACTATATATTAAAGACGTATTCAAAAGATACAATTTTTTTATATTAATCCAAATTCATTATAAACTTACAAGTATTATAAGAGTGTAAAAATTATTAATATCAGATTTGGAAAGTCATATGGATATGAAAAAAATTGGAATATATGGAATAAAGAGTCATTAGTTTTTGTGGTTTCATATTCAATATATCATGAGGTCAAATATAATAATAATGAAATGTATTATAATAAAATATCTATAAAGAGTTTTATTGTACACTTTTTTTGATATTAAAGTCATGAAAAATCATTGTTTGAATGTATAATTTGATATTATTTCAATAGAAATATTATAATAACACAGTCTCTAGAAAATCATAGAAAAAATTTATATTAAATTATTTTTATATAATACAAGAGTTCCCACTAGATTCAATAGCTTAGTATTTTTGAAAGAATAGATAAATATATACATTACATTTTAAAACTTATGATACATTATAAACACATTGTGATAATATTATTATCACTTATATCATATCCCTTAAAATTAAAAATTATTCTCCTATAGGTTTCTTAGTGGAAGGAAAACAAATAAGGTTGAGCCTAGATGCTTAGTAAAGAGTAACATAAAGTAGAAGCTATCATAACATCAAAATGGTAAAAGTGATATGGCAGGGATAAATAAACAACATGAATCCATAATCAACAAAAATAGAGGGATTGATATATCTATGAAAATAAATGAAATCATGGATAATAATAATTTATCTCATTCATATTGAATATATAATTTTGGATATCAAAACATATTCTCAAGGCCTTATACTACTACATTATACTGTTATGGGGATAAGTATACACCAAAACCTGTACTATTTTTCCTCATGATAATTGTAAATTCATCGAGTTTCTATAAAACTATGGGGCCCACCAATCCCCAGATTAATTTTAACGCATTCACCATAAGAGTCAACAATAATTTCATACCATTATTTAAGGAACCTAATATTGGATAAAAGCATGGCCATATATATGATGAAAAATATAGAAAAAAAATACTTCCCTATCTAATGGACTAATGTATATGTTTACGAGTATATCCAATAATCATCATAGAAGCTGTGGGATATCATCAAAGTAATATAAAGTACCCTTATCAGAAAAATATAGTGGATATGGTACATTTAATAAGTTAGTAAATTTAAGGAATATTATAATTGGGTTCAATATTTTTTATTTTTAGTAGACCAAGTCAATGATAGGAATAATCCTATATAATAGTCCACAAAGATAAACTGAATACTGTAATACATGTCCACCATGAGTTTCTAGCCTATTTTACAGTGTTAGACCAACTCATCTTGCATCAGGATTATGGTTTAATTAACAATTAAACCAAAGTTTTTTGGGTAATTAAAACAAGGTGAATCTACTTCATTAATACATCAAATTGATAGTATCTAGAAATTCAAGTATTTTCTTGGAAACTACATACACTTTTACTTTACCAAAAATAATGTTGGTTTCTCCACCATGGAAAATATTGAGTTTTACAATAGTTTTTGTGACTATTAAATCAAAAAGAATATATGGTAGGGATGAAAACATATAATTATAAGTACAGTTAAATTCACAAGGAATGTGGTGAAGATTATTCCTTATCAATGCACTCAATACAAGAAAATAAATACGTTTTGAATATTACATGACTCCCAAACAATGAAAATAAAGATTAAAAAACCCATCTATGAATTGGAAAGCAATACAATAAAAAAAAAAATCATGAAATACAATGTTAAAATTGATATTAAAATGCAATGAATTTTTTTTATTTCATCATAGAATATCTCAAATATGAATTTTATATATAAAATTTAGGAAATTTGGTGCATGTTAAAAAACATGATTCAAAGAGAGGAATTTTAGATAGAAAACCTTTTCCTTTAATCCTCATTAGCTAAATGTAATTTAAAATCCTATATAACAAAAATAAATAACATAATGACCTATTTCAGAACCTCATTCAAATTTATAAACTTTATTTATAATTATTCTCTAAAAGTATATTAGCTATTCATTATTTATTTTCAATATTAGGTGTGAGTAATGTTGATCATTTTGAACTAGTTTCATAATAGTATTGTTGTTAATTATTCTTCTCCAAAATTTCATCATTCCTTGATAAAATAATGTACTAGAAATTATAAAGTTTATTTATTCATAGATATCTTATCTCATTCAATTACTTTTTTTTACTTATGTTGAGTGAGATTTCTGTTGGAATAATCTTGTTAGAGTAATTTTATAGATAATAGATAATATTATAATAATATGTAAAACAATTAATATAAACTTTCTAGAAACATTAGAAAATTATAATTTTATTATGTAATTATAATAATATTAATATTTAAGTTACCGTATACATCCATGATATATAATTATAACTTCATTTATATAGGTGGATAGACCAACCCAAGCATGAAAATACTATAATTTATGGATGATTATGAAATTGGTTTTTTTTAAAATAAATATCATTATTAAATGATAATAATGATATTATTTTTATAATTTTAAGGTATTAAATTGTATTTAAATATTTTTCAATAAATAATTCTGGAACTAGATTAAAAATGAGATATGTTACATCCTAGAGGTGATAATCATTACAACACACAGTTAACATTTTCATTTTTCAAAAAATGACATTTAATTAAGGTGAATGATAATTTTACAATTAATAATCATATTTTATATATATATATATATATATATATCAAATTTAATAATATATAAAATCATTAAAACCAAACATTATAGGTGATTAGGAAAATGAAATACATCAATTCGTAGAGGTAGTAGTCTGCATACACACACTAATGAAGCTATTGTATTTTTAATGGAGGGAGAGAAATAAATAATTGTTGTTCCATTCATATGATAACATCTCAAATTAATAATTATTCTTATGGAAATATATTTATGTGTATATATTAGTATATGTGTGGGTATATTAATAAAAAATTACGAAGAAAAAGGAAATACGTTCATCATGAGCTAGAGTTTTTTCTTAGAAATATCCTTCCAAATGTAGGCCTTAAGCTGAATAATGGATACAAGAGGCCTGATGAAGTGGGAGAGGGTATAATAGAAAAATAATTAAAAGTAATCAAAAATAAATTATAGGGGATTAGTGTGGTATGATGTTGAATAAGTGTGTCCCATTTATAATTAAGTCATTATAAAGAAGAATACTTTCAAATTTACATATATTCAATTTTAAGGTATGATATGGTTGACAATTCATCAAAAAATAATTTTTGACTGGTTTATGTGGTATTTTAAACCTTTTATTCTTGGTTTAACCACTTAGTTAACATACATTAACCTTAATCATGGTAACATATTTTTCACACTTAAATGGGTTATAATTTCAGTTATAAGTTGTAAATTTTCTCATAAATGGATAATGGTTGAAATTTGATACCATATCTTATCTCCATATGTTCATTGAATATTTTAAGAAATTTTTAAATAGTTTAATGAAATATTATTTTCATTAAATACCATTATTGTCATTTTTAAAAGTATTTATTTAATTGGACATCAAGTACATAATTAAAAAGTTGAAATTAAAATATTTTTTTAAATATCCATAATATGTTTTATGTATCTAAAAAATTAATTTATTACAATAAATCACCCAAATATTTTTAGTTTTAATATTTTTAAAATCAATTATTTTATTTTTTCATTAAATAAATAAATATCATGTCAGTGCTATGCAAGCATTTAAGTTTATTATATAATACATAAAAATTATAAATAAATTTCCATCCCGAAAATAATTATATTACGATCAGAATAAAAATATATATTCATTCAAAAATTCTTTTTTGTTTCTATGTGAATACATAATAGATATTTAAAAGTAAGAGAGTGAGATTTTGTATATTTTTTTTCTTTAAATATTATATAGGTCAATTTACTAGAAATGTGTCCCTTAAAAAATAAAAATTCAAGAATAAGATTTAAGGGTAAATTTACCACCATTCAATAGGAATTTAGATGTTTAATAGTGACTGTAGAACTTAGTTTTATCCTAGATTAACCTGATTTACCCTTTACCGTAGTGATAAATTGTACCATGGTTACTATTCATAATTTATTAAAATAAAAGGGTCATATTTACTAAATTCGAACCTCATAATTCCAAATATGAAATATATTTTACCAAATTCAATACCTATAAGTGTAAGGATTTTTTGTTTCAAATATGTGCACAAAACGCAATGAATTTTTTTTAAATAAATATATTTTTAAGCATAAAAATGAATTTATTCTTATCCCATGCATAGTAAAAATATTAGATGAATGTTAAAAAAATTTATTTAATATATAATTAATACATTTTATTAATATAAAACACCAAATAGTTATTAATTTAATTTATTAATATAAAAAGTGTTTACGTGCATAAAAATAGTTTTTCATAAAAACACTTCTTTTACTTTTAATTATATTATATTATTATTTCTAATAAATTAAAAACAAATGAATTTATTTTATAAGTGTGTAAACCATATACATTTAGAAATATAGTTATTTTAATTCATATATTCCAATTTAATTTCTATGTTACAATTTTATACTATATTCCAGTTCATTTAGACTTGGGGTTGTGTGTATCATAAGCTATCGAAGAGATTAAATATATTTAAAATAAAATTTATCATAAATTCCATGTTTTAACAACATAGTAATGCATTAAAACAAATTTATCTAAATAATAAAGATATATTGGTCCTAAATGAAAGTAAAATAACATATTCACCATGATTTAAAGATTCAATGACTATTGAATCAAATAAATAAATAAACATCGAGATGGTTAGTGGGTATACCATGTTTAAATGTGATAAAATTGTCCAAATATAAACTTAATGGATTTAATTTTTATACCAAAATCTAAGATAATATAAGTGTAGTTTAGAGTAGAAATGTGTTGATATTCATTGAATCAATTAATTTTTTGAGTGTAAAAGAAAAAACCACAATCTCTACATCAAGTGTATATAAAAAAGTAGTTGAATATATATATGAATTTGATTTCCTGAAATTTATAGTTTCACTATTCAATTGTAAATGGGTTATCATTTAAAAATGTGTAATCGGTTTTTTGGTAACACTAATGTTAGACATAATGAATTTGGAATTGAACTTAAATATCTAAATTATTGAGATCCACATATGAACCTTTTATAACTTAAACATATTGAAAATAAATTTCCAATGATCTGTATACATCAATTGAACAATGATAAACTACTTTTCTAGAAAAAAACTATGTTTTAGTGATGACAAAGATTACAATGATGGCAACATTAATGAGATTTATAAATCCATGATCAGATTATCAAACAATATTGATGAACAAGGAATAGACATGAATTGTTCTATATGTAATGATAATTTAGATATAATAAGGGAAATCAATCAATTAGTAATGACCTAATATTACAAATAATACATATTTATAACCTATATAACAATATAAATTTCACAATATATGAAATATATTTTTCATAATTATATTATCTATTTATGGTAAATATATTACAAAACATGATAAATTATTTGTTTAATACTTAAAAATTAGTCATAGAAATATGTCAAAATTATTTTACTATTTTTCTATTTTTTAATAGTGCTTAGGTTTTGTGTTATGATTTTATGTGATTTAATTTCTCATAACACTTATTAGAAATTAAATTTTCATTTTAGTTAACTAAATCAACTAATATGATTAAAAGATTCATTATTTTAGTTTTTTATGTCTCATTTTCCAATTTTTATTCACTTTTATATGTCAACATTTATATTTATATCATGTTGTAATAATTTTTTATAACTTTTATGTGCATTAAACTTTCTGATCTAACAATTAAATCAACTCGATCTTGACAAAAAGAGAATCCAAATTTATCAGTTGAGGAACTTCATCAATCTTCTACATTGAATCTTCAAACCTCTAAATTCTAGTTAAATTCTTTTATTGATAGCTAATGTGGTAAAAATAATTAAACAAAATTATCACATTCTCATAGAAAGGAGTAGAGGGAACTGGTTGGGTTTAATAGAAATGATAATCATACTTGTCTAAATTTGAAAAAGTAATCTATTACTATGAAATATTATAAATAAATAGTTTTTTTTATTTCTATTTCGAGAAGTTTCAATAATATGAAACTACATGGACTATGGGATACTATTTTAGAAAACTAATTTTTAATTTATTTTATAGATTTTTTTTAATAATTTAGATATTCAATTATTTCTCTCTTACTCTCCAATGACATATTATGTACTTGATACTAAATAATCTAGAATATATTGATTATAATTTGATAAAAAAATTAGAGGGACTTTTATTCAATATTAACATAAAATTTAATTTCAATGGAATGAAAAAAATTAAAATCAAAGTAAAGTAAGATATTATTTTGATGAAGATACTTGGATTTTTTTCAAATAAGATAAAATGAATCATTTATGATAGGTTCATTATCAACTATTTAAAGTTAGTTTTTTTATTTACTAAACAATCTTATTAATGGTTTATTTTTTCTTTAATAATAGGCATTGAGTAGATCATATTAGGTTGTTCAAGTGAAGAATTTATTTCCTTATCTTATATCACATGGATAGAGTACATTATTACAAGAACAAATTATGGCTGATAAGTTTTAAATATTTGCGTCAAGTCATTAGGAATAGTATATATTTCCCATCATTCCTTCCATATCACTATAAAAAATATAAAAGGGGATTTATAATGAAAAGAAAGAAATAGTAGGTTAAATATTC
Source organism: Viscum album (assembly GCA_963277665.1). Classification (NCBI taxonomy): domain Eukaryota; kingdom Viridiplantae; phylum Streptophyta; class Magnoliopsida; order Santalales; family Viscaceae; genus Viscum; species Viscum album. The sequence goes on along the minus strand of OY728130.1, from coordinate 757,801,144 downwards.
AAATTACTTAGCAGATAATATTATATGAATAAATTTAGTTATTTATCAACTAATTATATTATATAACATTAATAAAATTTACTATTATTTTTTACTCGATGAACATCAAGATAAGATCAATTTGAGGACCTTCATATCTAAGGATAAGAAGTAAAATTTGGATACAACATTATAATAGAAATAAAACTCATGTAATGTATGATGATAATGGTGGGTGTCTCTATGAGAAAATTACTTGGTCATCCAAGTACTTCTTATTGGGTGGAATTATATATATATGGAATTTATTTTCTAAAATAAAATTATTTAGGGATAGGTAAAATGATGTTTTATTTTATTAGATCATCGAGTAACTCAATGTTTATATAAATTGAAAGGTGGATTTATTATACATATCTCAATCCTCTGCGTCTCTAGTTTCTAATATATTATGAATTATATTTTGAACATACACAACAACATGTTATATTATATGGGATCAAACATTAATTTAGTGATACAATACATCATAATTAGATGGAGATGCATCGATTAAGGGTAATAGTTCAAGATATTATAGCTGTATTAGATTGAGTATTATAACTGAATTATGTGGTTATAAATATTATAAAAAGTGTTAGATATTTCATAATTTTTCTATCATGAATTGTAGGAAAATTGATCACTAAGGTATTCATATATTATATATTTTATTCAATATTATTTTAGAATTTATTATAATATTTACACATATATATTTATGTATATGCATATTTTTTTTCAGAATACCATAATGGTAAACACATGTTGTATAAAAAATATTGACAAGTTGATGGCCCTTTAGAAACTACTTCTAATATATCTATTATACTTTATAAATTAACATCATATGGATTTATGTATGTAGAAAACTATGCACTATTGATGAGATTTTATTTTTCTTAGAAAAAATTTGGGTTAATATTTATGATGAAATATTTCATAGAACACATAACTATATATATATTAGGCATAGAATTCCCAAAAGTCTCATCCATGTTAGTGGATTATAAAATTTCATTCAATTTTTAAAATTTAATTAAACTTTCACCATTTTCGTCTTTTTATTAGGTTTCTTCATAAATCAGGCATTAAATATGACATGACATCATTGTATGGATTCATGGTCCCAAAATTAATTTCTCTATAAGAAACATTTTTGATAGATAATGAATGAATAAATGATGTTTCTAGAAGATTTCAAAATGAAGTAATTAATTTTTGGATGTTTTCTAATCTAGAGAGGATTGAAAATCGATTTCATTATGTTTAAAAATTCATTCAACTCTTAATTATGTTACGTAATAAAATTTTAATTTTTATATATTATTCAATATTTGATTTTTTGTGTTTTATTTAAAGAATAAAGTGACACTAATTGGTTAGACTCAATTCATAGTGTCGTTCCAGACATATTTAAGGGAGTACTAGAGAAATATTATTTATTATATTAATGTTTATTTTTTCATTTAATTTTTTCTTTTATTTTATAATTTTAATGATTTTTAAGTAGGTTATTGAATTATATCCATAGTTTAAGAATGATAGGGGATATAAAAATCATATATGATCATGCATTATAGCTTACTAATTTTATAATTAATTTAGATTAACAATTACTTATAATTTCATTTTTAATGTAATAATTGTTTAGAAATTAATTATAATAATTAAAAAGGAGGTTCTATATATTGTTGTTATATGTTGATATTTTCATATGAAATAATTACAACAAAAATAACTATAGATTTCAAAAATATTAGTTTTTATCATATGTTTTCATGTTATTTATCATATCATTATATTGAGATTAATTTTTAAAAAGTTTATTTTAAAGTTTATTTCTTTTATGAAAAATTTTCATATGGTCCAAGTGTGTTAAATCATCTAAGTGTAGTATTGGAAAACTATTTCACATATTGAATATGTTTTTGTTCAGTTATATTTGTTTGTTTGTATATGTAGTATATTAACTATGAATTTGTAATGTGTTTGTAGTTTTAACAAAGTTGTGATATACAAGCAGGTCATATTACTTGTTTTAGTTCATTTTTATATGTTTTTTATAATATTGGAATGGTTTTTATTTAAATTTATATCCTATGGAATTTATTATTACATTATATTTTATAAAGTTTTAAAATTTTCAGTTTTTTTCCTTTATTAATGAAACTCATAGAGAATATCTTATATCTAACAATTTCATGTTAGTTTCAATATAACTGATATTTATTTCACCTTAAATAAAAATATTCAAGACACATATTTATAATAAATGTGAAATAATCTAAATTTTATTATATTTAACATTATTTTTAACTTCAATTATTCTCATAATTTACATTTAAATAAATTTATGATGTCAATTGTAATAATTGATCTAAAACATACATTTTCAACATTACTTTCAAAATAGAACACTAAAATTAATGGTAAAAATAAAAAATAATAATTTGAGAACCCCAATTTCACTGGTTGTTAGGATAAAAATCAAGGATTTGTTGAAGACAAGTTGAGTTTTTAGACATTTGGTTATTAACAATTTTTTTCTCTAGACAAAAGATTAATAATAAGTATTATGGAATAAATATTTATATTTATTTCCTATTTCCATATTATAACACCCTATATATGTAATATGTTTTATCTAGATCTATTTTTTAGAAACTGAGTGTAATTTTAGGTATTTTTGTTGTTTGAGGTGTTTGAGGGGTTTGGGGGTTTATATTAAGAATTTATCCCTAAGTTTGGGTAGGAAATATGTTGTAGTCATGAGGTTATGCCACAAACCATGTGATGTGTCATGATGATGGGTTGAGGTAGATCAGGTTTCAATGTAGCACTGTAGGTTATTTAGTGATGGGTAGATCAATGAGGGTGATCATTCCACAATTTATGAGGTTGCATTATTAGGTCCTAGATCATCCTAACACGAGGTGTCCATGATTTTCATGTGCTGTACTGGTTTAAGGTGTTCAATTGTGATGTGGTTGATTGTATCTTGAGTACCCTATGGCTTGGGATCATAGTTCTACATTTAATAATGTCACTACAACATTAATAATAGGGTGACATCACAATGGTACCCTAGGTAGGGAATTTCACCATGAACTATGGGGTCAAATTGCAATGACCCATCAATGAAATTTTTTATCTTTATTAATTTCATTAAAAGATTAAATTTTTTAAACACAAAAATAATCTTGATATTTTTTCCCTATAGCCTACATCACTCATTTCCTCTCTCTTTCTCTCTCATTCCCTTTTTCTCCAAGTTTGGTTCTTCTTAATTATTGACTAGCTCTAAGGGTCACCAGGTATAAGAATTCACCTCAAGTACGGAAAAAATCCAAAATTTCCTTATTGGATTATTTTATCCCACTAGAAATACTTACTACTAGGGATTTAGTAATATTTTTATAGGAATGTGATGATTGTGGAAGAACTAGGTATTTCTATCTGATGAGTTGAACCCTATTGAGCCAATGTATGTGGTATCTTACCTTCCAATTGGTTTTCACAAGGATGAAATTCATTGTATTATATATTAAAATCCCCACATTCAATTAATGGCCTCAAAATCGATATAAATTGAAATCCTTCACTGCATTTGGTATTGATGGAAACTAATAGACCCATGTGAGGTACCTTTAGTGATGGTATTGATTCCATGGTAGCCATAGATCATTGACCTTGTGGGATGTGTAATATAACCTTAACCATAGACATATAATTAGTGAATTATGCTTGATATGTGACCTTAGGAGCCACATATGGGGGTAAAATAGTATTCTTTAATAAGGATTAGTATGATATCATGATGGGATAGCAGTATACTTTCCTTGGAACTAGAATTTGTTCAGGTTTGTTTCTCGAGAGGTTAGCTGATTGTTTCAAGTAATTATGAATGTTATGTGTTAGTTATACATGATAATTTGTTCACTTTAATAACTTTTTTTGTGGTATATTATCTACCCTAGATTGTTTATTGATATTTAATCCACCAATTTTGATAGTTTGGTGTTATATATTCCTCCTTGGATTGTATTGGTGGTATATCATCCACTATAGGTACTTATCTTTATAGTTCACTATCAACTTATAAACTCTTATTGGGGGTATATCATCCACCTATAGTAATTTTCTCAATGTTTCATCTTCTACATGGATACTTTTTTCATTTATATATCATCCACATATATAATTATATTTATGGAACATCATCTACCTAGATATTGATGTTGGTAGTGAATCATCTACCAAGAGATGGTGGGTGGTAGTATTTTATCCACCATAGTTGTTTAAATTAGTGGCACTTAGTTCACTAATAGAGTATTGTATTGGTGGTTCATTATCTACAAGGAACATTTATTAGTGATATATCATCAACCTAGAGTGGAGATATGTCATTAATGAGGATATTCCTTATCCACCCTTCATATTTTATTGTAGATGAATTATTTATTTTATTTATAGTTTAGGGTGATGTATCTTTCACAAAGTGGTATAAGCAGGTGACAATTAATTGTCCTTTTTTATATGTCTAGGATTGATATATAATTTATCCCCAAGATATTCTTGGAAAATGGGTGTATCATCCAATTTAGGCACTGGATGAAGAAATTATGGTAGAACATGGTCTAGTTATTGAGCACTTTATGTTGTGATTAGTTTTTTATTTATTACATTACTATAATTCCATATTAATAATGAACTTTTATTTACTAGATTTTATTTGGTATATCATCTATCGTGGCATACTAATTGGTACTTACACCTAGGTTGGGAACCTTTGTACCTGAGTTGATTTAATGTTTTTGACCCAGTTAATGGAAAGGGTCATGTATCTATGGATTTTTGAGAAGTGAGATCATAGTTTTCATTAGGGGATGGGCTCAGAATTGTACTTGGGATAATTTTTAGAGGAGATATCCTTGATTTAGTTCATTTTTAGACCCCATATTATATGATTTTACCATGGGAGATCCTAGATATACTTATATGAATTGTATAAAATATATAGTAGCACATTTTGTTATAGTAAAATGATTTTCCTTTAATATTAATGGCATATAATTGGAATATTTATCTTTAAACTAATGTTATAACTTGATGAATAATTGTCAATATTACTTCCACTGTGGTTTATAGTTTTCTATACCAAAGAGGGTATAGTCTTCTTACTTTATATACTAACCATATCCACTATTTGAGAATGTATGGAGTATGACATGGTGTTACTGAGGTACATATTGACCCAATTATGCAACGGTGGAGGTGAACTAGATTGGGACACAATAATGTCGAATTTGAGAATTTTTTAATTCTATATTACAATTTGTGTATATAGAAGATAGAAGGTAGAATGATTCAAATATTACTAATGACCATGTGTTAGGAAGTATCTAACCACAAATAAATGATCTCTAAGTTTTCAAGTATTAGTTTAATCATTATTATTTTTAATATTTATGGTTTTTTAGTTTTATGGAATATGAATTGTTTAATATTTATTTATTTTTACACATGGAATAGGGTGGAAATAGGGAATGAGTTCATGCATCATTTTTGGAATAAAACACCCAGATATGGTATAGGTTTGGTTACTTAATGTTTACATGAAAATTTATATAGTTTTTTAAATACAACTTATTGGTGGAACTTTACATAACCAAAAAATGGATATTGGATTTTGAATTTGGAATAAGATGTTTGATAATGTTGACCTTTGTTAGTTTTTAATTGAAATGATATGTGGGAGGATAGACTATGGGACATCCTAGAACTTATTCACTCAGAAGTAATCAAACTAGGTTTCCCACATGACCTCTTGCATGCTTCCCCATATGCCAGAGGCTGCCAAATAACAGTGACGGTTCATGGAGGAATAATGGGGATATTTTAACTTCTTGATCAGAGTGTATCATAGCAGTATAATCAGATCAATCAATAGAGAAAGAATAAAATATAATCAAACACTGGAATAATAATCATTCATCATATAAATAACCTTGTAAATCACATCTGTCAATATCATATACAAAAATTATGATCACGTGATTCTATACAAAACAGAAATACAAAGGGGTCAGGGAAACATGCACCTATTACATGATATAATTTTTTTAAAAATAACCATTGTTATCTATAGTATCATCTTGAGCATTGAATTGGTCCTCTTTCCCATACACCAACCTAGCATTGTAATCAAGTGTCCAAGTCATGTCGATTTCCCTTGTCCTTACTTATATCCATGAAGTCTATCTGGGTACCCAACAGTGTCATGGAAATTGTGTGAGATATACTTAGTAGACCACCACAAATGGTTTATAGTACCATCAAGTTCGTGAGTACATAATTAGAAGTGTGAAATTAATAATAAAATATGTAAATTAAATGCTGTAAATAAATAACCCACATAGGTATGGGTTCCCATAGAACACCCATCCACTGATATCTACATTGTCTTAAGTTGGAATGTCAATGAATAAAAATTCAGTAATAATTTAATTTATAATAAGGTATATAGACCTAGATCATAGCCAAGGCATCCCCCTTTAATCATATATGAACAATACATGTATAATAAGGAAGTCATGAAATGAAAGGCTCTGGTCAAATCCAATATTGTTATTTGGCTTGGTAGTTATGTTGTGTAATTAATTTATAATGATTATAAAGAAACCCTGGGACTTTTGATATTCCCCGTACTATAATAAAAATATAGAATGGCATATATGTGTATCTTATAATTTCATTTAGATTGATAAACTCACCCGATGTATTTATAAAAATGATGAATTCAGTCTTCCATACCAATTTACACATGTTCATGATTATATAAATTGATGAAATTTTTTATAATCCCAGTCAAAATATAATCATTATTTCCATCTGAATATTTTTATGAGTACACTGAGAGAACATCGATTATATACCATGATCTCTAAGTCTTCAGTTCATAACTAGTGAAATACTCTTTTTGTGGCTTGTGATATATAAGGATGGAGTATTAAATTGCCCTAAAAATAGTGAGACTGTAGTTTCATGGTAGACTCCCAAGAATTTTTTATATATTTTATGTTTCCTTAGCTTAATAGGGTACTAATAAAAATTTATTTATAAATTCATCCATTTAGGTAAATCCATGATGGACCTGACCAATAAGTGGGTGAAGTTCAAGTGGTTAAATTCTTATAAGGGAGCATTTTAGGATATGAAATTGAGGTTTATATCTAGTCTAATCCAGAATATACATGTGCTAATAGAGGAGTATACATTGTTTTCCAAATTGGGGAGTAGTCATTTATAGATATAGGAAGCTGATATCTCAGGGGTAAAACTACACAACACATTACCCAAATATTGTAGTGGAAATTCATGCACTTAGTTATTTGTGCCACTACTTATCATGAAATAGATTCATGGTATATCCAAAATATAAGCAACTGAAGTATATTATCTCATAGAATGAAATGAACCACCATCATAGAATGTGTGTCATGTATCATCAGAATTATTATTTTTAGATGGAATGTACCATGAGTAAAATGAATTTTTTGGTTTATGCATTGAGTATAAAGACTATGGTTTAGGTATTGTAGTTATCTAACATTGAGTGGTAAGTGATAGTCCTCTTTGTAGAGGTATTTCTTGACATTAAAGAGTACCAAGGAATATGTATCCTTATATCATTTTATATTATCACCTCACCCCTCAAGATAGTGATATAGATTTAATTATCTAGCCACATAATTGGTTTTATGATGTTGATGATTTAATTTATGTATAGTCTTATGTGGTAGTCCCTATAATCATGTGTGAGAAATTGAAGTGGTATTCACATACATTGTAATGGGATATTCACATGGAGATTTATAATATGCATTATAAAATTATTAGGTACTATTTTTGGCTCCAGTAAAAGTAGGATATATCAAAGAACATTTCACGATGCTTCATATATTCATAGGTAATGGTCTAACACCAATGACCCATTGGTATTTTTATTAATTTACATTTTCTGAGTTAATGTGGGATAATGTGATGATATAATTTTTGATAGAATTACTTAGTTTACCTTCTTGTTTTAATGTGGTATGGCTTATCATGAATTTATTGATTATTTTTATACATTTAATACTAATTATAAAGACCCATACTGTCATTGAGCTTGTCCAATTATATTTTTGGAAGTTATTATGCATCTATGGGGTGACTAATAGCATTGTTTTTATTATGATGTCTATTTTACATCATGATTATATGGAATGTTGTAGAATTTTTTTGATAATCAAGTTAACATCAGTACTTATAACATTACTTATATTGATAGGCTGTCTAAGAAAACTATTTAGGTGTTAGGGGACATTTTGTGGGTATGTGTCCTTGATTTCAATGGTTTATAGGATAATCATATTATTATTTTGGTGTTTTTCTATAATAACAGTTATCAAGCATTGATTCATATTTAACTATACAAATCCATATATTATTGGATGTGTTTATCACCTATATAGTAATTATATGAAGGGTAATCTTCTTTTTTAGACCAATTATAATGCTAGATATGTTAGATCATATTCATAAAAAACCAAAGAAGTTAGTGACAACTAAAAGAATGTATAAATCTTATGAAAAATAATGATATCATCCTCTGTATTTTGAGTTGGGAATCATGGTTTTCTTTTTATTTACACATATTTTGGGACATGGGCTCATTTGGAGCTAATGAAATTTAGCACCCATATTCATTACATTATTTGAGTTTATCAAGAGAATTCATACAAGGGTGTATCATTTGTGACCCCAAAAATATATAATGATATTAATGATTTGTTTCATGTTTATAAAATATGGATATACCATTTATACTCATCTAATGTGATCTTCATCAATAACATCTAACTAGTTATAGATTTATCATTCAAGGAATGAGTATTTTATTAAGATAATCAGAGTTAGAAAAATCTATGCTAGGAAACATCCCCTTTGGTACATGTGAAATGGTATCATTGGAGTGTCCATGAGTTGAGCTTGGAGTGAGAGTCTGATATACATAATGGCAATATATTTTTACCATTGAGGCTAAACAATTCTTGGTAGTCTAACTAGGGTATGAACTTCTCTATGGTGGTAGGTCAATACACCTTGAATATGTATTAGATATGAATCCATTTTTACCAAAAAACATGTTATTTGATGTTTTCTATCAATTATAGATTTTGATGTGGGCTTGGGGGGGGGGGGGGGGGTCAAGATTAAGAAGTTGACCATCGATTTAGGATAAAAATAAGTTTTAGTTGGATGTTCATGTCGCAACCCATGTGTTAAACCATGATGATGGGTCATAGTGTGTGGGGTTATGCTATAATGTAAGAGGTTTCACTATATAGTCCTGGTAGATGGTGGATATCAAACTATAATAGGGGAGGTATGTTCATGAAGTCCACAATCACACTACAGTGATATGATCATCATTTTTGGGCACCATACAAGTTTAGGGTGTTGTGACTTTAAGGGGGTGGTATCACTATGTACAATCTGAGGATAGAGTTATTTTTTTCTTAGAGTGGTTCATTGTTCCATGACCCTTAGGGTTATTCCAAAATGAGGGCCTAAGAAATGTTTTTAATTTTGACCTATCTGGTCATTCTAAAATTACCCTTTTATGAATTTAATTATTATTAATTAGTTATTTTAAATGTTTAATTATTTTAAAAATAATAATTAATTGGGATTCATCCTTTTCCAAGTGGCCCATGGCTCTCTCATACTCCATCTCTCTCTCTCTCTCTCTCTCTCTCTAATACTTTAAGTTGGGATCATATTTGTTCAAGATTAGATTTGAGTGTTGTTTTCTTTATGGTGTCTCTTTGGGAAAGGATAACATTCCCCATGTATATTCTCATGGTTTTCATAATTGTTTTCATATACTTCCACAAAAAATATCTAATTATATCATTTTTTTCATATGTCGAAGAATCATCTCATTAATGTTGAGTCATATGGGGGTATTTGATGAGTTGTACCCTACTAGGTCAAGGTAGATGGTCCTATTTTTTCTATCTAGTTTTTACATGTGTGGTATGAATAATATGAAATTTTGGAAAAACCATATTCAATACACAACTAAAAAATAATTTTAAATTGAAATCATTCACACAATTTGAAGCAAATAGATACTGATAGTCCCATGGGAGGTCTCTTAGATGACATTATCGATATGATGGTCACTTTTGACCTTTTTTATTCTAGGATGTGTTTTGGAACATGATTTTGGACCCAGAATGGGTGGATTATACTTTACATGTCACCTCATGAGCATCACATGATATATTATACTATTCCTTGAAAGGGGATAACTTGAGTGAATGATATTATAGGGATGGAAAGTCCTAGGCACCAAAATTTAATTGAGTCAGTTGCTTCAGACTGTGGACCTTTTTACATTTTGTGATCATGAATTATATGTTTTGGTTATAAGTGATGAATTGTTCACTTGCATGTCTTATTGGTATAACATCATTAACTTTGGTTTGTTTTTCGGAATCTCATAGAAATTGAGAGATAGTTTAAATGGAAATCATCAAACCTATATTATATATATGGTATATCTTCCAATAATGAGGGTTCCATCTATTTTTAATTATACATAAAAAATTGTATTAGTGGTATATTATCCACTTATAGGAGTTATCTTGGTGGTGCATCATCAACCTGAAGGATTTTATCCATTGTATCGCATCCTCCAAGAGATTAAATTTGATCATATATCATCCCCCTAGAGATTGATGTTGGTGATGTATCTTCCACCAAAATATTGTTAGAGGTTATATAACTTCCAGTCAAGTAGTTGATATAAGGGGCTCCTTATCCAACCATGGAGTATTGTGTTGGTGTTTCATCACCAACCTAGTATTTTTAACAGTGGTATATCTTCCACTCTACATAGTTATAACTTGTTCAATAGGAAATTACTTATTCTCCATTGATATTTGATTATTGATAAATCATTCACTTAGTTTATATTTAAATTATATAAATTAGTCTTTGAGTTGTACTTAATAATGACAGCTTGTTTGGATTATGTATGAGATGAGGTGTAACATGTCATTTATCCATGTGGTGTGTTCATACCATGGGTGCATCATAAACTTTAATCACTAGTGTAGTAAATAATGTTCTCATATGATCTAACTATTCAGTTATCCCTAATGTGATAGGTTATTAATATATTTCATTATCATAATTCCATATTGGGAATGAACATATATTTACTAGAATTTATTGGGACTCCTTCGGTGGTGAACTACTTAGTTTTACTCACAACTATACCAAGTTCCCTAATACCCATTTGGGCTTCATGTTTCATGAATTGGGTAGAGGAAATATCCTTGGATAATTGAATGGTTAAGTTGATGGAGCTTGGTTTTTATTAGGATATATGATCGTGCTCAGAATTATGACCTATTATGGGGGATATCTCCTTCATTTTATTTACTTTTAGAACCAATTATATCAGATATAGATATAAGATATCATGTATATTATTGTATGACTCATATGATATGTTTAGAGCCTCTTTTTTCAATAGCATGATGGTAATCCTATATATATTATGTATATCAGTAAGCAATAATTATATTGGGATGATTTTTTATATGAATTTATTTTATTAAGATTATTAGGTTCCTGTATCAGAGAGGTCATTATCTCCTAACAAGATATATCAACATGTGATATTGTTTGAAAGCCTATAAAATACAAGGAGGCCCACCTAAGGTATGTAATGATCATGTTTGGTTACAATAGATCTGATAAAACTAAGTATCCTAAATACATCAAGCATTTGTCATGTAGAATTAGATATATTGTTAAATAATTCTATTTTTATGCACTTATTATTGATTTTAAAATTGAGTAATCACACTAAGGAAATTATAGACACTTCATATTACCTAAAAACCCCAAAGGCTGAGAATGTAGGAAATAAGGTCATATAAATTAGATACTGATATAAGATATGTTAGTAAATAAGGATAATGTTGGAATATTTTTTGGGCTAGAATAGGTGTTTTGTTTTTTCACAATAGTATTTGGATTAGTATGATGTTTTGGAGAACTTTGGAAGATGTTGGAGAAGTTATAGAGGTAATATTATTAAGGAGGATGGGATTATGGTGAATTCATGTGATCAAATCCCAAAATAGGTTGCATGAGAGTAAAACTAATGTAATCATTGTCAATCACATTATAAATGTTAGAGACACTCTATACATGAAATGATATTTTTAAAAGTAGTACCACATGAACTAATTTGTTTGGGATATTTTTTGGGAACTTATGTTATGTTATAATCCATATTTTTTAACTATAACAGATTGAACCATGCAAAAAAATCTGAAAACCATGATAAAATGGTGTATCTTTGTATATATTTAGTTGATCCCATCATGTTACATTACAGTACATCACACCACAATGTTATTAGTGGTTTTTTTGAGGATTTAGAGGTTATTATGTGTCGCAACATAATAAAGAGTATATTTTCATGAATTTGTGATTTAAAAAAATCAACATTCAAGTATTTTTATATTTATAGTGATTAGTTGATTATTTATAAATTTTACCATGTACTGAATGGGTAGTTTTATGGGAAATAAATGTGTGACAAGTAACAAAATAAAAAGGTATGTTTTTAAAATAAATTTATTTGAAAGAAGGTACTGAGAGAGTATATACATATAATTATAGAGAAAACATTAATAAATTTTGAAAAAGAGAGAGAATAATGGTTGTGAACTAGATCTATACAGATCATCTATATTTGATAGATGAAATAGAATCATAATTAAGGAACCCCTGATGGTCAGGGTCTCTTATTTCTATGGAAACACCTGAGACTGATCCTTGTGTTGCTTTATCCATATAACTTGTCTCAAAGCATTGAGTGATGATATATGTGGTAGATGTTTCCAATAATATTATCTATGATCACTTCCCAAATACTTTAATCAAATATATTGTGTAGTGATTTTGGTAAATCAACACATCTTTGATGTATGCTCCTTGGATGTATCCCTTAGTGGTGAAACATTAAATATAATTGTGTCAATATATTTAAATTATTTATTTGGAAATTTTGGTCAAGTTTATATGATTTAAAGGATCACAATATTATTTATAACACGAGAATATGATCCTATGTATGTTAAAGAAAAATAATTCACATCAAAATTCACACCTCACCCCTCTTAGGGTGTTTTTTACATTATGTTAGCACCATAAAGAAAGAAGAAATGTCACAAAATATGTAGGATATGGTATGGATGAAATAATATCTACCTTACATCTATCAAAATATTTGTTATATTAAATAATTACCCTCTCCACCATAAAATTATACTTTTCATAATTTGGGGACACATTTTTTTAGATTTTTTTAAATCATCAATCTATGACTATATAGACACTTATAAACATAGGATATATATATATATATAGTACATAATATACTAATATATCCATGAATATCACAATTAAATAAAAATTGGTATTGAACAAAAAATAATGAATTGTATTTAGGGTATATTATAATCTAAATGGAATCCTTTGATAATAAAATATACCAAGTTACCAAGTGAATTCCATATTTTCCTGATTCTATAGGGTGATATGAAACTAAAAATAACCATATAAATGATCTATGAAAAAAAAATTATCTTACCCATTAGACATTTCAAAATCTATTCAATGACGCTTTGATTAAGTTTCCCATAATCCAGTACACTTATTGATAATTTCAAATCCCTAGGAAAACTACCTCGTCTCTATCATTTCTAATTTTTGGGAAGCTAGATTTTTTTTGTGATAAACTAAATGGGGATAACCCAGTGATCATAAAATATGGGGTATGTGATCTAAAACTTATGAAAAATTTCCACCACTTTCATAACATCATCCAACAGAGTGGGATTTATCCACATTTGTATTTTTTTTTTCAGGTTTATCTCTTTCAACAAATAAAATCCTATTAATATAAATAGAGGGGTAGATAGCTTGTATATATTCATATGTATAACTAAGAGCAATTATTTTCTCCATTAGAAGAAGTTTATGTTCTTTCTCTTTTTCAAGAAGGATATTGTGAAAAATAATGGTAACTATTTTTTCATTAGTCACTATGTATAAGTATTTTAAATTTCAAGTTAAATTATTGAGTTACAATATGTGTTGGTTTTTATAGTTAGATAAATTATAATACTAGTATATGAATAAAGAATATTAATATCATAATTTCCATTATCAAAATAAAACATAATTAACTGAATAAATCAATATAACTAATAACCATGAATTATCTTGAAATTACATGTTAATAATCCAGATAAGAGTCAATATCATGATCAAATTCAATAGTTTTTTTTAAAACAATTATTACAATACACTAATACATCGAAAATATCCCCAATAATCATAATCTATATAATCATGTATTAATCCAATTAAGAAAAATATTTAAAATTAAAAATATTAATATTCAATGAAATAGAGGAATGAGAGATAAAAAATATTATCCTTTGAGGTGAACTTAAAGGATTCAAAAAAATTGAACCTTAAAATCTTATCTCTAAAATCCGATAAATGAGTAACCTTAATAAAATTTATAATCACTTATGTATTTTTAAGAAACATACTACCTAAAAAATTTTTGAATTTGAATATACCTAATCATACTCAATTTTAAGAGAATAAAAATATATCATAAAATCACGTCTCTTAAATAAACTAGTGAATCTTATAACATTCCTATCTAATATTTCATAATCATATTTCTCATTTCATAAATGATCTCTATAATTTCAACTCACCAATATACAAATAAGAGTAAAAGGATTATATAATGACATTATTTTTAAACCAAAATTGATCAAATCATTGTAACAAATGAAACTCCCTTATGGTGCACGGTATAGAAAAAGCACTGTTGTCCTTACACTAGTTGTCACTAGTGTGGGTTTGATAATTTAATAAATATCCCTCTCAACATCGGTTTATTCATTTCCCATTAAAATATTATATTCATGCATAATTCTTTCATTAATTTGTTTTAGTTCATAATTTTCTTAATTTCTTCCGGTTGATATATTAATCCCAAATCACATTAACCCGTTTCTTTGTTGTTTTCATCCAACTTATCAATGTCATGCCACTAACATCACCCATAGGTTTTATAGTGTGTTTGGGGAGGGGATTATTATATTTTTTATATAATAATACATTTAATGTGGTCAAAATCATGCTCATCTATGTCTTTTTCTAAATTATATACCTTGAATCTTAAGGTCATTCTACGGAATATAAAAAGTTTATTTTAAATGATCATTATTGCTTGAATATTACTTAATCATGGGTTTATCTTATTATTATTTACTTTTTAACACATGATTATGAAATGTTTTTATGGTTCTTAAAAATAAGTTTGATACTGAGGAAACTAAGAAAAGTTATATTAAAAATTATTATTTATTATTATCTTGTGCCATAACTCATATTGAAAAATATTTTCATCCTAGATTTTATTTTAAATGATAATATATTATAATTAATATTAGGTGGTGTCTACCATTAATACTTTTATAGTCCCCTTAGGAATGATTCGACAAACTCCTCAATCTATTTCTTTTAGGGAATATAATTGGTATCATGTTCATGTGTCATGAAATTATCATATTCATTTGAAGGTGTAGGTTCCTCAACATTCTATGACAAGGCTATAAATATCACTATAGTGGTTAACACATATGATTTATTATTAATTATATAGATGATAACGGTTGGAAAACAAGCCTATTTTTTCCCTATCATAATTTATGTGTCTCAATCATGGATTGTTAAGTGTTTTGTGTAATTTTTTTAATTAATTATTATAGTGTTACTAGTATTTTTTCAACCAATAACATTACAAAAAATACAACATACCCCTCATCATATGTGTGAGAACTTCGTAGAATATTTTAGTGATTAGTTTATTACTGATTTAGTGATGCAATCATTTTGAACACTGTTTCTCGATTCACTCCTAAAACTCATAGATTCCCTATTAGTTTGGTTTCATGGTATCGGGTAAATAATTTCAAATTTATGTGGCCCTTGATGATGAAAAAATATCATTATGAAAATATATTATAAATCATTATATAAAGTAACCAACATTGGTTTCATGTAGTATATATAGCTCCTCATTAATCTATCACATGATAATAGAAATTATAGTAGTTTTTCAAATTCATTAAGAACATATTTTGGTTTCATTATTGAGTATAAAATATTTAATTATTTTAATGCTTGTTAGTTTCCTCACAATAGAATCTATAAAACTGTCAAACTTTGTGTGTTAATACAGATTTAGGGTCAATGATTTTTTTTCAAAATAGGGGTTTATAATGAAAGATAATTGATAATTAATGTCATGTGTATCCAATTGTAAAAGGTTTTATTATGTTAATCATTATGTTAATCAATTTTACCAAATTTTATGTTATATTTATTGTTTCTTATAGATTTATTAATCTAAAAATGAATAAAATCATCATAATGTTTAATTTAAACACTGCCTATCAATGCAAATTTTTATATTTAGTTCATAAGAATATATCCAAACTTGAAATATAGTTTTAAAAGAACATTTTGATGAAATAAAGTTATATAGAAGTGAAAAAATAGTAATAAAATTAGACTAAAATATCATGTGAATTTTATTAAATTAATTTAAAAAATAAAATAATTATAATAACTACTATTATAAATATTTTATAAAATGAAATAACACACCCACAAAAGGGTCTCCATTGAGAGAAGCTACATCACTCCCCCAATGTGTTAACCTGTACACCATAAAGACAATTTTTTACAAGTATCCATAATTTATGGTTTAATTATACTAATATATAAAAACAAAATCGATTTTCATTATATTTATAAGAAAATAGTACAATAAACCTATTAATTATCTAACAACCTAGAATGTGTTAAATACCTAGTCCACATAGCAGAGTATAACCTAAAATGATGGAGTGGATTAACATAACAGACCAACAAATTTGGGTTTCACTATTCATATTCTCAAAGGGATAAATCCATCTAGGATAGGTTGAATCCTTGATCTTGATCAATAACAATGGAACCACATACCTATATAACCTCTTGAATTTTAAGGGTTTTTTAATTGTCCTCTTGGAACATAAATATAAAGTAACACATACCCCATGGTCAATTAAAATTAATTAGAAAATCATGACCCGATTATAGAATCATGACCACATTCATACTCTAGCCTCACCCAATTATATCAAAAAACATTGGTACACATCTAAATACTATGAAAAAAAATACTAAAATACCTATAAGTTTTACACTCTAAAAACTATTATATCTAGTAAAATTTCTTACACTACATGGATAGAGAAAAATATACTAGTTATTTATTCCTATTCCTTTATATATTCCCAAAAATTATCAACTAATTCACTAGGGGTCATTTATGATAATAACAATTTCCCCATAGAATGGCTAACTGAAAACTCAAGAGGGGGATGAATTGAATTCCTAAAATTTAATTTCATAGAAAACCTCCCTCTAAATGTATAATGGAGCAAATATTTTTCCTTAATATAAAATTAAAATTTTAATTTAAAAAATTAATGCAAAGATATTGAACACATGATATTTATAGTTTTTTGTGGAAAAACATCCTCTAATATACTCCACTGACACTCTACTCCATGATTTTGGTGATTTTAACTATAACAACACTTCTATCAGGGGTTCCCAGCTAAGTACGGAAATTTTTAACTTAATAAAAAGGTCTAAGAGATTTTATCCAGGATCTACCTTTACAAGGCCAATCCACGGTCTCAAAAAAACTCTAAAACGAGTATATAAAAAATTAATTAAATAAAAAATTTAAGATTTATTGCAACACATTGTTGGAATAAGAAACTAACAGTGGTGGAAAGAGAATTCTATGAAGATGATAGTCTTCAATGTATACCTCAAAATTAACTTCAGTGAAACTGATAAACTTATAATCACATCACGAGCGTCTATATTTGATATTTTCTATGTTTATAAATTGCGAGTTTTTATATGTATGTGAATTCTAATCATTCTACACATCCATATATTTTTTCATGATGTGGTTAAATATTAATTTTATATATCCTCTTTAATTTGAACTTATGAATGAGATAATAATAACAGTTTATAGAGTCAACCATTGAGAAGTTGATAATAATGGTTATTAAGGACATGAATCCAATCATTCCGATTATAGAAGTTAATTCTACTGTAGTAATGTTAGAACTCTTATTATTATTTTGATAATTCCTCTCATAGTATCAAAATGTACTACATAGATCAAAATTTCCTTAAATAGATAATCCATGTTTATAGTATGCTCTAAAATAATTAAATGAATTATCAAGATATTAGAAAAATTATCATGACATTCTTTATAGTAGATAGATCTTAATAATATATTCAATTGAAAGTACTGTTTATCCGAAGATGAATTCTTGAGAGTCTTCATAATATAAGGAATATCTTTGTGTTATTTGAGGCATAAGATAAAATGAATTCAAAATTTAATAAGATAAATCATCTGTGTAAGATAAATATGTTACTTTGAAATGATACTCATCTTCAACAATTTCTAATAGATTTCATAAGATAATCCTGTGCAATCATCCTTTACATAAGATAATGTATCCTCATTTTCTTCACTATGTATAAGATATTATGATTTACATATATATAAAATCAAACATTTTCTTAATAAAATATTTTATTCTATAGTAAGATAAACTTTAAATATAGATATTTATGATTCTCAATTGATAAAAGATAATATTTTATTTCTCATATGATAAATTAATTTTTCATAGAAAAAAAATACTTGACACATCATAAGTTAATCATTTATGGAATTAATGTAAGATAAATTATTTTGATAAATTTAATTTTAAATAATTAAAAAAACATGTTAGAATAAATTTATGGATCTTTTATCAAAACACATAAAAACTAAGATATGTTGTAATAACATATTTTATTCCAACAATCTCCCCCATTTTGATGCTCACAAAACCCATGTAATAGAAAAAAAATCACAGAATAAGATTTTAACTTTTAGAATCTTGTTTAAGTTTATAATCCCTTTTGAAATAATATTAAAAGTTCTATTTTTTCCCTTCCCTAGAAATATTATTTTTTTGTATTTTTCATTATACATTTCTTCTTAATAAATTAAAAATTTTAGAACATAATTTTTTTATATTCTCCATTCCTTATCCACCTTTTTGTGATATCAAAAATATGTATAAAAAAGTAATAAAATAAATATTTCACATGGTAAATAGTAAATACATAATGATACTGAGTATGAAAATAATTGGTCATCAAGCTATATTAAAAAAACAATAAGTAATAGATATCCTTAAAGGATACTCAAAAATAATTATCAATAGAAAATTGATAATAGAGATAGAACATATTTACCATATAGATTTAGTAAAACAACATAAAATATATGGAGAAAGATATTATAATACAATAGTAGTAAATAACTACAAAAGGGTAAAATAATATTGAAAAAAAACTTCAATATGAAAAATGAATTTATTAAAGTCATGAAAAGTAAGCATTCAAATAAAAATCACCACTAAAATGTTAAAAAAATATACTTAACTAAACATAATTCAAATGTTTATGAAAACCCATTCAAATGTAAAAAAGACACCATTCAATCCATAAATATTCAAATGTTTTTAAACTAATTATCCATGGGGAAATCATCACATAAACATGTAACTATGAATGTTTATAAATCCTTTAACTTCAATTGAATTTTTGGGGTGGACTTTTGAATGGTATGTGTTTGTGAATAGGTAGATAGGATAAAGGCATAGGTGTGTCAGTCATCTCTCTAATAGCATATCCTCATATAAGTAGGGACAATCTAAGACCTTATCAATCACTTATATTGATAATTATATATGTGGATTTGATTTTGGGAACAACATGATGAGATTTCACCATAGAAAAATTATATATAGGTTTGAAGGATAGTTTAGAGGGTGGTTCAGGTATAGGTAAATAAACTTATTTTTCAAACTTTAGGTTCTACATTAAATGTACATCAACTGGGTAAA
Source organism: Viscum album (assembly GCA_963277665.1). Taxonomy (NCBI): domain Eukaryota; kingdom Viridiplantae; phylum Streptophyta; class Magnoliopsida; order Santalales; family Viscaceae; genus Viscum; species Viscum album. The sequence goes on along the minus strand of OY728130.1, from coordinate 757,780,913 downwards.
ATATATTATTTAATCTATAAAATGAAGAATAATTACAATCAACTATATAAGGTCCTAGAAAACATCTCCCTTATATTTAAAATAATGCTTCAATACATGTATTTATTCTTTTTACTGTGTTGTTCTTAAATTAGTCTAGGAGAGTTGTGAAACTATTCCAAACTCACTATGAAAAAATTCTTAATAAATTGTGGATATCTCCTTTCTTTACAACACCAATAACCAACTTCATCAATTAATCAAATTGGTTATTTAACATTCTCATTGGATGATAAAAGAATTATTTACATTGCTTTCACAAAGGTATGAGATTCTTTTTAATGAATGAAGGCATCTATTTCTTCTTCATATTCCTCTTTAGATTAATATTTCTTTAAAATATTTACAACTATTTGATATAGGTCTTAAAAAATTTTCTCTATAACCTCAAAATTATTCACCAATGAACGAACCATTATTTTTAGGATAGTTATAATAAAACTTACATAGTTATTCACTTAAAATAAAACACACTAAACTTATAGAAATTTTTATTTAAAAAAAGAGTATATCTATTTTCTATGTTAATAAATTTACATAATATATTCTTGAAGAGAAACTTGTATTATTCTTACTTCATTAACTATATCTTATTGAAGATCTTGAATAATATCCTTGGAGAGTATGCCGCATTGCCTTGATACAATGAAAGAGGTTAATGTGACTATTAATTGAGACATACTTTATAACATTAAAAGTATATTACCTTGAATTTTTATTTCTCTGAAGGATTACAATGAATACTATTCCACCACTGATTGAACCAAAATCATAACATCATTTACTTCTTCTTTAGAAATTTAACTTTCATGAAGATTCATAATTTTGTTTCTGGATTTACACAACTGGGATTTCATAGATTCCAAATCATGTACAAACATAGAGTATCTCTATTGATCCCTCTCAGTAGCATATCTTCTTACTTTAGGGACTTTTAAATTTATAAAGTCTTTATGTCTAGGAGAGTATCTATCTCGTTGAACTTCTATTCATTCACTATGAACTGGTTAGATTTCTTTATGGTGTGATTATTGAGATTCAGATCTAATTCTTCTTTTTTGAGATAATTTGAACAATCCTTAAAAATATGAGGTAAAATTCTTGGTATTATTGATATTATTATTTTTAGACTAATATAAAATAAGCAAGTAATAATAGAAGAAAAATTTATCTATTGATAGGAACATGAACAGAAAAAGGTGAAGGAGTTGAACTCTCTTGAGGAGATGTTTTTTCTCTAGATTCAACAAAAAATCTGTGTCTCCTTTTCCTTCCAACAACAATATAATCATCATGCTATTCTCTAACTTCAACACTTTGAGCTGGCCTATCTACCAAAACTAGTCTTTCTTATAGGTGGGATGATTCCCCCCAAGATAAAGCGAGATCAACTTTAACTTCTTCTCCAAATAGCACGCACATCATCTTATTCAGGGATGAATTATATTAAAAACCAATTTTCATTAATATATTATCACTTAATTTTTTCAGAACATGACAATGAAATACGATATTTTAATCTAGAAAAACTCCAGCATTATGAAAAATTAGAGTTAATATACTTCCAAAAGAATAAAAATTTAAATATTTGTTTTGAACATGGAACATTCCAGAAATATCATTCCAAGTTAAGAGGTATTTCAATAATGAAAAAAATAAAGTATTGTAACATCTTAAAAGAGATTTTTTTTAAACACACCATTCCACTGAGAGATTGTAGGCTGAATGAATTTGGTAAGAAATTTTCACTCTAGATCTAAGTCCATCACCAGATTCTTTCCAATATCTTCTATTCCATAAATAACCATCATCATTTTTTATGGAGTAACTTCTTTTATAACAACTAAGAAGGTATTGACTAATTAATAACCTTCATGAGGTCTTTTAAAATCTTTATCTATCTACAAAGAAGTTATCAAAATATTCTTCTCGTTCACTGTTGCAATGAAAAGGTCTTCATTATCACAGAAATGAAAAAATATGAATTTTTAAAACTCAAAAACATATTTTTAAAATAAAAAAATTGTTTATTTGTCATAAAAAACAACCATACTTGATGATTGATAGCATTATTACGTAACATATCTCTGTTTTATAGCCAGTTGAAATCTATTTTTTGACCAGTCAACAATTTTCTTGATGTCCTTTGTCTTTTAATTATGCTAGTAGAGGCAATGTATGTCCTATTATTTTTTTCTATTTCACAAGAGGTTTTGAGGTTTTGGAAAATTAGGGTAATGAGGGTTCATATAGTAAAGAAAAAAAGGGATTCTGAGACTTTCATGAGGTTTCACACATTGTATTGACACACTTTCTTTTGTTTCATGGTAATATAAGGGTCACATAAAGACGTGTAAAGTAATTATTTGAAGATTTAGGAAATGTAAGCTATTTTATATGACTAATATGTAAAATAATGATATAAAATCTCAAATATGATATGAAAAGATAAAGGTCAATAAAAATAAAATAAAATAATTTACTAGTTTATAAAATTATGTTACTTTGTAAGTAAAATTTAAATAAAGGCATAATTTGGATCGAATAAAATTAAAAATGTCAGTAGGAAAAGTCTTATTAAAAATTTCTATTAATTGATTTTCCATGCAAATTAATTATAAAGAGATATCAGTATTTTGTGCACAATCTCTTAATAAATGAATCTTAAGTAAATTTTATTTATTTTTTAATGGTTTATCAGAATATTCTAAATGTTGATAGAACTTATCTTATCACATTTTATTGGAAAAAAATTGAAATTAAATCCAAAATCCATTAAGGTATGTTCTATCCACAACAATTTTGAAAAACCACTTCCTATTGCAATATATTTATGTTCAATGGTTGATAATGTTGTATAGTGTTGTTTCTTACCTGACCAAGATAATTGATATCTACCAATAAACTAACAGGTTCCTGAGGTCCTTTTCTTATCCAGTGCACATCAAGAAAAATTAACATATGAATATGTAACAAAATTAAAGTCATAAATTTTTGGAAGAATAAGATAAAGTGACATAGTTCCTTTTAAATATCATAAAATTATTTTGGTAGTATTTAAATTAGATTCTTTACAATTGGATTGAAATATTGCACAAGTACATACTGAAAACATAATTTCTAGTCTACTTATAGTCAGATATACTAAACTTCCAATGATTCCTCTATATAAATTTTTATCAACTGGTTTTCCAATTTCAGCCATATCAAGCTTAATAGTGGAGCTCATAGGATTTAATAAGCCTTAATATTTTTAATTCCAAACATCTTAAGTAAATAGAGTATCTATTTTATTTGGTTTAAAATATTCCCCAAACCATTTTGATAAATTTTATATCTTATAAAATAATTTAACTCACCGATCATGCTCATTTCAAATTATTTCTTCATAAGTTTGGAAAAATAATTGCATAATTTTTTATTTGTTGATCCGAAAATTACATCATCGACATATATTTGTACTAATAAAATATATGAGGATGAAATTTTATTGAATAATGTATGATCTTCCATTCTTGCTGTAAAATTGATTTATAAAATAAAAGATCATAATCTTTTATACCATGATCTCTGTGCTTTTTTAATTCTATAGAGGGATTTGGTAAATTTAAAAATAGAATTTCAAGAGTCAGGGCCTTAAAAACTAAGAGGTTATTCTACATAAACTTCATCTATTAAAAATAAATTTAAAAATGAATATTTAACATCCATGAGATATAATTTAAAATTCATATAATATTCATATTATATAAGGATTATAATTGATTCAAACCTTTCTATAGGAGAAAATGTTTATTCATAGTCTATTTTTTCTTTTTGATAAGATTTATTTCTAGTTATTACAACATGTTCATCTTTCTTATTTCTAAATACCTTTTATTTAAAATACATTATTATTATAGGGTCTTTCAAATAATTTTCAAACTTTGTTCCTTTTTAAATGATTTAATTCTTATTGAAAATCTAAGAGCCATGTTTTATCAAATAGAGCTTCTTATATAGATTTAGGTTCTAGTTGGGATATAAAGGAAGATGATTCTTCTAGGTTCCCTACATTTAATCTACTTCTAACTTCTTCATATAAGCTTTCTAAAATTATTTCTTGAGGGTTTTCTTTAATATTTCTATGTTCTCTTGGAAACACACTTTCTAGTTCACTAGTAGTAACACTTAATGGATTTTTTAAAAGTAATAAATTTCTAAATCACCATCCTTGTCATTGTTGAAAGGATTTTGGGACTCATATCCTTAAGTAAATCATTTTTTTGATTTTTTTGAGTAGTTTTGTGATCAAAAGGGTCACTTTCATCGAACTTCAAATGATTTTATTCTTCAAAAATCATTGACATTTATTAAAAACTATATAAGACTTATAATTAATAGAGTAACCTAGGAAGTTACATTCATCATCCTTTAGATCAAACATAAAAAGATTATCTTTTGTGTTCAATATGTAAACCATAAATCCAAATAAATTAATGTATCCTACCTGTTGTTTCCTATAATTAAATAACTCATAGGGTTTTTTATTCATGATTGGCCTTATTAAAACTCTTTTAATGACATAGCATGCTGTATTAACAACCTCATCCTAGAAATAAGTGGGAAAGTTATTTTCACACAACACAGTTCTCTCAATTTCAAGAAAATTCTCATTCATCCTTTCTATAACACAATTCTATTGAGGTTTCATAGGGAAAAGATTGTATGTTTAATTCAGTTATTTTAGAAATATGAATAAAATTCAAGATTCTCAAATTCTACTCCATGATCACTTCTCAGTAACATAATTTTGAAATCTTTTTCATTTGGGACAGGCTTACAAAAATTAATAAAAATAGAACAAGATTCATTATTATTTCTTAAAAAGTAAACCCATATAAATATTAAAAAATTAGCAACCAATATATAATCAAATGATTTTTCAGTAAGAATTGTAGTTCTAGTAGGTCTAAATTGATCTATATGGATAAGATCAAGAGGTATAAATATATAAACCTATTTGATTAGTTTAAAATATAACTTGTGTTGCATGCCAATTTTACTTGCATTACATAGTTTTTTTATCCAATTTATGGTTAGGAAAGTCAAAAATTAGATTTTATTTAGATATATTTTTCATAGAATGAACATTATAATGTCCAGGTATTTTATTCCAAAACCATGATTCATAAATTTCATCATTCAATCAATTTACATTTTTTATACATAAGTAATTTAGATATAGTGTATAAACATTATATGTTCTAGGTACTTTAAACATGAGAGATTTATCTTTGAAAATTGATCATGCATTTTAAGAAAAATAAACTAATTAACCATTATCCCAAAGTTGAGAGATACTTATATGCTTTTTCTTTAAGCCTTCAACATAAAGAACTTTTTTATGAGAATTGACGTATTTTTTCCAATAGATCCAATGCCAACATTTTTTCCTTTTTCATTGTCACCAAATGTGACACAACCTCTCTCAATGTTGGATTATGAGTAAAAAATTGAGAAATATTCACTCATATGTCTTGAAAACAAATTGACCATAAATAATTTTTCATTTATTTTCATTTGGTTTTTACCTATAATGAAAGATTAAACAAAAAAATTATTTGTTGCCCAAAATATTTTGGGTCTAGAAATATTATTTGTGAAAGTCTTAAGGATCCATATATTCATTTTTTTTAGAAAGTTTTGAATCTTATTTTGAAAAATGTTTTTATAGAAAAGAATTTTTGATTCCATGTAATTGAGAATTTTTTAAATTATATATGTTAGAATAATTTAAATTCTCTCCCCAATGAAAACATGTATCTTTAGAAAGGTTTTTTAGAACTAGGTACAAAATAGTTTGTGTATAATTTGGGATTTTAAACCAAACTTTCTATTCCAAAAGTTTTAATTTTAAGTTGATTATAACCATGAATTATTTTTGATAATATTATACTTTAGTAAATACATTTGTAGCTTAATTAAAATTTTGAAAATCCTTCTATAAATTTTCAATTGTCTTCATATGTTCAGTATATAAGGTAGTATATTTTCCAACTAATTTTTCAAATCTATTTTTTTTATTTAGATATTTCTCTTTATTAAATATTTTCTTGTAATAAATTTTCAGGGAATTTTTGTTATTTTTTAGATTTCATAAATTTTTTCCAACATGGTACAATATTCATTTAATTCCTCGGATGATAAGTGTTTTTAAGATTCATGCCCATGTTATGAAGAATAATAAAATGTACTTCATCTAATTTTTCCATGAAATATATTTTGGAATTTCAATTAGGAACTTCAAGTTTTGGTTTTGATTATGTTAATTTTCTAGAATCTATATAAGCACACCAAGTGACCTTAATATCTTTCATAGCATTATTCTTGTATCTAGTCCTCTTGAATGATAATATTCCATGTTTTTTATTTTCAAAATATTGTGAAAATTCTAGCTTGATGTATCCAGGATTCTTTCACTTATATCATCTAAATTATTTATAGTTATCTCCATGCTTACCATGCTTGTTGAAAGGTATTTGAAATCCTCTTATATTGTAATATAATTTTTTAAATTCTAATAAAACTATGCAAGCTCATTATTTGATCTAGAATAGCTTGCGGAGTCTCCTACTTCAGATATTTTAGCGATTTGTATTCTTTCTTTTCTTCCTGTGACCCTTAGAAGTAGAAACCTTCAAGGAAAATTTTTATCTCTTAATAATTTTATAATCTCCATCTTTATATTATATTTCATCTTCACATATCATAAAATATCTAGTGAGATCCTATTTCAAGAAACTTTTCACCTTTTTAGACTGTCTAATAGTTGCTGATATTCCACTCCGCTTTGATTATTATACTATAAGGAATTTAAATGTTTTTTTGGGATTATTGATAGGTTCTCATATAGAATCAATTTCATTAACAATGTTAGTGATCTTTCCATTCAGTTTATTAATTCTTTATCCTTCATCCATTTTTAAATTGTCAAACTTAAGCTTGGTTTTATCATATTTAAGAGCCTTCACATTATCAGTACCTTCATATGAAACTGCAGTAGTGGTCCACATTTCATGAGAATTTTGACACTAAGAATATATATTGAATTAAACTGGTTATAGTCCACATATGATAGAATTCATATTTTTGGAATTCATATTATATTCTACTTTGGTTGGAGCATCCCATGTTTGATGTTCTATATTCAGAATTTCATAAGGCTTTACTATTTTAAGATAAAATTTCAATACAAGTTTCATTAAATAAATAGTCATATGAATCTCTCATAAACCATAATTTTTACCATTAAAGTAATAAGCTCTAACTATTGATATACCTTATTAATTTTTAGCCATATATTCCATTGAAAAATAGATCACTAGAATTTAGCCTTTGATGACTATTAACTAAAGATTCGCAAGATCTGATAACTATTTTTGTCCCAGAGAATGGATAACTAAAAGCTCAATAGGGGTGAATTGAGTTCTTAAAAATTTATTTTATTAAAAACCTACCTTTTTATGTATGTTGAATAAAATATTTTTCCTTAATATGAAATGGAAATGAAAATGTAAAAACATAAATGAAAGATATTGAAAACATGATATTTATAGTGGTTCGGGGAAAACAATCCCCTAGTATCCTCTACAAATACTCTACTCCACGAGTTTGGTGATTTTCACTATAATAACCCTTTTACCAGGGCCCCTAGTTGATTATAAGTTGCAGTCACTTAATACAAATGTCCAAGACATTTCAACCAGGCTCTCCCTTTGCAATACCAATCTGCGGTCACATCACACACTATACAATGAGTGTAGAAAATATAATAAATAAACTTTTGAGGATCGATTATAGCACACATTTGTAAGAGAAAAATAACAGTAGTGGAAGATGAATTCTATGAAGATGATAGTATTCAAGGTATATCTCAAAATGATCATTAGTTCAACTGATAAACTTTTGACAACAACATGACCACTTATGTTTTATCTTTTATATGAACAAGCATTTAGGGTATTCATATGTATGTGTGTTCTAATCATTCTTCACATCTATTTGTTTTTTCATATAGCTATTAGTTGTTCCTTTTATGTCTCCTATGTAATTATGAAATTAAGAACAAGATAATTGTAATAATCGAGCAATTAATTCATTGATAAGTTGATAAGATTTGTTATTAAGGACATGCATCCATTCCTTTGAAATATAGAAATTGCTTCTGCTACAACTATGCCAGAGCATTTCTTATTCTTCAAATCATTTCACTCATTATGAAATACATACTGTATAGATTGACCTTTCCATAAATTGAAAATCCATTTTTTGATATTATCTGTATGCCTAAAATTACTTATCAAGATATTAAAAAATCTATCATGATATTCTTCAGAACAACTAGATCTTCATAAGATATTCAACTGATAGTACTATTCATCCTAGGATATCTTCCTGATTCAATTACTATGATAAGGCATATCTTTTTCTTCTTTGAAGTATAAGTTAAACTAACTTTAACATTTCGTAATATAAATATTCAGTATAAGATAATTTTTTTACTATGATATGATACTTGGAATTAACTATTTCTTCAATATTTTTTTTGGTTAATATATTACGAATATCCTTTTCATAAGATAACATCTACTCATTTACTTAATTCTGTCTGAGATTTTTGAATTTGAGTATGTGAAAACTCAAACAATCTTCGTAAAATATTATCTTACACAGTAAGATAAAATTTCATCATGTAGATTTCTAATTCTGAGTAGATAGAAGATAATATTTTATTTCTTGTAAGATAAAACACTTTTTCATAGAAATAATAATTCACACATCATTTGAAAATCATTTATATGATCAATATAAGATAAATTCTTTTGGTAAATGTAATATGAAAGACACAAAATAAACATTTTAGAATAAAAATACATATTTTTTGAATAATCAAATCACATAAAAATTGAGATATTTTGGATTAATATATGAATTTTCAACAATAACAATGATGATAATGGTACTAAAATCATATTAACAATAAGAATTATAGTAAAAACCAGCTCAGTAATCGGGCCAAGAAACCCAAAAATATCAAGTTAAATATAAATGAGGAAATAATGGTTATAAGGATGGATCAGGAATATGAGAATAAACATCCCTAAAAATGTTGTAATTTTGATAGAACATGAGATCATCTAAATCAGCCTTCCCTGAGATATCATAAACTACATGATTAACTTCCTTGTAGAAGTGTATAATTATAATTTTTATATCCTCTAAATATCATAATAATTGATTATAATATTTTATGATCATCTATGGGACTGAGAGGTGTCGATCTTAAATTGTATTAACACTTGAAATTAAATCAAATTCAATGAAAATATACTGCTAATTGGGTTTCATAGAATAATCAGTAGTAATTGTAATGGCTAGTAGGTGAAATTTATGAACAATATGATTCCAAAAAATTAGTAATGTATAATTCAATAATAGTAATAATTTTCTGGAAATGTTCATTTCGTACAAAAATTTCTTGTATAAAAATACATTGTGTTTGTTAAATTGGTTTTTATTTCATTCTTATGTGATTAATGTTTTGTTACCTTTGATAATATGTTAAAATTTAAGGATAAAGAGATAAGGGGTCCAAACAAACAAGATTCCTACTAAAATATTTCCTCCCACAATAATAGATGACTATACGACACTTTTGGGGATTGAAAGTGAAGAAATGATGTGAAACCGAGGTTATGATGAGGGAAAATAGATATTAAAATTATTAATCATGTTTATGACATGAACTAAATACAAGGAATGAACCATTTATAGGTCATGAAGTGAAAAAAATCATATGGGGTCAATACTTTTATGAAATTACACCTTCTTTCACACTGTGAAACTTGGATGGAAGAAACAATTTTGACATTTTGACAGTGTTTTCAATGGAGACCTTCCAAATAATGACTCGTACAACCATTAAATTCCCAAATCAACCTGTGAAGTTATTAATGATCATATTTATGGATAATTAAATCCTACACAGTCACCCTTGAAGATCTATAAATATATTTTAGGGTTCCAATCCATATTCATCCATCGAAAAGAGATGTTATTGGGATTGAATTCATCAAATGTTGTGATGATTATAATAGGAAATTAATTTTCCTACCCCCTCGTTACTATCATGAGGTGGTAGATCTTTTGAAATATGATTAAAATGAAAGGTGTTTTATTTTATTAAGTTATTTTATCTTTGAATGCAATTCATTTAGGTCTTTCTCTGCAACCCTAAATTATCAGTTTTCTAATTTGATTTAATCATATAGGTCCATTGAATTATTGGTTAGGAAGTGTCACAATTTTATGCATTGACAAGTGGATGATCCTTGCTATGACCATTGGATGGATTTCCCACTATTTTTGAACATGGTTTGTAGTCACTAAATTTTTGAATGAACTAAAGTAATGTGACCATCGTGAAAAGGGAAATTATATGATGTGGGGTTTTTTTACAATAACCATTTGATTCTACTAAGAATCAGTTTTAACAACTTATGTTTTCTAATTATTCATCTTGTACCCTAATTAATCATAAACCCAAATATGAAATTTCCGAGTATGTTTTCCATTTTATTTAACATCAACACCACCATCATTCTCATTGTAATTAAATTTTTTAGAATTAATTTGATAAATAGTTTAGGGATTTTTTTTAAATTACTATTTTTCTATAACCTAATTTATGTGTGTTTGATCTTAGACTGTTATTTTCTATAAAATCAATTAGTTTATCAATTTTACTATTTCATTTTACAAATTTAAAAATTAGGTAACCCTATAGGAAATAACAAAGACACATGGTATATCAAATTTTTGGTGTCATTGTCAGGGATAAGAGTATAGATTGTATTTATTTAATTATTTTGGAAAAACTACTTCTTATATTTTATATTTTTGAAATTCATCCTAGGATTTGTTTTTTATTTTTTTATCACTTTTACCACACTCATGAATTTTTGGTTATGATGATAGGACTTTAGAGAAATTTGAGTATCCAAGACAGATTCACCTTTCCTTTGAAGGATTTAATGAAATATTTGAGTATTTTAAAGAAATTCACAAATAGGAAAAATATCTCCCATAACCATACCAAAGTGAGGAAGAAAAAATTCACCACCTTCTAGAACTGAATTCTGAAGAGGCACATCGTGTCTCTGAAATAATGGATAATAAATATAATGTCACTAACACTTTATTAGATGATGTTGATCCTAATCATGGTGCCATTTATTATGAAGTTATGGAGTCTGATGAAGAGTGTGATCATTCTACAGAATGTTAGTGGGTGAATTCCAAATTCATTTATCCATTAGAAAAAGAAGAAATATTGATAATGAAGGTACGTCAGATACTAATTTTTTCAAAATATTCCTTGAAAAATTATGATTGTATCCAAATGAGAGAGAGATAAAATAACATGAGGTAGATGAAACTTTTAGCACATAAATTTTATAAAATATTAGAGCATACATGAAGATTAAGAAGAACCAATGTCATATAATGTGAACTATTCAGAAGAATAAGAAGTAATAGCTAAAGAAGAATTTAGAAGCTAGATACTAAATAGAAATTCCTCATTACAAATATAGGATGTGAAAAACCAATAGTTAGAGAATATTTCTACTGATTATGGATAGATTTTGAATTCTTACAACATTCATTTATTTTGTCCATATTTTTGGCCTCCTCCACAATTTTAACTATTGATTACATGAAGGATAAGAAGATTTGGGTAAGATGTGGAAAAAATTTAATATTCGGTTAACCCAAGAAGGTTAACATTATACCACACTCTAATCATCTAACTCATGTATGGTCATGCTAAATGACCATAAAAAATAGAAACTTCTCAGAGAAAAACTGAGTATTTTCTCACTTTTTAGGAATTTAAATTTATACCTTTATTAGAATTTTATTTTATGATATTATTTAATTTCAATTCCCCTTATATATTTTGAGAATTTTTGAAGTGGCCTATACTTTACCGTACTTATTTTTATTTTTACAATTCAGGAAATAACTCTAGGAAGAAAGAAATATAAGGTATAAAAATAAGCTATAGGACCAAATCACTTTATGAATCCCATTCACATCATGAAATCCAAAAAATACACACCCTGAAACCCATTCACATTATGAAACCAGTATAGAAAAAACCTGCACATCTAACTTTGAACCATCATTCAAAGGGGATTAATTATATGAATTCTGATATTTTCTACAATATTCCTCATCCTTAATTGTTTTAAATATTTAAACTACCAATTACACACCTAGCTTGATTATTTCTTCAAAAAACATAACTAGGAGACATGAATTGTTTAGGATACATTCAATTTCATGAATTTAAATATCTTTTTCAATAAATTAGAATGAGAAATATATAGAGAATAATTTATGGGGATAATAATGTTTTTTTTCAGATTTTGAAAATTATGATTTAGGGGAGTATGTTATTTTTTGTAAATGAAATTATTCTATGATTTGGTCTTACTTTGGATTCTTGAAATTTAATTAATTGAATTAATTATTCATATTCATTTCCATAAGTAATTATATTAACCCTTCATTATCATTTCTGATATATCCTCTGAGTATAGTATTTCCCACTCATGAGTATATTTATTATGAGACATAAGCATGTTCTATTCTAGAACTTTAATATCATTGTATCAATTTTATGACTGAATACAATGACAATAAATATGATTGAGGTGTCATTTTGGTAACCATTTATCCTTCAACCCACCTTAAATCAATCCTTCTTTATCCTATAGAATCCATGAATGACCTTGTTATAAAATTAGCCATGTTACAAGCCTATTTTATCTATTCCCTCCTTACTCACAGTGTATTTAATGATATTTAAAATAATAATAGTTGGAGAGAGGTTTTACATGGTAGGACATGATATAATCCATGGAGGATAATTTTATGGGTTTTCTTGAAATTTTGGTAGAGGCCATGTATCATTCAAAGTAATTGATCATTATTTACCTATCTTAATAAAAAAGAAAAAAAAGAAAAAAAAGGATTGTGTCTTAAGAGGATTAAAAATCACCAGAGTCAAACCGATGATATTTTGATTATGTGTGGTTAGGTAGTGGATGTAAGATCTATCTTAAGAATACCTTTCAAAAAAATAATCAAAATAGAAAGGGAGGATGAATAAATTATTATGTATACATTTATCATGATACCACTCTGATATTTTCTAGGGGGAGAGAGATAAAATCTTTTAAGGGATATTTTCATCAATATAATCTTTCGATTACATGCAAAGTGCTTCAGATTCAAACCTCCTTTTTTGAATAATATTTATTTTCACACTATTACACACCTTCCATAAAGTATCATAGACATTTTAACCTTAATTGAATCCATCCCTATTAATTTTCAATTATTATATTATGTGGTGGAGATGATAAATTCTTTTCAGGCCAATGGTAAGTGACATTTTATTTATATCTATGATGAAATCTATTAACAATTGTACCTTGATGATGAGCGGAAAAACTAAAAGTGACATAAATTTCAATAGGAATGTAGGTTAAAAATTAATTGAAAAATAAAAATGGATGAATGAAAATTATCGGTTGTTTGAAAAAAAGAAACCTAAAATACATAGTTGATTTTGTTCATTAGAAAGTTAGGTGTTGATAAATTTTACCATTTGATGCTTGAATATTTTACTTCACATTTTATCAATTGATTATATTGACATTTTTTTCACTATGAGGCAGCATGTGTGGGCATTTGGGGAAAACGTGAAATGGTCTGACGGGTGACAAGAATTTGTTCGTTATTATAGAGACTTTCACATAACCTTTCTTGTTTCAGCCCAATCTGCATTGTTATCCTTTTGGGGGAATTGGATTGACCTCGTAGGGACTGGGAAATTTATCCCTTTTTTATTATAAAGGAGGTTCCATAGTCGAATGGTCCCAGAGGACAATTTCAGGGGGTTAAGTATTTGTGAAAGGAATCCTCTAAGGATATTACTTCATCAGATGGTCTCTAATGGGTTTATTCGTGGATCTAGAAACACTCAATGCCCCTGGTATCCATGATTCATGGGCCTTCTTTCCAAAGGCAGGCACTCGTTGGATGATGATGTGACCAACGACACTTAAAGTCCCCATTGGTTGAGAGGATGGGAGGTCGGGCTCACAACACCCTTTTGGGGGGAATTATTGTTGAGAAAAGTATTGTTTTCAACAATACATAATAATGTTATTTAAAGGGGGAGATTATTAAAAATAATACTATGTCTCTTTATGATAATTTTGAATCTCACAAATACCCTTAATTATCTTCTAATGATTTTATTTAGTATTATGTAGGAATTTATTTATTTATTTTACTCTTGAAATAACGAGAATTTTTTACTTATTCAAGAACTATTTTAGTGCGTTCTGGAAACACTGTTCATACCTTACTTATTCGGGATCTATATTAGCATGTCCTGGAATCACTATTCATACCCTACGTGGATAAATGTAGCTTAAGGATGAAAAGCGTGTATACTTTTTGAGATAAGAGAAAAGTATGGTTAATCAACCATACGTTATCAGCAATGTATGGAAGAAGAACCTTACATTAGGAAGGAACCTTACGTTTGGGTTATCAAAAAAGTATGGAAGGAGAACCGTATGTAAGTACTAAATGTTACATTTGTTTCTCAAAAGTATGGTTCATCAACCTTACTTTTGTAAACAACCATACGTTCTTTGAATGGATCTTTTATCTTTCATTTGATAGTTGAATAAAAAGTATGGATGATCAAACCTACATTTATGATCAAACTTAAATTTGAAGAAAGTAACATGAACCCTACGTTTATGTTCAACCTTACATTGTCAAACCTACGTTTGGAGGCCACATCATCAACCTTACGTTTTGCGTCAGAAAGTTTGAAAGACGATATTTTTATGCAACGGTCAGCAAGCTGATTGTTAGGTGGATTTCAAGACGGATTTAAAGTTGATTTTAAAATATGACTTTGACCGATTCAAATCCATTTTATCAATGGACTAAAGATCGAATTAAAAGGAGATTTTTATGCTGAGTCTTCAGGGAAGTTGCGACTACTCTGTAAATTCAAAATTTTGAATATCGCGAATCAAAGGGAAACTTTTATGGATCTAAATGTGCAGGGGATATTATCGGATTTATTATATATGTTTTCTCTAAAACACCAGGCATAGGAGTGTGGTGATCAATCTATTATTAAAAAAGGTGGAAAACAGAGACTTATTAAAGCACTCAGTTCTGCTGATTCAAAAAGAGCATCAAAGCTCTGTTTATTTAAGAAGAAGGAACTTGATAGAATATTCACTTGTTCTACATCAAATATCTACTATGGATATACTTCTGATTAAGTTGTGAATTATATCTCTATATCTACTGCAACCAGATCGACTCAGAACTGCTTCGACTTGAAAATCAATATTTCTAGAGACGATGATCCATCTGATGTCAATTGCATTCTGTTGCAATTGTGAAGGTCAACTGAAAAAGTTCTTTCTAAAAATATTTTTATCTTGAGTAAACAGATTCTCATACTAAGTTAAGTAAGTTCGTGTTTGAACTATAAGGCTTTGTTAACCTCAAAATTGTAAAGGTGTCAACTGCCTGTTTTCAGTTGTTGGAAGGTCTGTGGAAAAGAGGACCGGATAGTGAAAATCAACAAGATCGTGGAGTTGAGCGTTGGTGGAGTGGCATAGGGGCATTCTATTCCCCGAACCACTATACATCTTTGTGTCCCTGCTTTTACTTATTCTACTGCATGATCAAATATGATATAGCATAGAGAACAGAACTCGTTTAATCGAAGAGTTAACGAAAAATCTAAAAGACACAATTCACCCCCCTCTTGTGTATAATCTGTATATTCATGATCCTACAATTAGTATCATAGGTGTAGCTTCTGATAGAGACTTAGTAAGCTAGAAGCATTTAAAGATTATACAACAGAGCATCATGACTGACACAAGAGAAGGGATGTCAATGGTTAGAGCACCATATTTTAATGGAGACACTATGGGTGCTGGAAATCGTGCATGATAATATATATGAAAAACCTCAGATATAAAATCTATTCAAATATTCTGACTCCTTATGAAATTCATGAAAATCCAGAGACATGGAGTGCTGCTACAGAGGCAGAGTATGATATGAATTTGAAGGCTATGAATGCAGTCATCTGTGGTCTAGGACTAGATGAATTTAACAGAGTATCTCAGTGCCCGACAATATATGAGATGTGGAAAACAATAGTTGTGGCATATGAAGGAACAAACAATGTGAGACAAATGATATATGCAACTACCAAATTGAAATTTGATACTTTCAGAATGTTTGAAGGTGAAAGCATTACCCAAATGAATTGGAGATTGACAGAAATTATCAATAATATAATAGTTCTAGGATAACCTATAAATTAGGCCGATCAAGAATTAAAAGTACTTAGGGTACTTCCTACTCGATGGAATGGTATCTATGCTGCAATCAGACAATCATCACCTGTCAAAAATCTAACCATAAGAGAGTTGATTGGTACACTGATGATGTACGAAGCTGAAATGCAAGATGAGTCAAATGAACACAAAGTCTACATAAAAAAGGATGATACTTACTTGAAGGTAACTTCACAACAAAAGAATAGAAAGATGAAGAACAGAGAATTCAAAGCTAAATCAGAGAGCTTTGAATCATCAAACTCAGATGAAGAACTGGCTCAGCTAGCCATAAAATTTAGAAAATTCTACAGTAAGAAAAGAGTCTTCAAAAAATCCTTTAAGATAGATGATAAGGAAGTAAGATGCTATGAATGCAAGAAGATGGGGCATATCAGACCAGATTTCCTACAATTGAAAGATGCAAAGAAGAAGAAATTCTTCAAAAGAAATGACTATGAGTAGAAAGACAAGAAAGCTATGAAATCTAGTTGGACTATATCTGAAGAATCCAGTAGCTCTCATGAATCAAGCTCAGAGAAAGAAGAAGTCAATCTTAAAGCAAACATGTGTTTCATGGATGAAACCGATGAGGTACACTCATATTACTCATCTGACTCAAATAATGAATCAAATTCTGAATCAAGCTACACAAATGAAAAACTTGTAGACTACTGCAATATGCTTGAAGAAAGATATGACTCAATATTTAAGAAACATAAGTCACTAAATAACATACATAAAGTTGTTTTAGATAAAAGAGATACAATGCTGAAACAACATAAGGAACTAAATGATAAATACAATTCTATTAACACTAACTATATTAATTTTGAATCAAGAATAAAAACACTGCAGGATGAAGTAGAATCTTACAAAAAGACTGCATTGGTTTTTACAAAAGGAGAGAATTCATTAAATGAAATTCTTGGAAAAACTATCATTAAAAAGGAGAGATTTGGAATTGGAAGTAAAGGAGAAAAACCTAATCTATATAAAAATTATTTTGTTCCTAGATATAAAAGGGTTAATTGTAACTTTTGTGGGACAAAGGGACATATAGCTAAAAACTGTTTCTTAAGACAACCTGAAATTTTTTGTATTAAGAAATCCTATGTTTCAAAATACTTATATGATTCAGCTGATTTTAAAAGAACAAAGAAAATATAGATAACCAGATCATTGCTAGCTAACACCCTTGGACCCAACAGAATATGGGTACCAAAGCAATTTGTTTTAATGTCTTTGCTGGTAGCAGACCACCAGAGTAGAAAAGATATATGGTACATGGACAGTGGATGCTCAAGACATATGAGTGGAAACTCATTGAATTTTTCTTCACTCACTCAAAAGGAAGGAGGACTTGACATATTTGGTGACAATGCTAAAGGAAAAATCATTGGCATTGGAACTATTGGAGATCAAAAAACAGTCTCAATCAATAAAGTACTTTATGTACAAGAATTAAAACACAACCTGATAAGTATATCTTAACTTTGTAATGATGGATATACTGTGGATTTTACTAACAATTGCTATACTGTTTCTAAAGATAAACTGTTTAAATTTAAGGCACCAAGAACTGATAATGTCTATACTTTGGATTTAAATTCCTTGTGTAAACAAGTAAACTACTTGACTGCTAAAGTAAGTGAATCTTGGATCTGGCATAGGATACTTAGACTTTACAATGTATATGTTTTACATAAATTATCTAAGAAACATCAAGTTTATAATTTTCCTAGCCTCAAATTTGAAAGTGACAGATTATGTGATGCATGCCAACTTGGCAAGCAACACAAATCATCATTCAAATCTATTAATAAAGTTGCTATAACTAAACCTCTAGAACTTATCCATATGGATTTGTTTGGACCTTCCAGAGTAGCAAGATTAGCTGGTAAATTATATGTTTCTGTATTAGTTGAGTATTATTATAGATTTTCTTGGATTTTCTTTTTGAAATTTAAAAATGAAGCTTTTACTTTATTTGAAAGTTTCTGCAAATCTGTTCAAAATGGAAAAGGTTTTAATATAATCTCATTGAAAAGTGATCATGGTGGAGAATTTAAGAATCAATAATTTAATTCCTTTTTCTCAAACATGGGTACTAAACATACCTTCTCTACACCAAGAACACCTAAATAGAATGGGATTGTAGAAAGAAGAAATAGAACAATTCAAGAAATGGATAGAACTATGTTAATTGAATATAGCCTACCTATATATTTTTGGGCAGAAACCGTAAATACAGCTTCCTATATAATTAATAGAGTTTTAATTAGATCTATTTTGAAAAAGACACCCTATAAACTATGGAATAACAGAAAACCTAAAGTAAATTAATTTAAAAATTTTGGATGCAAGGCCTACATATTGAACACCAAAGATAATCTTGGTAAGTTTGATCCAAAATCCGATGAAGTAATTTTCTTAGGATAATCTGCTACCTCCAAAGCATGTAGAGTCTATAATAAAAATTCAAGTATTGTTTAAGAATCAGTTCATCTGAAATTTGATGAATCTGATCCCTTTGAGAAAAGGATAGATCAAATGGATGAACCTGACTCTAATGATAACATGAGACTTGCGAACTTAAAGAATGATTTTGAAAATGATATAAAATAAATTCAGTCCAGTTCAGAGGAACAGGATTCTGAATAACCTTTAAATGTATTGCCTAGACAGTCTAGAACCCTAAATAATCACCTTTTAGAAACTGTGATAGGTGACTTAGAGACTGGTATTCAAACTAGAATAAACTTAGGAAACATAGTGGAATTCTCTGCCTTCCTATCCCAACAAGAACCCAAGACTATAGAAGAAGCTTTAGATGATGAAATCAGGGTAATAGCAATGCAAGATGAATT
This sequence comes from Viscum album, assembly GCA_963277665.1. Taxonomy (NCBI): domain Eukaryota; kingdom Viridiplantae; phylum Streptophyta; class Magnoliopsida; order Santalales; family Viscaceae; genus Viscum; species Viscum album. The sequence continues at coordinate 757,761,499 of OY728130.1, read as the reverse complement.
AAACTAGTTTAAAAGAAATGATGTTTGGGAATTAGTGGAAAGACCTAAGAAATATCTAGTAAAAGGAACCAAATGAGTCTTTAGAAATAAACAGGATGACCAAGGCACAATAACTAGAAATAAAGCAAGATTAGTAGCTAAAGGATATAATCAAGAAGAAGGAATAAATTATGATGAGACTTTTTCACCTTTATCTAGGTTAGAAGACATTAGAATCCTTTTAGCCTACGCATCTTATATGAATTTTAAATTATTTCATATGGATGTTAAATCTTCCTTTTTAAATGGTTATTTAATGGAGGATTTTATGTTGAGCAACCTCCTGGTTTTGAAAACTCTCAAAAACCTGATTCTGTTTTTAAACTTACTAAATCTATTTATGGACTTAAACAAGCACCTAAATCTTGGTATGAAATTTTAAGTTCTTTTCTTTTGAAAAATGACTTTACTGTTGGATTGGCAGATCCAACACTCTTTAAGAAAATTGTGAAAAATAATGTTTTATTGGTTCAAATTTATGTTGATGATGTAATTTTTGGATCAACTAATAAAAATATTTGTCATGAATTTTCAAAATTAATGCAAGAAGAATTTGAAATGAGTATGATGGGAGAATTAAATTTTTTTTTGGGTTTTCAAATGTTTCAAAATGATTTTGGAAATCTTTTAAATCAAAGAAAATACAGTGCTGATTTACTTAAGAAATTTGGACATGAAAATAACAAGCCATTTACAACTCCTATGTGTACTAATATAAAACATGATTTGGATGAAACTGGGAAATCAGTTGACAACAAGTTATATAAAGGTATGATTGGTATTTTTATATATCTTAATGCTAGCAGGCCAGATATAATGTATTTAGTATATCTTTGTGCTAGATTTCATTCAAATCCCAAAGAATCTCATTTAACTGCTATCAAAATATTTTTTAGATATTTAAAAGGAACTATTTTTCAATCTCTACTTTATCCTAAAACTTCTAATTTTAATTTGATTTCATATTTAGATGCTGACTTTGGAAGGTGTAGATTAGATAGAAAAATCACATCAGGAACATGTCACTTTTTAATAAAGTCTTTAGTGTCATGGTCTAGTAAGAAACAACATTCAGTTGCCCTGTCAACAGCCGAGGCGGAATATGTTTCTGCTGGCAGTTGCTGTGCACAAGTGTTGTGGATAAAAAACACTCTTATGGACTTTGGATTTAATTTTAATAATACACATATTTTATGTGATAATACAAGTGCAATTAATATTTTAAAAAATCATATTAGTCATTCTAGAACTAAGCACATTGATATAAGGAATCACATTTTAAGAGATCATGTTATTAAAAAGGATATATTTTTAGAATTTATAAATACAGAAATTCAATTAGCATATATTTTTACTAGACCACTTACCACTGCAAGGTTTGATTTTATTAAGGGGGAGCTAGGTTTATTTAATTTTAAATATTTTTTTAAATGTTATTTATTTAATTTTATTTATTTTTTTAAATTTTATTTTGTTTTTGAACACTATTTAAGATCTTTTTTATGATTAAATTCACCATATTCAAATTTTATTTGTTTTTAAAATAAATGTAATGATTAGTGATTACACAGGAATCAAGGCTGTCAGAGCCCTTTCGAATTCGAAACAATTTCTTTTCAAAAAAACCCCTTTTGAACCCAAAAACAACATACTGTTGCACACCCCTGATCTTTGAAACTTCAAACCCTAAAATCATCAAACCATCAGAAATATACTCAGAAATGGAAAAGACCAAGCGAGTAGATGAACCCGAGAGCAGTGACGCGAAGAAGCAAAAGGCAGTTGGATGAAAAATTTTGCAAGGTAAAGTTATAGATCTGGAATGGCTGTTCGAGACGAATCTGATGTTGAAACAGGATTTATCTTTTCAAAACCTTGAGCAGAATTTCAATAGTGAAAGGTCTGAGTTTTTGTATGAGGCATAAATACGTCATTTAATCATATCAATTCAGTTTAGTCTAGGTGAGGACGAAGACACTATGATTGCAAAGATTGAGGACATATATTTCTCAATCTCTTCTGTCAAAATAGGACAAATCCTAAATTGCCCGCATGAAGGAGTATATCATTTTGATTTGAAAAACATAAGAGATGTTGTGCATAAATCCGAGTACATTATGTCCTTTTTTTGGAACATCTACTATTAGGAAAATGATGGTGAAGGATTTATAACCAGATCATAAGATCCTGGTTAAATTTGTTCAGATTGGAATAGCTCTTAGAATGGAAGAAATGGAAAATATTTTGTACCCTGATATGACCATAATATATCTTCTGTTAAGTGATATAAAATTAAACTTCCCAATGTACATGTTAAGGTACCTCAATTACTTTTGTCAAAGTGATGCCCGAATGAACTTTTACCCTTTCGGTCGATTTATTTCTAAACTGTTGTTCAAGAAGGATATAGTGAGACTGGTGGATGCCAGAGTTCGTTGTCATCACAACAATGTATTCAATACTGAAACTCTAAGAAAAATTGGCTATTTCTGGAGCACCATTAAAGGAAAACCTTTTTCATTAGGAGCTGAGGATGACTCAGAGAGTGCTGAGGCTCAACCTGCTAAGTCCAAGGAGAGAAAAAATGAATCAAGAGTCAGCAATGTAGAAAGAAGGATCCGATTTGAATTGGAAGATGCTGAGGAAGAAATAAGTCAAGAGGGACTTCAATCTCAAAGAACTAGAACTGTTAATGAGGAAATTAATTCCCCTGCATTGGAAAAAACAGAAGCTTTATTTTCTTATAATTTTGTAAGAGAAGCTGCTATTGACAAGTACATAGAAGATGTTAGTGAAAGGACAACACCATTAGAGGGATCAGTAGTTCAAGAAGAAGCTCAAAGGGAGACTCAGGAACATATTGTAGCTGATGTTGAAGTTAGAATTCAACAGGAACAAGATAAGGAGGCAGAGCCTGGTGAGGAAGTGGCCATACCTCAGGAAACTCCTAAAAATATTGTTATCAAAATTCCAGTGGAAGACAAAGTTGCTGATGTTTGTGATGAAAATATCCCTGATGATCCAACAGAGGTACTTCAAGAGGATTTTTCTATGGAGGAGTCTGAGGACTCTACGGAAAAATCTGTGGACCAACCCACTCAGGACAAAGAGAAAGAACAATCTGATGCTGACTCATTACCTTTGGTACTACTACATCATCTAGAGCCTGAGAATGCGAATCAAGCACAGGGTGCCTCTGATTCAAGGAAGAAAGAAGTTGAAGAACTGTACAAAAATGTGTCTCTGTTGGAATCTGAGAATGTCACTCTGAGAAATACCTTAGACTTTGAATAATTGAGATTTCAAAATCTGAAGGAGAGTACAGTCTCAAGGCAAGAAGTTGAAATGTTTAAAGAGGATATGCTGAATGCAGTTTTCAAGTTGAAATCTAAAATGGTTATGAAGTTAGATTTATCAGATCTAAAATTGTTTATGGAGAACCAATTTGCATCAGTTGAAAATAGTGATGTTAGTGGATCAGGTACTTCACCTGATTTAATCAGAAGATTTCAAGCTATCACAGCCGCGATGAGAATCATAAATGACAGGTTTCAATATCTTCAATGTAATAGTGCTCCATTATCAGTGTTGCTGTAAAATCAGAAATTTTTAGTGGATCAACTGACATCTAGTGAGCCACCAATCAGAACACTGTTAAATCAGATGTTAGAGAAGCTGTCAGTGTTTATAGAAAAAGAGGAAAGGATGGATGAGTTTTTCATGGTCAATTTAATCGAGGATATTCATATGACTCAGGAGAACAGAGATCTCATTATCAAACTTGGAGATGGGATGAGGAAGAGACTTAGGGAACAGTTTACAGAAATCAAGTCTGCAATCCAGAGGAGATAGAACCTATTGACTACCTTTCCCAAACCTTGATTCCTGTGTATATCATTGTCATGTACATACTGCTATTTTTGAATCAAAATTTCCTCCATTGTTTAATTGTTTCTTTCTCTATTTGTTTATTACTATTTTACGTTAACATATTCCATTATATCAGATTACCTTACTATTAAATAGTTAATTATAGCATTTACTAATGTTCAGTACAACATCAATCTGTGTTCTATTCTATATTTTATCAATATTTTTGATATAAAAAAGGGGGAGAACTTTGGATAAACACTACATTTTTTAAGTATCTTTTTGGGAGAAATTTGGTTTTACATTTATCTTATTGGGGGAGAAATTAAAAATAGATAAATTTAAGGAAAAATTAATATTGTATTTATCTTTTCAAAATTTCAAAACTATATGTAATAAATTTTGTAAGTTGATTTCATAAATTATTTTATGGCTTTTGTGATCATCAAAAAGAGGGAGATTGTTGAGAAAAGTATTGTTTTCAACAATACATAATAATGTTATTTAAAGGGGAGATTATTGAAAATAATACTATGTCTATTTATGATAATTTTGATGCTCACAAATACCCTTAATTATTTTCTAATGATTTTATTTAGTATTTTGCAGGAATTTATTTATTTATTTTACTCTTGAAATAATGAGAATTTATTACTTATTCGGGAAATATTTTAGCGCGTTTTGGAAACACTATTCATACCTTACTTATTCGGGATCTGCTTTAGCGTGTCCTGGAATCACTGTTCATACCCTACGTGGATAAACGTAGCGTAAGGATGAAAAGAATGTATACTTTTTGAGATAATAGAAAAGTATGGTTAATCAACCATACGTTATCAGAAAAGTATGGAAGAACAACCTTACATTTGGAAGGAACCTTACGTTTGGGTTATCAACAAAGTATGGAAGAAGAACCGTATGTAAGTACTAAACGTTGCATTTGTTTCTCAAAAGCATGGTTCATCAACCTTACTTTTGTAAACAACCATACGCTCTTTGAATGGATCTTTTATATTTCATCTGAGAGTTGAAGAAAAAGTATGGATGATCAACCCTATGTTTATGATCAACCTTACGTTTGAAGAAAGTAACATGAACCCTACGTTTATGTTCAACCTTACATTATCAACCCTACATTTGGAGGCCATGTCATCAACCTTACATTTGGCGTCAGAAAGTTTTAAAGACGATATTTTTACGCAACCGTCAGCAAGCTGATTGTTAGGCGGATTTCAAGCCGGATTTAAATTCAATTTTAAAATAAGACTTTGACCGATTCAAAGTCGTTTTATCAATGGATTAAATATCGTATTAAAAGCAGCTTTTTATGCCGAGTCTTCAGGGAAGTTACGACTAATCTGTAAATTCAAAATTTTGAATATCGTGAATCAAAAGGCGACTTTTATAGATCTAAATGTGAAGGGGATATGCTCGGCTTCATTATATATGTTTTCTCAGAAACACCAGGCACATGAGTGTGGTGATCAATCTATTATTCAAAAAGGTGGAAAACAGAGACTACTTAAAGCACTTAGTTCTGCTGATTCAAAAGGAGTGTCAAAGCTCTGTTTATTTATGAAGAAGGAACTCGATAAAAGATTTACTTGTTCTATATCAAATATCTATTATGGATCTACTACTGCTGAAGTTGTGAATTATATCTCTATATCTACTGCAACCGAATCGACTCAAAACTGCTTCGAATTGAAAATCAATATTTCTAGAGATGATGATCCATCTATTGTCAATTGCATTCTGTTGCAATTGTGAAGATCAACTGAAAACGTTATTTATAAAATTCTTTTTATCTTGAGTAACCAGCTTCTTGTACTAAGATGAGTAGGTTAATGTTTGAACCAAAAGGCTTTGTTTGCCTGAAAATTGTAAAGGTGTCAACTGCCTATTTTTCAGTTGTTGGAAGGTCTGTGGAAAAGAGGACCAGATAGTGAAAATCACCAAGCTCGTGGAGTTGAGCATTGGTGGAGTGGACTAGGGGAATTCTGTTCCCTGAACCAATATACATCTATGTGTCCCTGCTTTTACTTATTCCGCTGCATGATCAAATCTGATAAAGCATAGAGTACATAACTCGTTCAATCGAAGAGTTAACAAAAAATCTGAAAGACACAATTCACCCCCTCTTGTGTATAATCTGTATATTCAAGATCCAACAATTATTACATATTCTGGGACTCTCATATAGATTTAATCCATGCTTATATGTTTTTGAATCCTCAGTTCATTCCTAAAGAGTGTATCCATGAGCCAACCCGAGTTTGTTGGATCATCATGGATATACATGGATTTGATGCTATGGAGGAAATTCTAACTTAAGACATGCCATAAGGTTCTTGGGAGTTTATCATCATCCAGAAGGTAAGGAAGGTGGCTTGGTGTTGAGATCAGGCCTGTAATATAGGATTCCTATGTATTATTAGGAGAGGAATCAGAGCGCACTTAGTTTAGTTAACTTAAGGTTTGGACCCAGGAGGAGGCCCATTTGATGGGGGCATAATTTGGGTAGAACCATTTGAAAGGGGACCCCCTTTTGAGCTTGGGCCTTCAAGAAGGCATCCTACATATCATGTTTTAGACAAAAATTGGAGTTCTTATAGTTTTTTTTAGGTTGGGGCTTACACATGGAAGATTCCCATTTGAGGGGAATATGATTGGGTGTACCCTTTTGGAAGGGAACCCCTTTGAGCTCAGACCTTCAACAAAGCATCATAGATATCCTGGTTTGAATAGGAATTAGAGTTACAATAGTTTATTTGGGGTTGGTTGTGTCGATGTTGTGATCATCACAAATCTCTAAGACCGCATGATTCATAATCGGTGTGAGAAACAAGATGATGTGAGAGATTCAACCAACCACACATATTCTCTTCCACTAATGGGAGAGGCTGATCCTACAGTGGAAGAATTTGAGGCGATGGTGGGAGAGGGCATAGAGAAATGAACCCTTCAATGTGGGATGACATTGGAGGTCTTGCATCTTGGATATCAGAAGGTTAGGGACATACCTCAGTGGGAGTTCCCCATAATGCGCTTTGGGAAAGGGAAGGAATGTCACCTCTCGTCAAAAGGATAAGTGAGCATAATTCCTTTGAATTATCACCATTCCTCATTGAATGAAAAAGAAAGTGATCACCCTTAATCCCTATAATGGGGAGGTTCACATTATCATCCCATGGTTGGACTCTAGGTTAACATGGGAATGTAGAATTACAGACATCCTAGGAGTCCAAACTATTTTAGGGACATCCTTCATGACTCCACTTACCATGGGTATGTAGACTCAAAGGGGTGCGATGATGCGCCTGGTGGTCTGATCATATGGGTCAAGTGACTTTGGAGGAGGCTTTTTCCTAATGTCGGTGGACTGGTTCATAGATGATCTAAAAAAGAATGGACAACAATGGTGGGGTGAGATTAGAGATAGAGAGAAAGACACCTAGAGACACCCCATTCTGAATACTATTTTATCATGCGGGATGGGGGAGCCCTGCATACCATAGTTCAATGTGAGTTGGGGGTTGTCTGCATACCGAAGCAGTATGCATGCTTTGGTATGGACCACCATGTAACAAAGTGATACATGGTTCCATATGCAGTCTGCTATGCTGCATCGAGTTACATCCATTGATTCAGTACATGGCGTGAGGTTTGATCTGCATAGCAATGAACTATACAGAGCGCCATATTGTAGGAGGATCCAAGAACCTATAATTCATAGGGATTTCATCCGTGATGATTTTATGGTACACGATGACACCAATTTGTTTTTCATTTTAACCATTATTATTAAGTTCCTTATTTTTATAGTTCGCAGCTAGTTATACCTACAGAAACATGATTTTTGGTTTTTACTTCATCAATGATTTGAAATCAAAGTTATAATCCCCTCTGAATTTTTTATTCCAATATATAGGGTCTCCTCCATGATTTATTCATCTGTCCTCCGTCTCTTCCTCCTGTTCTCCTTTTATATAGCATTGGGGAAATCATATCTATGGGAAAACAACACCATTTGTGAATAACCGTGAATATATATCTCAACCCACAGAAGCATTGGTCAACCGGGGTTTGCAGAGGATGTGGTTCATGGTTTTTGGTTCACAGAACCCTGCCAGCTTGCTTCATCCGTGAACTGTCAAGTTCTCAGGCTGGTATGCGGCTGGTATGTGGATGGCCTTCCAGCACTTGATTCCACTGATGATGCAGTTCACAACTTCTTAGTTTTTCTTCCATCACCTCTTGGGCCAGCGCCTCATGGGTTGTTCCACGTACTAGTGGTTCGCGGTTCATACGCTCCACTAACCTTTCCAAATGATTGTATGCGGTTCACTAAAAACTCTTGAAAAATTCGATTTATTCAAGTTCCTTCCCAAGTTTTCAATTCAATTTACATCCATTTGCCTTGATGTACTAGTAGGAATGTTTTATTCCTTCTGAAAAGTTCTTGTGGGAGTATTTATTTCCCTTTTTGAGGTTTTCAGGACTATACAAATGCCCACCATCAGAATGGGGTCTGTTTGGATTGAAGAGGAATCTATTCCAATGTAGAAGTAGTCCTAGACTGAAGTGGTTTGTGGTAGAACAGATAGGTTTAGTAGGAGGTATCCACACCTATTTATAGGGGCCCAAGTCATTTTTCTTTTACCATTTCTCACGGCAAAAAGTGATCTCAACCTCCTTTAGCTTTTTTTACATCTGTGTACCTATTCCTTTGCGAAATCTGTGCTAAAGAACCACCTTGTATGTGTCGTGAACTGAACTCTTCACAATTTATTCTACCTTAAAACCAAATTTTGTGTTTCATGAACTGTATTATAGAATTTAAGATAAAAGTTTGCACTTTCGCATTGGAGAACTCCATGCGGTTTAATTGTCACACACACCAAACTTAAATCAGAAAACTAAAATTTATGCCTTAATAAACCAAACATAAAATCTTAATTATTATTCATGATGAGGTATTGGTTTGTGGTTAATTCCTTCCTCAAACCCTTCTATTTGTTGTCCAATGCTCCGTGGGACAGTGCATCATAGGACTTTCACAATCTGTAGCAATATATGGGGTATGGATTCCACGTATCGTTAGTACGAAGAATATGGTCTCCACATATGGTTAGTTCGTGGGAAGTGGTTTCCGTGTACCATTTCTAGTGGTGGTAGGTGGGAAGTGGTTTCCACGTACCGTTTCTAGTGGCTTTACATAGAGCCACATGAAGATCCTCTTTTAAGACCCTTGTCTGTTTTTTGTGGCTCTTATCCAACTATTTTCTCATTGGACTAACTTTTCGTGGGATTTTGGATCATTCTGTGCAGACTACAATGGCTCTTTCAAAGACCACTATTGATTCCATTGTTCCTTATGAGGCTACCACTGCTATCCCACTTTCTGATAGTGATAAAATATTGAAGAACATGGTGGATTTGGTTGATGAAAACATTCTTGTCATTCATTACATCAATATTTGGAAACTCTTCTTACAGTGAATCAAAGGCAGTACCCGGATTTAGATAGGCTTCCACCTTATGGGTTTGGTCCATTGTCCAATACATTTATTCCAGCACCAAATCAAGCTAATCATCCTGCTTCCTAGATAAATAACACCTCAATCCTGAAGTCCATGATTTATTCTAGAGGAAAATACCTCTAGAGAGATATCATCATTGGGTACCTATTTAGAAACATACCTAGAACCTTAGGGGAGGTGCAATAGAAGCCAAAAAAGATGACCCATTGTTATCAAATAATTGTGTGGAATTCTATAGTGAACGAATAGAATGACTAGTTATCTATGCGGGATATTCACTCTGGAGGCTCATTTGGATTAGTCTGGGGGTGGAACTTTTGGGTTTTCCAGAGTTTGGAAGAATTTCAATCTGAGTTGCAGGCCGTGGGAATATACAAGGATGCTTGGGTATCTCAGACATACAATCACTGACCCAACGCCCTTATTTCACAGCTCTTGAGCCGATGGATCCCAAACACCAATACCTTTAATTTAACCCATGGGGAAGTTGGCATTAGTATATAGGACATCCATCTGATTTTGGGAGTCCCTATTATCAGGGATATGTATAATGAATTCCTACCTCCTTTCTATTCTTGGGACAATGAGAATATGACTCCTCCTTTGGACAAGAAATTCATTGTTCAGGCACAAGCACTTTTGAAGGAAGTTGATCCTTGTCCAAATCAAGATATTACTTTTGTTTAGTGGTTTAGTGCCTTTGTTATGAAAATTGTTCTATATCACAATCTAAATAGACCCAGGGCCTATCCTACCAATAAAATCTGGAGATGAGTGGGTACCTATCATCCTACCTTGGAAAAGGGGAAATTTCATGAGTGGGGATGGGGGATCTTCCCAAATGTCGACTGATTATTTCAAAAAGTGGCCTTCTTGGACATGTTTTTGAGTGGGTGGCTCTTACCAGTATGAGAATCTGGTGGTTAAAGAGCCTCAACATTCATAATGGATGCTCAGCTAACCATTGGTAGATGCATTAATCTAGTTATTCCACAACTGACTAACATTTATTACTTGCTAGGTTGGAGCAGTGAAGGGGGGCCACCTTACCGGATGAATGGGCCCTTCCAAATCCTTGGTATGGATAGGATCTCAAATAAGAGGTAATAATTTTATTAATTCCTTTCCAATTCTGTATTCCATCCTCCGACCGTATCTCTAGAGTAGTAGTGGGGTTATTCCAACATCTTGGGCCTCACAGGATAAATAAGATGAGCAGACCTAAAAGAATGAGCAGGAGTTAATGGCTTATCTCAATGTCCATGAATTTTTCCTTTATCATCCTTATGATTCCCCTAAAAGTACTATTACGAATAATTCATCTTAAAAAAAATTCAACAAAGGATACTTTTTTTGAGAGAAGGTGTTTTGGTCACCCACATCGGAGGGGATCTCATCTGCAAGGGATATGCACCTTGCATATTCAGTAGTAAATTTTACTTTGTCCAAAAGTGTTGCCTACTGCTCTCAATAGTTCCCATCAAGAGAAGAATCTAATGATATCCTGTCAACTGTGGCTAATGGTTACTCAGGAGGACACCCAGTTCTAGGTCAGACTTCCGCACTCTAGGGATTATTAACCCTTCCTCACCAGAAGCTATGTGGAGGCCTGGGTTAAATCATATCCAGATGGATAATTAGTTGATTTCGTTCTTATAATAATAAATTATAGGGAATCTAGGTCTAAGGGTAAGAAGAAGAAAATGGGAGTTATCAAGCACCCACAGCCATGAAAATTCCTTCGAAACCTCTTGGCCCTCCCCCAAGGAAAGTTGTGAAAGACAAGGTCATGACTTCACATGTGGCTGAACAAGCTGCTGAAGTTACTGCTGGGAGACCTCCATCCATCCCTCCTGGTGTTCACATCCCAGTGTCCTATATGCAATGTGACCTTTTGAAAGGCTTCTAATCCACTCATGACTGGTCCCCTCGTGCTTTATGGCTGCTCCTACAGACTAGAGAAGTTTCTCTTACCGACATTGGTTATGTGTCAGTACCCACTGATGTATCTTTTGATGAGGATCCTAATAAGGTGGGTAATTACCTTGAGGACCTCGAGACCCTCATCCATTCCTGAAATGGTTTTCAAAAATACTCCCATCAAGTAATTTCCATGCTGCGACTAGAAACTGATGATGATGATGCCGATGTCACTGGCTCACTTATTGCAGATTCTATTGGACAAGCTTCTTACCTGCTCTCAGTATCCTATAAGCATTCATCTCCTGGGGGTCCTGAGTCTACAGGAACACCCATGAAACATTTTAGGCTGACGAAACCCATGCCGCTCCCCCACACCAATCTTTCATCACAGGGCATCCCAGTCACGACTGCATTTCCAGACGCCTAGAGGATCTGAGATGAACTAAGGGAAAACGCTTCTGATGAAGATATTTGGAGACTACTTTAGGGAGGACATTAAAACCTTACAGGTTTTGGAAAAGACATTTCCCCTTTTAGTATTTCTACCAAAGAAGAACATGATGGGGTGGATGCTTACTTGAATGAAATAAAAAAGTGTCTTCACCATCCCAAAGACAGGAATTACTAGTCTGAATGAGTAGCACTAATGAAAATAATATTGTGGTCAATGACCATTGAGGGAGAGGTTATTCTATATACAAACCCTGAATTTAAATTCCTTTTTTTTGTGGATATGCTGAAGGTCCTCCCCCCCTTTGTTGAAGGATCTTACAGGGTATCAAGAAATGGTTTTCCCCCCGATTTATTCCCATGGGGGGAACCGTGGTTGGGGAATACACCCTACCAATTGTGGGTATGCTACGAGAGGATCCCCTCGAGCCCAAGAACAGATGGATGCAATGATCCCAAACCCCTAAAGGGAATTTTCCTCCTTCAACTCCTCTGGGTACACTTATTCAGGAACCATCTCTGCGATAATCGAAGAAATGAAAGAAAGTATCCCAACTGTCAAGACACATTATGGGAGGAATCACAAGTAAGTGTTTGTTCACCTCGTGGTTGAACCGAGTACCCTTATCTTTTTGACTCACTATTGTGTGCATATTTTGACATAGAGTCTATCGGCAACCAGATGGTAGTTCCTCATGAATTTACAGATCTTGTTCCCTTTATGGAAGAGGAAGGGTCTCTAGCCATTTTAATTGATCGAAGTAGAGCAACATGTCCAACCGAAGAGGCTTGGGGTATTTTTGACCCTTTAGGCATGACTACTCTTGATTAAAAAATCTATGACTCAATAATAGAATAATATATAGAATTTGATGTCTTGTTTGAACACGTTGAGCCTGTTTCTATGGAGAGAGATAGGAAAATCTTAAATTCAGGGGTCGAATATAGTGAATAACCCTAAGTGCCACAAGTTGCTAGAGGGGATTTATGTTTTTGAGGAATCAATCCTTTCTAGTAAAACGAGATTTTACCCTATAGAGGGAGTCTATTCCGTGGTTGATGCTCCACCTGCACAAGTAGACTATGCCTCTGTAGAAGTGACAAACATAAGGGAGGCTATTTCCCCAACCTTTGAAAACTTGGACCGAGCTATTATGCCTTTTTGTCCAGATTTGACAGAAGTCATGTTTTCGACCCCCAGAATCCCTAGGACAGTACTCTTCTCCAAACCGAATATCCCTACAGGCCCAATATCAATAATTAACCTTTTGAGGGCTTCCCTAGGTATTTATGTTCTAGTTGGGCATGGTCTTGGGATATCAGTACTCCCAAGAAACAGCGGGGCACAATTGTTTATTAAGGATGGGGTACCACCTTTTTAGGGCAGCGATATTGCTGAGGAGGTGGGAGGTAATGAATCCATATATCCTCTATTCTCAGAATTGAATCCACAAGAATTAGAAATTGTGGTGTATGCTTCCACTCTACCCTCCATTGAAATCATTAGAGGTGAGGCTACTAAGGGGTTGAGTCCAGTTGTAGCCGCTTAATCAAGTCCCTCACTTGTGATATTCACCCCTGGTTATATCTCATCATCTGGGAGTGACTCCATGACTGACTGAGAAGGCATGATCGACCTTCGTCCCATCCATCAAAAGGCATGGAGGAACGTTTGTAGATTAATCTCTTAGACTCTATTGGATGATATGCTGACGAAGTTTCCAAAACTACACCACTAGTTTGTGGTCCTGGGATTTGGTGGATTCGACTATCATGGTATCTATGATATAGTAAGGCAGGTGGTTGCTACTTGGGAAGCAACTGGTACACTTGAGTCTCAACTTTCTACCGTAGAGTCAATAGTTCACCTCAATACAAGATATAAATTTTTTATTGATGAATCCTCCAATCAAGATGAAGTGGTTACATGGTTGAAAAAATGAGCTCAGGAAGCAAGAGTCCCTAGTGGAACAACACGACTAAGAAGTGGAGAAGCAGATACAGAAGTTGGAGCAACTTAAGTAGGAGTGGGATCAGGCTACCATCGCTATTGAGGAGGGGTGATGGCAGATGAAATAAGAACAAAGGACTGGTCTTGAAGCTATGAGGGATGTAGAGGCACTGCGGTCAGGTGCGAAGGTCAATTCCACGAACATTTTAAAATATTGTCAAGCCATTGAGGTTTCACATCAATTGTTGATGTAATTTTGCGATTCTACCAAACTTCTCCTGTAATTATCATGTCCGATATGGAAGAAGAGGATCTAGGATATGTACCCTCTCTATGTATTTATGAAATAGAATGAAATTATTTTTCCCTCCAATGCTTCTTCTTCCCTTTTCCTGTCATGTCAATTAATCACAATTAACCATATAAGCATTATTTTGATCATGTATTAATTTTAAATCGTGATTCAAAACCAATAAATTGAAATAATCAAATCAAGCTCTAATATTTTCCTAATACATGGGACTCAACGAGTGTAGTTCGACTATTCATGGGATTTTATGGAAAAACTCATTAACATTTGTGTCTTTTTCCATTATTACCCTAAATATTTCCTAACCCTATTTATTAAGGACTTAGCTGAAATAACTTGACTTTTTCTTAGGTTACCCTTTGCTTGTTTTCAACCTAAAAATATTTATGTATATTTTTATTATTTTATAGCCAAACACAATTATTTTTCTTAAAACAAACATAGTATAGGTTTAATGAGTTGGTACTCGAATTATACCCATGGGTTCCCTTTGTGGGTTTTTACTATGGCGAGTATTACGTCTTTCTTGTGGTGGTTTATAGTCCTTCTAATCAAACATATTACTGATGTATTAGGTCCAATATCATTGACCAAACTTTTATGGGTTAGGGGACCCAATTTGGGATTCATCATATCAGAATGTCATAATAATCTCATACATGAATGGGGAATTTTTCTTGACCCTAAATTTGTGAGTTTTGGATGTATATGAGGCTTGGGGTCCATTTTGGGTGTATGGAGGTAGGAGGGGACTCTCCTGGGGATGAATTTTCCTTTTATTGATGGTTGTTTTGTAGGTTACATATGCAGAGCCACTGGGGAATGATGTGAATAGTCAAACAAAGGTGTTCAAAAGACACTGGCCTTCCATTTCTGATGGCCTGGGAGATTTATAACACTTTAGAATTGTTTTGAAGTTGGTAACCATGGTGGGTGGCCTATCTAAGGTATAATTTCAAAAAGTATTATGGGAATTTGTATCATATTTGAATGGGAAATCTCTCTCACGTATATGTTACTTATGTAAGGGAGAGATGAAGAATAGTATAGTTTAATATATTCCACCAAGACACATGAAACCTTTTATGGGAGGTCATTTAACTTGAACTAATGGAGATTAAGTGACTCACTAGTTCAATTATAAATGCTTTTCATCTATGGGCATTTGAAAATGGAAATATATGTAAGCTGTAATCTAGGGGTTTCTGAATCCAGGGAGTGAGATGGGATATAAATGTCATGCAGACGTATAGAAATTAGAAAGAACTCTCCTGGGGATGAGATTGTCTTTGGTTGATGGTCATTTTGTAGGGGACATATGGAAATCCACTGAGGTGTGATATGCATAGTCAAATAAAGGTGTATGTAGGGCACTGGCCTTCCATCTCCGATGGCCATGAAGAATTATGGAGATTGCAACATTTCTGAACACGGTGTATGTCTTATGAAAGGGAGTGCACCTAAACATGAAAGGGGTCATTTCATTGGCTAAAATTTATTAGGAAAACCGGAAACAGGTGGAGGAATTTTATTTTTTGTATGATGATCATCTTAACATAGAGGGATGAGATATATTTATTTGGTAAAATCCTCAAGAGAGACCAGAGGTGAATTGGTCCAGGATATTCTGATATATCCAGGACATGGGTAGGAAAGATAATGTAAACCATGAATTTGAGGGTTCTTGAATCATGAGGGATGTCATGATTCTTGGTAGTAGTTAGGTGTACTGAGGTAGTAGAGGAATCTCTTGAGGACAAATTTTCCATTGGTTGACACCTATTTTGTAGGAAACTTATGCAGATCTATCGGGGCATGATGTTCATAGTAAAACAAAGGTGTCCATATAACACTGGACTTCCATCTCCGATGGCCATGGAGGATTATGGGGATTCAATATTACTCAAAGAATGGATTTTGATGAATGGAAGGTGTGTATATGGATACATTAGAAACATCTAGTCTATGATTCACCCATGGGATCAAGTGATCCCCTACGCAGATTTGAATCATACATAGGGTAAGACATTCATCCCATTTTGGTAGTACCCTATAATTTAACATCGCACGACCAAGACCCAGGGTTCTTTATGAGGAAGGGAACCATAACATGTCTTTTAGGGTCATGATGCTAGGACCAAAATCCTTGACTTATTTTCCATGATGTAATGGTGGATCTTTTGATGAGGTCTTTATGCTCATGTGAGCTATGCTCGGTGTGAGAAACAAGGGATTATGAGGATTTCAGGTCACCACTTAAGACTGACATAACCAATGGCAGGGAGACTTTTGGGATTAAAGAAATGATATGTAGCTTAATGTCATACAGCAAGGACGGAATTCCCAATAATTTTTCATCATGTGGGGTAGACATAGGGCAAACCCGACGTTAAAGAAGGGAAATATGATCACCCTTAAGCAGCCCTGTAGATAAGACTTGTCAGGGGATTCTCTACTTTGATTCAATTTGTGAAAAGAGAAGGGGAAATTTCAATACTTTCTACAATTGAGTCAGGATAGTAGATTTTGGGTTTTCCATACATCTTTTTAGGGGGAAACTATGTTACACAATATTCCCAATGAACATTCCTTGTGGAGTTTTTCCCTTACATGGGAAGGGAAGGAATTTTTTTGATGTGGTCGAGCTAAGATAAAAATATATGCATTTACATTGTGCAGTGTAGTTTAATGTCATGCAACTAGGAAACTTATGGCCTTAAAGTTTAGCGTCATGCGATAAGGATGTTGGTGTATAGTTTACCGTCATGTTGCATAGACAACTTTTCATAAAGGCCATAAATAACTTTGAGTTAATCATGGTTGGGTTATTATAGTATTCCTTATACATGGTTGATGATAGAATGTGTAAACTATAGTTCCAAGGGGGGGGGCTTGGATCAGGAGGAATGGCTTGGGTCTTGGAAGCCATTGGGCATACATAGGTAGGAGTGGACTCTCCTGAGGACGAATTTGCCTTTGTTTGATGATTGTTTTGTAGGCGACATATGTAGAGGCACCGGGGCATGATCTGCATAGTCAAACAAAGGTGTCCTTAGGACATTATCTTTCCATACCAGATAGTCATGATGGTTTATGGGGACCCATGCTTTCCCAGATTATGGAGTTTGAAAAACAGGAAAGATGTGTCTTGGAACGTAATAAATATCCAGATCATGATTATCCATGAACTATTGAATCTTTTACATAGATCTGAATCATATTTAGGGGGAAGCATAATCTTTTGACACCTTATGAGTGTTGGAATTCAAACTTGGAATTTCTATCATCTCTTTGAATTCATTGTGCAGGAAATTGGGGGCATGTTTGGGATCTCATAACACTGATAATGGAGCCTCACATGACTCTTGAGGAACCTTGAAGTTTAATATCATGCGGTTAGAACCTTTCATGGATTAACATGTGCAATCCTGACCTATACATAGGGGAAGGGTAATTGGTTTTTTGGGTGGCTGGACTGGCATAGAGGATATGGGCATCAATATGTATCTTGCATGGAAAGGAATCAATCCATACATAGTTCTAAATGTTCCCTACAGAGGTCTAGCCCACATGTATGAAAATGAGAGGGTATTTTTCTTTTAATTGGTGTTTGTGATAATATTTAGTGTCTAGGAATCACTACATATCCCACTAATGAATGGGAATCAATCCATACATAGTTATAAATGTTCCTTGAACCGATCAGACTCGGATGTAGGAGTAGGAGAATTTTGGTTTCATCCGATATGGGTGTTGGGTCTATAGTATTTCTATATGGTTTTTCTATGTATGGTAATCCTTACCACTAATACTAATCCCACATGAGTCATACTCGATGTGAGAAACAACGAGCGGTGAGAACTCTTCTTGTAGTATGGAGGTAATAGAGGATATACTAGAGACATTTTTTTCCATATGGTGGCTCGGCCATGATCAAGGGTCTTGGCATCGCTACAAATCCCACTGATGAATGGTAATCAATTCGTATGTAGTTCTTTGGAAACTATATAGTTTAAAGGCTTATGGTAAGGATGAACTCCATACAATTTACTATCATGTGGTTAGGATAATTTTAACCTTGCAGTTTATCGTTGTGTGATTAAGACAATTCATGATATAAGGTTTAACGTATTATAGCTAGGACGCTCCAGGACTCACAGTTTAGCATCATGTGATTATGATGATTTATGATATGAGGTTTAACATATTTCAGCTAGGATGCTTCTGGTTTCACAGTTTAGTGTCGTGCGATTAAGACGATTTATGCTGTGAAGTTTAACATCTTGCAACTAGAACGCTTATTGCCTCACAGCTTATCATCGTTCGATTAAGACAATTTATACTATGTGGTTTAACATCTTGTATTTAGGACGCTATGTTGTGCAGTTTAGACTCATGCAGCAAGGAGATTTTCATTGCCATTACGCAGAGTACTTCTTTAGAAACATTTCATTAGTGGGAGCCATGAGGAGTTGTCCATCTATTGATATCAAGGCATATGATCCACTGGAGTAGACCCTATGTATGAAATATGGTCCCTCCCATTTTGGTTCAAGATTTGGGGGTTTCTTCCCAAGTATCATTTGGGTTCTGAGGACCAACACTATCTCTCCTTATATAAAAGACCGAAGGCAAACCTTTTTGTTGAAATCTCATACGATATGATTTTGATAGACTTCCAAATGGTGTAAAGTGTGAAACCATTTCTCATCCACCTGATCCAACTCATCAAACCATATCTAGGATTTCTCATCCAAGGATAGTTGATCACTAAAAGTAATGCGGAGCGATGGAAAATGAACTTCGATGGGAAAAAACATGTTTTTCCCATATACTGATTAGTATGGGGTTACCTGGGGGGTAGTGCAATCAGTTGTCCGATAAGCCCATAAAGAATCAAGAATCTTGTCAAACAATGATTTCTTATCCATGTTTACCATCTTCTAGAGTATATTGGATAGAGTCTTGTTGAAATCCTCTATCTTACCATTGGTTACCGCATGGTAGCAAGATGAATGGTTTTCTTTGATTCCATACTCCTTGTATAACTTTTCCAACTCAGCATAGAAGAAGTTGGTTCCATTTTCCATCAGTATTTTATGAGGGACACCAAATTTGGCAATGATGTTTGATTTCACAAAGATAACAATGCTTTTTTACCAACCTTTTTAAGGGGTAAGGATTTGTCTTATTTGGAGAATAAGTCGATTTTTGTGAGAATGAACATGAATTATTTAGCTGTGGTAGGAGGATATGGTCCCACAAAATCCATCCCCCATACAAACAATGACCAGGAATACTTAGCTGGGTGAAGTTTCTCCAGGGGTTGGTGAATAAAATTGGCATGAACTTGGCAAGAATGATACTTCTTGGTGAACGTGGCACAATCTTGTATCATAGTGGGCCAATAGTATCCATGTCTTCAAATTTTAAGGGAGAGATTGGTTGCTGATTGGTGTGTTCTAGAAGCTCCAATGTGCACTTCTTTCATGACGACAAAAATTTCTTCTCCATAAATGAACCTATGAAGAACCTTTTCAGGGCCTCATTTATAGAGAACCTTTTCTTGGTTTGTGCCATTGTACAAGAAAAAATTCACTACCCACCTCCGAATTCATTCTCTTCCAGTCCTATCTGGTGGGATTTCCCCCCTATGGAGGTAATTTTCAATGGGATTCATCCAGTTGGTGGTGTGACCACAAGGCTCCGAAATGGGGATAATATCATCGATTTCATCCTTATTGTTATGAATATATGACAAGACCATATGATGGTGGGAAATGCTGATGACTATTTCATCGTGGTTTGGATCATCTAGGGTTGTAGTTAAAATTTCCAATGAATCATCTTGAGCATTTTGAGACTGAGGGACATAATTCAGTATTGGTTCTGATGGGAATTCTGCCATCAGATCTCATACATGGTTCATCATAGGTACAAATACTTATTTATTAATGGTATAGTCACCATTGACCTTCTTGATGACCAACTCCGAATCACCTTTTATCTTAAGGTGTTCGGCTCATGCATGAAGTGCAAGCTCCAGGCCTACAATGAGGTCCTGGTGCTCCTTTTCATTATTTGTGCACCCATTTGAAAGTTACAATGAGTAAGGAAAGACTTCCTTTACTATAGATATGAGTATGAAACCTAACCCTACTTTTTGGATCTTGGGATCCTCCAACCTTTTCCCTATCAGGATTCTGGACGCACTGTCGAAGTATATTTCCCATGCTTGGGGGCCTTCTTGGGTGGAGAATACATCTTCATCAGGGAGTTCAGTATCCAATGGGGACATTTTTTCTAAGGAGTGATTTTCTAGGAATTTTTCTAATTCTTGGACATTTATGGATTTCTAGAGCACTTATAATATGTCAAAATGTTGTAGGATGACTTCCCACTACGATAGACATCTAGTTTGCATGGGACGACTAAGGTTATACTTGATTGGGTTTCAGTGGGAGACCAGATGGACCTACTGATACTGCAGGTAATGCCTAAATTTCTGAACTGCAATGTTCAGGGATTGGAAGTTCTTTTTGATTCTTGAATGTTGAGTCTTAGTATCAATCATTATTCAGCTGAGGTAATAGAGACGTTATCACTACTAGCATAATTCTTCCATATAAGAAAAGAGACTAATGACCATTCTAAGGCGGTTACATACAAAATGAGTGGTGTCCCTTAAACTGGAAGTATTAGCACTGGTGGGATTAGGAGATATATTTGTAGATTGTCGAATTATTATTAACAATCATTATCCCACTCAAATGAGACCCCTTTCTTCATCAACCTGTTAAAAGGAAAACATTTATCTGCAAGGTTGGCCATGAAGAGCTGAATGTAGAATAGTTGTCCCTGGAGACCCCACAATTCAGTGAGGTTGTGAGGTGGAGACATGCCAAGGATGGGTTTTTTCTTCTCAGGTTTGACTTTGATGCCACTATGGTGTATGAAAAAGCTGAGGAATTTCCCAAAGGTAATTCCAAAATCAATCTTTAGAGGATTCATCTTTAGATTGTGATATCGCAGCTTATTAAATATAGTTTTAAGATCTATCAGGTGATTTGAGCATTGTTATGATTTAACCAAAAGATCATCAACGTAGAACATAATTAATATTCCTAGTAAGGGCATAAAATGCGATGTAAAGTGCACTAACATGTAGCACCAACATTTTTCAGACCAAAGTGCATCACATTATAGAAGAACACTCCCCGGGGGCCCTAAAAGAAGTGGATTCTTCATCTCCTCAAGTAATTCAGATCTAATTGTATCTAGAATAACCATCCATGAAAGAGAGGACCTCATATCTGGTTATCGCATCGATCAACAATTCTATGATTGGGATCATGAAATCATCTTACAAGCAGTACCGATTGAGTTCAATGAAGTCAAATGTAGACATTGATATGTCTATTATTCTTTTTTAAAAAGACTATGTTTTCTAGCCAGATCAGATATTGGAATTCATAGATGAAGTTATCATTGATTATCTTGTCATCTCCAGCCTCTATTTTGGCATCATGTTTATGGTGGGTCCTTCTGGGAGCCTTCTTATAACCACATTGGTCTTCCGGTAGACCTAAGTGATGAGTAGAGACATCAAGATTGAGACATGGAATTTATATGTAGTTATAGGAAAAAAATATCGATTCTTCTTTAGGAATGTGGTATATATCTCTTATTGCTTGAAAGGAATATCCACACTAATCAGAGTGGGCTGCTGGCCTTCTTCACTGCCTAGGTTTATCTCCCTAAGTTCATTAATTGTGGCAAAGACACCTTCTTTGAATGTAGAAGTTGAATCTTTGAGGTCTTCTTCTTTTTCTTCTTCTTCATTATCATCTTCTTCCTCTTATAATGGAGAGAGGATTCTAGAGATGAACTCTCTAGTGTTGGGAGAGAAATTACAACTCTAATTTATGGAAAATGAAACAGCTCCTTTGGCCTCAACTGACCATGTGGAATTCCATGAAGAGGATGGAATTTTCTTGGTTTCTTTTAGTGACAGGACAACATTTTCTACCTTGAGTAAGTAAGGAGGTAACTATCTGGGGTTATGAGGATGGACCAGGAGCATCTTTGTTTGGGCTTTCCATAACATCATAGGATCTAGTGTTATTTTCTATGTCTTTGGACTTGGTGACCATAATGAAAATCATGAAGAAGACTAAGTCCATATCTAAGATTGAAATTATGTACTCGACCTGGTTGATAATCAATACAAACTCTTACCCAAGATATTTGAGGGGATCAATGGGATCTATTTACAATCCATTTGGGGCAGTGATCCAATCAATGTCGTTAGCCAAAGAATTCTTCTCTTTCAGTTCATATAACTCTACATTGAAGTAATGTGGCTCACAGGATTGGAATGGGGATTTATAGGAAAGAAATGTCCTATTTTTTCCATTAGCGCAATATTTGATTCATTGATGGTATGATGCATCAATAAAAGAATGAATACGCAACCATGGCCTTCCCAATAGGATGCTGAAGGATGTTATTTGTCTCACTAATAGAAACTCAGAATCAGACATGAGGTCACTTAGCCAAGTTTTAATCTTGATTCATCCCAATGGCTTCTAATTTATTTTTTCATATCCCATTAGAGTTGTGGTACATGGTGTTAGACTATCCTTGTCGTAGCCTAACTGATGAAGTGTTCATTGCAGGGGGAAGTTGACTCCAAAGCCATTGTTGATGAAGATTCCCCGAACATAAATTCCATTTATCTTTCCATATACATATAATTGTTTGATGTTCACTTTCATGATGGTTTCTTCATCATGATCTGTCAAGAAGATGATGTCTCAGCATTCTTTGGGATTGGTCTAATTCCAATAAACTTCGACAGCTGCTACTTAAACCTCGAATTCCTAGGGACTTAGTAAGGCTTCAATGAGTGCCTCCCAAAGGTCTGAGGATAGACTCAGAGAATCCAATATCGATATATTTTTCAGTACTAAGTCTAACTACATCAGAATATAATATTTATTCTCTAAAGTTTGGTGCTTCCCATCTTGGGGAGGCTATTTCATGGGTGCTTTAGTGGCTTGAGCTTTGGACGTAGGTTATCTAGCCTCTGTAACATGAGATAATGGCCCTATTGTGCTATCCGCATTTGGACGAATTTGTCTGCCTATGTGCCTCATGATATTGGACATATGTTATTCCTATGATGGTTACTCCAAGATGATTGGGCTCATATTTCTTCCAATGGGAGTATAGAAAACTCAAGTTTCTATTTTGTTTTCTTGAGGGTTTTCTGTGAGTTTCTACTACATTAGCAGTTTGAGTTGAGGACTAGACAGGTATTTGACTCCTACCACAATCATGCCTTCCAGGAAACCCTGGGACTCCGTAGCCTCTTCCTCCGGCTCTCTGGTTGGACATGGTGAATTCAGGTTCGCAGTCATAGTCACTATCAGAGAAAGGGTTCATCAAGTTAATGAAATTAATGGAGACCAATTTCAGTTCTTGATCTAGAAATTCTTATATCTGAATGTATTATTATGATGGTGTTCTTTGGAGGGGTGGTTCCCCTTGTCCCATTTGGATGGGCAGTGCTCGTTGTGATATTTGGTAGGGTGGTTCCCATTGTGCCATTTAGTGGGGTGGTTTCCATTCATTCAAGTATGATGACATGAAGTCCAAAAGTTTCATGACCGAATTCAAGTTTGGTGTCAGCTCATCTTCTTTCTCTTGCTTTCTACCCTTCTAGACCTTAGAGGACTGTAGGGATAAGGATGATGGATATTTTTCATCATGAGATATTGAAGACACGGTTGGTTTCTTCAACTGTTCCTAGAGGATTCCACGATCTCACTTTACTATTTTCTGAGTCATCCAATTGTTGATTTTTTTATCCTTTTAGCTGGTGACTATTTTCCATTCCTTTTCATCTCTCAGGTCTTTGGTGGAAACACATTCCACTTGTTCTGGTGGTGGTCCCAACGTGACTTGTCTAGAATCCAACATCTTATTCAAGATATCCTTTAAGAATAATAACTCTTGGATGGTATGCCCCAATATCTGGTGATAGGTAAAATAATTTGAATGGTCATAGAGACCCACATTATCAGCTCGCTTTGGATCTGGTAGCCAGATCAAGTTACAATTCATGGAGGCTATGAAGCAGCCACAAACTTGGTCATCTCAGAACAAGTAGAATTTATTTATTCATTCCTCAAACTAATTTCTTTTAACACCCCTTCACTCATCTTATCGAGGTGGGGGTGGATGTTGGTGTACAGGGGGTCCTTCATGGTTTGGTGGAGGCCTTGAAACCGGTGCTGGTGTCAAGGGTGGCTTAAGAATGACAGAATCTGCTTCATATTTTCCTGTTCTTTTTCTTGGGGATGATGGGGCCACTAAGGACTTGAGATTGGTCCACTATAAAGAGTCTCCTATCCTTTGTGAAATGGAAGATAAATCCCAGATCCCACTTGTGTACTTTACTGGGATGAGCAGTGTTTTCAATTAATCATAGAGATTATTGATGCACATAGTGACCATTTCATCCTATGAGAGTGGCTAGTTTAGGGAGTAATTTGGGACATTATATCTGGAAATGACGTATGAAACTCTTTCATTCTCTTAATGCTTGCAGTTTATGAGATCACTAACTGTTGTCTTAGAAAATTTCGAACTGAACAGGAAGAGAAACTGTCACTGGAGGTCCTCCCAGCCTATGATTGAGTTAGCTGGCAAGCTAGTATGCCACACGAACACTGAAACCTATAGTGTTCACTTGAAGAACCTAATTTTGACTACTTCTTACTGCTCCAGGGTTCCATCACGGGGTCACAGTAAGAGGCATAGTGAATTAGATATTCTTCTTGGTCCCCCAAACCATTGAACACTAAGAACATTTGGTTCTTAAAGTTTGGGTGTAGCAGAATGTTTCTCACCCAATCAGGGTAGGATTTGTGCTCTGGTTGTATCAGAGCGCTCTACACTTCTATGTATTCTAGTCGAGTTGTCAATTGCTCGACTGTATTCAATATCCCTTGATGTATATCTTGCTAGACTTAAGCTTGGGTGGGTGCAGCAGGGGGAAAAGCTGGACGTGTCAACACTACTGGTATTAAGGGAGGATAACCAGCTGGGGGTATCCTTTGTGGGTTTTCCTAAATGTATTCTAGATAATTTCCCAGTATAGGTAAGTCCTGATGTCCTTCTGAGGCCGAATTCAAGTAGGTTGATGGTCCTAGTGTTGGATTTGATGGGCATATGAGTTTAAATTCATTTACCAAGATGAGTGCCTGTGGAAAGGGCACCTCTTCTCAGAGAACCTGTTGATGTTCCACCTGAGGAACACATCCGACAAGATATCTTCCACGATGTAACTCAACATTGATTCGTCTGAGATCTTTCATTTCTTCCTCCTACTTGGTGAATATTTCCTCAAGTGTGAGGGACACATTCTCAAGGGAGATGAGGATATGGGTATTAGATGACCTCAGATTTATTCTTCTCCTAGTTGGATATTCGTGTGAGAGGTAATGGAAGATTAACTGAGGGGACTCCCAAATTTAGGACAACTCTCTAGTTCCGGGTATACACACCATCATTCTCGGTGTGGAATACCTATAGAAGGGAACCATCTTCTCTTGTGCCATCTCCATTTATATCATTTCATGTGAGATCCATGGGGATGACGTTTACCATGTTCATCAATGTATACCACATCAGGGAAAGTGTACTCAGTGTCGAATGATAAGAAAGATTTATGCATACATTATTGGAATTTCTCCTTCCATTTTGTGGTATTCTTTGGGATTATTGGTGAAGATCAACCCAAAGAAAGCCCTGATTTGACCTTTAAATGTGCCTTCGTCTCGGTGGGTATGAACCATGAGATTGGTTTGGACGGGTGACCTCTCTACTCGTCATTCCTCCCAGATGGGAGAAGATAGACATATTTTGTGCAGGAACTTGAGATAAAAATGCACCTAGCCCTATAGGCATTGGTTTCTCCCGTTCTTCCTTTGATGCACTACAATATGGATTATTTGGTTTTAAGGGGTGAATTTTGTGTTAAAAATCCCCCCAGCCCTGTGGGATGGGTATGTTACCGTATTTCGGTGGTAGCCACCACTATTGCCAACTTTTTTATTTTACACACTCCCACGCGGGTGTGTGATGCGTATGGAACTGGATCCACATGGGATTTATTGGATTTCGAGGATATGAGAACTTCTTGCTGGTTGGATTCCCTTAAGAGGGAAGCCTGCTGGATGTTCTCAGTTTCCTGGCTCTGAATCTTTTTGATGGATTGATGTCATCGAGCCGGATGATTTTGATACTTACTCTAGGCTGGTTTGTTTTTCAGTATCTCATATTTCTTAACCAAGGATTTCATTTGATTGAAACCATTGGGAAATGACATTGCAATATGTTATTTCCAATGAGGTCTGTTTGATGGGATGTGGGGTGAAGTGTAGAGATTCATGTTCTCTCCATCCATGAATATAAACTCCAGATGGGGCATCACTGATGAGGCAACACAACTTGTGCAGTGTGTGGACGTAAGCCAGTTCATGGTTTTTCTTTCGCGTTTTTGATCATGGATATCGTGCAGACGGGAGGGATTCCAAGTTTATTAGATGGCGAAGCTCTACTAATATGTTGACATGGTTTGTGTACCCATCATAGGGAAAGAAATTTTATTTTAATTGGTGAAGATTCATCAAAATATTGGGGAAAATACCTTGAATACATTCCTCAGACAACTCCCTTGGTATGTCGAAGTGAGTAGTGGCCATGGGTCAATATATCACTGGTATATTATCCTTGGATAGTAGTCTTCTCACAAGAAAAAAATCCTAATTTTATTCTTCTACGGACTCCTCTACATGGTATTCCTAACTTGACTACTTCTTAATGATTTTGTTCCAAGAAGCAGGGCTAGTAAAAGTCTCATTGATATGTGAGTGGTGCGGGGGTGGCTCGGAGGATGAGCATGGACCTGGACCATCCTCTGGTTGATAAAGGATATCACCCGTCATATACAAAGTTTCATACATTTCGAACTCCATTTTTATGAGAGCCTCGGCATAGGAGGGCTTTCTCACATTTGTCCTAGTAAGGGGAGGACCTTCTTGCCAGTGTGAATTTTGATTGCAGGGAGGACAATCACAATTAGTGCTACAATGGAGAGGTCTACCATTGAAAGTTAATAACTGACTGTTGGGAATTTCCTTATAGTGTATACCCAGGGGAGTACCTTTAGGGAAGGTTATAGTGAGTGGAGGACCTTCTGGCTGCTTGATGTCACTGGGGGAGGACCTTCTCGATGACTGCTATGCTGGAAAAGACAACTATCACAACTTGATATCTGGATGCTTGGAGAATTTCTGTAGTGTACATCCCGGGGAGGGCTTGTATGATGTATTTAAATGAGGGGTTTATCCTATCGTTGCTTGATGTTACTCTGGGGAGGGCCTTCACAACAACTTACACTGAGGGGAGAGCCTTCACAATGGTTGTCATCATGGTGAGGATTGCCATCATGACTCGACATCTGACTACAAGGAGAAGCATATCTACAATGTATACCCTAGGGAGGACCATCAAGGAAGACAATAGTAAGGGGAGGACCTTCTTGCTGTCTTATCTTTAAGTCAGGGGGAGGGCTACCCTGACATGCATCATGAGATAGGATCTCATGATCGATCATTCCTAACCCATGGAGTAAGCCCCCGTGGGTACTCTGAGGAGGACCTTCAGAGCTGCTGGTAACAACATTGCAAGGAGGGAATTCGAACTACTACTTCCACTTCCATAATTTGTTAATGTACTAATAGAGTCTTGATCCATTATTGATATATGATCAAAGGCATTAAGAACTCCAGATTCCAGTGGAGTAGGATCTTATATGTGCTCTTCATTTTCTGGCTTCCTTTGGTGCATTTCATTCTTCGGTGCTCTCTTGAGAGTAACCGAGGATATCTACTATTGGTAATGACCTTAATATATGGATCCCAATTTTTATGGTTTCTGTGATTCTATAGGGATACACTAATGAACATCTTGAATTTTGGTAGGGATATATTCCTACCCTAGAGAGACCACCATGTTTGACCGACATCCCCCAGTTGGAAATGGTATTTGTTCCCAATCCGGCTATTTGTGTATTGTGGGATATTGTCATCAATCCTCATAGAGGTGAGCAGGGATGCATAACTGCTCCAGAGTGACTAACCCATTTTCCAGTTAAGTCATTCCATTCGATGATACTAGGTCATGGTCTGGGTTCCTCACATTTGATGCCGATGCAATGATATATTGGCATGTTTAGAGGATATGGTCTGGAATCGACGTCTGATATTCCATCATTTCCAGGATGTTTTGAGATACATATTTGGTTAGAACGGTTATAGAGACCCATTATGATGTTGGAACTGGAGTTTGTGCCATCTCTAGTACTCCATAGGTTTCTAGTGGATACTGGCACTTCTCTTGTGTCGTGGAAGAGGAAAGAGTCTGCCGCTAGTTGTCTTCTCTAATTGCCACCATATTACTGGTGGTATTCATATTTATAAGAAGTGATTTTCATCTTCTCTCTTGCCATCATATTTTTCTCACAATATTTGTATTCACTTATAGGAATTTGACTCTACTCATATGTATTTTTCACCCCATTTATATGGAGGCCTTGATATGCATCACGAAGTATTTATGCCTGCCTATAGATTGTTACTGAACTGTTTGGATGATGGGATTCTTGCACATTTGAAGATGTCTTCATCTACAGATAATTTTATGCTCTGTCTATATGGCGAGGCCAGTGAGCACTGACAATAATGTGTGAATGCTCGTATTGTGTCGTCCTATTTCTATGGTGGGATTGAGTGGAGGGGATAAAGTTGTATGTATGCCTATGGAATGTTGATGAATTTTTATGGTAGAGTTCCTCCTTATTAATTAGGGTGATAACATGTTCCTTATTTTATGTCTACCTCCCTTGGTGGGTGGAATGAGGGGCCCGTGTCTTTTTGGATTTAGCAGGTTCCCTTAGTATAAGACCCTCTTTAGAGTGATGATAATTGGTTACATGGAATTGATGGTGATGATATTTGGTAGGGGCATGTGAGTAAGAGCCTTTTGAAGCTAAGAGGAAGTCATTAATATTGGCTTCATCTACCTCCCTGAGATAAGGGAGGTACATGTTATCACCCTCTGGGGACAGACTCCCGAAATGGTTCGAGACAACCATCGGGGCTGCCTTGTTTTGGGGCACCAGCTGCAACAAAGGAGGCTGTTGGAGAGATTTTTCATATTAGAGGGCAAGTATCATTACCTACACTATAGGTAGAGTACCATTTTGGTGGTACTCTTTAATAAACATGTTGGATACCTAGCATTGAAGATGCTGGGTTGGCAAGGGGGTCCTGCTCTTCATCAGGCCCCCGACCCCCTACGAGATCAATGAGGTGTGTGTCGATATTGGTTGTGGGGATATCATTTAGATCAAAGTTTTCTCTCTGGTAACCTGCAATATATATATATATATATATATATATATATATATATATTAAATATACAGACAACAAATCCCCATCAGAGTAGAATCTCACGAACATATGCATATTTGACGATTCATCTTGAACCTTTTTTTTGTGAAGAGAAGGGGCTTGAGTGGGGTAGAACTTACACCTAGGTTGAGGATTCACATTGGTTTCACCATTTTTGTTTTGCTCCGAGGTGGCGTGTGTGGGTGTTTTGGGAAAACGCAAAGCGGTCCGACGGGTGACAAACATGTGTCTATTATTATAGAGACATTCATGTCGCCATTCTTGTTTCATCCTGATCTGTGTTGATATATTTTAGGGGGAATTGGATTGACCCCTCCGGGACTGGGCAGTTTATCCATTTTTCATTATGAAGGAGATTCCATAATCAAATGGTCTCAACTGGAAATTATAAGGGGTTATGTATTTGTAAAATTGGTCCTCTTAGGATATGACTTGCTCAGATGGTCTCCAATAAGATTATTCGTGGAGAAAGAAACACCTAATCACACTAGAATCCATGATTCATGGATCTTCTTTGCAAAGGCAGGTGCTCATTAGATGAATATATGGCCAATGACACTTAAAGAATCCATTGGCTGATAGGATGGGAGATCAAGTTTATCACACCCTTTTGGGGGGGAATTATTTCCTATTATGGGACTCTCTTATAGATTTAATCCATGCTCATATGTTCGTGAATCCTTAGTTCATTCCTAAATATTGTATCCATAGGCTAACCCTATTTTTCAGGATCATTATGGATATACATTTATTAGATGCAATGGAGGAAATGATGACTTAAGCCATGCAATAAGGTGCTCTGGAGTTTATCATCATCCATGAGGTATTAAAGGTGGTTTGATGTTGGGATCAAGATCAAAAGATGGGCTTCCAATGTATCCTTAAGAGAGGAATCAGAGCCCATATAGGTCGGTTAGCATGAGGTTTGGACCCAGGAGGGGGCCCATTTTTTGTGGGCATAATTGGTGTAGACCCGTTTGAAAGGGGACTCCTTTTGAGCTCAGGCCTTCAAGTATGCATCCTACATATCCTAGTTTGAACCGGAATCAGAGTTCTCATAGTTCATTTTGGGTTGGGTCTTATGCATGGAATATGCCCATTTGAGGGAAAAATTATTTGGTGG
Source organism: Viscum album (assembly GCA_963277665.1). NCBI lineage: Eukaryota > Viridiplantae > Streptophyta > Magnoliopsida > Santalales > Viscaceae > Viscum > Viscum album. The sequence goes on along the minus strand of OY728130.1, from coordinate 757,730,745 downwards.
ACCCTTTGGTAAGGGAACCCATTTGATCTCGAGACTTCAATCAGGTGTCCTACGTATCCTAGTTTGAGCAGGAATTAGAGTTCTCATAGTCCATTTGGGGTTGGTTGTTTAGATGTTGTAATCATCACAAATCTCTAAGCCCGCATAATTCATACTCAGTGTGAGAAACAAGAAGATGTGATAGATTTAACCAACCACACACCTTATCTTCTAGTGATGGGATAGGTCAGGCCTATGATGGAAGAAGCTAAAGCGACGGTGGTCCATGTCTTGAGCAATGAACCCTTCAATGTGGGATGACATTGAAGGTCATTCAGCTCAGATCTTGAAAGGTTAGGGACTTAACTAAGTGGGAGTGCCCCATAATTCACTTTGGGAAAGGGGAGGAATGTAGCCTCTCATAAAAAGGAGAAGTGAGCATGATTCCTTTGACTGATCACCATTCCTCATTTAATGGAAAAGAAAGTGATCACCCTTAATCCCTAGAATGGGGAGGTTCACATTAGCATCCCAAGGTTCGACTCTGAGTTTCCATGGGAATGTATACTTACAGACATCCTAGGAGTCCAAACCAGTGTGGGGACATCCTTCCTAACTATACATACCATGGGTATGTAGACTCAAATGTGAATGCTGATGCACCCGATGGTCTGATCATATGAGTATGGTGGCTTTGGAGGAGGATTTATCTTAATGGAGGTGGACTGGTTCATGGAGGATTTATGGAGGACTAGAAGGAAATAGAGGGGTGAGATTAGAGCCGAAGGAAAAGACTCCCGAGGATGCCCCATTACAGGTACTATTTTCTCAAGTGGGATGGGGGAGACCCACACACCAGAGTGCTATGCAACTAGGGGGGTTGTCCGCATACCGAAGTAGTATGCGGGCTTGGGTATGGACTGCCACATACCAAAGTGGTAAGCGGTCCTATATGTTGTTTGCTATGCTACCCGGGGTTTGATCCATGTACTGATGTAGTACACAACATGGGTTTCGATCCGCATAGTGATGCACTATGTAGTGCCCCATATTGTAGGAAGGTCCTAGAACATGGGTTCATGGGGAGTTCATCTGCGTGTATTTTATGGTTTGAGATGAAACCAATTAGGTTCGTGGTATACCCATTATTATTAAGTTCCTTATTTTTATGGTTTGTGGGTAGTTATACCTGCAGAAACATGATTCAAGATTTGTAATTCAGTGATGATTTGAAATCGATGTCGGGATTCTCTCCAAATAATTTCTTCCAATATCTTGGGTCTCCTCCATGAATTCAATTTTCCATAATCCTCCTCTTATTACTATGCTCATTTTATTGATCATCAGGGAATTCATATATGTGGGCATGAGAAACCATTAGCAGAAGCCCAAGAAAATATATTTCAACCCGCAGAAGACTCGGTCAATCAGGGTTTGTAGAGGATGTGGTTCGCAGTTCGTGGTTTGCATAAACCTGCCATCTTGCTTCATCCATGAACTGCTGAGTTTATAGGATGATATAAATATGGCCTTCCCATGCTTGATTCCACCAATGATGTGGTTCAGAGCTTCCTAGGTTTGATGGCCATCGATCTGTGGGCCAACGCCTTGCGGTTCATTCTGCATATAGGTGGTTCGCGGTTCATGCACTCCATGAACATTTCCCAACAATGGTACACGGGTCACTAAAACTATTTAAAAATTATATTTCTTTGAGTTACTCCCTAAGTTTTCAATTCAAATTGCATCCAATTTTCTTGATGGACCTTTAGGAATGTTTTTTTCCTTCTGAAAAGTTTTTGTTGGAGTATTTATTTCTATTTGTAATATTTTTAGGACCCTAAAAAATTTAAGTTAACACATATTAATGTTTGCATCCATTATAGTATATTGATATTTCATCTTTGAGGATAAGTCTTAGTTCATATATGGGTTGATTTTATTGATCCATTTCATGAACACATTTTTGTGTGTATAAATACATTAATTTTGGTAAATTAATTGTTAATTAATAACTATGAATTTAATGTTATTTACACCATTGGAAAGATGTTATAATTTAAGGATAATGAGTAAAGGGGGCCAAACAGACCATTATTTCTACTAAAATGTTTCCACCTATGATAATGGATGATCATAGGATGTTTCCAAGGATCAATAGTGAAGAACATATCTTTAACGATAGTTTTATGCTAGAAACTGGAGATTCAAAACATGGATCATTTTCAGAACATGAAATAAATACAATTCACGGACCTAGTACTCATAATGAAGTGAAGAAAAGAATATTTGGTGTGGGTCGATACTTTCATGGAATGAAGCTTACTTTTGTGATATGAAAGTAGGCTAGCATATCTAGTATTTATATTTTGAAGGGATTTTCAATGGTAGCCTACTCAATTATGACATGGAAAACCATTAAACACTCAAATTTACCCTTGAAGATATTAATGACCAAAATTATGGCTAATTAAATCTAGCATAAGAAACCTTGGAGATCAATAAATAGATTCCTTGGCTTCACTCCATATTTATTCAATGGGAGGCCCCACAACATGGATTAAAGACTTTTGTTGTTGTGATGCTTATAATAGGAATTTTATTTTTCTACCCCCTCATGACTAGCATGAGGGGGTATATATTTTTCAAGGTGATTACATTTAATGGTTATTGATTGAATTAAGGTATTTTATTTTTTAGTGAAATTCATTTGGTATTTTTCTGCAACCCAAAATTCTCAATTCTCTTATTTAATTTAATCTTCAAAGACCATTGCATAATTAGGGAGTGTGATACAATTCTAAGAATTTACTGGTTCAAATTCATCACATTTACTATTGGATGTATTTCTCGTTAGGTGTAAACATGAATCTCAAAAACCAAACAATTTAAATACTCAAAGTAATGAGAACATCACGAAAATGGATATTTGGTAAATTATGGGTTATTTTCTATGACTTTGTTATTCACCAAAGACTTGGTTCTGAAAAACTATGTTTTATAATTAATAAACTAATACCATAATTAATAATAGACCCAAATTTTTACTTATTGATAATGATTTCTATTTTCATGAACATCAAAACCACCATCATTCTTTATGTAAAAAAGTTATTTATAATTTGATCAATAAATAGGTTTTCCATTTTCATTATAATTAATATTTTTATCCAACCCATTCTCTTTGGTTTGACGTCAGACGTTCATTTCCTATACTACCCAATAGTTTTCAAAATTTTCTATTTCTTATTATAAATTTTGAAATTTGATAGGCCTATAGAAAATAATGATCCCCATGAGCTATAAATTATATTATTGTTAATAGTGATTAAAAAGGAAACTAAATAATAAAAACATAAGAACAAAATTTCCAATTTGATCCAGAATCCCCTCCCCCCAATGTTTTTTATTTTCCCAACATAAAGAAAAATGTAGTTAAATTTCATAAATCCTAAAAAAAATTTATCCCCATATACCCTATAAGAAGTAGACCCATAGGACAATTGTAACACCCTAATATTTTTAAATATATTTTTCTATGAATTAATAATATGTTTTATAATTTTATTATCATGCAACTCTGAACTAAAATAATATATAGAAAATTAGATAAGAAAATAATAAAAAGAACAAAACCTTTAGAAGATAAAAATACCCTAATCAATTATAAATGTATACAAAATAAGACTAAGAACACTTATGTTTTTAAAAGTGAATTTTTTAATAAAATTTGTTTTTCTTTCTATATTGTATTTTTAGTGAAAATATAAATTTAAGAAAATGAATTTTGTAAAATGAACTTAATTGTTTTATTTAGAAGCACAATATTATCTTAGGATGAATTTCTATTATTCTTTTAAAATAATTGATTTTTAAGTTAACATTGAATGTTCTGACTTTTCTAAAAAAATTCAATTTTTTAACATTATCTTAATTAATAAATGACCTAAAAGTATATGAATCCTTATTTATAATATATATATATATATATCCAATAATTAACATAGATCATTTAAAAATACCATATTGAATTTTTAAGGCACATGGTTAACATTTTGGAAACTCTAGTAACATTTCAAAATAAAAAATTATTTTTATATACAAACATTAAAAATTAGACTTTATAAATTTTAGAAGTTAAATTTTATAAAATAATTTTATATTAGAGATCAAAATATTTATATCATTTTAAAATTCAATTTTTTATAATAAAAATTATATGTATAAGAATAATGTTAATGCCCATGATAATGGTGAAAGGGTTATTTTCAAAGAATTATTTTCTTAATGTTGTGTAAATTTAAAAAAAATTAATATATTTTAATTAATAAAAGAAATTTTATTTCTAAACAAATATATTTCTATATTAACAAACATTTAATAGGTAATAAATTCTAAATATGATTAAGAACACATAATGGTTAACACATCTTTTTTCTACCAAAAAATACCTTTTAAATATATAAAATCTTAATTTCTTAAAATTTAAATTTATATTATTTAGAAACATAATTTGATTATATAAAGATAAAATTTTATTTTATAATCGATAATTTTTTTATTATGAGTTGTTTTATATACTTCAAAATATATAAGTTACATGGGAAAAAACTAGTTACCCCGATAAAAAAAGGTAAAGGTGGTAATATTAGAGTAAATGACTTCAAACATGCTTAAAACATATGTGGAAATACTTTTTGAGGATTTATCAACACAATATCACTCGAAAATCTATTATTTATAAATTTTTGAGTCATTTACCCTTGAATATTGTAATTATATCTATGAAAAGTAAAGGGTTTTAAAAAATCCATTTTCTTCACTTATAAAGGGGGTCACTTCCACACTATTAATACTCTACAATCCCTTTAAAATAACCTTTAAACCAAACCCAATTTTACACTTATATAATTTAATTTCATGTCATAAATACTTTATTCACTATTATGTATCCTAAGTCCCATAATTATAAGGTGTCTATCAAGAGGAAGTTCATGGTCTCGACATAATTATTACTTATTCCGTGGGTTTTATTCTTAATATTTATTATCCAAAACTACCCTAAAAATAGTAATATAATTATATAAATATCATTATTAAACTAAAATTTTATTATATTAAATTATACACTGAAATTTATTCCTTTTCACATATATATAAAAACAAAATAATATTTATCATGTGTTTGTGCAGACTACCTCCTCCACTAAGTGAAGTCTTCCAATATTCACCACCAACTCAATTCTCTTGTTATAAAGATTTAATTTAATAAAAAATGATACATTTGTAATATATTTATTATTATTAAATTAAAATTTTTGATCCACCTTCATTCCCACTCATTTTTTGGGAAATAAAAACGTCAATCGTGTGTTGCAGGTACAATCGCCTCCATGAAATAATTTTTTTTCATTTCTCATCTTGATTATCCTTATTTATTATAACCCCTAAAAACTAATTTAAAAACTTAAAAACCTATAAATAATATCATTATTATTATTTTATAATTATATTACATACTTCCTTAACCATGCTCACCCAACGATTAATAGCGTGTTCTTATTTAGGATGGTTTAACCACCTATATGAACAATTCTATAAAAAAAATATCATGGATAACAATGGGGAGTTAAAAATTAATATTATATTAAGTTGGTAAGAAAATAATATATATTTTTGTTTATAATAGTTTTTTACAATGTATTTAAATATTTATTTAAATAATATCATTGAACCCTAAAATTATCAAAATTTGATGACCCCAATTCAATTTCCATGAAACATAACAAACATATGAAGATACAAAATAATAAGTAGATATAATATGATAATATATATTCCGTAAGAAATTAAATTTATAAGAATAAGTATTAAAAGAAGGTAAATAATAAACATAACTTGATTATTTAGGATCTTAGGTGCATTTGTAGAGTGAATCAGGACCATAGTTAGGGTTTCTTATCTAAATTTTCAATCCCCTAAGACATTATTATTATTATAAAACATGTTTTATTTGGAATGGATTATATAATACAACTTTAATATTTTTTTACCACAGTCATATAATTATTTATGTTATTTAATGTTTTATTTGAAATCAAATCCTTTACGGTGTTTTGATTTGAAAGTCTTTAACATCGTAAGTGTTTATGCTGCCTTAAATTTTATTTTATTGAGTTACAAACATTATATTGAAATATATTTTTCTAGTTTTATTTATTCTACCTAGTGAAAATGTTTTATTTTATTTCAACTATCATTTTGGGTTTTACAATCTTTTATTATCTCTTCAATATTAAACAAATCATACCTCAATGTTTATGTTACTTGTAATGGTTTGTTGTCACAATTCCCTTTCTTTGAGGAATAATAACATGTTTTTCAACTAAAAATATCTAACATGGTTTGACCAATTTACATTAATTTATTTCATTAGTAAAAACCCTTAATCATGTTTTTAAATTTTAATTTCATAATTTCTCATTCTTATTCTTTCAATCCATTTACTACTCAAGTTGTAAGGGATTTCTCATCTCAAAATCTTTTTTTGAGATGTGTTTGTATTATATGCCTAATTTTATTTATATGGGATAAATGGTACCTATTTAATTTGTTATTTACATAAAATATCTTTCATTCACATTATTATGATTTTAGTTTCAATATATCTCCTAATCACATGGTTTTGATTTAAATGTTACTTTAGTCATGACATATTTTATAACTAAAATAATTTATACTTTCATCATAAATTCTCTACTGGTTATGATCTTTTAAACCCCTTTTGTCCTTTATCTTCCATTATCAAGTGGTAACTTATCTTCCCTTACAGGGAATTCCCTTCATTTAATCAGTATCTTAATGTTTGATCAAATACCTTCTCAAATAAAATTTTGAAGTCAGCAAGAATAACTTCCAATATTTCCAATATATATTTCTCATCCATGTAAATATTTTCCCTTCCTACCAATGTTTTCCTCTCAGTTTGATAACAAAAATATGGATTAATTAATGTGATCTGATAACTTCTTATCAATACTTTTCAAAATTGTAATTTTGTTTCGATATTTATTAAGTGAGTATTCAATAAAAGTGTTTTTAATAATATAAAAAGGTTTTACATAACATAGATATATTTTGTAAATTCCAATACATGTATTTTATAAACAAAAATTATATATTTCTTGAAAATTTAATATTTAATAAAATAAAATATATCAGTTCCCATATTTTTAAAAATAAATTTTTAAAAGAAACCTCTTACTTGGATATTAGACATAATTTATAAAAATAATAAAATAAGCATTTAAAAAAAACACCGTTTCAAAAGAAAAAATTTCTTAGCATTTTGAAACCCATTTCCTTGGTTTCATGGTTTTAAAATTTAATTAATCTTCCATTCCTATTTATTTTTTATTTTAAAAATGGGTTTTAGGGAAAACAATATTTTTCACCATGCTTTTAAAAGTATGATTATACTATTATACTAAAATTTATCCTCATTTACACATTGATTTATTGTCCATGTTTTCAAAAATAATAAACCTTAAATATCTATATGTGAAATGATCCATCAATGCCTTTATCTTTCCTAATAATCTTTAGTTTATAACCATAAATTTTCTTCCAATTCCTGTCCTCTATGAATGTCCTATTTTTTATTCCATTAATTAAAGTGTATTGACTAATATTCCATTCATTTATAGATTGGGGAAATTTTTTACTAAACCATGTAATAGTTATATATAAGGTTTAAATACCATGTATTATATTATTTAAAGGGTATTTACCTATAGATTTACTTAATTTCATTGCATACCCATGTATATATCCTAGTATTATCTTGTTTATACGTAGAATTACAAATATTCTCTATATATGATTCCAGTTGAAGGGGATATAAAACCCATTTTCTTTCCCAAGGTTCTTTATGATATAATATTGATTTATTTTATACGGCTCACATATGTATAGACAATTAAGGTTGGGTTCATATATCATCCACCATTTTATTTCTTAGAAGTTTAAATCTCATGAGATAGGTATACATTGGAATAATTTAGTTGTTCAAAATAATGGGTGCAAGTGTTTGACTCATGAAGGTGATGTATCTTTCAGTACGATAGAGTTATATCACAAACTTGAGTGAATGTGTGAGACTCATGAAGGTTATGTTTCCATTTGATAATATGTTTTTAATAGTATTATGTATATTCTATTGATTATGTTATTATATTATTCCTTATATTTATAATCCTATGTTTACACACTCTGTTGATTCATTTCCTCTGTAATTCCATTCTGTATGCCACAAATCATGTTTTATGATATATTATTTATTGGGTATGACTTTCTTATATAACATAATTATAACCATATTCTCATCCTACTCTCACTTATAATATTTTATTGTTATCACATATTTTTTCCATTACAAATTGTTTGATCTCACCCCTTTCTTATATCCTCATTTCCATAGGTTAAAAAGAAATGTGACATGTATAATGTGTCTAGAAGAGTAAATTTTGTGGATAATTTTAGGGGAATGATAAATAGTTATTATGGATTAAGTGGGTACTTAAATAGTATGAACATTCCATTTTCTAAAAAATACATGGGTTTTATTACTCAAGTTTTCATCACATTTCTCTAAAACTCTACACCAAAAATATCTTTGGAATGTATTTCAATAAAATATTTGATTTTAGACATGTAATTTAGATAGTCTCAACCATATCGAATCACTCTTAGAATCATAGAAGAGTTTAAATAACTTTACATGTAAGGATGTTAGTTGAGGATAATTTATGTATTGATTAGTTAGGGATGATCATAATTTTAGAGTTATAGATAACCCATTAGTTTATTTGAAAAAATATTAAATATTTTTGGGTTTGGGATAAGAAATATTTGGCAGAAAAACTAGGTATAAGTCTAATGTATAAGACTAAGTTACAGAGATTTTGTGGTTCTCCTAGAAATTACATACTTATAAGGATACTAGAAAGTGGTTGTGTCTACAGGAAAGATGCACCTATGGTTAATCACCTAGAAAAAGTCTGGTGTATTATCCACTCAATATTTATTTGAGTGCATGATGAGTGGGCCAATGATTTGACAACTATAAACACACTCCCAGTGAATATGATTTTTTTGATTATATTTTCTTTATGAACCATAATGAAGGATTTATATACTAATTTCATTAATTTTTTTGGATAGGAAGTATGAATCAATAGTAATTAAATTCACATTGGTGCGACAAAGAAAGTTATTAGATGAACCGGGTGTGACATAGTTGAAATCAAAGTATCATAGAATAAAATTAATGTTTCATTAGAAAAAATATATTAGGATTGAGATTTAATATTCATAATATCATTTAATATGTATCTATTAGATATTATCACAATTATTTTGGATTTAATATTTAGTTGGAAGAAAATATCAAAAAATTAGTTCTGGAAGGTATGTCTATAGAAGCTCCTCAGTCATAGATATATATAAATATTTTGAATATATGGTTGAGAATCATAATATATGTTGATTATAAGGGAAAAGATATGTTACCTATTCATGTGAAAGATAAAAAGGGTTTTATCTATTAGAATTTATATAATAGTCATGATTGTGTTTATTTACACTTTTATATTTTTATTAATAATTTATTTTATTTAAAGAAGAGGTGAATGTAACACACCGAGATACTGGAATATAAATTTCAATGGATTATTACTTTGTTCAAGAGATTATTTCATATGAAAAACCAAACTGGAGTAATATAAATCATATAAGATAAGAAAATAAAAAAATAATAAAACTTATATTCTATAAAAATAGCACAATAAATTATAAATCTGGAAAATAGGATTAATAACAATTAAAGTTTTAAAAGGGAATTATTCAATTAAAGCGTATTCACAATATATATATATTTTTATTTACTATATAAATTTATAAAACATAGAATTTTAATTTGAAAAAATTAAATTGATTTTTGGATTAAGTATTCATTGATAAATTTGGATTAATTTTTGATATTTTTTTGAAATAATTGATTGCTTAGTAAATAGTGAAAATACAAATTTTATGAAAAACTATCAATTATATGAAATTATCTTAGAAAATAAGGAATTAATATTTTATTAAACGTTTTTATATAAAATTTATCTATTTATTTTCTAATATAAATCATTTAAAATACTATTTTTAATATATAAAACTATGGTTTAACATTCTGGAAACTTAAGTAATATTTTTTACAAAAAATAGTTTCTATGCGCTTACATTAAAAGATATATTTTTTACTTTTACAAATTAAATACAAAAAATGGATTTAATATTTCATAAAAAAATTTAACATTATTTTATTAATTTAATTTAATTTTTTAGAATAAAAATGGGGTTACTAAGACTAAGGTTAATGATCAGGGTAATGGTTAAAGGATTATTTATAAACATTTAATTTATTAATGTAGAATATTTTTATCTATTTAATTAAAGTTATGAAATTTAAATAAATAATAAAATATGAAATTTAATTATATATATAATTATATTAAAAAACATTTAATTGGTAATCAATGCTAAATAATATTAATAATACATAATAGTTAAAATATATTATATTAAACCAAAAAGTGTGTATATATATATAATACTTTATTGTAAAAGTTTAAATTATATTTATTTAGAAATTGAATTATATTAAATGGAGAATAAATTTATGATCATCATACACAAATTTTTAAAAAGGTGTTACTCATATGTTTAGTAAGTCATAAGTTACATGAGTAAAAATTAGTTAACCTAGTAAAAAATGTAAATGTAAAAATATAAGTGTAAATGACATAATTTTTTTTAAAAACATGTTTTGGAATACTTGTATGGGAATTTATTGACCCAATATTACCCCAAAATACATTATATATAAATTTTGGAGTCATTAACCCTTGAATAGTGTAATAACATCATCAAAAAGTTGAGGGTATTTATAAATGTTCAATTTTCATCACTTATAAAAGGGGATCACTTACACCTTTACAATGATCCAAATTACATTATAAATATCAATGAAAAAGTACCTAATTTTTAGTTTCTTGAAGTATATTTATTTCTAAAATCCACTAGTCACTGTTGGTTTTCCTTTTTCCTTTAATTATAAGGAGTTCAATAAGAGGAAGTTCACGATCTTGAAGTAAGTATTACTTACCCCTTACATTTTCTTCTTTATATTTATATTCCAAAACAACCCTAAACATAGTAATATAATTACCCTAGTATCATTTTTATTCTAATTTTTTATTATATTAATATTAAAATAGTTATTTATTCTTCTTCGTCCCTTATAAAAACAAAAGAACTTTGATTGTGCATATGGGCAAACGACCACCTCCATGAGGATACATCTTATATTTTTCATCACTACCTCTATTATATGGTTATAATAATTGGATTAAAGAATAAATGTGACCTATTTAATATAAATATGATTATGAAGTGATAAATTATAATCTATCTTTCTTCCCTCTCATTTATTGGGAAATGAAAATGGTAATTGTGTATACCGACTATCACCTCCATAAAATAACATTTTTGGTCCTTCATATTTATTTTCAATATTTATAAAAAAATATTATTAAAAAAATTAAATATTATAAATAATAGTATTTTTTTATAATTATATTACACATTTCATTATCCATACCCACCCACCGAGTTATGTTCTTGTTTGGGTCAGTTTAACCACCTATATGAATGACGCTTCGAAACTCTATCATGGATGTTTATGGGTAGTTAGATATTAATATTATTATAAATTATCAAGAGAATAATGATTTTTATGTATTATAATAGTGTATATTATGCATATAAATTATTATTAAAATTTCATCTTTGATCATTAAAATTTTCAAAACAAGACGACATCGATTCAATTATCACATCGAATAAAAAAATATGAAAAATATTTTTTAAATAAATATCATATGTTAATTAATTATATTTATTAAATTAAATAAATATGAATAAGTACAAAAATAGGATATATAAAATACTCAATTTTATTATTCAAGATAATATGTTAATGCAAAGAGCGAATCAGGAGCGCTGTAAGGGTTTCTTGTCTCAATTTACAATGCCTTGAGAAATAATTCTTATTAAACACCATGTTTTATTTGTAATTGTGTATTTAATAACAATTTAATATATTTTTATCAAGAGCCTCTCATTTATCAGGTTATTTAACATTGAATTTAAAATTACTTCCTCCATGGGGTTTTGATTTTAATGTTTCTAGAATCATAAATTTTGTTGCTAACCCAAATTTTTATCCATTAACTTTCAGACATTATTAATGAAATATATTGTTCCATGATTGATTTATTCTACCCAATGAATAATTAATTATTTATTTATTTTCAAGTTATTTCTTTTGATTTTCAATTATTTTATATACCCTCATTATCAAATGATTCTTATCTCAAATATTATGTTACTTATATGGTTTGGTTGTCTCAGTTTGATTTCTTTGAAGAAATATTTCATGTTTTTAACAGAATATTATCAGACATTATGTATCAACATGAAATTAAATTATTACATCAGATATAACCCTTAATAATATTTTTAATAGTTAATTTCAAAATCACTACTTTATTATCATTCAATCCATTAATTACTCAACTTGTAAGTGGATTTCAACTGAAAAATATTTCTTTGAGATGTGTCTGTATTATCCACCTAATTTTATTTATATGGAAAATAATATAACTTTTGGATTTATTATTTTAATTAAATATAATTTATTCATACTATTATGAGGTAAATATCAATATCTCTCTTTCATTCAAGGGGAGTTTATTTAAATGATACTCAATCCATAGGAGATCTCCAGAATCAGAATGTTTTTTTATCGAGTCATAAATCCTATACATGGTTATGATCATCTAAGACTCTTTTATACATCAATTTATTCTTAATAAATTGGTAATTTCTATTTTTCTCTTGGTATGTAACTTAATTTCATCATTATCATCATATTTTATGAAATAACTTCTCAAATAGTGGTTTGACATTGGTAAGAATAAATAAAATTATTTCCATTGTATTTTTCTCTTCCATGTTTATATTTTCCCTTCCTAAAAATGGTTTCCTATCTTTTTGAAAACTAAAATATATATATATTAATTCATGTGATCCTCTTACTTCTCATCAATAATTTTCAAATGGATATTTTATTTACCTAATTATGACTTGGGTTTTCAATAAAATAGGTTTCCAAATATTAAAATGTTTTACATATCATGGATATATTTCTTATCTTACAATATTAGTTTTATATATAAATAATTTACGAATTTTCAAATACATAATTATAGTAAATTTATTAAAAATTAATGTTTTAACATAACTCAAACTTTTTTCTTTCCAACTATTTGGAAAATTACTTTTCAAATGAAATAATTAACTTTATCGCATACACTTTCTCTATAAAAATAAAAAAAACATTTTAAAAAATCACAATAATAGATTTATAATAATTTTGAAACATATTTTCTATGTCTCTAGGTTTTACAAAGTAATTTATAATTATATCATTCTACAATTTTTATTTTAAAAATTTTATTCCTGGAAAAATGTTCATTTTAATCATTCTTTTCAATGTAATATTCTACTATTATTATAAAACAATTATTTATCTAATCACTGATTCTTTACCTATATTTTCAAACATGAGTAAAATTTTATATCTATAAGTGAAATGATAAATCAATTAATTTTTTTACCTAATCTTCTTTAGTGTATAGCCATAATATTTTGACAATCCATTTCCTCTATGAATACCCTATTTTTGATACCTTTGATTAAAGGGTGTCCACCAAAATTCAATTCATTGATAGATTGGAGAAAATTTTGGCTAAATTTCATACCCTTTATTAGTGTAGTGAAAATAAAATTTTTCATATTATTTAATTTTTATTTACCTATATAGTCAATTTCCTTTGTTACCTATTTATATTTCACTTGTTTATCTTTTTTATTAATGGAATTATGAATGTTCTTCTTAAAATATTCTATATGAAAGGTATATAAAACCCATTTTCATTCCATGGGGTTTTCATGATATGATGTTGATAGATGGGATGATGGTGGGTGGGTTATTATATAAAACTCCATTATATTGGCTAAAAAATTAATTCTCATGAGATATGTATATATAGGAACAATTTAGTTTTTCACAAGTGTGGGTGAAGGTGTGTGACTCATGATGATGAGGTATACACGGGTAAAAATATGTTTTTTATCAAGGGGTGAAATTGTGTGACTCATGAAGGATATTTTTCTCTATAATAATGTTTGTTCCAATGTCTTATGCATATATATATGACTATAAAATTCCCTTGTACCTCATTTTTAGTGACTCATTTATCTATACTATCTTGATTCATTGATTATGTTATGCCATGTTTTATCTCCTAATTCATGTTCTATGATCTATTTTTTATAAATCATAACATAATAATGTTTAATTATTGTAATCATATGCTCATATTATACTGACTTATGATCTTTGATTGATATCGTTTATGTTTACTAATTTTTAGAGTTTGAGCTCACCCCATTATTATATTTCTATTTCCCTTATTTGTGAGAAAAATTAATATGTATGATGTGTTTATAAGAGTAACACGTGGGTATAATTTTTGGGAAATGTTGGATATTATTTATCGATTAAGTAGTTTTATAAATATTGGGACAAATATCAATAAGTTGAAATAGAAATGGGTTTTGATTGTTAATGTTTTATCCCAATTATTCAAAACTTGTAACCTAAATGGTCATATAAATATATTATAATGAAATATTTTATTAAATTAATTTTATTTAGACTATCACATCTATGGGGAGTCATAACATTATTTCCACACTCGTACTAAATGATAACGAGAACCCAACCATTATCCCATGATCCGAAACCATGACCGACTTTCCAAAAAGGCCAGTACCACCAAATGAAAATACCACTCCACCTAATAATCGATTCCAATTTGAGGAATAAATTTCATAATCACTCAAAAATAATTTATAATTTGACTAAATTAAGAATTATAGATGGCTAGGGTCTGTAACAAACTGAACAAAACCACTAAGTATGATCTGAAGGGTCATATAACCTCTGGTGCAACTTCTTGTTTGTAAATTGTTGTCAACTAGTAGTAAGGGTCTAAGTATTCTATAGGGAGACTTTACCCTTAGTATCATGTTATAACACAAATAGAATAACATAACTATGCAAATTTTAATGATTAAAGTATCATATAGATAATAAATAATAAAATGGAATACATATCATATAAGAATTAATGAATCTCAATGTTGAAAATAAAACCAAAGTATAAGTGAAGATAAAATAAATAAATGTAATAGCAGGGTCCTTCAGAGTCCACGCTAGACCACTACTAACTCCATGAAATTATACTCAATCATACACCATAGTTACCTTTCCCTTCTCTAGATCCATATCCATGAAATCTACAAGAAGACTAAAATTCCTAAGTAGGGTATGAGTACAAGACTCAATGGGAAACCACCAATGTGTCCTTGATCAGTTTTCTCAAGTAAAACAAGTGTATTTCATGATAAAAATAAATATATAAAAAACATAACAACATAAAATCTCAAACCAAGAAGTTTTTTGATAACCATTCAACTAAGAACCACTATTGTACTTTATTTGACTCCATATCAGAAGGATGGTCATGGAATATTAATGTAGGAAATAATAAGCAACTAGGATCATAACATATCACTAACGGTCTCAAGGAATCTTGTTAGATCAAGCCCCTAGACTATTGTGTCCTATCTCCATCATGGTCTCGACCTTTATAATTGTATACCTCATCTGTGCCTCTGTTCAAGCCTCCATGCCGTCATTCCCCTAACACACTTCACTAGGTTAGTATCCTAGACAACAATGCCCCAAACCTGTGATAAATTCCACCATAATCATCTTCACAATCCCAATAGACACACCCTCTATGGGATAGACAATACACTATGGTACACCTCTCTTGATTATTAATAAAAACCTACAATACATGGTAATATATATAATAGGGTGGATTATTCAAGGATAACATAACATGTCTTCATGATAATAGAGTTTCAACACATAACAACATGTGATAAAAATCAAACATGTTGACAAACTACTCTATATATACACATTAAATAATATTCTATAACACATATCATGGGTTACACCCACACACCCACACACCCACACACCCACACACCCACATGTGATCAAAATCAATAACAGTAAATCAATGTAAGACAACATAAGAATCATATTAAGGAAACATGTGTAAATGAGATCCTGAAATGGTAAATAACTTTCAACCACAAAAACATTGATTTTAATCATGAATAAACTGATACGTGTAATTTGAAATCCATAATGGAAATATATAAAAATTAGAACTAATTATAATGGGCCTTATTATCATAGGTTTTGACACATAAATATTTTATGAGCTCTATGTATCCCTAGAATCAATTCCAACATATTTATTTCATACAAATAAAATACCACATGTGATAATGTTTTATCTCTCTTAAAACATTCAAAAATTATCAGAATGTTCTGATGTATGTGTTAGAAATTTTTACTTCATGAATAATAAAAAATCCACATGTGATAATATTCTCTCTCGAAAGTGTAATATTCATTTTATAACCCAGTTATTATAATTCCATGATACTGAAAGACTATTATATTTTCATTATCTTTGATAATTTCTATGATAATATTACTTTATCATTCTATGTTAAATTTATAGACTATTATTATTAGATAACTCATCATATAATTTATTCCTAGGTTTCTTTCATGATACACATGAAAAATTGAAAAAAAGGAATTAAATCCTACTTGAAGTTTCAGTTCATAGTTGTTACGACCAGGAAGATGATAGATATTTAAGGTTTTTGAACATATAGAATTTAGAATAAGGTGACATAATATTTGTATGGAGTGTTTAATATATCTATAAATGTTTATTTATGGTGAATCAAACCAAAGAAAATAAAATCCATGTATTTTGGAAATATAAGGCATTCAAAATGAGTATAAATTCATCCGAGGGAGAAGAAGAGGGGAAAATGAGAAAATATGGTAAATCATTACCCATACCTAAGGGGTATTAACACTATAATTATAAATTGGATTTACCCTTATATAGTGGGGGTTACCTATATGCGTCTTTGTAAAAAGGTTGGAACCTTTACAAATTGATTCTTGTGCAATGGTTACCCTTATAAGCCTATAGAGAATCTCAAATCACCCTTACATAGATACCATTATGTAAGATGTTATTTTTACACAAAATAATTTATCTCCTTACAAAAGTCTCATTAATTTTATGAAATACCATTACATTATCATGTACCCTTACACAAACCTTGTATTACCCTTACATTAGTCTTAACTACCCTTACATAGTGGTAGGTACCTTTACATAGCACATGAAAATCATGTATCCCCTTACATGGGTAGGGATATAATTTCACACAACCTCTTTTCCATTATGTTTCCTATGAAAACGTTTCTTACCATTAAAAATGTTAATCAAAGTGGGATTTAACTTCACAAAAGGCTTTAAAACTCATTTTTACCTTTATGTAAACCTATAATATCAAATTAAGGGTGGTAATTATTGAAAAGGTAACTTTTTTAAATAAAAAATTATTAAACAAAATAAAAAAGGGTTTTAAAACATTTAAAATTTAAGAATATTAAAATAACCCCATATAATGACTTATACCCCCAAGAAGTATCTACATAGGTTTTACTCAACAATTAGGACATAAATATCGAACATAGGACTCCTACTCCCCCATCTCCACCTAGATCCACCAATGTTACCACAAAATACAAACAAGTTTTATTGACTTACCTCAAAAGACACTCTCACTCCATTTCATAATCCACAATGAACTCTCCCTGTATGATGAATAATAAACCAACTCAGCATCCTCAAAATTAATAACATATGATGGATAAACCGTGTTCAATTAATGATATGACACATAAAAGATATCATTCATACCTCAATTGTGTGATGGAATATCTAAACAGTACTCCACAATATTAACCCACTCAATGATCTCAAATGGTGAAACAAAACATGGTTCTAACTCATGTTGCTTCCTAAAATGTCGGTGGCTTAACTGAGGTGTAAATATTAAGGAAAAAATATTTCCCAACATGAATACCAATGTTCTCCTCCTTTGACCAGAATATGATCTCTACATGATCTGAGTGGTTATAATTATATTTTGATTTAGTTTCACTCTCTAGGAGGAATATACAACCAAACTAGACCCCCAAATACTATCTCACCTGCCTTATTTTAACAATGCAACAAATTATATGACATCTAATAAGGATCCTTGAAAGGTTCTGTCTGAATTGGAGCATTGAACTATTGTTTTATGAGAAATCATCTAGATCAAGATAATATTTCCAAGCTCTACTGAAGTCTAGAATTATTTATTGAAGCACATACCCCAACATATGTATTGTATACACAGTTTTTTCATGTATATGATGGTGGTTCACTATTCTCAATCTCGACTGAGTCCAATGTAATTTCTACAAGACCTTCCAAAATCTTGATTTAAAACATGAAACTATGTTTTATATTATATTAAATGGAACTCCTTGTAAGTGTGGAATCTCACATAAATATATCTTTCCCAACTTGTCCAATGTGTGATTATTTCTAATTAGATAAACTTGGGAAAACATTGTTAGTAAATCAATTATCACCAAGAAAAAAATAGGACTCTTTAGGGTCCTAGGTAAACTTAGTAAAATTTAAATAAGGGAATATTTCCATTTTCATATGGTAACTATAAGTGGTTGGAGCACACCACTGATATGCTGAATTTTGACCTTTACCCTCTAGTAGCTTAGGCATCAAGAAAAAAATCTAGCAGTATCCCTATACATCCTAAGACACCAAATTTGACGCTTAAAGTCATGGTACGTCTTTTTCACACAAGGATGTACCACCCACCAATATGTATGGAATTATATCATCATCCCTTATCTAATAAATGTAAGGACTAATACTCTCCCATGTGCAAGGACTATTTCAACATCACCCAATGAGTACCTAAGTATCAGATCCCCTCCAATTACTTGTTCCCACATTATAGCACACTCTGGGTCTTTCTTGTATCTTTATTTTACATGGTATACCTTCGCGAATGTGACCAATAGTAGAGAAAATTTTGTTTTTACACGATACTAATAATAATTCATATTTTAGTTATCCAAAAGATCCTTAAGTTACACTACCTCACTAAAGTAAACTCAACAACCTCAGACACTACCCACATCATATGGCTAGGAGATTCCAGAATAATGTTACCTTTTATAGGTTCATAAATCATCTAAAAGTTAATTTTATATAGATATTCCACCCATAATCTAATACATATATTCATATTAATATATTTTAAGATATAGAGAAGTTTATTGTTGTTATTATAAACAAAAAAACTTCTTAATAAAGAGAAATTTTCACTAAAACATCGTCGTGTAGACCATGGTTGTCGGATCTAGATCATGAGGTGGGTAGATCTACTCAAGGGGTCGTAGATTTCATGACCCATAAACTACTACCTACTCTCTCTATTAATTAGTACCACTCCAATACTAATGTATGATTCATTTTGATATAATTATTATATAATCCTAACATCAAGAATTATCAGTATGAGAGATGTATTCAACCTCTTATTTAACTAAATAAATGATTCTTAAAACTAGTCTTACAAAAGGAACACTAGTTACTTATTATCAATGTAGTCATGGTTATATACATTCAATGGAATTCATAGATAAAGTATTAGTAACATCCAACATGAGAATAGAAAGCACCATATCACAAACATGTTATGGGTTCATGTTAAGGACATCACTACCACTAATTTATTTGGGTCTATAGATATTCCATCTCAGAAACAAAATCCCATAAAAATGTCACCTAATGAATCATGAAGTAAAAATTTTATATGTTTGAACAAATATTATATGAATAAAGCATATATAAACCTACCTCAACATGCCTAAAATGATTCTCTGATATCTATGAGTAAGTTAGGATGCCATTCATAAACACCATGATTAATGAATCTAAGTAAGGAAGAAATATCTTGTTTATGAGGGAAATTAACACTATCAGTGAATTATTTAAACCGAATTTTATAACCAGATACTCATAAAATCCATACCAACTCTAAAATGTTCTCTCTGGGATTTCATCATCTCTAACCAACATTTAGTGATAGTTTAATCAAAGATCAATACCTAAGAACCACCAAGATACTTGTAACTAATAAAAAAGATCATCAATCCTAAGAAAAAGATATAGGTTATTCAATATAACCTAGTTTAGTATCTATAAATCAATTTTTAGTTGAATAATTCCATTTTTTTACTAGAAAACAACATAGTTTCACCCCATCGTAATGTACTTATCCTGATGAATCTATTCTTCTATAAGACATCAGGATTTATCTTGCCCTACATCAGCTCCGAAGGCAACCTATGATAAGGGGTATCAAAATGGGATAAGCACATTGTATGAGATCTATAACAACCCTAATCTTTATTACACACTTAAACATGATTTATTAAATAAAATAATCACTTGATGCAACATATATGATCAATTAGTATAGTGTATTTTGGGATTAGGAACATTACATAATGAATTAAAACATGAAAACACAACATCTTTATTCGAAACTTTCTTTACATGACCACTACATTCCCTCATACTTAGCATTGCATGAGATAACTTGAGGACTTTCATGACAAAAGGGTGAGCTATAAATCCCATTAAGAGAGTAAAAAAGGCATACCAAGAATAATACAATAAATTTTAGGCAATATGAATATCAATGTATCGTAATAGAAACATGAACATAAAGGCATGATATTGCATGATTATCATAACATCGTATTAGAATGAGGCAAGGATCTTTGGAAATAGAGCATGATTAAACCCTCATTACACTTGAATTAGCATGATTAAACCCTCATTACAGTTGACATATCATGATACTAGTCTTTACCTAATGCATTGAAGTGCTATGAGGGTGCACCCTTCTTAAACATTTCATTTCATGCATAAGTGTGCCACATGGATCATACAACCTGAAATCATTAAACATCATAATTTATTCCATGATAAAGGAATATGGAATTAATACATGAAACTATATAATTAATAAGTAAATGTGATTAAATTTTAATACCCTTGATAGAGAAATAAGCATGGTATTCACGACATAATGACTTTGGCATGGAAAATCATTGTGCAATTTCAGCAGCATAACGACGTGACATAAGAATTCAAAAAAATGGTTGATGAGAGAGAAAAGGGTGTCTCATCATATGTACATGAAATAGAAAGTATGGGGGTCATATATATACATTTACCAACATAAATAATGGAATTTTAGATTCATAATAAAAAATAATTTCTTGGATGTAAATGATTAGAGAGAAATTCCTTATAGAATTTCAGCATCGCAACGTGTGTACATGGGAGGAATTAATGAGAGAGAAATGGGTATATAATCATTCAAAAATAAATAGGTAATTATGGTGGAGGTGAAAAATCATACCCAAACATTTTTAAATGAAAATAAAAGGGCATAACAACTTAAAGAAAATTGGGAAAAAATGAGAAAGGAAGAAATTCCTAACTTGGAAGTGTGATCCCAAAGGCTTGGGAGGGGCTTGAGAGAGGCTTATTGAGAGATTAGGGAACCTTTTGAGGATTATAGAGAGAGGATTTATGAGGTTGGACAAACTCCAATGGTGTTGAGTGAATAAGAAGTGAGAGCTTGATTGGGTTTATATAGGAAAAGAGAGGGAATTATTTATTATTTAGGTTTTGGACACAAAACATTAAACTAATCAAAACCATAGACCATCCCAGGGTTTTTGCCCCTGGTTTTTTCCAAAGGGGAGTGTAAAAAATATTTTATAACTCCAATTTTCTAAATTATTAAAATATTAGTCTTGATTATGTGGAGGTGAGTCACACTCTCAAAGAAAATTATTTTAAAATGAAACAATGTTTTATAAGTCTTGGAGGGTCCACTAAGGCTATGGAAAATAAATAAAAAAACCTAAAATCACATTATTTTAATGGTAAAACATATACTAGCTGAAGATAATGTTTATAGTTTTTTATTACATCACTATTGGGTCATTACGATTTCATAAAACACATTATGTATTTAAACGGTATTTAATTTTTACCAAAAAATTCGACTATCTCAAAAAATTATGAAAAATTCACATTTGGATAATTTTGACATCCTAATTCAAAAAATAATATTTATTTTATATAAATAATTTTCTAAATATGTGAATTTTCTCTTTTAAAATAAAAACTGTTATTTATAAAAAATTAATGTGTTTTGACAAAAAATATCATTCAAACCTTAATAAAAATCACAATTTTATTCATAATAATTTTACAGTAATTTATATTTAATAAAAATTAGTTTAGTAATAATATTTAATTAAAATATTATTTATTTCAAAAATCCATTAATTCATCAAAATATATTTCTTAATTAACTAAAAAATTCTATTTTTTCTTTAAAAATTATTTTCAAAGTAACAACAATAAAATGAATGTATATTCTTTATTATATACAAAAAATGATGCACATAATCATAGTGATAAGGTATTTTTTACATAACCCCTTATAACAACAGCATAGGACCAAAGGGTAAGGTGTGCAATGGTGACAAACTCTTGGGCTGGCTTGGATAACATCGCTCGAGTGGTAATCTCTATCAATTTTCACTTATCCCGTAGGCGGTTCTGTTCAAGATTAACGTGTTAAATCTCAGCTTGGGCTTGGTCAAGATGGAAGCCCAATGACAACACCTCCTTTATGAGATCTGACAAATGGTCTTCTTATGGGGAAAGTATACTGGATGATGTCATCGCTTCCTTTTTCTGAGTAAATTGGATTTGTTAAATCTATATATTTATACTAATATTTTGATCACTATTCAACGACTATATTAGCAATGGTAAAAATTCTTAATGGTGTTTTGAAATAAAAAAACATAAAACCAAGGAATTTCATATTTTATATAACTATAGTACATATTTAGACATTTAATTAGATCAATAATAACTTTTATTAACAAAATTTTGGGTCGTTACAATATTCCCCCCTTAAAAAATTTCACCCTCGAAATTTCTTTTTCCCACACTAAAAAAGATGTGGGTAACTCTACTTCATCACTTCCTATGATTCCCACTTAGCTTCTTCAAACATTTAGTTTCTCCACAACACATTAACGAGGGGAATTGTATTATTTCGTATAAATTTTTATCTACGATATAAGATCTTCACTAACTTCTCTTTATAGGAGAGGTCGTTCTCCAATGGAACCACCTTTGGATTGAGTACATGTGATGGGCTAGGTATTTACTTCTTCAAGAGTGATACATGGAATACATCATGTACTTGAGATAGGTTTGGTGGGAGTACTAGTCGATATGCCACTGTTCCAATGCGATCAAGGATATCAAAAGGGCCGATGTACCTTGGACTAAGCTTTCCCTTATTACAAAATCTCATAACTTCCTTCCATGGTGATATGTGGAGGAATACCATGTCTTAGACATCAAACCCTAGTTCTAATAAAAAATTATCAGCATATCTCTTTTGTGGACTCTGAGCAGCTTTAATGTGTTGCTGGATGGTCTTAACCTTCTCCTTCATTTCTTCGGCCATTTCTGGACGTAGGAGTTTTCGCTCCCCATCTTCATCCCATCATGTAGGTTTTCTTCAACTCTTCCCATATAGGGCTTAATAAGGAGCCATTTGGATGCTTAAGTGGAAACTGTTATTGTATGAGGACTCAACAAGAGGAATATATTGATCACATCTTCTTTTGAAGTTTGTTGATAATGCTATCAACATATCCTCAAGTGTTTGGATAGTTTGCTCAAATTGGACATCAGTTTGGGGATGATAATCCATAATTAAGTTTAGCTCTATATCCATAGTATGTTGAAGAATCTTCCAAAACATAGAGGTGAATCTTGGATCTCGATTAGATACAATTGATAGTGGTATTCTATGAAGCTTTTCTACATCTCTGATGTATATCTGTACTAGTTTATTTAGTGAGAAATACTCCATAAATGTAATGAAGTGTGCAGTCTTTATAAGGTGATCCAAAACAACCCAGATAGCATTGTTTCCTTTGGATGTATTTGGAATTCTGGGGACAAAGTCCATGTTGATGTTCTCCCATTTCCATGATGGTATGGGTAATGGTTGCATCATCCTCTTAGAATTCTTCTTCTCAACCTTCACTTACTGACATACCTGACACTTTGATGTATATTCAATGATTTACTTCTTCATGTTATCCCACCAATAATTCTCTCGGAGATCCCGATACATCTTTGTGTTTCCTTGGTGAATGGATAAATTTGAACTATGTGCATTATCCAAAAGATACTTTTTTAACTCCGGATTCGATGAAACACATAGTCTTGACCCAAATCTCACAATTCCTTATTCATTGAAATTAAACTCTAAGGATTTTCCTTTTCTAATAGTTTCCGCCTCTTTATAAATTCCCACATCATCCTTTTGAGAATCCTTTAACCTTTACAAAAGAGATGGTTGAGAAATATTTTGTGAAAGGATTGATGATGTTAAATTCTTTAATATTCCCATTTCCATTTCCATCTTCATCAAATCTAAGAAGATCAGATCCTTTTCAATTCTCATCAATGATGAAATCACTGGGTCTTTTCTACTTAGAGCATCTTCCACCTTTTTCTCTTTCCCAAGGTGGTAATGGATTGAGAATTCATAGTCATTGATCATCTCTAACCTTCTTTTTTGGTGCATGTTCAACTCTTTCTATGTGAATATATACTTTAGGCTTTTATGGTTCATATATATTTCACAATTCTTCCCAAAGAGATAATGCTACCAAATTTTTAAAGTGAATATCACTATAGCCAAATCCAGATCATGTGTCGGATAGTTTTTCTCATGAAATTTTAATTTCCTTGAATCATAGGCAAGGACCTTTTCATTTTTCATCAACACACAGCCCAATACCTTCTTCTAAGCATCACTGAATACCACAAAAATTTCTCCACTTACGGGTAAAGTGAGAACAGATGCAGTGATAAGCCTCCTTTTCAACTCCTTGAAGATCTCTTTGCATTCATCACTCTAACAAAACTTGAATCTCTTACGAGTTAGCATGGTAAGATGGTTTGAAAATCGTGAGAAATTTCTCACAAATAGGTGATAATATCTAGATAACCTTAGGATGCTACAGATATATGTTACCAATGTTGGCCTCGTCCATCCCTCAATTGTAGTGTTCTTGGAGGGATCCATATATATCCTATTTCTTATAATGATATTTCCCAAGAATGAAACCTCCTTCAACCAGAACTCACACTTGTTGTACTTTTCATAGCGCTTCTGCTTTTTCTTGGTCTCTAGTACATTTCTTAGATGCTCCTCATGACCCTTCCTGGTTTTAGAGTATATGTTGATATCATCTCTAAATACTACCACAAATTTGTCTTGGTAATCTCTAAAGACTATATTCATCAATCCCATAAAGCTTTCTGGAGCATTATTGAGTTTTAAAGGCATTACTATGAATTCATAGTGCTCATACCTTGTATGAAAAGCAGTCTTGGGGATATAATACTTCTACTCCCTTACTTAGTAATATCCTGACTGCAAATATTCATTGGAGAAGTATTATGATCCACATAGCTGATCGAACAAGTCATCAATTTGGGGTAGATGATAATTTTTCTTTATCATGATTTTTTTGAGCTCATGATAATAATGAAAAGTCACGTTGATCCGTACTTCTTCTTGAAAAAGTGTATTGGTGCACCCCATGGTGAAGCACTTGGGCATATAAACCCTTTATCTATACTCTTCTGTAGTTGTTTCTTTAGCTCCTCAATCTCCACAACAACCATTCAATATGGAGTCTTGGATATTGGAAATGCCCCATGTATAAGTTCAATTAAGAATTAAACATCTCTTCTATGAGGAATATCATACAATTCCTTAGGAAGCACTTCAGAAAATTCCCTCATAATCTACATGTCTTCAAGGATGGTTGCTTCCTTAGACTCAATAATCTGAGCCAAATACGCATTCTCATAGGGCAATAATATTCATGCTTGATATGATGGTGCTAAGGATGATTTATTCTCCTCCTTGCACTTGTACAAAATTGGGGGTTGATTAACCATATTGAGAGTGATTTCCCTCTCACGGAAATTTATGTTGGCTCTATATAAGAAAAGCCAATCCATATTGAGAATTGCATCATATTCCACCAGAGGGAGTATGATGAAATTTTTTGGAAATTTTAGTCCACAAATTTTGACCGGGGAAGAGTTAAATTCTTGGGATGAAATGATTTCCCCATTTTTTATACTCACCAACATCTTTAATTACATGGTTTTTGGTGGTGTTAGGATTTTTCTACTAAACTTTGTGGATATAAAAGAATGCATAAAACCAGAATCAAAAAGTACATTTACTATTCTTAAATGAATAACTAGCGTACCTGTCACCACTTCATTGTTCGGGTTCACTTCGGCGGTAGTGGTGGAAAAAGCTCAGCCTTGCTGAATTGGATGTTGTTGGTTGCCTTTGAAAACCCTTGGCTTAGTGCAGTGATTTTTAAGGTGCCCTGGTTATTTTCAGTTGAATAAATGAACCAAATGTTGAGGGTCGAATGGAGAATTCCTCTCCTCTATCATAGCCACATGTTTTTCTTGTCAGTATTTAATGGATAGATTCCTTTCTCTTCCACACCTAAATCATTTCATCATCCCCTTCAGGAAATTTTCCGGGAGCTTCTTTCTGCACCTTTGGAAAGTAGGGTGCAGGTATTTCTTAGCAATGTTGGATTTATCCATTAGACTGCTATAATTTAATTCCAAATTACACTTCTTATCCCCATGATACCCCTGAGATTCTCCGATCTCCATTTCTACTTTGGGGGCACATCAAACAATTTCCTCAAAGCTCTAGAAGTCACGAATCACTAGATATTTCCGTAGGATAGTATTCAGCCTACCAAAGAAACAATCAACCTTGTATTCGGGGGTAATGACAAAGATAGAGGAGTATTGTGAAATCCTTGTGAATTTTTCAACATATGCTCGGATGGATTCATCATCTTTCTTCTAGATGGCAAGGGGGTCCCTTTTCATCTTAATTTAGAGGGTGCGAGGAAAATATTTTTTGAAAAACATTTTCTGAAAATCCTTCCATTCCAATGCCTCGATCTTCTCCTCAGGATTAGTATTTTCTTTATCAATGTTTACCATTGATCAGCTTCACCCTCCATATGATAATCATTCAGAAGTACCTTCTCTTGTTCGAATCATTGAAGGATGGATAAGATCTTCTCAATGGAGTAGATCCATTGTTCGGAGATTGAGGGATTATATGATCCATTAAAAGTATGAGTCCTTTATATCATGAACCCTCGATTGAAACTTGTTCTTTCATGGGGGGGGGGGGTTGAATGTTCCTCTTGACCCATGTTTCTATTCAAATATTGAGTTAACTGAGAGAGTATCATGAAAAAGTTCATGATTCCCACTCCCATTGGATTGGGCATCTCATTAGAACAATCATCACATTGATCTTCACATCAGTTATTATCCCGAGTCCTCCTATTACCGAACATTGGCTGGAATAAAAGGAAAGTTAGGGGTAACACATAAAGGGTAATCTAAGGACAAAAATAGTTGTCTTATAAATAAATTTTATTTCCTTAACTTATGAATCTATAGACTTTAATCTATGTTATCCATGATATACTTCCCAACATATATTCATTGAAGCATTATTTTATTCTCTTAACAATAGTTTATACTAAGCATGTGAATTTACCAACGAATATCCCCTGAGAGTGTCGTAACAAACAGTGTATCAAGGCTCGTTGTCGTGTACTAGGATACCCCGGGTCAAGCTTGAAACTCCTTGTCGGAGTTTTCACTCCTAGGTACAGCTGTGCCAGAGTCGCCTCTACCTGCTCGTATCCAGACAGGGATGTATTATCTTGATAAACCACTTACTCAATACTCAACAAAACTTAGGGATGTTTTTATTATACAGAGTCTTATCCCTAAGGCTTTAACTAGGGTTTTCTAATCCTAATCCCACAAATAACTAAACCTATCCTCTGATACAAACTATAACAACCTTGATCTATATTACACACTTAAAAATGATTTATTACATAAAATATTAAATTTATACAACATATAATATTAATAGGTATATTGTATTTGGGTTCTAGGAACATTATATAAGGACTTGAAACATGAAAAAACAACATCTTTATTGGAAACTTCCTTTACATTACCACTACATTCCCTCGTACATATCATTGCTCGGGATAACCTGAGGGAATGAATAAGAAAAGGGTGAGCTATAAAGCCTAGTAAGGGAGTAAACAGGGGATAAAATTATGAATACAATAAATTTTATTAAATAGGAATATCAATGGAGCATAATAGAAACATGAACATAAATGCATGATATAGCATGATTACCATAACATGTAAATGTGGCAGCAACACTTAACATGGTTTCAGAATGAACCAAGGCTCATTGCACATGGAGCATAAGTAAAACCTCATTTTACTTGAATTATAATGATTAAACCCTCAATGAACTTGATGTTTCATGATAATAATCTTTACGCAAGGCATTGAAGCTCTATCAGGGCGCACCCTTCTTAAACATTTCAGTTCATGCATAAGTGTGCCACATGGATCATACAACATGGAATCATTTATTCCATGATAATGGATTGTGGAATTCGTACATAAAACTATATAATCAATAAGTAAACATTCATAAAGGTGAATACCCTAGATATAGAAATGGGCATGGTATTCATGACACAATGACTTTGTTTTGGAAAATTATAGTTCAATTTTGACAGCATAACGACGTGACATAATAATTCATAAAAATGGTTGATGAGAGATAAAGGGGTGTCTCATCATATTTACATGAAATGGATAGTAATTAGTTCATATATATTCATTTACCAATATTATTAATGGAATTATAGATTTATAATAAAAAAGAATTTTTTGAATGTAAATGAGGAAAGAGAAATTCCTTACGGAATTCTGGCATGGTAAAAAGTGTACATGGGATGAATTAATGAGAGAGAAATGGGTCTATAATCATTAAAACATAGAGATGAAATTATTTTTGAGGTGATAAATCATACCCCATTATTTTTGAATTAAAATAAAATGGAATAACAACTTAATGAAAATTGGGAAAAACGAGAAAGGAAGAAATCTTTTACTTAGAAGTGTGATTCCAAAGAATTAAGAGGGGATTGAGAGAGGATTCTAAGGATCTTGAGGAACCTTGGGAGGATTATAGAGAGAGGAGGGAATAGGTTGGATGAACTCCAAATGCATTGAGTGAAGAGGAAGTGGGATCTTAGGTGGGTTTATATTGGAAAAGAGATGGAATTCATTATTATTTAGGTTTTGGACACCACACATTAAACTAATCGAAACCAAAAACCATCCCGCGGTCATTCCCATGGATATTTAAAAATTGGATTGGAAAAAAATATTTTATAAGGCCAACGTATGAAATTATTAAAATATTAGGATTGATTATGTATAGGTGAGTTACACTCTCAAGGAAATCATTTTAAAATGAAAAAATGTTATATAAGTCTTGGAAGGTCCACTAAGGCTTTGAAAGATAAATAAAAAAAACTTAAAATCACATTATTTTAATGTTAAAACATATATTGGCTGAACATAATATTTATAGTATTTTATTACATCTCTATTGTGTCATTGTGATGTCATAAAAACATTATATATTTAAACAGTATTTAATTTTTAACCAAAAATTAGACTATCTTAGAAAATTATAAAAAAATCACTGTTGGATAATTTGGACCTCCTGATTCCAAAAAATAATATTCCTTTTATCTAAATAATTTTCTAAATATGTTAATTTTTACTATTAAAATAAAAACTGATGTTTATAAAAAAATCATGGGTTTTAAAAAAATATCTTTCAAACCTTAATAAAAATAACCATTGTATTCATAATAATTATATGGAAATTTATATTTAATAAAAAGTAATTTAGTGATAATATTTAATTAAAATATTATTTAATTAAAAAATATATTAATTCTTCAAAATAGATTTCTTAATTTACTAAAAAATGCTATTTTTTCTTTAAAAACTATTTACAAAGTAACAACAATAAAATAAATCTATATTATTTATTATATACAAAAATGACGCACATAATCATAGTTATAAGGTCTTGTTACATAAATCCTAATAACACCCTCATAGGACCAAAGGGTAAGGTGTGCGATGGTGACAGACTCTTGGGGTGGCTCGGATAACATCACTCAGGTGGTAATCTATATCAACTTCCTCTTCTACCATAGGCGGTTCCATTTGAGCTTAACATGTTGAAGCTCAGCTTGAGATTGGTCCAGAGTGAAGCACAATGACGCCACCTCCTTTTTGAGTGCTGAAAAATGGGATTCGTAGGGGGAAAGTGTACTGCATGAGGCCATTTCTTCCTTTGTCTGAGTAAATTTGATTTTTTAAAGCCCCATATTTATACTAATCATGTGATCACTGTTCAACTGCTATATTAGAAATGGTAAAAATTATTAACGGTATTTTGAAATCCAGAAACAAAAAACCAAGGATCATATTTTATATAACCATTTTACATAATTAGTGATTTAATTAGATCAAGAGGAATTTTCATTAACAAAAGTTTTGGTCGTTACGAGATCAATCTCAAATTTACCTTCTCTATCATGAGGAAGTCCTGTGTATTATTCTGAAAAGACTTACAAATAGAGATCCACTACTAGAAGAAAATTCTAGGAGGATGTCATTGATCCCACCAAATGTAATATTCCCAAAATTTTTGTTGTGAACATTCTAAGCTAGCTCAAATCTAGTCTGAATCTTCCTTCTTCCAATTCCCACTCTATAGTCAACATGAAATTCATCCCCTTCAGTGAAGTGAACATCACACCTCTATAATAGAAATCAATGTGTGCTCAAAAGATGGTTAGCTAATCCATGATGAAAATCAAATATAAATTCAACATCTCTATAATCATTAACTCCCATAGATATCCATAGATGGAAATGACTACATGACACATTATTATTTCTAGAGATGTTCTACATTCATTCCCAATGGTGTATCAAGAGAGACTAAATCAGAGGAAAAATTAAATAGAAAGTTAAGTCTATCAACTACTTGTGTAGATATAAAATTATGGAAAACACCATTATCATAATATCCAATATATAGGGTATATGTGTTTAGAAAAATACATAAAAATGTAGATGGTATCTCACTATAACCAATTGGAGTATGATCCACTATGCACACATGGATTACCCCCGCTTTGTGACCCTATACTTGAGATGCATGACCATCCTTAGTTTGTTATTAAATACCCTTAACTATATATTAGGTTCCCTAACCATGTTTTCTTTCCAACCATATGAATTCTTGATTTCGAAGATCTATGTTAGAGAATCTATAGATGGAATACCTTTCCTCTCTGTCAACACTTTCTCTGAGGGGTTGTGAAGGCCCAGTGATAATGTCATACCATATCATAGTTGAATAATTTTGGATATAGTCCTAAGGGAAATTGAGAATATGAACTCTTCAACACCATCATATCACAAATATGCTACATGTACATGACCTACTTCTTCCTCCCATTAAAATAGGAACTCATGTCAGTAGTAAAACGTCTCGTCTAAGTATTGAATTGTAGAAAATGACTATCTACTCAACCATCCTCCAAGATTCTATTAATGTTCATGGTCTTTCATAAAATATCTATGTATGAATCTAGGTTAATGTTTTGGACATGGTGCATGATATCAGGATGATGTTCGATCTCAAACATCATGGTCTTCTGGGAATCATTCCTAACTAGAAGTGATATAGAATGGAGAAGTTTATTAAAATGAGTGGATTTTGCAGACACAGTTTGGGAACCCTATTGAATATTTATGAATTATTGTTATCAACCAAGATTCATTGTATTAGGAATGGAATTAAAAATTAATAGGTCCTTGATTTCTTCCAGGGTGATACATTCATGTTATGAAGCCTCTCCCATGACTCCCCACAAATATCTAGAAATCCCATGAAACTTAAAATATTACTGATAAAAAATTTATAGTTAGCATATCAATGAGTTAAACTATACCCTCAATGATATCGACCCATTCTTTAGTTTCATGTGGTCCATCATTTTCCAAAAAGGATGGAGGATGTAGAGCTCAAAATACCTTGCATAGTCAACCATGGATGTTGATGGAAAAATTCTTATTTGGATTTGCACAATTGTATGTACCACCAGAGCTTCTTGAACTACTATAGAAGTTGTGGGAATGTTCTCTAGATTATCCAACATAACTATTATTGGTCCCCCAAAATATATATGAGGTTATAGCTCCTGTAGCTGAAGAAACCTTAGGAATATAAACAAAACCAAACTAGTCAAAAGGATCACAGAAGGTTCTCCTAGGAGTCAACCCATAGTCAAAGGTATAACCCTCCTTGAACTAACCTCGGTCTCAATACTTTCATGTTAGCCGAAGTCATCATTTATATATATATATATATTGACTAACACAAAAACATATTTAATTTAACTAATTAATGATATATATATATATATATCAAACAACATGGAAAAATAGATATATCACATAATCAGAGAAATTATCCTGAACAAATAACACAATTTAAGGAATTAACTAAAAATAACTATTATGAAAAGTGAAAATATGTATATATAAATATATATGAAATTTGATCCTACATGCCTAATCATGATAAATGAATACACATAAAATCTCATTAAATACTAACAATAATCTCATCTACGGAAACTCATAGGTCCACTACACATGTGTTGTCCTAGAACATAGAAACTTATCTTACTAATTCATACATAGATATATCCCTTTGATCATGTCCCAAATTAGTCTAAATGAAATAGAATAAACTATTCTATGATACCATTTTGTGACACCCCATCCCGAACCAACGTGTCCAAGATGAAGGGTCACTTGACATCATGTGCACCACCCAATATGCAATAGGGTATTGACTAGAAGCAATGGATTATCTCTATAAATGTTGATATTATACCCTCACTATCATGTAATATAACAAATAGAATAATCTAATGATAAAAAATTAATGATTAGAATATCATTTAGAAACTAAACTACAAAGTGAATACATGTCATACATGAATAAAATTCTCCCAATGTGACAATTCAAACCTAATTATAAGTGTGGATAAAATAAATAAATGGAATTGAAGGGCCCCTTAGAGTCCATCTTAGTCTTATACCAACTCCATTCACCTCTGTTTAGTCAACCACCATAGGACCCCTACCATTTTTTGTATCCCATGTCATGAAATCTATAATCACAAATAAATAACTGAGTAGGGTGTGAGTTATGAACTCAATGAGACACCACAAATTAATTTTCTATAACTCTAATAAAATAAAACAACAGTATTCCATGATAATAATAAATTTGTAACAAGAATAACAAAATAAAATAAAAACATTGAGTAGTTGTGTTATTACCTAACCTCAACAAACTCTTGATTATACCTATGTAGACTCTATTCCTAAAATCTGATCCTGTAATTTCAAAGTGATAAAGAAAATCCACTATACTAGTAACATACCACCAACGATCTCAAGGAATCGAGTCTGGTCATTCCATCAAATCAGAGTTTCCCAACTCCATCATGGATCATGCCTCTAAAACATTATTACCCACTTAGGCATCAGTTTATGCCTCTATACCATATTTCCCTTAATACAATACCTTGTTTCAGGACCCTAGACCATCAATTCTTTATCCTATTCTCAAGTTCATCACTTTCATCATAGAAATCCATACATACTCTTCTTATATGGGATAAATAACACACAATGGATTAACTATTTCATGTACCAGTAAAATCCTCCATGTCATTATAATACACATAACTGGGTAGATCATATGATGAAATAATTTCATATAATTATTAGAATATAGTTGCAATACATGAAAACATGTGATTATAGCCAAAAATTAGAAACCAATACTCTCTATATACTCATAAAATCAATTACCATAACGGGTCTCATGGGACACACACACACACCCACATTCAATCATAATCTAGCTTGAAGAACTGATGTACGCCAATATAAGAATTATATTAAGTAAATATCTACAAAAGAGATCCCAAAATGGTAAGGAACATAATATATTAAATACGTGGTCATTAATTTCAAGGGTAAACCACCCTGTGTGATTAGAAAGCCGAAGTGGAAACCTCTATAACTAAGAACTCATCCTCATGGGCCTTATTATCATAGTTTTTGATTATTCAATATTCTAGTTTCACCAAGAATACCTATAATCCAAAAAGTATTTTAAAAAGACATAAAATATCACATACGATAATAGTTCATCTCACTTGGTTAATTTCTAAATTATCACAACATTCTCATTCATGTTTTAACTATTTCATCTTCATGAATAATAATAAAACCATATGCAATAATAGTCTATCTCTCTGGAATAATTTTCTTTTGATATCCCATTAATTATTATACCTTGATATTCTAAGAATCAAATTCATTAATGTTGTTGGATAATTTCAAGGATAGTATTCTTTTATCATTCTCAAAATAATTTAATGACTATTATTATTCGAGATTTATTCTTTCCCTTTTTTTATAGGTTTTATTCATGATACACTTCAAAAATGGAGAAATAAAAGGAAGTAAATACTTCCATGAACTTCCTCTTGTAGGTGTCACACCCAAGAAGAGGAGAGATATAGAGATAGGTTAGGGTTCCACATGCTTTGAATTTAGATGAAGGGGTCGTATTGTTTGTAGAGGGTTCATTAAACTAGAACATGGAAAAAACTAGGCTATAAAGATTCAAAACTCTGACTAAAAGGTATTTTCCATCATGGTGTACCTATTTTTGAAATAAAAAACCATGTATAGGTTTTACATAATTAAAACCACAAATTAAATATCATTATTTGATTTTTCTTGTAATTGATTTTTCCTTACATAGTGTTTAATTTCACCAAAAATATCAATTTAAGGTGAAACACCACTAAAAAACTAAAATACTTGATAATTTATGTTTTTTTGTCATTGAAAAGGAGCTACAAACATGTTTTGGGAAGAATAAGGAAAGAAACTAATAAAAAAATGGTAAATTGTAATCCTTATGCATGTGTATTCGTTGCATAAGGGAATTTTTGAATTTCCCTTTTTCAATAGTGGGTACCCCTATGTGGCTTCAAAAAAAGGCTGGTACCCTTTTGTAGTAACCCTTATGTGATGGTTACCATTACACGACCTTTGAGAAACTTGATTTTTTCTTACACAGATACCCCTACGTCAGCTGATACCTTTACATGATGTAGGATGTACCCTTATAAAACACTAATTAGATCTATGTAAGACTCTTATGTAGCCACTATTATAAGATCCAATACTCTTATGCAAGTCCTAGAAAACTCTTACATGAGTCATACCTACCCTTACATAATGTTAGGTACCCTTAAAAAGTGCATGGTAATCTATAACACACTTATGTAGGAAGGAAATTTCCATTACTTAACCTCCTTTATCCTTTCATAGCTTATGAAAAAGGCTATTATCCCTTATTAAAGTCATAAAAAATCATGTTTTTACCTTTACAAAAGGATTGGAAACTCATGTTTACCTTTATGTAAATAAATAAAATAAATTTGAGGGTAGTTTTTTATTACAAAAATAAATTTTCAAATTAAAATACTCATAAAACAAAAACAAATCAGAGTATTACAAAATTTAAAATTTGATAATATTATAGGTATTTCTATCTAGGATGAAATAAATTAAAAATTATTTAAGGCATAAATTAAATAACTCAATGATTATAAATGATGGGGGTGTGATAGTGCTTCAAAATAATAGAAAAATGATCAAATAAATATTCAATATAATATAATAAATAAATAA
This sequence comes from Viscum album, assembly GCA_963277665.1. NCBI lineage: Eukaryota > Viridiplantae > Streptophyta > Magnoliopsida > Santalales > Viscaceae > Viscum > Viscum album. Next base: position 757,694,515 of record OY728130.1, on the reverse strand, counting down.
TCCTAACACATCAATTAATTTTTACCAATGTATTTATATCAATTAATAAAACTTATACGACCATCAATTTTTTAATGTCATCATGCTATGAAAATTAAAATGTTAAAAAATAATTAAACATCAAAATATTATATATTACTGATAATCATAAAACCCAAATTTAATTTAAATATTGAATTTAGATTATGAAGAATAGTTAATTATGTCACCATATAAACTATTTAAGTATTTTTTATTTTAGTTTTTTAATGATATTTAAATTTTTTAAATCAATCCCTATTTTCTCAATTTTGATGATTATGATTATGCCCTCTTGATTCAAACTTTATTAGTATCCTTTATTAAATATTTATCATTTAATTACTTGAAAATAATGAAAATAAAATAATATATCACAAATTAATAAATAACATTACTCTAAGAGATCTGATTTTATTTGAATGGGGTAGGATTTAGATCAAATCTAAAAACACTATTCCTTTATGGGAGTCAGAATTGTTGCATATATAATTTTTATGTAGAAAGGATTAAAATCCTATGACTTGAATCTATTTTATAACCATTTAGTATGGCCCTAAAAGGTATAAAAATAAATACAAAACAATGATAAATACAAGGAAAAAATATATTAAAATGATTTTAAAAATCCTATAACATAAGAAAAATTAAAGAGAATATCTTTGAATGTATTATTGTAGAAAATAATTTCATCTTCCAAAGTATAGATAAAATAGAGGGAACCAAATTTTATTATATTTCAAACATTTTAATCCACAACCAACCCTCAATAAATTATAAAGAAATCATATATATCTATTTTATAGCGTTATAGGGTTATAATTTTCAAAAAGTGTTAAAAGTGAATCCTAGGTAAATATTTTAGTCTACATTTGACATCCTTGTTTACTATTTAAACATTTTAATTAGTTATATATATAATTTAATAATTTTTTTATTTGTTTCTAAAAAAATCAATATTTTAGTCCAGTAAAATCCTAAATAAATTAGATTTGGCTAAAATATTAAGTCGGTGGAGTTGAGAATGTGTTCAACCCATCCTTATATTCAAGAATTAATTCCTCCATTAAAACATGTCAAGTAATAAAGAATATACCAATTATTTTTATATAAAATTGAGTGTTTAATGTTATAAAAAAATTAAAAAAATGTTTTATATATAAAATTTTATAGAAAATAATATTAGAGTGATGTTAAAAGGTTTAAAATAAAAATTTTCATGAGATTTTAAAATAAGAATTCAAATTTCAAAATTTTCAAAAATCATCCCATTTAGGTTCGATGTGGAGATACATTGTCATTAATTGTAAATAAAATGTTCATAAAATATTGGTTATCAATTCTACACCCTTTAACTTCTCACCATGACTCATTATTGATGATTTTTACACAATAAAAAGATAGATAAAACAACCGATAAACACCATTATATCAATAACATGAAATATCCAATAAGAGAACCCATTAAAACATAACTACAAAAAATTAAATTATTATAAATGTTAATGAAATATAATGGTGTGTATGAAAATTCTACACATGAAAATTATCCCATTAATATTCAAAGAGTGGGGTTTAAAGAAAAAAAATATGGTCCTTCATGTTATTAATCCCACATTTAGATATATCATCAAAAACTATTTTTACATATATAATGATATAAAGTATTGGGAATGCCATGAATTTCAAGATGTCAATAATTTTACCACTAATTATAAGGAGTGTTGGAGTAATAATACTCACTATATAAATATTATAAAATATTGAATTTTGACTAGAATCCATAATAATCTTCCAAAAATGATGTGAATGGGTGTGCTACGGAGATGTGAGTGGAGTAGATGCTTCAAAATTAATAGTAACAGATTCTATTATGTTGAAAATTATGCCTAAGATAAAAGGAACCTGCATGATTATACATGGTGATCACCTCCCAAAATTATTAAAAGTAAATTTTCTTTTAAAAATACCTATTATATATTAGGTTATTGGGGATACAATTACATTTAAACACACACCCACACACCACATACATAGACCATAAAGGTAAGGCATATCCCCCATGGGAATGACTCATACATCAAGCCTTATTTATTTAGTACATGGATCGTAGTCCTATTGGACAAGAAGCTTATAACATGGCTCGAATACCCAGTGTAGGGTCATGCCTGCATCATCATACCCATGGCACAAGGCCTACATCATGTATGCATCACCGCCTGCCTAATTCATCATCTATACTACCACCTACAGACTACTATAATAGTAACTATGGAAAAACTTATTAAGCCTAGGGCCTACTAGATTCCAAGCATGAGCCTTTACCACTTCATTACTGGCTTAGTGGAAAAAACTACCTATTAAATTTTATAAAATTTAATATTTTGATGTTTTGAAAAAACTGTTTTGCATTTTTTATTTAAAACACAAATATATATAGTGTTTATAATTTCAAATATTGAAATATAAATTTTTTAAATTATATAAATATACTAAAATAATATTAATAAAAAATATATTATTTAATATAAAATTGTTAGTATTAATGAAAGAACACATATTTTTGAATATTATTTTCTTAACAAAAAAATATTCATTATTAAATATATTTACAATTCTTTCAAATATAAAATTTATATTCTCTATTTGGTTTATTAAATATAAATATTTTTGAAAAAAATATAGAATAAATTTTGTTGAAAGAAATGTTAATAAAGTAAATACTAAAAATAATTTGTTTAAAAATCTACTAAAAAAATACATTTAACAACTACCCAGTTATTTATTTTAGGGTTCACTAATATACAATTAGTAATTACCTTCAATAATTATTAACGTTGGTCACTAAATTTTATTTAATGATGAAATAAATTAATAATTTTCTGAACCCTCATAGGTGATTTCAAAATAATTGTATAAAAAAATACATTTTCTGATCATTATTGATGGTCAATCGTATAAAAAATTCAAAATGTCAGAAAAGAACATTAACTATTAATAAATGGGTCTATAATGTCAATTTTTGTAACATAATTATAAAAGTAAAATTCACTACTCTAAAAACACAAAATTTTAAAATTTTTTTTTTCAAAATATAAATATATTTTTAGATATTTAAATAATATATGATAAATTATTAAATGACTAAAAAAGGATATATATAAATATTTTAGACTCTTGTACCATTCCTTTAATATAATTTTAAATATAATTATATTCTAAATTATAATAATTGTAATATATAAAAAAAATTAAAATATTACGTTCATATAGTGTTTAGATTTATGAATAAAAATATTTTTTGATTTTTTTAATCATATTAACCACCACCACTGTCAAATACATGAAAGGTGTGTTTTTTAAACTAAAAAATTACTCACACATTCTTTTCTTAATTTTCAATTAGAAGTTAATATCATTTTCCCATTTTATAAAATTTTGTACATTTTTGAAACTATGGAAAATTTATTAAAAATTAAATGATACTTTAAAAAAAAATTAAGAATTTTGGATATCAAATTCATATGTGGTTGATTTAGAAAGATCCTAGATAAATCATGAATTATCTTCTAATATTAAATAAAAACAAATCTTCTTTGATCATTTTTTAAAATTTTAAATTTTTTCACAATAAAAATTGAAAGATAATTCTAAAAATATGTATTCTATCATTTATAGAATCTCATATATCATGTTTTATTATAGATTATTAATAAAATTTAAAAATTACTAAAGAATTATTATCCCAAATATCCATTATTAATTAACCATTTTATCCCATTTTTAATTATTTTATACTCATTTAACTATTGAAAATTAATATTGGTTCTTATATTAAACATTTAATAATAATAATAATAAGCTTGATAATAATTTTTATACACAATATATTTCTATAGGCCATAAATGAATTTAGTATCATAATCTAAAATTTTAATTACAGACAGTGCCCATTTTTATGTTTTTTGAAAATTTTATGAATATGTAAAATTTAATTATTAATGATTAAAAGTTACTTGGAATTCTCTAGAGGACCTAAAACTTTATTTTCACATTTGATTTATGTGTATTGTCTCTAAATTATTTGAGAATCATTACTTAAAATGTATATAGTAAATCAAGATTTAATTTTTTTCCATTTTTAATAGTTTAACTCCATGTTGAAACTTAAAAATAATATTAATTTGTAAACATTGATTTCAATCATTCTAAAAAACATGAATGTTATTTTAATGTAAAGTTAAAATATATAAATTAAAAATTGAATCTTCATTATACACCTTAATTTAGTTGAAATAAAATTCATTTACTTATTTGTAAACTTTTTTCACTAATTTAAAATTTAAAAATGAATATTAATTATTAAAATTTTCATTCAATAATTTTCAATAATTTAGATGATAGACTCATGCATAATTTATTTTATCTAGTTAAAAATATCTCTAAAACATGTATCCTAAATTTTCATAAAATATTATCCATGTGAACTTTATTTTGCAAATTTTATTCTAATTTTATATTAAAAAAATATCACTAATAAATAAAATATAAATTTGATCATGTCAAGAAACTTTAGAGTCACATTCAGACTTGATTTTATTATTTAATTTGAAAATGAATCTATATTAAATTTTTGAAACTCACATAATAAAGTACATTTATTTTTTGGTTTTTGATTATTAAACACTTATTTTATATGTGACACCCCCATGTAACTATTTTATAACATGTTAATTGATTATACGTTATTTTTTAATTTTAAAAAGTTTCTAGACTTTCAAATTTAATTTTTTATGTTTTCCCTTATTGCACTTTAATCGCTCATTTTGAAGAAATCGTAAGGAAAAATTATTGGGGGGTGCAGTTGACTTTTTCATAAAGGGGAAATAATGAAATGAGCCCTAAATATGAAATTTATATATTCATTTTAGAATTAATGGTTTATAAAAACCATATAGAATTACCTCACACATGTAAATGAATAATTTCATATGGATTTTCTTATAACGATGAGGTACCCCAAACCCGCACTCGCAGCTTTCATGAAAAAAATAATCTTTGCAAACTTTATCAATTCCAACTAAAAGAGGACAGAAATAAAAATCCATAAATACAATATCAATAAAAAATATTGAATCACAAACATATATAAGAACATTTAGTTATAATGTTTTATATAGTCAAGAAAAATACTTATCTTTCAAACCCATATCATTCCAATAAAATAGACATTGTTATCACTAAAAAAGATTTATTATTTTATTATAAGTCTTTAATATGACCCAACATTTTTTCATAAATATAACTCATCCATACATGTCATATGTAATACAATTATTTTTAACCATGTGAAATAGAAATATAGAAAAGTTCATCTAAAATGATTAGTAAGGGTAAACATAAGTGATAACTATTAAAGATCATAAGTAAGCACAAGATAATAATTTGTATATAAGAACATAATTAAGATAAAAGAACACCATAAAGGAATAATACCTAATAAAATATGGATCATAATTCATAAATTATAACATAATTCATTTAAAATAACGAATTATATGTCATAGTACAATTAAAACATAAGAATGTGGAAAAAAACATGACATCGTATGTATAAGTCAAGGCCCACATCCAAGACACCATAACACAGTGGATAGAATCCTATATTGGATTAAGTTTACTACCCTGTACCTTACATACTATATCATGGGATATAAAACATTACCTAATGAATTTGGAGGTTATATAATTATAGAACCGCCCATTTTATCATAATATAAACATGTGTATATGTGAAAATAAGAAAACATTTATAATTTCTTAAAATCATAATTAACGAGAGAGAAAAGTGATTTTCAGGAATATTTACACAAAACATTATCATTTTCTATCCATAGAAATTAGATGGAATTTATTATGAGATTATTTCCCTAATAAATCATAATAAGGAGAATATTGATATAGATTATACACACTATTATAAGAATATGTTTCAATTAATTCTTTAAATTGAATACATATATATATATATATATATCGTGAATTGGATCATTTTATATTAAAAGATAAACCCCTAAATATAAAAACAACATAATAGAATTTATAGTGTAATAATTGAAACATAAATCCAAATGAGATATGCACTTTCAAGTTTAAGTGTAAAATGGGCGGGAAATAATTTTTATAAATAATTTATTAAATAGTTTTCAAAACAGTCTTAGAAGTAATATGAATAATTAATTTTTAAGGTGGTGAAAAGTGCAAACTAAATACATTAATTTTGAAAGAATTATTTATATTAAAATTAATAAATTAAATGAATATAAAGATAAGAAAGTTAAAATATAAGATAAAAATTTAAATAATAGGAGTGAAATCATTTTATTTATTCCAATCAAACATTAATATTTATTTTTAAAATGAAAAATCCACAAAAATATGGGAATAAATATTATTAAAGAAAATGATGAATACTTGAATAGGAATCATATTTAATATTTTTTTATAAAATTAGGAAAATTAATTATTATAATAAATGTTAAATATGATATTCATTTATCACTTTTGTATGGAAATAAAAAAATAAATCGTATATAAAATGTTAAAAAATAATTTTAAAACATTTTAATAAATGTAAATGATATTTTAAAATGGAAATAAATAATCATTAATTTTTATACAAGATAATTCATTGAACAACATAACAAATATTTACATAGAAGAAAAATGTTTCTAGTCATAAATTAAAGAAAAATTAGATTCACTTAAGAGAAAAAACTTTGGTTGAATTTTAAACCAAAAGAAAATAAAATGACAAGAAGTTATGTAAAACCCAAAAATTACTACATAAAAAGAAAATAAATGGGTTTTTTAGAGAAAAAAATATTACAATTCCCTCAGATAAGGACATTTACATAAATAAACTAAAAAACAATGTGATATTAGAAGGGAAAAAATTTCAAATTTTATAATATTTAGATCAAATTCCCAATAAATATAAAAGATGCAATAGAAATTTAAATACCCTAAATAAAGAAAATATTATTATATTAAATGTAAAATAGGATCTATAAAACCCATATAAATAATTTAGCCATATATTATAATTTTTTTAATTAAGAATACATTAGAAATTAGTTTATGAGAAATAAATTTCAATTCCTAGAAAATAAATATAGAATGCATTATAGTATTCTAATTGTGAGAAAAAATATATATTTTTAAGTTTGGTGTTTAATAATAATGTTTATAACTCAATGAAAAGTAAATTAAGTTAACAATAACCCTTGTGACATATGAAATGTGAGAATAAATAGAAAATGAAAAAGAAGAGAAGAAATAAAATTTAAACACCCATGAATAAATTTTTCTTTATGATATAATTAGTCAATAGGGAATTATTTACACCTTGTAAAAGTAAATTGGTGCATAACAAGAGACATACTTCAAGGAGTTGAAAGAAAAATAACCCTTAACATTGATTACTTCTTATCCAAACAAGATCAAAACACATATATAATAAACTAAGACTCATTAATAATTTATTTTAAAAACAATTTCATGTATATTTATATGATTAAGATCTATATATTATCATATTTCAACCACATATTGATTTTTATCCTCACATCAGCCACATCAATTTTTTTGTTCAATCTATCTAAAAATCACATAAACCTGTTGAAAAGTTTAAAAGTGTCATAAACTAGTTCCATAATCTCTATAATTATATTCTTATAGATTATTTATCTATGTAGTGGAAAAAAACATATAAATCTCCCCATATTATCAAAAATAAATTTAAATTATGAAAGTTGTCTCAGTATGGTCATTTTTAGGTGGTCAAAATCACTATTATTATATATTATTAGTATAATTATCAAAATGGAAAATTTATATATTCAAAAATATTATTAATTTAATAAATATAATATTTATTCATTTATAATTTTTCTATAAATTTTTATGTAAGGTTGGGATGAAAAATGAAACATGTCATTCTTGGTCATGGCGAAGTGACAATAATACATGTGGCATTTTCATTGTTAGAATGGATAGAATTAAGGTAGAAAATGGTTATTCCATAAAAATAATAAAATTTATGTATGATATTTATACTCATGAAATTATACCAGGATGGTTATAATATATTTTTAGGTTTTATAAGATGAATAAAATGAACAGAAATGAAAAAAGGAGTGATTATAACTTTTTTACCTTACTCCTTGGGATATCTTCTTTGATAATTAAACTAATCCTTTTAAAGGTTTTATTTTTATTAGATGAGATCCACTATAACATGTGAAATAGTTTTGGTAAAGGTTTTTGGAATATAATTGGTGAACTAAGAATGGTTTGATGTAACGAAAAGTGGGGTAGGGAAGTGGTCTTTTTATAAATGAGGGGTGGAATATTTGTAAATATTAATTTATCAATATTAAAATGGATGTCATATTGAAGTAAATTGGATCCATAATTGATAATTATTGAGGATAAGATATTTTAAGGTCATTAAATACCTTATGCACTCATTGAGAGTTTATTTTTTGATATATTTTTCCCTTTAGCCATTGATTTATTACTTTTACCACATTTTATCCTTATCCATGGGGACTAACTTTTACCTATTTAAATAATTTGGATTCCCTAAAAGTAAATTTATCATATTAACTAATTTTTATTATAATAAGTCTAAATATTTAATCCTTTATATTGAGTTAACTTTATATAAATTTTAAATATTATCTTAAATATAGTTGCACATAACAAAAAACAATTTTAAAAAAAATTTAGTTTTAAGATTAAAAATACCATTTTAGGAAAAATATTATGATTAGAATTAATAAAAATGATATTTTTTGGCTTATGATCAAAATAAAAATATTTATGTTACTTTAAAAATAACAGAGAAACCAATGAATTCTTATGAATAAATATTTAAAAGAAATTGACCAAAAATAGTTTTTTATTAGAATAAAATTTATCTAAGTTTCCAAAATGTCAGGAATTGGCTTCTAAATTAAACCTATTATTTTTAAATACAATATATTACTTGTATGGAATGCACCGATGATCTTATATTGTTAGTTTTATTTTTTGATAATACCTATTTTAATTGGGTTGAGAGTGAATACTTACATAACTCGTAGGCCCAAGGGAATACAACCTTAATAATATATTTAACCTTGAATACACTTGAACATCCCCTTACCAGATCCTATATAGGTCTAAATAATTTACTTTACTAGGTGTTTCCAGGAACATGTAGAGCCCTTATTATAATGAATGGACCAATGGTATGTCTGTTATATCGATCATTTAGTCCTAGGATTGGTTGGCTCTACTTGGTGACTTCTTCTAATTTGATCCATCAACATGAGGTTAATTTAGTAAGCCCAAGCATACATTGCCTCATTGCATTGAAGGTCATGTTCCAAAAAGCCCTAAATATTTTTTACCCATTTTCCTAATGTCCAGAAGGCCCTATAGCTCAAATGCCCAATTTTTTTGGCCCACCAACCCAAATCGGGTGAATATTACTACTACTATAAAAAATATTATAATACCCCAAAAAATTATCCTCTATCAGGATTTAAATTAAGGTATTTTTGATGAATTATTACATAGTTTACCACTTTGGTGACACCCCAACTACAATATAATATATTACTTCATAATGTCTTATTTTTTATGAAAAAATGTTTTCTAAAATTTTAAATCATGCTTATATCATGATGATATAATAAAAGTAATTTCATTTATAAAATTATTTTTTTACAATTCACTAGAAAATCATCCCTTTAGAGGATTATAAAAAATACCCCTTATGGTAATATTAACATGAGAAATCCAAAAATTGGGTTCATTTAAAAAAATTAAAATCTTAAAATTTAGTAACTTAATTCTTAAATAATAATAAATAATATACATTAAAATTTTGTTTTAAATCAAAAAAATAAATTTTTATCTATGAATTACGAACTTTTTTCTTACTAATTAATTATTTCATTGATGTTATTAATTTATTTTACCTCTCATTCAATGTATTTAATGAATACATTTAATTGATATCATTTTTTAAAAACAAAATGCCTTATTTTATAAAATTAGTTCCATTAGAATAAATGTATTTTTCAAAAATGAATTTATACCATTTAATCTATTCTAAAATCAATTTTTTCATTTCAAATGAATTATTTAAAATGAAAATATAAATATTTATAATCTGAATAAACATTATATATTTAGTTTAAATGAAAAAAATTATGAACTGGTAATACTATACTTAATGGATTTTGACCTTTTTAATTTGATCAAGATATGATTTATTTTCTTCTAAAAACATATTTATAATTGATAAACATATGTTTTTATGAATGAAAATGTGTTCTAAATCAGTTATTACATTCAACCCCCCTACCTTGAGATTTTGTTAATGAAAACAAAAAATGGGTACCCATAAGAGATACAAAACTCTATATATAATTTTTGAAAAAGATATTAATATCATTATCTTAGTTAAAACTATGGAACTCGTCTTTTACTATTTATTACATATATCTACATTTTTGGGATTTAAAACCATTATTTTCTGAATATACTTACTTATTTGTCCATAAGAATAGAGTTTATACTGACATACCCTTTAACCGCATCATTTTTATAATCCTATACTCACCAAAACACTAAGAGGAAAATTTTTATGATAATTGTTGATAAACATATTAATATGAAAAATCAGCCATAATTTTCTTATCCTTTGACCAATTTACATCAAAACAAAATACATTTGATTAAACTAAGAAACTATTGATTCAAAAAGTAACACTTTTAGCTCAATGTAGAATTCATTACATTTTAAAATAAACATAATTCTCAAAAATAATTAACCTAATATTACAAAAAAAAAATATTATTATATTTTGTACTAAAAATCAATGAAAACTATACATCAAGAATTAAACATATGCCTTTATCCCCAAAAAATCACATATTATTAATATTACCTTATTTATAAATATTACTAAATATTTTTTTCCAAAATAACATGAATCCCCTTTTCACCAAATCACATTCAATCTGTCATATTTTATATACTACTGAAATTATATTCCCAAAATTAAGTAATCCATTTTCTATATAAACCAAAACTAACTTAACATTAAATCACATTACAACCCAAATGGATTTATATACCTCAGTTATATATACCTACTGAAACCCAATTAATGATTCTTGAAGTATAATTTTGTACTTTAAAGTATAATCTCCCAATACCTCTAAAAATAATTTATATGACTTTGATTTATGGTCACCCAAACAATTATTAACATATGATGGCACATAAAACTCTTAAATTATCCTCAATTTATAACATCCTATAATATATTATAATTTAAACCCTTATTTTAGAATAACTAAGACCCTCTAGACCCGTACTCCTAGAACCAGTGATAAAACAAAAATCTTTACAAATTGGCTTGATATTATCGAAATCATCATAAACATAACCAATAAACCTACAATATCAATAAAAATATTAATTCACATGCATACCTAAGACTGTTTTAGGTTTAAATTTTTAGATAATTTTTAATAAAACCATTAACAACTAAAAACCGTATCTTTCCATCAAATGGACATTATTTCCATTGAACTAAGGATTCCTCAATTAAAAAAAATTCTTCAACATCTCCCAAAAATTTCAACATACAAGATACCCACACACACACATATATATATATATATTATGTAATATGATTTTTCAAAATGTACATAATGGAAACATAATGAGGGTGAGATTAAACACTCGGTAAGGGTTGACATAGAATATAGTAATCAATGATCATAAGTGAGAAAAAGGAAAACATGTGGGTGTGAGAGTATAATCAAGGACCAAAAGCCCATATGGAAATCAAACCAAATAAAACATGAATCATAAAACAGAAATAATAACATAAATCATTTGGAATAAATAAGTATATATAATTAGATCATGGAATCATAGTAATTTACAAATAAAATAAAACATGAATTTATAATTATAAGTCACAACTCACTACTAAGACAACATAACTTAGTATTAAATGTTTCGTAGTGTATTGGGTTTACTTCCCAGTCCCATACATATTATATCATGATATATAAAACATTACCCAATTAATTAGAGGGTTATATAATTGTGTGTCCAATAGTCACAACATTATATATATGAATATGTGTTAAAAAAAGTAAAACATTCATAATTTCATCAAAGAAAAATTATCCCACGAGGGAAACTAGTTTCAAGAATATTTACACAAAACATGATTATATTCCTCTTAGAGAAAAAATTAGATATCTCGGACTAGTATAACTAGATCTGATGTTGATAAATATATTATTTTTATTCTGAATTTAATTCCAATGATGAAAACTAAAAGCTATACCATCCATAATTCCAATATCAATAAAAAATATTGATTTTTTACACACCCAATACAATTTAGGTTTTACATTTTAGAGGATTGGGGAAACAAATTACTTAACCAAACCCATATATTTTTTACCCAATAATAATTTTTCCAACTATAACTAGATTACTATATTATATAATAAGACTTCAATGACTCCTAGAAGCTTTTACACTAATGATATACTTATAGAAAAATCATACATATTACTCTTCTTCATGACAAGGGAAAATGGAAACATTATAAGGGTGATATCAGATTATCATTAAAGGTTTTGTATAGAGGATGTTATCATAGAATAAAAAGAATGAGTAATATAAAAATAATAATATAAAAATAATCTCACATATAATTTACTATAAGAATAAAATATATCCATAGATAACATAATAATGTATATAATCATATAGGAAATACTGACTATTTTTATTTTGATGAAATTAAAAATATTGGGCATCTTAATCTCACTATGAAGGACTTTACCAAGATAATATCAATAATATAATCCATACTATAAAGGATTTATCTAATAAATTATAATTATATTGGTTGGAATACAAAAATTTCCTATTCTAAATTGTCTCATGAGACTAACATGATTCCTCGAGCGACTATATAATTACAGGTTCCACCTATAACAAAATAATTCCAATGCATTCATCATATAAAAGGAATAAAAAATAATTACAATACAGAAAAACCACTCTTGATAATAATTAATCATAAGTACTTAGATAGTGATTTTAAATTATTCCATGTACATAATAATTTTTCCTATGGCACTCAATAATCATATTTATGAAACTAACAAGTATATTGATTATCAATATTCTCTAAGTTAACAAATGAACTATCCTTCTTCATGAAAAAATACCAAACCTATAGGTTTATGAAAGGGTATTTACACCATATATAATAATAATAATAATAATATATCTATGTCAATAATAGAAATAATATAGAATACATTCATGATAATACAGAACATAATGACAAGGGGGATGAAAATGTTAAATGAGAGATAGGGAGTGATTGGGAATATGATAAAAAAGAAGTGAATAAATAGAGAATAATCCTTATAAACAAAATAAGTTATAAAAAATAAATCTATATCGAAGGTATAGATACCATAAATTTATCATAAATGAAATAATTACAGTAAAGGATTGTCTTTTTGAAAATAGAGGGTAAAATATAATCGAAACTTTATAAATGAATTTTACAAAAATCTTTTGTAAAATTATTACATAAATGAGGTTATAAATCACTTTCAAATACCTTTTCATGTGGTCTTAAGGATAAATGTTTTTTAAAAAAATTAAAAAACAATTTTCATTAATGCAGTATGGAAAATAATCTATCCTTATTTAAAAATAATATGGAGTGTAGTATAAAAATATACATATGTGAATTGGAATTCCTTTTCCAATATTTGAATAAAATAATATCCTTTTATTTTCATATAAGAACAAAAAATTCACAAAATTTTGGGAGTGAATATTAATTTAAAAAATCATTAATACATTTAAAATAAGTCAAATAATGAATAATGGACATGGTGGTGGTAAAATCCATTCATGTGAAAAAATAATGTAAAAGAATATTTGTCATGTTTTTGTATTGTTAATAATGAATTGTACGAAAAAATTTACAAAAATTCCTTTTAAAATTTTGAATATAAATTAAATATTAATATGAATTAACATTATGCAAACATTTAATTATATAAATGAACATTTTTATGTAAAATAAAGAATATGTATATTGAGTAAAAAATTACAAACCAAAAAAGAAGAAATAAGGCTAGCTTATATTATAAATATTTTTATAATTGATTTGAGTACCAAGGAGAGGAAAATGGGAAGGATACATAGAAATCACAAAAATAACCCTTGGAAAAGAAAATATATGGGTTTCTTTAAATAATAAATATAAAATTCTTATAATTCAAATTAGAACATAAGTTTTTTTATAAAAAGTTTGATTGTAAAATAAACACATACAACTTTTGTAAATTTTGAATCAAAACCCCCTATAATAGGAAATATGAAATAAAACAATATTTTCTATGAATAAATAGGATATAATGATATAATTTTTAAAATATTAAATAAGTACACTATATTAAATAAAATCTGTTCATAATATGAATCATATTTTAAAGGAGGATATATTGAGGAAAAAATCCTTTATAACTTTAATAATGCTTAATTTAAAAGCCATTGAAAAGAAATAACAAGATATTATTCAATAAACCTTATGAGTTACTTAAAATTATTAGTGAATATATATTATTGTGAAATTAAGTACATCATATAAAATAAATAATAGTGCATACTATAAAACATTTCTCCAAAAATTGAGATTCAGATAATGAAACTGTTACCTCATACTTTTTCTTAGTGGAAGACACTAAAATTTCCCTATATAATATGATTTTCTTCGTTACTAATTTTAATAAGAACCTAATTCATATTTATATTAACTTATAAAATTTATTTACCATTCCTTATGATTAATATATTAATTATTTGTTATCAAAATTAATGTATAGGTGTCAACTGTACTATTTTGCACGCACACTTCCATTTAGCAGTTTCAGCCCTTAATTTGTAAGCATGTTTTAATCGTATAAAAAATTAAATTATAATAAAAAATGTATTTTTTATATTTATAGATCCCTATATTATTTTTATGAAATTTATGGTGAATGTTATCTTGTAATGATCAAGAATTCACTTTTTCAAATATTTTTAAATTAAAAAATTAATTGAATCTATTGGTAAATATAAATTTGAATAATACTAGTAAAAAACTATGGGAGATTAATAAATTCATCATTGATAGATAATATTTATAGTATTTGGGCTTAATTATTCATTCATAAGATAAAAAGTTTCACAATGTTTACGTATTCCGTAAAACCGACCAAAATTTGATCATTTTATAACTATTTAATGAGTAAAAACATGTTATATTATAGTGATAATATCAATTTTATATAAGTTTAATTATTTTAATTTTTTTATTCAATTGATAATTTATATTGAATAAGATAGAGATGAATAATATAAATTAAAGATAATTTTATGAAATTATTACATAAAAAGTAATTCGGTATGATTTTTTTAGGTGGATGATTTTATGGTGACCCTTTATTGTTAATATTATTAATTTAGGGGAAACATTAAATTTATAAAACCTTAATAATTTAATAAATATAATATTTATTTCTTAACTAATATTTCATGAACCATCCATGTAATTTAGTGATCAAAAATAAAATAATTCGTTCATGAATAATGTAGTCTGTATGTAACATGGACGACATATACATTTTCCAAAGGATGGATTGGAGGAAAATTATAGTTCTTACATCGAAATAGTTAAATTTTAGTAAATAAATGATGATGATGTCATTATTTTTTTTATTTTTATGTAATATATAGAGTATGTTAAAGAATAATTATACTTTAAGTAACTTGTTTAAGATAATTACCTCTTCAATGGATATCCTCCTTTAGATCAAACATTAATAATTTCTTGATAGAATTTTTGGGAAAACCATAACCTATTGGAAAAGAGAAAGAGAGTTGGGAATATTTTTTGGTATATTTTAGTAAATATAGGTGGATTTAGGCATGTGGATAAATGAGGTGGTTAAGGGATATTTTTTATAAGTGAGAGGAGTGGCACTCAGGTAATTACTTTTTTTATTAATATGTAATGAATTCTATACATAAGTAAAGTCACAAAAAAATTAAAAAAATTTGAATACATAATAAATTATGTTGAGGTTAAACTTATATAGTCAAATTGAGACAATATTTTGTGATATTAGTGTTATTATCCCTTATTTTATCCACCTTTTCACCCTTTTAACCTTTTTTGTGCTAACAAAATTTTACTATGGCAAATTTTTAGTGACAAAAAATGAAAATGAAATTCTTAACAAATTTGAATACGATGACTTAAAATACGAATAAAAATTTAAAATGACCAATTTATTGGGGTGATATAAATGAATATAAATAAAAAAATTCTTAAGAAAACAAAAAAATAGAAAAAATACTTCTTTATTCATAAAAATGAATTTACCTCAAAATAATGTATAGTATTGATTCCCCTGATATTTATTAGTTTATGGTAAAATAAATTATTTTTATTTTAATTTCAAAGTAATACAAAAATTAAAGGAACATTTTGTATAGGTAATTAAAGGAAAAGGTAGAAAATAGATTTTATTATAATAAAAATATTACTGATGTTTCAAAAGATAAGAAATGTTTCATAAATTCAATATATTAATTAAAAATTAAATATTTTTCTCCAAAAATGATTTTTTGTTCATGATAATGGTTTAATATATTTTTTATATATTCTTATATAATGATGATATCATAAAAGTTATAGTATTTGTAAAAATGGAATTTTTCATTATTCACTTAAAAATAAATTGTTTATGAAAAATCACAATAATGTACCGCAAGTTAATTTTTACATGTAGAATCCAAAAATGATGTTAATTTTTTAAAATTAAAATTAACATTTTTTAAAATTTATTTATTAAATAAAACCATATAATATGGAGAAAACGTTTTTCTGGAGTAATAACTATTTTGTTTCAAAATGAAAACAATATTCTTGTTTCATAACATGAAAAAATTATTTATAATAAGTTTTATGATTAATCTATAGATTCCAAATATATATAATATTATGAAAATTAAATTAATTAAATAATTCTATTTATATATAAAAATTAAAATAATGTTAAGAAAATATATTTAACCAATAAATAAATAATATTTTATGTCATAATAATTTTAAATATATAATTGATAACTATAATATCATTTTGAGAGATGTAATAATAATTTTTATTAATAATAATAAGAAAATAAATATGAAAAATCTATTATATGAAGTTTTAATACTTGAATTTCCATGTCCTTAATATAAATAACAACACCCCATGATCATTTTTCAAATAACAGTACCTTTAACACTATTAAAAATATAAATAAAACAATTTGAGGCCCATAAATCAGTAAATGTGAACAAATATTCTTATGGAATCATGTTATATTTTATTATAAAAACCATTTAACCAAAAATATCATAAAAACAATTCCTAATGATTTTTTATATCCCAAAATATGTTAATCTATTTCCAATATAACTTGAATCACAATGACATAAAACCATATGATTCCAAATATTAAATTTATAATTTTTCTTCAAGTAAATATATACATTACCAAAAATATGATAAGCATATGTTTCCTAAATTTACAATAATTACCTTTACTTAAATTCAAATAATGACCAAATGGTTATCTATAACTTCACCTTCCCCCCCCCAAATAGTATATAAAAGAAACTTCCCAAATAACCTTCACAATAAATTACATACTAAAACCGACTGTTATATCTACCTTAATCATGAATTCCTACAAATGTTTCCTAAGATATCGTTAATCCCTTAACAATTGTAATATAAGACCTCAGAAGTGCTCCAATGACTTAACCCTTTATGGTATCTGTAACCCTTAAATTATCCTCATATATAAACATTTGAGCCTATAATGTTATATAAACCATTATATGATACTAATTAAGATTCCCCATGCTCATATTCCTAGATATGGGGATAATAATCATATTCTTTATATAATGCAATTGACACCAACTATGACAAAAAACCAATCTATAGTTATAATATCTAAAATCAATATTTCACTATTTACATACCCAATATCATTTAGGTTTATAATTTAATAGGATTGGGAAATAAATTTACTTGAAAAGCCCATATATTTTCAACCAATAGACTTTTTCCCATTCACCTAGATTTTTTATTCTATAATAAATCTTCAGCATATCCAATAAAGATCAATTATTATTTTACACTTCATGAAATATCATATGTATTACACTTCTTTATAACCTGAGAAAATGGAAACATGTGGAAGGTTATCTTAAATTCTCAATATGGTTAAGGTATAGTGGAAGTTATCCAATGATAATAAGAAATATTAATATAGAAATAATAATAATCACATAATATAATATATCAATTAATATAAGAATGAAATTTATCTATGGATAACATAACAATGTAGATAATAACATGGTCAATAATAACTATTTTTATAGTGATGAAATATATAATGTCAGACATCCTAATATTACCATAAAGGCCTTGGAAAATAATTTAACAATAATCCAATCCATACCATCAAGGACTATACCAAGTCATTATAATTGTATGGGTGGGTATAAAAAATACCCATTATAGTTTGTCTCATGATACCTACATGATGCATCAAGGAGCTATATAATTTCAGGTCCCACCCATCACTAAATAAGTCTAATCTATTCATCATATAATTTAAATGATTGAACAATACTATGCATCAAAGAGCTATATAATTTCAGGTCCCACCCATCACTAAATAAGTCTAATCTATTCATCATATAATTTAAATGATTAAACAATAAAATTCATAATAAGAATGAATTTTAATCAATAATAATTCATACTAAGGTAACATATTTTCAATGTTTCATTTTACAAAATCAATCTACCTTTAGAAATCAATAACAATCAGTATGAATCTAACAAGTATAAAGATTATAAATACTTTCCTAGTCAATAATTGCATAATATTTCTTGATGAACACCCTCCAATATAATTAATGTATGATAGGGTATTCAAAGTACATAATATAATGAATATTCAAAAAATTACATAATATAAATTATGTAGAATACATCCTTGATATTTGAGAACATAGAACTACATGATAGAAATAAAGTTAAATGAGAGATAGATAATGATAGAGTACATAATCACAAACATGTGCATAAACCAAGAATAACCCTTATGAACCAAATAAGGTATAGACCACGAATATGTAATAGAGAAAATGATACCCTAAATTCTCTTGAAATGATTTATTTGTAGTAAAGGGTTTTTTTGAAATAGGGTTGAAAATTGAAGTGAAACATTTAAAAATATTTTTCTTCAAATATTTTAAAACTTTTTTGTACTAATGAAATTATAAATCACATAAAAATATCATTTCATGAGGTTTCAAAGATACATTTTAAAAAATATTTGTTAAAGAATTTAAACTAATGGAATATTGAAAAAAACTATACTTTTTTCTGTAAGTGTAGTGTTACTAGCCATCCAAGTGAGGCTCATGATGTGACTCCCCAAGCCCACCTCTAACAGGTTAGGGGTTGGTGACTAGCACTGAGTAGGAATATAACTAAAATAGGAGGCATTATTTAAGTACTTGTACACATACACACATCTCCAAGCCCAAAAAATGTTCAAATTTAAAAACAACTGAAAAACCAATGCATGAATACATCTATATCCCACAACTAGAGTAAGACAGAAAGTAAAGTAAGTAAACATGTCCAAATAATAGACCACTAAAAAGAGTCTAAAAAAATTACAACATGAAAGTAAAGTACAAGGACTACTTTTAGAAAACCACAGGATACCATAGTCTGTCTCATCTCACTAAGCACTGCCTCATCTCGGTCTGCCTAGGACTCTGTCAAAAGGTTGATCATCTTCACAAGACAATACATGTGTGTGAAAAGCCCGTGTAGAGGTGAGTAAAACAATACTAAATAGGACACCCCAAAACCAAAAATAATATAAAAAAAGAAAATATAGTCACCTTTACATTGGTATATGTCTACAACACATATAACATGAATATCCAGATATACTCAAAAAAGAAACACAGTCTAAAGGTAAGTCACAACCATAGTATAAAAACTCTAGGATTCTCAATAAAAGGATCCATGATGAACTCATTTGGGAGAACAAACTTCTAAGTCTGATAGTACTGATGACGTCCATCTGAGAGATACTACTTGTTGGGTCTCATCCTAATAAATAGCACACTGATAGTCTAAATAGAATTCAATACATAGATGAGGATCACTCTCAAGGACATGGGGTGATACCAAAAAATTAAATATATATTAACCTGCTATGTAGAGGATTGAAGATCACGTAGTGTTGGTTGTGATGATATAATGTACTCCATCTAGGGCACAAATATTAAAAGAGTATCTCACTCCAGGCCTCTCGAATGGATTCAAATGACTCTATCCAAGATGTCCTACTGAAGAGATTATAGTCTTAGTAGAAGGAGACAATTACATACCAACTATTAGGGAATGGATAAGGTGAATGGTCCCTAGATAAACTTTTCCATAATACAGAGGGTGAAAATCAAAGCTATATAGAAAAGAGTACACGACATGAAGTAGGGGGCACTTGCTGCGTCCCTTGACCCCAGGTTCTTCCTATGTAAATAGATTGTGTCATCAAGAAGTTTCTGTGTAGTAGTACACACCATGTAGGCATCTTGTGTACTCTACCAGGGTACTAGTACATTGCTACACCCCATGTATGTCTTCCCATGTAACAATACATGGCTTAGCCCATGTACTCGGTCCAGGAATGCCCGTGATGGTACATGGTATGCTCCAACCCATGTAGTTTACCCCATGTCTGTGTAATTACCAAGGTACATTTCAAGTCACATGGGAGAGACCACATGTCATGTGGTGCTTAACCTTTTTCCAAAACCCTAGAATCCACTCAGGGGGCCCCACACAACTTGTAGATATGAATTACATGTTGTATCACTCGAGATTTTCCAGAAACATAGATCTTCTTCCCAATTATTCTAGTGCTTCTAGGCTTCAATATGGTGATCTTTGTTCAATGAAATTGATTGTCCAATCGTGTACTAGCCTTTTCATCATTGAATGGAACATTTAATAATCATATATTCTCAAAAAATGGATCAAATAATTGTTATTCATTGTGAGATGAATAATGATGAAGAACACGAATTCGGGAATCCACCATTGTCTGAGCCTCTATATCTCTATCATTAATCCTCCATCACACCATTGCAATCCCAGATCCATGATATGAGATCATATTTCTAAGAAACCGGTGTGAAATTATTGATTGATTGGGATTATTCAAGTTGTGGGCCAAATGAAGAATGCCCATGATGAATGATGAACTTCGGGAGACAAACACAAGAAAATATTGGAGGAACAATCCTCAAATGATGTTCATGTTAATCTTTGTTTGTTTCCATTATAACAATTATAAAATATATTAAATTAAAAATAAATTCTCCTGATAAATCCCTATAGAATAAACCCATCCAACATAATGATTGAACCGTGGATCAATCTGTTTTTTGATTGATTTGTGTTGATCATAGAAATCAAGAATTTTGGATAAAAAATCAAAATTCATGTCGTACCTTGAATCGGTTTAACCACTTATGAATAATGATGCATTATCCCCATCATTGGAATGATGAGTTGAATCTAAGGTACATCGATCATTGATCCACAATTATATTGTCGATCACCTGAGAGAAATCTCTAAGGCTCTCACATAATGGGTCCCTTGTTGTCTCTAGGGTTATATGGATAACCAAGGGATTCCTTCATACTAAAAGGTCACTGCTTTAAACAAATGAAAAAAAATAGTTTTATTGAATTATTTTATTCCTTTCCATTCCCATGATTGCTTTTCCACAAATAACCTGTGCTATCACAACCATTATCTTTATTAAACATTAATACATCATTTAATTACATAAAATTACACTTAATACAACTCGAAAGATCGAGAAGTATAGTATTTTTGATAATTAGGTACATTTCATTACAAATTTAGACATTAATTACAATATCATTATTGAAAACTTATTTAAACATGCTTGATATTAAAAAAAACATTGGATAACCTGGGGAAATACATAAGAAAGGGGTGAACCATAAATCCAAGTGAGGTAATAAACATGGAATAACAAGAATATAATAATAAATGTTATACAAGGCATATCAATAAGGAATAAAATAATATGAATAATAAGGCATGATATAACATGATAATCATAACATGGGAAATGTGGAAACAACTTTAAAAAATGCATCATAAATGTAACACCCCGATATTTTATGAGAAGTATTCTTTTTAATTTATTTTATGTCTTGTGTTGTATGTTATACCAAGATTATCTTGCACTATACGCAACACTATTCTTGGATCGTGTTACACACAATTTCAAGTTCGTTTGATAGACGTTATTCTATGCAACATTGAGTGTATATATATATATATTTAATATATAAATCAAATATGGTTGGATTATATTATATGAAACAAAAAAGGAATCGTTCACTACACGCAACCCTGACATGGCTTGCATTACATGTAATTGCGACCTTCCTTGATAATGTGTGTTGTACGCAATACAGAGTTTCACTAAACAATGATATGTTATTAAAATATTATATAAACTAGTGTTATGAATAGTAATACCCACTTTTTGAAATTTTATAAATTTTACCTTTCAAAATGGACTTCATTTTTGGATTCGGAATATTAAAATTAACCTAGGGTGAATTTTTGGTATTTTTCTAAAAACGTTCAATTTTTGATGAATAGTGAAAAACACTAAGTAATTGTTTAAAACCGAATTTTTATTTAAATAATTATTTATTTTATTTAAATTTATTTTAGGTCAAAATAGACACATAATACCTATATAAGTTCAATGTAATTCATTAGAGTCAATTTATAATAATTTTAGATATATAAAAATTTTATAGAACATTTCACCGTCTTTTACCCACCTCCTATGAGCATTTTAAAATTCACATAAAACCTAATTTTACCACTTTTGTGAGTGTAATTTTGATAATCCAAGAGACACAGTTAATATAAAGGAGTAAAATGGGGTTCAATAAGATAAAAATAATTTTTGGTGAATATTAACTTTTTACTTTTATTTACCACGACTAAAAGTAAATAGTGTAATTAATGGTAGAAATGATATTATTATTACCCTAAAACATGTCCTAATTATATTGGATAAGAATAATTCTACAAAAAACCTTATAAATAAAATATGAACCTCTTTGGTCCACTTGGATTAGATTAGTACAAATATTATTATTTTATTTAAAGAAGAGTTAAAATGGTTAAAATCAAAGTTTAATAACTAAAAGATTTTTAATATAGGGTTCTACATAAGATATATTCGATTATAAATATTCATCAGAAATATCAAACTATTTCCCACATAATGGTATTTTATTTATATTTTTTATACATTAAATAATTTAATTTATTTATGACACAATGATGATGCAATAATTACCTTATTAATGAAATATTAACATAATTGATATTATAAATACTGAAATAAATGTAATTTGAGACTTTTTATGAATTACACTACTTTTATAGGTAAATATAACATATTAGGGTTGTTTATATGAATTGTTTTTGAAGTAATAATGCTGTTATGAATTTAGAAGAAATAAAATTCCAAATAGTTTCAAAATTGACATAAAAGAGTTTTTAAAGCAAATAGTATATTATTAATTGATATAATTGTCCTAAAAATCTAAGAGTCAGATTAAAGACTTATATAATAATATTTATAACATTAATGAACCAATTGGGGTTCTATTGGTAGTTCTTAGTAAGTTTATTAACTATATAGTGTAAGAATACCAGAAGACAGGGTAAAAGTTAAATTATTTAACTTACAGTTAAATCTAAATGATAAGGTTAAAATGGTAACCTAAACTTGTCTAAAACATATTCTTTGAGAGGATTTATACCCATACCCACCCTAGACTCTAAATAAGTTACATTGGATCCATTATAAACCGAATATGAATTTATTATAAAATAATATTTTAAGTTTTTCCAAAGGTTCCCCTCTCCCTCTTATAAAAGGGCACTCCTCCTTCCCTCTAATTCACACCTCCAAAGCCATTTGTCTTGGCCAACACCTACCCAAATACACTATAAAATTTCCTCCCTTCATCCTAGAGTCATTACTTTAGTTAGAAATCCATCCTAAAGATCCCTTTTTATCAAATAAAAAGGAAGAACCCGAAGAAGAGGTAAATATCTCACCATCTATTTCAAGTTCCTTTCCTCTTCCTCTTTCTCCTTCTTTGTTGCTTCCATTCTAAAATAATAACCCCAGTATCTTCTATATACTGTGATTTTATTATAAAAATTTTACAACCATATTAGTTATTTTATCTATCATATGAATGAAAAAGTCACCACATGTGCGTACATATGGCTTACCGTCTCCACGTTGTGGTGTAGTTTGTTATTCAAACAGTTCATCATTTGGATGCCTATAATAGTGAGTATAAATGATATAAATAATAAATATAACATTATTATGATTCTTTATATATGATATACCATCCAATTATACATTATTTTAATATCAAAATAATGATATCATCGATCGTGCGTACGTACGGACTACCATCTCCACGAACGCGATGAGATTCATTTTCCATGATTAACCATTCAAGTATGATTATAAAGTATATATATATAATAAATAATCCTGAAATATATTACATAATAATTATACTATATTTATGTAAATATATGTTTCATTTAATCAATTCCATTCAATTCAATAAGGAAATGAAAACAGCGTTCATGCGTACGTACGACCTACCGTCTCCAAGAACGGTGTATTTCATTACATTTATCTATCTATCATATATATATTTTTATGCTGAATATATATTATATATAAATAATTTTTTACATTCTGTAATTAATTAAATCAGGATATAAGTAATAATATTCAGAATAACAAGTTGAAACATGTACGATAAATGAAACGATTTTACCAAAAACGCTGCTTTAACAAGAAATTTACAAAAGAATGGGTAATATAAAGTCATAAGTGAACCATATATGACATAATAACAATGAATATGATTCTATAATAAGTAAATTACATTATTTAAATCATTATACAGGAAGTTCAGATACGTACGAAGCCTATCAGACCTAAGGTAAGGGAAAATCTCTCAATCTCAATTTTTATCCGAGATTGTTTATACTTCAGTATTTACTGGGGAATATTTATCATCCACATACATCTTTCATTAATATGTAATATTATTTCTTTTACCCTAAAATTTTTTAAATCCAATTTTACCTTTTTTTGAGTTTTTAGTAAAAGATATGAAAGTAATCTTTTGTAATTTTCAATACGAGATACTTTTTGACTTTTCCAGCAAAAGTACGAGGAGAATGTTTTTTTAACTTATACGGAATTAATAGATTTTTAAAATTTCATAATGCATAAGTTTCATTAATATTCCTCTATAATATTTCATTATTATTTTCAATAAAATCCTTTTCTTTCAAAATTCCATGGGATTTTGTGAAAAGAAAATTATTTTGAAGAAGAAAGGATATTTTCCTCAAGAATTCATTTCAAGTGTTTTGTCAAAACAATTTTCCATCTAATATGACATTATTTAGTATGATTATGTTTCAAGTATAATGTCTCTATTATTTAAATGGTTTTATTCTTCTTATGATGAAATGATATCCATTTGTTTTATATGGATTATGTTATGATGAGATGATGTTTATGAAACCCATTTTATTCTTTGGGTTATGATGAATGATTTATGTTAATTTTGTGGAACAAGTAAGAATGATTTCATTATAAGATAGGTGGGAACTATATCTCCCTCAAATTAATTGGGTAAATATTTATATCTCATGATATAGACATGGCTGTAATGGAAAGTAAATCTGGTATAGTAATACAGGGCTGGAATGACAGGTAAATTCGATTCAGTAATGGACTTTGTCCACTATGATGGTCTTGGAAGCAATGACTTGGATACTATGGAAATCATATCATGTGCTTAATGGTTTTCACAATTAAATGTTTTATTCCCATGATATGATGATTAATGTTCCTTTATGATCTATGCCTTATGTACTGTCAATATTTATGTCATTACTCATAATTTTGATGTTTTATGTTCATGTTATTACATTCAAATGTTTATGGATTGATTTATGTTCACCATGATTACCCTTACTGAGAATTTGAGCTCACCCGTTTTATGTTTTCTTTTCCCCTGGATATAAAGAAAAATTTTAGGTAAAAAAAATGAAGATCTTTATAGGGGATGTTGATGATATTTCACTATGATTAGAAGATTATGTTTTGAGTTTCCAAAGACACTAAAATATTACAGTCCTTGGGTGTCTGGTTTTGTTATGTATTAAGTATTCCACAAAAGTAATGTAATTTCCATGTACATCAAGCTTTGGGTCTCTATAGTTGGTATCAGATGAAAGGTTTAGTCAACCTTTGGAAACTAGGATGCGAAAACATTAGTGAGATCCCTAGAGATATTTCTAAGGTATGTCTAGGGATGTCCCTAAGGTTAAGTATACGTATAGGTTATAGTACGTGAATTATGGTAACAGTCATAGAATAAAACCTAAGATGTTAGAGATTGAAAGTACTCCCCCTTGATTATGTTGTTTTTCTAGTACGAGTTTTGCCAATCATACTATTCTTTTTGGGTTTTAAGAAATGGCAGGAAACAGGAGGATTCATGTTAACGGAGAATTTGATGGACAGTGGAATGATATTCTTCATGAGAAACCAAATGAAACATGATTTGGATATCCAAACATCGTTATTATTCCTAATCAGAAATCTAATAATATGATCAATAATATCAAATTTGGTAAGTTTCCTGACTTGGCTAATAAGAGAAAGGTGGAGTTTCATGATGATCATAGAGGAAAGAAAGTTCAATTTCCCTCATGTAAATCATGTGGGAAGAGGCATCAGGGAGAATGTTTCAAAGGAACTAGAAGATGATTTGGGTGTGGAAAATAAGGACACAAAGCCAGTAATTACAAAGGAAAAGGTTTAGTTAACACCATGAACAAGGATAATGGTATTTCTAAGACATAAACAATGATTAAATGTTTTAAATGTGGAATGTACGGGAATTATGCAATCCAATTCCCTAAGGGAAAGTATCATGAAGAGAATCATCATAGTCATATGGGTAGTATTTATATTGATGATGATGAAGAGACTACAAATTATATGTGAGTTGAAAGAATTGTTGAAGCTCGGTCAATGGTTTAAGAAGATGGTTGAATGATTTATGTTTATCAAGAGTTATTTTGTATAGGTAATGGTACTATAGAATAAAGACACATCTAATTATTGTTATACTATAATTTTTTATAAATTATTTGAATATATATTTTGAATGGTAGTGGTAACCATGAAAGGTTATTCAGATATTTTTGGAAAGAAGATGATATGAAGATAATGAAGGGATAAATAGATAATGATATGTTTGATGGTATTAATGAGCTCATGAATGATATAAGTACAATGTTATATCATGGTTTGAGTATATAGAAATTTTGGGATTTTGGTATGTGGAAAGAGTTAAATTTTCATAGAATTCATGTTTTCACTAAGGTTCCATGGAAATTCATGTTTCAAGAGAATACATGATTAAGGTATTCACATGTTTGGAATGTGACCAACAAGATATATCTTATGATATATGGGGGATAAATGATTGTATTCACATGCTTGGTTGATGAAATTTCTAGTAATCGTTGTATTTATAATATAAACTTGGATAGAAGTATTTTGGATAAGACTAAGGATTTTAAATGGATTATGTTGGACATAATATAATATTGTTTAAGGATAGAACCTTTTTTTCGATATTATTTCTAGAATGTTATAATAGTATAGTTTTAGAAAAAGGATAACCTGCAGGACGGGCGTCATCCCGTCGCGTCAGACAAGGTTGCGGGAATCGAACCCACAACCAAAGTGCAACAAGCCTTTATCACCTACCTCTGGCCTACAAGAAGTCCTTGGTTAGTAAAAACTAGTTTTATTTTATTAAGCGATATGATAGATGAAGTATAAGACCATTTTTGGAATCATATACGATTAGCCTCACTATAGATGGACTTATGTATATTTGATAACTTTTGCTAACCTTTTGTTTGAGACAGATGGAATGACCCATCATTCTATAACATGATCTGCTAACACTTAATGAATGAAAAATTCAACTTCATTTCTTTAAGATATGAAGTGAAAATTGTTCATGGAACGACCAATGACGAGATTGTACAAAAATCAAGTAAGTATATCTTTTAATTCATCAACATTAGGGAAATGATATTGAAATCCAAAAATGTTGTCCTAGTACCCTCATATCCAATGAATCAGATGGTACCTTAGATCATCACAAATTTATGGCTTTGTGATTGTTGGATTTTTCATAGCCATGTTCTATACCACTCTCTATCAGAACTTGATGGTTAGATTTCTCTTCCATATCCATATTTTCACCTATATTCTCCTATGTGGAAACCCAGTGATGAGTTAATTTGGGTATCCATTATGTTTCTAATGTTCCTTAATAAAATGGTGTTTTAGTATTGATTTTTATGATGTGGGTTTCTATAAAATAAACTTTCAAGTAGCAAGCGATTTATAACCTCGATGAAGTTCGAGGGAGAAAATAATTTTAAGGGGGTAGAATGTAACACCCTGAGATTTTATGAGAAGTATTATTTTTAATTTATTTGATGTCTTTTGTTGTATGCTACACCAAGATTATCTTGCGCTATACACAACACTGTATTAGCTTGTAGTATACACAACACTATTCTTGGATCGTGTTACACACAATTTCAAGTTCGTTTGATAGAAGTTATTCTACGCAACATTGAGTGTGTGTGTATATATATATATATATATTCAATGTATAAATGTAATATGGTTGGATTCTATTATACAAAACAATAAAGGAATCCTGCACTACACGCAACCCTAACTTGGCTTTCATTACACGTAATCGTTACCTTCCTCGATATCATGTGTTGTGCGCAATACCGAGTTTCACTAAACAATGATATGTTATTAAAATATTATATAAACTAGCATTATGAATAGTAATACCCACTTTTTGAAATTTTATAAATTTTATCTTTCAAAATGGACTTCATTTTTGGATTTTTAATAATGAAATTAGCCTAGGGTGAATGTTTTTGTATTTTTCTGAAAACTTTCAATTTTTGATGAATAATGAAAAACACTGAGTTATTGTTTAAAACCAAATTTTTATTTAAATAATTATTTATTTTATTTAAATTTTTTTAGGTCAAAATAGACACATAATACCTATATAAGTTCAATGTAATTCATTTGATTCAATTTATAATAATTTTAGATATATAAAAAATTTATAGAACATTTCATTGTCTTTTACCCACCCCCTAAGAGAATTTGAAAATTCACATAAAACCTAATTTTACCACTTATGGGAGTGGAATTTTGAAAATCCGAGAGACATGGTTAATATCAAGGAGTAAAATCTGGTTCAATAAGATAAAAATATTTTTTGGTGAATAGTAACTTTTTACTTTTATTTACCACGGTTAAAAATAAATAGGGTAATTAAGGGTAAAAATGATATTATTATTACCCTAACACATGTCCTAATTATATTGGATAAGTATAATTCGACCAAATACAACCTTAGGAATAAAATATGAACCTCTTTGGTCCACTTGGATTAGATTAGGACACTTATTATTATTTTATATAAAGATGAGTTAAAATTCTTAAAATCAAAGTTTAATTACAAAAACATATTTAATATAGGGTTATACATAAGATAAATTAGATTATAAATATTAATTAGAAAGAAAAAAATATTTCCTACATAATGGTATTTTATTTATATTTTTTATACATTAAATGATTTAATTTATATATGACACAATGATGATGCAGTAATTACCTTATTAATGAAATATTAACATAATTGACATTATAAATACCCAAATAAATGTAATTTGAGACTTTTTATGAATTAAACTAATTTTCTAGGTTAATATAACATATCAGGATTGGTTAGATGAAATATTTTCGAAGTAATAATGCTGTTAGGAATTTAGAAAAAACAAAATACCAAATAGTGTCAAAATTGGCATAAAAGAGTTTTTAAAAAATTATTATATTATTAATTGATATAGTGGTCCTAAAAATATAAGGTTCTTCCAAAAGACATATATAATAATATTTATAACATTAATGAACCAATTGGGGTTCTATTGGAAGTTTATCGTAAGTTTATTAACCTTATAGTGTAATAATACAAGAAGAAATGATAAAAGTTAAATTATTTAACTTAGAGTTAAATCTAAATGATAAGGTTAAAATGGTAACCTAAACTTGTCTAAAACCTATAAGTTGAAAGTATTTCGACCCATACCCACCCTATTCTAAAAATAAGTCACTTTGGAGACATTATAAATTGAATATGAATTTATTATAAAATAACGTTTTAAGTTTTTTCAAAGGTGCCCCTCTCCCCTCTTATAAAATGGCACTCTCCCTTCCCTCTAATTCACAACTCCAAAGCGATTTGGCTCGGCCAAACCCTACCCAAATACACTATAAAATGTCCTCCCTTCATCCTAGAGGCCTTTCTTTAGTTATAAAGCCATCTTAAAGATCCCTTTTGATCAAATAAAAAGGAATAACCTGAAGAAGAGGTAAATATCTCACCATCTATTTCAAGTTCCTTTCCTCTTCCACTTTCTCCTTCTTTGTTGCTTCCATTATAAAATAATAACTCCAGTATCTTCTATATACTATGATGTTATTATAAAAATGGTACAACCTTATTAGTTATTTTATACATCCTATGAATTAAAAAGTCACCACACGTGCGTACGTACGGCTTACCGTCTCCACGTTGTGGTGTAGTTTGTTATTCAAACAGTTCATCATTTGGATGGGTATAATAATGAGTATAAATAATATAAATAATAAATATAACATTATTATTATTCTTTATATATGATATACCATCCAATTATATACGATTTAAATATCAAAAGAATGATATCATCGCTCGTGCGTACGTACGGACTACCGTCTCCACGAATGCGATGAGATTCATTTTCCATGATTAACCATTCAAGAATGATTATAAAGTATATATTTAATAAATAATCATGAAAGATATTACATAATAATGATACTGGATTTATGTGCAGATATGTTTCATTTAATTAATTCCATTCAATCCAATAAGGAAACGAAAACATCGTTCATGTGTACGTACGGACTATCGTCTCCATGAACGGTGTATTTCATTCCATTTATCTATCTATCTATAATATATATATTTATATGAAGAATATATATTATATATAAATCATGTTTTACATTATTTAATTAATTAAATCAGGATATAAGTAATAATATCAAGAACAAAAAGTCGAAACACGTATGATAAATGAAACGATTTTACAAAAAATGCTCCTTTAACATGGAATTTACAAAAGAACGGGTAATATAAAGTCATAAGTGAACAATATATGATATCATAAAAATTAATATGATTCTTTAATAATTCAATGAAATTATTTAAATAATTATACAGGAGGTTCTGATACATATGAAGCATATCAGACCTAAGGTAAGGGAAAATCTCTCAATCTCAATTTTTATCCGAGATTGTTTATACTTCGGTATTTACAGAGGCATATTTATCATCCACATCCATGTTTCCTGAATATGTAATATTATTTATATTCCCCTAAAATTTTTGAAATCTAATTTTATGTATTAGTGAGTTTTTAGTAAAAGATATTAATGGAATATTTTGTCATTTTCAGTACGAGATACTTTTTGAATTTTCCGGCAAAAGTACGAGGAGAATGTTTTTTTAACTTATACGGAATAAATGGAATTTTACGGTTTCATAATGCATAATTTTCATGAATCTTAATATACAATATTTCATGATTATTTTCAACAAAATACTTTTCTTTTAAAATTTCATGACATTTTGTGAAAAGAAAATAATTTTGAAGAAGAAAGGATATTTTCCTCAAGAATTCATTTCAAGTGTTTTGTCAAAACTATTTTCCATCTTAGATGATATTATTTAGTATGATTATATTCCAAGTATAATGTCTCTATTATTTACATGGTTTTATTCTTCTTAAGATGAAATTATATTCATTTGTTTTATATGGATTATGTTATGATGGGATGATGTTTATGATACCCATTTTATTATTTGAGTTATGATGAATGATTTATGTTTATTTAGTGTCATAAGTAGGAATGATTTCATTAAGAGATGGGTGGGACCTATATATCCCTTCAATGCATTGGGTAAAGATTTATATCTCATGAGATAGACATGGTTGTAACGACAAGTAAATCCAGTACAATAATACAGGGCTGAAACGGCAAGTAAACCCGATTCAGTAATGGACTTTGTCCACTATGATGGTCTTAGCAGGAATACCTTGGCTACTATGGAAATCATATCATGTTCATAATGGTTTCCACAATTACATGTTTTATTCCCATGCAATGTTATTATGATTAATGTTCCTTTATGATCTATGCCTTATGTACTGTTAAGATTTATGTCATTACTCATAATTTTGATGTTTTATGTTCATGTTATTACATTCAAATGTTTATGGATTGTTTTATGTTCCCCATGTTTACCCTTACTGAGAATTTGAGCTCACTATTTTTATGTTTTCTTTTCCCTAGGATATAAAGAAAGTTTTTAGGTAAAAAAGATCTTTATGGGAGATGTTGAAGATCTTTCACCATGATTAGAAGATTATGTTCCGAGTTTCCAAAGACACTAAACTATTACGGTCATTGGGTGTCTATTTTTGTTATGTATTAAGTATTCCGCAAAAGTAATGTAATTTCCATGTACATCAAGATTTAGGTCTCTACAATAAACATTGGTCAAGGATAAATAACCAAGTATTCATGGTGGAAAAATTATCATAATGGAATTAGGTACACACTTATCCAAAAAATATGTATCATGATACTAAACATTACCCAATGCATTAGAGCATAATATAATTCTGGGTGCACTGGTCACTTTCATTTCATTCTCATGCTTAGGTGTTCCAAATAGTTTAAAAAACATGGATTCGTTAATAATCATAATTTAATACAAGATTAAGAAGTGTGGAATACATACATTTATGTCCCAAATAAAAAGGTATATGTGTATAAAAGTGAACACCCTTGATAAAAAATGGGCATGGTATTCACTACATAATTGGTTTGGCATGGAAAATCGCGGTGAAAATTCCGCAGCATTACAGCTACACTTAAAAAAAATCATAAAATGGGTTGATGAGAGAGAAATGGATCTCTCATAATTTTTCAATTTTTTGAAAAGTAATAGAGACATTTAAGGACTTGTCCACACACATATAATTAGAAAAATAAGGAATGTGATAATGAATAATCTTGAATAAAAAGATAAAGGAAAGGATGGTTACGAAATTTCGACATGGTAACAGGTATACATGGGAGATATTAATGAGATATAAAGGGGTCTATCATAATTTATACATAATAAGGAAATTATTGGGGATATTTTAATACATACCCATTCATTAGTAATTAAAAAATAAAAGGTCATAACATAGAGGAGATTCTTGAATAAAAGTGTGAAAGAGAGGATTCCTTACTTGAGTGTGTGATTCTAAAAGCTTGAAAATGTGATTATTGATAGATTAGGGAACATTGAGAGGATTATATAGATGGGAGGTCAGATTAAGGACATTTTCTAAGGTTTTTAGTGATGATAATTTGGGTATTGTGTGGGTTTTTATATAAAAAGAGAGATATTTCTTTAATATTTAGGATTTATACTCTACAAAATAAAATATTCAAAACTAAAAACCTTCCCATGTTTTTTGCCCATGGTTTTTTACAAATTGGGGAGGTTTTAATTATTTTATTATTAAATGGTCCAAATATATTAAAATTATTCCCTTTATTATGTGGAGGTTAATCACACTTTTAAATAAATGAATTTTAAACTCAAAAATATATTGTTGGTTTTGGAGGATTCAAAAAGGCTTAATAAAAAATAATCAAATAAACATAAAATCACATTATTTTATGGGGAAAACATATATTTTTCTGAGGATACCCATTATATTTTTTCTAACATCATGTTTGGGTCATTATGATGTCATAAAACACGCCGTATATTTATACGACATTTAATATTTACCCAAAAATTTCACTATCTCAAAAAATTATGAAAAATTAACCATTGTATAATTTCAATATTATGATTCCAAAAATATTAATAATTTTATCTAAATAATTTTATAAATATTATAAAATTAATTTTTAATTGAAATCATCACTTACTTGTAAAATACAAATTTTAAAATTAAAACTTATTTTCTAACACTTTGAAAACTTAATTAAGGTGTCATAAAATTATCTTATAATCATAGGACAACAAAATATTAATTTTTGAATACATTTTATGAAAATAAATTTTATTTTAATTTATTAAATTAATCATAACATTATAATTAAATATTTACGACTTACGAAAATACCAACAATTAATTTATTTTTTTAAATATTTATCTACTTATACTATGATATTATTTTATCATTCATTAATTTATAAGATTACTAAATTTTATTTATATTTTCATGGGTGAGGTTATTATTCATTTGGTCATATTAATATTCATAAGGGTAACATTAATATTCCAAAGGGTCAAGTTACTTTTCATTAAAAAATTATGTTGATCCTTTCAAACTCTAAATATCTTACCTATCACAGCTGTATATGCCTGTTTTTTGAAATTAAATACGCAGAAGTGCAAAAATTATGTTTAAAAACTATGTTATAAATATATTGTTTAAATATTATAATAAAAAGTGTTTTTTCACTGAAATTTGGTGTTGCATGAATTATATTCTATATTAAATTTATTTGTAAATCCTTAGGGTGTTACATTCTCCATTATGAAATTCCACCCTAAAATTTTCATTTCACATACTAACTTGAAAACATGTGAGGGTAATTCTCCTATTTTCATCCACACACTGGAGAAGAAAAATAAAATTAGGTGGGCTTGAATACTTATCATAAATAGTTTAATTTAAAAATATAAAGATAAACCTATAAAGGAAAAGTATATCCTAACTTGTGATCCCCCTAGGTTTCAATCTTGGTTATCTATGATATGTTTCCTAACATATATTCTTATAGAGATTTTTTTAACCCCTTAAAATTGGTTTGTAATTAAATAATTAATTTAATAAATCATATACCTCGAGAGTGTAAAACCAATAGCACATTAAGTCCCGTTGTCTTGTACTAGAATACCCTGAGTTAGGCCCAAAACATATTGTTGGAGTTATTACCCCTAGGAACATCTGTTCCATAACCATTTCCACTTTTTGTATCCAAATAGGGATATATTTTCTTAATAAACCACTTACTCTATAATAAAAAAAATTTAGGGATGTATTCTTATCCTTAATCTTATCTTTAAGGCTTTTGATAGAGTTTTCTAATCCTAATCCAAAAAATGACTAAACTTTTCACCTGATACTGACTATAAAAACCATTATCTTTATTTCACATTAATACATTATTTAATTAAATAAAATTACACATAATAAAACATGAAATATAGACAATTCTAGTGTATTTTGGAATTAGGTACACTCCATTACAACTTTAGACATGAATTACAACATCTTTATTGAAAAATTCTTTAAACATGCTAGAGCTTAAAACTGCATTGGATAAACTAGGGAAATATATAAGAAAGGGGTGATCCATAAATCCTAGTAAGATAATAAACATGAAATAACATGAAGATAATAATATATGTTAGAAAAGGAATATCAATGAGGCATAAAGTAACATGAATAATAAGGCATGATATAACATGATAATCATAACATGGGAAATCTGTAAACAACTTAAAACATTGAATCATAAACATAAGTCATAGATAAACCACCTAGACTTCATGGTGGAAAGAGTAACATAAATTAAACTGGTACACCCCTGTCCCAAAATGACGTATCATGATAATAACCATTACCCAATGCATTGGAGTGCTATATAATTTCGGGTGCACCCGTCACTTTCTTTTCATTCTCACGCTTAAGTGTTCCACATAGATCATAAAACATAGATTCATTCATCATTATAATTTATTAAAAGAGAAATGGTAGTGTAATAAATAAATTTAAGTAACAAAAAATATTTATATTTTCATAAAAGTTAACACCCTTGATAGGAAATGGGTATAGTATTCACTATATAATTGGTTTGGCATGGAAAATCACTATGAAATTTCAAAAACAGAACAATGACACTTAAAAAATAATAAAATGTCTTGATTATGGTGAAACGAGTATCTCATAATTTTTACATGAAGTATAAATTAATAGGGACATTAAATTCCATGTCCACACATACTGAATTACAAAAATAAGGCATACAATAATAAATAAGCTTGAATAAAAAGAGAAAGGAAAAGATGGTTATGAAATTTCAACATGGTAATGGGTATACATGGGAGGGATTAACGAGAGATAACTGGGTATATAATAATTTATAACTAATAATTTTAGTATGGGGTATGTGTGAAAACATAACCTGTCATTAGGAATTAAAAAATATAATGGCATAAAATATAGGAGATTCTTGGATAAATTTGAGAAAGAGAGAATCCCTTACATGAGTGTGTGATTCCAAAAGCATGAAAAGGGGCTTCTTTAGATATTGGGGTGCCTTGAGAGGATTATATAGAGGGTAGTTCAGAGTAAGGATGTGATCCAGATCTTTTTAGTGAAGATAAGTGGGAGCTTGGGTGGGTTTATATAAGAAAAGTGATGGATTTCTTTAATATTTAGGTTTTGGACTCCACAAAATAAAATATTCAAAACCAAAAACCTTACCATGCTGTTTCCCATAGTTTTTTTAAAAATTGGGAAGGTTTTCATTATTTTCTTTGGAAAATGGCCGAACATATTAAAATAATTCCCTTACTTATGTGAAGGTGAGTCACACTCTAAATAAATGAATTTAATACTCCAAAATATATTAAAAGTTTTTGGGGGATTCAAAAAGACATAATAAAATATATTAAAATAAACTTAAAATCACAATATTTTAAAGGGAAAATATATTTGTAATATTATACCCATTATAGTATTTATCACATCATTTTGGGTCATTATGATGTCATAAACTATATAATATATTTATATGGTATTTAATTTTTACTCGAAAATCAATTATCCCAGAAAATTATTAAAAATTCACCATTGGATAATTTTGATGTTACAATTAAAAATATAATATTTTTTTCTCTAAATAATTTTATAAAAATGAGAAATTTAATTTTCAATTAAAATCATTATTTACATGGAAAATACAAATTTTAAAATTAAAACTGTTTTTTCTTTCACATTGAAAACATAATTGAGGTCTCATAAAATTATCTTATAATAATTAGACAACAAAATATTAATTTATTAAATAATTTTATGAAAATAATTTTTTTTAATTTATTAAATTAATCATAACATTATAATTAAATTTTTATAACTTACATAAATACCAATAATTACTAAATAATTTTTGAAATATTTATTTAATTATACCATGATATAATTATATCATACATTCATTTATAATATGCCTAATTTTTATTTATACTTTCATGGGTGAGGTTATAATTCATTTGGTCATATTACTATTCATAAGGGTAGCATTACTATTCCAAATGGGCAAATTACTATTCACTAAAAAATTATGTTGATCCTATCGGACTATAAATATCTTACTGATCAGAATTGTGTATGTATGTTTTTTGAAATTCAATTCACAGAAGAGAAAAACTTATGTTTAATGGCTAGGTTATAGCTATCTTGTTTAAATAATTATAATAACAATGTTTTTTTTGAGACTTAGTGTTGCATTCAATACATTCTATATTAAATTTATTTGTAAGTCATTGGGGTGTTACATGCGCCAACTAATACTAAGTTGTTCATAGGGTAAAAATCATGTTTTGAAATTAATATGGGCCTAAGATATATAATCCAATAATCTTATTATATGTTATTCCACTTTTTCAGGAAAACTATGTGAACATTCTACACAATATATTTAATATATTTCAAATATTTTATCCTGGAACCCCGGGACTTAGAATCGCACGCAATCTCAACACCTGGTATAAAAAATAATTGATATAATATTCAAGAATAATACACAGAAAATATAAGACATTAAATTCTCCCAACTTTTGGGATTTACATCCGGAAATTCCAAAATTAGGGCTAGTAAAAAAGATGTGGGTACTAAATAAGAATTTGAGACCCACGCTCCCATGTTCTCACTTAGATATTCCCATACTTCCACCATTCAAACACTATAGGAATTGATTTCCCACATCGGACCCTACCCTACCTATCCTCAATCTCTACCGAGTACTCCGTAAACTTAGCTTCATCCTCGATGTCCAGCTCTCCCTTGTCGATAACTTGTGATGGGTCATTCGTGTACCTTCTCAATTGCGAAATGTGGATGAAATTGTGTACCTGGTCTAACTGTGTGGGGTAGAGATAAGTAGTACACCACATTACCAACTCTACATTGTATCTGGAAAGGGCCAATGAACCTCGGAGATAGCTTGCTGCCCCAACCAAATCTCCATAATCCACATTGAGGAAAAATTGACAGGAAAACATGGTCTCCTTCAACAAACTCTAAAGGACTCTATCACTTTCCTACATAATACTTTTTATTACTATGTGTAGTATTGATCCACTCTTAGATGGTATAAAACTTCTCTATTATATCTTGAAAAATCACCAAGCCCATGAGTTCTGACTCTCATTGGTTAGTCTAGCAATATGTGACCTACAGGGTCACCCATACAAAGCCTTAAATGGTTCCATATAAATGGTGGAATGGTAGTTTTTTACAAAAACTCTACCAGTGGTAGGTGATCATCCCAACTATGTAAAAAACCAACATGAAAGATCGCAACATGTCTTCTAGAACCTGAATGGTCCTCTCTATGTGACCATCAATTTGTGGGTGGTACATTGTGGTCAAGCATAACTAAGTCCCAAAAACATCCTTCAATCCCTTACACAACTAAGATGTGAAATGAGTATCATGATCCAAAATAATTTTTTATGGAACTCCATGGAGTCATACTATCTCTTGAACATAGAGTTGTCCCAAGTTGTCTACTAAAATCTCTTCCTAAATTACTAAGAAGTGGTCTGAAATGGGGAGTCAATCTATGATCACCCAGATAACATTGTTCCCACTAGATGTATGTGATAATATTATCACAAAGTTCATAGATATCCCATAACACTTCCATTTTGGAGCCTCAAGGTGTTATGTTTAATCCATCGGAACATGGTGCTCAC
Source organism: Viscum album (assembly GCA_963277665.1). Taxonomy (NCBI): domain Eukaryota; kingdom Viridiplantae; phylum Streptophyta; class Magnoliopsida; order Santalales; family Viscaceae; genus Viscum; species Viscum album. Next base: position 757,654,805 of record OY728130.1, on the reverse strand, counting down.
CCTTTACCTGCTAAAAAGTAAGGGATTGAGAGATAAACTAACCAACTCATTTCTTAATCCATGGACACCAAAACTGACATCGAAGGTCCTAGAACATCTTCTCCACACCTGGATGTACCGCCAAATAAGGCGTATAAAACACTATCATAACCTCCTCCTGTAACATCATTGGTACTATTATAAATCCTCTAAATATAACAATGTACTCTCCACCTTTAGGAATTCTATCAGGGAAATTACCTATGAAAATCTGGGTATATAGGATCTCGCAGTCGGTATCCCTAAGTCGTGACTCCCTAAATCTATAGAAAATAAGAGTGGTAACAACCATCGACTAAAGGTAAGATAATCCATCTCCATCTACAAAATATAACTAGAATAAGGGAAACTGCTCTGAATCCTCATTCCGAAACTGTAAATAAGATCCCGTAGAGAGATCATTTGTAATGATGTTCCCCTTCCCAAAGGTATACACAATCTCAAATTCAAAATCCTTGAGGAACTCTAGCCATATCCCCTAACTCAAGTTAAGATATTAATGACAGAAGATATACTTGAGACTATTGTGATTATAATAGATAATAAATTTCTCTCACATTAGGCTGTGTCGGCACATCTTTAGTGCGAATACTACTAGTCCTAACTCAAGATCATGGGTCACGTAGTTCTTCTCATGTGGTCTCAACTGGTGAAAGCATATGCAATTACCACTTTCCTCTTAATCAGAAAAAAATAAAGCCCAGTTCCTAATGCATTATAAAATATTACATATTCAATTCCGTCCAATGGAAATCTCATGATTTCAACACTCATCAAACTCTACCTCAACTACTTAAAAGACGAATGACACTTTTCTATCCACACAAAAGACTTCCCATTTCAAGTCAAAATAGTCATGGGTGATGGTATCCTAGAGAAATTAAATAAAAATCTTTAGTAATAGCCTTCAAAACCGAGGAAGCTTCATACCTCCATCATGCACTTGGATGGATCACAAGATAAAACCATTGGGGAGTTCGTCATGCCAAAAGACATCACTGAGTAATCATAGTGACTGTAGCAACATCTTAATGTCATCTTTGGTATATTCTCATCGCATACTCACAGATGGTGATAGACCAACCTGAGGTCAACCTTTGAGAACCATTGTTCCCCTATCAACTGATCAAAGAGTTCAATAATTCTTGGTAGTGGATAATTTTTCTTAATGATCACCTAATTCAATCACCAGTATTCTATACACAACCTCAAGCTCCTATCATCCTTCTTAGAAAACAAAACTGGGGATGCCCAGGAAAAAACACTGTGTTGAACAAATGACTTCCACTACAAGTCCTCCAACTACACCCTATACTTGTGAAGCTCTAAAGGATCCATCTAATATGCTAGAGCAGATATTGGTGTCTTCCCAGGGTATAGATCAATGCAAAACTATATCTCTCAGTGGGGATGTAAAACTAGAAAATCTTTGGGGGAAATGTTCTTGTACTCTACCAACCCCACCAGGAACTGGAAACTAATAACATCCACTACAACAAGAGTTAGGCTATCCAACTGATGTTTAATTAGATACACCCTTATATGAATGATTCCATCTATGCTTCTTGGGTTTCCTTATCACTGACAAAATAAAACATGGTTCCATCACTACGGACACACCACACCCCTTTCCTAAAATAGTCAATATGGGTATGGACTGTAGATAATCAATCCATGCCAATAATGATTTCCTAAGTACTCTGTACTGCTACCGAGAGATCCCAATCGAATATATCACCTCTAAAAGTCTAGTTACACTATGGGCACAAGTTTGTGACCATCGATTATTCTTCGGTTGGAGTCTCCAAGCCTAAGGGTCAAGATAAAGGTTCAACCCGAATATGTAGGTCTCAAAAAAGATATGTGGCTTGAAAGAAATGAATAGAACCATGGTCTATAAATACTACATCTAAAGTAAAAAAAGAAACATATCATACCTAGAATCATTCCAAAAGCCTCTAGTTCATAAGACATGATTGCTTGCAGCTGTCCTCACCCATATCCTCCAACTGTCTGAGCCTAGTGTGGATCTCTAGGGGGTGGTGTTCATAATAATTCAAAACATCATCCACCTCTTTCTACTCTACCAAATCATCTTCCTTGTCTACATCCTAGTGGACCTGAATTCTTATACCGATGTCTCTAACTCAGTGGATTATCCACAATCTCTCCTTCATCTATATAGTGGGTCACATAATATCAAGAGAGATGTCCCCTACCATCGCACAAGTAAAAATGAATCTCTTTAGGATGACTAGACCCACCCTGTGAGCTTTAAATTATAGATCCTCAATCCTGGGACCTCCTCCTAAATACGTACATCACTCAAAAAAGATGTTGATAACTCCTCTCTAAAAATACTCTCAAATGTTGTCCACAAAAGATTTTACTCATAGTAAAATTGTGTAGGTAAACCCCACCATCACCCTGCTATGCCAAGAATATGGATTTATTCCAAGACCACCATTTTCTCTACTGGTTTCATAACCATAGGGAAAAATCATGTCACCTTCTAAAGATAGTCCTAAATTTTCTATGGTTTAGGCTTGCCTTGAAACACGAGGGCTCGCTGTCTTTGAAACTCATGAAGTGCACTCCGCCTGCACACCTCATCCTCTAGTACTATAGGTACCACGTGTTACTCTAAAAGTGGGGGTATGAATGGTAAACCACTCAAAGGTAACATATTAGGAACTAGTCCCTGTATCGAAGCCTCATCACTGAGGGAATCGTCCTTGTGATCCTCATACTGAATCCTCACTATTATATGTTATAGATGCATCTTGAAGCACACAAGATGTACCATGGTAAACTATTATATCTAGAGAGATAACAGAAGAAGGACATAAAAACCACAAACCATTCCTATTTGATGCATGTACCATTGTTTTCCTAATATCCAATGTTCTCATGTATTGAGTTGAAAAGTAGGTGATCAATGTCCTGGTGTATGTATATGATGGTTTCCACACCAACACTAGTGTCCCTAGCCTGCAATCAAAACTTGAAACACTTAACACTATTGATCCAAACCAATATCCTAGACTCCAGGTCCTAATCTAGAACCAACACCTTCTAATACCACTCTATCAGGGCCCATCATAGTGGGTCCAATGTCCCAACTCCTTATTCTTGTCTCCAATAGGCTAGTGGCTACTGACTAGAAATGAGTAGGTATATCATGAACAAGAGAGGAATTTCTTAAGTACCTGTACACATTCCCACATATCACATCCCATAAAATGATGAAATGTAATATCAACTAAACAACCAATGCATGCATACATATATATCCCACAACCAGAGTTCAATATGAAGTAAAGAAAGTAAACATGGCTAAATACAAGCCCACCACAAAGAGTCTAAAATGTAACTCCAACTTAAAAGTAAAGTACTAGGACAGTTGTAAAAAAGTCACAAGAACACACCTTGGTCTATCCACTCTCATTGAGCACCATCTGGTCCTAGTCCACCAAGGAATCTATCAAAATATTGATCATTTACAAAATACAAGATACGTGTGGGAAAATACTATGTAGGGGTGAGTATAATAATACTCAGTGTGGAACCCCAAAAGAAAAAAATCATATAACAAAGGAAAAATATAGTCAGTTCTACAAATGTATATGTCTACAATACATATAACAAGAATATCTAAATATATTTCACAAAGAAACATAATCTAATGGTAATTCACAATTATATTATATCAACCCTTGTATTCTAGCTCAAAGGATCCACGAAGAACTCATTTGAGAGAACACACTCTTGAGATTGATAGTATGGATGACACCCATCTGATAGGTACTTCTCATTAGGTCTCATCATGATAAAGAACATGATGATAGTCTGAAAAAAATTGATACATAGATGAGGATCAGTCCCAAGGCCATGGGTAGATATCAATAAACTCAATTTGGATTAACCTGCTACATAAAGGATCAATTCCTAGGTAGTGTTGGTCATGAAAATAATAATAACTCCACCTAGGGCACAAATATGAATAGAGGATCTCACTCTGGGCCTGTCAAAGGGATACCAATGACTTTATATAACTCCTGTTGAAGGGATTATAGTCCTAAGAGTAGGAGGCGATTCTATACCAACCTACAAGGAAAGGATAAGGGGAATGAGCCTAGTGAAATTTTACCAAGATATAGAGGAAAATAGATCCAATACATGTATAAAAGAGTACATGACATATACTGGGGGTCACATGATGTGTCCTTTTACCCCAGGTTCTGCTCGTGTAAACGGCCTGTATCATCAAGTCATGTCTCGGTAGTAGTACATGTCGTGTAGGAATCCGTTGTACTCTACCTATGTTCCAGTACATTCCTAGAGCCTATATATGTCTACTTGTGTATTAATACATAGCTTAGACCGTGTATTAATACACGAATTAGATAGTGTACTTAGTTTAGGCTGTGTTCATGTTTGGGAGTGCATAGCGTGCTCCAACCCGTGCAGTCTACCCCATGTTCGTATACTTAACAAGGTACATGTTGAGTCTTCTGGGAGAGACCACACACTGTGTGATAGGGGTCACATGTCATGTGATAATTAAATTTTTTTCAAAACCCTAGACAATACTTAGGGGAGTCCATATGACATGTAGATCCAGATTACACACTATGTTTCTCATGATTTTCTAGAATCTCATATCTTCTTCCCATTCGTTCTGATGCTTCCAGCCTTCGATAAGGTGATCTTTTCACCATGAAATTTAATATAAAAGCTTTTCCAATACTTTTCATCATCAAACAACATGTTACGTTATTAGATCTTCTCAGAAAAATGTTCAAATTTTTATTTTTCGTTGTGCACCGAAGAACACCAAAGAACATGAATTTGGGAATCCATCATTGTTCGAATCACTCTGTGTCCATCAACGAACCTCGATCATACCATTATGATCCTAGATGTCATATGTTTTTCAATTCCTTGGACATTGTCACTAGATTTAGAAGTTATATGGTTTGGATTTCCTTTAAAATGTTCATTCGATTCAGAATTGATATGGTTTGGAATTCCTTATAATTTTTCCATGGATTCAGATGTTATACTATTTTGATTCCCTAGGATATAATCTTAGGAATTACTTATTATGGATGATATGGCTATATTGCCTAAGAATTGATCCTATCAACTAGACATGGCCATAATATTGGTTTTCATGGTCATGTAATGTGCTTGGAGATAGCTTAGCATGGCTAGAAATAGGTTTGGGTTGATCCTAGGTTTCATGGTTGAAATCGAGGATAGATAGTGGTTACTTATTTACAAATTCCCACATTATTTCTTATATTTTGAGCATATCACATATGTACAGGATATTTACTAGTTTTTGTATGGGATCACATCAATGGTTCTCTAAAAAGTTGTACTCATACGCAGTTTAAAAATCCATAGAGCTTGAGTACCCAAGAAAACATCATTGATCGTAGGCATAGGTTGGGAAGAGGCCCATTGTTTCCAGATTGAGTGGGATAGATCATATATGATTGGATAGCGAGATGTGATGTGGCTTCAAGATATTAGTGGAGCCTCTTGTGTAATTTATTTATTTATTTTATTCTCTATATGTGATCATCTTATTGGATGATTAGTTCTTTTATGCTGTTAGGACCATGAGTGTTCATGATTATTTTTTTCTCCATACATTATTGTTATTAATGATTATTATTTATTTATTCTATATACTTCGATGGATTTTTTAATATTTTGGACAATTTTTGGTTGTTTGAATTATTATTACACAATCTGATATGTGCATATGGTCTCCACATTTTTACACCCTAGACCCTCGCTATTATTTCACATAGTCTGGCGTATGGAGAAGTTTTCTTAAGGTCACATAGCATCACCGGTATAGACACATTATAGAGTTCACAAGGTGGGTAACATTACCCAATCATATATGAAATTAAAATAAACCAATAATATATTTAACATGGGAAATTTAACCTTTTTCAATAATCATACACTTTGTTGTGATTGGGATTTCTAAGTCATATATTTTTCACTATAAATATTATCAAAAATTTATAAGTGGATTTGGTGGGTATAATCTTGTACCCTCTCACCATATTACACTGGATATTTTTTCACTATATTTTAAAATTTGTCTAATCTTATAAAATAGGTTTTTTATACCAGTGTACCAATAGTTCACAAGAATTACTTCTTCTATTTTAAAGTTGATCTACTGGTTTTCTAAGATGTCATAGAATCCATAAAATCTAAACTACTTCCTCAACACTAGAGACTTAGGATACCACTTTTTTCATTAATAAAAAATAAGAAAACACTCTCTCTATTATATTTTTTGGTTATCTTATCTTCATTAAATCTACTCACTAGATTTTCATTTCTTAGTATTCAAGAAAATATACCATAAAATCTTACCTCGTGTGTATAAACTAAATATTACCTATCAAGGATAATTCCTAGTGATAAAAATATTTATTCACTTGGGTATGTTCTTTCTAACAAACTTACATCACCTTATTGGAATACTTCTTATTCATCTTACCTTTATGCATGAAACAACTAGTTATGTTTGGTTTCAACTTATTTTATTTTTTGATAGATAAATTATTTTCTATTTAACACTGGACTAGTACTTAATATTTTAACTCGAGTTCTATAATTATCTCATCTCATATAGTGACCACTCTATATTCCCTCTTAATAGGTTTATATCCTTTTTTCTGGAGTGGTTCTTTTTTATCCAAAATAGAAAGCTTCACATTGTTTTTGAGACATTTCTCAATTTACATAAATGGAGATATTCAAGGAGAAAACATGAAATCCCAAATGAAATAGTTTTTCATATTGTGGGACATGATCTTCTAGATAATATGTCTCAATAATAGTCATTATTGAAAGGACATCAATACCCTTATTTTTATTTTTTATCATTATCTACTATATTTGTTTTTTCTGATTAGATTAACATTGATCATAGGAGGCATAAGTATAATATTTTCAAAAGTATTACACATATTTTCCTAGTAAATTATTATTTCAACAATATATGAAAACATAGAGTAGAAGGACTTGGGGGTCTTAACACTCCATGTGATAACTTCCAATAATCCATTATAATTTTATCTTTGAATATGAATATATAAGCTAGAATCTTATCACACTCATATTCTTCTCCATATTGAATAAAAACTCAATTTTGATATTTAGAACAACTGATTTTAAGCACTTGATTCTATATATTCTATATTTTTATTTTCTTATATCAAAGTTATTTTTCATGATAAATAAATTCTCAGCCTTACATATCACCTCCTCTTCATCTTCTCTAGCTTAAATCATGGGTTTATTAATATTCATGATGTTTTTTAACAAGAAATAATTTCTTTAGAATCCTAAAATATAATTTTCTTTTCAAAATTTACAATTATGGAAACTCTATGTTTTTATATAGAACGTAATGATATGATTATCCTTACATGGATATGACTGTTACATCAAGATCTCACTCCAACATCAGCTATAATTTTACATGGTATTTCGTTGAATCCTATGTCAATCCCATGAACCTTATGAAAATAATTAAATGTTAGAATATATCCCCTTATGTTGATCTCCATCATTACATTTCTCCCCATACGTGATTGGAGAACTCTTAGGTAGATCTTGGTTACTCATATTGGAGAGAAAATGGCTCATACGTAGATTTAAATTACTCACAAAAAAACCATCATATGAGTGAATGAATCATATAAAAACTTTTATTCACTCATGTGTTACTCCTTACTCATACACAAAATGATAGATTTAAAATATTTCTTGGTAATGAAAATATCCTAAAAAATATGACCTAACATGTATACAATAAAAATAATAGATTTAAAATATTTCTTGGTAATGAAAACACTAAATCACTTGGGATTTTCTTTCTCATAGCATGAAAAACATCACAAGATTATTGTTTTTTATTCTTATACTCTTTCTAATATGACCAACTAAGTCTAGTTAGATTCCTTTATTTTTATTATTTTATAGAAGTATGATTCTTAGTTCATCTTCTGATTTATACTTCTTCTTCTTCTATAAGAGAATAATTTCTCTTAGAATACTCAAAAATCCCTTCATTATCACTATTAAGAGTTACATATCATTTTTATTTGATGTTTTTTATTTCCTATATAGGTAGATTCACATTATTTTTTGTGTCATTAATCAATTTTCTTAAATGGAAATATTTCAATAGAAATTTTCAATCTATAATAAAATATCTTTTCATGTAGTGGTGCATGATTGTATAAATATTATTTTGAAACTCTTATGTCCAGTGAAATAAATATGGTACTATTACTTCTTATTTTTATCATTTTATTCTCCCATTTTATGTTCAATAAAATCTCTATTTATCTGAGAAATCTTAGGTCTCATATTCTTAAAATTACTTTACACTTATCATCAAAAACAAAAATATTTCAATCATATATAAATACATTAAGTAATTGTAGATATGACATGGGAATTTTAGATTTTATCATAAAGGCGTCTAATAAATTAGTATAGTTTCTACTTTGAATCCATAAACATAATATAGAATCACATGTAACGACCCAACCCACTAATTCCCACTAGTCCAGTGGAAGACGGGTGGTCACAACCCCCAGGCTTCCTCCATCAGCCAGGGGTTGGCAACAAGCACTAATAAGGAATAACTAAAATGGGAGGCCATTTCCTAATGTACCTACACACACTAACCCAGCCATATTAATGTAGAAGTAAAGAGGTATAATAATAAATTATAGTAAAATCTAGAGTAAAAACCATGTATGTAACATCTTTTAGGGAATAAAAAATATTAAAATAGTGTAATCCAAAATGTAAATTGAAAATTATATGCCCACCCAAAAAAGAAGTCCCAAACTGAAGAAATAGAATTGAAAATAGAAACGAGATTATATTTCCTATACTCTAAGACGAACCCCCATACATGGTCTAGGAACATAATTATCCCTGTGATCTATTAAAATCAACACTAATATATATTTCGTCTATAAAATACATGACATGAGCGGGAAAATCCCATGAAGGGGTGAGTGTATAAATACCCCATAGGACACCCTAAAAATGTAAGATGTAGTAATAGAAGTAGTCATATCAACCCAAATCAAGAGATAAACTAAACCCAATATCATATATATATGTGTGTGTGTGTGTGTGTGCTTCTTTAATAATCCTAGAAGAGAGATAAAGGGGATCTCCCTCTCATAGCCCATCCTAGGATGATGATTCTATATGTAACTCCAAAGTTCAATCATCGATTCCCAATATATCGTGTCTCTTTCCAAAAAACAATTGTGAGGAGGGTATGCACCTCACCACTACTCCATAACATAGGTGAGTGAGATATAAAAAATATAGAGGAACCATTATCTATAAATACATGGGGATTACACTCAGTAGATAGAGGAACCACACCCATGTGGGGGAGTACAGTCACTATATCTGTGTACTGAATATGGGTGACCCGTGCCCTAGATTGATAGGGGAGTATCATTCCCATATATAGAGGACTTGTGACCAATTAGGGGAGTACCATTTCTATATATGGAATAATGAAAATGGAGAACCCAATCCCTGGCGCAACATGGGAGTTCCATCTTAATGGATAGAGGACCCATGCTCTGGTGTGATAGTGGAGTGATGTCTCTATATGAATAATGAGTATAGAGGACTCAATCCTTGGTGAACTGGGGAGTATCATCTCTGTGGATAGAGGAATAATGAACTTATATAATAGAGTAGTATCTTATCCATATTAACAACAAGTATGGTGGAACCACGCCCTGGTGTGATAAGGGAGTACCATCTCCATAGATAGAGGACTCATGCCCTAGTGTGAACGGGGTGAACTATCTTGATCTGAACTCTCTGATGATCCTGCCTAATCACTGCCATTGTAAAGTGATTCCTAAGGCAGTTTATTACTCTGAACATATCACATAGTATCTCAAAATGTAATACAAATACTAAAATAACATTCAAAAAGAAGAATAAAACTTTGGATAGGATACTTATGGGACAAAATCTGAGTCATACCAAGGCGATCTCAGATGTAGAAGTTCCAAAGGGGGGGTACATGGCATGTATGGGGTCCACAAAGTGTGTGTTACCACTCCAATACCTAGTTTTATTCTCTAATGTACAATTATTGGTGGCCATTCCACCATAAACGGTTTGTACATGGACCACATGGTGTGTCTTGGCCACTTGGGGCCTACCTGTGTGCCCCAATCCATGCCCATGTCGTCGAGACGTGTCGTGCACCTATCTGTGAAGCAGGCCATGTTTTGATACTAGAACATACTCATGTACGCCTAGAGTGCATGGAACATCATCCAATATGGGGTTCTAGGAATTTTTATTAGGAACATGACATAGCAACCTGGGGAGGTTCACACGACGTGTGGCCCAGCCACACGATATTTGATCTTTATCTTTTTCCTGAAACCGTAGCTGCTGCAGCTTGGTGACAACATGGAATGTGTTAATCTGAGTAAATTACATGTAGTTAGTATTTTATTATAATATATATAAATATTCAAGCATCATCATCACATTTCATTCAACACCGTTTTCTCCTCCAATCACATTGTGGATTTCAGATTTGGGGTCACCTTGCCTGCTCTATCACTGATGATCAGATTCTATCCATCCAAACCCATTAAAAATTCTCATATTACCAAATTTGAAAATGATATCACTTATTTGGAAACAAAATCTCGGAATCCATCACCACTAACTACAATCCTCTTCGATGAATCCACAAAAATCTGATCTGGTTATTGTGCACACACCCACCGTGAATCAGGGAGTTTGATTGTGCTCAAACCCACTCGACAATAGGCAAGCCATGACCCCATGATCCAATAAGGAGAAATGTGAATAACAAGTGGGGGAATGGAACAATAAAAAATTTTATATAAACATTGATAAAATGACCTTGTCCAACAATCAAAGGATTTGGGATTAATAGGGGTGATTTCCTAGCATAGAAGATAAAATTAAATCAAAAATTTAACTTACTAGAATTGGGCCCATGTGAAGGGAAGATAAATAATAGATAAAAATTTGATTAATAAAATATATTCTTAATAAATTATTCAAGGTATAAAACAAAAATTGTTAAGACCTAAATCAATTTTAGATTAATCATTGGTGAAGAACACGTTTCCCAGTGGTGATCATGATCCACTACATCTGCTGCTTGTCGATCGACCATGATCTGATCCCCAATTGCTATCTAATATTTAATATCCAATGAAAACTTTCAGATCACCTCTAAATTATACCAAGTTTTATGATTATAACCCTATAGAATTTATATAATGGAATATTTATAATGGATTTAATTATATTATTTCATAAAAAAACAAATAATTTATTTATTTTAATTAAACACAATCACCAACTGCTACGTCAACCAGCCAACCATCACCGACCAACCTTAAGTCGTTCCCTGGGTAAACCCCACACACAAGATTCAAGTGTTATCTCATATTTTCAATCCAAGAATCAATTTATGATATATTCCATTATTTCTGAAAAACTATGTGATGTGATACTAATATATTTAATATTTTTAGAATATCAATATGCGCTCATCAGGCCTCAGAATCTTGCGTCATCATTATGTCTTGCTCTAAAAATATTATTTAATATATTTAAAAGTATTAAAAAACAAAAATAGAGTCTCTAAATTATTCTTTAATTCAAATATTTTCATCCCTAAAAATAAAAACGTAAAAAAGTGGTGGGGATACTAAGCCTAAATCTGGATCTCCTTCTTCAAGAGCTCTCTTAGATGCTTTCATACAACCACAACACACTAGCCAAAGGAATGGTCCATCCTCAAAAGATCATATCCATCCAATCTTAGATCACTACTTAGTACTTAATAAAGGTTTCTCCATATTTGACATCCAACTCACCCCGGTAAATAATATAAACATGATCATAAACATATCACTTAAGTTGTGACACATATAGGATGTCATGAACCCCTCCAACTTTGGGGGTAAGTCTAGGCACTAAGAAACCTCACCAACCCTTTGCAGGATATAGAATGGCTTGATAAACCTTGAGGATAGCATGCCTCCCCAGATGAATCTCAACAATACTTATCATGGGGAGAATCTTAGGAAAACATAGTCTCCTTACTCGAACTCCAATGACCTACAACATTAATCAACAAAATCTTTTTAATGGATTTGGTATGTACTCATCCACCCATAGATCACTTAAACCTTCTTCGTCTTCACCCACACCATCTATGGCCCAACAAGAGTTTCCTTACTAATCCAAGACTATAATAAGGGTGACCAAAAATCCTCTTGTACAGGGCCTTGAATGGTTATGTACCGATATTAGAGTGATATATATTATTTTAATTAAACTCTACCAAATTAAAGTGATCCTCCTATATTTTTTCTGAAGTCTAACATGAAAGACCTCATTATATCCTTCAATACTTAGATAGTGCACTCAGTTTACCCATCCATTTGGGGGTGAAAAGATGTAAAAATACTAAACTGGGTCCCAAATTCCTCATGTAGGCCTCCGTACAACCATGATGTGAACCACACAACATGGTTAGAAAAAATCTTCAAGTTCACCCTATGAAGGTGGGCGATCTACCACATGTAAAACTTCCCCACACTCCCTAACGATCTCCACTCCCTCATTGTAAAGAATTGTGGTGATATGGTAATTTTGGTTAACTATCAACCAAATGGAATCATGGTATATCTCTATATATGGAATCCCTATCACAAAGTACATGGATATTCCATTCTATTTCCACTATGTGGTATTAAGAAGCTGCAACCAACCATTCATGACCTGGTGCTTAGATTTTACCTACTGACATGTGAGACATCGAGAGACAGACTTGGCCACACTCCAAAAAATGTCAAACCACCAAAAATATTGTTTAAGGTCTCTATAAATCTTCCATACACTGAGATGTATAACCAAAGGAGAAGTGTTAAACTCCCTCATCACACCCTCTTTCAATGTGACATGAACCACAATCTATCCTTGGAAAATTATGGCATGATTCTCTCATTTAGAGAATATATATTGTGAATCTATAAAGGATATATAGTCATGTAGGTTCTCACTGTATATGTCTACTAATTTATCCTCAATTACACATTAGATATGTAAAGGAGTCAAAATCATCGATTGAGGATAATCAACACCCCTCTCCTCCACCAGGGTCAGCTGCAAAGAATCCAACTACTCTGAAAACTCCTTTACCAGATGAGAACATAACTTCCTACTGAGGTAATCTTCCACCATGTTGGATTTACTAGGATCATAGAATATCATGAAGTCATATTCCTATAGGAACACCAACCTACACCTTTGTCTTAGGTTCATATCTCCCTCTATTAAAACACATCTAAGACTTTAATTGTTTGAGTAAACAATAAAGTACTCTCCTAGAATATAGTACATCCACGTCCTCATAGTGAATACTACCACTAAAAACTCTAGGTCTTGAACAAAAATAGTTATTCTCATGGGGTATCAATTATAAAAAATCATATCCAATCATTTCCTACCTCTACATCAATATACAAATTATCCCAACTCTAGGGGCATCACAATACACTATATATTGCACACCCTCCATCGGTAGTGTCCAAAAAGGAGCACTATAGATCCTCACTATCAACTCCTCAAAGACAATCTGACACTGCTTAGTTTAGGAAAATATATTCTCATTCTGCATTAGGGCATTCAGAGGGCCTGAAATCCTAGAGAAGTATGCCACAAACCTCCTGTAGTACCTTACCAAACTAAGAAAACTCTTCACCTCTAACACATTATTGGGTGGATCCCAAGAAATCACTACATATTTATTCATACTTTATATAGATAGTAAACTCTTATAAATGACATGACCCATAAAGTGAACTTCTTAGATCTTGAACTGGAATTTCATGTGAAAACCCTAAATTCTTAAATAAGAACATTGTATTCCATAGCATATATAACATGAAACACCAAGCATAGAAGAAAATATAACACCCCAAGACATTATGATATATTTATTTTTAAATAAATTTAATAACTTAAATATATTTAATTATATTAAACACTAATTTATATTTCATTACATGAAAAATTAAGTTTCTTTGATTGCTTGTGTTATACGCAAGTCCGAGTTTTACCGAACAATAATATACTATTGACATTATTATTTAATATATCACCTATACATTGGAATGGTGGAAATGAATAGGATTAAATAAATTATAGAAATATATAGTTTAAATTTTTTTATTATTTATCTATTTAATACTAATAAAATAAGGACCACTTAAACGAAAAAAGAAATGTTTTCTGAAAAAACTATATTTTTTTCTAAAAGATAGCTTAGTTGTGCCTTGCACAAATAATTAACTATTAATTTTTACCAATTTTATAAAATTTATTTTGACAAAATAAACTCCATTTTTGAAATTTTAATATCAAGAAAAAATGAGGGTGAAAGTTTGAGATTTTTTTGAAAAGTTTCATTAATTTGATGAATAGTGAAAAGTACTGAATTTTAATTAAAAACAGCTTTTTTTGATTAAATTATTTATAATGTTAAATTATATTTTAAAGTTTCTTTAAATTAAAATTAGTTCAATTATATATAAATTAATAAAATTTATTTCATTTTAATAATTTTCATATTTTATTTTTGATATGAACACACTAAACTTTTGAACATTTTTTCTTGAAAAAACCGCTTTCTCATCATGTCAACGGGATTAATTTTAAATAAGAATTTTCCACTTATGTAACTGAACTTGAAAACATGGATTCCATATTGGGAACCATCATAATTTAAAATTTATAATAATTTAACCATAATTTTTTACCTAAATGAACAGTGATAACATTATAAATTAATTACTATGGTTAAGATAAAAATGGATTTACTCGGGGTTAAAAAAAGAAGATTAGGGTTAAAAATGGCCAAAAAATTTTTCAAACACCCATTTTATAGTCATATTTCAACCTTATATCTTATATTTGTTTTATAATTCCTCATTTTGGATGCTTTTGGAATGATAATAAAGTGGGTATGATCGAGTATTTTCAAACAATTACAATTGTGCTACTCACCTTTCTTATAAAAGACCACCCTCCTATCATATCTTATTTACACATTCAAACCAATTTGTATTAGAAAATACTTACCCATATCACTTCAAAAATTCACTCCTATTATCCTTGAATACTTATTTTGGTCATAAATATAACCTAGTATGTATTTTTTGAAAACCCAATGGAGATACTTGAAGAAGATCTAACATTTGTCAATAAGATATTTTATATTATTTTCTTATACACCTCATTTAATTAATATTAAATGATGTTAATATGGTAACATAAGTGTCTTACATATACTGGGATGTTGTTATAATATGTTCGTGACTTAAAACCATCTCCACTTCCATCAAATGGGCTATGAAATCATTGTTCAAATATACGGTGGACTACCGCCTCACGAACTGATGTTATAAATTTTTCCATTAACTTCTCTCACAGTTGGGTATGATTGTGGATATAAAGAATATATATGATATTTATAACATAATTACACTTCTGAATTCATTATATCATATATACCCTTTTTACTTTCCATTCCACGGGGTACATGATAACATCACTCATGTGTATGGTAGACTACCACCTTCCAAAGCGATGTGATTCCACATTCATTAACTCTTTACATGGAATGTGATAAGGATATATTTAATGATTATATGTTATATAAATTATATAATTATGATATTAATGACATATTAATATTTTTATAAATATATTATATCATTTTATTTACTACTTTTTCGCTCACTTAAAGATGATAATGTCATCATGTACATGTGGACTATTGCCTTCACAAAACGATGTGACTCTCTTTTCATCACCAAACCACATGGATGATATATATAACTATATGATATGTTATATAAGATTTTATGATAATTATTTAAATATTATATATTACTTACATTATTTCTATAATGATCATTGAAAAATGAAAACATTATGTATGTATACATACGACTTACCATCTTCATGATCATAACATACTTAATTTTTCATAACCATATTTCATGACTAGTATTAAATGATTTATTTATGTATAAATATTATAATTATATCATTATTATTATTATATATATGATATAACATTATAATATGTTAAATAATTATATCTTTCATGATGAAACATTTATGATAAAACAAGGTAATTAACACCCGAAGCAACAAAAATAATGAAAAGTTATTTGTAGAATAGTGATATGATTTTATAAAAGGATTGTGTAAGATTTTATAAATATTAATATGATTCTGTAATAATTTAATAACATGTTTAAAACAACTATACAATAGGTTAAATATTTTTCAATCAAAAGGATGTTTGAGGTAGAGATTTCTTAACTCAATTTCTGTTCATTGGGTTAAACTTTTACTTCATTGCGTATGTTATTTAATGATTATATGTATAATTACATTTTATTAACTTATATTATATTTGAAAATTTTTTATATTGATTTTTATTTTAAACACATAATCACTTCATTGATTAATTCTCACTTCAACGTTAGGATCATTGTAAATGTTTATTTCACAATCTCATTCTAATCGATATGTTTGTCCTTGAATTTCATTTGAAGGGAATTATTTTACAATTACAAAATAAACCCATTTAATTTTATTATCCTCTGGTTATTAATGACATTTTCAATTATTAGATCTATTTTTTCACTCTTTGGCACTTAAAAGTTTCTATAAAATGTCTTTATCAAAATCCGACATCATTTCTCTTTTCATTCAGAAATCTATTTTCTTCCAAAAACCATGATTTGTAAAAATGTATTATATTTTTTTATATTTTTAAAATGATTTATTAAATAAAATTTTACCAGTTTTTTTAAAATAAATTTCAAGGAATCTTTTTTTGATGTCAAAACAATACTAGTTTAGCCTTTACAGAAAATGTGAAAGGAATCTTCCTGTTGTTTTCTGAACAAGGAACTTTGATAACATTTTTAAAGAAAAAAAGGAATGTTATATTTGACTTTAATGGGATGTTTGGAATTACCATTTTATATGACCATCATTTCATTGATTCTTCCTTTTCATGTTTACAAGTATATTTTTTTAGAAAATGTTTTTCTTTTTATTCTAGAATGTTTTATTTTTTAAAAGTGATTTTCAAAATGAAAATGATATTTTCCTCAAGAATATTGTTGAATATATTTTTATATTATTTATATTCCTCAATGACAAAAGCCATTTATTCTTATTCCAATGGGTATATATTGTTTTTATATTATCCTTACTCTTTATATGAATGGTTTATGATCATTTTGAACCTAGAAGGTATTAATATTCACGGTCTTGATTCATTTTTAGTATTCATTAACTTTCACTTGAAATATTCACATACCTTTGATCATTGTAAATTATATTTACCATAAAAATATGTATTATTTATCATGTATGTGTTAATTATTTAAACCGTATAGAACCTTTTTATACAGTGTTCTATATTAAAAGATATTTATTTATTTAATGAAATATTGGTAATTTCATATTCTTCAATCAATTCATAAATTTGATGATAATATATATTTATTCATGAATTTAATTAGTTCTTCATTATATATAGAATTTTTTAGACAAATAGTGATGGGTGGGGCCCTACATTATATAAATCTTTGATGAATAAGTAGGAATCTTGCGACAATCAAGCTAAGATAACATTAAACAAGTTTCTACCTATAGTTTAAAAAATCTTTTGAAAGGTTTTGATGGGAGAACTATCATATTCCTAAGAGATGATGTCTAATAATTAATAATTTTCTTCATTAATAGTTATTTTTATCGATGAAAGTTTCCTAATGATATTATCTCTAGATGGATTTTATTTTCAATTACTAGTTAAATGGCATGGTTTCAGCTATTTACCTTTCTATATTAGTTTTGCCTTATCTCATTATGAAATCCAAGTTGTTGATTAAATGGAATGTGTGTTTAGTTATTCACCTTTACATACTAACTATTCTTTATTTTTTATGATATCTTGTGATATAATTAACCCTTACGAATCATTTGAGATCATTCTTATTTTTTTTCCTTTCCCATGAATCCATGAATTCTACTATTATTGATATCAAAGGATATGCTAAAGGGAATAATTATATTCTCAAAAAAAACATTATGTTTTTATTTTCATTCTAAAATTTAATGAAAGTTCCAGGTATGTTTCTACTTTACTAATACAAATAAACTATTTGGTCCTCCGGAATGTGATTCCTTGTATATTGTGAAAATTTAAATAATTAGAACTTGAATCCATGATACTAGGGTCTCAGTTTCTATAGTTGGTATCATAAGAAGTTTAGTAGAAAAATTGGTAACTATATTTAGAAAAACATTGATTAGGGAACATAAACTTACGATATAATTTAAGGATAAGTGTATAAGAACATTTTAAGGGTTTTGAAAAGTAGATATTATATGGGCTTTCTTGGAAATAAATTCATGTATCGATACTATAAGAGGACATGGTTTTGGAATTTATTGTTGAGTCACAAATATACTTTCTAATTTTACTCAGCTTAGTTTTGAAAATCGAACACTTTCTTAAAAAAAATTCACTAACCTCATATATACCTGATTTTTTATAAATTTTTCATCTAAAAAATTCTTTTCTATCAAATGTAGAAAGAGTTCTAATATAAATTAATATAAACATTATAATTTAGTCCAATCAATCAAATTGACATAGTGTCTATTACATCAAAAAAAATAATGTTATCCCCATCTATTTGAATAAGTAGTCTTCCCATTGGACTAACCAAAGTCATAACCATTGAATTGAAAATAGTTTAGTTCCATGAGACTGGCCTTAGTTTAGTTCGTCATATTAAAAAATAGTACAGTCCATTGGACTGTTCATGTAGTGAACTAACCCCAGTAATCCTATAGCCAGTGTCCACTACCATTAAATTGGAAAGATTATGAGGAATAAAATCCCAAAGGATTGATCAATTTAGTAGTCTTGGTTACCAGATACATACATGTGTCTTACATTAAATTTGGAATACAAAAATTAGAACATAATTTTATTCAAGGATAACGTGATTCCATCTATAATATCCATGTATATATTTCTTAGTAAACTTCATGGCATTCTAGGGAAAGAAAACAAAATAAGGGTGATCTGAAATTATTTTTAATGTTTATGAATAGATTAATAAATAAATAATCAATGAGAATAATCAATATGTAAAGGTAATGACTAAACACACATTCCATATAATCAATAAACTGATAAGGAAGTGCATAAAAATATCTAAAGGTAAATAATTGAAAACACGTGCCATATAATCAATAAAATGAGAAAAATGTTTGTAAACACTATTTAATGGTAAATAAATAAACAAAAATTAATTTTAAATAGAATTACTACTTGAATATATATGGTATAGTAAATATGGAAATGTAACTAACTGAAAACACATTCCATTTAATCAATAAACTGAGAATGAAATGCATCCATATATTCTTCCATAGTGAAAATATCATGGATAATAAATACTTAATATGAATGAAAGAAATCCTTAATTATTAGACATCATGTATCTAGAACATGAATGAATATACCATAAATATCTATCCTCAAGATAGTTTATTTCTGTTGGTAGAAACTTGTTTGATTCTTCTTGGAAACAAACTTGAACGGTTTTTTTTACAACTGATTTTGTCTCATGAGACTACAGATGGATCAAGGGGATTATATTAACCTATACCCAAACATTTTATTTCATGTAAAAACATTTATCATATATCTAAAAATTGATTTAATTCCTAAAAAATGTTCCTTATCAAATATCCATATTGAATCAACGATAAAAATTTATCAATATTTCCTCAAATAATCAAATAATTGTCAAAGTAAACATCATATATAAAAATTGTATACAGTTTAAGAAATAACAATATCCATTGAATGAGAATTTGGATATTTACTATAAATTTAATTTACAATAAAAATTATCATAAGTAAATTATTATTTCAAGAGAAAGTTAAGAATCACAAAAGAAAGTGATATTGAAAAAGATAACTTTTACCACTCAGTAATTTTCAATTGAAAACCCCTTGGATGAGATAGTTCAAAGTGAAAATTAAAATACTATGAAGTATGAGTGAATCATGATATTAAATGAAAAATTTTCAGTATATACACTACATTAAATTGAATAGTTTTATAATAACAAATAATTCTCAATGAAATGTAAATTGAGATGCAATCCCTTACTACATGGTAACATTCTAGTAAAACCCCATATGATGAAATAATTCAATTTTAAACTTAAAATACCATGAAATATAAATTATTAAGGATATTTCATGTCAAAGTGGAAGTATATATACCATATATAATAAAATAGGTGCACAAAAAAAGTATGCCTCAAATAATGAAAATTGAGAAGAAGTCCCTTACTACCTGAGTAACATTTGAATCATGAGATCCATGAAATAATAACATCAATGTAAAACATTAATATCATTAAATAAATTTAATTAATTATAAAACCTGTCATGATAGTATATATACAAAACAAAAAATAAAAGAGTGGTGAATATGGCATAAGTCTCATAGAAGTAAAAGTGAGACTAGAAATCCCCATACCTTACGCTTTCTTTTAGTTGTGTTCTATTTGAAATGATATATAGTGACTTAAAATATGTTACCAAATTATTCTAAATCCATATTAATATTTATTATATCATATATTATCCTTTTTTAATATCTTATTATTTTTTTGTTAATAATACTTCATTATCATCACTATTTCGGGTGTTAATTTCCTTGTTTTTCAAGTACGTTTTGACTTGTTATTTTTGTTCCTATTAATTAGATCATTTTTCAATAATATCTATAATTTAAACCATGATGTAAATAATATATATATTTAAAATATATTTATTTATAATAATCCATAAATTTTGGATATAGTAAATGAAATACACCGTTAATGGAGACGGCAGACCGTACGTATGCATGAATGTTATTTCCATTTTCTTATCATATTAAAAGAATAAAAAGTAAATGACATGTATTTATATTATAATTATAGTATCATATTTATTTAATTTACCTCACAGATTTTTATTAACACTATTCTTAATAAATTCCATTTATATAGTGAATGAATCACATCACTTTGATGAGGCAGTAGTCCACACGTCCACAAACGACGTTATCATATTATAACAAAATGGATAGCATGAAGGTATGTATTATGAAATAATTAAATAATAATAGATAAATTATAAATCTATTATTTAACATATATAAACAATAAATACATCATTATTCCCAACCTTTGATGGTTCAAATGGAAGAATGAACGATGTCGGCTCGTGATGTTGTAGTCTGTCACACACACGAACGATGATTGTGTATCCCATTTGATAAGGTGTGAGTTTATGTATAAAAGTTTTCTTAAAAAATATAATAATATTTAAAATAATTAGGTTATTATATAATAAATATATAATAATAACCGAAGGGGTGGATAAACAAATGAAACAAAAGTGATCGTTGAAGAACGTTACCTCTTATTCGTGTAACTCCTTTTGGTTTATACCAAAAGAATTCCTTGTACTGATTTATGAAAAAAGTGGTTATTCTAGGATGATTTTATGGATTTTTTGAGCTTATTTAGTCAGGGGATTATGAGACAAAGGGCTTCATAGGTGTGAATAAGTGGGAGGTTTGAGTGCCTTTTATAGTGGAGGAGGAGTGACATTCTTGTAAATACAAAAAGATAAACACTATTGAAAGGTATATCTTACATCATGTGACTCCAATAATGATAAAAATTCAATACAATTAATTATATGGTATAAATAGTTCTACTAAATAGGTCTTTTATACTATTTTAGGTCAATTTTTCTATTAAGTTTTAGTCTTAGTCCCTTGTTAAGATTAATATTACCTTAATCGCTATAATTAAAATTAATTGCATTCACTAATATATTTTGGTCAAAAACTAAGTTTAAATTATTAGAAATTATAAAATATGATGATTCAAAATATTTAATATATTTTTAAAAATTAAAATCAAATAATTGTATGAAATTAATTTAAAATTAATCCCACAAATGCGATGACAAAGTGGGTTTTTAAAGTGAAAATGTTCAAAAGGATGAAATGTTTTTATAATAAATTTCTTTGTGAAATTAATTAAATTGAACTAAAATGGATTAAAATATTTTTAATTTATCTAAATTAAATTTATAAACAATTTAAAATATAATTAATTCTTATAAATTATTTAGATGAAAAGGTTGTTTTCAATTAAAATTCAGTATTTTTTCACTTTTCATTAGAAAATAAAACTTCTTAGAAAAATACTAAATATTCCCCCAAAGATAATTTTAAAATTCCAATTTTATGAATGAAGTTTATTTTCACAAATATATTTTATAAAAGTGGAAAATTTTGGTTTTAAATCTAGTGTGCATTAAAAGGTGAAAAAATTTCCTTTAGAAAAATATTGGTTTTCATTCATAAAATTGGGTTGTCTCTTTTGTTATTCCTACCAAATATATTGGATGAGTGCAAAAAATATTTGATAAAATATATAATATATATATTTCATTAATATAATTCACTGATAGTAATAAATTTAATTTATTAAGATGAAATTCCTTTGGGAGCATGAAAATAGTTTTTTATAAAAACATTTACATTATATTAAATTGTTTTTTATTTTAATTTCTAATAAATTAGTAACCAATGAATTCATTTTATGTTTCTATAAACCATATATTTTTATAACTTAGATAATATTATTCATAAATTAAAAATTAACATCTAGGTTATATCTTATTATATTAAATAATAAAATATTATTAATATATTGTTGTTCTGTAACACTCGGTCTTGTGTGTAATGCAGGATATTAAAGAAAGTATTTGTTGCGTGTAATACAATCTAACTCAATATCACTTTCATTACAATATATAAAATATATTGAATTTATTTCAAAAAGAGTGAATGTTTTGTAAAGTCTTGGGATGTTATATTCTCTTCTACACTTGTTGTATAATGTCATACATGCTATTAAATAAAAGTTGATATTTTAGAATTTTTGGGGTGTTACATTTTTCTAACCTTAAATAAATTGCATCCTCATGATTTAAAATTAATCATGGAAGTTAAATAGTTGATATTTGGAATTTAATTTTACTAAAAAAACACACATCCTAAAAGGTATAATAAAATATCACCTTTATAAGAGATAAATTGAAGTAAAATGTCTATGTAGAATAATATATGACTAGGTTTCTATGTAGAATAAAATTAGTGTAAAGTGAGAATAGTGGCGTGGAGGAAATGCGTAAATATTTATAGAGATTTATTGAGGTCATTGATCATAAATAATTAAATGATAAATGGAAATTTGAGGGCCTCAAATCTATAAATCTATGATGATTAAAAAGACCATAGATTCAATAAAAATCAAGGTATTAGGATAACATTTTATTTCTATATCATTTTACTAATGTTGAGTAAATTATTTTACTACCTAATTATATAAGGAAATATATAAAAATTTTCCCTTTGTTTGGGTTTTGATCAATTTCATTTCATCACTTACATCATGAAATTATTTTCAAAAAATAAATTTATATTCCTAAAGTACTAATTTTTTTACAAATCATAAGATCCATAAAACAAGTATTTTACTTTATATCTAACTATTTTCCAATACAAATATGGTTATTACATTAATATTTTAAACTAAGAAGTAATACCAATAGTTCATTATTAATATTTATCTGTTAAATTATTTAGCTAAAAAATGACATGTTATTAATGGCATCATGTCGAATAGTGGTTGGCGTGAAACCCTTATCATAATTTTATCATGGGTTTGAGCCCCACCACCTTGAAAAAATAGATGGGTTGTCACCCTACATGCATTTTTTTCAATTTTATAAACTATATTAATATAATTCCTATAAAATTTCAAAAAGTATGATGGAAATCCATGAAATAAAATTAATCATTAAATGAAATTTTTACTAGGGATTCCAATATAATTTTTTTATAAAGTCTAATAATATTTTTTTATCTACCCTAATGTTTATCAATAAATTTAAACTGATGTTTATAAAATTTAAAGGAATTATTCCTCAAATAAATTTCCCTCTAAAACATATACTAAATGAATTGGTTTTATTGATATAAATTTCCCACAAAATATCTTTAATATCGGTAGAATCTCATCACATAAAACATAAAAATATCCATAATCTCACATAAAAATTGTTTTTTAAGACATAGAACTTATGATCAACCATAATCTCATAATCCTATGACAGTATCCATAAATATTAAGTTAATGAAAAAATATGTCCTTATTTTCTAATCCTAAAATTATATCTCAGGTTTATCTTCCCTAATCGAGTTTTTCTAAAATATAGTTTCCAAGTTTGCTACTAAACTTCCTCTAATACCAACTACAATTCTCTGGCCCCAGAAGCCTGGAGTCAATGTCTTTGTTTATTAAATTGGAATGATGATAAGGAATAAAATTCAAAATGACCAATCAATTTAGAAGTTTTAGAAAACCAAATTACATACATGATACCCATATTACATTGGGAAAATATAAAATAAATCATGAAACATAATAAAATTAAATAAATTTCATCCTTGAAAGATAATTCAATGATTTATTCTTCATATCATGGGGAAAGGAAAAATATTATGGGTGAGATCAAATAATCAGTAAGGTTATATACAGTGGAAGAACTAATTAATCAATTTGAATAATAAATAAGTCAATGTAATGTATAAACACACACTCCATAAATCTATAAACTAATAATTAAGTGCATAAAATATATGGAACGGTAAATAACTAAACACACATTCCATATAATAAATAAACTAAAAAGGAAGTTCATAAAAAATATGGAAAGGAAAATAATTGAACAAACATGACATTTAAATAACTTTACTTCATGAATGGATAAGGAAAAGTAAATATATAAAGGTAACTAACTAAAAACACATTCTATTTAATCGATAAACTGATAATGAAATGCATCCATAGATTTTATCATATTTAAAATATCATAGATAATAAATACTAAATATCAATGAAGGTAGTTCTTAATTATCATACATCATGTATCTGACACATGAACCATTATACCATCAACATCTATCCTCAAGACATTTTAAGTATGTGGGTAGAAACCCGTCTGATTCTGCTTTGAAACAAACTCAAAGAGTTTGACTCTAAATGATTTTATCTCATGAGACTACTGATGCATCGAAGGGATTTCATTAACTAGTCCTCAACCCATGTAGTTCATGTCTAAATAACTATTCATATATCTAATAATTGATTTAATTTATAAATAATGTGCCTTATCAAATATCTATACTGAATAAAGGACGGAGATTTATCAATATTTCCCCAAATAATCAAATAATTTTCAAAGTAAAAACCATATATAAAAATGGTATATATTTTAAGAAATAATAATACAAATTTCAGGAGAATATTTATATTTAATATAAATTTAATTTATAATAAAAATTATCATAAGGAAGTGATTGTTTCAATAGAAAGTTAACAATCACAAAATAATGTGATATTTCACAGATAACTTTTACCACTTGGTAATTTTCAAGTCAAAACCCCTTGGATGATATAGTTCAAAATAAAACTTAAAATACCATGAAGTATAAATAAATCATGATATTAAATGATTATGCGGAATTATATACACTAAATTAAAGTTTATTGGTGTATAATAACAAATAAGTCTCAATGGAATGTAAATTGAGATGAAATGTCTTACTACAATTTGATTCATCAGTACCAACACTAATAACTAATAAATGTACATTTTTTATTCCTAGAATCCTTAATTTTGGAATAAATTTAACCAAATAGGGACTTTGGTGAAAACCAAAAGGAGTTACTCGAAGAAGAGGTATCAGTCATAAACAAGAATTTTTGTTTTATTTCATTATCGACCCCCTTGAATTATTATTATACCATGATGATATAATAAAATTATTATATTAAATATATTAATATGTATTTATGTTAATGTAACATCCTACATCGGCACAAAATTACATCAAATGGGTTATGAAATCATTATTTGTGTGTACGATAGACTACTGCTATACAAAATGATGTCATTAGTTTTTTCATGAACACTCTCACAGATGGATATGATGATGAATATAATGTTAGTATATTATATTTATAAAATAATTATACCTATTGAGTCACTGTTTCATATATTCCATTTTATGTTCTATTCTGTAAAGGATATGATAATGTCACTCATGTGTACGGTGGACTACTGCCTCGCAAAGCGATGTGATTTATTTTTCACTAATGCATTACATGGTAGGTAATAAGGGAAATGATAATAAATATATGTGACATAAATGAAATATTATTTATATTAATAAAATATTTACCATTATTTAAATTTAATATCTCATTTTATTTTTACAATTTAACTCAGTGAAAAAAATGACAACGTCGTTCATGGATGTGTGGACTACCACCTCCACAAAGCAATGTGATTAATTTTTTTCACCACCGCATAAAAATAATTATATTTAATTAAATAATGTTGTATTTATGATTTTATGATCATTATATAATGGTAAAATATTACTTACCATCTTTCCATAATGATCATTGGAAAATGGAAACGTTACTCATGCGTACGTACGACTTACCGTCTCCATGATCGTAACATTAGTTCAATTTTCATAACCATATTTCATGATGGGTTTCAAAAGTATAAATGATATATAAATATGATAATTACTTCATGGTTATTATTCTAGGAACATTTAAAAAATGATCTCTTTAACTATAGTCAACCCACCTAAAGTTTTTTTGGCACACAAACTGAATATGTTCAAAACATCTATTGTAAACTTAAATGATTAAGTAATTGTATATAACATGTTAATAACTGAACTAAAAGTAATAATAAAACTGAAAAGTTTTATCAATAAATTAAATAATTAATTTTTTTTATTATTCAGGAAGTTAGATTCACATGTGAAAAGTCAAACTCAGGGTAAGGGTTTTTCTCATCTAACTTTCATTTCTGTCATGTATATGCCATATTCATCACTTATTTTTTTTTGGTGTATATACTATCAATTAATGTATTGTATGATTATTATACTTTAATTTATATGGATTTACATATCCATTTTTGGATCTCTCTTACATGGTGTTTACATTTTCAAAGTTACCAATGCGGTAAAGGATTTTTTTTCTGAATTTTATTACTTTGAGACATTTGTTATTTTATACACCTCTCTTATTTTATGAGATTTATATAATTAACCTTTCACATTTTATAACATGAATATAATTATTTTCATGATATTATATATTTTATTTAATGTTATTATTTAAGGGGGTTTACAATTCAAAGTTATAAAATTGGGAATATTCGTTTGTTACAATCTTATCATTAATCGAGATTATAAATGATTAAGTCTCTGATATTGAATTATTATAATTCTAAAGACTTCAATTATCCTCTAGTTATTCTTGATATTTTAATGTAATTTTACCTCTTTTTACTTCTATAAAATATTTTATAATTTATTTTTAAGAAAATATGACTTTATTTCTCTCTCTAGTCAGAATTCTTTTTTCTTCCAAAACCGTGTCTTCAAAAAATGTTTTAAAATTGTTTCCCAAGATAGAAGGATATTTAAATCAAAAAATGTTTTAAATGATTTTTAAAATATTCCGTTATGTTATTTAAATGTTATTTTCAAAGAGAAGTATTTTCAAAATGTTTTAGGTTTCAAAAAGTTATTTTCAAAATAAAAATTATATTTTCCACAAAATTTATTTAATGATATTTTAATGGTATTTCAATTCATAAATGTCAAAAACTCATATTTTTAAATATTATCCATTATGAATATTTTGTAATGATAAAATCCTCATTCTTTCTCTAAATGGATTAAGATTGTTTTAAATATACTGTAATCGGATCCGTTTCCTTTCCATGGGTTAATAATATTTCAAAGATATTAACATGAAAACCAATTCTTTTCCATGGTTTAATCAGGAATAATGATTATTTATATGAGTTTTAGGATGAAATATCTACATAAATTATTCATATTGTGGTTCTTGGACTTCTTATACGATGGGGCACCCCAAATAGTACCCGGTGAGCCCGTTATAGCTTATATAATGGGACAGCTCAAATAGTATTGGGTGAGACCATTATATCTTATACGATGGGATGAACTCGATAGTGTTATATGATCCCAATATATCTTATATTATGGGGAAGCCCAGATAACTCTGGTTGATCCCAATATATCTTATATGATAGATGCTCCCAGATAGAACTCCAATGCATTGGGTAATGTAAAATGCCTTGAGAGGCAAGAAGGAGTTACCTGAGGGTTCCTCCTATGGATTTGACTACTCCATAGTTAGTTATAAAATAGGTTTAACATGGGTTATGATGAAAAATGATTTTAGATACCAAATTTTTTTTGTCATGCTAATTATGGGTTTATAATGATTCTTACGATCAAGATTGATATCATACATATCATGATTATTGATTATATAGAATCATTCCTTTTAAATGTTTTCATATTTTATGGTCCATGTATTGATGGGTATGAGTAATTTTATGATTCTCTCGTACACTCTAATTTTTTCGTTATAATCTTATGAACTTCTTATACTCATTAATGGCATTCAATTGTTAATTATGATGTTTAACTTTACTAAGAATTTGAGCTTACCTTCTTACATTTCCTTTTCCCTGGGATATAAATGAATAATGTTGATTGAATTTTGTTTAGAAGAGTTTATATGGATGTTGATGATAACTTAATGTGAAATACAGAAACCCCGATTAAGTGGGAGAAATGATCATTTAACGACATGGGTATTTCTTATGCTTGAGTTTGTCTTAATAATCTAAAAATATATACTTAAAAGTATATGGAGAATGTATGTGATCCACTATTTCATGTTGATATTGTATGTTTTTTATCGAGAAAATTGGGTCACCTCCATCAATATCAAATCCAAAAAGCTAAATTTTACGATTTCGTCACCGAATATGGGAGTATGGGTTCTGAGATATTATAGAAAACTCGTGCCATTTAATTAGTAAACTATGAATGAAATGAATTCAGAGATAATATCATAGTGAAAATATCATGGATAATAATAACTTAATTTTTAATAAAGTCGATGATTGATTATTGGACGTCATGTTCCCCATGAACGTGATACCTCTACTGTCAAGATCTATCCTCAAAACATTTTAAAACTGATGGGTAGAAATGTATCATCCCAATAATTTTTATATAATATGCCTCTTATTAAATTCAATAAATAAGTCTTATAACTTTATAAACAAAAATATGCACTTTTATTGAATTAATACATTAAAATCAGTATAAGAATATCTCCTCAGAATAAGGGGGTGAGAATGATAAAGTTATAATAATATTCATAAATAAACTAGGAAAACTTATAACAAACAAGATAACTGCAAAAGCATAGCCCTCGTCTTTAGGATCTTCTATAATTATAAATATAGCTACGAGAATGGGTGTAAGATCATAGAGGAACATAAAAATATGCTGCATCTTTATAGGTGGAGGATCTAGATTTTTGATCTGCATGGTTAAAAAAGTGTTGGTTAATGTGAGGTATTTATGGGATACATAATATAGCCATTAAAAAATAGTTGTTGAGGTACTTTAATACTAAAAATAACATTTATTCCTTTTTTGAATATATATATAATTTTTTATTTATTTATAAATGATACGAATTTTTATGCTAAATATAAATTATTAGTTATAATGATAAATAAGAAATCCTATAAAAAAATATATGTTTATCTTGTGACTAATTAACAAAAATTAGAAAAAAAGTGATTTATCTAAATACATATATGGATATTAACAAGATTTGTACTATTAATAAATATTTAAGATAAATCTAAATATATATATAGATATTCATAAAAGTAAAGAATTTTTTTCGATGTTATTTTTTTAATGCATTAGAGTTCTGTATAATCATTTATAGTAGTGATTAGCAACCTCTGATGCGTGATGGGGCTACTGAGCCTCTGAGATCCATTAGCGATGAATCACGGTGGTTGTGGGACCCTGAAGATGGTGATGTTGAAAGCACCACCCATCAACAGGGATCGAGGAGATGACCATGTAATGGAGGGATTTCACCGACATCTTTTTTTGGAGGCAGTAGAAACACTAGATGTAGACGCTATGGGGAACTGGGTGGCACCCAACACTGAAGGATGATGAAGGGGCCACCCGAAGATTGGAATGGTCGATGAGGAATGTGACACTACGGGGAACAACATTCATCGCACTCAGGTGTCGCGAAGTCTTCGGGCGGCGGGCAACATTGACAATGGTGGTCAATTTGATCCCTCGGTGTTCACTTGGTTCGTTGGGCCTTTATTTTGGATTTTGTTTCATTTTTGTCTTTGGAACAATCTTTGGATGATCCATGGGTGCTATTTTGGATTTTTTTTATTTGGATATTTGGACCATTATGATGCGGGTTTTTTAGTTTTTCCATTAATGGGGGTCCTTGAGTCTCATTTTTGTTAGGTCCCTTGTTGACCACTATGTGTTTGGGGGTAATTTTTTTACCCCATTAACGTCCCTTTTTTACTTATGTTTTTAATAAAATTTGGTGATCATGAGCTCAAATGCATGGTCTACGCCGCTTTGAGTAGAGTTTCGACCACTTAAATTGTAATTCCTCTTTTTCACTTAAAATATAATAGTTTAAATTTTTAAAAGTTATGTTTTTTAAAAGAAACGTATTTCAAATACAAAACATTTTTATTTTAAATAATACATTTTTTTAAACGAAAATGTACTTATAATTTTATTGAAAATATAATTTGTGCTAACATTAATATTATTTATTTTGTAATAAAATGTTATATTAATTATAATTTTTTTCTAATTATAATGAATTAATTTCCCTATGATTAAAATAGAATGTATGTACTTAAATATATGTACCATTAGTAATTAACTTAAAAATAATGTGTGATGCATTGCATGTATTTTTTGAAAATTAAAAATACATTAATATAAGAATATTATTACTGTTTGAATATTCATCATGTTGAGTATTGGAGGAAATATATATAATTAAAAAATATATGAGATTATGAATATTATTAAAATTTTATATATATAATAATAATAATAATATGTTTTTATTTATTTTATAACTAAACAAATATTAATAAAATTACTATTATTGTTTTATTAAGTTATGTTGGAATTAGTTTTAGTTTTATATTTATATTTACAAATATATGTGTTTTCACAATATTAAAAATAATAGTTATAAATATATATATGTATATGTATTTGTTAAATAATAATATTCATAATAAGTTAAAATATTTTAAATGTGTTTTTAATATTTTTTTACAAAAGGGATATGTTTGATAGTTTTTTAAAAAAGGTTTAGAGACATGTTAACCCCGTTGACACCTCTACCCTCGATAAGAAGAGTGAATGGGGTTGATGTATCTTATGTAAGGTTTCTGAAGGAAGAGTGAACCATGTTCACTCTTTCTATAGATTTTTTAAATAAATAAATACTGATATAAATGTATATATAATTAAATATTAATAAAAAATTAAATATTAATAATACTAATTAAATATTAATAATACTAATTAAATGTAAAAAATTATTAATTAAAAAATCATCAATATTAATAAAATATTAATTAAATATTAATTAAATATTTACTAATATTAAAAAAATTAAAAAATATTGAAAACCATTACAACATATTAATAAAAATTTAATAAATATTCATAAATATTCATAATACAAATAAATATTAATAAATATAGATTAAATATTAAATAAATACTAATGTACATAAAAAATGTAAAGAAATATCAATAAATAAAAATAAGTAATAATAAAATAAAGATAAATATTAATTAAATATTCAAAAATAATTATTAATATTGATAATTATTAATAATTATTCATAAATGTAACGACCCGACCTTAGCTACCCTGAGTCAGTGCATTATTAAATAACGTTGACATGATCACAAGAGATCAGGTCTCGAAAGACTAATTAGTTTAGTAGCCTTGGAAGTACTAGATACATACATAAGTTTTACATTACATCATGAAATAAAAACAACAACTACATTATGTCCCCTTTGAACACACATATATCCCTTAGCTTATCCCTACAGGTCAACCATAATATACTTCTTCACATCATGAGAAAAGAAAACCTAAGAAAGGGTGAGATCAGATGCTCAGTAAGGATAATTGTAACACCCCAGAATGATAAAGGGTTAAATGACTAAATGATATGACTCATGTCAATAAGGTGCACCTTAATTTTCAGGATCCTATCTGATTAGAACCCCACAGTTAAGTGTGTTTTTTTTAGTAGTGATCAGGATGTGTGAACTTCTGGGAATATTCCCAGGGTGTGTGTGAGTGAGGGAAAAGCACACTTGAAAGGACATGTGTTGGAATGTGGGAAAAATCATTAGTCAGGTGACTCATTCAGGAATGTAGGTGAGCCCCAGGGTGGGGACCACATGTCTACAGGGAAACTGGTGGTACCTAGTGGGCCAGGACCCAACGACCATGTTAAGGTGGGGTGTCTGTGCTGTCATTGGGGCCCAGTTGTTACATTTGGTATCAGAGGTGGTACCCAGCCTTAAGTGTGGTGCACTGCCTGGGTTGAGATATAGGGCACACAATGAAGATGTTGTGCTCTAGGGGGGGTGAATGTAACACCCCAACCTTAAGTGAGGATAGAGCACACTGGAAAAGACATGTGTTGGCCTATGGGGGCAATCATTAGTCAGATGACCCGTTCGAGCACATGGGTGGCCCCTAGGGTGCGGACTACATGTCTGCAGGGAAACTGGTGGTACCTGGAAGGCCAGGACCCGACGACCATGTTAAGGTTGGGTGGCTGTGTGTGAGTGAGGAAAAAACACAATAAAAAGTACATGTGTTGGCATGTGGGGAATATCATTAGTCAGGTGACTTGTTTAGGAATGTGAGTGAGCCCTAGGGTGGGAACCACATGTCTACAGGGAAACTGGTGGTACCTAGTGGGTCAGGACCCAACGACCATGTTAAGGCAGGTTTTTGTACTGTCATTGGGGCCTAGTTGTTACATTTGGTATCAGAGGTGGTACCCAGCCTTAAGTGTGTTGCACTGCCTGGGATGAGATGTAGGGCACACAATGAGAACGTTGTGCTCTAGGGGGGTGGGGGTGAATGTAACACCCCAACCTTAAGTGAGGACAAAGCACACTGGAAAAGACATGTGTTGGCCTATGGGGGAATTCATTAGTCAAATGACCCATTCGAGCACATGGGTGGCCCCTAGGGTGGGGACTACGTGTCTGTGGGGAAACTGGTGGTTCCTGGCGAGCCAGGACCTGACGACCATGTTAAGGCGGGGTGGCTGTGTGTGAGTGATGACAAAGAACACTTGAAAGGACTAGTGTTGGCATGTGGGGAATATCATTAGTCAGGTGACTCGTTCAGGCATGTGAGTGAGCCCTAGGGTGGGGACCACATGTCTATAGGGAAACTGGTGGTAACTAGTGGGACAGGACCCAACGACCATGTTAATGCGAGGTGTATGCCCTGTCATTGGGGACTAGTTGTTACATTTGGTATCAGAGGTGGTACCCAGCCTTAAGTGTGGTGCACTGCCTAGGTTGAGATATAGGACACACAATGAGGACGTTGTGCTCTAAAGGGGGGGTGAATGTAACACCCCAACCTAAAGTGAGTACAAAGCACACTGGAAAAGACATGTGTTGGCCTATGGGGGAAGTCATTAGTCAGATAACCCATTCGAGCACATGGGTGGCCCCTAGGGTGGGGACTACGTGTCTATGGGGCAACTGGTGGTGCCTGGCAGGCCAGGACCTGACGACCATGTTAAGGCGGGGTGGATGTGCTGTCACGGGGACCTAGTTGTTGCATTTTCTATTAGAGGTGGTACCCATCCTTAAGTGTGGTGCACTGCCTGGGTTGAGATATAGGGCCCAGAATTAGGACGTTGTGCTCTAAAGGGGGGGGGGGTGAATGTAACACCCCAGAACAATAAAGGGTTAAATGACAAAATGATATAACTCATTTCAACAAGTTGAATCTTCCTTTTTAGGAGTACATCTGATTAGAACTCCATAGTTAAGCGTTCTTGGCCTGGAGTAGTGATCAGGATCGGTGACCACATATCTACAGGGCAACTGGTGGTACCTAGTGGGCCAAGACCCAACGACCATGTTAAGGCAGGGTGTTTGTGCTGTCATTGGGGCCTAGTTGTTACAATTGGTATCAGATGTGGTACCCAGCCTTAAGTGTGGTGCACTGCCTGGGTTGAGATATAGGTCACACAATGAGAATGTTGTGCTCTAAGGGGGGGTGAATGTAACACCCCAACCTTAAGTGAGGAAAAAGCATACTGGAAAAGACATGTGTTGACCTATGGGGGCATTCATTAGTCAGATGACCCATTCGAGCACATGGGTGGCCCCTAGGGTGGGGACTACGTGTCTGCGGGGCAACTGGTGGTACCTGGTGGGATAGGACCCAACGACCATGTTAAGGCGGGGTGGCTGTGTGTGAGTGAGGACAAAACACACTTGAAATGACATGTGTTGGCATGTGGGGAATATCATTAGTCGGGTGACTCTTTTAGGCATGTGAGTGAGCCCTAGGGTGGGGACCACATGTCTACAGGGCAACTGGTGGTACCTATTGGGCCAAGACCCAACGACCATGTTGCAACAGGGTGTTTGTGCTATCATTGGGGCCCAGTTGTTACATTTGGTATCAGAGGTGGTACCCAGCCTTAAGTGTGTTGTACTGCCTGGGTTGAGATGTGGGGCACACAACGAGAATGTTGTGCTCTAAGGGGGGGGGTGGATGTAACACCCCAACCTTAAGTGATGACAAAGCACACTGGAAAAGACATGTGTTGGCCTATGGGGGCAGTCATTAGTCAAATTACCCGTTCGAGCACACGGGTGGCCCCTAGGGTGGGGACTACATGTCTGCGAGGCAACTGGTAGTACCTGGCAGGCTAGGACCCAACAACCATGTTAAGGCGGGGTGGCTGTGTGTGAGTGAGGACAAATAACACTTGAAAGGACATGTGTTGGCATGTGGGGAATATCATTAGTCAGGTGACTCGTTTAGGCATGTGAGTGAGCCCCAGGGTGGGGACCACATGTCTACAGGGCAACTGGTGGAACCTAGTGGGCTAGGACCCAACGAACATGTTTTGGAGAGGTGTATGTGCTTTTATTGGGGCCCAGTTGTTACATTTGGTATTAGAGGTGGTACCTAGCCTTAAGTGTGGTGCACTGCCTGGGTTGAGATGTAGGGCACACAACGAGGATGTTGTGCTCTAAAGGGGGGGGGGGTTAATGTAACACCCCAGCCTTAAGTGAGGACAAAGAACACAGGAAAAGACATGTGTTGGCCTATGGGGTAATTCATTAGTCAAATGACCCGTTCGAGCACATGGGTGGCCCCTATGGTGGGGACTACGTGTCTGCGGGGCAACTGGTGGTGCCTGGCGGGCCAGGACCTGACAACCATGTTAAGGCGGGGTGGAAGTGCGGTCATGGGGACCTAGTTGTTACATTTTCTATTAGAGGTGGTACCCAACCTTAAGTGTGGTGCACTACATGGGTTGAGATGTAGGGCCCACAACGAGGACGTTGTGCTCAAAAGGGGGGGTGAATGTAACACCCCAGAATGATAAAGGGTTAAATGAATAAATGATATGACTCATGTCAACAAGGTGAATCTTTCTTTTCAGGAGTATATCTGATTAGAACTCCACAGTTAAGCATGATTGGTCTAGAGTAGTGATCAGGATTGGTGACCACATGTCTACAGGGCAACTGGTGGTACCTAGTGGGCCTGGACCCAACGACCATGTTAAGTCGAGGTATCTGTGTTGTCATTGGGGCCCATTTGTTACATTTGGTATCATAGGTGGTACCCAGCCTTAAGTGTGGTGCACTGCCTGGGATGAGATGTAGGGAACACAATGAGGATGTTGTGCTCTAAAGGTGTGTGGGGGGGGGGGTAAATGTAACACCCCAGCCTTAAGTGAGGACAAAGCATACTGGAAAAGACATGTGTTGGCTTATGGGGGAAGTCATTAGTCAGATGACCCATTCGAGCACATGGGTGGCCCCTAGGGTAGGGACTACGTGTCTGCTGGGAAACTGCTGGTGCCTAGCAGGCCAGGACCTGACAACCATGTTAAGGTGGGGTGGATGTGCTATCACGGGGACCTGGTTGTTACATTTGGTATTAGAGGTGGTACCCTGCCTTAAGTGTGGTGCACTACCTGGGTTGAGATGTAGGGCCCACAACGAGGACGTTGTGCTCTAAAGGTGGGGTGAATGTAACACCCCAGGATGATAAAGGGTTAAATGACTAAATGATATGACTCATTTCAACAAGGTGCATCTTCATTTTCAGGAGTCTATCTGATTAGAACTCCATAGTTAAGCGTGCTTGGCCTCGAGTAGTGATGAAGATTGGTGACCTTCTGTGATGATTACCAGGGTATGTGTGAGTGAGGAAAAAACACACTAGAAAGGACATGTGTTGGCTTGTGGGGACTATCATTAGTCGAATGACATGTTCAGGAAAGTGGGTGGGCCCCAGGGTGGGGACCATGTGTTTGTGGGGCAACTAGTGGTACCTAGTGGGCCCGGACCTGACGACCATGTTAAGGCAGGGTGTATGTGCTATCATTGGGGCCCAGTTGTTACAATAACAGTATAGTGGAAACTATCATAAATAAGTATAAACATTTAAGGAAATGTATAAGACATAAAACACAATCCTTTTAAACTTAAACTTCAGTATAATATGGAAAAGATAAATCAAATAATTCCATTTACTTATTCATGTGAATATTCTAGTAGTCTAATAATCTCATATAATATCAATAGTTAATTTCATAATGATACAATTCATAATTCCGGACATCATAATAACATAGTCAAGGGCTCGTGCCAAAACAAAATATAAATATTTTGTCAAGGCCTTGTTCCAAGTCACTAGTTTGTCTCATTACACCTACCGATGCATCGAGGAGCTATAGCGAGCTCCACCCGTCACTTACTAAGTCTAATGCATTCCTCATATGAAAAGGTTGAAACATAATATAAACATTAGTATTAAAACTAGCATAAAAATTTTAATAATTTAACCATAAACCATGAATGGTATAAAAACAACACATCCATAGTCAAACATATCCCAAAACCTTCAATACAATATGGAAAATTGTATCTTAATAAATCAACTTCAAAGAAGTGTAAAATCCATCAAAGGATGTTGACATAGATGAAATCAAAACTATTTGAGAGAAATATCTTTTTCTATCACAAGTAGAAAAATCATTTTTAACGTCGTCAATTTGGCGTCGATTTCTTATAAACTAATGTCAAATATTTTTGCGGAGACTTTTTGGCATCGGTTTTTTAAAAAACGATTCCAAAAACTAAAAAAATAGTTTTGGAAACTATTTTTAAAAAAACAGACACGAAAAAATAAAAAAAATGTTTTGGCGTCAGTTTTTTTAAAAACTGATGCGAAAAAATAAAAAAAAATGTTTTGACGTCGGTTTTTATGAAATCTGATGCCAAAAATTAAAAAAAAATTATAGTGTTTTAGAGAATTCTATAAGATTTGATTTGACTGTCATGGAGCAAAAATGGAGTTACGGATTAAAAGTTATGGATGCTGGAATTTTAACTTCTCTAAAAGAAGTCTTAATGAAGTCCAACTTTCAAAGGCCACAACTTTTAATCCGTAACTCCGTTTTAGCTTCACGACTAGTCAATTCGAAGCTTAAAAATTATCTAAAACATGGTAAATTTTGTTTTTAAATTTTGGCATCAGTTTCCATAAAAACGGATGCGAAAACTGTTTTTTTTTCACGTCGCTTTTAAAAAAATCGATGCCAAAAATACTTTTTTTACTTTCCGTGTTTGTTTTTATAAAAATCGATGCCACAACTTTTTTTGTTTTTCTCATCAGTTTCTAAAAAAACCAACACCAAAAATAATTTTTTTTACTTTTTACGTCGGTTTTTAAAAAAACAGAAGCGAAACGTATATTTCTTTAACTTTTTAACATCGATTTATTTAAAAATCGACACCAAAAATCATATCAGTTGAAATTTTTGGTTTCGGTTTTCTTAAAAAACTGACTCCAAAATACCAAATTATATCCTCTTTTGCGTCGGTTTCAAATAAAACCGATGCCAAATAGTATTCTCCAATACACGGGATCAGAATTTTAATTTTTTTCACAAAACGTATTTAACTTTTTAAAATCCCACCTACATTTTCATACAACTCAATCGAAAATATTTTCATTTAATATATATAAATCCATTTCTCCTTGGTTCATCATTTTCAACCTCTTTGATTCAATCAAGTTTTCAACATTCCATCAATCATTAATTTGAATACGGTACCTATTTTATTAATTTATTTTCTATATTATTAATGTCCTTCATTTATAAACAACTCAATTAGATTTCATATAATGATTATTTACTTTTATTATCGAGTTAAAAATATAAAACATTCGGATGAGGTTTACCAACCATGGTGTAAATTTAATTATCAATCATTGTTTTCATTATCGAATGATTTCTACACTAAATATAAGAGATATGATGATAAACAACATATAATTTCAAAGGAAGATCCAAAAACCATTGAAATATGTTTGAATTATTATGTATATTTTATATCATTTTGTGTATGTGATTTTAATTCATGTTTATCTTGTTTTCTTTAAAACGAGTTATATCAATCGAAACTTTGACAGGTTCAACTTCCAACGACCATAACTTTTGATCTGTAACTCCGTTTTAGCTCCAAAACCAGTCAAATCGAATCTTAGGAAATGATATAAAACATAAAAGCAAAAATTTACATTTTGGAGTTGGTTTTTGTAAAGAAACGATGACAAAAATTAATTTTTTCCATTTATGGCGTCGGTTTTTTCCAAGAACCGACGCCGAAACTATTTTTTAAACTTTTTTTGCATCAGTTTTTAAGGAAATCGATGCAAAAATTGATGTATATGAGTTTAGATAGCCTCATTTTTTTTAAAAAAAAGGACACTAAAAAACAAATGAAATTTGTTTTTGGTGTCGGTTTACAAAACCCGATGTAAAAAATAAAAAACAATCGACTTTAAAGAACTTTTTTCTACTAGTGTATTTTGAAATAATTTAAAAGTCACATAATTATAAAAGAAAATATTTATTTTGAAAATATTATTATAATCATGTAATGGAAGCTTTGTAGGTGTTATAATGGCGGAAAATAGCCTCACCCACCGTATAAGTTAAAAAACATTCTTACCTTAATTTGTCGAAGAAGTCATAAAGTACCTTGTTTAGAAAACAATGGAAAGATTCCTTTCAAAACATTTTATAAAAAATCAAACAAGGGTATAAATGACTTTAAACAAAATTCTAGTAAATATTAAACATGTTTTGAAATACATTTTTAAGAAACACATATGTGGATGATAAAGAAGTCCCAGTAGATACTTACATATAAACAACCTCGGATAATAAAGTGATTGTGAAATTAACCCTTACATTGTAATTTTCCTTAGTAGAGGGTAGATTAACCTCATGTATAATGGTGAAATCATTTTTATTAAATTTTAAAAGAACCACACATATAAATATGATATCATGTATGATCTTCTAATATTTCCTTGTTAATGATATTTCAGTAGTATCATTGTTTTGGGTGTTAACTGATTCATTTTCCTTTATATGTTTTGTTAGGTAAGTTATGTTTGTTATGGATAGGATGTATTTGTTTCATATCCAGAATTATATTAAGTTCTTAAATATTATTTTTAATCATCAAATGACAATTATTCTTGAATTGTTATGACGGGGAACAAAATCTAATCACGTCGTGGAGATGGTAAGTCGTACATACACATCAGTAACAATATCATTCTATTAGTGGTGAAATAATATTTAATTGGATGGTATATTATATGTAAAGAATAATTAACATGTTATATTTATTATTTAAATAAATTATAATCATTATTATACCCATCCAAATAATTAAGTGTTGAATAACAAACTACACCACGACGTAGAGACGGTAAGCCGTACGTACACACGTATAGTGAAATTGTCATTCATAGGATGGATAGGGTAATGAATTTGGTTGTACCATATTTATAATAATATATCAGTATGTAGAAGGTAATGGATTTATTATTTTGGTATGGAAATAACAACAAAAGAGGAAGTGGAAGACGAAAATAACTTTGAAAGAGGTGATAAAATTATTACCTCTTCTTCGAGTGATTCCTTTTCATTTGATTAAAAGGGCTCCTTAGGTTGTCTTTCCTTTCAAATTAAATACTCTAGGTTAAATTTAGGATAGTTCAGAGGATATTTTAGTAGGTTTTGGATGAGTTAAATGGATTTGGAGGTGTGAAATTAAGATAAGGGGAAGTACCCTTTTATAAGAGAGGTGAGGGTAACTTTAGGAAAATCTTGAAATATTATTTTATTATAAACTCACTTTCTGTTTTTAATGGCTCAAAATGGATTTATTTCGAAGATATGGTGGTAATTGATCGAAATATTCTCAACAAATAGGTTTTAGACATGTTTTGGGCATCATATTAACCTTATTGTTTAGATTTAATTCTTAGTTAAATGGTTTAACTTTTACCATGTCTTTTTGTATTTTTATATTACATGGTTAATAAACATACTATAAAATGCCAAAAGAATATAAAGTGGTTCATTAATGACATATATATCATTATATAAGTCATTTGGCTAATCCTTATATTTTTATTAATATTATATAATTTAATAATATATTATTTTTTTATAAACTCATTTATGTCAATTTTGACACTATTAAGTATTTTGTTTTTGTGAAAGTCAAAAAAAATTTATTACTTCTAAAAAAATACATTAAATCAACCCTAACATGTCTTATTAACCTATAAAATTAGTGTAATGCATCAAAAGTCTCAATTTACATTTATTTTGATATTTATAATATTAAATATTTTAATCTTCCATTAATAAGGTAATTACTACATCATCATTATGTCATAAATAAATTTAATTATTTAATGTATAAAAATTATAAATAAAATACCATGATGTAGGATATATTTTTATATTTATAATAAAAATGTATAGTAAAATTTATCTTATGTGTATCCTTATATTAAAACTATTTTAGTTATTAAACTTTGAATTTTACACTTTTGACTCCTCTTTAAATAAAATAATGATAAATGTCCTAATCTAATCCAAGTGGATTAATGAAGAACATATTTTATTCCTAAGGTTGATTTTTGTTGAAATACACTTATACAATAGAATTAGGGAATGTTTTAGGGTAATTATAATATCATTTTTACCCTTAATTACCCTATTTACTTTTAACTATGGTAAATAAAATTCAAAAGTTACTATTCACCAAAAAATATTTTCATCCTATTGAACTACATTTTAATTACTGATTTCAACCATGTCTCACTGTTTTTTAAAAATTTAATCATTGAAGCGTTAAAATTATGTTTTATGCAAATTTGTAAATATGCCTAGAAGGTGGGTAAAAGATGTTAAAAAGTTCAATAAATTTTATACATCTAAACTTATTATAAAATGAATCCAATGAATTACATTGAACTAATATAGGTATTATGTATCTATTTTTTACTTTGAAATAAATTTAAATAATAATAATAATTATTTAATTAAAAGTTTGTTTTAAACAATAATGCAGTATTTTTCACTATTTATTAAAAATTGAAAGTTTTTAAAAAAATACCAAAAATTCACCCTAACCTAATTTTGATATTCCAAATCTATAACTGAAGTCCATTTTGAAAAATAAAATTTATAAAATTTCAAAAAGTGGGTATTATTATTCATAACTCGTAGTTTGATTGGTTGTGGTGTGCTAGTACTCAAAGTTTTGTATAATGCAAGCTATTGTATTATTCAAAGAGAAGAATATTTTGGAAGATTAGGGGGTAAAATTCTTCCATCCTTCAAATAATTTCGTCCAAGAAACTTCTAGAATATTACTGTATAAAAAGATTTGGTTGGTTCTTCATTGGAAATTCCTCGGGTTCCCATGTTGCCTCTTCCATCTTATGGTTTCTCCATAGAACTTTTACCAGACGAGTCATCCAGTTTCTCAACACTTGTTCTAAGGTATCAAGAATCTTTATAGGCTCTTCACAATAAGATAGATTAGGTCCCCATTCTATTTATTCATAGGTGAGTACATGTGTTGGGCCAGGCATGTATTTTCTCAATAGTGATACGTGGAACACGTCATGAACATTGGAGAGACCTGGAATAATTTCCAAATAGTAAGATACAACTCCAATTAGTTTTAGAAATTTGAATGGTCCGATATACCTGGGACTTAATTCTCCCTTCTTACTAAATCATATAACACCCTTCTATGGAGATACCTTTAAGAAAACTTGATCAGCTACTTCAAATTCCAAATCCTTCCTTCAGTTATCAGTATAAATATTTTGACTACTTTGAGATGCTTTTATGTGGGTTTGGATAATCATCCCCTTTTCATTGTTTCCTCAACAAGTTCTAGGCCTACGAGTTTTCTTTCACTAACATCATACCAACAAGTTGGTGTGCGATATCCCTTTCCAAATAACGCTGCATATGGTACCATCTGAATACTCGAATGGAATCTATTATTATAGAAAAATTATAACATAGGTAAATATTGATACCACATACCTTGAAAGTCATGTGATAAAGATCTCAACATATCTTATAAGGTTTAAATAGTCCATTCTGATTGTCCATAAGTTTGAGGGTGGTAGGAAGTTCTCAAACTAAGTTCAATATCCAAGGATTTCTGATTTTTTTTTGAATATTGATGTAAAATGGGGATCATGATCAGAAACAATAGATAAGGGTACACCATGAAGTCTTACAATATCATTAATATATGGTGTTTCTAAACATTCAAGTGGTAAATCTTCTCTTATAGCAATAAAATGTACTGACATGGTAAGATTATCAATAATGAACTATATTGCATCATTCCTTCAAGGAGTCATTGGTATCCCCATGAAAAAGTCCATCTTAATATGATCCCATTTTCACTCAGGTATGGGAAGAGGTTTCATAAATCCTCTAAGATGTTATCTTCCATCCTTCACCTATTGACAAAGAGTATATCTTGACACATAATCAGAAATCTGCCTCTTCATGTTATCCCACAAAAAATGTTCCTTCAAATATATATACATCAAAGTGTTACCATGGTGTATAAAGAAATTGGAGCTATGTGCATCACCCAAAAATTATCTTTTTATATCAGGTATATTGGGAACATAAAGCCTCCTCCAAAATATTAAAATTACATCTTCATATACGAAGTCAGTCAATCTCCCATCATTCATAGCATTAAATGTCTTTTAAAAATCCTTATCATTAGTCTAAGAACTTTTTATCCTTTCTAGTAAAGATGGTTTGGAAACCATTTTAAAAATTATTGATGTTTCACCTTCCATGACTATTCCCATATCCATCTTTACTAGATCCATAAATAAAGGATCCCTTTCAACTCACATCTTGTTCAGAACTCCATGATCCTTTTTGCTCAAAGCATATACCACCTTATTTTCCTTCCCTGGGTGGTAGTGTATAGTGCAATAATAATCCTTGAGTAATTAAAGTCATCTCCTTTTCCTCATGTTGAGTTATTTCTATGATAAAATATACTTCAGACTCTTGCGATCAGAATATATCTCACATTTGTTACAATATAGATTGTGTCTCCATATCTATATAGAAAATATTTCAGCTGCTAACTCAAGATCATGAGTGGGATAGTTTTGTTCATGAATTTTTAGCTATCGTGATGTATAGGTGTTCCACCTCAGAGCTAACATGTTTATGGGCGGTGAGGATATGGCACGATGAGGATCATCTCCCACCCCATTTTCTATAGAGATGAGATTTCGTCGAATTTACCATTCATTTATTCAGACCCATTCAACATCATTATCCTTTAAAGAAGGTTGAATTAACCCAATGGGGAACTGTTGGACCCCAGTGGGTGATTGTGTGGTGGTCAAGAACTCATGAAATCGGTCCTTCTTGTATATAAATTCCTCAGATGGTCTTCAATGGGTTTATTTGTGGATCCAAGAACTCCCAATGACCCTGGTATCCATGATTCATGGACCTGCTTTCCAAAGGCAATCACTCGTCGACTGACGGTTTGGCCAATGAAACTTGATGACTTCATTGGTCGAGTGGATGGGAGGTCATGCTCACCACACCCTTTCACAGGAGAATTTTTTCCTATTCTGCATCTCTCTAATAGATTAATGTTGTGTTCATTTGTTCATGAATCCTTAGTTCATTTTCGAAGAGTGTTTCCAAGGGCTACCCTTTGGTTGCATGATC
The DNA here is from genome assembly GCA_963277665.1 of Viscum album. Classification (NCBI taxonomy): domain Eukaryota; kingdom Viridiplantae; phylum Streptophyta; class Magnoliopsida; order Santalales; family Viscaceae; genus Viscum; species Viscum album. The sequence goes on along the minus strand of OY728130.1, from coordinate 757,610,028 downwards.
ATCATGCGCATGCATAGGTTTTATGCCACAGAGGTGACACTGACTTATCCATATTGTAAGGCGCTCTAGAGTTTATCGTCATCCAGGGGGACAGAAGCTGACTTTCTGTTGGGATCAGTCCCCACAAGGAGGGATTCCTACGTATCCTAGGGGGAGGAACCAGAACCCATGTAGTTCGGAGTGTGAGGGGATTACACATGGAAGGTACCCACTTGACACACATGATTGGGTGGACACATTTTGGATTGGCACCATTTTGAGATCGTGCCGTCTGGTAAGTGACCTTCATATTTGGATATGATCAGAAATCAGAGTTCTCATAGTTTAGAATTGTGTGTCTTACATGTGGAAGCTGCCCAGTTTATAATCATGATTGGGTAGGCCCTTTATGGATGTGCACCCTTTTGAGCTCGGGATTTATGGTAGGCATCCTACGTATCCAGATTTGGTCAGGAATCAAATTTCTCATAGTTCAGAAGGTGTGATTATGTTGTAATCCTCACAAACCTCTAATCTCACATGAGTCATGCTCGGTGTGAGAAACGAGAGGATGTGAAAGATTCGACAATGCACGTGCCTCCTCCCCTATCTGTGGGGGAGGGAGAGTCTGCAACGGAAGAGGTCGGGGCGACCGTGGGTGAGGGCGTGGAGCAATGAACCTCTCCATGTGGAATGACATTAAAGGTCACGTGGACCTACCTCAGATGATTGGGGACTTACCTTAGTGGGAGGGACCCATAGCATATTCGGGGAAGGGGACTAATTTCATCCTCATTAAAGGGGGAGCAAACATAACCCCTTCGACTGATCATTGTTCCTCATTAAATGTAAATGCAAGTGATCACCCCTAATCTCTAGAATGGGGAGGCTCACTTCAGCATCCCAAGGTTGGACTCTGGGTAACTGTGGGAATGTATCCTTACATGCATTCCTGAATCCCACCCCTTTGTGGGGAGGGCCTTCGTGACTCCGCTTACTGTGGGTACGTAGACTCAATGGGTCGCACTGATGTACCCGATGGCCTGATCATACAGGTCTGGTGGATTTGGAGGAGGCTTTTGTGTGGTGATGAAGGACTAGTTAATGGATGGATCATGGAGGACTAGACGGAAATGAAGGGGTGAGGTTGGAACCATAAAGAACAATACCCAAAAACACCTCATTCTGCATACGGGTTTCTCATGTGGGATGGGTAAGGCTCTGCATACCATAGTGGTATGCGAGCAGGAGGGCCATATGCATACTGGTGTGGCACGTGGGCATGGTTATCACCAACCACGTACAAAAGTGGTGCACGACTCACGTTGCTGCTTTAGGTTATATCCACGTATCGATTGGGTACACGGTGTCGGGTTCAGTCCCCGTAGTAGTACGCTACGCAGAGCACCATATTGAAGGAGGGTCTAGGGAATTACCATTAACAGAAAATTCATCTGAGAGAAGTATTTGGTTCACGGTTTACAATTTGGGTTTGCAGTTCTATTATTATTATTGAATTCCCCCATTTTTATGGTTCGTGGCCGGTTGTACCTATAGAGGAACTTGTTTTTGGTTCATGCTTCGCCGATGAAATAAGATGGAATCTGAAGTGCAACCTCTAATTTTTCCTTAATATTTCTTCACCCGTCCATCCTTCTATCTTTCTACTTTATTAATCCTTATTTTTTGATCCTTTTATAGAGCATCAGAATGATCAAATCTACTGGGCATGCAACACCATTTGCGTAGAACCATTGAAGAAATTTTATAACCCGTGGAAGAATCGGTCAACCAGAGTTCGCGGGGACTTTGGTTAATGATAAAGGTTCATAGAAACCTTCCTATCTACTTAATCTATGAACTGAGGGGTTCACAGCATGGTACATGGTCCTTCTTCTGCATAATTCATGGTTGGTCTTGCTTGGTGGCCATCACCTCACGGGCAAGCGATTCGCAGTCCATCCTGCATACCATACGGTTCGCGGTCCTTCTTCCTCGCGTACCTTTCCTGGTGATGGTACACATGCCACCTAAAAACATGAATTACTTTAATTTCCTTTAAATAAATGCAACTCAATTTGAGTCCCTTTTCCTTGATAAACTTATAAAAGTTCTTAATTCCTTTTGAAAAGTGATTTCAGAGGTATTTTCTTCCCTTGGTAGAATTTTCAAGAACCTATAAATGCCCCCCATCATAATGGTGTCCATTCGGAACAAAAAGGGGACCATTTTGATGTAGAAGCGGTCTTGAACTTAAATGGTTCCTGGTAGAGAAGGTAAACCCAATAGCAGGGGACTGAACCTATATATTGGGGCCCATTTCATTTGTCTTTTACCATTTCTCATAGTAAAAAGTGCTCCTAATTTCTTAGCCTCCTTCACTCTTCACATATCGTGATCTTTGTGAGAACCGTGTTCATGAACTGTTATGTATGTTCAGCGAACTAATTTTCTAACCATTTTCCTTTCATCATACCAAATTTTGGCTTCTATGAATGGGACTGTGGAAATTTAAAACAAAAAAGTCCAAATTCCACGTGGAAGAACGCTATACGGATGACCTGTTCTCATACCTAACATGGATCGGTGAACCGAACCTCAAAAACTATTAATACGGACTTAAATTTTAATCCATAACTTTTGAAGGAAAAATTAACTAAGGATTAGGTTCATGGTCTCTACATTATGTAGACTGTTCTGTTCATTGGCAAATGGTTCGTGGGCCTGCACCTCGTGGTCATTCCATGTACCATGGTTGTACGTGGTGAATAGGACCAGTATACCATAGATGTATGTGGAGTAGCTTCCATGTGTTATGCTACACGTGGAATGATCTTTCCACGTACCATTTTTTATGAACAGTACACAGAGCCTTTTGCATACATGTTTTAAGTCCTTTAGCCATTTTTTATAGCCTTTTTTCAAAAATTCATATCACACTAGCTTCTAACTGGCTTCTGGATCTTCCTATACAGGTTATAATGGATGATTCATAGGCTGCTGAAAAATCGATGAAGACGGGGGTTTCCAGGGTGAGGAATAGTTATTATAGCCTTCATATCCTCATCATTCCTCGTAATAGATTTCTGACGGTCTTCTTGATTCCATAGCTTCTATCTTACCCGTTATTCATGCAATTTCCACTTTACAGATTTGGTCTTCCTATTGACATGCCTCTGTTGTTTCATGATCTCGACCATCCTTTCATCCTATTAGAGGAACCACATGATCATGATTGTGCCAATATTTCCTCAACTGGAGAAGTCATCGTTACTCCTATTCAAGAAAACATTTTCTTACTGTGAGGTTCATCCTGGAATCAGGGCAACCATGGGTGCCACAATGGTTTCCTAAGACTAGACATCTGAGAATACCCATCCATCATCAGCATTTCTCGAGAAACTCCTAGTGGTGGGTGGAGCACCAAGTTGGATTTTCGGGCCGAAGGATGTTTCTATGATGAGTGGGCCTAGTAATTTTGGGTGCATCATACATGTATGGAGTCCCGTGATCAGCTAGAGGTAGTGGGTTTGCACCAGGCAGTCTGGGTGTCTCAGTTTGCAAACTTATCTATAGAAGAAATCCTTCCAGAATTGCTGAGTCATTAGTGTTCGAGCACCAACACCTTTTATCTATTTCATGGTGTAGTGGGGATCAGTATGTGAGAAAATTACCAGCTTGGAGGTCTCTCTATCCTTGGAGATATGTACGACAAGTTTCTCCCAGCTTCCACCATATGGAATGACACTGATCACATGTCTCCTTTGACAAAGAGTTTACTGATCATGGCAGTGGGATCACTGGATCATCCCCTCAAATCATGTTCCATCATCCCATTCAAATCTTCGATATGGTTATTATTCTAGATGAATGGGCCTAAGCCGAACGCGTGCTGCAATCGAACTCACCCAACCCGTCAGTCCCACCAAACTTCAGGGTCATACTGTTTTGCCTTTAAAGCAGGGCAGTATGACACATGGGGATATGAACTTCAGCCTGACATTTTTCCTATGCTCAGGCTAGCAGGTTTCTTCTCCATGTTCATAAGTGGATGGATCTTTTCATCCCGTGATGTATACAATGGGGTTCGAGCCTGCACCTTGATGATGGTGGCCATGCCGGTGGAGGGTTGACCCATTAATTTGTCCCTTCCTACCCTCTCCCATCTTTATGAATTATTAGGACAGATTCAAGAAGGCAGGTCTCTGCATCGTCTCAGTGGACCATTCCAATTCCTGTACAGTTGGACGATGGAACACTTACCCTATTATGAATATCAGCATACATCACGGGTTCCCCATTCTAACTTTCATTCGTCTCTTCACAACATTTTTTTTGTTCTCCCCAGGACTCTAAAAGTTACCGATGTGGTCAGGATTTTGAATGATGCCTCTCATTTCTCATTTTCACTGCATCCTACCCCTCATGGATCATTAATAGGTAATAGGGGTGGTTCCTTGGAGTAATCTTCTTACCTCATCAATCTTCAAGATGAGATGATTACCGCTTGTGTAGACCGAGTAGTTATTTGTGAACCATACCTCCCCTACCAGTTATCCAGGTAGTTTGGATGCCTTCAATAGATCGTGTTTCTTCCGATTGTTCGACTAAAGGGATAATATCATCTTGTGGTTATCTTTCAATTGTGGCTTATGATGATGCACAAAGGTGATGCTAGAGAAATTATCATTCATAACATGACAGGGCCCACCTTCGTATCGCTAGAGTATTCCCAACTATGGGTCGATTGTTACCTCCTAGGGATGCTAAAAGAACCAGTTTAGTGGGTACAAAAACGCTTGATCATTTCCTATCATGTTCCTTCCCCAATAACAACACCACACATTTCCTTCGTCACAATAGGTGCAACAACCGCGTCTTCTACTTCCACCCCTTCAGCAACCAAGGTGAACACACCTCCTACTCCTGGTCTCATGGTGAGAAGGAACTCGACTGGTCGTCAAAAGCATCTGGGAGGGGTCTCATTAGTACAACCCATTTTGGTGGGGAGTGATTCAGATTACCCCCCTCCTGTGGATATTTCCCAAGATCTTGATGAGATGGGAATCATCCAAGCATCGCCAATCATCCCAGAGACCATAGTTATTCCTCTGTATATAGCTCTAGTGGTTGGTCCATCTGATATAAAAGATGGTCTTCTGCCTTGGGTAACTAGCCTTAGGTCCCTCACCACTCCTATGGCGATGCTTCCTACTTACAAACATGTGGCAGCAGGGGAGGATCAAAGTGTTGGTGATGTGGAATGAAACCAGCCAGCGCGCAAAGAGGCATGGTGCCAGTTACATTCTCTTGTTGTGGAGACACCCCTGGCCAATTTCGCCGACGAGGGTGACCATTTTCGGTGGTTATTTGATGAGCTGGGCTCCGAGGGCTTTGATTATCATCACCTTCACTTCTTTATTACCAAATCACCATTTCCTATGAAGACCTCGCCTTCTGCGAGGACAAGATGGCCAAGTTTAATTCTACCCATCACAAGGTCTAAACATTCGCAGATTTTTCTGAAGAATTTGATCATCTAATAGCCGATTAGGTAAAGGCCCGTGATTTGGTGGCAGATCTTGAGGAGGAGCTGCATGAGTGTGAAGCATGCGCATCCAGGTTGAGAGAGCCATTGGACTCTTTTCATTTCAATAATTAATCCATCTATATGAAAGGGTGAGACCTTAATGTTGTCTTGGAGAGAAATTTGGCTTTTAAATATCTCTTCTCCATCTCTTCCTGTCAGCATCATTTCAATCAAGTGTTAATTTTAAACCATGACTTGAAATCAGTACACTGAGATAACCAAATCAAGCTCTAATTATTGCCTAATCCAAGGGAATCAGTGAGCATGGTTCAACTATTTCTGTGTTTAAATGTATTACCTCACGAAATTTTATGTCTTTTTCATTATTACCCAAATTTTTTCCTAAGCCTTCTGGACATGGGCTTAGTGGGAAAAACATGGTTCTTTCTTAGTCTGCCATTTTTGGGTTTCCGACCTAACAAGTTTTTCACCTTTTCTGATGGCTCAATGAATTTTTTTAGTGAACTGCTACATGACTTTTTCACAGAGGTTCCTTCGGAATATTTTCCCCCTGGAGAGTATAACATCCCTCTTTTTTTATATCATTTCACAGTCATACCAATCAAACATGATATTGATGTTTTAGGTTGAACAACTTTGACCAAACTTAATGGGGTAGGGCCCCGACTCAGGACCGTTAGTCAGGAATGTTCGTTTATCCTCAGACATGGGTTAGGGATTTTTCTTTACCATGGATTTGGGGATTCTGGACATGCATGAGGCTTAGGATCCACTTTAGGCATATAAAGGTATGAAAGGACTCTCTAGGGACGAATTTTCTTTTGATTGGTGTCCATTTTTGTGGGTGACTTATGCAGAGCCACCAGGGCATGATATGTATAGTCAAGCAAAGGTGTACCTAGGACACTGGCCTTCTATTCCTGATGGCCTGGTGGGATTTTCCACGTTTTGGATTTATCTTGATGTTGGGAGCCACAATAGGTGTCTATCTTGAGTAGTATGGTCTGAGAACATTAGGAACATTCATATTAGTCTTGAGTGGGCAATCATTCCTTCACATTTCCAAATTATGTGAGGAAGATCTGGAAATTGTTCAGTTCAATTAAGAGTCTATTCTATGTCAGGGGCACTTGGGAAGAATGAGGTGCATAAGACATCATCCCAGAGTTTTCTGAATCTTGGGGTGTGACAAGATATGAATGTCATTTGAGTGTATGGAGGCTGGAAAGGACTCTCCTAGAGATGAATTTTCCTTTGATTGATATCCATTTTTGTAGTTGATGTATGTAGAGCCACTGGGGCATGATATGCATAGTCAAGCAAAGGTGTCCCCCAGACACTGGCCTTCCACCTCCGATGGCCTTTGAGGATTATGCATATTGGGAACTTTCTAAATATGGTGCGTGACCTTCGACCAGGGGTTCCCCTGGTCACAAGAGGAGGCTTTCTAGCTGGTCTTCTTCAGGGAAACCCAGAAACAAGAGGGGTAACTCTTCCTTTTCATGTTGATCAAATTTTCACATGCGGATAAGATATCATTTAGAAACCTTAAAATAGACCAAACTTCAATTGGGCCCATATGTTCCGATATATCCAAGTTGTATGGAGGATGGAAAATTTAAATCATGACTTTGAGGGACCTTGAATCAGAAGGGGTGGAATGAGTCTTGGAAAACATTGGGCATACTAAGATAGGGTAGGACTCTCCTAGGGGTGAATTTTCCTTTGATTGACGACCATTTTTGTGGGTGACATGTATAGAGCCACTGTGGAATGATATTCATAGTCAATCAAAGGTGTTCGCATAACACTGACCTTCCACCCCATATGGCCTTGGAGGGTTATGGGGATTCAAGATCACTTAAAGCACGAAGTTTGGAATATGGAAGGGGTATACCAGGACATATTAGGGACATTTGGGATGTGATTTACTCATGGAATGATTTCCCTTATGTAGATCTGACCCATACACATGGTGAGGTATTCGTTCTATCTTAGGGATACCTAGTAATTTAACATAACATGGCCAGGACATAAGGTTCCTCTTAGGGGAGGGAACCATGACATTCCATTTAGGGTCATGTTTCTAGGACCAAATTCTTGGGTCGTTCTGTCATAATGTCATAGAAGATCTCTTTCTAATACACCTAAGCTCATGTGAGCTATGCTCGATGTGAGAAACAAGGGATCACAAGGGTTTCATGTCACCATCTAAGAATAGTGAATTCAGCATTAGGGGAAACATTTAGGCTAAATCCATTTCCCTGCAGTTTAGTGTCTTACAGTGAAGAAAATTTTAACCTTGTGGTTTAACGTCGTGTGGTAAGGAAGATTTTGGCCTTACAGAGGTCTTAAAAAGTTTCAATTCGTTCGCATTCAGGGTGTTCTGTTGTTCCTTAGAAATGAGTGATGATAGATTGTGTATACCATATTCTTGTGGGTTACTTTAATCAAGAGGGGTGACATGGGGATTGAAATCCATTGGGCATACTGAGGTCGGAGAGGACTCTCCTTTGGACAAATTTTCCTTTTATTGATAGTCATTTTTGTGAGCGATGCATGCAGAGCCACCAGGGAATTATATATATAGTCAATCAAAGGTTTCTATAGGACACTGACCTTCCATCCCAGATGGCCTTGGATGATTGTGAGGATCCATGTTTTCCCAAGGTATGGAGTGTGAAAAACAGGGAAGGTATGCCTAGGAATGTGAGAATAACCCGACCATGATTAGTCGTGACCTTCTTGGAGCTTCTATATAGGTTTGACCCACACATGGGGGAAACGGGCATTTTTTTATGGTGGTTGGGCTAGGATGTCGAATCTGAGCATCACTACATATCCCATGAGAGTAGGAACCAAGGAACTCGTAGTTCTAGATGTACCCTAAAAATGTTCGTTCGATGTGTTAGTGACACATGAAGGCATTTTGGTTTTACTTTATATGGGTGTCAGGCCAACCATACTCCTATATGGTTTACTTGCATACGAGAATCCATATCACTGATCCTAAGATCACGTGAGTTATACTTGATGTGAGAAACAAGGAGTGGTTGCAGAGTATCCTTGGAAAGTGTGAGGTGACAAAGAATATGATGGGGGCTTTTCATTTTCTTTCCCAGTTGGGTCAGGCTAGGATCAAAGATCAAGGTGTGCTATGTATCCTACGAGGGAAGGAATCAAGTCATATGTAGTTTTGTGTGTTCCTCGTACTGGTTTGTCTTGGTCCAATGGGTAGGGGAGTTTTCATTCCATCCATCATTTTTGTCAGGTTCTCCATGTTTCCCCATAGTTGACCTTCGTAGGAGAATCTCTATCACTATTCCTAAGCTCACAGTAGTTGTACTTAGTGTGAGAAACAATGAGTGATAAGGGTATCCTTTACGAATATGGGTAGATAGGGGGCATGATGGAGGCATTTTTTTTCTAGTGGCTGGGTCGGGCTGTTGAATTCGAGCATCACTACGTATCCCGCAAGAGAAGGAATCATGCCACATGTGGTTCTATAAAAGATCATACGGTCTATTTTCATGCAACTAGGACGTTTTATGCTATGTAGTTTAACATCTTATAGTGAGGATATGTTCCTTACAGTTAATGTCATGTGGAAAAGACAATGACTCATATTTTAAGGTCTTAGAGTTTGGAGCATAACATGGGGGAATTTTTTTGTTACTCATAGTTTAGGGTCATATATCATTGACTTATGATACGAGAGGGAATTTCTATGACTCATTGTTTAGGGTCGTAGAGTTTGGACCATGATACAAATACATTTTTATGACTCATAGTTTAAAGTCTCAGAGTTCTTACCATGGTATGGTAGCATTTTTTACCTCATAGTTTAAGGTCTTAGAGTTTGGACCTTATCATAGAGAAATCCTTTATGACTCATAGTTTAGGGTCGTAGAGTATGAACCATGGAGACATTTTTAACACATGGTTTAAGGTCTTAGAGTTTGTACCTTATCATTGGGGATTTGTCTTTACTCGTATTTTAAGGTCTTAGAGTTTGGACCATGATATGGGGCATTTTTATGTGAAGTATTTATTCAAGAACTTCGCATTTGTGGGAGACGTGATGAGCTTTCCATTCATTGATATTAGGGCGTACGCTCCATTGGAATAGACCAGAAGTATGACATATGGTCCTTCCCACTTTGGTTCAAGATTCGGGGGATTCTACCCTAGTAACCTCAGGGTTCTGAGGACTAACACCATTTCTCCTTCGAGGAAGGATCGATGGTGAACATTTTTGTTGAAGGATCGTGCAATCCGGTTTTCGTAGATTTCCAAATGTTGCAGAGTGTGCAGCATTTTTTTGTCTAACTGCACCAATTTATCAAACCATCTCTGGGATTACTCGTTTGTGGACAGTTGATCGCTAATGGACACTTTTAGGGATGATAGTTAGATTTTTATAGGTAACACCGCCTCTGCCTTGTATACTAGTGAGTGAGGGGTTGCCTGAGTGGCGGTGTGGGTCGTGGTTTGGTAAGCCCATAAAGCATGAAGGATCTTGTCTAGCCACAATTTCTTCTCCTTGTTGACCATATTTTGAAGTATGTTGGAAAAATTCTTGTTGAAAGCTTTTATCTTCCCATTGGCTGCCACGTGGTAGTGGGATGACTGGTTTTCCTTGATTCCATATTCTTGGTACAACTTATCCAACTCAACAGAGTAGGAGTTTGTGCCATTGTCCATTAGTATTGTGTGAGGGACACCAAATCTGGTGATGATTTTGTCCTTCACAAAGGTGATTATGCTTTTTCCCCAACTTACTTAAGAGTTGTGGCTTTATCTCATTTAGAAAAGAATTTGGTCTCTATGAGTATGAACTTGAATTGTCTGGCTGTAGCGGGGGATATAGTCCCACAACATCCACCCCCCAGGTGACGAATGGCCAAGAGTTTTTAGATGCATGAAGCAACTATGGGGGCAGTTTATGAAGATATAATGAACTTGGAAGGAATTGAACTTCTTAATGAATATGGTGCAATCATTCATTATGGTGGTCCATTAATACCCAAGCCTCTAAATTTGGTGAGAGAGCTTTGTTGCTGACTGGTGTGCTCCACAAGCTCTAGCATGCACTTCTTTCATGACGGCAGTAGTCTATTCGCCATCAATTCACCTAATAAGGACTCTATAAAGGCCTCGTTTGTAGAGGACCTTCTCTTGGTTCACCCCATTATACAGGGTAAAATTTATTGCCTACCATCAGACTTGTTCCCTTTCAGCCCTAACTGGTGGGAGTTCCCCATTCCGAAGGTAATTTGTGATGGGTGTTATCCAACCAGTGGTATGACCATAAGGCTCGTGAATGGGGATAATTTAATTAATTTCATCCATATTTCTCTGGATGAATGGTAAGACCATCCGATGGTGAGAAATGCTAATGATTGTTTCATCCTGGTCGGGATCAACCAAGGTTCTGGCTGCATTTTCCAAAGCGTTGGCTTGAGAATTCTGTGACAGGGGAACATGATTCAATGTTGGTTCGGATGAGAATTATTCCATTAGTTCTTGAACATTGTTCATTAAGGAAACCAAAACTTCTTTATTGATAGAATAGTCACTTTTGACCTGTTTTATGACTATATCTAAATCACAATTTATTTTCAGGTGTTTTTCTTGCACCTGGAGTTTCAATTCCAGGCATGTGATGAGGTCCTGATACCCTGCTTCATTATTCATAAACCCTTCCAAAAGTAGGAAGGAGTAAGGCATGATGGGCTTTTAGGGTGATACTAGTAAAACTCCTACCCCCACATTATTGAACTTGGGATCCTCCATCTTTTTCCCTATCAGGCTTTGGGAAGAACTGTCAACGTACATTTCCCATATCTGTGGGTTCTCCTAGATAGAAAACACTTATTCATCTGGAAGTTTGGTATCCAATGGTGTTGTTTATTATAAGGGGTGATTGGCTAGGAAGTTTGCTAATTCTTGTCCTTTGATAGCCTTCAAGGGCTCGTAGCATATGTCAAACTATTGCAGGATGACCTCCAATCATGATAGGCGCCCATTTAGAATGGGATGGTTGAGGATATTCTTGAGCGGGTTGTAGTGGGAGACCAGGTGGATCTCATGGTGCTGCAGGTAGTGTCGAAGCTTCTGAACTGCAAAGAATAGGGCTAGATAGTTCTTTTCAATCATCGAATACTGAGTTTCGGCATCAATCGTTGTTTGGTTGTGGTAGTATAGGTTGTTCTCACTACCATCATCATTTTTCTACATGAGGAAGGAACCTAATGATTATTCTAGGGAAGTTATGTATAAAATGAGTGGTCTCCCCTAAACTGGTAGAACGAGCACCAACGGTCTTAAGATATATCATTTTAGGTTGTCGAATGCTTCTTGACGGTCATTATCCCATTCATACGTAACTCATTTCTTCATGAGCTTGGTGAAAGGTAAAAATTTACCTGTTAGGTTTGCTATAAAGCATCGAATGTAGGCAAGGTGTCCCTGGAGACCTCTCAAATCAGTGAGGTTGTGAGGTGGGGACATGACAAGAATGGATTTTTCCCTCTCAGGGTCGACTTCGATGCCATGATGGAGTATGACGAAGCAGAGAAATTTTCCAGAGGTAACTCCAATGGTGAATTTCAGGGGATTCAACTTTAAATTGTGTTGTCTCAATTTGTTTAAGATATTTTCAAGGTCATCCCTGTGGTTCAAATGCTATCCTGACTGTAGACACCATGAAATGTGTTCCATGCACTTCTCCTTAAAGTGATGATATGATTCTCACATAAAAAAAATATGTCATGTATGAGTAATGATGTTTTCACCAGGATGGATGAAGATGTAGGTTGGATTACTATGTGCCCAAATAATACTCCATACCGATGGATACGTGGAATGATTCCCCCATTCAGAAGTAGGCAATGTATTTCCAAGATCAATGATGAAATGTTTTTGACAACTTAAATTCAATTTTAGAGTTTATTATAAGAAGACATGGTGTACTTACCATCTCAATAAGTGTATATCCCTTCAAAACCTTCAATTTTACAGGTCACAGAGCCTAAATGGACTTACGGATCAATATTTATTGTACTTAGGAGATGAACAGATTTTATCTCGAAGAGCTACACAAAGGACCTACGAGAAGGACCTACGTGGAGGACCTAAGCAATAGTATAATTTTTTCACACCTATGTGAAGGACCTATGCAGAGGAACTACACAGGGTAACTCCTTCACCCAGTTTTCCCTCCTTGCCTATAAATAAGACCCTTGGGCTACCCATTTCACAGACCTAAAAAGTTGGAAGATATCCCAAATCTCCCATTGTGTAGATCTTTTGCCAAGATCCACCAATTTTTCTCAGGTAGATCTCTAAAACATGAGATAAGAGAGAATTAAATGGGGAAACATGGTTCAAAGTCCCATAAATGTCTAGAACACATGAGTTGCGCGAAGCACATGTGTGGAGCACCTGTGCGACACACCTATGTGGACCACCTGCGAGGAGTACCTACGCAGGGGAGCTACACGGAGCACCTACGTGGAGCACCAACACGAGGAACCTTGGTGGAACCCCTACGCGGCCCTACTAGTCCATACCGTGGGGGTTGTTCCCCATCACCCCTTATCGGGATCATTTTCGTGCTACGGTCCTGGACCTTATCTTCTGTCACTAACCCCCATGAAAAATGGATAGTCACACCGTGAACTTCTTGGATTCGGTCGATGACATTTTCCATTGCACCCTTTATGCAGCCCAACTTACAACCATGGAATACCATGGTTTGTGATAATCCTCCACACTCACTAAAGTTCCTTGAGTCGACTTACTCCTCTTGGTTCCTTACACATGTTACGAGTTTGGACTCTCCTTATGGATTCCTCAAGTACCTTGAGTCGATTCACTCATCAAGAAACTCCTCAAATTTCATCACCTGACTACTATGCCAGGTTAAACCTCAAATGGGTGTACTCCTAAGGAGTAAGCCACATCCAACCTCAAATGGGCATCCTCCTTCGGATTAATCCCCATGAAACCTCAAATGGGCCTCCTCCTTAAGAGTAAGCCCCTGCATCCTCAAATGGGAATCCTTCTTCGGAGTAATCCCCAAGCAACATCAAATGGGAATCCTACTTAAGAGTAATCCCCGTGAAACCAAAAATGGGAATCATCTTTAGGAGTAAGCCCCATGGAACCTCAAATGGGCATCCTCCTTAGGAGTAAGCCCCATGAAACCTCAAATGGACATCTTTCTTAGGAGTTATCCCCATGCAACCTCAAATGGGCATCCTCCTTAGGAGTAAGCCCCATGAAAACTCAAATGGGCATCCTCTTTAAGAGTAATCCCCATGAAACCTCAAATGGGAATCCTCCTTAAGTGTAATCCCCATGAAACCTCAAATGGTAATCCTCCTTAGGATTAATCCCCATGCAATCTCAAATGGGCATCATCCATTTGAGTAAGCCCCATGCAACCTCAAATGTTCATCCTCCATAGGAGTAAGACCCATGAAATCTCAAATGGGAATCCTTTTTAGGAGTAAGCCACAACCAATTCCTAAATGGGAATCCTCCTTAGGAGTAAGCCCCAACCAATATCAAATGGGCATCCTCTGTAGGAGTAATACCCATACAACCACAAATGGGTATCCTCCTTAGGAGTAATCCCCAACCAAACCACAAATGGGCATCCTCCTAAGGAGTAAGCCCTATGAAACCACAAATGGGAATCCTACATAGAAGTAAGCCCCATGCAACCACAAATGGGCATCCTACATAGGAGTAATCCCCATGCAACCACAAATGGGCATCCTCCTTAGGAGTAAGCCCCATCCAATTCCCAAATGGGAATTATCCTTAGGAATAATCCCCAACTAATCTCAAATGGGCATCCTCTTTAGGAGTAAGCCCCAACCTATTTCAAATGGTAATCCTCTTTAGGTGTAAGGCCCAACCAATTCCCACATGGGCATCCATACTGGTGTTAGCTCCTAACCTTCACCCCTTCTTCCTTCCATTTGACCCTTGTCCAATGTGAATAGAACAAAGGGAAGGCTTCTCACCCCACCCTCTTCCCAGGTCCCCTCGTCCTCTTCCACGGCCGACGCTCCCTCTTCCACCAGTGGAGGAGGAAAATTTTGAAAAGTGAAAGTGCCTTTATTGAATCTTGGAAATCTTCTTGTTTCTCACATCGAGCATGATTCATAAGGGATTAGATATTTTTCATGGTTACAACATTTTCACAATTAAAAGAAATACACAAAATCTGATTTCCACCATAATTGGGATATGTAGGAAGCCTTCTCAAGGACCGATCTCATTGGATTTCCTCTTTAGGGATCCAACCCTAACTCTCTTAATCCAGGCACCCACCTAAGGAATAAGCCCCAAATTAAACCCCCAAAATCATTAAGGCTTCATTTTCAGGAAGTATTCCATACCCATTTCTCTAAAAAGACTATACTCTCCTATGAGACTAATCGAACTACGTGGTATTTGATTTCCGTCTATATGGGATACATAGGAAGCCTCCTTGAGGTTCAAACCCAATACCTTAAATCCCCCCTGTTCTAGTTGGGCCATATTCCAAAAAGGGTCTGATCCTACTTAGAAACCCATATCCTTTCCAAGTTCCTTGGGCCGCATTAGCATAAGTCCCACACTATGTTTTAATAAGAAACATTCACTTAGATGTCCATACCACATGGCATTAAACTGTACAACTAGGTCCTTATCACATGACCTTAAAAGGTATGATGTGTCCCATTTAGTGGCATCGAACAATGAGGGTTATGATTCCTTTCACAAGGATACATAGGTAGCCCATCTTATGGGCATGATCCCAAAATCAAACCAAACCTTCATCTCCCTGGATGAAAATAAATTTCAGAGTTCCCCACTGAGTGGCTTAAAAACTAGTATCATCACAATGATGATTAAAAGAATCTCTAAGCTGTATATTAGAGGATACCATTGTTGAAAAAACCATGAATACATATGGATATCTCCATTAATGAAGAACCTCGAATTCATATTGATGATTCTAAATTTTACACATGTTAATAAGTTATTGCAAATCCTAAGAAAAACTTATCTAATAATTGGTGAATTAATAAGGATTCATGAAAATATCTTAAATTTATAAAGATAGTCCCAGAGTAGACAATAATTCTCCCCAAAAGCGTGTGATGAGTCCGACCTCCCATCTTCTCGACCAATGTACATTCCTAAGTATCGTAATGTTTAAACTTAATGAACGCCTCCCTTTAGAAAGTAGGTCCCTTTTTGGATGAATAACTATTAGAAGTTTCCACTTCCATTATTAAATCCAATGGAAACCACCTGGAAGAAGTGATTCTAAAAACTAGAATACACATTTCAAGGAACTACAAAACAAAAATAGTGAACCTGACATGAATCCTTAACTAAGTTAATAATGTTACCCACTTGTTAGGCCCCTGTCAATTGATAAAGGAAGGCTAGACAAAGGAATCAATCACGTATGTATCCATATAAAAATATGTTTCTTTAATGGATTTTGTTGTTGTCTCAGTTTTTCTCAGACTTCCATTCACCCCAAAATGGATTTATTCAAGAAAACATTTGTGAACTTCAAGAACGCTGCTCAAGATAGATCCCCATCCATGGGAAGGACGTCATCATCAACCCATCATCTTGAACACTGGGTCTCTAATATGCTAGTAAAGTAATATCATTGGCATGGTACAATCTCGACATTGGAGGCTGCTTGGCAGGCCCTCCAGGTCAATAACAATCCTCGATCATATGGCCAACGATGACCAATGATCAAGAATTTGAATGTTCCAACCACCATGTTTAACCATTTCGGGGTCTTATACCTAGAACGCAACAATCAATACCTCCCATACTATAGGTAGGTGGATCAAGTGGCCACTCAAGGCCTCAATTCAAGAATGTAAAAGTCCTTACTGAGGACTCCCACCAGCAATCGCCACCAACAGAATCGAGCGGTAGTGAACCCCCAACATGATGGGGGTGTTTCCTCTAGAAGTTTGGCCCAGGTCTCTCAGACCAAGGAATGCAAGATGAACCACTAGGGGAATGTTCGGTCAACATAGAGTAGGTTCTTACCTCTATCCCTTCCAGATAAGCCCATCAATTTAACTTAACAGAAAAGAAAAAGTTGGCACATACACCCATCTGTCCTAATTTTACTGCTCAGGAAACTTTTCTAGATGAAACCCACCAATTCCACCAGATAAATCAAATGGAGTACCATGAACAGGAACATACACCTATTTAAAAGTTATCATCTAGTCAACAGGATCTTCTGACTACATTTAATGAAGCCCTCCAATCTAATGTGGTGGAAACTCGTAAATAGGAACATAACCTGTTTACAATCACCAATTATTCCAACAGTCTCATCTACCAGTATTGAAGAAAGTTTGTCAACCATACTAGATAGGAAAAAGTCATAAGGCACATACACCTACCAATGTTCATTAAGTCATCCAACTGTCTCATTTGGTATCACCCGGATAATTCAATCAGAAAGCTCCGATGAAAAATATGGGGCAGACTCAACTCTCTTCCCACATGCATGAGTACTGTCAATACCCATTAACAGGAAAAGGAGGATAGGAGCAGGCACATACACCTACTCCAGATACGTAATGGACATATATTCCCATTATGGCAGCTGAATTTACCAAACACATCTTATCAATGGTGAAGGGGAAAACAAAAATCCCTGCCCATATTCTGGAATCATGCAAGGATATTATAACAACTAGTTCAGCAGTACCAGGGGAACAGACACATACATCTGTTCCCACACATGGAATGAAAAATCGGCATGCCATCCCAAAATAGATACAGACCTCTATTCCTGTCCAAGAGGGTCATGGGGAATACTCCCCCATATCATATGGACAACAAGATCAGGAAGATACACCCTTTCCAATTAGAGATAATTGGTATGTTCCTGTAACCACTCCAATGAAGGCACATACACCTGCCCATGAAAACCACATTTCCCAAAAAGTGTCCCCAACTAAGTAAAGGAGAACATCTGAGAAGAATCCTCGCTAAGAACTGTTGGAAAATCAAGTGTCAAGCAGTGATTTGCCTCCTCTTAATTCTAGAGTTCTTTAATCCATTAGGAATTTATCTACTACAGCTCAAGATCATATCCTATAATTACCAAATTATGAGCATTTTAGTATTAATTATGAAGTTATTCATCGAACACTTCATCATGAAGGCTTGCTTCATGAAAATTTGGCCAATTTAGAGTGCCTATCTTTGGATGAGAGCCACGGAAACCCTCCATGTGAAAAAAAGACCAAGGAGCAAGAAGATTTATCCATTTCTAAAATCCACCATGGTGATCCTCCCCATGATGGAATTCACTGTGAAATTACTTTCTGCAGTAGTATTTCACATTGTCAAGAAAATTTTATAATTGACAATGTAGCGACGATAAATCCATCCTATCTCGAGGCACTTTCCAACAGAAGTCCAGTCATGTCTGATTCCTTTTCATTGACAAGTGAAACACTTTCTCAACCAGAAGACATATTAAGGGAACAGTCATTCTTTGAACCTCCCTTGGGTCATTTGTATTCTAATACATAGCATCAACTTTGGTCAGGCCAAGTGGATAAACCTCTAGTGAATAATGATGAAGATGTGTTAAACATGAGAACAAAATTGGCTAAGGGATAAGTACCATTCATTTTCCAGAATTTGGAAAATTCCCAGTATAACATTCTAGAATTGATTTTAGAAGATAACATTCATGATATCCACCTCAAACTATGGAAGACTCTTCAACATTTTAAAACCAAAGTATTACCATATTATGAATATCAAAATCATGTAAAGGTAATAGAAGGGTTGCAATGCCAAATTGAATTGGCATCTCTCTTAGTTTCCTAGCATCCAAAGGATGAAAAATAGTAGATAATCCTTTAGTGTACATGCCTCAATGCTCTAAATAGGCCACACCAGTTAATTTCTGATTCCCCATATAGTGTTCATATCAAAGGATGAGGTGCACTTAGAGCATTGCATTTCACTACACTCCAAAATCAGCAAAGTCCGCCAAAAGTGGTCTCATGGAATGTTATTTCCCACGGTCATCCACAATCAATAGATTTTGTATGTAATAGAATGTATACTCAAGAATAGGCCTCAACCAGCTCTCATCCGAGTCAGACCCAAAGAAAATAAGTTGTTGAGTTACTTTTACATCAAGCATCTGAGAATCTTGAGCAGGTGTCCCGCTTAGAGTATGTTATGTGTCAAAGAATGCAAATTTCTGAAATAGCAAAGCGATATTTTGGAACATGTGATTTGAGTGGTTGTCGGATAATTCACTCAGCTAATGTTTGAACCAAAATTCACAAAATCAGAAGAGCATTTTCACACATTTCAGCCATAGAAGTTCAAGAATCACCTTAGCTTACAAGGTTGTGGGCTCATTTAATTTATCCTTCAAATTCACTAATCAATTTTCAGAGATTTGAAGAATAATAAGAAGAAAAGGAACAACCTAAGACTGTAGGGTTGGGGGATTTTTCACATCTATAATCTCCTCCTCAACGGAAGTCAGTTTTCTCTTGATTAGGGAGGAAGACACAAAGAAAGTGTACAACTAAACTATCCAAGGATTCCCTTCGAGTTACTGTCCTCCAAACAGTTCCTAGGGATTCATCATATAGGAGAACAATGCCTCATGAAAGATACCGAGTGAGACAATATTACAAAAATACTTACAGAATTCCATCGATTCATTATGCATTAGTGAGTGTCATTAACACCACTGCAGAAGATCTTCCAGAAAATGAGTCAAGTTCAAGGGAATCAGAAGATGAATTTATTGTCCATAATACGGTACACACTAAGGAAAACGAAGAAGGTGTGCATACCCGAAATTAGAGGCTTTCCCAGAATCTAGGTATGCCTTCAAATAAACAACTCCCACCCCTCTGAAAAGAATCTAACAAGGGGAAAGGTCAAATTCATATAGAATCTAAATTTTCCATAGGATAAGGTCAATATATTTCACTTGAAGAGTGATTTCCACAGCAAGAATAGGAAATGAAGGTGTTTAAATGACTCAATATAGAGTTACTTTGAAGGAGCATTTCTTCTAGATATACTCCCCAGGTAGGTCCTCAACTTGCACATCCTGTTGGAGCTCCTCAGCAAAGAGGAATTGTATTAACTACAGATGAAGATAATGAATTCCCTCCATTGGTTACACAATCAAGATAGGATCAGATACATCCTAACAGGCTTATTCCCGTGGGTTATCCAAGGAAAATATCAACACCACCATCTGTGGTTTTTCTAGTCGTTACACCAGCTCATGCTCCAGTTGCTATACCTGTATAGGTTCTAGATCATCTAGATGTTCCCCAAATGATTATGAATACAATTGATGGATTAATGACTTGATTGTAAGTTATGTAGGAACAATGTGCACTAGTTTAGCCGGAAAAGAGAGCTTACCCTGAATGGGTGGATGCAATTCCTCCCCCACCAAATTTTGTGAATACCACATTAACAATATTAAATGGTTCAGGAGATCTAGAACAACACTTAACACATTTTTTCTCATTGTTATCCCATGATGGGAACTCCTCAACAACAAGAAGTAGTAAAGCTTAGGTTTTTTGTGCAGTCATTACAAGGACCAACTTTTTTCTAGTATACAATTTTACAATCTCGATCAATTACTAGATGGGAAGATCTTCATCAGAAATTTCTTCTACAATTTAGCTCAACCATACCAAAGATGGAAGTTTTTTATATTAATAATTGTAAAAAAATGGAGGATGAAGGAGTTTCATATTGCATTGTGCGATGGAATGGATTAACATATTTATTAAGTATAGAACTCCCTCGGGAAGAGTTTCTGCCAATTTATGTGGCAAATCTACGTGATGAGTTATGCACACCATTGATTCCTATTCAATACACAGGAGGGTTTCGATACCTTACTTTAATCTCTCAATAGATAGAAGACTCTATTATAGAAACTAAGGCTAAAATCCATGTAATTCCTTCTGCTCTAGGGAGAAGGATTGGAAAGGCAGAAGCTGCTACAATTACTCTCAAACTGGAACCTGTACCTGCTTCTACTTCAAGACCTTCATCATACCGAAGGGCTCCGCCTCCTGAGCATCAGTAGGAATGACTGACTCATCAAGATGATCAAAGAGATCAAAGGCAGAAATAGTTTGAGTAATTAAAGAATAAAGCTTATTATTTTTGGAATGAACAAGTTCCAGGTTACTTCATCTCAGATTTGGAAGACAATTTGGTTCAGTTTCCAAGGCCGAAGAAACCAAATAAAAAGGAGATGAAGATATTTCGAATTAGTTTCCCTTTTACCAAAGGTTAGGGAATCCCATCCAAGAATGTTTTTTTTCAAGGACCTCCTGAAAAATTTGGTAGACTCTGGACAAGTGAAACTAAAAAGTTCATCTGCTCAAGTAGCATGTGTTACTGTTACCGATCCAGAGGAAGAAGGAAAATGGTAGAAAATAAAAAGTAAAAATTTGTGGAAATATGATGATTAGATGACTAGGAAAATTATTAAGCGGAATCATTCCATTTTACGAACACAGTTGAAACAACTAATTGTGTATTCCACCACTTCTTCCACAGTAAAACCGTCTTCATCAAAAGGTCATTCCTCAAAGAATCGATGTGATTATAAGGAAAAAAGAGCAGTCAGAAGATAATGATATCACATCAAGGCCAAAGTTTTCCTTGACCCTGACAGATTTCATGCCAACTGTTTCAAAAGAATGGGCATCACCCCAACAAATGGCACAACCAGAATTAACCCATCAAGAAGAATATTCATTAGATGAAGGGTTGATATTTGGTTATGTCTACATTATCTATTTAACAGATCCTTATTCCAATGGTGATTCTGATTATAATGAGCCGGAATTCCTTATACTTAATTGGGGAACCAGAGGAAGAGGCCAAGGTTGAGGATATAGGGAAGGAAGTGGGAATTAAAGAACCACAATTTCAACTCTACCCCTACTCGAACCATATATGTAGAAGAAACTTGTTGAATATCCCTTCAGCAGGCTCAACAAGAACAAGGGGTTTCTTCCATGAAAGACAGGTTTAGTTCTGACACAATTTCTTGGAAGACCGATTAGAAGTCACACTATCTTCTTATCATCAAGTGAATGGATCTAGTCAGTCTAATCTACCAAATCTACGAGTATTTATAGATTTTCTCCGACACAGAATATGTTTACATCAAAAGCATCAACTTCCAAAACACTTGCAAAACTGCATCTTCATGATGGAAAATGTAGACCTTTAGACCAAAAGTATGATGTATTGAAAAAATTGGCCCGAGTACCGACCATGTTATCAATTATGGATGCTTTGAATCTATCAAAAGACATTTGATAAGCACTTATTGAGGCTTTGTGAAGTCCTTAAGAGTTTAAAACCAAAGTTGCTACTGCTGAGGTTTGCCGTATAGAGACTGATACTAAAGAATGTCATGTAGTCATATCTTTTACAGATGAGGATGAAGATGATGTTGTACATGGTCATATCAGACCATTTTATTTATCGGGAAAGATCAATGACATAGATATCTGACGGGCCCTCATTAATAATAGCTCTAGAGTCATCCTCATTCTCGTTCCTACACTTCGTCGATTGGGCCTGATTGAATCTGACTTATCTTCTTCAAATTTAATGTTTCAAGCTTATGATAAGAATGAACAAGAACCTATGGGAGAGATTACACTCAGAACTCAGTTTTGAGATCTTGTGTCTAATTCAGATTTCATGGTTTATCAGGATACAACCTTCAATATTATGCTTGGAAGTCCATAGCTGCATCAACATACAGCCAAACCTTCGTCACACCACCAATGTATTAAGTACTGTTTGAATGGTCAAATTGGGACATTTTATGGTGAAAAGTCTTTGTTCAAAACATGTTAATCTCAATACATTGAGGCATATTTTTATCACTCAAAATGAACAAAGTCCATGGAAAAATAAATAACTAGATTTAATGCTATGAATAGACTGGAAAAGATCCCAGCAAATCCATTCATACATCTGAGTATAGATTATGTGCTACTCATCAATCAAATTGAAAGGGTAAAATCAAATTCAAGCACTCTTCCAATAACTTACATAATTTCAATTGTGGAAAATGAGTCTAACAACATGGTAGAAACTGTTGATCCACCGAGCAGTGATGGAAGCCTAAATGGAGATGTTTTCATTTCATCTGCTGAACTACAGCAACCCTCTACTTCGTCAATCTGAGTAGAAGAAATTGTAGCAATTCTAGAGGAAGACAAAGATTTTGATTCTCAATCCATAATTCCCTATTTATTACCACAAGAAGACACTTCAACATTAGTAGGGTTAGATGTGGTGGCCCCTTCTTCAGGATATTACAATATTGACTCCCCCTCTAACTATGGGAGTTTTGCGTCTTCATCTACTATGCAAGTGGAAACATAAGAGGTAACACATAATGAAGAAGAAGAAGAAGATCTTGGGGATTATCCTCCAGCATTTGAAGAAGGCATCTCTACCACCATGGACGAGGTTAGAGAAATAAATATGGGTACAAAAGAAGATCCACGCCCCACTCTAATTAGTGAATCCATGACCTCTAAAGAGCTAGAGGTGTATACTTTATTTCTAAAGAAACATCAAGATATATTTTCTTGGAATTATATAGAAATTCGAGGACTTAATCCTAATTTATCCACCCATCATTTTGGTTTTCCAGAAGAAAATTGTGGATTCAAGCAAGCAGCAAAAAGAACACACCCAACTCATGCCTCTAAAATTGAAACTGAAGTTGATAATCTTATAAAGGATAAATTTTTCAGGGATGTTCAATATCCCAAATGGCTAGAAAACATTGTCCCAGTGAAAAATAAGAATTGGAAAATTATAGTTTTCATTGATTTTAGAGTTCTTAACTGGAATTGTCCTAAAGGAGATTTATCAGTTTTGATTACAAAGAATTTAATTGATGTAATGGCTGGTTATAAAGCTTTTTCCTTCATGGATAGATACTCTGGGTATAATCAAATCAGTATAGACCTAGAGGATGAAGAATATACAGCCTTCAGATCTCCTCAAGGTGTGTTTTGTTATTAGGTAATTCCCTTTGGCTTAAATAATGCAAGCACAATATACCAACATTTTATGCACCATATATTCAAACCCTACTTAGGGAAATTTCTTGAATGTTATGTGGATAATTTGGTGATCAAATCCAGAAAATTTTACAATCACTTGGTTGATTTGGAGACCATATTACATAAACTTTGGCAACACAGTTTGAAGATAAACCCCTTGAAATGTTTTTTTGGGGTGAACTCGAGAAAGTTACTTGGCTTCGTTGTACTCCATCATGATAAAAAAGTTGATCCTGAGAAAAAAAACAATCCTTGATATGTCAACTCCTCAAAATTTTAATGAATTAAGAGTAATATAAGGACACTTGGCCAACATTCGGCGCTTTATCACTAATTTGGCAGGCAAGTGTTTTCCCTTCACCAGATAAATGAATAAGGGAGTCACCTACTAAAGGACTAAAGACTACCAAGAAGCATTTGATACCCTCAAGAAATATCTCTTGAGTCTACCGATATTAATGCCACCTATTGAAGGAAGGCCACTTATCCTCTATGTGACAGCTTTAGAGCGATCAATGGGTGCCTTCCTTGGCCAAAAGAATGATGCTGGGAATGAATATAATCTTTACTATCTCAATCGAACTATTCTTGATGCAGAAACTCGATACTCAAGTACTAAAAAGTGCTTCCTACCATTAATCATTGCAGTTCAAAAATTGAGGAATTACCTGCAAAATCATGAGGTCCAATTGGTCTCTCGCAAAAACCTACTCAAATTTATCCTCATTCTTCCTATTCTTACAGGGCAGCTGGCACGATGGGAAGTTATTTTTCAACAGTTTTATATCTATTTTGTGCCTCAAAAGGTAATAAAAGGCCAATCTTTGGCCGACTTTCTTGCTGAGCATCCATCTGTAAAATATATATCATTAAATACTGAACTTCCTGATAAATAAGTCTTCTCTATTCAGGATAATTCCCAAACATGGGAAATATACTTCGATGTTGCTTCCATAATTACAACAGGGAATAGAATAGAAAACCCTAATCTCAACAAATTTGGGTTAGGAATTGTCTTTATTTCCCTAGAAAAGGTAGTGTTGCCTTATTCCTTCTTATTGTAGGAAGGTGGAACCAATAATGAGGCAGCATATTAAGCTCTCATTGAAGGTTTGGAATTGGCACTTCAGGTGCAAGTGAATCACTTAAAAGTGAACGGTTATTCCGAATTAGTAATCAAGAAAATCAATGGAGAATATTATATCTAAAAAGAAGAATTATTTTTTTTGTGTGATTATGTCAGAGGGTTAATGGCTGAATTTCCCTTAGAGCTGACATTGTCTTATGTTTCGCGATCACAAAATTCCTAAGCAGATGCACTACCTAATGCATCCACAGCCTTGGAAGATCCAAATCAGGATGAGATAGTCATTATCACAGCCCATCTTCATGTGGTCTCACCTTTTTTTCAAACCAGAATGGAGGTAATTAATGGAATTATCCCTATTACTGAGCCATATGGTCATACCATGGGATAGAGAACACCCATCATGGAATATCTTTTAAAATGAAGTACTTCCAACAAATAGGGTTGAGAAAGAACAAATCCAGCAATGAGTGGCCAATATTACTCTTTATGATAGTCCAGACCACCAAAATATCCTCTAAAAATGAGGCTTTGATAGAATCCCCTTCAGATGTATTGATGGAGAATAGACTATAGCTGTCATGAAAGAAGTACATTCAGGAGCTTGTGGTTTCCACCAGTCTGGGCATAGACTCTCTGATCAGATCCAAAGGCTTGGATAATTTTGGCCTTCAATAATGTAGGATTGCACATAATTAACTAAGAAATTTCATCCCTGCCAAGTGGATGGAAACATCATTCATCAACCCCCAGAGTTTCTACATACAGCTAAATACTCTTGGTCATTTTCCACATGGGTAATGGGTGTAGTAGGGCCTTATCCTCCAACCACAGCTAAGCAGTTCAAGTATATTCTTACTGCTACTGAATTTTTCTCTAAATGGGCTGAGGAAATACCTCTCAAAGAAGTCAGAGCCAAAATTATTGTTAGTTTTGTACTAACTAACATCATCACAAGATTTGGTGCCCCTCATACTATTTTGATGGACAATGGCACTAATTTTTTTCTGCTGGGGTAAAAAAGTTATATCATGAACATAATATCAAATCCAACCATTCATCTCGCTATCATGCAGCGGCCAGTGGACAGATAGAGCCCTTAAAAAATCCCCTATCAAATATACTCCAGAAGATGGTGGATAAAGATAAGAAATCATAGCCTGATAGACTTTTAAATGCTTTATGGCCTTATCGGACCACTACCCATACTACCACCCAAGAAACTCCTTATTCATTGGTATATGGAACTGAAGCAGTTTTTCCAATTGAAATACAATTTACTTTACTTAGAGTTGCAATATGTGATCAATTTTCTGTAGATGAGAGGTCTTAGAAATGGTTCAATGAGCAGGAATGATTAGATGAGAAAATATTACACACTTTGAATCACTAGGAAGTCTATCATAATAGGATAGCACGATATTTTAATAATAAATTTCACCCTCATTCATTTCTTCAAGGATAATTGTTATTAGTCCTTAGGACTCCAATGATACTAGGGAAGAAACCTCCAAATCTTGTGCCAATTTGGGAAGGACCTTATTCCATACATAAGGTTTATTCAAATGAAGCTTATGCCTTAATCTCAATGGATGGAAATATTATTACAACTCCAACCAAGGAGATATTCTTAAACAAATACTTTGTGTAGTTGTACATATCATTCTCACTGCAAGAATTAAAAATGCACAGTACAATGTCCTCACTACAAGACTAAAAAAACTATACAAACCTCATGCCCTCACTGCAAGACTGAAAACTGCACAGTATAACGTTATAGTTGCATGACGTTAAACTACATAAAAACCATAAGCATCCATGCTGCATGATGTTAAAATTCATAGTATCTTCTTCCTTGTTGCATGACATCAGTTGTCCTCATTGCATAACATTAAACTGCACAACTAACATTTTCTCTATTTAAAGTTATAATCTTCCCTAAGAAAATATCATTGACATCATCACTACTACTTAGTAGCACATGAGTCCCTCTCTTTCCTATTTCTGAGTCAGATCTTTATAGATACCTTTTTAAAAAAACTACATATTGCTTGATTCTCATTGTCAATGAGATACATAGAGATGCCTAAATGTCCAATTTTGGGCCCAACCGTAATCAAAAAATATTTTTATTTTATTTTCTCCTCCTGTATATGAATCATATCTATACAGAGTGTTTTCTTAAGATATATGATTTGGTCCTTATACCATTCTATGTCTTGAGATTTACATTTTCTTAGAACGTGTCACAAGCCCCCATTCTTCATGTCAAACTCGATTACCATGAGGAATGACTGTTAAAAAACTACGCATGGCTTGATTCTCATTTTCAATGAGATAGGTAGAGACACCTAGATCTCCAATCTTAGGCCCAAACGGGATAAAAAACCCTTTATTCTTTATATAAGAATCAAACCTGCATAGGTAATGTTGTAAATACTATATATGGATTGATTCTTTCCCTTAGCAAGTCACGTAGTGACACTTGGGTTTTATCCCTTAGTCCAGCTACAACAAGTCTTTATTTTCACATTGGTTCATCTCATCCTTACCGCATGATGTTAAACTGCATGGAAATCTAACTCCCCCATTCTTCACCTGTGTCACCTTTGTATTATAGAAGAAACTCTTACTAATCCTTATTTCTCACACCGATCATAGCTCAAGTGGGCTTAGGAATTGGGTAAAAGGATTCTTTATATAATTGAGGTGTTTCAATTCCTTATGGGGGTGCAAATGTCCTCACTACATGACTTAAAACTACAAATTATAATATTAATTCAGAGGAAACAAAGAAAGTCTCCATTTTACATACGTTTCATATCTATGTAAAAGACGTTAAACACGTGGCCAATATTGGTTCAAATATTTCTCATATGAATTGGGCATAACCCCCTTCCATATTTCACACTCTTAATATTGAATGTTTCCAGATGTTCATAATCTTTCTTACGGTTTCTAGTGACAGAGTTTCTAATACCTGATAATTATTTTGCCTGACTATACAGCACATGCCCTTAGGTGTATTTGCATAAGTTTCCTACATAATGGGCCTATCAATCAGAAGATTTCACAATTTGGCTATAAAACATATTCCCCTGTTGGACCTACATAATACAACCCCCATAACATGTTTGTCAAATAATGGTATCTTTGTTCTTGGTTATAGTATCTTTGTCCCCTTCAAACATTGATGTTAATATACAAGAAACAGTCATTCATGTATACTTGTCCCATTACCTTTCTCCCAATCTAAAAGTCTTCAAGACCATAGTTTACACATTTCCCTTACCATGTGTTCAAAACAATATGAAATAACCTTAAAATCACTTGGCCCCATATCATATACTGTTTCTTTTTTTGGTCTTATTTGTATGACCTAAAACTACAAGACACCATAACTCCTACATTTGGGTTAGACATTCGTAGGAATCCTGTTTCTCTGATTATTTTGAAATATTGGTTGGAAATACCCTCTCCAAATTCAGATACATTTTCCCCATAAACAAAACTCCATGTTTTGGAAAATCTGAATCTCCATAATCTTTATTTAGATTTTAGCAATAGAATTTCAAACATCAATGATCTCTTTTGTCTGACTATGCACCACGTGCCCTAAGGTGGCCTTGTATAAGTTTTCTACATAACAGGAATGTCATCCAAAAGATGTCATTAATTGGTTATGCAGCATATGTTCCAGTTGGCGTAGCATAACATAACCCCCATAATGGGTTTTTCAAATAATGATAACTTTGTTCTTGTAAAATATTTCTTCTAATTCTTTTAGCCCTTTCCCATATCATCCTTGG
This sequence comes from Viscum album, assembly GCA_963277665.1. Taxonomy (NCBI): domain Eukaryota; kingdom Viridiplantae; phylum Streptophyta; class Magnoliopsida; order Santalales; family Viscaceae; genus Viscum; species Viscum album. Next base: position 757,581,417 of record OY728130.1, on the reverse strand, counting down.
GATTCAAAAATTCTTAAATCACAGTTTACGATTTTCCATTCTATACTTGGATATGGTAGTGTATTTCTAAACAAATTATCAAGAAATTTTTAGAGTCTCATACCTTTGGTCAAGGCTAAAGACCTTAGACTAAAGCCGCACAATGTACTTACTGCATGACTTAAAACTGCATAGTACCAATTTCCTCACTACATGACTTAAAAACTGCATAGTACCAATGTCCTCACTACATGACTTAAAAATGAACAATATGATATCATTTTTCTTCATGAGAAAAGATCCTAATGACCATTCTAGGGTAGTTAAGTATAAAATGATCAGTCTCCCCTAAATTGGTGGAATAATCACTGAAAGTCTTAGGAGATATCTTTGGAGGTTGTCAAATTCTTCCTACCAATCGTTATCCCATTTATACGTAACTCATTTCTTCATGAGCTTGGTGAAAGTAAAACATTTACCTGCTAGGTTGTCTATAAAGTTCCAAATGTAGGTAAGGTGTCCCTAGAGACCTCTCAACTTAGTGAGGTTGCAAGGTGGGGATATGCCAAGAATGGATTTCGTCCTCTCGGGGTCGACTTCAATGTCGTGATGGCGTACAACGAAGCCAATAAATTTTCACGAGGTAACACCAAAGGAATATTTAATGGTATTTATATTTAAAATATGCTATCTCAATTTTTTGAAGATAGTTTCAAGGTCTTCCAGGTGGTTCAAATGCTATCGAGATGGTAGACACCATGAAATGTGTTCCATACACTTTTCTATAAAGTGATGATATGATTCTCACATAGAAAAAAAATTTCATATATGAGTAATAATGTTTTCACTAGGAAGGAATAAGATATAGGATTGATTTCTATGTGCCAAAATACTACTACATACTGATGTATTAGTAGAATGATTCCCCCATTCCGGAGTAGGTAATGGATTTCCAAGATCAATGATGAAAAGGTGTTGATATAATAAATTCAATTTTTGAGTTTATTCTGAGAAGAAATGGTGTATTTACCATCTCAATAAGTGTATATATCTTCAAGACCTTCTATTTGAAAAGTCGCAGAGCCTAAATGGAGTTACAGATCAAAAGTTATGGCACTCGGAAGACAGACAAATTTTATCCTGAAGAGCTACGCGGAGGACCGACGCGAAGGACCTACGCGGAGGACATACGCGGTGGTATAATTTTTTCACACATACGAGAAGGACCTACATAGAGGACCTACGTGGAGGAACTATGCAGGGAAAATCCTTCACCCAAGTTCCCCTCCTTTCCTATGAATAAGACCCTTGGGCTCCCCATTTCACAGACCGAAAAAGTTGGAAGATGTCCCAAAGCTCCCATTGCGTAGCTCTTTCACCAAGATCCCCAAATTGTTCTCAGGTAGCTCTCTAAAACATGAGATAAGAGATAATTAAATGGAGAAACATGGATCAAAGTCCCATGAAGGTCTAGAACACATGGGTTGTGTAGAGCACCTGGGTGACGCACCTACGCGGAGCACCTCCGCGGAGTACCTATGAGGGGGAGCTACGCAGAGCACCTACACGAGGCACCTTGGAGGATCCCATGTGTGGCCCTGCTGGTCCATACCATGGGGCCTATGCCCCTGCACCCCTACTCAGGATCAATGCTGGGCTGCGGTCCCAACCCTTCGCTTCCATCACTGACCCCCATGAAAAATGGATAGTCGCACCACAAACTTCTTGAATCCGGTCGATGACATTTTCCATTTTTTCCTTTATGCGGCCCAACTTCCAACCATGGAGTACCATGGTTTGTGATAATCCTCCACACTCACAGAAGTTCCTTGAGTCGACTTAATCCTCTTGGTTCCTTTCACATGTTACGAGTTTGGACTCTCCTTATGGATTCCTCGTGTACCTTGAGTCGCTACACTCCTCAAGAAACTTCTCAAACCTCATTACCTGACTCCTATGACATGTTAAACCTCAAATGGGAATCCTCATTTTGAGTAAGCCCCATGAAACCTCAAATGGGAATCCTCTTTAGTAGTAAGCCCTATACAACCTCAAATGGGAATCCTCCCTAGGAGTAAGCCCCATGCAACCTCAAATGGCCATCCTCCTTAGGAGTAAGCCCCATGAAACCTCAAATGGGCATCCTCCTTAAGAGTAAGCCCCATGAAACCTCAAATGGGCATCCCCATTAGAAGTAAGCCCCATTAAACCTATAATGGGAATCCTCCTTAGTAGTAAACCCCATGCAACCTCAAATGGGAATCCTCCTTAGGAGTACGCCCCATGAAACCTCAAATGGCCATCCTCCTTCATAGTAAGCCCCATGAAACCTAAAATGGGAATCCTTTTTAGGAGTAAGCCCCATGAAACCTAAAATGGAAATCCTCCTTAGGAGTAAGCCACATGAAACATCAAATGGGCATCCTCATTAAGAGTAAACCCCATGAAACCATAAATGGGAATCCTCCTTAAGAGTAAGCCCAATGCAACCTCAAATGGTAATCCTCCTTAAGAGTAAACCCCATGAAACCTCAAATGGTCATCCTTTTTAGGAGTAAGCCCCATGCAATCTCAAATTGGAATCCTCGTTAGGAGTAAGCCCCACCCAATTCCCAAATGGGCATCCTCCTTAGGAGTAAGCCCCAACCAATCTCAAATGAGAATTATACTTAGGATTAAGCCCCATGCAACCACAAATGGGCATCCTCTTTAGGAGTAAGCCCCAATGAAACCAAAAATGTGAATCCTCCTTAGGAGTAAGACCCATGGAACCAAAAATGGGCATCCTCCTTAGGAGTAAGCCCCATGCAACCACATATGGGAATCCTCTTTAGTAGTAAGCCCCAACCAAGCCACAAATGGGCATCCTCCTTAGGAGTAAGAAACATCCAATTCCCAAATGGGAATTCTTCTTAGGATTAACCCCCAACCAATCTCAAATGGGCATCCTCCTTATGAGTAAGCCCCAACCAATTTCCAATGGGAAACCTCCTTAGGAGTGATCCCCAGCCAATGCTCACAAGGGAAGCCATCCCGGTGTAAGCCCCTTACCTTCACCCCTTCTTCCTTCCATTTAACCCCTGCCCAATGGGAAGATAATATAGGGAAGGCTGGTCACCTCGCCCTCTTCCCGGGTCACCTTTCCCTCTTCCATGGTCGACGTGCCCTCTTCCACCAGGGGAGGAGGAAAATTTTGAAAGTGAAAGTTCCTCTATTGAATTTTTGAAATCTTCTAATTTCTCACACCGAGCATGACTCATGTGGGCATAGAGATTTGTCAAAGTCACAACATTTTCACAATTGAAATAACTATGAGAACTCTGATTTTCACCATAATTGGGATATGTAGGAAGCTTTCTTAGGGCCCGAGCCCACTGGATTTCCTCTTCAAGGATCCAACCCTAATTACCTTAATTTGGGCACCCGCCTTAGGAATAAGCCCCATATTAATCCCCCAAATTCAATAATGTATCCTTTTTAGGAAGTAATCCCAAACTCATTTCTCTCAAAGAACTATACTCTCCTATAAGACTAATTGAACTAAATGGTCTTTAATTACCATATATATGGGATACGTAGGAAGCATCCTTAAGGTTAAAACACAATACCTTAAATCAACCCTGTTCTCCTTGGGCCATATTCCCAATAGGGTCTGATCCTACTTGGAAACCCATATCCTTTCCATGTTCCTTGGGCTACTTCAGCATAATTCCCACAATATGTATTGACTAAGAACCTTTCACTTATATTTCCATACCACATGTCATTAAACTGTACGACAAGGTCCTTATCACATGACCTTAAAAGGTATGATGTGTCCCATTAAGTGGAACTGAACTGCGAGGGTTCTGATTCCTTTCACAAGGATGCGTAGGTAGCCCATATTATGGGCATGATACTAAAATCAAACCAAAACTTCATCTCCCTGGATGAAAATGAATTCCAAAGTGCCCCACTGAGTGGCGTAAAAACTAGTATCATCACAATGATGAATAAAAGAATATCTAAACAGTATATTAGAGGATAACATTGATAGAAAAACGTCTAATACATAAAGATATCTCCATTAATGAAGAACCTTTAATGCATACTAATGCTTCTAAATTTTACACATGTTCACAAGTGATTGAAAATCCCAAGGGAAACTTATGTAATACTTGGAGAAATATTAAGGATTCATGAAAATATATTAAATTTATAAAGATATTCCCAAAGTAGACAATAATTCCCCCCAAAAAGGTGCGATGAGTCTGACCTCCCATCCTATTAATGAATGTATATTCCTATGTATTGTAAAGTTTAAACTCAATGAATGCCTGCCTTTGGAAAGTAGGACCCTTTTTGGATAAAGAACTGTTGGAAGTTTCTGGTTCCATAAATTAATCGAATGGAAACTGCCAGGAAGCAGTGATTCTTAAAACTAGAATACATGTTTCAAGGAACTATGAAAAAGTGAATTAACCACCAGGTCGTCGACATAACACTTGATGAATTTTTCCAAAAAGAGATTGAAGATGTGATGCATGGAATGCTAATATGTGGTGCCGACATTATTTAGACCAAAGGCTATCACATTATAATAGAACACCCCCTAAGGGGCCCTAAAAGTGGTACCTTATTCATCTCATCAGGCCATCCATATTTGATTGTATCTAGAATAGCTGTCCATGAAGGAGAGGGATTCGTATCTGACTGTCAAATTGACCAACAATTTTGTGACCAAGACTGGGATGTCGTCTTTTGGGAAATACCGATTAAGGTCACTGAAGTCAATGTAGATTCCAATATGTTCATTCTTCTTTTTGATAGGGACTATGGTATCCAACCAGATCAGATATTGGACCTCTCATATGAAGTTTTCATTGATAACTTTGTTGACTTCAGCCTCTATTTTGGAAGCATGCATTGGGTGGGTCCTTCTGGATGCCTTTTTATAGCCCCGGTGATCTTCTGGTAAGCCCAGAAGATGGGTGAAGACTTTAGGATCGAGACCTAGAATCTCTATATAATTCCTGGAAAATATATCTGGATTATTCTTTAGGAAAGAGGAATAATATTCCTGTTCCTTGACAGGCATGGCCACACTAATTAAAGTGGGACCCGGGTCATTTTTAGTGCCCAAATTTATCTCCTTAAGTTCATTGATTGTGGTGGAAACACCATATTCAAATACAAGAGGGGCATCTTTGAGGTCTTCTTCCTCTTCTTTATCTTCATCTTCATCATCTTCATCATCTTCCCCTTCTGACAGAGATATAATTTTTGAGAAAACATCTCCAATATTTGGACAGAAATCATCTTTTTCCTTAGTGTGTGAGGCAAGGGCAGTTTGATGTCCCAAGGATGGGTCAGAAGCATCTTCGACCAAGATTTTCCTAATAACATGGGAGTCAGTACATTCTTCTATGTCTTTGGCCTCAGTGTTCGTAGCATAAACCATGAAGAAAAATAAATATGTATCTGACCTGGTAATTACACATTCAACTTGGTTGATGGGTAGTATGTACTCCTCCCCAAGCTACTAGAAGGAGTTGGCGGAATCCATCTCCAATCCATTCGGTGCATTGATCCAATCAATTTTTTCAGTCGAAAGGTGTTTTTCCTATGACTCATAGAAACTTGCATCAATGTAAGGAAACTCACAGAACTCAAATGGGGATTAATTGGCGTACAATGCTCCATTTTTTCTATTGTTGAAATATTTGATGCACTGATGGTATGAGGATGGAATTGCAGCATGCTGATGCAGCCAAGGCCTACCTAACAAAACATTGAAGGTCGTACTTTTCCACACCCCCAGGAACTCAAAATATGATATGAGATATCTGAGTCATGTTTTAAGCTTGATTAGTCCCAATGGTTTTTACTCACTTTTATTGTATCGCAACAATGTTGTAGTGTAGGGTGTCAAGTTTTCTTCATCATATCCCAGTCGACGAAGCATTCTATGTGGGAGGAGTTTAACTCTAGAGCTGTTGTCGATGAAGATCCTATGAACATCAGTTACATTTACCTTCTCAAACACATATAAGTGTTTGATCTTCTCTTGCATGATGGTGTCTTTATCCCTGTCTATGAATGAGATGGCAGCATGATATTATTCGGAACGAGTCTATTCGGTAGACTTCAACCGCTGCTACTTCAACTTCAAACTCGTGAGGTCTTATCAAGGCTTCAATGAGTGACTCCCTAATACCTGCAGACAAAATCAACATGTCCAAGATTGACAACTTTGCTGGTACTGAAGCCATCTACTTTAAAATTTCATACTTCTACTCTAAAGGTCAGCATTCACTACTACAAAAACGGGATTTATCAGCACTCAAAATGGGATTTAACAGTGCTAAAAAAGTGTTATAAAGCTCAATGATGATATAGGGGGTTTACTTTTATTAGAACTCCAAAAATCACTGATAAAGGCCCGTTTTATCAACTCTAAAAAAAGCGTTGATAAAAGACCCCTTCATCAGCGCTTTTTTCAGACCTGATAAAAGGGAACTATATCAGCGCTTTTAAAAATTACTGATAAAAGTAAAAAAAATAAATAGAAAATAATTATATAATGCAGTATAGATTTTAACAATGCTTGACCCCCCCCCCCCCCCCCTTATCAGTGCTAGGCGGACCCCCCCCCCCCCCCCCCCTCACACTCTCCCATGCACGCAGCCCTTTGCTTCCACCCAAACTCGAACCTGTGACCTCCCCCCTTTCGCGGCTGCACCATTACCACTAAGCCATTTGGTTTTTTTCTCTATTTAATGATTTATCTATATATATATAGTTATATTTATTCATATATTGATATAGATTCATATTAATATAAATATATTTATTCATATATTAGTATATATATATATTCATTAATATAATAATATATATATATATATATATATATTTGTAGTTATAATTTTTTATCTATATATTTATTGTATATTAATATATACTTATAAGATTAGTTTTAAATAAATTTATGAAAAAATATGTTTTTTATGTGTGTTTATAAATAAATAAATGCATACATATATATATATATATACAACACACAGACACACACACACACACACACATAGACCCATATATATTTACGAATAAATACATATATATGTGTATTTGAAAATACATAGAATGTTATAATGACCATGTTTCCAATGCTTTCGTCGGGGCGCGCGCGCACATCCGTCTGTCACGCGGAGGAGGACGCGCGGCTCTGTTGCCCCACATTCCTGCTTTCCAAAGGTGGGCGACATCTGCTCCTTATTCAGGGACGTCTGCTCCTTGATTGAAACGGGATGATGGGACGTCGGTTCCTCCTTCTGGGGATTCCTCCTTAGAACTCGTCACCTAGTCCGGGTCTCCCTCATAGATTTCATACGTAGTTCGTGAAACTCTTCCCAGTGCCATGTTTCCATGGACGCCGGTTAATTACACTGCTTCTGTCGGGACATTCCAAAGGGTCCGGTCAGGGCAGCAACCTTCAGTCGGGGGAGTAGTCATGTTGAGGCATCAGTAGCGTGTCTGGATGCTGGGGGCCTGGCATGTCTGTCTGTTATCCCTGGTCACAGGGCTTCTCGAGGGCGTGGAAGCCCGAGACATCCCACATCGAGCGCGGGGAATTATATTTCATAGACACATATTTGAGGTTTTCCTCATCTTCCCGCATTTAACACAGGGTACGCCGCGAGTTTAACGTCTAGCGGAGATGGATCAACCCAACCAGAGCATTAGCTAGGATAGATCGGATCGAGGGATTCTCCTTGAAGGGATGTCGATACCAGGGCCATCCCATGGGCGACTATGAAGAAGAGCATACCGACATGGTCTCACTGAGACATGAGGTCCGGGCGAGAATCGGGATGGGTGATAGGTGGATGAATGGAGTGGAGGGGAAATGAAATGGGACCATCGCAGGGGGCGACAGTGAAGTTGGTCTTGAGCCTTGAAGAGGCTTCCTACGTATCCCCGTGGCAAGGAATCAAAGTCCATGTAGTTCAGGAGGCGCTGGCGAACCAACGTGAAGGTGGACCTTGGTCCGATGGACATCATCAGCGAACCGACGTGAAAGTAGACCCGTGGGTCCACTAGTGGTGGGCTTGAACCTTAGGAAGGTTTCCTACGTACCATGCCTTGACATGGATCAAAGTCCTCGTAGTTCAAAGGGGTGAGTCGCAACGGCTTGCCATTGGACCGGAATGCAGTTTAACGTCGTGCTGGACGGGGATGAGACCCGACGTGAATAAACGAAGGGTGGGCTTGAACCTCATGGAGGCTTCCTACGTACCATGCCTTGACATGGATCAAAGACCTCGTAGTTCAAAAGGGTGAGGGGTCAGGGTCGGTGCTCACTCTAAGCCCACGTGAGTCATGCTCTGTGTGAGAAACAATAGGTTGCAAGGACCTGACGATCACGTCGCTAAGGGTGCGTCCGTGAGAAGCGAAAGGGGGCTTACACGTTAGGCGGCCCATGGTGCTAGGACTTACTCCAGGATGGAGGCCTAGAGGGGGGTTCCTCGTTCCCTATCACGCCCTCCACTGACCTTGGTAGTGGAGAAGTACGGAGATGCAGAGGTGCAGTCATCCATTGGGGAACTAGGGTCGCCATTCTCCCATGAACATACGCCACTCCAATAAGGAGGATATAACCCATTGTGGATGGGTGATTCCATTCCCGTGGAGACGAGTGGTGTAAAAAATGTTTGATCTGGGGGGACCCTTCGTGAGGGGGATGAGGTTGGGTCACAGTTTAACGTCATGTGTTGAGGACGTGGTGCTTGGCAGTTTAACGTCCTGCAGCTCGGACGAGGTGGGTTCACTCCGCACCCCTAGGACTTACATAACCGGTACCCTCTGGTCCTTGGGGAAGGTAAGGTACCAGTAAGGCCATGGTCATGGGGCATGGGTGTGAGTGGAAGGTGCTTCGCGAAGTGGAACAGTGTTCGTAGAGCACTGCCTCGCGAAGAAGGGGTGTCTCGCGAAGCAGGGTCCTGCGAAGCAGTGTGCTTCGCAATGTGAAGTGGTCCTGCCTTAGCATAGGGATCACTAGTATGGGTTGGGTGTTTCACGAAGCATAAGTGCTTCGTGGCTGCCCGGGTCCCCTTGGGAATCCCCTTCCTTCGCGAATGCCCTTGAGCTTTGCGAAGGGAATCCCTCTCGGAAGAGGGGATCAAAACGAGACAAAACAGAGACGTCTCCCAAAGTAGAAATACCTCACGGAGCTCATGATTCCCGGGGCAAAGGGTGCTTCGCGATTCGGGAGAGGAGAAGCCGAAAGGTTGGATTTTCCATCCTCGGGACTCAGGGGGAGTCCGGTATTTATATGGAAGGGGCGCCGCGAAGAAGAACTTGTGCGCCGCCTCCGGTGCTTCGCGGTGCGCTCGCGAACGTCAAATGCGTTCGCGGAGCATCACCGCCTCTGGAGCTTCGCGGCGGCTCGCGAATGTCAAATGCGTTCGCGGAGCATCACCGCCTCCGGAGCTTCGCGGCGGCTCGCGAACGTCAAATGAGTTTGTGGAGCATCACTGCCTCCGGAGCTTCGCAAGGCCGCCATGGTCGGGGCACTTCGTGGCGGGGCTTCGCGTCGGTGCTTCGCGGCGGTGCTTCGCAAGGCAGCGCGCCAGCCTTTTTCGTTCCATTCTTTCAGGCCTTATTTTGGCACCAACAAATGCCCCCCCCCCCCCCCAGACTTGGAGCCGCGGAGGGCGAAGTGTCGAAGTCTGAGGGAAAATCGCCAAAATTGTCGGTGGTTCGCGATGTCGCTACGCGAAGGGGCCCTGCGGTGCTCACCGGGGCCACCGATCTGGGCGCGCCGCGATGCTCCGCGCGGGTGAGGCGCACCGCGATGCTCCGGGGTCGCCGCCTATAAATAGGGGGGTCGACCTCTTTTTCCTTTACGTTCCTTCCTTGTCTTTTTGTGCTCTCGACTTCGTGAAGCTCCGCGTACTCCGCGACAGCCCTCCGCGAATCGAGCTTCGCGGCGAACCGTGGGTCCTCGGCTCCGCGTCCGCGCCAAGCGAATCCTCTGCTTGTCGGCCTTGGCCAGACTTCGCGGCTTGGTCTCGCGACCGATCTTCGCGATCCGGCTTCGCGATTCAGCTTCACGGTCAAGCTTCGCGGTCCAGCCAAAAAAAATTCTTTTCTGAGGGCCAGAGTTAAAATGGCCCATCAAGAGGCTGTATTGGGGGTGCTTGCAGATTCTGCTCGTCAGGATGAGATGGCCAACCGTCCAGGCCTGGGGGAGATGGTCCGAAGCCACTCGGACAACACTTCTTTGACAGATCTCCTATCGGAGGGTCATAAGGATTATCCGCAGTGCAAGAAGCTGTCATTGTATGGATTCAGACTGAGGGATGACGTCTTTATCCCTGAGGCGAGTAGGGATGAACCAGCTTGCTGGTTCAGGAGCACACCGTGCCAGCACCAATGGTTCAGGGCGGCCGACGGTCATGTGTGGGAGGACTTCACACCCGCCACCGCTGATTGTCTCTACAACCATGTGAACGATATTGATGGGAGGCCATTGCAACCAGAGACGTCCCCTCCTCTCTACCGTACCATGCTGAAGGCGACCTTGCAGGATTCGAAGAAGGGATGGTCCGATGAGTGGGACCTGTGCCAGGGCAGAAACTTTACTGATGACTGGGCCTGGGCCTACTGGGTAGGCGCCTCATGCGAGGAGTTCGGGGCCGAGCTGAGGAGAGTGGGGTTGTATGAGGTGGCGTGGGCCTCCCAATTCCACATTTACCAACCCAAGCAACTGATGCCGGAGCTGCTGAGAAGATGGTCGTCTAGGACCAACACTTTTAACCTGCATCACGAGGAGGTGGGCATCAGTCTGTGGGATGTCCACCATATTTCTGGGGTTCCGATCTTGGGAGCCATGTATGACGAATTCCTCCCTGTCATCAGTGCGTGGGAGGATACAGAGCAAATGTCGCGACTGGCGTCAGTGCTGATGGCACTCGTCCCTGGAGAGGACAAGGAGGCAGTGAGGGATGTCCATTTTAGGAGATGGTTCAAATGCTTCCTGAATTTCCCAGAGGATCGAGAGTTCCCTCTGAGGCCTCGAACTTGTCTGAGGGCGGCTCAACGGGGCAAGGGGCACTCGTATTGGCGGGTCTTGGAGGATAGACAATGGAAGACTTGGGGTTTCAGTGTCAGCACTGAACAACAGCCGATAGTCAGGCTGGTGGCGTTCATCGCGGCTCTCATCTATGGCTGGATCCTACCGGTGAGAGATACGAGCATGGGGGTGCGGCCCAGCTCGTTTATCATGGCATCGATGTTGGCCACGGGGCAACAGATCAATCTGGGTATTCCGATTCTCACCAAATTGTACAGAATGTTGCGGCATGTTAGCGAGGGCAAGAAGCCGCCAAGGATATGCGGGCCCTTCCACCTCCTGTATGGGTGGATCGCAACGCATATCAGGGGGATTTACGAGTATCCAAACCCCATTTCGCCACCGGGATCAAACTTCCGCCCCTCCATCCTGAACGCGTTTGGGAGATTCCCGTTCAAACTGGTCGTTCCGATGGTACTGAATCGGGTGTGGAGGGCGGACGAGTTTAATTTCCACCCCTTCCCCTTACCGACGGGGATGCTTACTGATGACGGATGGGGAACGGAAGAACATCGGGCTTACCTCCTGGCCTTTCGAGGTGGAGTTTTGGTGGCACGGATAGATCGTGAGCCACTCTGCGAACCGTACACCCCACATCGGTTTGCGAGGCAGTTCTGGTGCCTCCAGCGGCTGACCCCACAGGTCTACTGGGAGGTGCGTCACGAGGAGAACCCGTGTGTGATGAGTCAGTTGTGGCTCATGTTCACACGGGAATATGGGAAGATGTGGATTGCATTGCCTCCATCCATCGCCTCTTTCGGATTGGTGAAGGAGTACGCCCTCAGTTGGGAGGATGCTTACCCAGGGGAGATGCTGAAGCAATCAACTATCCGGGTCGGTGACTGTGGGCCTCCTCTATCTCGAGGTTGGGGTCAGAGGGCAGCTAGGGCTGCTCGCGGTAGCGGGGCTGCCATGGCGGCGAGACCCGCACCGGCCGAGGGTATGGCAGCAACGGTGGGCCCGGTGATTCCGGAAGAGCAGGGTCATCCATAGGGGCGGCCACCAAGGGGATTTCGTAGGATATCCACTCAGGCTCCGGGGAAGCATCTGTGTCATATTGACATGGCAAAGGATGTCGTCTTCCCAGAAGCTTGGGACATTTGGGATGTCAACCGGAAATTCCTCAGCCCACCTGATATATGGGCCCACCTGAATCACCTCAGGATGGAATTACTGTGTATAGGCCCAGTTCGGGATGGATTCATGGCGTCTCCGGCTGAGGTAGAATAGTACCTGGATGAGCTGGAGGATTATGTCCACTCCAGTGGTGTCCCTCGCCCAATGACAGACCGGGTGAGGGTACTGTTGAATCAGACGGTCCCCCCACAGTTATCGGCTGCCGATCTGAGGGAGTGCTTCCCCTTGCCGGAGGAATCAGAGGACTCCTCTCGGGAGGATGAGGTTGGAGGAGGGAGTCTGTTGGAGGAGGGCGAGGTCGGAGACCGAGGCTCAGAATCCGACGACTTCGCGGAGGCTCTCAAGGTAGCATTCCGAACTTCTCTCGCTGCGATCTGTTCTTGGGTCTCTATGGACTTCTCACCAATGTTTGAGCCATGCAGGAGGAACTTGTTCGCAGACCTCATTCTCACTCCTTGGCGGGTGATGATGCGGGACCTTCAGAACCCGCGCCTATGGCTGCGTCCAGTTCCGTGTCTGGTGGGACCAGGGCGCCCGAGGTGGCTCTTCCGGAATCTTCAGACCTTCCAACAGTATATGGAGGGCCTCGTCTCGGGGTACCATCAGCACCAACTCAAGAGCAGCGCCAGGAGGTTGATCTTCGTAAGTATCCTCTACTGTTCTCCTCATTGTCACATGTAGGCCATTCCAACTAACGTTTGTGTCCCTCTCTGTCGTACAGTTCTTCGACTGGCGTGGGCCGCTGCGGCAAGACTGGTCGGGATGTCTGGTGGCGCCCCTCCTAGGGGAATGCCGGTGATGGTGGTGATAGTCCCCCCATCTCCTCAGGCTGGGACGCACACCATCACTGGCGGGACCATCAGTAGGGCCATACCCGAAGTCATTGAGGTGGACTCTGAGGAAGAGGATCAACCGGTCGGTCCCAGTCCTGTCGCGCCTGCTTCGGCGCCAGGTGTCGTACCGAATTCAACACTAGATGTAGATCCTACCGAGGATTTCCTGCAGGTGTACCCCGCGTACAGGCCTGCCAATCGCGCAAACTGGGACGAAACGGCCTCCGACGAGGAAGACAGCAGCATAGTCCGCCGCTGGTTGTGGAAGCTGATCGCGCGCTTTATCAAGGACACCCCCCAAGCGCAATGGCTGGCCGAAATGGATAGAATTCGCTCGTGATTGCGCGAACTGTGTGCTGGGGGAGTGGATGCCCAACGTCCTCACGCACTCATCCGAGATCTTATGGCTGAGAAGATCTGGGAGCATGATCATGGGCTCAGCGTGGGCTGGCAGCGGAGGAAGGCGACCAGCATTAAGAAGCTCCAGGAGGCTGAAGGCGAGGTCCAACAGATGCAGACCCGGGCAGACGAGCTTTCAGCCTCTCTTGGTGCACAATCTGAGCTGGTCTCATGGTTGAAGGCCCAGCTGGAAGAGGCAGAAGAGCATATGAGGCAGACCTCTGGACAGATGGCTGCCATTCAAGCTGACGTAGAGAGGGCCAAAGCCAGAACTGACGAACTGCGCCCCGCCGTTGTTGAAGAGGAGCGGGAGCTGATTTAGCGGCAGAAAGCCTTGGATGCCGCAAGTCAACGGGTGGAGGAGCTGCAACGCTCTTTTGACGGGGTCAACCCGTCCATGGGGGGAGTCGACCCCCGAGTATTGTAACAAACCCCCAAAAAACTTTTATTGGTACTTTCGTGCTTCAAATTCTTTCCTTTGTTTTGAATGCCGTAGCGTGCACGATTTCCACTGTTTGAATTGCCTTGTTACATCCCTGCAATGTTTGCGGGACGTTCGGTGACAATTCCCCAAGCCAGTCCAGATTCCCGAAAGATGGGGGAGGCTTGATCGGAGGAGGAACTTCCAGGATAGTCGAATTACCGCTTCTTCAGCATGCTCTTATGCACGAACGGGGCAACGCCAAGGGCGCTGAAATCGATTCAGACAGATGAAAATGGGAAGTGTGAATCACGATACCCAAAATCTGAAACACTGTGGGGATGGCGTGACAATAAGGGACAACCGTTAACCTTATAGGAGAAGCGGTACCCTTACTGCGTTAGCCTGTAATGGGGACAACAAATGAGGGTCGACCATTGACCATGTTCGAAACACGGGACCATGTCACAAATGTTGTTGATCAATCCTTCGGGACGTTGGCCCAGGACAGTTGGCGGACCATAGGTCAGACATCCATACTGTTAGGGGGTCCTTCCAGATATGACCCGTCTTCCAGAACGTTGGCCCAGGACGGTAGGTGAGCCGATGCGGCATGAGACCAGGCCGTTAGGGGGTTACTTCAGACATGAAAGGGGACGAGGGTCCGAATAAGGGGTACGCAAAGCGTGGAATATGGAGTGATGGTTTTTCCGAACCAAATCCAAAACTTAGGTAGTTACACCACCATGGTGGGAGCACACCAGATGGGCGCATCGGTCTGATCATGGATCATTCCTTCTTTGGGATAGGGCCTCTCTGACGAGGGGATCTGTCACTTCCCAGTGGGATCTTGGGGCATCCTGAACTTTTTCAGGGTAGAACCGCAGTTTAGTGTCATGCGTTGAGGACACACGGACTCCTATAGTTTAACGTCATATGATAGGACGTGGAGAAAAAGGAAAGATCCCAGGGAACGTGTGGTGCGATAGATATTAAACTGATGTGAATGAGGACTTGGAGTCCAAATCATACCACATACCCCCGGAGGAAACTCTTCAGGTCGAGGGACCAAGAGTGAGGATTGGGCTGGGCCCGAAGCAGAATGGTCGGGCGTTCCTACATACCCCATGAGGATGGGAATCAAGCCATACGTAGTTCTAGAAGCGCATTTTAATGTCATGTGGGACGATAAAAAGCCCGGCCGTGTTGGTACACGTCCTGCCAAAACTACTAAGCCCACGTGAGTCGTGCTCGGTGTGGGAAACAAGTAGTCGTGGTGGGAATTTCCCAACACAAAAAGGGGTAGGTTAGGGAAAATGGACGCTCGGTGAATACCGACCCAATGACACTAACACGATCATTTAGCGCATCTCGATGCGTGAAGAGAAAGAGCCGAGTATGATGGAATTCCACTTGAACATGAGGAAGTGGAAACATGTGAATCATAGCGCTCGAGATTCAGATCATGATGATGGCGGCGTGACGATGGAGGATAACTGTTGACCATGTTCGCAACACAGTATCCTGTCGCGTTAGCCTAGAATGGGACAAACAAATTAGGGTTGACCATTGACCATGTTCAAAACATGGGAACATGTCACAAATGTTGTCAAATATCCGTAGGGACGTTGGCCCGAAACGATTGGAGGGCCCTTAGGTCCAACATTCATGGAGAGCCCTTAAGCATAGTATCCATGTCGTCCGAGGGTCCTTTGGATGTGGAAGAGGATGAGGATCCAAATAGCGAGCTCACGAAGCTTGGTCATGGGATGAGGGGAATGTCCCCATGAAAATCCCACACTTCGGGCTCTTTGTCAAAACACATCTGAATACAACAATGAGACATATTAAAGAGAGGGAGCGGATTCCTTTCCCATGGGGAGATCTTAGTTTAGGGTCGTAGAATTCGGACCATGGATGGGTAAGGGGAGCAGGGGATACATGGAAAGGTGGTTACAAAACCCATCGTGAATGAGGACCCAAGCCCTACTTACCATTCATTCTCTGGGGAAGTGCTCGAGTTGAGGGACCGAACACGAAGGTTAGGCTGGGCCCGCAGGGAAGTGCCCGGGCGCTCCTACGTATCTCATAAGAATGAGAATCAAGCCATACGTAGTTCTGAAGGGTGGCACGGTAGGGTACCAGTTTCAGGGGAAAAGGGGAGTACAGGCGTGGCCCTTGCACTAAAAGAAGCGGAATTTGATAAGTCTTGTTTGTTCTTTAAGGCGAATGGTTTTTTTTTGTGAAGCGACAGGCCTAGAGTAGTAGGTCGTGATGTCTCCACAAGGATCAAGCCGTGATAGGCGTTGACAAATGGCATGGCACGTGACCCATTCCCAACATGACGTCCTCTACAATGAGGTCATCACAATGTAGTGTCATTTTTCGTCATGTGGCCAGGACGATAATGTCACAGTTTAGGGTCGTGTAGGACCAAGCATGCATTTTATCGTCATGCAGCGCAGACGTAGAAGAGGCGATGCTAGGTGGGGAATGTGCGCAGTGTTATAAAACACAATTGACAGAGACATGATCCCACATCAAATCGTACGCCACTCCAAGAGGGAGACCTCAGGCCGAGGGGCCTATATAAAGGTAAGAGGTGAAACAAGGGGGGAAGACTGGTTCCCCAAATGGGTTGTACCCGATGACAGGGCGTCTGGGTGGTCCTACGTATCCCATGAAGATGGGAATCAAGCTACACGTAGTTTTAAAGGGTGCCTTTTAGTGTCATGCTGGACAAGGAATAGGAGGGATAAATCTCAGAATGGGGGTGTGCATGGTGCAGCCTTTGCAGACCTGACGTGAATGAGGACATAATCCTGCACTACGCCACGCGGTCCCGTAGTCGGGGTCCTGAAGGCAGGACCAGAGAGGTGAATTTGCTGAACTCAAGCTGGGCCCAGAGACAAGGGGTCTGGGCATTCCTATGTATCCCATTAATATGGGAATCACGCTGAACGTAGTTCCAGATGAGAATCTTATTTTATGGTCTTAGAGCTCGGACCATGGACGGTGACAACTTCCTGAGTAAGCATAGATGTCAACCCGATCCCTAAGCCCATGTGAGCTAAACTCGGTGTGGGAAACAAGGGGGGTATCCTCATCGCAATACTTGGGGGGAGTCAAACGGGAGTTGGTATAGAGCCCTGAAGGACGCCTTCAACACGGCTTGTTTCCCCAACATGCAGATGTGCACGGAGGAAAAGTACCAAGAGTTTCAAAACTCTACTTGGACACGATGAAGTGATGAAGGGCGTGAATTGTGCACCCGACATTTTGGGCCTAATGGGTTGGTGTGGCGAGAGAGGAAAACTGTTAACCATGGTGGAAACGCAGCGTCCATATCACGCTAGCCTGAGGTGGGAACAACAAACGAGCATCGACCGCTGACCATATTCGCAACGCGGGATTTTATCGATTTGTTGTCCAAAACCCTCGGGGGCATTGGCCCATAACGGTAGGATAGCCCTTGGGCGTAGTATCCAGGCCGTTCTTGGGGTCCCTCCGGGTGTGAAGGATGATGAAAGCCCTGGTGCAGGGATACACAAAGCCTGGAAGGCGGTGCGGACGTGTCCGAGTAAAGCTTAGCATTCCGGGTAATAAACCAGAGTACTCTTAGGCACATCGGCGGACTACCGGAAAGGGATCGACGAAACAGCTCAGTAGAGATTGGTACATGGCGGTTATTATGAGACCGACGCGAATGAGGAAATAATCCCACACCACACCATATATTCCTCTCATGAAGGAAGGATAGGCCAAGGGGCCAAGATGGGGTGAAGATTCCCGAGGGATGGGGCTGGACCCGAATCCTAGACATTCAGGTGGTCCTACGTATCCCATTAGAATGGGAATCAAGCCACACGTAGTTCTCTAAACATAGTTTAACGTCATACGGGACGAGGAGGGGAGCAATATACCCCTAAACAAGGGAGGTGTATGGTATGGCGAAGAAGCCAACGTGAATGAGGACGTAGTCCTATGTCACACCATACGATCCTATAAGATAGGACCTGGGCCATGGCCTGGAAAGGCCAAGGGGCCTGAGGCTGAGCCTCGATTAGGAAGGCCTGACTGGCTTGCAGTTTAATGTCTTGCAAAGAAGACGAGGGGCCAGGGTCCCAAGGAGGCCAAGGGGCCTGAGGCCGGGCCTCGTAAAGGGGGGCGTACGACATGGTACATGATCCTGGCATGAATGAGGACGTAGTCCTACACCACACCGTACACCCCGAATAAGAGATTGGGTGGAGAGGCCCGAGAAGGCCAAGGGTCCTAAGATTAGAAATCAATCAGGAAGGCCTGATGGGTCTGCAGTTTAACGTCTTACATGAGGATGAGGTTCGGGGACCCGAGAAGGCCAAGGGGCCTGAGGCTGGTCCTTGTAAGAGGAGGCGTACGACATGGTACATAATCCCGACGTGAATGAGGAAGTAGTCCTACACCACACCGTACACTCCGAATAAGAGGTGACCTGGGCCGGGGGGGCCGAGAAGGCATTGGGGCCTATGGTCGGGCATCAATCAGGAAGGCCTGACGGGTCTGCAGTTTAACGTCTTACATGAGGACGAGGGTCGGGGACCCGAGAAGGCCAAGGGGCCTGAGTCTGGGCCTCGTAAGAGGAGGCGTATGGCATGGTACATGATCCCGACGTGAATGAGGACGTAGTCCTATGTCACACCGTACACCCCTTATGGGGAATCGAGGTCGTGGGCCTGATAACTAGCACCACCCGGGGGAAGTTTGTCACCTCGGGATGGGGCAGAATGAATCACTGCACTCGATGTCTAGGACATCTGGGGGTGGACCTGAAGATCTAGGACACTTTTGACCATGTTCGAAACACAACGTTCCTATGGTGACCCGATATGGGAGCAACAAATGAGCGTCGACCGCTGACCAAATTCGCAACGCGGGACTTGTATCGGCTTGTTGCTTGAAAACCCCCGGGGGCATTGGCCCGTATCGGTAGGAGAGCCCTTGTGAGTAGTATCCAAGTCGTTCTTGGGGATCCCTCTGGGTATGCAAAAATGATGGAATCCCAGTCAAAGAGTGGGCGAAGCATAGCTGTATCCATCCATGAAAGAGGCAAACATCTCCAGGGGGGATGTGCAGCCGGGTCGAGGCTTGCTCGATGTGAGTTGGGGCAAAGGTGTGCACCCTGCCATGTCTTGACCGGAGGGGAAGATTTTGGCTTTTGGGTTGGGCCAATAGACAAAATGTCCGGGCATTCCTACGTATCTCATGAGGATGAGAATCAAGCCACACGTAGTTCTTGAAGGCCATGCAGTTTAGCGTCGTGCGGTGAGGACGTGGGAGGATAGAAGAACGGAAGGGGGCACATGGTGTGACCCTTACAATCCTTGTGCGATCAGGGTTGTATGAGCGGGGCTAAGAAAGCCTACTCCCTTCTACACAAAGATCCTCCAAGGAAACTACCCTCAGGGGGGATAGTGGAAGAGAAAAGCTTGGGGCTGGGCTCGAGACGAGGCGTCCGAGCGTTCCTACGTATCCCATGAAGATGGGAATCAAGCCACACGTAGTTCTTGACGTGCAGTTTAACGTCATGCGGGACGAGGAGCATCTCATTTGGGGATGTGTATGGTGCGGCATGTAATCCGACGTGAATGAGGACGTAGTCCTACAACACATCGTATGATCCCGTAAGAGGGTAAGTCGGGGAAAAAACCAAGGGGCCCTGGGGCCGGACTGCGGTCAAGGAGACCTGACCAGCTTGCGGTTTAAGAAATTGTGGTGAAGACGGGGGGCCAGGGGCCCAAGGAGGCCAAGGGGCCTGAGGCTGAGCCTCAGTTAGGAAGGCCTGACTGGCTTGCAGTTTAACGTCTTGCAGTAAGGACGGAGATGCAGTTTAAGGTCTTGCAGGACCATCTCGCAGTTTAAGGTCATGCAGGACCCTTTTTCAGTTTAGGGTCGTGCAGGACCATCTCGCAGTTTAAGGTTGTGCAGGACCCTTTCGCAGTTTAGGGTCGTGCAGGACCATTTTGCCCTAGGCAAAGTATCGCTTGAGGAATTTGGCATTGGTGGGGGGGGGGGTTATAGGCTCTCCATCTGTGGTCACCAAGGAGTATGCTCCATTGGGATAAACCTTATGGATGATATAATGCCCTTCCCATTTAGGTTCTAATTTGGGCGGTTTCCTACCGGGAATCATTGGCACTCGGAGGGCCAGTACCAGGTCGCCCTGCAGAAAAGAGCGGAGACGAACCTTCTTGTCGAAGGCCCTCACTATCTTGTCCTGATGCCTTTTCAGATTGTGCAGGGCACGAATCCGGTTCTCATCCAATGCTTCCAATTCATCTAGACAGGTCTCGGCTACCTCATCTGATGTCTGGTGATCATAAACTGCAGTGCGTAGCGACGAAAGCTGGATTTCAATGGGTAGGATGGCCTCAGCTCCATACACCAGGGAATATGGGGTCACCTAGGTGGAGTTGCGAGTCATCGTCCGGTAAGCCCAGAGGGTATTGGGGAGCTTGTCCGGTCAACTTTTCTTATTCTAACCAACCATCTTCTGCAGAATGTTAGAGAGGGTCTTATTGAACGCCTTGATCTGTCCATTCGCCTGCGCGTGGTAGCGGGAGGTATGGTTCAACTGGATGTCGTACTTGGCGTACAATTTCGTTAATTCAGCTACTCGGAAGTTGGTGCCGTTATCGGTGAGGACGGCGTGAGGTACCCCAAATCGGTGGATAATATTGGAGATCACAAAGTCAACGATGGAATGGGCCTTGGACTCTTTGAGCGGAACTGCCTCTGCCCACTTGGAGAAGAAATCTGTAGCAGTCAGGATGAACCTACACTGGCGGGCTGTTGCCGGTGGATACGATCCCACTACATCAAGCCCCCATACCGCAAATGGCCAAGAGTACTTTGTGGGGTGGAGGGGCTCCGACGGCCGATGCAGGAAGTTGGTGTGAACATGGCATGCATGGAATCTCTTGGAATACCCAATACAATCGTGGATCATAGAGGGCCAAAAGTACTCTAACCTCTGAATTTGATGGGACAGCTTCGGCCCAGCTTGATGGGCGCCACAGGAACCGGCATGAACCTCTTGCATAACTTGAGGTATCTCTAATCCTTGGATGCAACGGAGGAGGAAACCATCGAAACTCCTCTTATAAAGGATATGTTCAAGACTGGGGCCGCTCTGGAGGGTAAATTGCAGCGCGCGGCGTCGGATTCGCTCGTGCTCGACCCTGTCATCTGGGAGGCGACCATTTTGGAGATACTCGACAAAAGGTGCCCCCCAGTCGGGACTGGCTTCAATCACTGCGTCTGACGAACCCGGGACCCCTGACGTAGAGGGTCCGGCAGTGAGATGACTCACCCGCATGCCGTCATTGTCCTCTTGGGTGACGGGGGCAATGACTCTCCGGTGTTCCACATGTATGATCAAATCATCTTGCTCGGGTTCTGCGAGCGACGCGGCTAAACCATCCAGGGCGTCTGCTTGGCCGTTCTGCGACCGTGGGACATGGGTAACCTCTGGTCGAGAAGAGAATTGGGCCATTAGGAGGAGGGTGTACTCCAGCAACGGTGCAAGCTCTGGCTTCCTGACGACGTAGTCACCATTAACCTGTTTGATTACCAGCTCGGAATCTCCCTTCACATGTATATGGGGAACATGGATCTCAAGGGCCAACTCAAGGCCGGTGATGAGAGCCTGGTACTCTACCTCGTTGTTCGTACAACCTTCTGACAACAGTAACGAGTATGGCAGGACGGCCTGCATTGGAGTAATGAAGACAATACCTAGGCCCACTCTGTTGAGCTTGGGATCGTTGAGCCTCCTACCGGTGGGGCTCTGGGAGGCACCGTCGAAATGCATTTTCCAACACGGGATAGCATGATCGACCGAGAGGATCGTCTCATCAGGGAAATCCAGGTCCAGGGATTGATCCGCGGAGGTTGGATGGGCAACTAAAAAGTATGTCAATGCCTATCCCTTAATGGCCTTCTGAGGTACAAACCTGATATCAAACTGCTGGAGAATCACTGCCCACCGTGATAGTCGGCCAGTCAGCATGGGGCGGTTCAGGATGTACTTCAGTGGGTCCACCCGGGAGACCAATTGCACCTCATGGTGCTGTAGGTAATGTCGCAACTTCTGCACGGCGAATACGAGCACAAGGCAGCTCTTTTCGATGGGGGTTATCTGACCTCCGTATCAAGAAGCATGCGGCTGAGATAGTAGAGACCGTTCTCAGTACCCTCGTTATTCTTCTGGGTGAGCAGCGCACCAAGGGATCTCTCCAGGGCGGTCACATAAAGGACCAGCAGCTTTCCGGAGACAGGTGGCATCAAGACCGGAGGTTGGAGCAGATACTGCTTGATTTCCTCGAAGGCGGTCCGGCACTCCTCATCCCATTCGTAGGCATCTCCCTTCTTCATGAGCCGGGAAAAGAGCTTACACTTGCCGGCCAGATTCGCGATGAATCGACGTATATAGGCTAAGTGGCCTTGAAGGCCTTGAAGCTCCCAAATGTTTCTAGGGGGAGGCATTTGGATGATGGCCTTGATCTTCTCTGGGTCGATCTCGATACCTCAGTATCTGACAACAAAGCCCAGAAACTTCCCGGAGGTGACCCCGAAGGCACACTTCAACGGGTTCATCTTTAGGCGACGGGAACGGAGGAAACTGAACACTTTCTCAAGGTCTTTGAGATGGTCCTAGCGCTGACATGATTTGACTACAAGGTCATCCACGTAGCATTCCACCAATGTCCCGAGAATCGGTTTGAATATGCGATGCATGGCCCTCTGATAAGTGGCACCTACATTTTTCAAAACGAATGGCATAACCTGGTAGCAAAAGGTACCTTGGGGAGCCCTGAAGGCAGTGGAATCCTCGTCTTCAGGGGCCATCCGGATCTAGTTGTACCCGGAATACCCATCCATGAAAGAGAGAGCCTGGAACCCGGTCGTGGCATCAATCAATAACTCCGTCACCAGGAGTGGGAAGTCATCCTTTGGGCAGTGGCGATTAAGATCGCGGAATTCGATGCAGACTCTGATCTGCCCATTCTTCTTCCTGACTGGAACAATGTTGGCAAGCCACTTGGGGTACTGGACCTCTTTAACGAAGTTTTCTTTGATTAGCTTATCAACTTCGGCCTCAACCATGGAACCATGAGAAGGGTGCATCTTCCTGGGAGGCTGCTTAAACCCACGATGTTTTGCCGGGAGGCCCAGACGGTGGACGACCACCTGGGGATCCATCCCTGGCATCTCATCGTAACTCCAGGCAAACACATCACGGTGCTGTTTGAGGAAGTCTACGTACCGTTGCCACTCCTCGAGGGACATGGCTGCACTAATCAATGTGGGTCTCGGATCTGCCTCGCTGCCAAGGTTCACCTGTACCAGTTCATTAACCGTGGTAGAGACGCCTTCTTCAAAGGCGGGGGGAGCATCCTCCAGGTCTTCCTCCCCACCCGTGGGGGGACTTCCCACAACGGAAGGTACTTCTGGTCTATCAAGATCCGCGGGGCATCTGGTGATGGCTCGGGCAGCAGTGGTCATCACATCGGGAGACTCACTTGCCATCGAGATCGCAGCAATGAAGGCAGTCGACCCTATCCCATCTGGCCTTCGGCCTAAGGGGCCCCGTTTGATGATATCAAAGCAGTGGTGGCGTGTCGTCCTGAGTCGGTGGATTCCAGCCCGGTGGAAGAGACACGTATGGCGCACCACCATTGTCATCAGCTTGACGTCCCGGTACCGTATAGGGGTAGGAGATTCCGGGATCACCTGAGCCTGGTTGATGTAGGAGTACGAGGTGATTTTCCGCCGTCGCTTGGACACGGCAACATGCCTTCCTTGCGTACCCGAAACAACAAAACATTTCCCCATGTCGGGGGTCGTGGCCTCCAACCGGTGGATCGGGAGGATGTAGGCGTCATCCATGCTTGCCCAGGGATCACTTGTGACCAGGGCGGGTTCATCCTCGCTTACTAGGATCTGTTTATCCTTACTTTTGTAATAACCCGCATCCAGGTAGCGGGCCTCACAAGAAGAGAAAGGGGACGCGTCTCCTTGGAGCACGCCAACTCGACCGTTGAGAGAGTACTTGAGGCACTGGTGATACGACGAAGGGACCTCCGCGTGCAGATGGAGTCATGGCCTACCCATCAATGCGTTGTAGGCTGTGTCCTGAGAGACAACCATGAACTCGGTGCTAGCAATTAAGCCACCGAACTGAGTCTTCAGGCGGATCTTGCCGACTGGGGTTTGCTTGGTCCTGTCGTACCCCTGGATCCTGAGGTCAGAGGGAGTTAAATCACCTTCAGACAGACCCAGCTTTTGCAACATCCGGGTCGGAATTAAATTGATTCTGGAACCCGTGTCAATGAGGCAGCGGCGGATTTCCACGCCATTGAAGTGGCCAGTGATGTACAGTGGGCGAATGTGCCCCTGTATAGGAGGGTCCTCATCTTCACCAGAGAACGAGATAACCGCCTGACATTCGGCGTTTTCAATCGCCTCGGTATGGAAGGATTCTGCAGCTGCCACCTCCGTCTCAAACTGGAGGGGGCTCCTTAGGGCCTCGGGAAGTGCCTCGCGCATTTCGGATGACAGTCTAAGGGCCTCAAGGATGGAGAGCCTCGCTGGAATGTCGGCCAGGTGCTTCAGGACATCATACTTTCGTGCCAAACGCGAACCTCTGCTTACAGGAGGTCGGTCGGCATTTGGAGGCATAGCGGGTCCTGCCGGTTGAACTGGCGATCAGCTAGTATTGGGCACATCTTTCTGCCTACTAGTAGAAGCCTGGAGAGTAGTCACCGGACTAGGATTGGACAGCGGACGCTGGCCTGTAGCCGGGTAAGACTGACCGTGATGCGAACGAGACATCTCTCCCCAATCCAGTAGCACGAACGACGGTGGAGGTAGAGACGAGGGCATTAGATGGGGTTGCACGTGCTGAGATCTGCGCTGAGCCTGCTTCCTAGTCTCAGTAGCGTGCACGGCTTGGCGAAAAGTTCCTGCTGACGTATCTCGATGACCGGAGCGGTTGCGATTCCGCTGACGTTGACGTCGGCTGGGAATGTTGGGGAGGTCTGCCTGACGTTCCCCCTCATCAGGGGTCATATAGGGCTTTACCAGCTCCACGGTGTTAACCGAAGCGTACCTCTGGCTATCACTCGAGGAGTCATCCACCGCTGGGCGGATTCTGGGAGGAATCCCCATTTCAGGGGGCATAAAATCGCCAAGAGTGTGGGATGACGACGGCACCGGCGGTGCGCGTTGTTTCTTCTTGCGTCGCCGCTGCTTGCCCTTTTGGGAAGGGGCCGACTGTGAAGATGATGCGGAGGCACCGGCTACTTCTTATGAAGGTTCCGACTGCTTCAGGCGTGCACGAATGATACCTTGGGCACGGACGATTGTTTTTTGAGCCATCCAGTCGTCGTATTTCCGGGATCCACAGCTGGGGACCTGCTGCCACTCGCCTTCGCTGTCGCTGCCGATATCTAATCCTGCAAAGACACTCGCCACTTGCGCTGGTGTCGGGCCCAACTTGACTACGTTTTTATTGACCTAGTCTTGAAGCCAGTCTTTAAACACATAGCATTGCTTGAGGGTGTTCCCCAAAAACCGATGATAAGGGAATTAGTTGGGGTGATCGGTGAGATTTGCCTCTACCGGCCTTCTGCACTCGGGCAAGCGCACAATCCCTTGCTCTAGAGCACTTCGGAAATAGCCAGGGACCTGATTTTCATTAAACGAATAAGTCTGGTGCCTTATTTCCGGATATGGGGCCCTAGGGGCCTGGCCCTGATGAGGGGCCGGAGGGGCCTGCCAAGGAGGCGGCGCCTGATTGTCTCGCCTAGGTGGCGGTGGCGCATTGCGCGGGGGAACCTGTCGGTTCTGAGGCGGTCGCTACTGGGCAGGAGCCTGTGCTTGAGGTGGAGGACCTCTACAGGGTTGCGGGGGTGCTGCCGCCGGCAGTAACTCCAGCTACCTGGGGGATTCTATTTGGGCTACCGCGGTGGGTTCAGCCCTGGCGGCCCTCCTGGCCAGGATCATAGGGGGCAACAAACGTGCCTGACTAGCCTGTTGCAGGGCTTCCTCGAGGCGTTGAGCCTTATCTGAGAAATATCTGAACCCTCAAGGGTAGTTCTGGGTGATCAGGGAGGGTACCAGCTCTGTCTTGACGTTCCCCACACACATCGTCAGTAATTGCTCCTGAGTCAGTGGAATATCGAGGGAATACGTAAGTCCCTTCCACCGGGTGATGAAATCTGCGACTCGCTCATCAGGCCTCTGCTTCCACTTGAAGAGGTCCGCGATGCTAGTCTTCCATATGGTGGAGCTGAACTGGTACAAGAACTGCCGGCGAAGATCCTCCCAACCGGTCACTGATCCGATAGGGAGCTGGCTGTACCAGACGAATGTCGGACCTTCCAATGTCTGTAAAAAACATCGGAGTTTGGCGGCTTCTTGCTGAGTCGGGGTCCCCAGCATGGGGCCACACCTGGAAGAGAAATGAGCCAAGTGCTAGGGCGGGTCCCCTGTCCCGTTGAAGGGTGAGAAAGTGGGGTTCCCAAAACCCGAAGGCGCGGGCATATCATCCACCCACGCGGGATAAGGCTTGCCATCCGGTGGAACCGCCACCTGCCGCGTCTCTAACGCTTCAAGGTGGGCTGTGAGCGCCGCAATAAGATCATCCTGGCGGGGGTCCCTGTCTTGACGGGGATCCCTAACCACAAGTGCATTGCCAGGTTCTTCAACACGGTAGACGACTTCGGCCGCTCGTGGGTCAACTGGCTGGAAGACCTGCGGGGCGACTGGTGGAACCCGGACTGGATTATTCATATTACCCCGTCGCTCGGGGGGATTCGGCGAGACGTATCGCGCCCTATTTCCATACGTTCCGGCTTCCACCCTGTCTGCGGCAATAGCATGATCAGGGTTGCCCGGTGGCATCTCACCGGGGGGAAATTGTTCCTGCCCCAATTGCCCCGGCCTGGGATCACCATAGTCGGGTCGCCGCTCTGCGGCGTGCTCAGCCAAGAGTTCGTCAACCAGCCTCTTCTGCTCAGCAAGCTGTTGGCGTAACGTGGCCTTCTCATGATCCTCATCCGTTTTCTGCACAGAGGCGGACGGGTCGGAGTGCTTGACAGTTCCGACGTGCTCCTTACCCTTGCTGGTGTTTCGACCAAGCACCAGTGATTCAGTGGGTACGGGGAGGCCTAGCAGGTTCCTATGCAGACGGGTAACTCTCCCTGATGGGTCCAGCAATGGCGGTACGCCCTCGGGGGGGAAGTCTCCATGAAGGAATTCAAGCTCGTCTTCCTTGTCCACAACGTCGGCCATGTGGACCGCGACTCCTCTCGAGGGAATGTCCTCGATATCACATAATGAATCGGGTTGCCGTCGGATAGGGTCGAAGAGGAGAGCAGCATAGTGTCCCCAGCCATGGACTTGCACATGGGGGGCAGCTTCCCTGACGATCCTGCGGAGTGCTTTAAAACTCTGAACGCATTTTCGTTGAAGGGCGCTCTGGCGGCCTGGCGACTCAGGGTGCTGGGCCACAAGGAGTGCGGCCGCATCGATCAGGCGGCACTGCTCTCCGATTTCTTCGAAGTGATCTCAACTTATGGGGTACACCACCCATTCGTAACGGAGGCGGAAGTGTGTCGCCCATAGGGTTCGAAAAAAGCACCCCACTTCTCCAGGGGTAAGAGACTACGGTACGCGAAAATTCAGCGTTGCCGTCGGCCAGAACTTCTCCGGGAAGTAATCCGCTGCGATAATACTCCAGAATCTCCTGGGCTCGAACTCGGGGTCTGGCCCTGTGTTGCACCACTCGTCAACCAGGGGCGGCTGAGGGACCGGCAGCAGTACCGAGGTGGTCCTCTGGGATAGCAAACTCGGCAGCGGAGAATACGGCAAACGAGCTGACTGGCCGCCGAATTCCGGGCCATCCTCCGAAGAACAAGGTGACCTGGCCACGATGTCACGGTACGATGGGCTTATAGCCACAGCTTCTGGCACAGGAGTCGCGACTACCGGTGACTGATCATGTCGTCGTTCTACCATTGCTGGCCCCCAAAACAGCTCTCTTTGATCTCTGGCAGAGGTAGAGGGCGCTTCTGGTAACGATGGCGATGATTGCGCGGTCGAGACCTGTGGAATTCCCAAGATTTCTTCCTCCTGGATGTACCTGCGGAGGGAGACGAGAATCTGGTGGACCTCATATTCTGGGAGAATGAGGCTAACGCGTCTGGTTCCTGCCCCAGTCCTTGATACGGAGGAGCGGGGAGAAGGTTCCATCGCTGAATCGTATTCCGCTTCAGAGTCGGAGAAGCGGGCGGGTTTGATCTCCACCCGGGCTTTACCAGGACTCTTCTTGTGGCGGCGACGACCTGCTCTCCTACCCCGGGGTGGCTCTTCGGGACAGGATTGATCCCTATCATGGAGTCTCGGGGCGGCGCTGGCGCCGTGGCGGAGAGGTCCCCCACTCGAGATGGCCGAGGTGCGAGGGGAACCGGGGAAAATGTCTAAGGGTACATGGGGAGGACCTCCATGAATAACACCCATGCAGGCGGGGCCTCTGTTGGAATTGGTAGGAGCATGGGGAGGACCTCCATGGTCGCTGCGGGCGGAGCGAGGCTGACATTCACTCCTCGAGTTGCTGGGGCAAGGAGGACCTTCGCTGGTTGTAGAGAGGATGTAGGGAGGGCCCCAACGTTGGAGAAGGACCGGAGGGACGACTCCTTCAGATCGGTAGTCAGGGGAAGGAGGATGGACTCCATACCCTGTATAGTGGGCGCGGGAAAGATTTCCACGCTGAGCGTCACTGCCATGGGGCAGGTCTTCCTTCGGGATGGGGGTAGCACGAGGCATGCCTCTATGATGAAATTCGGAGCGGGGAAGGCCTGCGCTCCGTGGAGTAGTGGTACGGGGAGGACCTCCGTACGGGGTGACATCACTGTGGGTTAGTTCGCGGCGATCTTTACTTGGGCCTGCAACCCGGAGAGTCAACCCAGCCAGCCCGTGGGGCGGTTGGGGTCTCGGTCCTGGTTGGGTGAAGGAGTGCCCCTGCTCAGTGTATGTAGGGGATTCACGATGCACGTCGGCGGTGGATCGGGCCACTGTAGCTGTCGACGTTGACGCGCCTAGGTGAGAATCCTCAGCCCGGGCCGGGCGCTGACGTCGGGTCAGGAGAGCTGGTGCAGGTGGTGCAGGGACGTAGTCTACCTGCTCTTTTTGCGGGGCCGGATGGCGGCGCTGACGCGGCCAAGCGGGAGCTCTCGCCTGGAGCCCTTGGGTTGGGACCCTGAGTGGGCTGAGCCGAACGGCGCCCGCCTCATCAGCGTAAGGTGAGGAGTCGTCAAGGCGTTTCGGAGACAGGCTCCCGAAACGGTTGAATGTTGGGGTGGGGAGCAGGGCCTCCCTGCGCGACCTGTTAGGGCGGCATTGACGGTGGGGCCTGGATGCCTCCAGGTCCAGGCGGGCCATATCCCTGGTTGGGATGAACCTTTCCTCCTCGTACCTACGCACGAGGTTGTTGATCACCCTTCGCTGGATGACTTCTGATGGGGAAAGGGGACGTGGGTGCCCCGTATTCCGCGATGTGGCAGCCGTTGTGGCGGTAGCGGTGCCAGGTGGGGTGGTTGTGGCAACGTTGTTGCCCCTGCCCCTGCATAGGCTAGCGGGCGGTGATCGCGTCTTCGTAACAGCAACCTGGTTCCTGAGAAACGAAGGGATCAACTCATCAGCATTGAGAGGGAAAAGGATTGACAACCAGTGCCCCAGCGTCCTTCCATTCTCCACGTCTATAAGAGGGATCCACGCCAACACGCTGCAGAACAGAGTGCCTCACGTTCTATTTCCCCGACTCTCGGTGAGTTTCACGACAGGCCTGCTATTTGCTTTGTGGGACCAGGCGCCGGATATCTGGATCCGATGACACATCAATCTACTGGTATCTCGAATGCTACTAATATCCATATTGAGCAGAATAATTTCACGTCGGGTTCACCATTTCTGTTTCCGACACTTTCATCGGGGCGCACACACACATCCGTCCGTTACGCGGAGGAGGACGCGCGGCTCTGTTTCCCCACATTCCCTCTTTCCAAAGGCGGGCGGCATCTGCTCCTTATTCAGGGACGTCTGCTCCTTGATCGAAACGGGATAATGGGATGTCGGTTCCTCCTTCTGGGGATTCCTCCTCAGAACTCGTCACCTAGTCTGGGTCTCCCTCATAGATTTCATACGTAGTTCGTGAAACTCTTCCCAGTTCCATGTTTCCATGGACGTCGCTTAATTACACTGCTTCTGTCGGGACATTCCAAAGGGTACGGTCAGGGCAGCAACCTTCAGTCGGGGGAGTAGTCACGTTGAGGCATCAGTAGCGTGTCTGGATGCTGGGGGCCTGGCATGTCTGTCTGTTATCCCTGGTCACAAGGCTTCTGGAGGGTGTGGAAGCCCAAGGAATCCCACATCGAGCGCGGGGAATTATATGTCATAGACTCATATCTGAGGTTTTCCTCAGCTTCCCGCATTTCACACAGGGTACGCCGCGAGTTTAACGTCTAGCGGAGAAGGATCAACCCAACCAGAGCATTAGCTAGGATAGATCGGATCGAGGGATTCTCCTTGAAGGGATGTTGATACCGGGGCCATCCCATGGGAGGCTATGAAGAAGAGCATACCGACATTGTCTCACCGAGACATGAGGTCCGGGCGAGAATCGAGATGGGTGATAGGTGGATGAATGGAGTGGAGGGGAAATGAAATGGGACCATCGCAGGGGGCGACAGTGAAGTTGGGCTTAAGCCTTGAAGAGGCTTCCTACGTATCCTCGTGGTAGGGAATCAAAGTCCGCGTAGTTCAGGAGGCGCTGGCGAACCAACGTGAAGGTGGACCTTGGTCCGATGGACATCATCAGCGAACCGACGTGAAAGTAGACCCGTGGGTCCACTAGTGGTGGGCTTGAACCTTGGGAAGGTTTCCTATGTACCATGCCTTGACATGGTTCAAATTCCTCGTAGTTCAAAGGGGTGAGTCGCAACGGCTTGCCATTTAACCGGAATGCAGTTTAACATCGTGCTGGACGGGGATGAGACCCGACGTGAATAAACGAAGGGTGGGCTTGAACCTCATGGAGGCTTCCTACGTACCATGCCTTGACATGGATCAAAGACCTCGTAGTTCAAAAGGGTGAGGGGTCAGGGTCGGTGCTCACTCTAAGCCCACGTGAGTCATGCTCGGTGTGAGAAACAAAAGGTTGCAAGGACCTGACGATCACGTCGCGAAGGGTGCATCCATGAGAAGCGAAAGGGGGCTTACGCGTTAGGAGGCCCATGGTTCTGGGACTTACTCCAGGATGGAGGCCCAGAGGGGGGTGCCTCGTTCCCTATCACGCCCTCTACTGACCTTGGTAGTGGGGAAGTACAGAGATGCAGAGGTGCGGTCATCCTTTGGGGAACTAGGGTCGCCCTTCTCCCATGAACATACGCCACTCCAATAAGGAGGATATCACCCCTTGTGGATGGGTGATTCCATTCCCGTGGAGACGAGTGGTGTAAAAAATGTTCGAGCTGGGGGGACCCTTCATGAGGGAGATGAGGTTGGGTCACAGTTTAACGTCATGTGTTGAGGACGTGGTGCTTGGAAGTTTAACGTCCTGCAGCTCAGACGAGGTGGGTTCACTCCGCACCCCTAGGACTTAAATAACTGGTACCCTCTGGTCCTTGGGGAAGGGAAGGTACCAGTAAGGCCATGGTCATGGGGCATGGGTGTGAGTGGAAGGTGCTTTGCGAAGTGAAACAGTGTTCGCGGAGCACTGCCTCGTGAAGAAGGGGTGTCTCGCGAAGCAGGGTCCTGCGAAGCAGTGTGCTTCACGATGTGAAGTGGTCCTGCCTTAGCATAGGGATCACTAGTATGGGTTGGGTGTTTCGCGAAGCATAAGTGCTTCGCGGCTGCCTGGGTTCCCTTGGGAATCCCCTTCCTTCGCGAATGCCCTTGAGCTTCGCGAAGGGCATCCCTCTCGGAAGAGGGGCTCAAAACGAGACAAAACAGAGGTGTCTCGCGAAGTAGAAATACCTCACGGAGCTCATGATTCCCGGGGCAAAGGGTGATTCGCGATTCGGGAGAGGAGAAGCCGAAAGGTCAGATTGTCCATCCTCGGGACTCAGGGGGAGTCCGGTATTTTTAGGGAAGGGGCGCCGCGAAGCAGAACTCGCGCGCCGCCTCCGGTGCTTCGCGGCGCGCTCGTGAATTTCAAATGCGTTCGCGGAGAATCACCGCCTCTGGAGCTTCGCGGCGGCTCGCGAATGTCAAATGCGTTCGCGGAGCATCACCGCCTCCGGATCTTCGCGGCGGCTCACAAACTTCAAATGCGTTCGCGGATCATCACCGCCTCCGGAGCTTCGCGAGGCCGCCATGGTCGGGGCACTTCGCGGCGGGGCTTCGCGGTGGGGCTTCGTGAGGCAGCGCGCCTGCCTTTTTCGTTCTGTTCTTTCGGGCCTTATTTTGGCGCCAACAGACCATAACATATAATATAGAAGCCTTTTTTAACTCCATAACCAGTAAAATCGATGAAAATGAAACAATATTCGATATGATATGTGTTACAGGCCTAATGTACATCCGGATCAGAAGTTATACTTGTTTGAATGTTAAACAATCGGGGTATCCTGACTAAAAACTCAGTTTTAGAGGCCTTTTGGGCCTTTTTTGGCCTAGAAAAATGTGACAGAAGCTTTTCTTCAGTCACTAGTGCGTGGAGCTCATCGCATGCTTCGATTTGATATGCTTTAGAGATCAAACAGACACCCAGATCAAAATTTATGTCCGTTTGAAGTTTGAGTTACATTTTCAACTTATTTTAGATCTTTTATTAATTGTTTTGAATTTTTGTGTCTTCAAATTGTTATTAATTAATTTTTAATCAATAATAATTAGCAAATTATTAATTAATAATAATTTTTAAGTATTTTAAATCCATTTTCACTAAATATCTTATATATTAAATGTAATAGTCTATTTATACGTATCTAAAACATATTTAAAAAATATATATTATATTTATATAAATATAAATATACTTATATAACAATAATTTATTTTTCATGAATTTTTTTTGAAACGTAAAATTTATCACCAGTAGGAGAAAATACTGATAAATCCCCCCTTTATCAGCGCTACTAAAAAAAGCGCTGATAAAGGGGTCCCCTTTATCAGCGCTAAAAAAATCATTGATAAAGGGGGGCTTTATCAACATTTTTTAGCACTGATAAATGCCCCCTTTTATCAGTGATTTTTTTAGCGCTGATAAAAGGGTATCGGTTCCCTTTCCCATTTTTTTAGTAGTGGATTCCTGGATCGGGGTTACTATTTCATAGAATCTTTAGGGGGTTGAGCTTTGGAAGTAGATGGTTCGGCCTCTGTAGCAGGAGTCGTTGGTGCTGCAATCCTTTCCACATTTGGCTGAACTGGTCTTCATGTATACCTTGGGTGGTTTAGTACTTGTTCTTCTTCTGATGGATACTCCAAGATAACTGGGCTCGGGTTTCCCTCGGCGGGGGAGAAGGATCATTCTGGTTCTTGTTGTGTTTTCTAGAGGGTTATTCTCCGAGTTTCTACAATGATAACTATTTGACTTGTGTCATGGCTAGGAATTTCACTCCTGGCATGACCTTGCCTTCCGGGAAACCTCCGGCCTTTGCAGCCTCTTTCTACAGCTCTCCAGTTGGGCGCAGGGAATTCGGGTTTGTGGCCATAGTCTTCATCAGAGAAGGGGTCCATAAATTCAATGACATTAATGGAGCCGAAGATCAGTTCTTGATCTGATATTGTTCCTATCTTACTGCCTCTTTCTGATGGTACCATTTGATAGGGCGGTTCCCATTGTATCATTTGGCGGTGCAGTGCCCGTTTAACAAATTATATTGGCATAAAGTCCTAAAGTGTCAACACTAGCATTGGATTTGGTACCAGCTTATCTTCTTTCTCTTTCTTTCTTCCCTTCTGGCCTTTAGAGGACCGTTGGACTGAGGAGGATGGATGTACTATTTTAGGAGCTTTTGGGGGTGCAATATGTTGTTTCAACAGTTCCTGGTGGATTCCATGGACTCGGTTGACAGTCTTCTAGGTCATCCAGTTGTCAAAATTCTGCTCCTTCTTTTCGGTGACTATTATCCACTATTTTTTCTCTCTTGAGTCAGAGGTGGAAACATATGCCACTTTTGTTGGCGACGGGACCAAATTGACTTTCCCGGAATCCACCATTTTTCATAGAATATCCTTGAAAACAAATAATTCCTGGGCGGTGTGTCCTAGTATCCAGTGATACAGACAATAATTTGGATGGTC
Organism: Viscum album; assembly: GCA_963277665.1. Classification (NCBI taxonomy): domain Eukaryota; kingdom Viridiplantae; phylum Streptophyta; class Magnoliopsida; order Santalales; family Viscaceae; genus Viscum; species Viscum album. The sequence goes on along the minus strand of OY728130.1, from coordinate 757,547,183 downwards.
TTTGAGACCCACTTCATTTTCCCACTTTGGCTCTGGCAGATGGAGCAGATTGAAATTCATGGTGGATATGAAATAGTTGTGGACTTGGTCATCTTGGAATGAATGAACTGTATTTCTTTGTTTTTCTAACTAAATCCTTTTAGCACCCCTTCACTCATCATTCTGAGGTGGGGGTGTCTGTTGGCGTTCAAGGGGTCCCATACAGTTCAGTGGGGGCCTCGCAACTAGAGCTGGTGTTAGGGGTGGCTTAAATGTGACAGAATACACTTTAGATTTTCCCGTTCTTTTCCCATGGGCCGATAGGGGCACTCGAGACTTAAGTTTAGTCCTTTTAAAGGAGTCTTCTATCCTTTGGGAAATGGCAGAGAAGTCTCTAAACCCACCAGTGTACTTTACTGGGATGAATGACATTCTCAATTCATCCTGAAGGTTATCGATGCACATGGAGAGCATCTCATCCTGTGGAAGTGGCTGGTTCAGGGAATATTTCAGGCCTTTCCATATAGAAATGAAATATGAGACTCTCTCGGTCTCTCGCTGCTTGCAGTTCATGGGATCAATAACTGTCATATTTAGAAATTTTGAACTTAACTAGAAGAGATACTGTTGACAGAGGTCCTCCCATCCCATAATTGAATTAGCTGGAAGGCTAGTATACCATATGAAAGTCGAGCCCTACAGGGTTTGTACGAAACACCTAAGTTTTACGGCTTCTTTCTACTCTGGAGTTCCCATAATGGGATCACAATAAGTGGTATAGTGCATCAAATGTTATTATGAGTCCCCCGATCCATTGAATATTGAGAATACGGGGTTCCCAAAGTTTTGTGGTGGAGAAACATTACTCACCCACTCGGGGTAGGGTTTTCACTCTAGTTGTATCGAATCATGCCGCCCCTCCATGGATTCTAGTCTGGATGTTAGTTGCTCGATGGTGTTTAAGAGCCCTTGATGCCTATCCTGTCAGGCTTGATCTTGAGCTGGCAGGGTAGGGTCCAAGATTGGGCGTGCCGACACAACTGGAATTTGGGGTGGAGGCCCAGTTGGGGGCATCATTTAGGGATTTACTTGGGTATATTCCAACTGCCTTCCCAACAGGGGCAGTCTTGATGTCCTTCTAGGTCTTGGTTGAACGAACCTCTAAACTTGGATCCATTCACTAGAATTAGTGCATGTTGTATGTTCACCTCTTCTGGGAGCACCTGCTGACATTCCACATAAGGAACACATCCAGTGAGATAACTCCCTCTATGTAGCTTGGAATTAATTCATCTGAGCTCTTTCATTTATTCCTCCTTCTTGGAGAACTTTTACTCAATGGTTAGGGATGCACTCTCATGGAGAGGAGGAGGCGGGTCATATATGAGCTTGTATTTATTTTTCTCTTTGTTGGAGTTTCATGAGGGTGGTAATGTTAGATTGATTGAAGGGGAACCCAGATTTAGAACAACCCTCTGGTTCCAGGTATGCACACCATCAGGCTCGGTGTGGAATGCCTCTAGGAGGGAACCATCTTCCTTTGCATCTTCTCCCCCTGCGTCATTTCCTATGATATCTGTGGGGTTGACGCTCACCATGTTAAGATAGGAATACCACATTAGTGGTGGTGTGCCAGATGCCGAATGGCAGGTAGTCTTCTTGTTCCCTTTATTGGACTTTCTCTTACCATTCTATGGTATTCTCCAGGATTCTTGACAAAGGTTGACCCGAAGGGTGCCCTGGTCTAACCTTGTAACACAACTTTATCTCGGAGGGTGCGAACCATGAGAAGGGGTGGAACGAGTAACTCCTCTATCCATCATTCTTCCTAGACAGTGGAAGATAGACATCCATTGTGTGGGGATCTGGGGTAAAAATTCTCCCAGCACTGCGGGATGGGGTTGTTCCTGTTCTCTGGTCGATGCGCTACGGCCCAGATTTGTTGGTCTCATGGGGGAATTTTGATTTAAAAATGCCCCCATCCCCTGTGGGTTGGGGTTTTTCCCATATCGCGGTGGTAGCCATCACTATTTCAATTTCATGTAATCCCTTGTAGGTGTAAGAAGAGTGTGGAATTGGGCCTGTATAGGGTCTATGGTCTTTTGAAGACATGAGCACTACTTGCTGGTTGGATTCCCTTTGGTGGGAAGCCCGCTGAATGTTCCTGTTCGCCTGACTAAAAAGTTTTCTGATGGATTGATCTCTTCAACCCTGACGCTTTTTAGACTTACTATGGCCTGGTTTTTGTTGTGTATCCCATCTTTCCTGAGTAGGAGTTTTGTTGAGTCAATAAGGTTTTCCTTATGACTTTTCCATTCCTTCTTGTTTTGAAAATCACAAACACCTTATCTTTAAGGAAAATCGCTTTTGTAAGGAAAAATGCTTTCTTAAGGAAAATTTCTTTTATAAGGAAAATTTCTTTCTTAAGGAAAATCGCTTTTATAAGGAAAATTATCCTTATCATATTTTCATCCATATTTTTCTTAAGTATGAGTTTCGGATTCATTTTCTCGGAATCATTGAAACTTTGATATAAAGCATTCTGTTTTAGGGTTCGGATTCTGGACAAGAACTATAAGGAAGTTTCATTCCGAATTCCGGATATGAACTCTGACTAAGTTCTATTCCAGATTCAGGATACGAATTCTGAAGAAGAATTCTCATTACGAATTCTAATGAAAAAATCTCATTCCAAATTCTCATTACGAATTCAGAAGAAGAATTCTCATTACGAATTCCAATGAATAATTCTCATTACGAATTCCAATGAAGAATTCTCATTACGAATTCTAATGAAGAAATATCATTCCGAATTCTCATTACGAATTCTGATGATGAATTCTCATTACGAATTCTGATGATAAATTCTCATTACGAATTCTGATGATGAATTCTCATTACGAATTCTGATGATGAATTCTCATTACGAATTCTGATAATGAATTCTCATTACGATTTCTGATGACGAATTCCTATTCCGAATTCTCATTCCGAATTCACCTATTAAACAGAATCTGATTATCTTTGTTTTATACACTCTGAATTTATTCACTCCGAACTTTCACTCCGAAATTTCTATTCCGAACTTTTATGTTAGAGTTTAAAACGATGTCGTACATTCTGTTACACTTGTTTTTTTATAAAACGATGTTGTCCATTTTGTTATAAACTAACCGTTGTCTAAGTGACACGTGTACAGGTCCCTCCGAACTTTAAGGGAAATATGACCGTTGGAGAGGAGCCGACCTTACCTATAAATAGGAGCTCATTTGAAAGAGCTCGGTGCCGATTGGTGAAAAAGAGCTTACATGCTGTTGAAGTGATTTCTAGAGAGAGAGTCTCTTATTAACTGTCAAAGCTTCGTGCGACTCCGAATGTTGGTGATTACATTCGAGGGCTTCCGGGGATAGGAAGACAGAGGTGCCGACTACCTTAAAGATCGAGGGCTTTCTTGCTGAGAAAGACAGAGGTGCCGACTACCTTAAAGATCGAGGGCTTTCTTGCTGAGAAAGATAGAGGTTTCCAACTACCTTGAAGTTGAGGGCTTGCGGGGATAGCAAGACAGAGACTCCGATCTTCGTATCGAGGGATTACCCTGGTGTGGGTAAGACAGACTTGCTTGAAAGTATAAATCAAGGGACCTTTATCCAAGGTTGTTGGATACCCTTATCTTGGGGTTAAAAGACTATTATCTTGTTACTAGTAGTTTTACTACTTGTTTCTATTCCACTGTATTTTGTATCTTAAGGAAAGTATAACTTTCTTATACTTCCTTACTTACTCTGATTAATTTAGATTCTATACGCTTTAAGGTAGAATCTCATATTGTAACTTTTGTTAAGTTTCCATTTCCAGAACCATATTTCCGGAACTTTCTTTTGGAATCTCTTTCCAAGTTTAGTTCGGTGTTAGAGGTGTTGTGAATTTACTTAGTTTAACTTTGTTAAACTTAGTCCTTTCCTTTTCTTAAGGAGACTTTAGTTATTCATAACTAACTTTAAAGATTCCAAAGGAATTTTTAAAGTATACAATTCACCCCCCCTCTTGTATATTGAGCATCTCATATTATATTTCGATCCTACAATTGGTATCATAGGTTGGAAACCTCTTACTCTATACCATTCTTACATTTGGTATCAGAGCCAAGGTTACTGAAATACTTGTACTCATATACAAGTTTTTCTTGCTCACTTTTCTATTCCGAACTTTGTCATTCCGATTTATCCATTCCGAACTTTTCTCATTCCGAACCTTGTTATTACGATTCTAAGCTACTAACAAGTTTGTGTGCAAAGTTATTTTTAGTATGGCAGGAATTAATGTTGGATCTATTGACAATCTGAATCCTACAAGGCCACCTATCTTCGATGGTAATGATTATGAATACTGGAGAGATCGTATGAAGACTTTTGTTATCAATACTGGAGTAGACAACTTTGTCATGCTTACTGGTGACTATAAGATTCCTGACAAGGAAGTCAGAACCTTCACTAACCAGGAGAAGCAAGAATATCAACTCAACTATAAGGTACGCAATACTTTATTATGTTCAATGACCAGAAATATATATAGCCAAATTTCTTCTTGTGAAGCAGCTAACTGTATATGGAAGAAGTTAGAGGTTACACACTTTGGAACTTCTAAAGTGATTGAGACTAGAAGAGCTATGCTTAGAGCTGAATATCATGGATTTAATTTTCCTTATGGAGAACCTATCTGTAAAGTTTAACAAAGATTTATGACTATTGTCAACAGTCTACAATCTATGGGAGAGAAAGGTTTAGATGATGAAGCTCTTGTGGACAAGATAATTGACATTATGCCCAATGAGTGGGAATCCAAGAGAACAGCTATAGATGAGAATAGGAAGGTTACTCAAATTACTCTTGATGAATTATTTGGAACTCTTCTACAACATGAGACCAGAATGAAGAGAGATGCTGACAACATCAAGAAAAAGAATGGAAATGGTACTGTTGCTTTTACTACAACTTCGAATCAGATGAAAGCTAAGACTCCTGAGAGAGTAACCAGATCCAAGTCTAAGAAAGTTATTTTCCAATCCGAATCTAGTGAGAGTGAAGTTTCAGAAAATGAATTAGCCAATCTTGCTCGAAGGATGAACAAGATAGCTGGACAGAAAAACTTTCAATCCAAGTATAAGAAGAAGGACAGGAAAGATAAGAAAGATGGAGAAGTTACTTGTTATGAATGTAAGAGAGCTGGACATATTAGACCAGATTGCCCTATGCTCAAAAAGAAAGAAAGGAAGGAAAGACATTCAGACAGGAACAGGAAGAAGTATTACAAAGCCAAAGCAAAGAAAGTTCTGAAAGCTAATGACACCTGGAGTGCCAGTGGTGGTGACTCTTCAGATGAATCTTCTGATTATGAATCTTCAGGACAGAAGAATCTTGGTCTTATAGCCAGATTACCTATTGATAATCATTGTCTTATGGCTAAGGTACGAAATGCTGAATCTTTGACCAATGTTTCTCTAAATTCTAATGATAGTAAGTATTATGACTCTTCTGATGAAGAATCATCTTCTGATGAGGAAAATACTTTACCTACTTATGAAGAAGTCTCTAGGTTTTCTGAACTTCTTGAGATTGAGAATTCCAAACTCAACAAGAAACTTGATAAGGCAAACTCTAGGAATTCTATTCTTACTAAAGAGATATCAGATCTTTCTAAATATCTTGATAAGAAAAATGCTGATTTTGAAAGTATTTCAAAAAATCTTGAGGAAGTAAGTTCTGAGAAGAATAAACTTTCTAAAGAATTAGAAAAAGTAATTTCTAAGAAAAATGTTTTCGAGCCTAACTCTAGTTCTAAAACTAATGATTTTGAGGATAAAAACTTGGTTGTAAAACTCAAGTCCGAAATTTTTTCCTTAAAGAAGTGTTTATCAAACTTTACCCATGGTAAAGAAAATTTTGATAAGATGTATTCCCAAATACGACCTTTAAGAAATAAATCCGGATTTGGTTATACCCATGCAAAACCAGTTTTCAGTAACAATTATTTTTTTCCTCAAAGTGCCCCATTTTGCACTAAATGTCAATGTGGTGGTCACTGGGAAAAAAATTGTTCCTTAAACAAAACCCAATCCTTAGGTTTTCACAAAGCTTATTTTTCTAAGAAAATGTGGGTTCCAAAAATTTTATTGTCTGGAAATCTCGGATCCAAACAAGTTTGGATTCCGAAAGTCTAACTTTGTTCTTAATTTCAGGAAAATAAAGAAAGTTCCAGCAACAATATTTGGTACATGGGTAGTGGATGTTCCCGGCACATGACTGGTAACAAAAGCTTTTTTGAAAAGATTATCAAAACGAAAGGAGGAAAGGTAACTTTTGGAGACAATGCTAAGGGAGAGATTGTTGGTATTGGTAATATTGTTCTTTTAGGTAAAACTTTGATTTCAAATGTTCTTTTTGTTAAAGGTCTTAAGCACAACCTCATTAGCATAAGTCAGTTATGTGATGAAGGTTACCTTGTGAATTTTAGGAATGATAAATGCTTAGTTCACAATTCCAAGGAAGAATTTATTCTCTCTGCCAATAGGCAAGAGAATGTTTACACCTTAAACTTAGTAGACCTAAGAAGCCAAGATTTACCTTGCCTAAGTGCAATGGAAGATCATTCTTGGTTATGGCATAGAAGACTAGGACACTGTAATCTTAGAAACCTATGTAAACTCTCTAAGAAGAAACTAGTTAAGGATCTACCGGAGCTTAGATTTGATTCTTCTAAAGTTTGTGATCCTTGTCAATATGGAAAGCAACATAAATCTAGTTTTAAGTCAATCGGTGAAGTCTCAACAACCGATGCATTACAGTTGGTGCATATGGATCTTTTCGGTCCAACACAAACTGGAAGCTTTGGAGGCAAATACTATGTGTTTGTTCTAGTTGATGATTACACTAGATTTACTTGGGTGTATTTTCTAGCAAGGAAATCTGAAGCTTTTTCTTATTTCAAAAGTTTTAGAGCTCAAGTTAAAAATGAGAAAAACCTTCCATTGAAAACTATTCATAGTGATCATGGAGGAGAATTTCAAAATTCAGATTTTGAAACTTTTTGTAGTAAGAAAGGTATTACTCACAACTTTTCAGCACCTAGAACTCCTCAACAGAATGGTGTAGTTGAAAGAAGAAATAGAATTCTTCAAGAAATAACTAGAACCATGTTGAGTGAATATTCTATTGCTAGACATTTCTGGGCTGAAGCTGTAAGTACTGCTTGTTATACTATAAATCGAGTTTTGATTAGACCTTTTCTTAATAAAACTCCCTATGAGTTATGGAATGGTAGAAAACCAAGACTTTCCTACTTCAAGGTTTTTGGTTGCAAAGTATTCATTTTGAATACTAAAGATAACTTACATAAATTCGCACCAAAATCAGATGAAGGAATTTTCTTAGGTTATTCCACAACCTCTAAGGCTTATAGAGTTTTTAATAAAAATACTTGCACTGTTGAGGAAACAGTACATGTAAAATTTGATGAATCAGACCCTTTTGTTTTTAAAACCTCCCAACCTACATCTTCGGATGTGTTTTCAAAAACTGATTGTCAACCTTTGATAGAAGAACCTTCTGATAAGGAAATTGTTCTAGAAGATACTTCTGAAACATTTACCCCAGAAGACTTTCTACCTTATGTTGATGAACAGGTTTTACAAAACCCAAATCAGGCGTTTCTTAAGAATCATCCCAGTGATAGTATCATTGGTGATGTAAATCAACCTGTAAGGACTAGAAGTTCCTTAAGAAATGAAGTAGAACATCTAGCATTTCTTTCCCAATTAGAGCCTAAAAGCACTGATGAAGCTTTAGGTGATGATGATTGGATCAAAGTAATGCAAGATGAACTAAATGAATTCGAAAGGAATAAAGTCTGGACCTTGGTTGAAAGACCTAAGGAAACTTCTGTCATTGGAGTAAAATGGGTCTTCAGAAATAAATGTGATGAAAATGGAGTCATTGTCAGAAATAAAGCTAGACTTGTTGCTAAAGGCTATAATCATCAAGAAGGAATAGACTATGAAGAAACCTATGCTCCAGTAGCTAGACTTGAATCTATCCGCATTCTACTTGCCTTTGCAGCATTCTTTAATTTCAAACTTTTCCAAATGGATGTGAAATGTGCTTTTCTTAACGGTTATGTTCAAGAGGAAGTTTTTGTTGAACAACCTCCTGGCTTTGAAGATACAAAATATCCAGATCATGTTTTTAGACTTACCAAAGCTTTGTATGGCCTTAAACAAGCCCCACGAGCATGGTATGATAGACTCACTGGATTTTTGCTTCAAAATAACTATGTTAAGGGAAATGCAGATCCAACCCTTTTTATAAAGAAAGATAAGAAAAATGTTTTGATTGTTCAAATTTATGTTGATGACATTATATTTGGTTCAAATCAGCAATCTTTGACTGACTCTTTTGCTAGTCTAATGAAATCTGAGTTTGAAATGAGTATGATGGGTGAGTTAACATTTTTCCTTGGTTTTCAAATTTCTCAAAAACCAGAAGGAACCTACATATCTCAACATAAGTATATTAAATATCTTCTTAAAAAGTATGGTTATGACAACACTAAGAGTATAAGTACTCCCATTGGTACCTCAAACTCTTTAGATCTTGATGAAGCTGGGAAACCAGTAGATCAAACATCTTTTAGAGGTATGATTGGAAGTCTACTTTACTTAACAGCTAGCCGACCAGACTTAATGTTTTCAGTATGCTTATGTGCAAGATATCAATCCAATCCTAAGGAATCTCACTTAAAGGCAGTAAAAAGAATTTTTCGCTACCTTAAGGGAACCATGGATCTAGGATTATTTTATACTTCTGGAAATGATTTTGTTCTAAAAAGATTTTTTGATGCTGACTTTGGTGGATGTAGAATGGATAGGAAAAGTACATCCGGAACTTGTCATTTCTTAGGAGATTCATTAGTTTCTTGGTCATGCAAGAAGCAACATTCTGTTGCACTCTCCACTGCTGAAGCTGAATATGTAGCAGCTAGAAGTTGTTGTGCACAAGTGTTGTGGATGCAACACACACTCACAGACGATGGCTTGAGTTTTACTAAAACTCAAATTTTGTGTGATAACACAAGTGCCATTTCCCTAAGTAAAAACCCTGCACATCACTCTCGTGCAAAACACATAGATATTAGGCATCACTTTCTTATTGATCACACACTCAAAGGAGATATTATTCTTCAGTTTATCGGAACACAAGATCAGCTTGCTGATATTTTCACAAAATCCTTGCCTTCTGATAGATTTGAATATATTAAACAGAAGTTAGGAATGATAACCGTAAGGTAATCTTCCTTAATTAACTTTCTGTTGAAAAAGTCTCCTTACAGTAATAAACTCCTTTTCATAGGGGGAGTACATCTGATTGTTTGGTTAACAAAGTTTTTCAAAATTTGTTTTCAAACTTTTCGGAATGAAAATTTCCGGAATGGAACTTCCGGAACTACCATTTTCCAGAATGGATATTTTCGTACAGAATACTTCTGGAATGAAAGTATTCGTATTGAAAATTTCTGGAATGGACAACTTTCGTACTGGGACTTTCATAACCAAATTTTCGTACCAAGTTTGACTTTTCGTATTTACTTTTTCGTATTGAGTTTTTCGTATTTAGTTTTTCGTATTGAGTTTTTCGTAGTCATCTTTATATTACCCATTACGAACAACTTTCCTAATCTAATCCGAAAGGTATGATTTTCTTACCGAAGTTTTCGTAGTCATATTTTACTTGCTGGCAATTTCTTATAGTTTGTTTTCGGTTTTTGAATTTCTTAATTCTTTACTTTAATAAAAACCTCAAAAAGATCGGATTCAAGCTCTCAACCGTCAGATCTGATCGCAGCTCATTCCAATCGTTAGATCAACCGTGGAAGGTGAACCGTCATCCCATTGCCTATATAAAGGGGACCCTATTTTCTCGTCCCACATCGATTTCAAGCTTTTGCGTGCTGAAGCTCTGACTCTCTGATTTAAGGCCATTCCGAACTTCAGTCTTCTCGATTCCGAACTACTCAGAGACTTCAGATCCGAATGTCTGCAGAGTTAGCTTCTCAAGAAATGTCTTCAACCAAGCCCATTTCTCAGTGGTTAGTCTACAGAGAGAGGTTAGTTCATCCGAATTTCTTCAGCAATTACGATTCTATCATTTCAAAGAATATCAAGCTGAATGGCTGGGAGGATGTTGCGGTATCAAAAAACGGCAACCAAGATGAAGTCTACTCTGATTTTCTTGTTGAGTTTTATGAGTCAGTTGCTTTCTTCGAGGAAGATAATAGAGAGAAGTTTTCTTTCAAATCATATGGAAAGACATATAAGCTTTCTTACACCAAGGCTGCAAGCTTGGTAGGATTATCCTATGAAGGAGAAGCCGAGTTTATTTCGCATGTATTGCCAGACTCTTTGGGTAGTTTCAACAAGGAGAAAGCCTTAGAAACTCTCGGATTGGATGATGACAAGACTCCGAAAATTGCAAGCCTATCTACAAACTTCCGGATGCTGGAGTTATGGGTACAAGGGATTATCGTACCGAGAAAAGGAGATAAGGATAGCCTGAAGAAAAGTGAGATATATATCTTAGATGTTCTGATAAATCTAAGAAAGTTCAACTTGATGAAGCATATTCTTCTTAATATTGAGAATTTGAAGAAGGGGAATCTGAGAGCTCAGATCGTGATGTACCCAGCAATATTGTCAAAGCTCATAGTTCGGTGCCTAGAATCTTTCAAGGTTTCTTGTAGTTCAAAACCAAGGGTGTGCAAGATCATGCTAGTCAGCGATGCCACGCTTAAGAGAATGAATGTAGCTTTCAACAAGAAGTCCGGAATGTTTATTGATCTACCTCCTCAAGAAGAAGTGGCTCCGAAAGTTTCTGATCCGGAATCGTCTAAGCCGGCAAGGAAGAGGAAGCTGAAAGAAGTGGTAGTCTAAGCTGCGGAACCCAAGTCTAAGGAAGTCCACTCCGCACCTCCTAAGCCTAAGAAGAAGAAAACCTATACTGATGAGGTTGCAGCGAAGTGGAGAGCTGACAAAGAGAAGAGGAAAGAAGGGGATCCGCAGTTCGGATTGGATCCTGCAGAGGCTAAAGCTCTGAAAGAGAAGGCCGCTGATGAGCTTGAGAAGTAAGCAAAGGAGAAGAAGCTGAAGAAGAAAATGACAGAAGCCGAGGTTGTGCAAGCGTTGTTAAAGTTCAACGAAATGGTTTCAGCAACCATTCCCGTTCCGAGATCTTTCTCTCTGGAATCTCTACCTGAGACTCCAGGAAGAAATCTTGCTGCTCCGGAAGAGGCTGTTGCTACGAATACTGAGGTAGAAGAGTAAGTGGAACAAGTTGAAGAAGCTGCTGAAGGAAGTGGTGAGACAGGAGATGTGCTCAAACAAGTAGATGAGTACAAGGGAACTCCTTCGGAACACCTGTCGCTCCGAACATCTGAAGCTCAATCTTCAAAGCTTGTTACTCCGACTATGGAAGAAGAGAAAGGTGAAGAAGAAGTTTCTTGTCTGAGAGAAGAAGAACATCTTTCACTTGATGCTGCTTAGAAGGAAAATGTAGAAGTTGCTGATGAGGAAGATTATATTGTTCAAGTCTCTGATAGCGAGAAGAAATCTCCGGAACAGGTTTCTATTCCGGAAAAAGATAAGGGGAAACAAATTCTTGCTGATACCCCGAGTTCAGAAAAGAAGATGAGGAAGGAAGCTGGTAGTTCTTCGAAGAGGAAGTTGAATCTTATTGAGGAAGAAAATTCTCCTAGCAAGATTTCAGATTCGGAGTCATCTTCGTTGGGGCATGATTTTGTTGTCCAGTCTTTGAAGAAGTTGGTGGGAACCATTCCGACCTTCTCCAGTATAGACTCCAGATGCCAGATGCTCCAACATGCGTTGAATCAGAAAACCGACTCCATATCGATGGTTATGGATAAGTGTGTTGAGATTGAAGCTCAGTTCAAAACATTCTTTGTTGGTTACGAAGCACATAAAAGATCTTGCAAGAGGATGACAAGCTGGTCTGAGAAAACTGTGGAAGAGATGAGGTTGGTTGATGAGTTTCAGGATAATGTTAAGGATGCTTTTGAAACCGAGGACAAGAAGTTTCATAAGCTGACTGCGTCATTCGAAGAGAAATTGACAGAGGAAAAGAACTTTTGGATTCAGGAAGTGAGAGATCTGAATGGAAAGCTCAATTCCGTTAATCAATGTTGGAAATATGAAAGGGATTATCTGATCGAGTTTTAAGAAAGGATGAAGACTCAGGAAGAGAAGATGAAAGCTCGGGAATAAAAGTTGAAGGCTCAGGAAGAAATCATTGAAGCTCAGTCAGCAAGAATAGTCGTCTTAGAGAAGAAAGCAGAGGAAGATCACAAAGACTTAAAGAAGATCAAGACGATTCTTAAGGGGCTAATGTCGAAGGAGAAAGATCCGAAATGACCAATCCTATCTTTTTGTTGTAATTATTTTGTTGCTGACATTTCAAATCTAATGAGAATCGTGCTTGTTGTTTCTATTGTTGTCATTACTAATTTTTCAGGTACTTTGTTAAGTTTTTCCATTCCCTCCAATTCTTTTTGAAAATCACAAAGGGGGAGAAGGAAAAGATCCTTAAGAAAAAGAAGAACTCTAATAAGAGTTTGTTTAAGGGGGAGTTTTTCTTAAAGAAACATCACTCCGGAAATATGAATACGATCCTTAGAGTTTCAAAGCCTAAGGGGGAGTTAGTCGTATTCATCTATATTCTTAAACCAAGGGAGATAAGCTTTAATGTGTTTCTTTCTTCTTAGAATAGATTTTTCGTAAGGATGTTTGTGCTTTCCAAAAAGGGGGAGATTGTTGAGTCAATAAGGTTTTCCTTATGACTTTTCCATTCCTTCTTGTTTTGAAAATCACAAACACCTTATCTTTAAGGAAAATCGCTTTTGTAAGGAAAAATGCTTTCTTAAGGAAAATTTCTTTTATAAGGAAATTTCTTTCTTAAGGAAAATCGCTTTTATAAGGAAAATTATCCTTATCATATTTTCATCCATATTTTTCTTAAGTATGAGTTTCGGATTCATTTTCTCGGAATCATTGAAACTTTGATATAAAGCATTCTGTTTTAGGGTTCGGATTCTGGACAAGAACTATAAGGAAGTTTCATTCCGAATTCCGGATATGAACTCTGACTAAGTTCTATTCCAGATTCAGGATACGAATTCTGAAGAAGAATTCTCATTACGAATTCTAATGAAAAAATCTCATTCCGAATTCTCATTACGAATTCAGAAGAAGAATTCTCATTACGAATTCCAATGAAGAATTCTCATTACGAATTCCAATGAAGAATTCTCATTACGAATTCTAATGAAGAAATCTCATTCCGAATTCTCATTACGAATTCTGATGATGAATTCTCATTACGAATTCTGATGATAAATTCTCATTACGAATTCTGATGATGAATTCTCATTACGAATTCTGATGATGAATTCTCATTACGAATTCTGATAATGAATTCTCATTACGATTTCTGATGACGAATTCCTATTCCGAATTCTCATTCCGAATTCACCTATTAAACAGAATCTGATTATCTTTGTTTTATACACTCTGAATTTATTCACTCCGAACTTTCACTCCGAAATTTCTATTCCGAACTTTTATGTTAGAGTTTAAAACGATGTCGTACATTCTGTTACACTTGTTTTGTTATAAAACGATGTCGTCCATTTTGTTATAAACTAACCGTTGTCTAAGTGACACGTGTACAGGTCCCTCCGAACTTTAAGGGAAATATGACCGTTGGAGAGGAGCCGACCTTACCTATAAATAGGAGCTCATTTGAAAGAGCTCGGTGCCGATTGGTGAAAAAGAGCTTACATGCTGTTGAAGTGATTTCTAGAGAGAGAGTCTCTTATTAACTGTCAAAGCTTCGTGCGACTCCGAATGTTGGTGATTACATTCGAGGGCTTCCGGGGATAGGAAGACAGAGGTGCCGACTACCTTAAAGATCGAGGGCTTTCTTGCTGAGAAAGACAGAGGTGCCGACTACCTTAAAGATCGAGGGCTTTCTTGCTGAGAAAGACAGAGGTTGCCAACTACCTTGAAGTTGAGGGCTTGCGGGGATAGCAAGACAGAGACTCCGATCTTCGTATCGAGGGCTTACCCCGGTGTGGGTAAGACAGACTTGCTTGAAAGTATAAATCAAGGGACCTTTATCCAAGGTTGTTGGATACCCTTCTCTTTGGGTTAAAAGACTATTATCTTGTTACTAGTAGTTTTACTACTTGTTTCTATTCCGCTGTATTTTGTATCTTAAGGAAAGTATAACTTTCTTATACTTCCTTACTTACTCTGATTAATTTAGATTCTATACGCTTTAAGGTAGAATCTCATATTGTAACTTTTGTTAAGTTTCCATTTCCGGAACCATATTTTCGGAACTTTCTTTTGGAATCTCTTTCCAAGTTTAGTTCGGTGTTAGAGGTGTTGTGAATTTACTTAGTTTAACTTTGTTAAACTTAGTCCTTTCCTTTTCTTAAGGAGACTTTAGTTATTCATAACTAACTTTAAAGATTCCAAAGGAATTTTTAAAGTATACAATTCACCCCCCCTCTTGTATATTGAGCATCTCATATTATATTTCGATCCTACAAGTTTCGTTTGATTGTCGCCTTTGGGTGATGACATTGTAGGATGTCATTTCCATTGGGGCCTACTGGATAGAATGTGGGGTGAAGTGTAAATCTCCATGTTCTCTCCACCCCCAAATGTAAAATCCAACTGGGGCATTTCCAATGAGGTGATGCAATTTATGTAGTGCATGGAGGTAAGCTAGTTCAAGGTTTTTTCTTTTGCCTTTCTGATTATGGCTGCCTTGCGGATGGGAGGGCTTCCAAGTCGATTAGAAGGAAAAGATCCCCTATTGTATTGAAATGATCCGCATACCCTTCATATGGTAGGAATTTTTCCTTCATATTTTTAAGAGTTATCCATATATTGAGGCGAATGTCATGTGTTCACTTCTCAGAAAATTCCCCTTGTATGTCGAAGTGAGAAGTGATCATAGGATAATACATCACCAGTATATTATTGTTGACACCACTTAAGAATACAAAAAGACTATGAATATAGCCTTGGGGATTTCAAAATCCCAAGGAATGGTTCGAAGAATTCAAAGGAAATCCAAATCCTTCAAAGGGCTATTTTGAAAAGCTGAAGGACTTATCTATGTGATAGAGCTGCACGACAGACCTGTGCCACAGACCTGCGTGGAAAAGCTACGCAACAGAGCTGTGCGATAGAATAATTTCTACACCCCTATGTGCCAAAGTATCATAGAGGATCTATGTGTACCACGTTCGTTGGACCAGGCCCATCCATGCCTATAAATAATTCACTTGGGCTCCCTATTTCAAGGACTGAAAAATATAAATGAATTCCAGAAGCTCCCATTGCGTATCTATTTCGCTAAGATATCTCAAATTGTCTCAGGTTTGGTTCTCCTAAGCTAAATACATTTTTTAGTCATCATACACACCTACATGGCATACCAGCGTGACACACCTACGTGGCATACCTTCACACCCCACCGGCGCGACATACCTGTGCAGTATAGCTACACAGTACATCAAAGCGGGGTACCTACGCGGCACACTTGCGCAAGGAACCTACACAGTAGAGGTAGGTAAAAATCTTACATACCAGCTCAAGTACCCTCTTTAAATTCATTCATGGCTGGGTATCTCTTTCCTTGGTTCCCTTACATGGAAGGGACTATGCTGAAGCCTCCACCAAAACCTCCTGACTTATCAAACCTTTGGGAAAGTTACATTAGTGTGTCTCCTATTTGGGTTTGTATATCCATAGTCAGAATTTTACCAAATTGGTTTTATAAGGTAGTTGGAATTCATGGAGTGGTTGTGGGTTTCTATATCCACAGTCGTATGGTCCTTTCTACCAGTAACAGTGTTGGGAAGTTCCCGGTTTGGAGGAGGGTTTGGGTCCTGGACTCTTGCTTCTCAAAGAGATGATCTGAAACCTCATTTCTCTAGTAGGGAAGGTACGATTCACACTTGCTTTTCCATGCAAGAATAGGAGAAGTAACCCTCCCCTACTAGGAACAATTTTAGGGCAATTATCCTGGAGTAAGCCCCTATATTTTCTTGTAGGATTTAGCATCATTTATCCTCCTCTCTTCTTCGGTGCAAAAGACTAGAGGAGAGATGGGCATAGGGACTCTCGTTAACCTTTCCCTCTCCCGTTGAGTTTTTTCACCATGGGCAGCCATCTTGGTGTAATCCTCTAACCTTTATCCCTTCCTTATTTCATTGGACCCTTGTCTAATGTAAATTGAATAGAGGGAAGGCTCGTCGCCTCACCCTCTTCTAGAGTCAACTCAGGCCTCATCCACTTTGACTGCCATAGGTGCACCCTCTTCCACCAGCAGAGGAGGAAAAATGCATGTGTCACTGTTGAATCTTTCACATCCTCTTGTTTCCCACACCGAGAATCACTCACGTGGGCTTAGAGATTCATGTTGATTACAACATGTGCACAAACACTCATGATTAAAAGGAACTATGAGAACTCTGATTCATATTCAAACAAGTATAGGTCAGAATCCCTTTAAGGGACTGAGATCACTGGATATCCTCTTCAGGAATCCAACCTTAATTCCCTTAATATGGGCATCCTCCTTATGAATAAACCCCAAATTAAACCCCCAAATCATCATGGAATCCTTTTCAAGAAGTAAGACCAAACTCATTTATCTCAAAGGACTATACTCTCTTAGGAGATTTATCAAACTACAGGGGATTTGATTCCCATCCACATGGGATATGTAGGAATCCTCCTTGAGGTTCAAACCCAACATTTTAAAATCAAACTTGTTCTACTTGGGCCATATTCCCAATAGGGTCAAATATAACTTTGAAACCCATATCTTTTACAAGTTCATTAGGATGTTTTATGCATAAGCCTCACACCAAACTTTGACTAAGCACCTTTCGCTTAGATGTCTTACCACATGATATTAAACTATATCGTTAGGTACTTATAACATTACCTTAAAAGGTATGATGTGTCCCATTAAGAAGCACCGAACTACGAGGGTTCTGATTCATTTCACAAGGATACGTAGGTAACCCATTTCATGGGTACGTTCCCAATATCAGAACAATCCTTCGTATCCCTAGATGACAATAAAATCTAGAGTGCCCGGATGAGTGGCTTAAAAACCAGTATCATATTAATGATGATTAAATGAATCTTGAAATAGTATATTAGAGGATACCATTGATGGAGAACCTCAAATACATATGAATATCTCTATCAATGAAGAAACTTGAATACATACTGATGATTATAAATTTTACACATGTTAATAAGTGATAGTAAATTACAAGGGAAACTTATTTTATGCATGGTGAATTAATAAGGATTCATAAAAATATCTAGAATTTACAAAGATAGTCCCAAAGTAGATAATAATTCCCCCCAAAAGTGTGTGATGAGTCCGGCCTCCCATCCTGTCGACCAATGTATGTTTCCAAGTATAGTAAAGTTTAAACTTAATGAAAAACTTCCTTTGGAAAGTAGGTCCCTTTTGGATAAAGAAAGTTTGGAGTTTTTCAGTTCCATGAATATATCCAATGGATACCGCCTGGAAGAAGTGATTCTTAAAAATAGAACACATGATTCAAGGAACTACAAAAAAATGGTGAACCCGACGTGAATCCTTAACCAAGTTAACAATGTTACCCACCTGTTAGGCCCCTATAAATTGATAAAGGAAGTCCAGACAATGAAATAAATCACGTATGTATCTATCTAAAATATGTTACTTTAATGGAGTTTATTGTTATTTCAAGTTTTTTTCTTAGAAATATCTTCACTCCAAAATGGCTTTCTTCAAGCCGACATCAGTGAACATCCAAACTACTGCTCAATCTAGATACTCATCCTTGAGAATGATGTTATAACCCACCCATCATCTTCAACACTGGGTCTCTAGTGTGTTGGTATAGGAGTACCATCAGCATGGTACCATTCTGACTTTGGAGGCTTCCCGACAGGCCCTCCAAGTTAATAACAATCCTTGATCATCCAGCCAATGATGACCGATGATCAAGAAGTAGATGGTGTCAACCACCATCTTCAACTATTTTTGTTTCTTATCCTCATAACGCAACAACCATTCCCTCCCATACTATATGGAGGTGGATCAATAGGTCACTCAGGGCCTCAGTTCAAAGATGTAGGGATCCTTCTTGAGGATTCCCACCAACAATCGTCGCCAACAAAATTGTGAGGTAGTGAACCCCCAACATGATGGGGGTGTTGCCCCTGGACGTTTGGCCCAAGTCACTCAGACCTAGGAATGCAAGAAGAATCACCAAAAACAACGTCCGGTCAATAGGGAAAAGTTTCTTACCTCTTCCCCCTCTGGATAAGTCCATCAATCTATCTTGATGGCGAACAACGAGTAGGAACATACAACCGTTCGTCCTAATTTTGTTGTTCAACTGACTCATATGGCAACAACCCACCAATCCCATCATATAAACATGGTGGAGTACTATGAATATACACATACACCTACTTAAAAATTATCATCTAGTCAACAAGCTCATCTGACTGCATTTAATGAAGCCTGCCAATCCAATGCGGTGACAAATGGTAAACAGAAACACACACCTTCTTACAGGCACCGATTCTGCCAGAAGTATCACCTGCCTGTATTGATGGAAGTTCGTCAATAATACTTGAAAGAAAATAGACAGTAGGAACATACACCTACCAGTGTTCCTCAGGATCACCAACAGTCTCGTTTGGAAGCACTAGGAGAAGTCAGTCAGAAAGCTTTGACGACAAATCTAGGGTAGACCCAACTCTCTACCCCCATGCATGAGTACTATCAATACCCATTGACAGGAAAAGGAGTACAAGATTAGTAACATACCCCTACTCTAGATGTGGAATGGTGGTACATCCCCACTCCGGCTACTGAAGTCACTAAATATATCTTATTAATGGTTAATGGGTATACGTAAATCCATGCCCATATTCTAGAAGCATGCCAGGATATTATAACAACTTATTCAGTAGTAAAAGGGGAATAGACACATAAATATGTCCCCACACATGGGATGACACATCTTCATGCCATCCCGGAGTAGATACACACCTTTTTTCCAGTTCAAGAGGGTCATGGGGCACACTCGGGCGATTCTCTTCTCGAGCCCCTTCCAGTGGTTGAGGAAACTCCTTTTCCTTGCTGCAACCCCCTTTCGGATTCAGATCTGTGTGATCCGGAGTCTTGAGGCACACTTGGGTTTGAGTCCCCCCCCCTCTTCCTCTTTCCCTCCCTGCTGTCGTGTTGTGGCATGGTTTCTTGTCGGCCACCGTCACGCTGGTTCACGAAGCTTCCACTGCACAGTGGTTTTGTCTCACGAAGTTCCTTCCGCAGTTGTTCACCACGTTGTGAGACCGTGATATGGCAGCTGTGAAGTGGTCTGAATCACGAAGTGTCTTCCACGAGGTTCCACCGCATTGTGCACTTGCGAAGTGGTAGCCGCGAAGCGGTCTGAATCGCGAAGTGCCCCCCGCGAGAATATTCCACGTTGTGCGCCAGCGTTGTGGCCGCCGCGAAGTGGCTCAACTTGCGAAGGGTCTCCCGCGAGGAACCTCTGCATTGTGGCCTGTTGGGAGATGTGGCATTGCGAAGTGTTGATGTGCTGTGAAGGTCGTTGGTCTGCTGGGGAGATTGTTTCGCGAAGCCTGGGGTGAGTCGTGGTGTGTGTTTCTTGGATGCGACCACAAAAGAGGTTTTTTTTTTGCTGTGCAGGCCGTGGTGCTTGGTTCGCTTGTGTTTCATGGCGGGAGGTCACACTGGGGAATCTGGGTCATTAACCTTCTTGGTGGACTGGGCCTTGACTCAAGTTAGGGCCGTGGGGACTGTAAGGGCACCGACCCTGTTGGAGGTGTGCGAAATCAATTTTACACGATGGATGCGGAACTTGTTAATCAATGGAAGGGGTTGTCCTTGACGGACAAATAAAAGGTGACGATTGAGTTACGGAGAAATGAGGACACTCTACTGGATAATAGTTTCTCTCTGCTCATGGTGGGAAAGTTCGTGGAAAACATTTTGGTTAATCAGGGGGCTCTCAAAAACACTCTACAACACATCAAGAAACTTGATTCCTGGGTGGGTATTCGGGAAGCGGGGATCAACCGTTTCATCTTTGAGTTCTTCAACGATAAAGATAGAGACAAAATCTTGCATGGCAGACTGTGGTCCTTTGATAATCAACTTCTTCTCATGGAAGCATTCAAAGGAGGGGATGACATCCAACGAGTGAATTTAACATGTTCCCCCTTCTGGATACGTATTAAAGGAATCCCCTTCCATGTCAGAACAGAACATACCATGAGAGAAATTGGGGACTGTTTAGGTCATTTTCTTGACTGGGACAGGTCAGACCCAATACAATGGGGCTCGGAGGTTTGTATTAAGGTGGAGATTGATGTGTCATAGCCACTGATGAAGGGAATGTTCTTTAAAGTTGAAGATACCAATTCCTGGATATCATTCGAGTTCGAGAAACTCCCAATCTTTTGCTTGTTCTGTGGCCGCCTTGGCCACCTAGATAGAACGTGCACCACGAAACATAAGAATGGAGTGGGAAACATTACTCTTAATTATGTTCCTTGGCTCCGTGCCAAAACGAACAAATATGCTTTCATCCCTGAGGTGAAAAAACAAAAGGACCGTGATCGTCTCACGAAGGCACATTCCAGCCAGACAGAACCCATACCGTAAAAAGACCTTTTGCTTGGACCAATGGACTTCCCAAGGGATGGATCTCCCACTCAGAGAGAAGATAGAGTCCGCCCTAACCCCCTGAAGGAAATTATTCAAACGTCGACAGAGTTGGTGACGAGGCAAAATGAATCACCATCACATTGCTCAACGCCAATGCGGATGCACATCGAACCACCAGATCCGGATCCTGACCCACAATCGATCGTACCAGAAAATCTTACAATGGAGGCCCAAGGAATGTCAGGATCTCCAATTCGGGGCCCAACAACCCTCCGAACGTGGAAAAGGGTGAAACGTGTCACAAGTGATGGGGATGCAGAAGACCCAAAACCCGAAGTCAGGAAAAGACAATATGAAACCTACCTTTTAGAGAGGAACCCCACTAAAAGATGGAAAACAAAAAATAAAGAAGCAAGTCTGGAGATACCAGAGGTGGCGGCGGGTGAGACCCAGCCCCACCTAGAGCAATGATTAGCTTATGTTGGAACTATCATCGGCTTGGAAACCCACGAACGGTTTGCATGCTTCAGCGCAACTACGCTCAAAGTTGCCCCAATATGTTTTTCCTATCTGAGACCATACTGGAAAACAAGGACACCAATGGTATTGCTATGAAGTGTGGATTCCAAGGGTGCTTTTTGATGCCTATTCAAGGCCACTCGGGGGGCCTCTGTCTCTTTTGGAAGGACAATTTCGATGTCAAAATTTTGTCCTTTTCCTCACACCATATGGCAGTGACTATTCAGACAGACTCTCACCCATCCTGGAATTTTGTGGGATTCTATGGCTGGTCGTCCCATAATGATAAGGTGAATTCATGGTACCTTCTTTGCAAGCTTCGACATGATTTACCGGGCCCTATCCTATTTCGAGGAGATTTCAATGAGATTATGTTTCATAAGGAAAAGAGGGGCAGAATCATCTGACCAACTGCCTTGATGTCAAACTTTAAGGATGCGGTCTCTCGGGAGGACCTAGTTGATCTAGGGTACACAGGTAATCCTTTTACGTGGTTCCAGGGCAACACTAAAGGAAACCGTATTACTGAGTAGATTGATAGATTTATGGGTTCCTCTGACTGGATTAATCTATTCAACATGTTTCATGTCGGCCACTTGGCCCTTAACTATTCGGACCATTGCCCAATTCTCATTGATTGTACATGTGGCGAACGAAATAGACCACTGAGCATACCCTTCAGATTTGAGAACTTCTGGGAAAAATATGGGGAATGTGAAGAGGTGATCTGATCTTGCTGGAAAAGTACCCATGTGGATGTTTGTTCCAACCTCCAACAGGTCGCCTCTGAGTTGAGGTCTTGGAATTTTAAAAAATTTCACCACCCCGACCGGCACTGTGAGGTCCTTGAAAAGAGAATAAAAACCCTCCTCAAACAACAATCATCCAATCGCAACCTATATTTGATTGGAGCAACACAAAGAGAGTTGGATACAGCCTTGCGCATCAAGGAATTCTTCTGGGCTATGCGGGAGCGGGATAACCACATTAAAGAAGGGGACGCTAATACTCAGTTTTTTCATCAGAAAGCTTCATCCAGGAGTTGGAAAAACTCTATTACCTGAATTTTACCACCTGATGGAAGAAACGTTTCTGATTCCAGTGGTATTCACAAGGCATTGATTCACTATTTTCAGAACATCTTCGCTGTAGGTACTCCTTCCATGTCCGCTAAGGTGGAAGATTGTATCAGACCTATGATCACCGAGGAGATAAATAGGAAGCTCACCAATGATGTGACAGATGAAGAGATACGTCTAACCCTGAAACATCTTCATTCCACTAAGGCCCCGGGACTGGACGGGTTCCACGCACTATTCATTAAACAATACTGGCACATTATTGGTCCTGACATCTGCAACATGATAAAAAATATATGGACTGGGCAGACGAGCATTGCTACCATCAATGAATCTATCCTTATCCTCATCCCCAAAATTATGAAACCCCTATCAATCCCGGATTTTCAACCTATCAGCCTCTGCAATGTCTCCTACAAGATCATCTATGAGATCCTTGTCAATAGGTTGCGGCCTTGGCTACCTAATATTATCTCTGAAAATCAGAGCGCCTTCGTGGCCAAGAGACTGATTACAGATAATGCGATAGTGTCCCATGAAGTGTTTCATTCTTTAAAGTCATTCTCTACCGTGAAAAGAGGAACCATGGCCTGGAAATTTGATATGACCAAGGCCTATGATATAGTGGAATGGCACTTCCTACGTGTCGTTATGCTAAAAATGGGTTTCTGCGTTAAATGGACAGATTTGGTCATGGACTGCATCTCGACCGTTTCTTTAAAAATCAAGGTTAATGGGGAGCTCACCAGAGGATTCACCCCATCCCAAGGCCTCCACCAGGGCGATCCCTTTTCCCCTTTTCTATTCATTCTGGTGGCTGATGTGTTCTCTAATATTATTTCCAGGGCTGTATCCTCTAATTCTATTCATGGGGAAAAGGTCTGTCGTGCTAGCCCACCAGTGTCACATCTTTTCTTCACCGACGACTGCCTCCTGTTTTCCAGAGCAATAATTAATGAATGTCGGGTGATCAGCCAAGCAATCCAACAGTATGAGAGGGCATCTATCCAATTGATCAATCATGGAAAATCTGAGATTTCTTTCAGTGTTGGGGTGCCTCTTACTAAGAGGGAGGAGTTCTGCGCATCAGCTGTCATCCATATGGTCATGAAACATCATAAGTACCTTGGGCTTCCCACAGTTATTGGACGATCAAAAAAAGAAATAATCACATCTATTGTGGACAGGATCGAAAAGAAAATTCTATGCTGGTCCCCTAAAGCAATTTCTAAAGCTGGTAAAGAGACCCTCATCAAAGTAGTCATTCAATCCATCCCCAGCTACTTTATGTCCCTGTTTAAGCTCCCATCCTTTATCGTTGACCAGATCCACACTCACACTGCCAATTTCTGGTGGGGGATGAATGAGGGAAGGAACCGGCCCCACTGGATGGCCTGGGAGAAACTCTGCATTTCCAAATCAGAGGGAGGGATGGGATTCCGGAATCTGCACCTCTTTAATGATGCTCTTTTGGCCAAGAAAGGATGGCGCATACTCACCTGCCCATCATCGCTTTGTGCACGGGTTCTACATGATAAGTACTTTCCCCACACGGACTTTCGTTCTTCCTCTCTGGGCCCCTACCCTAGCTTCCTCTGGAGAAGTATTTGGAGGGCTAAAAATCTCCTAAAAAAGGACTAGGTTGGCGGATTGGGTCTGGCTCTTTGTTCAACATCTGGACTGATCCCTGTCTTATTGACAAGGATGGTTTGCGAGCTACTTCCACCGTCCAACCAGGTTTTGAAAACGCCACTATCAACTGCCTCCTTTCCGACCAGGGACAAGGGTGGTGTCTGGAAAAAATCCTTGATTGGTTTAATGAAAGGGATCAAAGAATCATACTTAGCATTCCCTGGGTCCCTAATGCAGGCCCCGAACAGATCTTCTGGATCAATGATTCCTCGGGAGAATACACGGTGAGGTCCGGCTACAGACTGACTCTTGGAAACCACTCAATCCGCCAGGTTGAGGGACCTTGGAACTTGGTGTGGAAACTCAATTCCCACCCTAAAATTTCCAATTTTGGTGGTAGGTCTGCACGGGTAATTTCCCAACCATGAGCCTCCTCGCGCACTGACATATGGCTAGATCTGCCTTTTTCCCTTTCTGCCCGAACATTCCTGAAACTCCTTTACACGCCATCATTCACTGCCTGGGAGCTAAGAAAATTTGGAAAAAATGGGGCCTGACTTCTGCCGCTTCAATGGCGTCAGCCTCTGCCCTTCCCGATCTACTGATGCGGTGGTTCTACTCTCTCTCCTCATCCTCTTCGGGTTCACTTTGCACCCTGGCCTGGATTATTTGGGTCCGACGCAATGACGCAGTTTTTCATTAAGCTCACAAACCCCCCAATTTTTTGATTGATCGGGACATCTCAAGGATTGAGGGCTGGAAAGACCACAATGGATATTTTATGCCAGGTGATACCCTCTCCTTTCCCCCTCATTGGACTCCCCCAATGGAAGGGACCCTCTAGATTAACCTGGACGCATCACTCCCAAAGGATGGGCTTGTCACCCTAGGCCTCCAGGACCGAAATCATCTAGGTCATATCCTGGCGGCAAAACGCAAACCACATCAGGCCCGCTGGGAGCCTGTTGTTGCTGAGGCCATGGACATCCTTTCCGGTATTATGCTCGCTGTGGACTGTGGATGGGTTGATATCATCATTGAATCTGACTACCTCACCGTAATCGATGCTCTTAACAATAACGATGGCGGACTCCAGTCTTTTTTCTTCATCACCAGGAGAATTCGATCACTTCGCCAAGGCTTCTCTCACTGTACCTTCTCCTTTACCAAAAGGGAAGGCAACAATGCGGCCCATCAGCTGGTGGCTTCTGGCCCCTCCGATGTCAACCAACTCTGGCTGGACAATTTCCCTTCATGGCTCTCCATTTGTACGTCTACTGACCTTCTTCATTAATGTTATCTGTCCTTCTTTTCAAAAAAAAAGAGGGTCATGGGGCATACTCCCCCATATCATACAGACTATAAGATTATGAACATACACCATTTCCAATTGGAGGTAATCAATATATTCCCGTATCTAATCTAAGGCAAGCACATACACCTACCCATGATAACCATTTTTCAAAACAAGTGGCCCTAACTAAGTATAAGAGATCATCCATGAAGAAATCTCATCAAACACGGTTGGAAAATCAAGAGTCGAGCTGTAAGCTCGCTCCTCTTAATGATAGAGTTCTTGAAACCCTCATACATTTATTTTTTTCATCTCAAGATCCTATCCTCTAATTACCAAATTATGGGAGTTGTAGTAATAATTCTGAAGTTCCACATTGTACACTTCATCATGAAGGCTTTCTTAATGAAAATTTGGTCAATCCAGAGTGCCTATCTCTGGATGAGAGCCACAAAAAACCCTTTGCGTGTCCAGGTGACCAAGGAGCAATAGGATTCATCCCTTATTGTAATCCACCATGGTTTTCCTCCACATGATGGCATTCACTGTGAAATTCATTTTTGTGGTATTATTATACATTTTCAAGATAAGTCTATAATTGATAAGGTAGTGATGAGAAAAACCTCTTATCTCGAGACACTTGCAAACACAAGGCCAGACATATCTGATGCCTTGTCAATGACGGGGAAAACACTTTCTAAACTAGAATAAATCTTAAGGGAACTGTCATTCTCTAAACATCCTGTGGGACATTTTTCTTCTAATACAGAGCATCCCCTTCAGTCAGACCAAGTGGAGAAACCTCTAGTAAAAGACGATGAAGATATGTTTAACATGAGAAAACAATTCGCTAAAGGAGAAATACCAGTCATGTTCTGGCCTTTGGAAAATTATCAGTATAACATTCCAAAATTGATGACGGAAGATTATATTCATGATATTCGCCTCAATTTATGGAAGAATATTCATCATTTGAAAAACAAAGTTTTACCATATGATGAATATCAAAATCATGTGAAGGTAATAGAAGGGTTGCAATGCCAAATTGACTTGGCATCCCTCTCAGTTTCCTGATATCTAAAGACTGAAAAATAGCAGAGAACCCTTCAGTGTGCATGCCTTAATGCTCTATAGAGGCTATGCCGGTTAATTTATGATTCCCCATTTGGTGTTCATATCATAGGATGGGGTGCACATAGAGCGTTTCATTTCACTGCCCTCCAGAATCAACAAAGTCTACCAAAAGTGGTTTTATGCAATGTTACAACCCATAGTTGGCCACAATCAATAGATTTTGTATGTAATCGAATTTACGCTCAAGAATAGGCCTCAACCAGCACTCATCAGAGTCAGGCCCAAAGAAAATAAGTTTTTGTGTTACTTTTACATCAAGCATCTAAGAATCTTGAGTAGGCATCCCACTTAGAGGATGCAAGTCACCAGAGAATGAAAATGTCTGAAATAACACAACGATATTTTGTAATAGGTGATTTGAGTGGTTGTCAGATGATGCACCCAATTAATGTTCAAACCAAAATTTGAAAAATTAGAAGAGTAGTTGCACAAATTTCATCCATAACAGTTCAAGAATCACCCCAACTTATAAGACTGGGGGATCATTTAATTCAACCTTTAAATTCATTAAACAAAGTTCAGAAATTTGAAGAAGAAGACCATGAACAACCCCAACCTGTAAGGTTGGGGGATTTTTCCCATCTAAATTCCCCTCCTAAATGGAATTTAGTTTTCTCCCAATTAGGGAAGAATCCACAAAGAGAGCACACAACTAAACTATACAAGGATTCCCTTCGGGTAACTATTTTCCAAACAATTCCCGAGAATTCAGCATATAGGAGAAAAAGTCTCATGGAAGAAATATAAGGAGATTATATTACAAAAATACAGATAGAATTTCATCAATGCATTATGTATCAGTAAATTTAATTAGCACCATTGTAGAAGATCCTCCAGAAAATGAGTCTAGTTTAGGGGAATAAAATGATGAAGTTCTTGTTTATAATACGGTGTATACTAAGGCAAATTAAGAAGGTGTACGTACCTGAAATCAGCGGCTTACCCAAAATCTAGGTATGTCTTCAAATAACAAACTCCCACCCTTCTAAAAGGCATCTAACAAGGGAAAATTAAAAGTCAGATGGAATCTCGCTTTTCCACTAGAAAAGGTCAATCTCTTTCACTTGAAGAAATATTTTCACAGCAAGAAGAGGAAATTAAGGAGTTGAGAAGACTCAATACAGAGTTACTTTGAAGCAACATTTCTGCTAAACATACTTCCCTGGAAGGTCCTCGACTTGAAAATCCTATAAGAACTCCTCGAAAAAAGAGGATTTGTAGTAACTACAGATGTGGATAAAGAATTCCCCCCATTGGGTACACAACCAAGGCATGATCAAAAATATCCTGATAAACCAGTTACCGTGGGTTATCCAAGGAAAATACTAGCACCACCACCAGTGGTTTTTCTGGTCATTACACCAGTTCAACCTCCAGTTTTTGTAACTGCCCAAGTGCCAACTCATCCGGATATACCCCAAATGCTTATAAACAAATTTGAGGCATTAATGACTTTATTGGAAGCTATGGAGGAATGACATGTGCCAGTTCAACTGGATAATAAATCTTACCCTGAATGGGTAGATTTAATTCCTCCCCTACTAGGTTTTTTGAATACCACATTTCCAATCTTTAATGGTTTGGGATATCCATAAAAACACTTAACACATTTTGTTTCTCATTGTGATCCCATGATGGTAAATCCTCAACAACAAGTAGTAAAGATTTAGTGTTTTGTGCAGTCACTACAGGGACCATCTTTTATCTGGTATACAAGTTTACAATCTTGATCAATTACTAGATGGGAAGATATCTATCAGAAATTCCTTATTCATTTTAGCTCAATGCTACCAAAGATGATGGTTTTTGATCTTACCAATTGTAAATAGAGTGATAATGAATGAGTTTCGTATTTCATTTCTCGATGGAAATGATTAACATATTCATTAAGTCTGGCACTTCTTCAAAACGTTTTGATGCCAATTTTTGTTGCAAATCTATGTGATAATTTACACACACCACTGATCCCTGTAAAATACACAGGAGGGTTTTGAGACCTTAATTAAATTTCTCAACAGATAAAAGATCCTATTATTGAAACTAAGGCTAAAACTCATGTAATTCCATCAGCTCTGGGAAGAAGAAAAGGGAAAGCAGAGGTAGCTATTATTACACTCAAGCAAGGAACTCTTAGAAAAAATGGTAGACTATGGAAAATTGAAACTGAAAATTTCGTCAACTCTAGCAGCATGTGATACTACTACTGATCCAAAAGAATAAGACAAATGGTAGGAAGTCAAAGGTAAAAATGTGAACAAATATGATGATTGTAAAATCAGGAAAACGATCAGCAAAACTAATTCCATTTTATGATCACAGTTGAAACAACTGGTTGTGTCTTCCACCACTCCTTCCATAGAAAAACCACCTTCATCAAAAGTTAAATCCTCAAAGTAGCGAGGTGATCATAAGGACAAAGAGCAGTAAGAAGAAGAAAAGATTGTGTCAAGGCCAAAGTTGTCCTTGACCCTAGAATATTTCATTTCATTCGCTTCAAAATCACCAGCACTTCCCCGCTAAATGACAAAACCAGAACTAACCTGTCATGCATAATTTTCATCAGATGAAGAATTAATCTTTGGTTCTGTCAATTTTATTCACTTAATGGATCCTTTTTCCAATGATGATTTTGATTATAATGAGCCCAAGTTCCTTGTACCTAATTGGGGCACCAGATGAAGAGTCCAAGGTGGAGGATACAGGTGAAGGTATGGGAATTCTAGAAACCACCATTTTAACTCTACCCCTTCCCGAACAATATATGCGACATAAACTCGTGGAATAGCCCTTCAGCGGGCTCAACCTGAACATGGAGTTTCTTCCATGCTAGAAAGGTTTGGTTATGAAATGATTATTTTAGAGGATCGATTATAAGTCACACCATCTTCCTCTAAGAAATTAGATAGACATAATCAATCTAATATACCAAAACCATGAGTATTTCCAGCTTCTTCTCTGATACATGGTACGTCTACATTTGAAGCATCAACTTACAAAGCACCTACAAAACCAAATTTCTATACTGGTAAACATAGACATCTAGATCAAAAGTATGTTGTTTTGAAATAACTAGCCCAAGTACCAGCCAAGTTATCAATTTTGGATTCCTTGGATCTATCAAAATATATTCAAGAAGCACTTATTGAGGCTTTTCCAAGTCATCAAGAGTTTCAAACCAACGTTGATGTTGCTAAGGTTTATCATATAGAGAATGATCCTGCAGAATGTCATGCAGTCATATATTTTACATATGAAGATCAATATGATGTTGTAAATGGACATATCATACCCTTGTATTTATCTAGCTAGGTCAATGAAATATACATCCGAAGATCCTTCATTGATAATGGCTATGGAGTCAACCTAATTCTTATTCGTACACTTCATCGATTGGGAAAAACTGAATCTGATTTATCTCCTTCAACTTTAATGTTTCAAGGATATGACAAGAATGTGAAAGAACCTCTGGGAGAGATTACACTTAGAACTCAATTTGGAGATCTTGTGTCTAATTCAGATTTCATGGTTGTTCATCAGGACACAACCTTCAACATTCTACTTGGAAAGCCTTGGCTGCATCAATATATTTCCATACCTTTGTCATAAATCCAATGTCTTAAATACTGTTTTAATGGTCAAATAGGGATGTTTTATGGCAACAAGGATCCTTTCAAAACTTTTTAATCTCAATAAATTGAGGAAGAGTTTTATCACACCAAAGGAACGAGATCCATGACAAAAGAGATAACCAGAGTTAATGCCCCAAATGGTTTGGAAAAGATTCCAAAAAATCCATTCATACATTTGAGTACATATTATGTGCTACCCATCAATCAAATTGAATGAAAAAAAAACCAAATATAAGCACTCATCTAGTGGCTTCCATAATGTCTATTACGGCAACTGAACCACACGACATGGGAGAAACTTTTAATTCACCAAGCAATGATGGAAGCTTAAATGGAGATGTCTTCATTTCATCCACTGAACTATAGCAAGGATATACTTTGTCAGTTATAGTAGAAGAAATTGTAGTAATGTTTGAGGAAGACAAAGATATTGATTCTCAATCCATCATCTTTTATTTACTACCACAGGAAGACCCTTCATCATCAGTAGGGTCAGATATGGTGGCCTCTTCTTCAGGATGTTCAAATACTGTCTCCTCCCCTAACTCTAAAAGTTTTGCCTCATCATCTACTATGCAAGAAGAAACATAAGAGGTAACACGTAATGAATAGGAAGAGGAAGATCTCAAGGTTTCTCCTCCAAAATTTGAGAAAGATATCTCTACCACTGTGGATGATATTAGAGAAATAAATCTAGGTACAAAATAAGATCCATGTCCCACACTAATTAGTGTGGTCATGACTTCTAAATAGAAATAGGTGTGTATTTCATTTCTAAAGAAACATCAAGATATATTTTATTATAATTATACATAAATTATAGGTCTTAATCCTGATGTAGACACCCATCATTTGGGTTTTCCAGAAGAACATCACGGATTTAAGCATGTAGCAAGAAGAACACACCCAACTCATGCCTCTAAAATTGAAGCTGAAGTTGATAAGATTATAAATGATAACTTTGTCATGGAGTTTCAATATCATAAATGGAAAGAAAATATTTTCCTAGTGAAAAAGAAGAATGGGAAAATCAGAGTTTGAATTGATTTCAAAGATCTTAACCAGCATTTTCCTAAAGATGATCTTCCAGTTCTGATTACAGAGCTTTTAATTGATGCAAAAACTGGCTATGGAGCTCTTTCCTTCATGGATTCCTACTCTGGGTATAATTAAATCATTATGGACCTTGTGGATGAAGAATATATAGCCTTCAGATCCCCTTAATGTGTGTTTTTCTATCGATTAATGACCTTTCGCTTAAAGAATGTAGGTGAAAAATATTAATGTTCCATTTTATATATCTTCAAACCCTTCTTAGGGAAATTTGTTGAATGTTATATGGATGATTTGGTGGTCAAATATAGACAATTTTTTCAATCACTTGGATGATCTAGAGATTACATTCTATAAACTTTGGTAACATAGTTTAAAGATTAACCCCTTGAAATGTGCTTTCGGGGTAACCTCAGGAAAGTTCCTTGGCTTTGTTGTACTCCATCATGGTATCGAAGTTGATTCCTGAGAAAAAAAAATTAATCCTTGGTATATCACCTCCTCGAAATTTGAAAAATTTAAGAGGACTCTAAGGAAGCTTGGCCTACATGTGGCACTTTATCGCCAATTTGGTAGGCAAGTGTTTTCCCTTCACCAAATTAATGAAGAATAGAGTCACTTATAAATGGAGTAAATACTTCCAAGAATCATTTGATACCCTCAAGAAATATATCTTGAGTCCACCGGTATTAATGCCACCTGTTGAAGGAAGACCACTTATTCTCTTTGTGACAACTTTAGAGAGATCAATGGGTTCCTTCCTTTCCCAAAAGAATGATGTTGGGAATAAAAACAACTTTACAATCTTAGTCAAACTATGCTTGATGCGTAAACTCAATATTCAATTATTGAAAAGTGATGCCTATCATTAATATTTGCAGTTCAAAAATTGAGTCACTACCTGCAACATCGTGAAGTCCAATTGGTGTCTCATAGTAACCCACTCAAATTTATCATCAGTCGTCCTATGATTAAAGGTCATTTGTCATGGTGGGTGGTTATTATACAATAGTTTGATATCCATTTTATGCCTCAGAAGGTAATAAAAGGCCAATCTATGGATGAATTCCTTACTGAACATCCATATTTAAAAGATACATCATTAAATACCAAATTTATTGATGAAGAGGTCTTCTCTATTCAGGATAATTCTCAAACATGGGAAATGTACTTTGATGGTGCTTCTAGAAGTTCAACAGGAAAGAGAATGGAAAACCCTAAACCTAACAAAGTTGGGTAAGGAATTTTCCTTATTTCCCTAGAAAAGGCAGTGTTGCCTTACCTTTTCCTATTGTCAAAAGGTGGTACTAACAATGAGGTAGAATATCAAGCTCTCATCATAGGTTTGGAATTGTCCCTTTAGGTGCAAGTGAATCACTTAAAAGTTAAAGGTGATTCAGAATTGGTAATCAAGAAAATCAATGGGGAATATTCTATCAGAAAGGAAGAGTTAATTCCATTGTGGGATTACATCAGAGGTTTAATGGATGAATTTCCTTCAGATCCAACATTGTATTATATCCCTCGATCACAAAATGTTCAAGTTGATGCACTGGCTAATTTAGCTACAGCCCTGGAAGATCTAAATCGGGAGGATACAATCATTAGCATATTCCATTGTCGTGTGGTCTCACATTTCGTTCAATCGAGAATAGAGGAAATTAAGGAGATTATCCCTCTTTCTGAGCCATATGGTCATACCATGGAATGGAGAACACCCATCATGGAATATCTTCAAAATGGAATACTTTCACTAGATAGGGTTGAAAAAGAAAAGATCCAATGACGAGCATCCAATTTTACATTTTATGCTAGTCTAGACCATCAGAAAATTCATCACAAACGAGGATTCGATGGAATCATCCTCAGATGTATTGATGAATAATATATTATGTCTATCATGAAAGAAGTGCATTTAGGAACTTTTGGTTCCCACCAGTCTAGGCACATACTCTCTGATCAGATCCAAAGGCTTGGATACTTTTGGCCTTCAATAATGCAGGACTTTACGGATTTCACTTAGAAATGTCATCCCTGTCAAGTGAATTCCAACTTCATTCATCAACCCCCGGAGTTTCTACATATAGATAAATACTTATAGAAATTTTCCACATTTGGAATGGATACAGTAGGACCTTATCATCCTTCCACAGCTATGCAATTCAAGTATATCCTAACTGTTACTGACTTCTTCTCCAAATAGGATGAGGTCATCCCTCTCAAAGAATTCAGAGCCAAACCAATTGTTAGATTTGTAAAAACTAATATCATCACCATATTTGATGTCCCTCAGACTATTTTGATGGACAATGTCACTAATTTTTGTTCTTCTATGGTAAAAAAGTTATATCATGAACAAAATATCAAATCCAACCATTCTTCCTGCTATTATGCAGTGACCAATGGATAGATAGAGGCCTTCAATAAGAACCTATCAAATATACTCTAGAATATGGTGGAAAATATAAGAAATCATGGCCTGATAAGCTTTGGAATTATTTACGGGCTTATCAGACTACTACCCATTCTACCACCCAAGCAAATCCATATTCATTGGTATACAGAAGAGAAGAAGTTTTTTCAATTGAAATGAAATTGCCTTTACTCAGAGTTTCAATCTATGGTCAGTTGTCTACAGATGATAGGTCTCAGAAATAGTTTGATGAGAAAGAGTGGTTAGACAAAAAAATTGCATACTTTTCATCACTTGGAATTCTATCAGAACAAAATAGAGTTAGATTTCAACAAGAAAGTTTTCCTTAGTTCATTTTTTCAAGGAGAATTGGTATTTTCCCTCAGGTCTCCAATGATACCAGGAAAGAAACCTCCAAATATTGAGCCAACGTGTGAAGGACCTTATTCTATACATAAGGTCTACTAAAATGGAGCTTATTCCTTAAACTCAATAGATTGAGAGATCATTACAACTCCAACCAATGCAATATTCTTGAAGAAATACTTTTTGTAATTGCACAGACCAACGTCCTCACTAAAAGACTAAAAATTTCACATCCCCTAATGTATTTATTGCAAGACTTAAAACTATACAATAAAAATTCCTAGTTGCAAGATGTTAAAATGCATAACAACCATAAGCGTCCATTCTATATGACATTAAAATTCATAGCATCTTCATCCTTGACACACGATGTTAAACCGAATGACACCATTTTTCCTTGTTACACGACATTAAATTGTACGGCTAACATCTTCTCTACTTGATGTTAGGAGCTTCCATAAGCAAGCATCATGGATATCATTGCTACTCTTTAGTGGTACATGAGTCCCGCCCTTCTCTATGTCTGAGTCAGATCTGCATAGGGACCATGTTTAAAGAACTACGTACGGCTTGATTCTCATCTATATGAGATATGTAGAGATGCATGGATCTCTAATCTTGGGCCCAGCCATAATCAAAAAATTTCTATTTCCCTTTTTCTTCTCCTGTATATGAATTAGACCTATACGGAGTGCTCTTTTAAGATACATAATTTTATTTTCATACTATCTTGTGTCTTAAATTTAATCATTCTTCTAGAATGTGTTAAAATCCCCATTTCCCATTTCAAATTTGATTGGTGTGTGAAATTATTGTTTAAATAACTATACATGGCTTTATTCTCATTTATATGAGATATGTAGAGACGCCTAGATATTTAATCTTGGTCCTGACCACATTATACAAAAACCCATTTTTCCTTATATAAGAATCAAACCTACTTAGGGACTATTTAAATAACTACGTATGGCTTGATTCTTTCCCTCAACAAGACACTTAGTGACACTAGGGTTTTATCCCATAGTCCAGCTACAACATGTATTTCTTTTCACATCAGTTCATCTTCATCCTTACAGCATGACTGCATGGAAATCTAACACCCATATTCTTCACTTGTGTCTCCTTTGTGTTATAGAAGAAACCCTTACTACTCCTTGTTTCTCATACTGATCATAGCTCATGTGGGCTTAATAATTGGGTAAAAATATTCTCTATATAAATGAGGTGTCTCAATTTCTTATGGGTTTATCAATGTATTCACTACATGACTTAGAACTGTACATTATAATTTCCTCGCTGCATGAATTTAAACTACGCAATAGAGTTTAAATTCAAAAGGAAAAAAAGAAAGTATCCATTTTACATATGAGTTAGATCTATGTAAAGGAAGTCAGATTCATGGAGAAAATTGATTCAAATATTTCTTATGTGCATTGAGCACAACCCCCTTCTATATTTCACACTCTTAACCTTGAATATTTTCCAGATCATCATAATATTTCTTAAAGTTTCTGGTGAAAAAATTTCTAATACCTAAGAGCTCTTTGGATTGACTATGCAGTACATGCCCTTAGGTGGCCTTACATACATTGCCTACATAATGGGCATATTAGTCAAAAATGCCACTATTTGTCTATGCATCATATGACCTAGTTTTCCCTGAATAACACAACTCCCATAATGAGTCTGTCAAATAATGGTAATTTCATTATTGGTTATAGTAATTTTGTCCCCTTCAAACTTTTATGACAATATAAAAGAATCTGTATTTTAAAACAGTCATTCAGGTATATTTGTCCCATTATCTTTCTCTCAATCTAAGAGTCTTAAAGACTATGGTTTACACATTTCCCTCTCCATGTGTTCAAAGCTATATAAAATAACCTTGTAATCACTTAGCCACATATCATATACTATTTTCATTTCTGGTCCTAGTTGTATGATCTAAAACTATAGACACCGCAACTCTTACATTTGGGTTTGACCTTTATAAAAGTCACATTCCTCTAATTTTTTGAAAATATTGGTTTGAAATACCCTCTCTATATTCAGGTACCTTTCTCCATTAACAAAAATTTTTTCTTCGGAAAATCAAAATCTCTATAAAAAACATTTGGATTTTAGCAATAGTAAAATGTCAAACTTATAAGATCTCTTTTGCCTAACTTTGCAGTACATTCCCTTAGGTGGCCTTGCATAAGTTTCCTACATAATAGGTCCTTCTGTCAAAAGATACCACTACTTTGATATGTAGCATATGCCCTAGTTGGCCCTGCATAATACAGCCCCCATAACGGGTTTTTCAAATAATGGTAACTTCATTATTGGAAAATACTTCTTCTAATGCATTTAGACATTTTTTTTATATCATTCTTTAGATCTAGAAATTCCAAAATCAAAGTTTACAATTTTCCCATACATACCTGAATATGGTAATATATTTCCAAAAAAATTATCAATAAATTGGGAGAGTCTCATACCTTTGATCAAAGCTAAATACCTTAAATTAAAGCCAAATAATGTCTTCACTGCATGACTTAAAATTGCATAGTCTAATGTCCTCACTACATGACATAAAACTGCACAATAAAATGTCCTCATTGTATGACACAAAACTACACAACATTATATCAAAAATTCCTATTTCTAATAAATTTCATTCACCAAATTTGTATAGAAGTGGTTTTACTATTCATGACATATATCGGCATAAAAATAGTCTTTTATTCTTAAACACCATTTCCTTGAAAAACCCACCCACTGTGGTCTTGAGTCACCTAAACTTAATTTTACCTTGTCTATCAGAAGTAAAATGTTAAATTCTTAAGAGCTCTTATGCTTGACTATGCAATATGTGCCCTTTGGTGACCCTACATAAGTTGCGTACATAATGGCCATGTCAGTGAAAAGATTCCATTATTTGGCTATTCAACATATTCCCTAGTTGGCCCTACATATTATAACCCCCATAACGGGTTTTTCAAATAATGGCAACTTTTTTCTTGGAAGATACTCACCCATATATTGATACATGTTTTAAATTTAGTGACCATAAAAATCATGGCTCAATATTCCTCTTGGAAATATTTAAATAACATTAAAGAATTTCTTAGTCAATGAGACTTTTTTGGGATTTAATTTCACATTTATGGTCAAATATGTTTCGACCTTAAACACTAGCCCTTTATAGTTCCGCATTCATGAATCT
This sequence comes from Viscum album, assembly GCA_963277665.1. NCBI lineage: Eukaryota > Viridiplantae > Streptophyta > Magnoliopsida > Santalales > Viscaceae > Viscum > Viscum album. The sequence goes on along the minus strand of OY728130.1, from coordinate 757,510,028 downwards.
AGAACTGCCAATAACAAAAGATGTGGTACTCACCGTATTGAGAACCCACAAAGGGTGCTATCAACAAAAGTGGAGTCTCATCTCACTAAACATACAATTTTGTATGATTTAGGTAATATTGAGCAATAAATAAAAATTCAAAAGATATTAAGATTGAGGGATTGTCCATACAACCCCAGAAAAATTCAAACTATGCTCATTAGGCCCATTGGATTAATATGAAAATTCCAAGAACCCCCATTCTTGTCATTGTAATCATGATTGTCTGACATGAAGGTTTGATGTTTTAAAAAAATCATCATCATCATTAACTTTAATATTGAAATCATGGAAAATAGGAATGAAGACACATATGATTGGAGATAATAAATATATTTCATTTACATGGAATTAGAGGGACATCCACAGAACGGAGCCTCTCTATCATGCATCAAAATAAACTCTCAACATGACTCTTCAATTGTTGAATAGCTTCATAATCCCTATAAGCTACCTATTGAAGTTAAGATAGCAGAGAAACTCTAGCCTCCTCAGCCTGACGAAGTGCTTCCTTAGCAGTTGAAATGATAGTTATCCCCTCTAATTGAGTTTATCCCAATGTTTGGTTCAATTGCTCAAGTTTTTTATGAACATCATCCAATTTTTGTTGAAGATATAATGACTCCATCATGGATTCAATGATTTGTTGGCTGATTTTGATCGATTAATTGTTATGATCTTCCTCTGCCTCAGCAACTACAGCTTGGAAGCTCTCAACATTGATGACTTGTTTAGCCTTTTCAAAATCTTTCCGCAACTTATGCTCCTGATCCCATCGGCGAATGGTCTCTTTAATTGCATCATGGACTAGTTGATAATTAAATCCACCAAATCCTAATATGAAAAATAATTCTGGGAGTTTTTAAAAATGGGAAGGCAGTTCATCTAAAGGATTCTCAGAAATTATGCTCCAGATATGTCGCCATGTCTTCTTACATGCCATACCAAGATCATATTGCATATCTAAGTCTAAATATGAGTCACTACCATGAGGTAAAATGTCTCTGGAAACATATCAATAAAGGAGTTTCCTTGTTCTGATTCTCTTGGAATTGTAGAAGCATCACCTTCTATTGATGTCTGATCCAATATGGAAATTTCACCTTCTGATCTAACTATGGAAGCTGATAACACTGAATAATAAATCAAGGTCATTTTCAGTTTCAGAAAATGGTAGGAACAAAGTACGATCCAAGAAAAATGATGATATTTATCTAATAATAAGTCGGTTGTTTGATTGGATTCATCCCCGGTATTCTCAGTTTCCACATGTTGAGTAGTTGTTTCTTGAGAATGGACACTCTTCTGAGTTTTCCCAATTGTCATAATTGAAGTATATGGAGAATTTTCTGATATAGGGTGCTCTATAAGTATTTCTCCTACTGCAAAAAAATAAGGATATAGTATAATTCCACATTCCTAAAGAGGATTTGCAACATTTTCTACATATAAAGCTGTATAAGGTGAATTTTTATGTAAATAATCAAGTAAATAAGAACAATTGTGTACAAAATATGCAAGAATAAGGAATTACGTCCATGAAATTATTCATGAAAATCCCCAAACTCCTTGATGGAATCTAGAATATCAATATTTGGATTAAGGGCTTCAATCAATTCAGTGCATGAAACTTGGAATGTTATAGCATCTTCACCATTTAAGGTATCCAAAAAACGTTGGTTGATACCCAAATTGGCTCCACTGACATTTTGTTCCATTGTTTCTTTAATCGGTACAAAATCATCAGATCATACGAAGTTTGGTCCAACATCAGTATTTATGTCAGGTTGTCAGGGGTATTAATTCCTTTATTTTGGAGAAATAAGAATATCAACATTGGTTATTTTAGTACCCATTGGAATAGGAAATTGATCTAAAATATGTTTAAAAGATGAATATTAGAAAATATTTTTATATTCAAGAGAAATTTATTTGATCTTAACATGAATTTTATCTCTCTCAATGGAGCTAGGAATGAGTACAGATGAATCTTTTGATGATTTATCTGCTAAGATAGCAGATTCGTCAACATGAACTTGGGTTTCTCCTAGGGTTTTCTTCTCTGGTCTAGAAGAATCAACTGTTATTCCCTTTAGAGAAGAGAGAGACACATATCCTGCAAGAGGATAAATGTTATTACCAGAATGTATTAAGAAAATTAAATTACCTAAGGATAGAATAAATACTTACTCCTTCAGTGAACACTTCGAATCAATCTCATTTCTCTCTTGCATTTATTTTCAAAAGATTGGGGAGAAATCAAAACACTCTTCTTGTAATGAGAAACTTGAGGAAATGGTTGAGGATTATCTCTCGCCATTACCCCGGTCATAATTCTCACTCCTGGAGAAAGTTCTGGAGACCTAGGAGGATCATTCATTGCATCAATGGGAGAGCTTAAAGGCCCATACTTTATTGATTCAAGAACTAGTACAGAGTTCCCTTACCTACATTCAAGCTGTACAAATACATTTTTATCAAGATTAATTATGATGAATGGTAAATCATATTTGAGAGAAAATAAAAGGAAAATACATTCTTGGTATTTATATAAATATCACACTCCTCCTCAGGTTAAATAATTACCCCTTCATATACTCCTAAGTCCATCATATGAGATACTTGTGTAGAGGCTAGGATTTGTTCATCCGTTGCATATATAAAATCTTCCAGCTCCTTAATATACTCTTTTACTTCATCCAGGTTATTATCCAGATTGCAATCAGAAGGTGCCTTAATGTCACTAACATTTGGTATTTGAATTCCATGCTGGAGGAATGCCCAGGCATCACTAAGATCATAAGTCACACTCTCCCAATGATGAATGGCTGAAGGTATCACATAATTCAATCTCAGTATGGTTGTTTGAGGAGTATATTCAACACCTTCTGACTGGTGAGCCTCTTTAGGCATCCTTTATTCTTCAGAGATTTCAACAGATGGAATAAGAACCTCTATTTGATAGCGGCGACTAGATCACCTTGGTGTTGGAGGTATTGCTTCTCTAGCTCTGGTCTTCCTAGTATACCTCCTACGAAGATGTTTTGAGGGCTCTGAAACCTTTGAGACTTCTGCGTCATCTCTGGACTTGGACTTCTTACCACAATTTCCATGTGCAACAATCATTGTAGCTGCCACTCAATATACTCCTTTTTCTAAAGCCTCTTGAGGATATAAAGAAGCCCAAGCTTTGGCATATTCAGCTTCCAATCCAATTGAAGCATCTGGTAGAGGTAACATAATCGACAATTTGGATGCCTCTAAAGCCGTTAGAATCCATAATTGTCTCGCTATCATTGGTTGTTTCTCATGTCTAACATATGTGGGTAGAAAATCATTTGATTATTGAATACATATGAACTGAAAAGAAAATCTATAAGGGATGTAAGGCTCACAGATAATTTCACCATTAATCCTAGTCAATAATACACCATCCCTGAATTCCATCATATAAGACCTCATTTTGTAATTATTTTCATTACCATCATCAATAAATGTTCCAGTTGGTGGGTTACCAAAAGGAAAGAATCTTAATTCTCTTGAGACGTTCAATTCCTTTAGCACTACATTAGGTATCAAATTTTGATGCTGAATACCAAACAATTTCTATAAAAATGGGTTGAATCAACCATTGGGTTCTCTAACTGAATTCAACACTGAGTATAAAGAAAAGTGTGCTACAATCTAGCCTCACAACACTTGAAACGAACCTGAAATTCTAAATGGAACATTCCCATTGTATAGATGTAGCAAAGAATAGTAAATTCTTGCCAATACAGAAGTTTCTAACCCAATATACTTCCCCACTTCTAATTTAGTCGTGATAATAAAATTCCCCGGCCTTACACCGCCTCAGGACTCATGAGCTGGAAGTAAGTAAACGCTAAGCCACATGGAAAGTAATGCATATAAGTGTATCTTTTCATCAACATTAGATTTGACTTTGTAGCCCTAGTTCTTATAGTCACCTCTCTTCAACTTAGGCCAATATATGTCTGAACTACCCCAGTTATCTGAAGAAGGGAAAATAGTAGGACGTCCATAGGTGGGGCTTTTCTCTGTTGTTGGTTCTAAAAAGGCTTCCATCCACACCCTAGAATGAATATATTTCTTGTCTTTGGGTAATTTCTTTTCTATTTTGAATAGTTAATGAGCCAATGGCGGTGTTCTGGTAACATTACCCCATGTTGTAGCTGGAAGAATAAACTCATCATACATTTCCCCAAGAATGGAAATTCCAGTTATTTGGTAGATGTCACAGAGACTAATACCAACTTCACCATGCGTCAAATGGAAGGAATTCATTTGTGGACTCCATCTACTAAGTAATTCAATAATGGAATATTTTTTATAAACATAAGTTTTCCCCATCTAGACAGCTTCATAGATATGAACATCTGATAACTCTTTCTCAAATTATGCACAAGTCTGGTGCACCCAAAATGCCTACATCTATTTAGGTTTCACACCTCCTCCAAAACGAGGATCCTAGTCTTCCTTCCAACCATTAGACTGATCTATCTGAGAATCCTGAAAATTTGAATCATAAAAATGTGGTCTTGGCTCTACAACATGATCCTTTATATCCAGAGTACAACTGCTATGATTCGGGATGCAACCCATAGGGACCATTCCTTCATGTAATGGAACCACCCTTGCACTAATATTTATGTAACATCCCCAAATGATAAAGGGTTAAATGACTAAATGATATGACTCATGTCAACAAGGTGCACCTTCCTTTTCGGGAGCCTACCTGGTTAGAACTCCACAGTTAAGCGTGCTTGGACTGGAGTAGTGATCAGGATGTGTGACCTTCTGGGAAGTTTCCCAGGGTGTGTGTGAGTGAGAAAAAAACACACTGGAAAGGACAACTGTTGGCCTATGGGGACTGTCATTAGTCAGATGACCCATTCAGGCATGTGGGTGGACCCTGGGGTGGGCCCCACGTGTCTGCGGGGGCAACTGGGGGTACCTGGTTGGCAAGGACCCGACGGCCATGTTAAGGCGGGGTGTATGTGCTGTCACTGGGACCCGGTTTTCACATTTGGTATCAGAAGAGGAACCCAGCCTTAAGTGCGGTGCACTGCCTGGGTTGAGATGTAGGGCCCACAATGATGGTGTTGTGCTCTAAAGGGGGGGTGATTGTAACCTCCCCAAATGATAAAGGGTTAAATGACTAAATGATATGACTCATGTCAACATGGTGTACCTTCTTTTTTGGAAGCCTACTTGGTTAGAACTCCACAGTTAAGCGTGCTTGGCCTAGAGTAGTGATCAGGATGGGTGACCTTCTGGGAAGTTTCCCAGGGTGTGTGTGAGTGAGGACAAAACACACTGGAAAGGACAAGTGTTGGCCTGTGGGGACTGTCATTAGTCAGATGACCTGTTCAGGCATGTGGGTGGACCCCGGGGTGGGCCCCACGTGTCTGCGGGGGCAACTGGGGGTACTTGGTAGGCAAGGACCCGACGACCATGTTAAGGCGGGGTGTCTGTGCTGTCACTGGGACCCGGTTGTCACAATTTATGTAGTTACAGTTGGAGTATTGAAGAAAGAAATTCTTTGGAAAATACTTCTTGACAGATGGAACAAGGGAATCTTCTAAAATATCATGCCCATACAGGGGTAGGTAAGGACTTTATGGATATTCACATAGATACAGAATTAAACCCTTCCATAACCCAGGAAGAGTACTTTGAACAACATCATAATAGTCTGGTCCGATGATCTTCATCATTTCATTTTGTCGAGATTTAGCTTATTCAATAGAGGTTATCAAATGGACCATTTTCCTGCAAAAGAATTACCAAAATTCCCTTATTAGGTTGATATTTTTACTTAAAATTCAACATAAAGGAAAAGGAAATCACAAATATTTTGCAAAGGAAGTTGTTCACGTAGGTCCTTCGACGAGGTCCGTCGCATAGGTCCTTCAACATGGATACTCGCGCAACTCCTTCGATGAAGTCCTTCCGCGTTGCTCCATCACCAAAGTATTTTCACCTTGAGAAAATTTGAAGGATAATACGTGAGAGAACAATGCATTAAGGATAGAAGAAAAGGGCTATGCAACGAGAGATGGAAAATTTTGAGGCACGAGTGAAGAAAATGGCAAAGTATTGAACCTATTTATAGTCATCTGTTAACCAGCACGACCTACCTATATGACAACACTACGCGGTGTACCTACGTGAAGTAGTTTTGGGGAAAACCTGCACTATCCAGCAATTAACACATAGTCTTTTCTCCATTATTTTACCTCAGGACTCGACCCTCTTTCTAGTCGAATCCAATCCTGAGTGGGGGATTTCATTGACACCACTTAATAATACAAAAAGACTATGAAGATAGGCCTGGAGATTTCAAAATCCCAAGGCATGGTTCAAAGAATTCAAAGGAAAGAAAAATACTCTAAAGGACTACGCGGAAAATCTGCAGGACATATCTGTGTGGTATAGTTGTGTGACAGACCTACTCCACAGACCTACATGACAAATCTACATAAAAGAGTTACGTGGCTGAATAATTTCTACACCCCTATGCGTTAGATTTTCATGGAGAATCTGCATGGAGGATCTACACAGACCACGTTCCTTTGACCAGGCCCATCTATGCCTATAAATAGGACACTTGGGCTCCCCATTTCAAGGACTAAAAAATTGAAAGATTCCCAGAAGCTCTCATTGCATAGATATTTCTCCAAGATCCCTCAAATAGTCTCAGGTTTGGTTCTCCTATGTGAGATAGATTCTTCAGTCATCATACACACCTTCATGGCATACCTGTGCACCACACCTGCACAGCATACCTATGTGGCATACATGTGCGGCATACCTACGGGCCAAACTTGCACACCACACCTTCGTGGCATACCTGCGTGGTATATCAATGCGGGGTACCTACGCGGCACACATGAATGATGCACCAACACGGTAGAGCTTGGTATAAATCTAACATACCAACTCTCAAGTACCCTCTTTAAATATATTCATGGAAAGGTATCTCTTTCCTTGGTTCCTTTATTTGAAAAGGACTAAGTTGAAGCCTCCACCAAAACCTCCTGACTTATCAAACCTTTGGTAAAGTCACATTAGCGTGTCTCCTTTTTGGGTTTGTATATCCACAGTCAAAGGTTTCCCACATTTGTTTTATAATTGAGTTAGGATTCATAGAGTGTATGTGGGTTTGTATATCCATAGTCACATAGACCTTTCTCCCAGGAACAATGTTGGGAAGTTCCCAGTTTGGAGGAGGGTTTGGGTATTTGTCTCTCCCTTATCAAAGAGATGACTTGGTACCTCAGGTATCTAGTATGGAAGGTATGGTTCAGACTTTTTTTTCCACGCAAGCATAAGATAAGTCTCCCTCCTCTACCAAGATCAATTTTAGGGAAACCATCATAGAATAAGCCCCTATCTTTTCTTGTAGGAGATAGCATCATTGCTCCTCCACTCTTATTTGATGCCAAATACCAGAGGAGATATGGGCACATGGACTCTCATTACCCTTTCCCTCTCCCATTAATCTTTGTCACCATTGGCATCCATCCAAGTGTAAGCCCCTAAACTTCATCCATTACTCTTCTAATTGGACCCTTGCCTAATGTAAAGTGAATTGAGGGAAGGCTCATCACCTCACCCACTTCTCAGGTCAACTTAGGCCTCATCCAGTCTCACTGCCATAGGTTCACCCTCTTCCACCAATAGAGGAGGTAAAATGCATGTCTCATTGGTGAATCATTCACATCCTATTTTTTCTCATACTGACCATGAATCATGTGGGATTAGAGGTTCGTGATAATTACAACATGTGCACAAACACTCATGATTAAAAGGAACTACTAGAACTTTGATTCCTTTTCAAACTAGGATATGTAGGAAGCCCATTCAGGGCCCAAGTTCACTAGATATCCTCTTCATGAATCTAACCTTAATTTCCTTAATCTGGGCATCCTCCTTAGGAATAAACCCAAAATTAATCCCCTAAATCATCAAGGCATCCTTTTCAAGAAGTAATCCCAAAATCATTTCTCTCAAAAAGACTATACTCTCCTCTGATATTTATAGAACTATCTGGGCTTTGATTCCCATACACATGGGATACATAGGAAGCCTCCTTGAGGTTTAAACCCAACATTTCAAAATTAACCCTATTCTCCTTGGTCCATATTCCCAACAGGGTCTTATCTAACTTGGGAACCCATATCCTTTCCAAGTTCATTAGGATATTTTCTGCATAAGTCCCACACCGAACATTGACTAATCACCTTTCTCTAAGATTTCCTTACAACATGATATTAAACTATATGGTTAAGTCCTTATCACATGACCTAAAAGGTATGATGTTTCCCATTAAGCGACACTAAACTAAAAGGGTTCTATTTACTTTTACAAGGATACGTAGGTAACCCATTTCATGGGTACGATCCAAATATCAAATCAAGCCTTTGTCTCCCTGGATGACAATAAATTCCAGAGTGCCCCACTGAGTGGATTAAAAACCAATATCATCATAAGGATGATTAAAATAATCTTGAAATAGTATATTAGAGGATACCATTGATGGAGAACCTATAATACATATGAATATCTCCATTAATAAAGAACCTTGAATACATACTGATGATTCTAAATTTTACACATGTTATTAAGTGATTGTAAATTCCAAGAGAAACTTATGTTATTCTTGGTGAATTAATAAGGATTCATAAAAATATTTAAAATTTACAAAGAGATTCTCGGAGTAGACAATAATTCACCCCAAAAGGGTGTGATGTGTCCGACCTGCAATACTATCCATAAATTTATGTTCTTAAGTATTGTAAAGATCAAACATAACAAACACCTACCTTTGGAAAGTAGGCCCCCTTTGTATAAAGAACTATTGGATGTTTCTGGTTCCATGAATAAATCCAATGGAAACTGCCTGGAAGCAGTGATTCTTAAAACTAGAACACACGTTTCAAGGAACATTAAACAATTATCCCTAGCTAGTTGTCTTCTCACAAGCAACATATCATGATGTTGTTCTTTTGGAGGCTCATCTACTTGATATTCCCAACTCGACGACTTCTTAATAAGTTTTTTCTAAGAAACTGGGCTGGTGGGAGCCTTATCAGTTTTTGTATACCGTGGGGGTGGCTCAGAAGATAAGTGTGGCCTCGGGCCATCCTCTGGTTGAGAAAGAATATCACTCATTATAGATGGAGTGTCTGATGTGCCTGACTCCTTTCTGAGTGCCTTATTATAGGAGGGCTTTCTCATATTTGTTCCGAAAAGGGGAGTACATTCACAGCAACTGTCATTGCAGGGATGGCCTTCTCAATGACTGTTATTATGGAGAGGACTAACATCATGATTTGATATCTGGCTGCAGGGAGAATTTCTCCAGTGTACATCATGGGGAGGACCTTCAGGGTGTACCAAAATAAGGGGTGGACCTTCTCGTTGCTTGGCGTTGTTGTGAGGAGATCCTTCACAACAACTGTCATTGAGGGTAGGGACTTCACAATGACCGTCAACATGGCGAGGACTACCATCATGACGTGATGTCCGACTATAGGGAGAAGTATATCTACAATGTATTCCTTAGGGAGGACCATCAGGGCAGACGAAAGAAAAGGTAGGACCTTCTTTCTATCTGATATTCAGGTCAAGGGGAGGGATACCCTGATACGCATCAGGAGATGGGCTCTCATGATCGATCATTCTTGAACCACGGAGTAAGCCCCCATGGGTGCTCTGTGGAGGACCTTTAGAGATGCTAGTAGTGACATTGCGGGGAGGACCTTCACAACTGCTACTTTCAATTCCATAATTTGGTAATGTAATCAGATGGTCCTGAGCCTTTGTTGATATGTGTTTGAGGGCGTCAAGAACCCCATCTTCTAGCAGAGCAGGATCATGTATGTGGTCTTCATTTTCCAGTTGCCTTTGGCGCTTTTCATTTTTTGGGCGCACTCTTGTGGGTAACTGGGGCCATCTTCTATTGGTAATGGACTTCATATATGGGTTCTCGTCTTGTTGGGTCCCATGATGTCATCGACATATACTGACAAACTTATTTTGTTTTGTCAGGGACATATGCCTACCCTGGAGCGGCCACCACGTTGGACCGGCGTCCCCCAGTTGGAATGGGTATTTTTCTCGATCCGGTTGTCCGTATTTCATGAGATATTTTCATTGACCCTCATAGACTAGAGTAGGGATGCATAAATATCCTGGAGTAACTATCTCATTTTGTGAGTGAGTAATTCTGTTCAAGAAAATCGGGTTGTGGACCTGATTTCTCACTTTTGCGGCCGATGCAATGATATCTTGGCATGTTTGGGGGATACGGTCTGGAATTGATGTCTGGTCTTCCATCATGGCCAGGATGTACTGAGATACATCTTTGGTTGTAATGGTTATGAAGGCCCATTCTAATGTCGGAGAAGTATTTTGTGCTTGCTCCGTTCCTCCATGAGTTTTTAGTAGATACTGGAAGTTCTCCTATACTGGGACAGAGGAATGAGTCTGTCGTCAGTTTTCTTCTCCAGTTTCCACCTTATTTGACTGGTGGTCTTCTTATTCACGATTGGGGATTTTCATCCGCTCTCTTAAAAATATATTTGTATCATGGTCGTTTTCTACATCCATAGGTATTTGACTCTGCTCATATTTGCTTGCCACCCTATTTAGACGGCGGGCTTGATATGTATTAGTAGATATTTGTTCCTGCATATTGCATACCGCTGCCTTATATAGATGGCAGGATTGGAATGCGTCAGTAGGTATTTGTTCATGTGTATATCTAGTCGATCTGTCTGCATGGCGGGACTGACGAGCACTAGCAGAAACGTTCATGTGCTCGTATCGTGCCATCCTATTTTTGTGGTGGGCTTGAGTGGAGTGGGTAAAGTTGTGTGTCTGCCCTTTTAAATCTACCACATTAGTATGACAGAGCTTCTCCTCAGTAACTATGGTGATAGTGTGTCCCTAGTTATATATTTTCTTCCCTTGGCGGGCAGCCCGAGGGGCCTGGGTCTCCTGGACTTTGGTAGGTGCCCTCGGCTTAAGGTCCTCCTTGGTGGGAGGAGGTCTGATCTTCCAGTGTCGGCGGCGATGCTCTTTGGAGGGGGATCATGGGTAGGGCCCATGTATAGTGGGGATGAAGTCATTAGTATTTAATTTATCTTCCTTCCTAAGTTAAGGGAGGTAGTCATTTTCACGTTCCGGGGATAGGCTCTCGAAACGATTTGCAATGACCACCGAGGACGCCATGTGCTGAGGTACCAGCAGTGGCTAAAGAGGCGTCTAGAAGACCTTCACATACTAGAGGGGTTGTCTTGTATCCTCTAGCTTAGGGAGAGTACCATTTATGTGGTACACTTTGATAAATTTATTAGACACCCAACATTGAAGATGCTGGGTAGGCAAAGGGTCCTTCTCTTCGTTGAGGCCCCGACCGCCTGTGGGATCACTGATGCGTGAATCTGCATTGTTCATGGGGATTTCATTTGGATTGAAGGTCACTCTACTGGAAACTGTATTATACATATATGACATACATACCACAAAACATTGTCAAAGTATCATTCCTTTAAACATGTGCATATTTGGATATTCAACTTTCCCCCTTCCCCTTTTCTTTTGTTGTAGGGAGAAGGGGATACAGTGTGGTGAGACTGCCGCCTTGGTTAAGGATTCACGTCGAGTTCACAATTTTTGTTCTGCCTCCAAGGTGGTGCATTTTTCATATACCAGGGAGAAAAAAATGGTCTGGCATGTAGTATCCTTTTATCTTTTATCATCGTGGGTAAAACCGCCACCTTGTTTAAGGATTCACGTCAGGTTCACCATTTTTCTTCTGCCTCTGAGGTGGCCCATCTATGCATAATGGGGAAGAAAAAATGGTCTGATGTGTATTGTCCATTTTTCTTTTATCATTGTGGGTAGAACAACCACCTTGGTTAAAGATTCATGTCGGGTTCACCATTTTTGTTCTGCCTCTGAGGTGGTGCATTTACAGGCAGTGCAGAGATGGAATGATGAGGATCATCTCCCACCCCATTTTCTAAAGAGACAGACTTTTATTGAATTTACCATTCCTTTATTCCGACCAGTTCAATGTCATTATTCTTTAAAGAAGGTTAAATTACAATGTGGGGAACTGTTGGTCCCCATCAGGTGATTGTGTGGGGGTAAATCACTCATGCAATCGGTCCTTCTTGGATATAACTTCTTTGGATGGTCTCCAAAAGGTTTATTCATGGATCCAAGAATGCCCAATGGCCCTGGTATCCATGATCCATGGTCCTGCTTTCCAAAGGTAGGTGATCATTTGCTGATGGTTTGGCCAATGACACTTGAGGACTCCATTGGTTGAGAGGATGGGATGTCAGGCTCACCACACCCTTCTGGGGGAGGTTTTTTGCATGTTTCGAGACTCTCTTATAGATTTATGTAGTGTTCATATGTTCTTGAATCCATGGTTCATTACCGAAGATTTCATCCACGTGCTACCCTTGGGTTGAAAGATCATCATGAGCATGCATATGTTTGATTCCTCGGATGTGACACTGACTTAGCCACATTGTAATGTGTTCTAGAGATTATCATCATACAGGGGGGACGAAAGGTGACTTGATGTTGGCATCGGGGCCTAAAAGGAGGGCTTCCTATGTTTCCTCAGGGGAGGAATCATAACCCACGTAATTCTAATTGTGAGGGGATTATGCGTGGGAGCATCCCACCTGACACACATGATTGGGATCACCTCTTTTGGATGGGAACCCTTTTGAGCTTGGGCCATCTAGTAGGCATCCTACATATCATGATTTGATCAGGAATCAGAGGTATCATAGTTTAGAAGTATGGGGCTTATGTGTGGAAGCTTCCCATTTTATATTCCTTATTGGGTGTACCCTTTATTGATGGGCACACTTTTGAGATCAGGCCTTCTGGTAGGTGTCCTACGCATCCTGATTTGGTAAGGAATCAGAGTTCTCTTAGTTCAGAATGTGTGATGATGTTGTAATATTCATAAACCACTAAGACTGCGTCAGTCATTCTTAGTGTGAGAAACAATAGGATGTAAAATATTTGACAATGCACATTCCTCCTCCCCTATTGGTAGGGGAGGGATAACCCACGACGGAAGAGGTCAGGGTGACCATGGGCGGGGGAATGGAGTGATGAACCTTACAATGTGGAATGGAATTAAATTTTACATGGCCCTACATTGGAAAATTTGGGACTTACCTCAGTGGGAGGTCCCTAGAGCATGTTCTGTGAAGGGGAGGAATTTTAGCCTCATCAAAGGGGAGAGCGAACATAACCCCTTCGACTAATCATTGTTCCTCATTAAATGGAAAATCAATTGATCACCCCTAATCTTGAGAATGGGGAGGTTCATGTTGGTATCCCAAGGTTGGACTCCAAGTTACCATGGGAATGTACCCTTACAGGAATTCCCAAAGCCTGAACCTTTGTTTGGAGGGCCTTCGCGACTCCTCTTACCGTGGGTATGTATACTCAATAGGGTGCGCTGATGTGCCCAATGGCCTGATCATACGGGTCTGGTGGCTTTGTAGGGGGCTTCTTCCTAGTGTCGGAGGACTGGTAAGTGGAGGGATCATGGAGGACTTGATGGTAATGGAGGGGTGAGGTTGGAACTAGAAGGAACAATACCTGAAAACACCATGTTCCGCGTACAAGTTTCTCATGCGGGATGGGGAAGGCTCCACATATCGTAGTGTTATAGGGGAAAGAGGTCCATCTACATACTGGTGTGGTACGCGGGCATTGGTATCACCAACCACGTACCAAAGTGGCACGCGAATCACCTTACATCTTTAGTTTATATCCGTGTACCAACTGGGTATGAGACACTAGGTTCATTCCCTGAAGTGGTATGCTACACGGAGCACCATATTGAAGGAGGGTTGGGGGAATTACCATTCACAGGAAATTAATCTGTGAGAAGTCTTTGGTTCATGGTTTACTAGTTTGGTTTTCAATTCTATTATTATTATTCAATTCCCCCATTTTTATGGTTCGTAGCCAGGTGTACCTATGGATGAAGTGGTTTGTGGTTCGTGCTTTGCTGATGAAATAAGACGGAAGCCGAAGTGCAACCTCTGAGTTTTCCTCAAGCTTTCATCACCCGTCATTCCTTATATATGTCTTCTCTCTTACTCCTTCTTTTGTGCTCCTTTTATAGAGCACTAGAATGATAATATCTACTGGGAACACGACACCATTTGCAGATTCCCATTGAATCAATTTTCAAACTCGAGGAAGACTCAGTCAACCGGGGTTCACAGAGACTTTGGTTTGTGATAAAGGTTTGTGGAACCCTACCTATCCACTTAATCTGTGAACTGATGGGTTCATGGCAAGGTATGTGGTACATATTCCGCGCGGTTCACAGTTGTCCTTGACTTCTAGACATCGCCTCGTGGGCCAATGTTTCATGGTCTGTTCCACATACCTGACGATTCGTAGTCCTTCTTCTTCACATACCTTTCCTGATGATGGTACATAGGCCACTTAAAAAACATGAATTACTTCAAGTTCCTTTAAATAAATGAAACTCAATTTGAGTCCCTTCGACTTGATAAACATATAGAAGTTCTTAATTCCTTCTAAAAAGTGATTTCGGGGGTATTTTCATTCCTTGGAGGAATTTTTAGGACCCTACAACAGGCAATAACTCTATCATTCTCCATAAGGACACAACCAAGTCCTTTCTATTAAGCCTCACTATAAACAATGAACTCAGCATTCCCCAATGGTAGAGTCAAGATAAGAGTAGTGACTAATATTATCTTCAATTATTCCAGACATTCTTCACACTCTTTTGTCCAAACAAATTTAACCCCTTTATGTGTGATCTTGGTTAATGGGTTTTCCAATCGAGCAAAATTCTAGACGAAACGCTGACAGTAACCTGCTAAACCAATAAAACTGTGTACCTCATGTATAATCATTGGTGTTGGCCATTCTTGGATTTCCATTCTCTTTGAATGATCAATATAGATTCCATCCTTAGAGACAATATGGCCAAGAAAATAAATCTCCTAAATCCAGAATACACACTTGGTAAACTTCACATATAATTCATTTCTTCTAAGAGTTTCTAGAATAGTGTTCAAGTTATTTTCATGATCTTCATAACTTTTTGAGTATACCAAGATATCATTAATAAATACCACCAAAAATTCATCAAGATATTCCTTGAAAACACTATTCATTAGATCTATGAAAACAGAGGGTGCATTAGTCAATCCAAAAGGAATTATTGTAAACTAGTAATGCTCATACCTGGTACGAAATGTTGTATTCGGAATGTATTCCTTATTCACACACAACTGATGATATTCAGATCGAAGGTCAATCTTTGAAAAATATTGAGCTCTATGAATTTGATTGAATAAATCATCAATCCTAGGTAGGGGATACTTGTTCTTTATTGTTATAGCATTGATCTCCCTGTAGTCGATGCACAACCTCATAGGACCATCTTTCCTCTTAACAAAAAGAATAGAGGATCCCCATAGAGAAACACTAGAGAAAATAAATACTTTATTACTCAATTATTCTAGTTTTTTCTTTAGTTCAACTAATTACACAAAAGCCATTCTATAAGGGGTCTTCGATATGAGCCTTGAACCAGGAATTAATTCAATGGAAAAAACAATTTCTCATTCTGGAGGATGTTTAGGTAAATCCTCTTGAAACACATCAACATATTCTTGAACAATAGGTACATCCTCTATTTGAACATTCCTTTACCCATAGTTATTTCACTCCCTTCCACCCCAATAATTGAATTTAGTAGAGCTACTATGGTTAGATCTAGATAAGAATCATATGGTGGCATTTCTTCTCTAATGATAAGGAATTCCTTATCATCATAAAAAATAGTAACCTCTTTCTTATTACAATAAATTTTTGCATCATAGTATGAAAGCCAATCCATACATAGGATTATATCAAATTCAATCATGGGTATGACAATCGAATCAGTAGATAAATCACATTTATATGCCATAATGGTAACTGATTGACAAAACTTTGTTGCAATGATACTTCCCTTAAGAGTTTTTATTGACAAATCCCTTGTTAAATCAAATTAAAAATATCTAATTTTCTTGGAAAACATGGAATATATGAATGAATGTGATGATCCAGAATCAAATAAATCATTGGCTAAATTTGTGGAAACGATTAAAGTACCTACCACTATGTCATTATGAGCTACAAACTCAGCAGTAGTGATCGCACAATCTTGGCCTCACTCCCTTTTCCTTTTATGAGATAAGTTTCCTTGGAACTTAGGAAATTAATTTTCATAATGCCCCATTTCTCTACAATTTTAGTATTCAACATTGACATCCTTTTTCTTTCCCATGAAATCACGTGCTTGGTGGACTTTTTACCCACACTTGTAACAAACTCTCATTCCCTTTAAGAAAGTACCAGGGTGTTTCTTCCCATATTTATTGCAGGATGTAAATTCATCTTTTCCCTTCTTCCACTTATTTCAATTTCTAGAGTGTTTAGTAGATCTCTTCTTCTTCTAAATTGCTTAAAAGTTATAGGACATAGAGAATTCTTTTTCTATCTTGATAGCACATGAGACTATATCTTTGTACGATGATAAGGATTGTGAGACTAATGCTCGATGAAGAAATGGTCTTACCCCATCAATGAATGGATCAATATTACTTCTTGGGTTATGTATATAATCTGCAGCATGCCTTGTTAACATTGTAAATTTAGCCTCATACTTTGTGACATTCTCATCCACCTTTGGCCTCAGACTCAGAAATTTTCTTTCCATATCTGCTTGATGTTCACAATGAATTTATTCTTCTAAAAAAATCTCTTTAAACTCCCTCTATTATATATTTAATACTTATTCATCATCCTTTGTGTTTTTAATTAATGACCACCATTGATCTGCATCTCCTGTGAGGCGATAAACTTCCATGACATCTTTTTCCCTTTTGTTACTCCCCGAACCATGAAATATTTTCTCTCAGTAACTTATCCATTGTTCAGATAAAAATAGATTTGTAGTCCCGTTGAATGTTGGTGGTTGTTTCCTCATGAAGCGGTCTAAAATTGATCATATTCATTATAGAACAGGGTGCACCATATGAGTAAGGTTATTATTCATAACCTGAGTGAGTTATCCCAGTATGGTTATAAGCTGTTCAGCACCAGTTGCATCACCAGCTCCACTATAATTATCTTGAGTAGGAGGGAAATCACTACATGGATTATGTGCATTGATATAGTTTCCATTCCTTCCACTAGGTGCCATTTTTAAATAATGGGGTACACTAGATTAGTTTATGAATCGCAATGCATAATTCCTAAATTTTAAAATACCTAACATAAATTGAACAGTTTATGCATATAATCCATAATCATAAAAATGTTTTCTTTAAGAAATTATTTTCTCATAAATCCTTCATAATAGTTTATAAAGAAAATGTTAATTATCCTAAGCATATCACTTGGGAGTGTCAATACCAAGAGTGCATCAAGGCCCGTTGTCGTGTATCAGGATACCCTGGGTCAAGCCCAAAACTCCTTGTTGGAGTTTTCACTTCTTGGTACATCTGTGACAGAGCCACCTCTACCTATTTGTATCCAGACAGGGATGTATTTTATTGGAAAATTCAAAAAATCTCTACATTACCAAAATTCTAGGAAATTATTCTATATCAATCCTCGAAATCTATCTTAGGGTAATGTTCTCTAATCATAGTTTTTCTAAATCAAGTTTCCTAGGTTTTTACTAAAATTCATCTGATACCAACTGTAACACCCTGACCCTAGTTACCCAGAGTTGGTGCATTATTACATAACATTGTCATGATCACAAGAGATCAAGTCTCGAAATATCATTTAGTTTAGTAGCTTTATAAGTACTAGATACATACATAAGTTTTACATTAAATCATGAAATAAAAATAACAACAACATTGTGTCCCCTTTGAACACACTTATATCACTTATCCTATCTCAACAGGTCAATAATAATATACTTCATCACATCCTGGGAAAAGAAAATATAAGAAATAGGTGAGGTCAGATGCTCAGTAAGGATAACAATATAGCGGAAACTATAATAAATAAGTATAAACATTTAAGGAAATGTATAAGACATAAAACCCAAGCCTTTTAAACTTAAACTTCAGCGTAATATGGTAAAGATAAATCAAATAATTCCATTTACTTATTCACATGGATATTCTACTAGTTGAATAATCACATGTCATATCAATATTTAATTTCATAATGATAGAATGCATAATGTCGTACATCATAACCACATAGTCAAGGCCTCATGCCAAGACTAAAAATAAAGAATTTTTCAAGGCCTTGTGCCAAGAGACTAGTTTGTCTCATGAGACATACCGATGCATCGAGGAGCTATAGAGGGCTCCACCCGTCACTTACTAAGTTCAATGCATTCCTTATATGAAAAGGATGAAACATAACATAAACATTTGTATTAAAAATAGCATATGAAATGGTAATACTTTAACCATAAACCATGAATGGTATAAAAATAACACATCCATAGTAAAACATATCACAAAACCTTAAATACAATATGGAAGATTGTATCATAATAAATTAACTCCAAACAAGTGTAAAATCCATCAAAGGATGTTGGCATAGATGAAATCAAAACTATTGAGAGAAATGTCTATTTGTATTTTGAAATCATTTAAAAGACATGTAATTATAAAAGAAATAATTTATTTTGAAAATATTCTTATAATCTTGTAAGGGAAGCTTATAAGGTGTTATAATGGTGGAAAATAGCCGCACCTGCCGAATAAGTTAAAAAATTAGTCTTACCTTAATTTGTCGAAAATGTCATAAAGTACCTTATTTGGAAAATGACAGAAAGATTTCTTTCAAAACATTTTATAAAAATTCAAACAAGGGTATAAATGAATTTAACCAATATTCTAGGAAATATTAAAAATGTTTTGAAATACATTTTCAAGAAACATGAATGTGGAGGATAAAGAAGTCCCAGTAGATACTTACGTATAAACAACCTTAGATAATAAAGAGATTGTGAAATTAACCCTTACCTTGTACTTTTCCTTAGTAGAGGGTAAGTTAAACTCTTGTATAATGGTGAAATAATTGTTTTTAAATTATTAAAGAACCACATACATAAATATGATATCATATATGATCTTATAATATTTCTTTGTTAATGATATTTCAGTAGTATCATTGTTTTGGAAGTTAACTGATTCATTTCCCTTTATATGATTTTTTATGAATGTTATGTTTGTTATGGATATGATGTATTTGATTCATATCCAGAATGATATTAAGTTCTTAAAAATTATTTTTAATCATCAAATGAAAATTATTCTTGAATGGTTACGATGGGCAACGAAATCTCATCACATCATGGAGACGGTAAGCCGTACGTATGCACGAGCAACAATATCCTTCTATTAGTGGTGAAATTGTATATAATTGGATGGTATATTATATATAAATAATCATTAAAATATTTTACTTATTATTTACATAAACTATACTCATTATTATACCCATCTAAATATTTATGTGTTGAGTAAAAAACTACACCACGATGTGGAGACGGTAAGTCGTACGTACGCACGTATGATGACATTGTCATTCATAGGATGGATAAAATTATGAATATGGTTGTACCATATTTATAATAACTTATCACTATGTAGAAGGTACTGGATTTATTATTTTTTATAGAAACAACAAAGAAAGAGGAAGTGGAAGAATAAAAGAACGTTGAAAGAGGTGATGAAATTATTACCTCTTCTTCGGATGCTTCCTTTTGATTTGATCAAAAGGGATTCTTAGGTTGTCTTTCTGACCAAAGTAAGTCCTCTGTGTTGAATTTGGGGTAGTTAGGAGGATATTTGAGTTGGGGTTGACCGATCCAAATGGATTTGGAGGTTTAAAATTAAGAGAAGCAGAAGTACCCTTTTATAAGAGAGGTGAGGGTCACTTTAGGAGAAGCTTGAAATATTATTTTATTATAAAATCATTTTCAGTTTCTAATAACTCAAAATGGATTTATTTTGAAGATAAGGTGGATATGGTTCAAAATATTGTCAAACTATAGGTTTTAGACAAGTTTAAGTCACTATATTAACCTTATTGTTTAGATTTAATTATTAGTTAAATAGTTTAGCTTTTACAATGTCTTTTTGAATTTTTATATTACATGGCTACTAAACTTACAATGAAATGCCAAGAGAACCTCAAGTGGTTCATTAATGGAATATATATCATTATATAAGTCCTCTGGATGAACCTTATATTTTTAAGAATATTATATAATTTAATAATATAGTATTTGTTTTAAAAACTCATTTATGTCAATTTTGACACTATTTAGTATTTGGTTTTATAAATTTAATTATTTAATGTCTAAAAGTTATAAATAAACTACCATGATGTAGGAAATATTTTTATATTTCTAATGAATATTTATTGTAAAATTTAACTTATGTATAACACTATATTAAAAATGGTTTAGTTATTAATATTTGAATTTTACACTTTTAATTCTTCTTTAAATAAAATAATAATAAATCTCTTCATCTAATTCAAGTGGATCAAAGAAGATCATATTTTATTACAAAGGTTGATTTTTTTCAAAATACACTTATACAATTGAATTAGGGAATGTTTTAGGGTAATTATAATATCATTTTTACCCTTAATTACCATATTTAATTTTAACCATGGTAAAAAAAATTCATAAGTTACTATTCACCAAAAAAATATATTCATCCTATTAAACCACATTTTACTTACTGATTTCAACTGCGTCTCGCAGTTTTTTAAAATTTGAATCATAGAAACGGTAAAATTACATTTTATGCTAATTTGAAAATGTGCCTAGAAGGTGGCTAAAAGACGTTAAAAATTTCAATAAAATTTTATACATCTAATATTATTATAAAATGACTCCAATGAATTACATTGAACAAATATAGGTATTATGTATCTATTTTTAATTTAAAATAAATTTAAATAAAAATAACAATTATTTAAATAAAAGTCAGTTTTAAAAAATAACGCAGTGTTTTTCACTATTTATCAAAAAATGAAAGTTTTTAGAAAAATACCAAAAATTCACCCTAAGCTAATTTTGATATTCTGAATCCAAAAATGAAGTCCATTTTGTAAAATAAAATTTATAAAATTTCAAAAAGTGGGTATTAAAATTCATAACGGCTAGTTTGATTGGTCGTAGTTTGCTAGAACTCGAAGTTGTATAAAACACAAGCTATTGCATTATTCAAAGAGAAGCGTATTGTGGAAGATTGTGGTGTTACAATAAATACCGAAAATATAAATAAATATTAGTATTTCATAAAAAATCTTAATAAATATTCAATAAATATTAATAAATATTAATTAAATTTTTATAGAAATTAATAATATTAACAAATATTAATCAAATATTCACAGAGTAATAAAATATATTTAATTACTCATAAATACTAATAAATACTAATTAAATATTAATAAATTCCAATAAATATCAATAAATATTAATAAATATTAATAAACATTAATTAAATATTCTTAGATATAAATAAAATACTAACAAATATTAAAAAATAGTATAGAAATAATTTTTTATATTTATAAATATTATAAATATTAATTAAAAATTAACAAATAATAATAAATAATATCATATTTTAGTAAATACAAATTTAATATAAATAAATATTAATTAAAAATTCATCAATATTAATAAAATGTTAATAAAATCTCAATTAAATATTTATTAATATTAAAAAATATTAAAAAATATTAATAAACATTTAATAAATATTCACAAATATTTATAATATAAATAAATGTTAATAAATATAGATTAAATATTAAATAAATTTTAATAAATACTAATAGATATAAACGAATGTAAATAAATATTAATAAATATAAATAAGTAATAATAAAATAACAATAAATATTAATTAAATATTCAAAAATATTTATAAATATTGAAAATTATTAACAATTATTTATAAATAATAAAAAATATATATTAGTATTTACTAAAAAATATTAATAAATATTCATAAATATTAATTAAGTTTGAATAAATATTAATAATATTAAAATATATTAATAAATTTTAATAAATATTAATTAAATATTCACAAATATTTATAAATATTGACAATTATTTATATTTATTCTTAAATACTAAAAATATTAATAAATATTAGTAATTATTAAAAAATATTAATAAATACTAAATAAATATTCATAATTTTTAATAAATATAAATAATATTAACAAATTTTAACAAATTTTAATAAATATTAATTAAATATTAACAAAATATTCATAAAAATAATTAAATGTTAAAATTTATTGATTTTTATTTTGCATTTATTAATATTTACAAAAATTAAATTTATATTTAGCAATATTTATTAGTATTTATTAATTTTTAATTAATATTTACAATATTGATAAAACTAAAAATTATTTCAATACTATTTATTAATATTTGTTAGTATTTTATTTATATCAAGAATATTTAATTAATATGTATTAATATTTATTAATATTTATTGATATTTATTGATATTTAATTATTATTTATTTGTATTTATGAATATTTTATTATATTTTATTACTTTATGTGAATATATGATTAATATTTGATTAATATTATTAATATTTATAAAAATTTAATTAATATTTATGAATATTATTTGAATATTTGTTGAATATTTATTAAGATTTTTTAATAAATTCTAATATTGTCTATCATTTTTAGAATTTATGAATAATTTTTAATAATTATCAATATTTATAAATATTTTAAAATATTTAAATAATATTTATAAGTATTTTATTATTACTTATTTTTATTTATTAATATTTATTTACATTTTTTTATATCCATTAGTATTTATTAATATTTATTTAATATTTATTCTATATTTATTAATATTTATTTTTATTATGAATATTTAGGAATATGTATTAAATGTTTATTAATATTTTTTTAATGTTTATTAATAGTTTTTAATATTTTTAATATTAATAAATATTTTATTGATATTTTTTTAATATTGATGCTTTTTTCATTAATATTTATATATATTTAATTAGTATTTATTAATATTTAGTTTTTTATTAGTATTTAATTTAATATTTAACTATATATACATATATAGTAATATTTATTTATTTAAAAAATTTATAGGAAGAGTGAACGAGGTTCACTCTTCCTTTAAAAACCTTACATAAGATGCGTCAACCCTATTCACTCTTCTTGCCGAGGGAAGATGCATCAACGGGGTTGACGCACCTCGAGACCCTTTTTAAAAAAAATCGACAACCCTACCCCTTTTGTAAAAAAATATATGTAAATAAACTCATTTAAAATATTTTTCCTCATAATAACGTAATATATAAAAAATAAAATAAATAATAAATGAAGGGGGAATAGTGTACAACCATTGTTGATCCCCCCCCCCCCCGTCTTCTTCTTCCTCACGACGTCAATGACACCTTGTTTGGTTGACCGAAATCGCACCAGGGAACAACATCCCACTGAAGATCGGTGAGCCGAGCATCGTTTTTCATATAGAGAGATCTCCTTGTGAATCTTGTGATGTGAGGGTTACTCAAATTGCAGGGATACAAATGACTCAAATGTTGTTTTTGTAGGTATATAAAACTGAAATAATCAGTTTTTCACAACTTGGAATCTTTTCTAGGTAGACACAGATCTCTTTGAACGACATTGGTTAATACTATAAGTAAACTATGCTAATTATCTTGGGAAGAAAATTACCCTATTTAAAAAAGGTATATATATATATATATTCCAGTGATGTTGTATATAATACCACAATGGGAACCCTCACATAATTGGGGGTTTTATCTATTTTCCTCTGTGTTACGCTACTCTACCCTCCATCCAGACTCTCACATTTTCCTTCTTCATAAAAACATTTACTAAAGCAATTCATTACTGTGTTGTTTTCTCAATTGTGCAAGAGTTAGCTGGAGTCATGAAACCATGGATATTCAGACTACAATATGGTTTAAAGATAATGGGGTTGTTTTCTTTTTAAGACCATGTTTAAATTTTTAGGATTTTGCATTAAATTTTTTAGATGTGATTATCATTCCTTCCCATGAATTTTCTTTTATAAGTATAGTTTTAATGTTCAAGGAATTTTAATTTGTCCTATATGAATGTAAGGGATGTTATCAAATTTTCATATTATAAATTAAAGTGAAATGTATTATTTTCAAATATGTTTAAGGAGATATATGTGTGTGTGTGTGTGTGTCATGTCATGAAAAGTTGATTTAGACCGTTAGATTTATTTTTGAAAAGGTAACTAGAATGTTTAAATGATTTTAATTATACATTTTCAAAATTAAGAAATATTATTTAAAAAGAACCCACTTTCAAGTATATATATATATATATTTATTTATTTATATGCGCCCACACACACATATATGTATTATTACATGTCAAATCTTTTCTGCCAATGGATTTTTTATATATACAATTATTTTTGAATGTTTAAAGATTCATAATTATACTTCTATGAATGAAAATAAAGTTATTAAAATTTCAAAATTATAGTTTTAATAAGGTTGTTGCATTTACAAATAAATGTATATATATATATATATACATCCACATATGAATGAAAAATTTGTATCATTTAATGTAAAAAACATTTCTGACTATGGATATCTTTTATACAATTATTTTGGATGTTTGTAGAATTATAATTTAGCCTTAATAACCCTAAGGAAGGTTATTGAATTTCTAAAAAATTGTGTTTAATGTAAAAACTAATTGTTTTCAAATGAATATATATATATATATATAATTTCATGTGTAAATATTTTTATTTCATTATCTATATACATGTACATATATGTATATATCATTTTACATAAAACTATATTTATTTTGTTATATATATATATATATATCATTTTATGTCAAATAGTTTTATTTTAATATTTATATATGTATATAAATGTATATATATATATCATTTCTTGAGAAACTAATTTTATCATGACACACACACACATATATATATATATTTACCCAAATAATTCATTTTTATTAAATGGATATCGATGCTCACGATTTTAAAAAATCCTCATGGTTTTTTTGATGTAAAATACAAGTAACCATGTTATTAATTCACATGATTTTGTCTTGGATATTATATGACTGAAGGTAGGGGATAATGAGTAAACCCAAACTCTTTTGGGACTTCGTCCAAAAATGTTATGTGTGCACCCAAATAACATCAGGTGGTCCTGTTATAGCTTACTTGATGGGTATACCCAGATAATGCTACAATGCATTGAGTATTGTTTTAATATCATGAGATGTCATGTATGGTGTGTGAGAGGTTATCCTAATAACATCATTTGATTACCTAGTGAGCCTAATCTATCTGGGGATTGTATATTCCATGTTATGTTGTCTAATTAGTAAGTCGTGACCTTATGTAATGACCCAAGGTACCTTTGAGAATTATTTTTGAATGCCTATGAGTTTCTAAGAGAAATCAGCATTATTTTATGAATTAATGAAATTGATATTACCATGTTTCTATATGTTGAAATCTACTTATCAAAAGTGTTTTCATTCAAAAGTAATCTTGATTTCTAACATCTATATTTTCAAACTTTATCTCTTGTTTTACTTTTATACTGAATTACAAAACCCTATTTGATTTCCACGTGTTTTGAAACCCCTTATTGATCATTTTCTCTCACCCTATATTTTCAAAATGTATATTCATAGGGAATAAGTATGTATATAAGTGAGTGAGTGTTTGAGGTCCCCATGTGGTGTTTAAACCTTGTGAAACATAAAAATAGTTTTTACATCTTTTCTTTTATAAGTGTTGTAATTAGAATTCTTTGATGTATCTTGAATATCTCTAAATCTAAACCATTAAGATTTTCAGGTTGTTTCATAAAAACAAATTCAAACTAATAAATTCTTAAAAAAGGTTTTGAGTCGTCATAATTTTTATCACACATAAGGTTTACAAAATTTATAGGCCAGTATATAGAGAAACTCTTTGAACCTTTGAAATATTTTCATAGATTATTTTAAGGTTTAACATTATAAAGTAATGAAGCTTTAATAAAGTTATTATATAAGTGAAATTTTACTTTTCATTCATATTAGAAGTTTATCATGTCTAAGGGGTAATTTAAAATCTATTATGTTTCATACAACATGATAAAAGTTAGTTTCTATATAGAAAAAGAAATACCTCGCACAACACTATCCACTAGTGGTAGCCAGCCTAAAAAGATGGGTTCCATGGGTGTTAAGTACTTTAATAAGTTGTCGCGGGGTGTTTTTCTTCTACCTCTAGGTCATGGCTACCTTGGATTCTGACTATTCCGCTTGCGCTTTGGTGTGCGATTATAGTCAAGGGTGTCTCAGGGTTGACCTTTCTGTGGTGGAACTCGAGGAAATTGCTTCCCTTCATGATTTGTCCCTGGTGGTAAGGGTGGGCCACGACCGCCCATCCCCATATAGTTTTCTCCTTGTCTCTTCTCTGGTTTTAAGTCAAAATCAAGATATTTTTTAATGGATCTAGCCCTATTACACGAGAAAGATCCAATGAGGTCTTCTGGTTACCCGAAATCCAAACTAGGTATGCCTAGCTGTAAGGCAACACCATCTTGATTATTATGAATTTGTTTTTATCTATAATGTGAGGGGGTTTTGAATCATGTTAAAATATCCTTCATCTCTCAAGAAATTCGTCGATTTCATGTTTCTGTAATGGTTTTTCTAGATCCAAAAAATGGGGTGGATTGTATATCTTCATTCACCAAGAATTTGGGTTTCAGTAACTGGCTACATATAAACACTTGCAGTATGTATATTTTGATTTTTTGGAAGTAAGGTGTTTTGGTGGACCTTGTTTCTACATCATATCAACCTGTAACTACAAAAATCACTTATAGAGGCAGCGATAATATTTTCTCTTTTTTCTATGCTAGGTGTAATGTCTCAGACAAGATGTGTCTATGGAAGAATATTTCTTCTTTCAAAATAGATAATATCTCATGGTTTATTTGAGGTGATTTTAATACAATTACTAATTGTTCTGAGAAAAGAGAAGGTTCATAGTTCTCTAGAAAATTTATGCAAGACTTCAAGGATTTCTTGGTGGATAATGTGTTAATGTAATTGGGTTTTAGTGGAAATAAATATACCAGATGTAAAAATATGAAGATGAGAATAAGAATTTGGAGTAGGTTCGATCAGTGTATGAAAATTTTGAAGGCTTGGACTCCTTTCCATGGACTACTACCACTAATCTTTCCAGAAGCCTTATATATCATGCACCATTGTCAGTTGTTCTTAGGAAGTAGGATCCAAGGGGCAAGCATTTATACTACTCATGTAGTTGGCATATGGTATATGGCTTTATACATATGGTTCTCATCGGGGATTCCAAAGCATGGTATTTCTTGTGAGGGACTGATGCATCGACATCAAATTATTTAGAAGGACATAATGGCTTAGAACTCCAACTGCTCATCCAGTGATAATTATCTAGATGTGATCTGTGAGAAAATTGACAAGATTTGAGAAAAACTTTAAGTAAACTAGGATGATGACACTTTGGAAATTCTAGTTGTAAAACAAAGTCTTCGGTCTGAATGGCTCCTGGAGATTGAGAGAGCATGTGGGGAGAAATCAAGATCTATATGGATTAATTAATGGAAAATTAATACCAATTTATTTAAGGCTTGTTTGAAGGAGAAAAAGGCGACTCATAAGATCAATTTAAAGTTAAAAGGCAGTTCATACACAGCTGATGTGGATACTACTGGAATATTGACTCTGAAATATTTTACAGACATACTGGTTGTATCTAATTCTTTCATAGGGACCAGGTAGGACATAACTTCTTTTGAAGATAGTTTCATGCAATGTTTACTAAATTTTATAGATACATGTGATCATGGAAACTTGGAGAGAATTCCAAGGGATATGGAAATTAAAGTCATGGTCCCTAGATTAAAACAAGAAAGTGAACCTGGCCGAAGTTTCCTAGGATCTTTTTATGTGGTTTCTAAGGATTTCATTAAGGAATAGGTTGGGTATGCGGTGTGTTATTTTTTTAGAGGTGGTTCACTTAATAGGGTGGTAAGTTCTTCCAATGTGATACTTTTCTCCAAGGTGAAGGATCCTTCAATTCTTAATCAGTACCGACCAGTCTTCCTCCGCAGCTCTGCTTACTAAATCATCACCTGCCTCTTAAACAGGGGGCTCTCTAATGTTATTCTAAGATTCATTTTGGAGGAACCACATGGTTTTCTCTAGAGGGGGGGGATATTTATTTGTTATTGTAATTGTGCATGAAATGGTGTAGGATCTCAACAAAAGGACTATAGGGTCTAATGGGATGATTAAAGTGGGCATAAAAAATCTTATGATTAGCATGAATGAATCATCATCGTAATATTCATGAGGGAATTTGGTTTTAGTGAATGGTTATATGATATACGTTTTCATTGTTATGATTCCTTTTGGCTCTCTATTTTCTTTAATGGGAAGGAATTTTGATTTTTTTCAAGACTTTGTGGGGTGTCAGGCAAGGGGATCTCTTGTCCCCCATTCTCTTTATCTTCGCACAGTAGGACCTAACTAGAAATGTCAAATGCAACTTAAATGAGGGGGAAATCAAGAACTAATAGGTTCACTTTTAATATGGTGTCTCACCCCAGGATTGCTGATGATATTTTGTTTTCATTAATTGTAGACAAATGTCCCTGAAGTATTTTAATCAAATCATGGTGTAGTATGGCATATTATGTGGTCAATGGAGTAGTAGAAATAAAAACAGCATGTACATTTCCGTCAAATGTTCAAATAGTCATAATAGGATCATCCAGAATACACTAGGCATGAAGAGGAGACACCTCCCTATGACTTATCTAGGAGCTCCAATTTCAAATGGTTAGATCCAAAAATCCTATTTTGAGAATATCAACAGCCAAACCACGACCAAGATCTATAACTGGATGAATATATTTCTCTCCTTTAGAGTTCATATTTCCTTGATTAATTATGTCCCCTCCTCAATACCTATGAATGTTTTTTCAATTATCAAAGAACATAAAGGGACCATATAGAAACTAGAAAAAATGATGAAAGCATCTTTATGGGATTCAAATAAAATGGGCCGCTGTCACTGGGTGTCATGGAAGAGGTTGGTGCATCCGATTAATGAAGGTTATTTTAATGACCCACTCATTCCCATTGGCTTGAGCATACAATTAATTATTACTAGGCCTTAAGAAACATCTCCATGATGGAAAATCCTGGCAATAAATGTCAAAGTATTTCAAATACAAGTGGGGGATGATTTATCCTTTAATAAATAAAATCACTAATCAACAACCATAACCAACCAAACAACATAAGATGCATGAACTAATAATGAAAAATCAAAAAAAATCTTTTATACAAAAACCAAACAAAGTGTACCACAACGTAAGAAAAACTACTATAAATTAAAAGAGTGTAAGGACAAAAATAAAATCTAAGACAACAACAATACTCTATGCTTGAATCACCAAACATCCCAAGTATCACGAGGTGGTTCTAAATATGTGTGATACTTTACCTTTTCCCATGTCTCGGAAGACAGCATTTTCAAAATCACCAAAGTATCAAAGTAGGGGTGAGTATAAAACTTAATAGGTTTTCCCTAATTACCTCTCTACTCATGCCACTAGGATAGAAAGATTAGAAAAAATTATATAAAACAATTTATATAAAACAATTTCCCAAAACAGTTTATAACTAAATATAAACAGGCTTCAAAACCATTTAAAACCAAAAGTAAAAAAGTTCTATTTAAACCAATTTTCTCAGTAAGACATATCTCCAGCAAAACAACCAACCAAGTATTTAAAACAATTTCTCATTAACATTTTGGCATATCCATTCCATTCCACTTATGCACACATCCAATTATGCATGCTTCACTATGACAGTTCCATACCCATGAGTTGTCTCTCATCCAATCACCTTGTGTATCAATAAAACACACCCTCAATCCAGGGTCACAAACTTTGTATCCCAATGTTACACATCCCTTATTCAAGGGAACATCAAATATAAACTCCCACAACCCATATATGCCAAAACAATTCAAATATACCAATTCAAACCATTTCAATAAAACTGTTATTTTATTGAAAACCATTAAAAATACCAATTCAAATAACCCATTCCATTTAAATTAAACCATTACTTTCATTGAAAATCATTTCATAAAATCCATTTGTCATAATTCTAGTGAAATCTGATTTCAAGATATCATTTTAAAATCAAGATTCAAACACTTTATTCACAAGCACAAATTTTTATAGATTTACACAAACATCACCTAAAAGGGTTTAAATAAATCATAAAGCATCCAATCCATAATCAAATCCACATAAATAAATCAATTTTAAACAATTCCATTCATTTCTACTAATTGGAGTCGAAAGTGAAGCCACCTACCTCAACCGTTTTGACGAAAACCGAAAACGGATGAAGAACGCTCAAGAAAACCGGGTTGATTCTCCACAAAACCGCCAGAGATCTCTTCTCCTACATAGAACAATACCAAATATTATCACATATAGAATAAATAATCTTAGATCTACCCATAAATAAAATAGATATAAGAAACTGATAATAGAGGAGAAGTAGATCTAAGTAGATCTATCAAACTAATCAAGAACAATGAAGAACTATAACATACCACTAGAATACAACTTTGAATCACCAAAGGAAGCCTTTAGATTTCCTTTGGATCTATGGGAGAACCTTCTTTGTCCTTAAGAGAAGAAAAATCCCAAGCTAGATCCAGTTTTGGGAAAACGAGTGGATTAAAGGTATGGTCTACCTAGATCCACTTTTTAGGGAGGTGATTTTTAGCTCGCGCACAATTAGTCTGCACTGTTAGGAAAACCATGAACTAACAGTGTGTTAGCTACTTCCTTAAAGATCACCCCATATTGCCTCCTCACATAGTCTCCCTAACTGTGTACACACCATGCTGAAGCTAATGTCCAGAA
The DNA here is from genome assembly GCA_963277665.1 of Viscum album. NCBI lineage: Eukaryota > Viridiplantae > Streptophyta > Magnoliopsida > Santalales > Viscaceae > Viscum > Viscum album. Next base: position 757,478,819 of record OY728130.1, on the reverse strand, counting down.
TATGAAACTTTTCATAGTTTCTACTAGGATCTCCGCATAGTTTGGACAAACTGTGTGCAGCTCGTGTGCCTCTCCTTTGGCCCCAAAAACTTATTGAAAGTTCTCCAAACTATCCCATCCTTCACCCATGAACTTTTTAAACACAAAAAGAACAATGTAAGGGTTACATACCTGAAATTGGGGGTACTAAATTTTCCCCACAATTGTTCTTTCCATCCATGAAAAGTAGAAAACCATTATTACACTGAAAGAGTCTCGACCACTACTCTTTAATTTTCTTATCGCATTCCCAAATCACTTCTTGAATTTTAACATGTTGTAATAAAACCTGCACTAGACCGATGATTTTTCCATGAATCACATTCTATTTCCTATCCACAATCTGCACCGGGATATATACCAATGAAGCATCCAGCTCATGTTCAATGTGATCCCATCCGATCACATGGTCAGGATTAGGTTGATACGTTTTCAACTAATATACATGAAACAAATTGTGCACCAAACTAAACCATGGTGGAAATTCCAACCGATATAACACCTCTTCAACTTGTTCTAGTATCACAAAAGGGCTAATATATAAAGGTGATAATATGCCCTGCTTCCCAAAATGATGTTGTCCAGGCCTTGGAGAGATCCTTAATAACACATGACCACTCACTGCATATGAAAACTGTCTTCAGCAATGATCCACATATGATTTCTAACGACTCTAAGCCATCTTCCTCATCTTTCTGATCAACAAAATATTCTCCATCATTTCTTGGACAAGGCTTGGCCCAACTAGTGATGTCTCACCTATTTCCACCCAACATAGTGGAGAGCGACAAGAACACCTATACAATTCTTCAAAAGGATTCATATGTATTAAGGTATGATAGTTGTTTTTATATGAGAAATCTCATCCCATGAGCCACCAAAATCCATTACACAAGCCTGCATCATGTCTTCCAATGTCTGTATCTTCCTTTCAGATTTCCCATCTGTCTAAGGATGATACACCGTACTCATAGTCAACAGAGTCCCAAGGGCTTTCTGTAAGAATTTCCAGATTCAAGACTTGAACCACATATCTCTATTTGAGAATATCTAAACTGGTATGTCATGTATCTTTACCAAATCTTGGAGATATATTTTGAATAGATCCTTCGCCATATGAGTTTCACGAATTGGAATGAAATGGGCATATTTGGTGAATCGATCCACTATCACGGATATGAAATCATGTTTCTAGACTGTTCTTGGATGGCCTTTAACTAAATACATTATTATATTCTCCCATTTCCTTGATGGGATTAGTAAAGACTTCAACATAACCACTGATTGATGATGCTCTTCCTTAATTTGCTGAAAAGTTAATCAATTTGAAAAAACTCAAAAACTTTCCTTTTTTATGATTCTCCACCAAAACTGTGCCATTAAACCCCTATAAATCTTATGTATACCTGTATGTATATCCCATCATGAATGGTGGTATGCATGCGGAAGTTTCTCCTGATAATCCATAGTTACAACCATCCGATCTTTGAACCACAAAATTGAATTCCCATCAAGTTTGAAGCCCTCAATGGTCTCCCCAACATCAAGTTTTGAACTCATAACTAGGAATTCCGCATTGGATGATTATGCTTCTTTGACCATATTTACCAAATCAAGAACCATAGAGACTGAAAAGAAAACCACAACACTACCTTTCTCTTCACATTCCACATGCATGTTGGCTAGGACTGACATCAACTTCCATTCATATGAAGCTTTTTTCACCAGCTACACATATAAATTTATTCTTAATGTATCGGCCACCAAATTACCTTTTCCCAATGTATACGTTAAGTCGAAGTCAAATATTTGGAGATTCTACATTCATATAATTTTACTCAAATTCAAATCCCATTGTGAGAAAATATGTTTCCAACTTTTATGGTCCGCGAACATAGTAAATTTCTCACCAAAGAGACAATGACGAAAAGTCTTCAAAGCATGTATGACCACAGCTAACTCCAAATCGTGTGTTGAGTGATTATTCTCCTGCACTCTCAACTTTCTTGAACCATAAGCAACGACATGTCTCCTTTCATGAGAACACATTCCAATGAAAATCTTGAAAAGGCTTCTGGAATTCCTTAGTTCATCAGAATAGATCATTCATCTTTGTCAAAGCTATCATCGGTGAAGCTAGTTGTGAGAAGTCACATAAAAAGCATCAGTAATAACGAGATAGACTAATAAAACTTCATATCTCAAAGACATTCATCGAGGTTTGCCAATAGATAACAACTTATATCTTTTTAGGGTCTACTGAAACACATTTTTCATAAATAACATGGCCGATAAAGCATAATTCTTGTATCCAAAAATAGTACTTTGATAGTTTTTAATAAAAACAATTATATCTCAATATTTCTAATACTATCATCAAGTGTTGCTCATGATCATATTGTTTCCTTGAATACACCAATATGTCAACCAAAAATACCACAATAAGAGAATCCAGATATATCTGAAATATCTGATTCATCAATGCCATAAAGGCTGCTGGTGAATTTGGATGACCGAAAGGTATGACTACATATTCATAGTAGTTATATATTCTTCTGAAAGCTATTTTCGGAAAATAATCCTTACGAACTCGCAATTGGTGATATCCTGACCACAAGTAAATTTTATAGAACCATTGGTCTCCCCTCAATTGATCAAACCGATAATCAATTCATGGAGGTGGATACCAATTCTTGATCGTGACTTGGTTAATCTTACGATAATCCACATATAGCCTTAGAGTTTCATCTGCTTTCTTCACGAACAAGGCCGATGTTGCCCACAAAGATGTTCTTGGTCGAATAATACCTTTTGTTTCCATCTCTTCCAACTACACTTTCAATTCCCTTAAATCGTGTGGTGAAATATTATAAGATGGAATGGAAATAGGACTGGTCCTAGGAAGGAGATTAATCATATACTCTAATTCCCTTAAAGGTGGTAACCCTATGAAGTTATTGGGAAATACATCTGATCATTTTTCCACTACTACTAGAAATATTCTATCCTAGATCTCCTCCATCGATACTAAATTTGATGCCACCAACTGGTAAGAGATCATTCCCACTCCTGGTGCCAACAAACCCATTACACCTATCTTTACAACCCTTTTTCCTCAGAAGAGATGCTTGACGCCATCCTCAGTTGTGAAACTAATCATTATTCTATAATAGTCAATGTGAGACTTGAATGTTTTCAACCAATCCATACCCAAGATTACATCATAGACATCCATTTACAACACTGAGAAGTCCCATTTCAGCTTAGCTCCATCAAAATTTATAAAACATGCTCTACACAAGAAGGTTATACATTCTTTTCCCCTGACAGGAGTTTGATGTTTTATCACAAAGGGAATCATCTCAAGTTTTAAACACAGCAAATAAATAGCATGAGAATCAATGATAGAATGTGATGGACCAATATCAAAAAAACTTGCAGAAGGGTATAATTCAAAATAATCATACCTCTCACCATAGATGGTCCAACTTGATCATCTACAATCATCTACTCATCTCTATACAATTGTATCGTCACAACACTCTACTCTTTCTTTCCTTTCTGAGATTGATCTTGCTGAGGAGTCATGGTATTCCTAGAATCACCATGTCTAGATATACTCTATTGATGAGACTGATTCTATTTTCCTCATCCGGTCAAAGAATACAATGCTTCTAACACCTGAGAAGTGTCTCAATCACCTAACCTCAGAGCATTGTGACAATAGCACTTAAGATGTCTCGTCTTGTTTTAATTGTGGAATTATCTTCGTTATGTTGTACACTCTAGCTTCATTTGGTCAGAGGATCCACATTGGAAACATTCTGCCTTTTTCTTGGGTCTTAGAGGAGTATTTACCGATCCATCTGTCTGATTCTGAGTACCACTCTAAAATTGGAAATAGGTTTCCATATTCTACTTGCTTCTAGTATTAGAGTTCCCACAATTTCCTATAGGTATCATCATACTTCCTCCTATCACAGATCTTGAGATATCACGTCCATCCACTGTCTCTATATTTACTATCTCTTTATAATTCGTAATACAGAGAACCAAAATCTTCAAGTGAATATCTTACCTTAGCCCAGATTAAAAAATACTTGCCTTCCAGGCTGCACCCGCTACAACTTTTGGTGCAAAGTGCACTAAATAAATTAATTTAGCTGTATATTATGTGATAGAGATATTTTCCTACATTAGGCTTAATAATTTTGTTGTTCTTTGGATCCTTAATGTGTGAGGATAAAATTTTTTGTTAAAAAATTCCTCAAAATCCTCTTAAGTAAGGCCTTGATCCAGTTTATCTTGCATTGCTAGATTCCACCACCGGCGTACAAGATCCTCGAGCTTATAAGTCCCTATCTTGACTTTTAACTTCGATGGTGTTCTAATGAAATTGAAGATATGATTCAACCTATTCATCCACACCTATGCCTTTTCAGGTTCAGAATCACCCCGAAAGTTGGGTGGATTCTACTTCATGAACTGGATGGAATGATCAACATGACTTGTATCATCCCTCCAGTTCCCCATATCTATTGCTTGAAACGCTTGAATGATACTTTGAACCATTTATTGGTTCACCTACGACTCTGGTGCAACCACATTCTCCACAGCTTCTTACGGTTGGTTTCTATGCTACATTTCAAGTGCCATTTTCTAAAACAATAACAAACATTGTAAGTATCACTCTATAGAAACATATGGCTTAGAATTTCAAAATTCTATCACATAAACTATCACAACATTTCTTTCCAAAATCAACCTCTTCCACACTCAATCATTTTTGAAAAAATCCATTCTTTCTTTTGAAAATCAAACAATTTTTAAATTACATCAATCGAGATTTTTCAAAGTCTTTCATTTAAAAACAATTTCTGCAATTTTCAAAAATTTACACCTTTTCACAAAATCATAAATAATTACTCCAAATAAAATATGATATACTAATGGGAATTCATTCCTCTAATTCATTTCATGATCATATCATTGGTTAAACATATGACAATGAGATTGTAAGATATTATAATTGTCTCAAAAACACTTATGCACCCACTCCCTGGTAATTTTAAGTTCAGCATAAAAGTTTAGCTATGTATTTTTATGCTCTACCTTTCAAGTCCCAAAAATCCAACTCCTTTATAAGATCATAACCCAAGGAATATATAAAAATGATTCTTAACTCAATGAACAATAAAACTGAGGACTCCTTTTTCCTCAAAAACTGAAAAAACTGATACCATTTGTCTCAATGAAAATTTTGGATTGAAAAAAATGATACCATTTGTAATGACACACTTATTCCCATTGGATTGAGAAAACAATGAATCATTACTAGGCCTTAAGATACATCCCAAAGATGCCAAAGGCTGGAAATAAATGCTGAAGGGTTTCAAATCTAAGTGGGGGAAGATTTACCCTTTACAAAATAAAACAAATAACTAATAACCATAACTAACCAAACACCATATAATGCATGAGATAAGAAAGAAAAATCAACAACTTCTTTTATACCAAAACCAAACCAAGTGTACTATAGTGGAAGACAAACTACTATCAAAGAATACAATGGAAAGAAACAAATAAACTCTAAGATGATAACAAGACTCCATGCTCCATAATCTCCATGCTGCAATCACCAAACATCCCAAGTATCATAAGGTAGTGCTAAATACATGTGATACTTTACCTTTTACCATGTCCCAGAAGATAGAACCTGCAAAAATCACCCAAGTTCCAAAGAAGGAGTGAGTATAAAACTCAGTAGGTTTTCCCCAATGACTTATCTACTCATGCCACTAGGATAGAAAGGTTAGAAACATTTATATAAAATAGTTTATATAAAACAATTTCCTAAAATAGTATATAACTAAATATAAACAATATTCAAAACCATCTAAAACCAAAAGTAAAAAAAGTATTATTGAAACCAATTATCCCATCAAGTCATATCTCTATAAAAAGAACCAAAAAGGCTTTAAAACCATTTCTCATTATCGTTTTGGAATATCCATTCCATTCCACATATTCACACATCCAACTATACATGTTTCATTATGATAGTTCCATACTCATGAGCGGTCTCTCATCCAATCACCTTGTGTCCCAATAACACACACCCTTAATCCAAGTTCACACAGCTTGTAACCTAATGGTACATGTCCCTTATTCAGGGGAACATCAAACATGAACCCACAAAACCCATATATGCCAAAACCATTCAAATAGACCAATTCAAACCATTTCAATAAAACCATTCTTTTATTGAAAACCATTAAACAGACCAATTCCATGTTGGAACCAGGGTCTTCAAAGCATGATTTGGCGTATGTTTTGTGTTTGTTGTCAATCTTCAGTGGAAGTTCAGGATGTGTACCAACAAAGAGATCATACCGTTCAATCAGAAAACAGTAGTGAAGGTTGCGCCGTTTCCCAGTGTTTGCCAAATTTTTGGGCCTGAAAATCAGCCAATAAAGTTAAGTGTTTTTGGCAAAGGTACTTGCGCGCTGAGGTCTTGGAGGATAGAAGACTTGCGCGCCATATCTTTTTGAGGATCAGAACGTCAATATTTGGCTAAGGAAAGAAGGTCGTGCAAGAATTGGTTGGGTCGCGCAAGTGAGTTGTGCGACAGAGGTTTCTGGAGACAAGACTTGTGCGTCGTCGAGGGACTTGCGCGCCGCCGCGCAAGGGGTCCAGTTTGCCTATAAATACTGGACCAACCCTCCTCATTTCTAATGGAGCTCAAGACTTCGAGATTGTTCAAGCTCTCGTCGTGCAGGTGGTCGAGCCGTGCAGGTGGTAGTTTTGTCGCGCAAGTAGAGCTTGCGCGCCAGTTGTTGGCTGTGCGTCCAAGGTGGTTTGGAAGAGAAAGGAAGTGGACCGCACAAGTTTGTAGTTGGGGAAGGAAGAGTCGTGTAGGTGCATTGATGACACTTACATGCCAGTTTTGACTTGCGCGCCGTAGTGGGACTTGCGCGACTGTCTTGGAGAAGCGCGCCAGGTTTTGCTGAAGCACGCCAGCCTGTTTGGAGCTGCATGAAAGCCTGGAGACTACCTGATACATTTGAGGAAAAGTGATATTCTTCTTCTGGTGAGAATCGGACTTCAATAGAGCATCTACATACAACAAAGGATGCATTCTTATGCAAATGATGAAGAGACCTTCATGTCTATAAACTAAGTGGGACTTCACCAACGACAATGAGCCAGGGGGAGTCAACGGGAGTGACCCGAGGAAAGCAGTGAGCTATCCCTGAACCTTTGTAAAGGCAGTGAGCCTGGGACAGAGTGACTGTACCCGAACTTTTGTAATCTACAGCTAGTGAAGCATAGTGGATTTTTGGTACGACCGTCAACCTGTTGGCGTATGCTCCTTGGACGTAGCCCTTAGTGGTGAACCAAGTAAAAAGGGTTGTGTCTTCTCTGTGCATGTGAATGTTTGCTTTCTAATCATAATCATCATACAGGTTCAACAATTTCCTACCAATGTGGGAACAATATCCATCACATTAAAAGAAAAAGTGGTCACCCTGATTCACCCCTCCCCTCTCAGGGTGTCCCGGGGTCCTTCAAGTGGTATCAGAGGGTAAAGGTTGCTGGTGTTGAATCTAACCCTTTTTCATCATGGAAAACGCGGTCAATATCAGGGGAGTCCCTCACTTCGATGGAAGCAATTTCCAGATCTGGAAGAACAGAATGAGATCTCATCTAAGATATCTTGGAATGGAAGTTCTTTTTTCTACTGTGCAAGGAATACAAGTCACTGATCCAACAGGCCTGGTTATGACTGAAATAGACAGGAAACTTCTTGATGCAGATGCTAAAGCACAGAATGCTCTCACTGCAGCCCTTTCTGATCAGATCTTCCTGAAGGTGATGAGTTGCACCTCAGAAAAATCCATGTGGGATAAACTTGAGAATATTTATGAAGGAGATAGCAAAGTGAAGGAGGCGAAACTACAAGTGATACACAATCGGTTTGATGATATGAAGATGAATCCAGACGAGAATGCAGACTCTTTCTTCAATCGAATTACGGAAGTGGTTGGAGAAATTCGAGGTCTAGGCGAAGAAATCAAAGATATTGATATTGTAAAGAAAATATTAAGAAGACTTCCACCTCTGTATAATGCGAAGGTGTCAGCCCTTGAGGAAAGATATCTTTCCAAACTTTCTCTAGATGATCTACTGAGCAGCTTGGTAGCATATGAAATGAGAGTCAAACCAGAAGATTCTACGACTCGGGTGAGAAAGGAAATGGAATTCAAGGCCATGGATAAATTCAAAATCTCAAAGGATAGTAGCGGTGATGATGACGAAGAGAAAGAAATTCTTTCTCTCATTGCAAAGAAGTTCCAAAAGGGGAAAGGGAAATTCCAAGGGAAGTTACCTCTCGCATGTTTCTGTTGTGGAAAAGTTGGGCACATTGCCTCTCAGTGCTTGAAGAATATCAATGATGATGACAGTGAAGATGAAAACTTCAAGAAGCCTCAGAGAAGGTTCTTCAAAAAGGGAGACTTCAAATCTGGTAAGAAAATGCAAAGGAAGAGTTTTGTATGTGAAGAGGAAGAAGATGATAATGAATTCTGTGATGAAGAAGAACCGGAATTCAAAACTGGGAACCATGCTTCTATGATGGCCACTGTTGAAAAGTTAGAAGATACTGATGGAGAAAAACAACTGAGAACTTGTGTAGATCCTGAGGTGGAACTTAAGGATGCGGTTAGTAAGCTTAAGATTAAATGTAAGAGCTGCAATAAGTGGAAATAAATTGTAGAAGAATCAACTGAATATGTTGATCAACTTGAAGCTGAAATTGAACGACTGGAAGAATTTGTGAAGGTACAGTCTAAAATAATTGAAAGCAATGATGATGTAGTAGATCTAAAGCTGAGAATTGAAGAGCAGGCAAAGGTCATCAATGACCTCACATCCCGACTGGATGAAAAATCCAAGACTGCTGAGGGTCTTGAGGAGGAAGTAGTTACTCTAAGGAGTAAACTAGAGACTGAATCAGTTCCAAAAGAATCAAGGAAGAAAATACAGTTTGGAAGATTCTCAGATGCAGAATTACTAGTAAGATCCAAGTGTGGTTCAGATGGGGTCGGAAAAATATTGAGTGATCAAAGACCCGCTTGCATGGGAAAGAGTGGAATTGGCTGTGAGGCTGAGTCATCAACTGCTGGAAGTGAAAAGATTCAAAAGAAAGATAAGATGAAATTTGAACATGTTGAAATGTTACCTAGAGTGGTGAAAAAGGGACCCTCAATCCAAACTAAAAGGAGACCTGATAATTATCTTCAAACTTTCAAAAATGGCAGACAGTCTTATTTTTCTCCCAAGGAAGAATGTATAAGGAGAAATTCAAGTGAGAAGACATTTCCTCTCATGAAGTGTCAGTTCTGTGGCTATCTGGGCCATACCATGTCTTATTGCGAAGAGTCAAGAAGCTATCTAAATGGAGAATATATAGATGCTCAACAAAGGAGAACAATTTCATATCCTAATTCTTATAGAAAAAATAATTTCTATGGATATTGTTTTTGTTGTTCTAACTTTGGTTATAAGGACGTTAATTGCAGGTAGAAAAGGGACATTGACACCTCATACCGAAATTCCCGACAAGTCAAGTCTCGTCAGCAAGACAGTGTTGCTCTTTCAAACAGGTTCTCACCTCTCAAAGAAGACTTTGAACATGAAGAACCTGGGTATGCGGAAGAGATAGTTGAAAGGCCATCAGTTCTATATACTCAATCTAATGTCTCATGGAAGGAAAGGAAGAAGATTGATAAATCGAACCTTGCAGAGGTAGCCCTCAAAGCTACAAGGAACAACAGTACCTGGATTCTGGATAGCAGTTGTTCATCTCATATGACAGGTAATGCCGGCCTACTAATGAATATCATAAAGAATGTTGATGGTATAGTAAGATTTGGTAATGATGGGGCTCTGAAAATCAAAGGGAGTGGAAGTACCAAATTAGCTAATGGAGAACTAAAGAAGACTGAATTCCTTTACGTAGATGGCCTACGTCATAATCTCCTCAGGGTGAGTCAACTCTGTGACTCAAGACTTATAGTTACTTTTTATCAAAAAGGCTGCACTATCAAGGGAAAAATAGGAAATTCACTTATGAAGAGATGTAGAATAGAAGGCAACTTGTATCAGGTTGATAGTGAAGAAAATTTTTGTTACATGACTGTTGAAGAAGAAAATAATTTGTGGCATCAGAGATTGGGACACATAAATCAACAAGACATGGAGAAAATATCAAAATTGAGAATTGTCATGGACATTCCCAACCTGAAGCGTGAGCGTGAAAAATCTTGTGATGCTTGTATTCGTGGGAAGCTGGTCTGCAGTTCATATCGTCCAAAGAAGAAAAGAGCATCTCACCTTCTTGATCTGATTCATACAGATGTTTGTGGTCCAATAAATGTTGCCGGAACACATGGAGAAAGGTACTTTGTCCTTTTCATAGATGATTACAGTAGAATGGCATGTGTTATGGTCATTCACAGGAAACGACAAGTCCTTGACTGCATGAAAACATATCGGCGAATCGCCGAGAATGATACTGGACGAACAATCAAAGTGTTGCGATCTGACAATGGAGGAGAATACATGTCCATTGAATTTGAGAATTATCTAGAGAAGCATGGGATACAGCATGAGGTAGCTGTTGTGAGAACTCCACAACAAAATGGAGTTGTTGAACGTAGGAATCGACAGGTGAACAACATGGCACGGACTATGCTGATTGAGAGTCGTATTCCACGACATTAATGGAAAGAGGCTGTTCAAGCTGCAGTGTACATTCAGAATTGAACAGGACTTTATATGGGTGAGACTAAGACACCATATGAATTTTGGCATGGACGAAAGCCTTCTCTAAAATACTTTCATGTCTTTGGAAGTAAATGTTTCATCAGAAACAAAGAAGGAAATCAAGGGAAATATGGCGACAATGCAGATGAAGGAATTTTCCTTGGTTACTCAATGAACAGCAAAGCCTACAAATGTTTCAACAAGCGTTTGGAAAGAATTGTGGAAAGCAGTGATGTTAAGATAATTGAAGAGAGAACCACAAATGCTTCAAGGACGTCATATACTGATGTGATAGAAAGTCAGGAAGAATGTGAACGTGAAGAAAATACAAGTGAAGAAATAGATGAAGTTGTTCAAAACACTCAACAATCACATCATGATGTTGACTCAGAAGAAGAATCTGAATAAGAAACTATGGCTGAAGAAAATGTTGTTGAACCTCGCAGGAGGAATCGAAGAGCTGAGATTGATCCATCCAACATAATTGGGGACAGGAGTGTACCCACTCAAACAAGGAGGATGAGGAATAACACAAAATCTGTATTTCTATCAGTTGTAGAGCCATCCTCATTCGAAGAAGCTGCAAATGATGAATCTTGGGTGAAATCCATGAATGATGATTTAGATCAGATTGACAAGAATTAGACATGGGATCTTTTCCAGAGACCTGAAGGTCAAAATGTGATTGGTACCAAATGGATCTTCAAAAATAAGTTTTATGAGCATGGAAGTGTCATCAGAAACAAGGCACGACTGGTATGTAAAGGATACTCTCAGATTGAAGGCATTGATGTTGAAGAAACTTTTTCTCCAGTGGCTAGACTGGAGTCAATCAGACTTTTCCTTGCCATGGCACTCCAAAAAGTATATAAAGTATATCAAATGGATGTTAAGACAACATTCTTGAATGGTGTACTCGAAGAAGAAGTCTACATTGAACAACCAGTGGGATTTGTTTTGGGTACTGATGAAACAAAGGTCTGCAAACTGAAGAAAGCTCTATATGGTTTGAAGCAGGCACCACGGGCGTGGTACTCACAGCTGGATTCATATCTCAAGAAGTTGGAATTCAAAAGAGGAGGAGTTGATCACAATCTCTATGTGAAGAATTCTCCAAAAGATCAATTCATGGTTCTTGTCTACGTTGATGATATCATATTTGGTGGAAGTAGGCAGAAATCAGTGGATGAATTTTCCAACCACATGAAATCAGAATTTGAAATGTCTATGATTGGGGAGCTCACATATTTCTTGGGACTGCAGGTGATTCAAAAGAAGGAATACTCTTTCATTTCTCAGGAAAAATATGCAAGAGAGCTACTGAAGAATTTCAATATGCAAGACTCCAAACCAATGTCAACTCCAATTGCATTTGGAACTAAACTTGGAAAGCATGAGGATGGGGACTCTGTTGATCCCACCATGTACAGGAGGATCATTGGAAGCCTACTGTATCTGACAGTGACAATGCCAGATATTGTCTTTTCCACATGCCTTGTGGCCCGCTTTCAGAGTAATCCAAAAGAGGAACATATGGCAGCAGTAAAAAGAATCATGAGGTACATTCAAGGTACACATAATTTTGGGTTATTTTTTGTTGTAGGCAGGGACAGTGAATTATCCGCATTTTCTGATGCTGACTGGGCTGGTGATGTGGCATACAGAAAGTCCACTAGTGGTGGAGCTTTTTATATTGGGTAGAAATGTGTTAGCTGGTTGAGCAAGAAACAAGAAAGTACTTCTCTTAGTACTGCTGAAGCTGATTATATCTCTTCCACAAAGGCATGCACTCAATTTCTTTGGATGAAGCAGCAACTAATAGATATTGGTGATAAGGTGCAGCAACCAATGGTGATTTACTATGATAACAAAAGCGCAATTGATCTTACGAAGAATCCGATTCAGAATTCTCGTACAAAACATATTGAAATACGGTATCATTTTATCAAAGAAAAGGTTGAACAAGGTGTGATTAGAATGGATCATGTTGGAACTAATGAGCAAGTGGTTGATATCCTGACCAAGCCATTGTCCGCGGCTGTGTTTGAGAAGCATCGGTTGAATCTCGGTGTTCAACCACCTCCTACTGCATAAGGAGGCTCCGGAAATCCCCTCTCCCCGTTTGTTTTAACTATTTTTATCTACTTATGGCTGTGATGCAGGTTTATGGGGGAGATACTATCCAGGGGGAGTATGGCTTGAGCTGCACATTGAACAACTTATCAGTCTTTGGTTTTATTGTCAATGGGGGAGAAAGGAATAAATTCAAGGCAAGAAATTATTCTGTGATGAGAAGTTTAAGAAGGATAACATCAGGCGTCATGGAGAATTTCAAAACACTGGAACTCAATTCAAGCTTCCTCTTTTGTTTTCTACACGGAGCATTGCTCACATAGACTTAGAGTGTTGGCTGAGTTGATTCTGGCGTTTTGGGTTTGCTCATGTTTGGAGATCTATTGAATTTATTCTGATTGCCAACAAACCCAAATGGAGAGATTGTTGGAACCAGGGTCTTCAAAGCATGATTTGGTGTATGGTTTGTGTTTGTTGTCAATCTTCAGTGGAAGTTCAGGATGTGTACCAACAAAGAGATCATACCGTTCAAGCAGAAAACAGTAGTGAAGGTGGCGCCGTTTCCCAGTGTTTGCCAAATTTTTGGGCCTGAAAATCAGCCAATAAAGTTAAGTGTTTTTGGCAAAGGTACTTGCATGCCGAGGTCTTGGAGGATAGAAGACTTGCGCGCCATATGTTTTTGAGGATCAGAACGTCAATATTTGGCTAAGGAAAGAATGTCGAGCAAGAATTGGTTGGGTCGCGCAAGTGAGTTGCGCGACAGAGGTTTCTATAGACAAGACTTGCATGCCGTCGAGGGACTTGCGCGCCGCCGCGCAGGGGGTCCAGTTTGCCTATAAATACTGGACAACCCCTCCTCATTTCTGACAGAGCTCAAGACTTCGAGATTGTTCAAGCTCTCGTCGCGCAGGTGGTCGAGCCGCGCAGGTGGTAGTTTTGTCGCGCAAGTAGAGCTTGCGCGCCGGTTGTTGGCTGTGCGTCTAAGGCGGTTTGGAAGAGAAAGGAAGTGGACCGCGCAAGTTTGTAGTTGGGGAAGGAAGAGTCATGCAGGTGCGTTGATGACACTTGCGCGCCAGTTTTGACTTGCACGCCGTAGTGGGACTTGCGCGACTCTCTTGGAGAAGCGCGCCAGGTTTTGCTGAAGCACGCCAGCCTGTTTGGAGCTGCACGAAAGCCTGGAGACTACCCGATACATTCGAGGAAAAGTGATATTCTTCTTCTGGTGAGAATCGGACTTCAATAGAGCATCTATATATAACAAAGGATGCATTCTTATGCAAATGATGAAGAGTCCTTCACGTCTATAAACTAAGTGGGATTTCACCAACGGCAGTGAGCTAGGGGGAGTCAACGAGAGTGACCCGAGGGAAGCAGTGAGCTATCCCTGAACCTTTGTAAAGGCAGTGAGCTTGGGACAGAGTGACTATACCCGAACTTTTGTAATCTACAGCTAGTGAAGCATAGTGGATTTTTGGTAGGACCGACAACCTGTCAGCGTATGCTCCTTGGACGTAGCCCTAAGTGGTGAACCAAGTAAAAAGGGTTGTGTCTTCTCTGTGCATGTGAATGTTTTCTTTCTAATCATAGTCATCATACAGGTTCAACAAGTTCCTACCAACGTGGGAACAAGATCCATCACATTAAAAGAAAAAGTGGTCACCCTGATTCACCCCTCCCCTCTCAGGGTGTCCCGGGGTCCTTCATTCCAAACACCCATTTCATTTCAATAAAACCATTCCTTTCATTGAAAACCCTTTAATCAACTCCATTTATCATAATTCCAAAAAAAATACAATTTCAAAACATCATTTTCATCATCATGTAATTTTTATAAATAGATAGGGAAGAAAAATAGAAAAAGGAGAAGCACGGAAGGAAACCCCTCACCCACCCCTTCCCAAAATAAGAAACTATGGGGCCCTAAAATGATGCATCCCTAAAGCATCCCCTTTAATAAAGTCAATCCCATTAGGATTAATACTTTCCACAGAGTGTAGAAACGCCTTCTCCGTGACATTAAGGACCACCGAGGCCAAGTAGTCAACAACCTTGTTCCCCTATCTCCAAGTGTGAAGAATTCAGACGTTTTTCTTAATAATGCTTTTACATTTCCTTATGACATAGCATATCGACCACGGGACTTCACCATTCTCCTCCAAGGAGTTGTAGACAATTAAGGAGTTTGTTTCAATTTGAGATACCTCCAACCCCTGCTACCTACAAATTCTGAGTCCTGTAAGCATTTCAATTGCCTACGCTTAAAGGGAAGATCCATGGCCCAGGCTGGCTGAGAATGCTAAGAAAACCGAGCCTTTACTATCCCTCACCACACCTCCTCTATGAATGCACCCCTCGACACAAGAGCCGTCCGTATTGAGATTCAATCCACCTGAGGGAGGTCACCAACATAACCAACTGCCCTTCCTGTTACTAGAGGTACAGTCCTCACGAGAACTGGAATGAAACTGGTTAAAGGAAGGAACTTCCCTCCAATACTACACCGCATTGTACAAGTCCAGTAATCGATTTTTTCCCAGACAATAATAACTGGAGCCAAGACTGCCACACCCTCATACTTTTCTCGGTTCCACGCCTGACAAAGGCACCAACACCCCAAAATCAGTAAAACTGAATGGGCAACTCTCTCAGGGCCACCGCCCTCTGAGCCATGATACCACTTAACAAGAAAGGAGGATATAGTCTCATTCAAATAAATGATTTCAAAGAACTCTTCAAGAGCCTTACAAACCTCGCCTTCCCAAACACTTCCAAAGAACAGGTGTGAAGAGCTCTCTTCCCTATGCATGTTACAAAAAACACATTTAGACTCAAGATGGATGCCGCACCTTCTGATATTCTCGTCCATCGAAAGTGATTTGTTTCAAATCCTCCAGGTTAGGAAATTGAGCTTAGATGGAATTTCTTTCACCCAGACGACCTCATCCCATCTCCCTTCCTGACCTAGCTCAAAAGAAATGCGACGAAAGTCCTTCGAGGAGAACCGGACCGTGGAGGAAGCAGTGAAGACACATTTATCCTTCTCTGTATTTAGCACAATGAGATTGAAACACTCAAGATGATTTCCATCTAGTACCGAGTTGACCAACATCAAAATAAAATCCATACAAAGTAATCAATTTGAAACCATTCCATTCAGTTCTATTAATAGGAGTCGAGAGTAAATCCACATACCTCAACCATCTTGACGAAAACCGAAAACGGACAAAGAACACTCAAGAAAACTAGGTTGATTCTACACCAAACTACCTTAGATATCTTATCCTACCAAAAAAAGACCAAATATTATCACATTTGGAATCCAAAATCTTAGATATACTTATAACTTATGTAGATCTAAGAAACTAAAAATATAAGAGAAGTATATCTAAGTAGATCTAAGAAACCGATCATGAATGATGATGAACGATCACATACCTCAAGAATTTAGCTTCAAATCACTAAGGGAAGCCATTATATTGCCTTCAAATTGATGGTAGAACCTTATGTGGACTTAGGATAAGCAAAATCTCAAGTGGTTTAAAGTCAAGGATGAGCTACATTTTAAGGTTGTGGTTTTTAACATGCCCATGGTTAGTCCACGCGGTTAGGAAGACCATGCGCTAACCGTGTGTTAGGTACTTCCTTAAATATCACCCCGTATGGCCTCCTTACATGGTCTCCCTAACCAAGAACACACCATGCAAAATCTAATGTCCAGAATCTGTAACTTCACATGGTTTCTACTAGGCTCTCTGAAAGGTTTAGAAAAACTGTGTGTAGCTCATGCGCCTCTCCTTGGGCCCTAAAAATTGAATGTTCACCAAACTCTCCAATCCTTCACCCTTACAAATTATAAACATAAAAATCACAATGTGATGGTTATATACTAGAAACTGTGGGTACTATAATTGTATTGTGGTGCATGGTGTTACAGAGTCTATGCAGGCCATGCAAGCCAAATTGGCATAGGATATCGCCGATGGTAACTCTTTTTGGGCATGATTTATGAGAAGCACATATGGTAATGATTGGATGGATTGAAAAAACATCACTGGTCGAGCCAAGAATATGATGTGGTGCATGACTGACCATATGAAGGAACTTTCAAATAAAACTAGGTGGGTAGTTGGTTATGGGAACATTAAGTTCAGGAAGGATAATTTGGAGGGAGCATCGTTGTTTTTTATGGGTTTTTCGGTTCTGAACCAACTTTATAGGGAGACTTTATATTTCCCATATTTACTTGACACTGTTCTAGATCATTAATATATGGAGTTCCAATAAAATATTAGGTTTTATGATGAAGAAGACAGGTGTGTATGCATGGGGTAGACGTCAGGCTACTTCAACACTCGGGTGTTCCTGGATTCGAGGAATATAAATAATGGGGTTGATGATCGGGCATATTTATTTTGGTGAAAAGTTATTCCTGTTAAATTTAACTTTCTATATTGAAGACTTAGAAACTAGTCTATCCTGATTGATGATAACCTGCAAAGGAGAGGTGTTTCCTTGGCTTCAAAATGACATTTTTGTTCTTGGCCATAATAAGAGACAGTGTGGAAAATTTTCTTCAAAATAAAGTGGGAGAAGGAAATATAGAATCATATAGCTATTTTCATGGGAATTCATGTTGGAGGGGGCTCTATGAAAGAATTTATCAGAATATGGTTTCAGGGAGCCCGACAGAAAGGAGATGAAGAGAAGATATGAAGTGTGACCGTTACAGTAGTTTCCTGGTCATTATGAGAGGTGAGGAACAATGAATGAGAAGGTAGAAAACTTTCCCTTTTTTATAGGTTCAGGTGAAAGAGTTAGGGGAATATCTGGGTGTCCTTGTCAAAGGAGGGGTTTCTTCAATGACATTCAGATGGATTATTCCAAGGATCAATTCTTCAATGGACTATAGAGGTGGAAATAATCATGGAATATGGAATAAATGGAAGCCTCCAACAACCGGGATAAAACTGAATGTTGATGGATCCAGTACCTCTAGTTTCATGCATGGAAGAGGTTTAGTAAGGGACCGATGGGGGTTAGTTTTTTTGGGTTTGATTTTTTTGGGACTAGTATCTCCATTGAAGATGAAAAAAAGCAATGTCCACCAGGATCTTATAGTGTAACTCGTTTAAAATCTATTTTGTAGAGGTCGAGTTTGAATTAATTTTTATCGTCGGGTTATTGAAAGGAAAGTTCAATGAACCATAAGAGATTTATTATCTAATTAGTAATTGTAGGAGGGATCTCAACCAGACCATTTGTGTGGGTCTCACTTAGAGAGAATGAAATGGTGCAGTGAATGCACTGGCCAATAAGGGGAGTCCGGAAGAGAGTCCTATTTTATATACATGTATGGGATCAGTTCCTAATGATTGTAAGATTATTGTCATTGGAAATTCCCTCAGACTTCGTCACTTCTGTCCACCATGACGTTGGTAGTGATGTTACTTATCTGTTTCATCTTCTTCTAATAAAAATTGAACTTTCAGTCAATCAAATATTAAGCTCCCAACTCTTCCACCTTTCTTTCCAAGGGATGTACCGACAAAGCATTTTCAAGTATTTCACCTTATCTAGAGAGTACGATGCACTGTTTGATTTTAGAATATCATTAGAATAGGGAGAAATATGAGAAATCTATATATACCTAGTATTGTATTCCAGTATTTTTGGAAACATAAACAACATATTAGAGGAACCACATTTCAAAAATTTCAAAATTGACTGTTTTAGGATATTTTATAAAGATCTGGTCCATACTGATGTTGGAAAACTATATTTTAGGAATAATTATTTCCAAAAGTAAATCATCTTCACCATTAGTGTGATTCAAGTTATAAAAACATTATTTGGACAAAGGAAGAAGATTCTTTTGAAAATGCACTGAGTAATTGTTAAAATAAGTTGACCTGTGCTCTTTGTGAACAACATGACAATGGGAAATAGAGAATGCTTAATGGTAGGAGGTAACCAACTGTGAATCCAAGCATAAATTTTAGTTCTCTGTGTTCTTCCTTTTCCAAAATCTGTATAAGATGCAATTAGATTGTGAGAAAGAAATTTGTTTATGGGGGTAGAAAGTAACATCCTAGGAATTTTTATATAATATTCTTCCCTGTAGATAAAATAAATAAGTCTTCAAAATTTATAAACAAAAGACTTACTTTTATTGAAGAAATACATTAAAATCAGTACAATAATGCTGTCTCAGACTAAGGATGTGTGAATGATAAACTGATAATAATCATCCTAAATAAACTAGGATAACATATGACAAACATGATAACTGCAAAATCATAGACCATGTTTTTGGGATCTACCATAAGTATAAATCTATATAAGATGATGAGAGTAAGAGAACAGAGTAACATAAAAATAGGCATCATCATTGCATGCAGAGGATCTATAATTTGATAATTTTGGTTATAAAAAATGTTGGTTAAGTTGAGGTATTTTTGGGATACACAATCGCTGCCCGCAGCCGACCTCCTCCTACAAGCAATGAGAACTATCGTGATGCGATACCCAACTGAAGAAGTGATCTATCACCGAGGACGTCACCGGCGCTAAGCCACCCGAGCCCCCACCTCCATGTCGGCAAAGTGCTACGTCCTGTTTCCCCAACAACCGGCCCAACCCATCTTTGTGTGACCTCATATTCTGGGCTGAATGTATCTTCCCATTGGCTGCCTGTTGTCGTCAACCTGAATGCACCCCATCCTATCGTCGCCAATATCCCCGTGACCGATGCTGCAGTCCCCCTCTCTAAATATACATTATTACGTATAATGATAAATAATAAACCCCATGGAAAAAATGTGCAGATGTTTATATCGGGACTAATTAACATAAATCCGAAAAAATTTGATTTAATTAAATACATATATGGATATTTAAAATATTTGTTATATTAATGAATATTTAATTGAAATATAAAGATCTCTAATGATATTTATAAAAGTAAAAAATGTGTTTATTTTTCAAAGTTAAATTTTTAATGCCATAGAGTTCTGGAAACATAAAAATTATTTCTAATTTTTTTTCAATTAAAAGATAGTAGATTACATTTTTAAAATTTACATATTTTTTAATAGAAACTTATTTTAAATACTAAACATTTTTATTTTAAATAGTACGTTTCTTTAAATTTAAATGTACATATACGTTACTGGAAAACATAATTTGCGATATCATTAATATTATTTATTTTGTACCAAAAATGTTATATTAATTATAATTTTTATTCAAATTATAATGAATTACACGAAATACAATTAAAATAGAGTATATATGCTTAAATGCATGTATAATAAGAATCTAACTTAAAAATCATGGGTGATTTATATCATGTAATTTGGAAATATTCATAATGTGAAATGTTAGAGGAAATATTTTCAAAGTATATGAGATTATGAATATTATTAAAATTTTATATACAATAATAAAAAAATATTAATATGTTTTTATTTATTTTATAAGTAGGAAATTATTAGTAATATTATTATTTTTAAAGTTATGTTATTATTATTTTTAGTTTTATATTTTTACTTACATATATATATATATATATATATATATATATATATTTATGGATAATTTGAGCAACAATTGTTATAAATATATATGTGTGTGCGTGTTAAATAATAATAATAATAATAATAATAATAATATAAAAAATAAGGGGGAATAACATGACATAAAAGGCTCCCCTCTCATTCTTCTTCATCACGACATCGGTGACATCTCGATTGGTCAATCGAAATCACACAAGGGAACCAAATCCCACCGAAGATTGGTGAGCTAGGTGCCATTTTGCTTATGGAGAGATCTCCTTGTGAATCTCTTGATGCAAGGGTGATTCAGATTGAGGGGATATAGATGACTCAGATGAGGTTTTTGCAACTATATAAAACTGATATAATCAGTTTTGCATGGCTTGAAATCATTTATAGGTAGAGACAATTCAGTTCGAATGGTGTAGCTTAATATTATAAGTAAACTAGGGATATTATGTCAGGAATAAAATCAACCGGTTCACATAGGGTATATATAAATATATATTTCAAAGTCATTATATACAAAACCATAGTGGGAAATCTCATGGAATGGGGGGTATTCATAGTTTTCCTCAGTGTTACGCTGCCCTACCCTCCAACCAGACTCTATAGTTTTGAAAATTATCTCTTTTTTACCTTTATATTGAATTGAAAAACCCCATTTTGTTTCCACATGTTTTGAAACCACTTGCTGATCATTTTTTCGCTAACCCTATTTTTCAAGACCTATTTTCATAGGTCATAAGGACATGTAGAAGTGAGTGAGTGATTAGGGTCCTTTTATGGTGTCTAACCCTTGTAGCGCATACAAATAGTTTTCATGTAATTTATTTTATAGGTATTGTAATTAGAATGATCTGATGTATGCTGAATCTCTAAAACTCTACACCTTTGTGATATTAGGTTTTTCATAAAAATAAATTCAAAGAAATAAGTGATTCAAAAAAAGGTTTTGTTTCATCATAAGAAACCCATTTAACTAAGGCTAGCTAAGTGATTCATCCCATGAGACTACTGATGCATCGAGAGACTATCAATAACAAGCCCCCACTAGGGTCTTGCATTTCCATAGATTTTTCAAATATCTAATAATCAAATTAAATCATAGACAATGTGCCTTATCATCAAATATCTGTATTTAGTAAAGAATACATATTTATCCATATTTCCCCATATAAAGAAATGAAATTCAATGTAGAACACCGAATTTTTAAATGATATATAGTTTAAGTAGTAAAAAAATCCACGATAAATAATATGGATATTTAGGGGAAATTTAATGTCCAATGATCATAGGAAAGTGAACATTTCAATAAAATGTTATTGACTACAAAAAATGAATCAAATAAGTGAATATCAATAGTATCATTGGTCAAAATAATCATAAAACATCCAGAGGAAGAATAAGGATAGTATAAAGACAACATATACCTAGTGAAGTATATGTAAAATAAAGGGTTTTTTCATTGATGGATAGAAATACAATAAAAAAATATTTAAAAACATTCCTAAGATAAATACCCTTTTTTTTGAAAATAACTTTTTAAAACATAAAACATTTTGAAAATACTTTTCTCTGAAAATCACTTTTAAAAACATTGAATTTAGAGAATATTAGAGAAAAAATTTCAATAAAAAAATCTTTGGAAAATTAAAAATTATGCTTCAAAGAAATTATTTCCAGGATGATGGGTAATCCATACATTTCGTACAAGTCAAAAAGACCATTCATTTTTCACTATAAAAAGGTTAAAAATTTCCTTATTTGGAAAAAAGATAAGAATATTCCATTCAATATTTTTTAAAAAAAAATAAAAATGTTTAAAAATGTATTTAATATATCATTTTTAAATGGTTACAATTTTTTTTTGAAAATATTTTTATAAAACATGGTTTTGGAAGAAAATAGATTTCTGACCGAAGAGAGAAATGAAGTTAGATTTTATTAAAAACATTTTCTCAATTATTTTAATCACCAAAGAGTGAGAAAATGGTAATATTACTTGAAAAAATAATGAATAATCATATGGTATGAAAATTAAATTGATTTATTAAACAATGGTTGAATAATTTCCTTTAAAAAAATTAAGAATAAATAATCTAAATTATAATGAGATTGTGAAATAAAGCCTTATAAGGATCATAAAGCTGAAGTGAGAATTAATCAATAAATAAATTATGTGTATAAATAATAAAAACACATTTTTTTTGTAAATACAACATAATATAATCAAAGGTCATTAGACATGTAATCTCATAATATCAACAACAAATAATAAGTAATATAATATAATGAAAATAAACTGAGTTAGAAAATTCTTTACCACTTGGTAATTTTTAAGTCAAGTCCCCTTTGATGAAACAATATAAATTTAAACATAAAAGACCGTGTAATATTAATTAATCATGATATAACATGTCAAAATTTCATTATATACACCATATAAAAGAAATTTTGTACCTAACATTACAATACACCTTAATAAAATGAAATTGAGATGTAATCCATTACCTCATACTTATTCTTGGTTAAACATGATTTAACATCCAATATATTGGTTTTAAACAAGTTATAAACTTATAAAATATCCATATTAATACTTATAAAATCATATATGATCATTTGATAACATCTTATAACTCCTTTTTTAATAATCTCTTATTATATTCATTGTTTTAGATGTTAATTCCTTTATTTTTTCATTCAGGGGTTTTCATGAATGATATGGTTCTTACACATATTATATTATTATATAATATCCAGAATAATAATCATGACATTATTATCATATTCATACTAAATTATTCTTGTAAGACCAATTGTTAAATATGTTTTTCTGTAATGAAGTATGTTATGATCATAGAGATAGTAGGTCATATATACACATGAGTAATGTATATATTTTTCAACGATCATTATATAAATTTGTTAAGTAATATTTTATCATTACATAATTATAATAATATAAAATATATTATATTATTTATTTAAATAAACTTATACATGTAAGAACCTGGTTTTTGACTCAGGTATGCATCCTTATTTTTTTAATTCCCTTTTATGGACCCAATATAGATGCCTAATGAGTTCGAAAAGGTGTCAAGGGTGTCTGGGGATTGTTCGAAGATTGGATCCTAGTTTTAGAGGTGAAAATTCCCGCTCCATGGTTTGTTAAAACCATGCGAGTTAGGCCGCACATTTAGTTTTAACCATGTGTGGATGGACAATGAGCAGGAAGGGGGTATGTGACTTGATCTGACTGTGTGATTTGGGATGCACAGCTATGCAAAAAACTATAGAAAATTTACATAGGGGATTTTCATGGTTAGCGCATGGTTTCCCTAACCATGTGGACTAACCATGCATGTTCCCTCTTCCTAAAGCTGACTGAGCACTATTTTCGCACAGTTTGGATAATCATGCGGCCAAACCATGCAAAGTCCAAATTATCGTGATTTTACAGTTTTTCCCTTAATGATTTAATTAAATGAAACCCTTTCTCTCTTTTTCATTTCCAGCAAATAGCACCCCTCACCTTCTCTCTTTTTGAGACATTTCAATCCTATTCTAGTATTTGATATCAAGCGTTCATCTGAACTCTGATTTGATCGCAATTCATCTCATTGGATCCACACAAGTACATTGTCAATTCCTTTTAAATATCTCATCATCATTATTTATATCCATGATGCTATTTAGATGCAAAATCATATTCCCTAATATCGAGGAATTGATCTATTCCCTAGATCTCCTCCAATATAGTCCAAACCATAGGTCGATACTGGATGACGAGAGTCATATGAGCATGTTGCAGGTGGTCTATAACTCACTCCTCAAGATTCATCATTTTATAAGTTACCATTTGGCCATGATGATTTCATCGAGTGTCTCCTATATAATTAATGTGTCTTTCTTATAGTCTTTAGAACCATGTTCAAAGACCAATATATTCTATTCAACATTAGTGGTTACATCCACAACATCAACCACCCCAAGTAGGGTGATTTCCATGTTGATGCCTTTAATAGTATTTTATGCTGTAATGGTTGGTTTTTACCTATTAGATCCATCATTTAGATATGTGTCTTGACCCTAAAAATGGTAAGCCCATCTAATTAAATAGAAATTGAATTGGTAAATGGATAGTACCATGTCTTCCCCTCACTTGACATACCTAAGGATAGTGTTTCACTTTATTAACCACTATTAATTGGAAATGGAAAGCATATTGTATATATATGACTTGGCCTAATGGATGGTAATTAAATGGATACTTTGAACATATATAGGACCCATTTCATGTTTAATGGAAGGAAACATAGTGATCTATATTAAATCAATATGAATCAAATGAATTGTAAATGGTTTCATATCTTGAGATGCCTTGTCACATGTATAGAAGGCATGGAATGAACCTTATGACTTATCAAAGAGAATGAGTATTACATGGAGTAACAAATTTAATGAATAAAATGTAAGGTTCCAAATTACATATGGACCTTGAAATCATTATAGTAGTGGTCATACTTGAGTTAGATTTTGGAATCATGAGGGAATTCTTTGAGCACTTGTGGACACCATTCTAATTCAAGGATTCCAGTTACCTTGGTTGATACCCACCTTGGAACCCAATCCTGTTATATCAATGGGTTACTAGTATGGCACTATAGGATCCATCATTTAACATTATAGGATTCCTTGGATACACTCCTTGGATTTAGTGTAGCTTCTATAAACATGAGGTGCCTTGGTTACAACCTTGGGCCTAACCGCAACTTACCCCATTTTACCTTTGATGTATTCCTTGGAATCAGTTAGATCAAACTATTGTGGAATTACTTGTATGATTATCCTTGGATTAAACTATTTATTCCTTTAGAAAGGTTGCAGTACTATTTAGTTTTTGACCATTAAGGTTTAGACGACTTAGTTATTTCCTTGGATCCCTTACATTATTAATATCAAAACAGGTTGCCTTGTTACATCTTGAAACCTTTACTATCACTATCAAGAGGTGATGTCAGTGATGGATACGCCTCACGTGACTTAAATATATAATCTATAACTTAATTAATTAATTATTTAGTTACATTTTCAAACACCAACTGAGAGATGAGGCAGGAACATGGGTATTTTTACTACTGTACTGCTTTACATTTTTATATGCATGTTGCACACAATTTCAATCTATATTAAATGGAAAAGATGTTATATACACCATTTTTGGTGGACTCTTAAGATTTATATCACACACTATAGAGGATCCATCAGTACCCTAGAAGATTATATGTACACATGTGTTGATAAAGGGAAGTATGACACTTTAGACACATGATTGCTTGGTTGTTTAGGATGGAGTTGGTAGCAGATGACCAAGTTAGAGCTTAGGATGTTAGGGATTATTTTGGTTTCATTTTTATAATTTTGTATATCATGCTTTTTTACTACTTAATATCCATGTTTTACAGCTTTATAGATAAATTACATATTATCATCATCATCTTTTGTATATGATTATCAGTTGTTTAGTTGTTTATTACTCATGTTTACTTCTGTTGTGGCATTTGTTTACTTATATTTATCCTTCTAATTATCTCCAATTTTTATACGTTATCTTTTGTGATAAAATATTGTAATGAGGGCATAGTCTCTCCATAGACACACCCTAGTCCCTCACTGCTAGTCAGCAACCTCTAGCATTCGGGGAGATTTGCTTGAGGCCATGTGGTCATCCAGGCTCGTGGCACATCTAAGTGGAATCTGGGTCTGGGATGTCACAACTTGGTATCAAAGAAGTTCCTTTATTGATTTATTATTTTGATACAATATATTAGAGATTACGAATTCTTGTAACTTGGTTATAAGACATGATTGGATGTCGTGAACCCTTGTTCAGGGTAAATGATGAGTTTCCTAAATTGTAATTATATTTCTTCTTTTTCCTAGTACTATTGATATAATTTCACCATTGGGTGACACACATGTGGTGTTGTTGATTATCATTATCATTGAGATTTAATTTCATCCTTGGACTTATTATATTAGGGAAAGTACAATTATTACATGCACCATCGTAGGCACCTAGAATTCCCATGCCCTGCATATTTCCATGCCATATAGGTGAGTTTCACTTCTTTTCTTTTCTTGGTATGCCTGTAATTGCTAATTGATCCTCATTTTATATATATATATATATATATATATATATATATATATATACGATTGTGTTACTTTTTGGATGTGATTGAGTGATTTTCAGTTTCAATTCTTGTTGTGTTATTGTTGACGCTCCTTTCGTCACAGAATCTAAAGATTGGAAAAGGGAAATACCTTAGTCCAAATTGATTCATCCTTTGAAGAAACATCAAAAAATCGACAAAGGGGTGAACAAAGAGAAAATTGCCCAGAGGTCGTGCAAGTTCCCTCATGGTCACGCAAGTCCACTTGAGTGACGCCTAATGGTCGCGCAAGTGACTTGCACGCTATAAAGGATAACCTCCTAGGTCTTCTTCAGCCTATAAATAGACCCTATGGGCCCCCATTCGATAGAGTAATTTTTCCAGAAACTCATATTTGAGCTCCCGGCGCCCTAGTCTCTTCTCAATGCTTCTGAAACACTTCTAAGGTTATTTCTTACCTAGAACGGAAGATCTAAAGAGGGGGAGGAAGGCCTAAGTGTTGAAACTCATCAACACTTGCGCGCCTGAGTGGCCAGCCCTTAAGGGAAAAGGACACACATGCACGCCGCCTTACCCCTTCAATAGAACTTGCGCACCCCTCTTCTGAAAGAACTTCAAGAGGATTCTAAAGGCTTTAACCAAGAGTCTCTCAAGTATTACCCGGCTGGTTAACTGTCACGCAAATACCCATGTGTCGCGCAGGTATACCTGTGCGATCGGGACTTGCCCGCCCACGCAGTACTTGCACACCTGCCAAGACTTGCGCGCCTCTGCCTCCATGGGTGGCCTTCTTGCCCATTTCACCCCTCTTATTTCATTCCACCTCTCCTATTCAAGATTCAGTCTTCAAGACACCCTTCAAAGTCATTTATGGCATGATTTCTTGATTTTACATCCTTATCTGAAAGGAATTCTATAGAATAACTCTCAAAATCTAGTGATTTACACATCTTCAGGTCACTAAAGATTGAGATTTCATTCATTCAACCTCATCCTTTACGATGAGAGAACTCATTAACCTGGGCCTCCTTTTCAGGAATAAGCCCCAGTCATAATTCTTAAATCTGGGAATCCTTCATAGGAGTAAGCTCCAAGTCCTCATTAACCTAGGCCTCCTTTTTAGGAATAAGCCCCAGTCATAATTCTCAAATATGGGCATCCTCCTTAGTAGTAAGCCCCAAGTCCTCATTAACCTGGGCCTCCTTTTTAGGAATAAGCCCCAGTCATAATTCTCAAATATGGGCATCCTCCTTAGGAGTAAGTCTCAACCATAATTATCTTAACCTGGGCCTCCTTTTCACAAGTAAGCCCCAGTCTCAAATATGGGCATCCTCTTCAGGAGTAAGCCCCAAGTCCCTTAATTTTTCAAGTCTCTTAACCTGGGCCTCATTTTTAGGAGTAATCCCCAGTCTTAATTTCTCTTAACCAGCCCTAATTTACCTTTGATCTGGGATTCCTTTTCTGGAGTAAACCCCAATCATAAGTCCTCTCATAATTTGGGCCTCCTTTTCAGGAGTAATCCCCAAGTTAGAGTATTCAAAATTTCCATGAAGCACATATACCTTTATGGACCCTCTTCCTGGATTTCTTCCCTAAAGTAAATCCTAACCTTCATTTATCTGGGCAGTCATACATACATAAGCCCCACATTATTTCTTATGATTGCATCTTTCATGGCACAATTGTCTAATTTTTACCAATACCTCTTATTTCTCACACCGAGCATGACTCACATGAGCTTAGAGTGTGAAAGTAATTATGAAATCCTTCTTTGAGCCATAAATCATAAACATCATACTCCCTTACTCGAACTACGTGGGTTCTAATTGCTTTTATAAACAAAGGATACGTAGGTATCCCATCTGCGGGTTCGATCCCAACTCTGAAATAATTCATGTCCTTCTGAATGAAAATAAACTTCAAGTGCCCCACTGAGTGGATTTAAAACCAGTATGGTCATCATAAGGACCAAGAGGCTTTTTACGTATCAAAGGATACCATTGACTAAGAATATCTAACAAATACATATGATTCTTTATCAGTGAAGAACCACGAATACATATAAAAGATTCTCTAAATTTCCTACATATCGATCATTGATTGTCAGTTCTAAAGGAAAACTCATTTTATATTTGGTAATGTAATAAGGATTCACAAACATAACTTAAATCTATAAAGAGAGTCCTAGAGTAGACAATAATTCCCCTAAAAAAGGTGTGATGAGTCCGATATCCCATCCTTTCAACCAATGCAAATTCCCAAGCCTCATCAGTCCATAAACTAATGAGCACCTACCTTTGGAAAGTAGGTCCGAAAGGATGTGGAATCATTTGATGTTTCCGGTTCTATGAACAAGCCCGTTAGAAACTGATCAGAATGTTTGAACCTCCCATCAAAGGAGTTCACCCCCGAATTCCGAAGGGAAACAAAAATGGTGAACCCGACGTGAATCCTTAACCAAGTTAAACTGATGTTTTACTTATTTGTTAGGCCCTTATTTAAAACTCAATAAGAGGGCCAACAAAAACAATCATTAAAATATGTGATCATCCAAAAGATGTAATGGATGAATTTATCTTGATTACGTCTGTTATATCAAACAGGCACTCTTTTCCAAGATTTTCTGCTTTTCTAGAATGGAAGCTCTCAAGTTCACACCTGTGAATACTGCTACTGCAAATGCTACTGCTGCTACTCCTGCTGGATCATTTTCCACTCTGAGGACAATATCACCTACTCAGTGTCTTCAACACTGGGTATCAAATGCACTAGTTAAGGAGTACTATCAACACGGTACCATCCCAACTCTGGAGGCTGCCCGACAAGCCCTCCAAGTGAACAACTCACACCGGTCGTCCGGACAATGACGACCAGTGATCAAGAAGCAGGCGGTGCTGACTACCGTCTCCAAACATTTCGGGTCGTTATCCCCGGAACGCAATCACCATTCTCTCCCTTATTCTGGGGAGGTGAATGAGCAGGTCCCTCAGGGCCTTAATTCAAGCAAACAAGAGTCCTTCTTGAGGGATCCCACCAACAATCGCCGCCAGAATTGTGCGGCAGTGCGCCCTCAACATGATGAGGGTACCGACTCCAGGCGTTCGACTCAGGTTCCTCGAACCCGAAAAGGCAAGACGAATCGTCAGAGGTGAAGTCCGGTTAACAGTGAGCAGGTTCTCATCTCTGTCATCTCCGGAGAAGTCCACCAACCTAACTTGGTGGAAAGTAAAGAGTAGGCACACACACCTGCCCATTTTAATTCCATTGTCCAGCAGACTCGTCTGGCAGCATCACGCCAATCCCGCCAGGCAATTCCGGCGGAGTACTATAGGCAGGAACATACACCTGTTTATACATCATCAGCTAGTCAGCAGGCTCGTCTGACTACATATGATGGATCTCGTCAACTACGTTCGGTGAATTTTAATCAGTAGGCACATACACCTGCTAGTACTAATCAAGCCTACCAACAGTCTCACTTGGTATCATTCGGAGAAGTTAGTCAGAAAGCCCCGAAAACAAATTGGAGGCAGACTCAACTCTCTTCCCCCACACTTAATTACTGTCAGGATTCACTGATAGGAAAAGAAGGACAGGAGCAGGCACATACACCTACTCCAAGCCCGGAATGGACGTATATTCCTGTTCCGGCAGCTGAAGTCACCAAGCATATTCTATCAATGGTGAAAGAGCAGAAGAAAATCCCTAATCATATTCTGGATGCCTGCTAGGATATTATAACAACTTCAGCGGCATCTCAGGGAAAGACACATAAATCTATCCCTACCAGTGGAGTGACACATCAACAATTCACTCCGGAACAGACACACACATCTGTTACAGTCCAAGAGGGTTGTGGGGCATACTCCCCCATATCATACGGACAACCAAGTCAGGCACACACACCTGATTTGAGTGGAGATCATCAGCTTAACCTAACCGTATTTCCTGATCAGGCACATACACCTGCTCAAAGTAGCCACTTTCATTAACAAGTGGTTTCCAAAGCGAGTAAGAAGACATCTAAGAAAAAGACCCACCCATTACAGTCAGGAGATCAAGAGCCAATCTGTAACAAGGCCTTGCTCGATGCTGGATTTCTTGAAGCCCTCAAACAATTATATGTTGAAATTCAAGATTCTACTCCCTCATTTCCCAACAGTGGGAACATTAATTTCGAAGGTCTTCAACAGACACTTCCTCATGAAGACTTGCTTCATGATAATTCGGTCGATCTCGAAGTTTCATCTTCAGATGAGAGCCACAGGAACCCTCTGTGTGGTCAGAAGACCAAGGAGTAAGAGATCTAATCTCTTGTTGTAACTCATTATGGTGGTCCTCCCCATGATGATGAATTTCGCTACGAAAGTCCTCTCCGCAGTAGTGATGCACATTGCCCGTAAAATGCTCCAGTTGACAATGTAGTGCCGAGAAAGCCCTCTTATCTTGAGGCACTTGAAAATGCGAAACCAGTCATGTCTGAAGCTTCATCGCTAGCAGGTGAAATACTTTCTCAATCAGAAGATAGCCCGGGGTGTAGTTCATTCTCTGAACCACCCCTAAGTCATGCATCTTCTAGTTTGATCAATGATTTCTCTACCGATCCTGTTGAATCCAATGAACCAACAAGGAAACACCAACTCTGGTCAAATTAGGTAGAATAATCTTCATCAAATGATATATAGGAAATGCTGAACATGAGAAAACAACTGGTCAAAGGTGAAGTGCCAGTCATGTTTTGGCGTCTGGCTGACTCTCAGTATGACATTCCAGAAATGTTGACGGAAGATGAAATTCATGATATTCGTCTCAAAATATAAAAAACTCTTTGTCATTTGAAAAAGAAAGTATTATCTTATGATGAATATGAAAATCATCTTAAGATAATAGAAGGGTTACAACGTTAGATTGATTTGGCGTCTCTATCAGTCTCTCGATATCCGAAGGTTGAAAAGCAGCAGAGAGCCCTTAAACATTCATGCTTTGGCGCATTAAGAAAATTGTGTCAGTTAATTGCCAATGCCCTATCTGGTATTCATGTCAGAGGATGGGGTGTTCATGGAGCACTGCATTTCACGGTGCTCTCCAGTCAGCAAAGCCCACCGAAAATGGTATCATGCAATGTTATTGCCCATGGCTGGCCATAGTCAATGGGCTTTGTTTGTAATAAAAAGCTTGCCCAAGAACATGCTTCAACTAGTTCCTCTCAAAATAAAGAATACAGAGAACAAGTTATTGAATTACTCTTGCATCAAGAAAACAATAATATTGAACATGCCTCTTGTTTGGAGCAAGCACATCACCAAGTGACAGAAGTGTCAGAAATCATCCAACGGTCTTTTTAACCGGGTGATAAAAGTGGATACAGGTTAATGAATCCAGCTAATTTCCGGACTAAGGTTCGAAAGATCAGGAGAGATTTTAAGAAAGTCTCAGACATAGCATGTCAAGAGCCACCCCAGCTCGCCAGACTGGGGAATCTTTTAAACCAACCTTCAGAATCAACAAATAAGATTTGAGGAGTTGAGAAGGAATAGCCCCAGTCCACTGGACTGGGGACTTTTTCAAATCATCAATCCCCTTCTCAGAGAAAGTCGGTCTTTTCTCGATTGGGGAAGAAGCCTCAAGAGGAACGAAGAGCCAAATTATCAGGAGATTCCCTCCAAATTACGGTTCGTCAAGAAGTTCCTGACGGATCGAATCAACAAAAGGAAATGTCCCATCAAAGACATGGAAGAAGAAAATATCACAGAATTGCTGATAGAAGGGATGTGATGAGTTATGCATCAATCAATATCATCAATGCCATTGTTGCTGATCCACCAGATGAGGCTCACTCAGGGGACTCAGATGAAGAGGTTCCTGATCAAGAAGATGCACGCACCGACACAAATGAAGAAGGTGTGCATACACGAAGTCAAAGGATTACTCAGAACCTAGGTAATCCTTCGAGTAACCCACTTCCCCCTCTCCGAAAAGGATCCAACAAAGGGAAGGGAAAGAACCAGGTTACATATCCTTCCTCTGCAGAAGGCCAATCGCTCTCACTAGAGTAAAGGTTTACACAATAGGAGGAAGAAATAAAGGAATTAAGAAGGTTGAGTGCAGAACTACTTCAGAGTAGTCTTCTTCTTCAGCATGCTGAAGTCAGTCAGCCAAAGGAATTTGTTGCAGCTACTGAGATGGATCAAGAATATCCTCCTCTATCAGTACACCCTCATAGGTCTAATCCTATGGGTCAAGTGCAACCACAGTTGGAAGTGCTACCATCAGTTGCAGCACTAACCACCACATCTGTCCAAGCTCCAGTCATTGCACCTACCCAAGTCCAAGTTCAACCGGATGTTTATCAAAAGTTAGTAACTACTATTGAGTCATTAACAGCTCGGTTAGAAACTATGTAAGGGAAACATGCACAAGTTCAACCAGAAAAGAAAGTTTACCCTAAATGGGTAGATTCAATCTCTCATCCATCCAGTTTTGGGAACCCTGTATTCCCTATTTTCAATGGATCAGGTGATCCTGAACAACATTTGATGCATTACGTGTCTTGTTGCGATCCTATGATGGGAACTCCAGAGTAGCAAAAAGCAGTGAAACTCAGATTCTTCGTGCGAACCTTGCAAGGACCAGCTTTTTTCTGGTATACAAGCTTGAAATCCTGGTCAATTACCGGATGGGAGGATCTTCGCCAAAAATTCATCCTTCAGTTCATCTCAACTTTGCCAAAGACAACAGTTTTCGATCTTACAAACTGTAAGCAAAGGGAGAATGAAAGGGTCTCTGATTTCATTGCTTGATGGAAGAGATTAACATATTCCTTGAGCTTAGCACTCCCTCAAGAATAATTTTTACCAATATCTATGGAAAATCTGCGTGACGAATTACGCACGCCGTTAATCCCTGTGAAATACATAGGAGGGTTTCGAGACCTTACTTCAATCGCTCAGCAGATTGAATATTCCCTTATACAGGCTAAGGCTAAATCTCATGTAATTCCATCATCTCCAGGAAGGAGAATGGGTAAAGCAGAAACTGCTACAGTTATGCTTAAACAAGCACCTGTACCTGTTTCTACCTTAAAACCTTCATCTTCTCAAAGGTCTCCACCTCTTGAGCGCCAAGAACAAAGGACGTTTCGTCCAGATGATCAAAGAGATCAAAGACGAAAACAATTTGAGGATCTGAAGAGAAAAACATACTCTTTCCGAAATGAACAAGTTCTTGGTTATTTCATTTCGGCTCTAGAAAACAATTTGGTTCAATTTCCAATGCCCAAGAGGCCAAATAAGAAAGGAGATGAAGACCGTCCCAATTATTTCCCTTTTCATCAAATGTTGGGGCATCCCATCCAGGAGTGTTTTGTCTTCAAAGACCTCCTGTAAAATATGGTCGACTCAGGACAAGTCAAACTAAAAGGTTCTTCAGCTCAGGTAGCATGTGTTACTGCTATAGTTCCAGAGGAGAAAGGTGAATGGAAATAAGTCAAAAGAAAAAATGCACAGAAGTATGATGATTGGAGGGTCAGAAAGACAATCAATCGAACTCATGCTATTTTGCGAACACAATTAAAGAAACCAATTGTGTCTTTTTCCATGAATGTTGTGGCAAAACCCTCTTCATCAGAGGGAAAGTCCTCAAAGAAATGGCATGATTCAAAGAAAGAAAAAGAATCAGAAGAAAATGATTATGTGTCAAATCCTAAGTTGTCTTTGACTTTGGCGGACTTCATGCCATCTAATTCAAAGCAACGGGCACCTCCCCACCAAACGGCACAACCTAAACATGCTAATCAGGAAGATTCTTCATCAGACGAAGAGTTAATCTTTGGTTCTGTTAATATGATTCAATTAACAGATCTATATGTCAGTCACAGTTTCGACTTCAATGAACCTGAATTCCTTGTATCAAACAGGGGAATTAGAGGAAGTTCCAGGGGCTCAGGATATAGGGGAAGACGTGGATATTTCAGAAGCCACCATTCCAATTCTACCCCTGCTAGAACTGTGTACGCAACAAAAACTCGTGGTAGAGCCCTTCAGCGAGCTCAGCAAGAACAAGAAAGTTGTTCTACAAATAGAAAATTCAGTCCTGGCACAATTATTTTGGAAGACCGATTGAAGGTTTCATCTTCTTCTTCTCAACAAGTAAATGGATCTAATCGGTCTAATCTTCCAAAACCAGGAATATTTCCAATTCCTATCCCGATACAAGATGCATCAACTTCCAAAGCATCTACTTCCAAGGTACCTACTAAACCACATATTCCTATTGGGAAACGCAGACCTCTAGATCAAAAGTATTATATATTGAAACACTTGGCCCAAGTACCAGCCAAGTTATCAATTCTGGATGCTCTAAATCTGTCAAAATATCTTCGGGAAGCACTCATCGAGGCTTTGTCAAGTCCTCAGGAGTTTGAAACTGAAATTGCTGCAGCTGAAGTATATCACATAGAGAATAATTCTACAGAATGCCATGAAATAATATATTTTACTAATGAAGATGAAGATGATGTTGTGCATAGACATATTAGACCATTGTACTTGTCTAGAAAGGTTAATGGGATAGACGTCCGAAGAACTTTCATTGAAAATGGTTCAGGAGTCAACCCCATGCCCATTCGTACACTTCGTCAATTGGGCCTCACAGAATCTGATTTATCTCCTTCTACCATGATGTTACAAGGATATGATAAAAATTAACAAGAACCACTGGGAGAAGTTACACTCAGAACTCAGTTTAGAGATCTTGTATCCAATTCAGATTTCATGGTTGTTGATCAAGACTCAGCCTTCAACATCTTGCTTGGAAGACCCTGGCTACATCAACATGCGGCTATCCCTTAATCATACCATCAATGTCTCAAATATTGTTTCGATGGTCAAGTTGGGACATTGTATGGTGATAAGGCCATGTTTAAGACATGTGAGTCTCAATACATTGAGGCGGAATTCTATCACATGAAGGGAAGGGAGAAATCCACAACAAAGGAGATTACCAAAGTTAATGCTCCATATAGTTTGGATAAAATTCCAGTAAATCCATTTACACATGTGATTACAGATTATGTGTTGCCTATCAGTCAAATTGACAAGATAGAACCAAATAAAAATACTCTTATGGAAAGATCCATAATGTCAATTACGGCAATCGAGCCAGACAACATGGGAGAAATTGGTAATCTACCAAGGAGTGATGAAAGCACAAATGGTGACGTATTCATTTTATCTGCTGAAATCCAACAAGTATATGCTTCGCCAATTAGGCCAGAAGAAGTTATAGCAACTTCGGAGGTGAACAATGATGTCGATTCTCAATCCATCATCTCCTCTTTATTACCCAAAGAAGACCCTTCATCATCAATCGGGTCGGAAATGGAAACTTCTTCTTCAAGATATGCAAATTTTGACATCTTTTCTGATCATGAAAATTCTACTTTATCATCTATTATGCAAGTAGAAATGGAAGAAATAATACATGATGAAGAAGAAGAGGAAAATCTCAGAGATTCTCCTCCAGCATTTGAAGAGGGTATCTCAACCACTGTGGATGAACTCAGAGAAATAAATCTGGGTACAAAAGAAGATCCACGCCCAAGTTTAATCAGTGCGGCCATGACTCTTGAAGAGAAAGAGATGTATATTTCTTTTATAAAGAAAAATAGAGATATATTTTCCTGGAACTATACAGAAATTCTTGGGCTTAATCCTGATGTTGCTACTCATCATTTGGGTTTACCAGAAGAACATCAAGGATTTAAGCAATCCACGAGAAGAACACACCCAACTTATGCTTCCAAAATTGAAGCTGAAGCGGATAATGTTATCAAAGATAACTTCATTAGAGAAGTTCAATATCCTAAGTGGTTGGCTAATATTGTCCCTGTAAAGAAGAAGAACAGACAAATTAGAGTTTTCATCAATTTCAGAGATCTTAATCGTCATTTTCCTAAGGATGATTTCCCAGTTCCGATTACAGAACTTTTAATTGATGAAACAGTTGGCTATGAAGCACTTTCCTTCATGGATGGATATTCTAGATATAATCAGATCTGAATGACCCCAGAAGACAAGGAATCTACAGCCTTCAGAGCCCCTCAGTGTGTGTTTTTCTATCGGGTAATTCCCTTTGGCTTAAAGAATGCAGGTGAAACTTATCAGCGTGCCATGCATCGTATCTTCAAACCTTTCTTAGGGAAGTTTGTTGAATGCTATGTAGATGACTTGGTAGTTAAATCAAAACAACGTTCTAATCACTTGGATGATTTGGAAGTCATATTCCATAAGCTTCGACAACATAATTTGAAGATGAACCCCTTAAAATGTGAATTTGGGGTAACCTCAGGAAAATTTCTCGGCTTTGTTATACGCCATCGTGGTATTGAAGTCGATCCTGAGAAGCCAAGTCAATCCTTGGTATGTCACCTCCTCAAAATTTGAAAGAATTAAGAGGACTTCAAGGACACTTAGCCTATATTCGGCGTTTCATTTCCAATTTAGCAGGCAAAAGTTTACCCTTTACCACATTGATGAAGAAGGGAGTCACTTACCAGTGGACTGAAGAATGTCAAGAAGCATTCGATATTCTCAAGAAATACCTCTTGAGTCCACCGGTACTCATGCCACCTGTTGAAGGAAGACCACTTATCCTCTACGTGATAGCTCTAGAGCGATCATTGGGTGCCTTTCTTGATCAAAATAATGATGATGTGAATTAAAACAGCCTCTACTATATCAGTCGAACTATGCTTGAAGCAGAAACCTGGTATTCAAGTATTGAGAAGTGCTGTCTGGAATTAATCTTTGTAGTTCATAAGTTGAGACACTACCTGCAACATCACGAGTTCTAATTGGTATCTCGAAATAACCCGCTCAAATTCATCCTTAGTCGTCCAATGCTTATAGGATGTCTAGCAAGGTGGGCAGTTATTTTGCAGCAATTCGTCATTCAGTATGTGTCTCAAAGGGTGATAAAGGGCCAAGCTCTGGCTGATTTCCTGGCTGAACACCCTTCAGTGGAAGACACATCTTCAGATATTGAACTCCCTGATG
The DNA here is from genome assembly GCA_963277665.1 of Viscum album. Classification (NCBI taxonomy): domain Eukaryota; kingdom Viridiplantae; phylum Streptophyta; class Magnoliopsida; order Santalales; family Viscaceae; genus Viscum; species Viscum album. The sequence goes on along the minus strand of OY728130.1, from coordinate 757,441,090 downwards.
AGGAAGTCTTCTCTATTCAAGAAAGTCCTCAGGCATGGGAAATGTATTTTGATGGTGCTTCCAGAAGTCCAACATGGAGGAAAATGGAAAATCCTAAATTCAACAAAGTTGGATTAGGAATTGTGCTCATTTCTTCAGAAAAGTAAGTGTTACCTTATTCCTTTTTATTGTGGGAAGGTGGTACCAATAATGAAGCAGAATACCAAGCTCTCATCATAGGCTTGGAATTAGCACTTCAAGCACAAGTGAATCACTTAAAGGTGAAAGGTGATTTAAACATGGTAATCAAACAAGTCAATGGGGATTATGCCATTAGAAAAGTTGAAATAATCCCTTTGTATGATTACGTCAAAGAGTTAATGGCGGAATTCCCTTTGGAACCGACATTTTCTTATGTCCCAATATCACAAAATGCTCAAGCTGATGTACTGGATAATATATCCACAGCTCTGACAAATCCAAATCGGGATGAGACAACCATCAGTGTTGCCCACCGTCGTGCAATTTCACCTTATGTTCAAATCAGAAGAGAGGAAATTAATGAAATTAGTCCCATTCCTGAACCGTATGGTTATACTACAGTATGGATGTCACCTATCAGGGAATACCTTCAAAATGGAACACTTCCACCTGATAGAGATGAGAAAGAACAAATCTGGCGATGTGTGGTCAATTTTACTCTATATGATAGCCCATATCACCAAGAGAAAATTCTCTACAAACGTGGTTTTGATGGAGTTCTCTTTAGATTCATTCATGGTGAAGAGACAATAGATGTCATGAAAGAATTGCATGCAGAAGTCTGTGGTTCCCACCAGTCTGGACATAGACTGTCTGATCAGATTTGAAGGCTTGGATACTTTTGGCCTTCAATGATACAAGATTATGTCGATTTTACAAAGAAGTGTCATTCATGCCAAGTACATGCCAACTTCATTCATCAACCTCCATAGTTGCTTCATACAGCTAAATACTCATTTCCATTTGCCACATGGGGAATGGATGTGGTGGGACCTTACCCATCGGCTACGACCAAGCAGTTTAAGTACATTCTTACTGCTACTGAATTCTTTTCCAAATGGGTAGAGGCAATACCTCTCAAGGAAGTCAGTTTTAAATGAATTTTTATCTTCATTAAGTTTAACATCATTACCAGATTTGGTGTCCCTCATAACATATTGATGTACAATGGCACCAACTTCTGTTCATCCAAAGTGAAGAAGTTGTATCAAAAATACAACATCAAATCCAACCATTCATCTCGGTATCATGCAGCGGCCAACGGCTAGATAGAAGCCTTTAACAAGACCTTTTCAAATATACTAAAAAAGATGGTGGATAAAGATAATAGGTCATGTCCTGATAAACTCTTTCATGCTTTATGGGCTTATCAGACTACCACCTACACTACAACTCGGTCAACTCCATATTCATTGGTATATGGAACAGAAGCCATCTTGCCCATTGAAGTTCAACTACCCTCACTCAGAGTTGCCATTTGTGATCAATCATCTATAGATGAACAATATCAAAAGCGATTGAATGAATTGGAACGGTTAGATGAGAAAAGATTGTGCACTTTTCACCACTTGGAAGTCTACCAGAATCGAATAGCACGAGCTTTTAACAAAAAAGTTCATATTCATTCATTCACTCAGGGAGAATTGATATTATTTCTCAGAACTCCAATGATACCAGGAAAGAAACCTCCCAAGATTGAGCCAAAATGGGAAGGACCTTATTCAATACATAGGGTCTACTCCAATAGAGCTTATTCATTAATCTCGATGGATGGAGAACTCATCACTACTCCAACCAATGCCAGATTTTTGAAGAAGTATTTTGTATATACACAAAACACTTTTGTCCTTGCTATATGATGTTAAACTATACGGCAATGGTCTATACATATGACCTTAAACTATTTGTATTACTTTCATCCCACACGATGTTAAACTGTGAAAAAGTTCCCTAAATGGTCCAGTATGACCTTAAACTGCAACTAGGTCATGTATGACCTTAAACTGCATCATCAACGGTCCATGCATATGACCCTAAACTATTTGTGAGTCCCTTACGTCCAGCAAGATGTTAAACTGTGATGTCCTAACAACATGACGCTAAACTGTATAGAAGTCCCTTACGTCCAGCAAGACATTAAACTGTGATGTCCTAACTACATGATGCTAAACTGTATAGAAGTCCCCTACATCCGGAAAGATGTTAAAATACATAATCATCAAAGGTCCTGTATGACCTTAAACTACACTTTTGTACAACATGACATTAAACTGCACCATCCACGGTCCATGCATATGATCTTAAACTATTCGCACTTTCGTCAAACATGACGCTAAACTGGGGAAAAAATCCCCAATGCGTCCAACATGATGTTAAATGGTGTACTCTTTTGTCCTCACTGCATGACAATAAACTGCACAGTCCCCCTTTCATCTAACATGACGTTAAACTATATTGTCCCCATCGTCCTAACTACATGATGCTAAACTGTACAGAAAGTCCTTGATATGTCCTACATGACATTAAAATGTACTTTGTCCCTGCTACATGACATTAAACTGTGCAGCATCAATAGTCCTAACTGCAAGACTTTAAACTGCATAGTCCCTTTATATGTCCTACATGACATTAAACTATGCATCCTTAAGGTTGTTGTTACCTCTTGTTTCTCACACCGAGTATGACTCACGTGAGTTTAGAGAAAACCTCAACCATAACACTCTCTTTGGGCTACTAACCATGTGTAAGTCCCAACAACATCATTTTTTTAGGTCGTTGTCCCCAAGAACAACTTGATCATTAATTCATTCTTTAATTGAACTACGCAGACTTTGATCCTTGCCTTCCAGGCTGGGTACGTAGGAAACCTCCCAAGGTTCAATCCCAAAACCAATCTCTTCACATCGGTTCACCTCCATCTTATACGATGTTGATTCATGAAACCGCCCCTAGAATCAATATCTTTACATTGGTTCACTTTCGTCCTTGTTATACGATGTTAAACTATACAACACTTTTGTCCAGTATGACAATAAACTACATTTTTTTTTTGATACTATCACCTGAGAGGGAATCATTATTTACATTGATTTTTCAATCATGTTTCATTTAAAAGATTACGTGCATACATGGAAACACCCAAACCTTTTATCTTGGGTTAAACCATCATTGAACTAAAATCCCCTTTCACCCTTCACATGTACAAACCAAATTTGTACAGAGGGTATTTCTAGAACTATGTGGGCTTGATTCCCATCCTTATGGGATACATAGGAATGTTCGAGTGTCCCTCGAATCCAACCCCAAGTCTTTGGGCCTAACCCCAAATTCCACTTTCAGTTCCCTAGCTGAAAATTCCTTATGAGAACACACACTGTGTATTTCTTACAATGGTCCAAGCTCTATGACCCTAAACTAAGATCACTAATCCTTTTTTCCCACATGACGTTAAACTGTAGTTTAAGAACTATGTATGGCTTGATTCCCATCCTTATGGGATAGGTAGTGAAGTCCAACATTTCAATTCAGGTTCCATCCACAACATGATTATGGTTATCATTGATCCGTGTATCTCTACATACATTGGACAATACCCATCTTTATGTGTCATAATCCGAACCTTAAATATTTTCAGATCTTCAAAACCCATTTCTTGACTTCTAGTCGCAAAAATGTCAAACTTCCGAGAATTCTTTTGCCTGACTATGCAGCACGTGCCCATAGGCGACCTTGCATAAACAGTCTACATAACAGACTTGTTATCCAAAAGATACTATTATCTGACTATGCAGCCAATGCCCTTAGATGACCCTGCATAATTCATCCCCCTAACAGGTTTGTCGGATAGTGGTAACTTCATTCTTGGGAAGAATGCCTCTTTTTTCCTTATTTTTCTTAAATGACAGTATATAAGGATCCGCAAAAACAACCATCCTTAACATATTTGTCCCATATCCTTTTTCATGATCTGAAAGTATTCAAGTATATGGTTTATATTCTCCTTCCCTATGTTTGGGCCAGACATTCGTAGGAGTAATATCCATCCAGTTCTTCGATAATCTTGTTTGGAAATATCTTTTCCATATTTCAAGTACCTCTTTCCATACAACAAACTCTATACTTTGGAAATTTTGAATCTCCATAAACTTTCACTGGCTTTTGGCACTAGGAAAGTAAATTTCTGAGAGTTCTTTTTCCGACTATGCAGCATGTTCCCATAGGCGGCCTTGCATAAACAGTATACATAACAGACTTGTTAGCCAAAAGATACTATTTATTTGACTATGTAGCTAATGCCCTTAGGTGGCCCTGCATAATTCAACCCTCTAACGGGTTTGTTAAATAATGGTAACTTAATTCTTGGGAACTACTTCTTCTAAGGACTTTTAGCTCTTTTTCATATCATTCCTCATATTCAAATATTCTTAAGTCATAGTTTACATTTTTTCCCTCATACTTGAGAATGGTACAATGTTTTCAGATGAATTGTAATGGAATTGAGTAAATTTTAATTCATTTCGTTCAAAGCTATTTAGACCTTCAACAGTAGCCTTTTATGTCCGAAATTCATGACTTTAAACTGCCAATAACCATAAAGACCCCTGGTTTCTCCTTTCTCCTCAGAGTCAAATCCTCTTTTCACTCCGGATCCAACTCTAAGGGGGGACTTTTGTTGACACTCCTTTCGTCACAGAATCTTAAGATTGGAAAAGGGAAATACCTTAGTCCAAATTGATTCATCCTTTGAAGAAACATCAAAAAATAGACAAAGGGATGAACAAAAAGAAAATTGCCTAGAGGTCGTGCAAGTTCCCTCATGGTCACGTAAGTCCACTTGCGCGACGCCTAATGGTCGCGCAAGTGACTTGCGCGCTATAATGGATAACCGCCTGAGTCTTCTTCAGCCTATAAATAGACCATGTTGGCACCCCATTCGATAGAGGAATTTTTCTAGAAACTCATATTTGAGCTCCCGGTGCCCTAGTCTCTTCTCAAAGCTTTCGAAACACTTCTAAGGTAATTTCTTACCTAGAACGGAAGACCTAAAGAGGGGGAGGAAGGACTAAGTGTTGAAACTCATCAACACTTGCGCGCCTGAGTGGCCAGCCCTTAAGGGAAAAGGCCACACTTGTGCGCCACCTTACTCCTTCAATATAACTTGAGCGCCCCTCTTCTGAAAGAACCTCAAGAGGATTCTAAAGGCTTTAACCAAGAGTCGCTCAAGTATTACCTTGCTGGTTAACTGTCGCGCAAATACCCATGTGTCGCGCAGGTATACCTGCGCGACCGGGACTTGCGCACCCATGCAGTACTTGTGCGCCTGCCAAGACATGCACGCCTTTGCCTCCATGGGTGCCCTTCTTTCCCATTTCACCCCTCTTATTTCATTCCACCTCTCCTATTCAAGATTCAGTCTTCAATACACTCTTCAAATCCATTTATGGCATGATTTCATGATTTGACATCCTTATCTGAATGTAATTCTGTGGAATAACTCTCAAAATCTAGTGATTTACACATCTACATGTCAATAAAGATTGAGATTTCATTCATTCAACCTCATACTTTATGATGATAGAACTCATTAACCTGGGCCTCCTTTTCAAGAATAAGCCCCAGTCATAATTCTCAAATCTGGGAATCCTCCTTAGGAGTAATCGCCAAGTCCTCATTAACCTAGGCCTCCTTTTTAGTAATAAGCCCCAGTCATAATTCTCAAATTTGGGCATCCTCCTTAGGAGTAAGCCCCAAGTCCTCATTAACCTGGGCCTCCTTTTTAGGAATAATCCCTAGTCATAATTCTCAAATCTGGGCATCCTGCTTAGGATTAAGTCCCAACCATAATTCTCTTAACCTGGGCATCCTTTTTAGGAGTAATCCCCAGTCTCAAATATGGGCATCTTCTTCAGGAGTAATCCCCAAGTCCCTTAATTTCTCAAGTCTCTTAACTTGGGCCTCATTTTCAGGAGTAAGCCCCAATCTTAATTTCTCTTAACTAGTCCTAATTTACCTTTGATATGGGATTCCTTTTCAGGAGTAAAACCCAATCATAAGTCCTCTCCTAATTTGGGCCTCCTTTTCAGGAGTAAGACCCAAGTTAGAGTATTCAAAATCTCCATGAATCACATATACCTTTATGGACCCTGTTCTTGGATTTATTCCCTAAAGTAAATCCTAACCTTCATTTATCTGGGCATTCATACATACATAAGCCCCACATTATTTCTTATGATTACATCTTTCATGGCACAATTGTCTAATTTTTACCAATAGCTCTTGTTTCTCACACCGATCATGACTCACGTGAGCTTAGAGTGTAAAAGTAATTATGACATCCTTCTTTGAGCCATCAATCATAAACATCATACTCCCTTACTCGAACTATGTGGGTTCTAATTCCTTTTATAAACAAAGGATACGTAGTTATCCCATCTGTGGGTTCGATCCCAACTATGAAATAATTCATGTCCTTCTGAATGATAATAAACTTCAAGTGCCCCACTGAGTTGCTTTAAAACCAGTATGGTCATCATAAGGACCAAGAGACTTTTTACATATCAAAGGATACCATTGACTAAGAATCTCTAACAAATACAGATGATTCTTTATCAGTGAAGAACCTAGAATACATATAAAAGATTCTCTAAATTTCCTACATATCGATTATTGATTGTCAGATCTAAAGGAAAACTCATTTTATATTTGGTAATGTAATAAGGATTCACAAACACAACTTAAATATATAATGAGAGTCCCGGAGTAGACAATAATTCCCCTAAAAAAGGTGTGATGAGTACGACCTCCCATCCTCTCGACCAATGCAAATTCCTAATCCTCATCAGTCCATAAACTAATGAGCACCTACCTTTGGAAAGTAGGTCTGAATAGATGTGGAATCATTGGATGTTTCCGGTTCTACGAACAAACCCATTAGAAACCAATCAGAATGTTTGAACCTCCCATCAAAGGATGTCATCCCTGAATTCTGAAGGGAAATAGTTATGGGCCCCCATGAGATGGAATGGGTAATTTATTGTGATGATCCATTTGATTAAAATAAAATTAGTGTCACTTTATATGATAAGGTGTATGGGACCTTCTTCACTGGGAATGATGATCAATTCTATATGAACCTTGATATGTGGAAATAAGTAAATGAAAATCATAAAAGTGAAAAATGGCTTATAAAATGTAATAGTTTCACATCCTTATCCCGCCTTTTCATGTTTATTAAAGGTAAATGTGCGATACTAGAAATTAAATATGAAATGAATAAAAGGGTTTCTTGTAACTGATGAGGAAAATTATATATGAACTATCTTCTAATAGAACTCCTAAAACTTATACTTGATCACTTACCAATACATGGACTTCTTAGTAGGTAGTTGGGGTAGTATACCATGGGTAGTGAGCCATTTCTCGCATTCATCTTCTAATAGTGTTGTTATCTATCTTCTTAAAAAAATTTCTTAGGTGGGTACTTGGTATTTGTAGACCAATTTCATGATGAATTCCTCGTGTCATGTACTATGAGGGTGGAGACGACCATCCACTAGACATGGTGGGCCCTGATCCACCAATCTTATCGTCAGGAGTGTCACTTGAGGCACTTCCTACTATACATGAACATGGAACTAACACTAAAGTTTGTGACAATTTCTGACATCTGATGTAGTCAACAGATGGTGCTCGATGACCTACACCTATGATGGATGATCTTACTCATGAGTTTCAACAACAAAATCCTCCTACCTTCTCAGGGGATAATAGTCTACTGGCTGTTGAGTCTTGCTAGAGGCCAACTTGTCTATCTTTGAACATAAAGAGATTCCACCAGAGTGGATGGTCAAGCTTGATACTTACATACTATTTGATTCGGAAAAGATTTTGTGGGATATAATTACCCAAGATGGTTTCTACAATGGCATGGTATTGGATGATTTTAGGACTACTTTCTATGATTACTTCATTCCTCTGATGTTGAGATCTGACCGAGCCAGAGATTTCATGCATCTTGAGTAGGTTTTTATGTTAGTTATAGAGTATTCAGCACATTTTAATGAGTTATAGTGCACTACACCGCTTCTATCTGGTGATGATCTTTCTCAGGCTAGACGTTTTGGGGATGGGCTTCAGTATGCCATCCATACTTAGGTTAATGTCTTTCACCTACCTGATTTCTCTGAAATAGTTAATCATGATCTTATCACTGAATGAAACCTAAGATATAGTGATTTTACTAGACATAGAGGACTAGTGACATGGTAGAGAGTAGTTTCTCTAGTAGAAGAAAGTGATATCTTGAGGTTTCTCATCAGGTAAGTGGCATCCATAGTACACGTACTGGAAGCTCCATGGAATGTCATCATTGTAGAAGAAAGAGTCACCTAAAGCCTCAGTGTGATGGAGACCCTATGGAGTTTCAGTCATGTGTTTGTATGGGGAATATTAAGATATTCTGTCACACCATCCTATCAGCTTCTAGTGTAAGAGGTTCCACACCCGCTCCACATTTAGGATAAGGTTATTTTATTCCACGTTAAGTGGGTAGTCGGAGTGGAATCGTTAGGACTGGTCGGGGAGGAAGTTAGGGTCATAGTAGTTAGAATACTGATCACGAGAAACACTGGAAGAGTGGTTTAATCATGGTAGTCTAGTTGTTTCACTGGGTAGTGAATTAGTTCAGTTTCATTATTTACAGTCAATAACCAAGGATCGGTCTGAAGGAATATCTATAGTATGAGGTACTACTGTAGTAGCCTCCACTATAGTATCTACTTTATTTGATATAGGTTATTGACACTTTTTCATCTCTTTATCTATAATGGAAAACCATAGACTGGAAATATAGTATAACTATGGTAAAATGACCCGACATAAACCATTGGGAGTATGGTCAGAGGGAATACACTGATGTAGGGATTTTCACCTTGAGGTAGGTAGTTACCCCTTCTTATAGGACCTATTTTGGATGAAGGGCTTCAATTTATTTCACTGTATGGATTGGTTGGTTATGTATCACACCATTATAGAATTATGTCACCACACAGTATTCTTTACATCACAAGATAGCAGTAGTTATCTACACAATGGTGAGTGGTATGTCTAGTCCAGTAGAGTTAGACTAGATCATCACGAGGTTAGTGGATTTACCACCTAGATTTCTAATATATTCATGGATTATTAGGGTTTATATTAGGATGGATTCCCTATGGTAGAAGATCTTTTCTGGGAAATATTTCCTAATTAATTTTCTGGCTTACCACCTAAGAGAGAGGTAGAGTTTATGATCAAATTTTTAAGGAGAAACTCTAGTTCCCATTCCTCCGCAAAGGATGTCACCTACTGAGTGTTAGGAGCTCATGTTGAAGCTATAGAAATTAGAGGCCAAAGGTTTTATATGGCCAAATACTTTCTCTTGTGGTTTCCCATGGTTTTATCCATGAAGGAGGGTGTGACCCTTTATCTATGAGTGAATTATAGATGGTTGAACAAGCATACATTCAAGAATAGGTATATACTACCTCAAATATGTGATCTCTTTGACCATCTCCTAGGAGATAAGGTCTTTTCAATGATCAACCTGAGATTAGGATGTCATTAGGTGCGAGTTAGGCTATCAGACATACCTCATACTACTTTCTATAGTAGGTATTATCTATATGAGTACCTCATTATGTTTTTCAATCATATGAACATGCCAACCATTTTTAGGGCTATGGTGAATAAGGTGTTCCACCCCTTTCTATATTCCTTTTTCATAGTATTTTTGGACAACATCCTGGATCATTTTCATATTCTTAGTGACCATGATAAGCACCTTGATATCATTTTGAGTATTCTAAGACAACAACATATTTATTCCAAGATTGCTATGTGCCACTTCTGGATCAATAAAGCTCACTTCTTGGGTCATATTATCTCAGAATTAGGAGTCTTTATTGACCTATGGAAGGTTAGTACTGTGGTTTCTTGGGATTATCCCAAGAATGTGTTTGATATACGATGTTTCTCGGGGATGGATGGATATTATAATCATTTCATACAGAAATTATAATACCCTTATTCTCCTATTACTGGTCTTACAAAGAATGATGCCAAGTTATTATGGTCAGAAGAGTGTGATAATTTTTTACATGAGTTGAAAGGTAGGATTATCTCAAAATATATTCTAATTATGTCAGAGCCTGGTAGAGGTTATACTGTGTTCAATGATGCATTACATATCAGGATAAAAGTATTGTTGATGCATGAGGACAATTTATTTGCATATGGATATCAACAGTTGAGGCCTTGTGAGAGAAATTATCTAAAGAATGACCTTGAGCTCACAGTAATTGTTCGTGCCTTACATTGATGGAGACACTATCTATTGGGAAAGATATTTTTCGTGTATTTAGAACACAAGTTCCTCAAATATATCTTTACATAGTATGAATTGAATATTATATAGTAAATATATTTCAAATATCTTCTATCCATTGATTTTGAGCTTGCTTATACACCTTGGAAGGATAATATAATTGATGATGAACTGAGTCGTAAACCATAGTCACATATTGTACATGAATCTAGTGATGAATATAAATTGATGGACATATTTTTCGGAAATATCTAGAGTTTCAAGAAAGTCATGAGTAGCCCTATCTCTTAGCCTTGTAATTGCCTCTTCCCTCCAGGAGAAGGCGAAGAGTAGGAAATTTTCAAATCATGAGGGCATGGTTATTCATGGGAGTATTTTAAGAGATAATCCTCCTATAGATTGGTATGTGGATAGAGATGATATTTTATGTATACATGGATGTGTCTGGGTTCCTATAGATATGATAGATGAGTTGATGAAAGAGTCCCACACTTCTCAGTGGGAAGTACGTCTATAAATCTCTATGATGTATCGCGACATGCGATGCCAATATTGGTGGTCTAGGATGAAACATCAGATATCAAACTTTATCAATAGGTGTTCCACCTGTCAGTAGGTGAAGGTGGAGCAACAGATACCTATAGGCATGTTATAACTACTTCCAAACCCTGAATGTAAATGGGAAGATATTTCCATAGAATTTGTTTTCAGTTTACCTAGTTCACAAAGAGGTGGTGATGCTATTTGGGTTGTCATTGAACAATTAACGAGAGTATATCACTTCACTCTTATATGGGATACTTTCTCAGTTGGTAATCTAGGAAGAATTTATGCCCATAAGATCATACTACTACATGGGGTATGAAAGACTATCGTTTCATATAGGGATTCTCAATTAAAATCATGGTTCTATAAAGGGTTGCAAAAGGCTATGGGTACACATGTGATTCTAATAATAGTATTTCACCCTCATACTGGTGGGAGGTTATAATGTATGGTAATGGTTTTATAGGAAATGATCCGAGAATGAATCCTTCATTTCTTTCATTATTGGGAGAATCATATCTCTCTCATCTATTTCACCTATAATAATGTCTTTTAGACATTAATTCAGATGGATCCTTTTGAGGCCTTATATGATAGTACATGATGTTATCCCCTATGCTAGATAGAGGAAAGAAATGAAGGTCTACTAGGTCCTAATCTCATGCAGGAGACTTCAAAAAAGGTTCAGATGATCAAAAAACACATGTCTATTGCTCAGTCTAGACATAAATATTATGTCGATCACCGTAGATGACCTCTAGAGTTCGAGGTTAGGGATCATGTTTTCATGTGGGTATCACTTGGATTAGGGACTATATAGATACAAGGGTAAGGTAATCTTCCAACTCATTATGTATGGAATTTTTATATTCTAGAGAGAGTTAGGCCAATAGCCTATCAATTTCTATTACCTCAGAGGTACCATGCCATGCAAGGCATACTCCACATTTCACAACTTCTCTATAATCATGTTGACCCTTATTATACTTATGATCCTATGGGAGTTAATTTAGATGAAAATTATTCTTTTGAGTAGTGTCTAATACGCATCATTGACTGGTGTATGAAGGATCTTTGAGGATAGCCTTTCCCATTAGTATGGGTGCTATAGAAACACGATCGGGTAGAGGATAAGGCCGATGAGTGGTAAGCCAAAATACATTCCCAGTGGCCAGAGTTGTTCTCAGACAGTGTTTCTCTTCCTTGGAAGGTGAACATGGGATGAGTTCCTTTAAGGTGGATGACAGTAAGAACCCAGTTTTTGACTCGGGTATGGATCCTTATAAAGTTTGGCCTAATTTATTTTATAGACCTAATACAAATTCCTAATGTGTTATTGAAGGTATTATGGGTGTATGAGGCTTTTTTTGATCCAAAAGTCCAATTTTAGGGGTGAAAAAGGATTATCACACATTTATTTTAACCATGTGAGGAAGGTTGAATGGTTAGTTTTAACTATGTGAGGCTAGACAATGAGCAGAAAGAGGGTGCACAGTTTGATCTAACGATGAAATATGGGCCACACAGCCAAGTGATAAACTATATAAAAATTTTAGAGGGGTTTTTCATGGTTGGTGTATGGTTTCCCAAACTCTGTAGCCTAACCGTGTGGGTTCCCCCTTCTTATAGATGACTATATATGATTGGCTCATAGTTTGGATAACTGTGCGAAGGCCATATTTGGGTAATTTTTTTTCCATTAATAGATAAATTAAATGACACCCATTCTCTCTTTTTCATTTCCAAGGGAAAAAACCCATACCCTTCTCCTTTTTTTATCCTTTTCATGTATATTTTAGGATTTGAGATCAAGAATCTATCCTAACTCTAATTCGATTGTCGTTCATATCATTGGATTTGTGTTAGTACGTTCTCGATTCCTTTTTAATGTTTCTTCATTCTTCTTCCAATCAATGATTCTATATATATGTAGGTTAATATCTTCCAATTTCAGGCCACAGATACATTCTTAATATATCTTCCAATCCATACCAAACCAGAGGCTAATACTAGATAAGGAGATTCGTACGAGCATGCAGTAGGTGGTCTATAACTCATTCCTCAAGATTCTTCATTTTATAAATTGTCACGTGGGTGAGCCGATTTCATCAGGAATCTCCTGTTTAATTAATATTTATTTATTATAGTCATTAGAACCATTTTGTAAGATCCAATACTTATATTCTATTCAATTTTGGTGGTTACCACCACAACATCAACCACCCCATGTAGGGTGATTTCCATGTTTTTGCCTTTAGTGGTCTTTTAGGCCTTAATGGTTGGTTTTGACCAGTTATATCCACTGTTCAAGCATGTGGGTTAACCCTACTAATGGAATTCCCCCTGAATTAAATGGATATCAAATTCATAATTGGATAGTAACATGCTTTCCCCTCACTTGACCCACCTAAGGTAAGTGCTTAACTTTATTAGTCCCTATTAATTATAAATGGAAAATATATTTTATATATACAACTTGGACTAATGGGTAGAAATTTATTGGATCAGTTTCACATTCGTAGCACCCCTTTCAATGTTTAATGAAAGGTATTAGAGTGAACCATATTAAATCAACACAACTTAAATGAACTGTAAACAGTTTCATGTCTTGAGATTCCATGTCACATGTATGAAAGGCATGGAATGAACATTATGACTTCTCAAAAAACATGATAATTACATGGCCTTACTAATTTAATGAATTTAATGTAATTTTTATAATTATATATGGACCTTGGAATACTTATAGGAGTGGTTATACTCGAGTAAGATTTTAGATTCCCGAGGGAATGAATTGATTACCCATGGATGCCATTTTGATTTAAGGATTCTAGATTCCTTAGTTGATACCCACATTGGGACCCGATCCTTGTTTATCATTAGATGTCCAATATGACACCATAGGATCCCTCCTTTACTATTAAAATATTCCTTGGATACTCTCCTTGTATCCAATGTGGCTTTTATGGACATGAGGTGTCCTGGTAATATCCTTGGGCCTAACCATAGCTTTTCCCCTTTTATGTTGGTTGAATTCCTTGGACTCAGTTAGATCACAATATATTGGAATTACTTTTACAATGATCCATGGGTTACACTCTTATCCCCTTTAGATAGGCTGAATTTATTATTGGGCTGGAGACCCTTGAGGTCTTCGATGCCATGGTCATTACCTTGGATCCCTTTCATTATTAATGTCAAAACAATTTTCCTTGTAAAATCTTAGAACCTTTACTATTACTATAATGAGGTGATGTTAGTTCTAGATATGTATCACATGACTAAAATATATAAAATTAAACCTAATTACTTAATTAATTGGTTTTATATCCAGACATCAGCTGAGGGCTGAAGCAGCTACTTGAGTATTTACATTAATGTACGAATTTACTTTTATATATGAATTCCTGCACACCGTTTTGGTTTATATTACATGGACATGATGTTATAGACACCGTTGGTGGTTCCATAATGATATTTATCACACAAACTATCTAGGAACCATTGGTACCTAGGAAGGTTATATGAATGTAGGTGTTGACAAATGGAAGCATATCACTTCAAACACTCCATTGCTTGGTTGCTTTTGATTGAGTTGGAAGCAGATGATCGAGTTGGAGCTTGGGATGATGGGGATAGTTTTGGATTTCTTTTTTACACCTTTTTATAGCATGATTTTTTGCTTCTTTATATCAATGCCTTCCATCTTTATAGATACATGACATATCATCATCAAAATTTTCATATGATTATCAATTGTTCAGTTTTTTCTTACTAAATTCTACTTCTATTGTGGAATTTGTTTACTTATATTACTTCCTATAATTATATAAAATTTTTATATGTCATCTACTTAAATAAAATCAGTTAATGAGGGCATAGTCTCCCAACAGATACACGCCAGGACTCGCTGCTAGTTGGCAGCCTCTGGTGTCCGGGGAGATGGACTTTAAGCCATGTGGACAACCGAGCTCAGGGAACTTCTAATTGGAATCTGGGTATATTAATTTCGAATATATTTCATCCATGTGGTTTTGAGATTCAAATTGGGTCACATCACTTTGTGAGGATGGTAGTCCACATGTACACAAATGATGTTATCAAACTTTAGTGTAAGAAATAAAATGATTTGTTTTATTTTCATAATGATAAAAATGTCATGAATATAATAATTATTTCATTAATATAACATATATTCCTTAAATTTTGTCTTTATTGCATTCCATTTAAATATTTAGTGAAAAATGAATCACATCACTTCTTGAGGTGGTAGTTTGACGTACAAATGAGCGTCGTTATCTTATCCCCTAACTTATAAAAATTAAATAATTTATATATGATGTAATGAATCAAGAGGTATAATTATATAATTAATTTCATATTTATACTTTAGATCTATCTTCATATCCAATCATGAGAGGTGGTAATGTAAAACACGAATGATACCAGATTGTGTGGTGATAGTCTACCATACACATGAATGATGATTTTTCCACCAATAGATGGATGTGAGGATGATTGTAGGTCAAGAACATAACATAAAAACATCTCAATATATGTAATATACCAAGGTTATTATATCATAATGGGTTATTAAAAATTCAATGAGGTGTAGGAACATATAAAATAAAAAGGCGTGTTGAAGAACATTACCTATTCTCTGGGTATCCCCCTTAGGTTTGCACTAAAATCATTCCTAGGTTGGATTTATGCCAAAAATATGTCATATAGAATGATGGGAGGGAATTTTGGAAGTTATTTGAGTAGATATTGTCAAGAAAAATATTTTTATAGTTTGAAGAATAGTGGAGAGGGATGGCATTTGGTAAGTGAGGTGAGTTTCACACTTTTAATTTTTAAAAAACATCAATTAAACCCACATTTTTATCTTTTAACTAGGATCCAAAATGGGATCATCTCGAAACTAGAAGGTATATGGGTAAATATGGCCAGAAAATAGGTTTTTGGACATGTTTGTGGATCATTTTAAACCTTTTATTTTAGTTAACACCCATTAAATCCATTTTTACTTAAACTGTTATAAATAATTTTTTCTATTTTCACTATTACATTTGGATAAAAAATAAGTTGAACTTATTCTAAAAAAAATTATTTTTATTACAAATATGAAATCCATTTTTTTAAATTTATTTAAAAATGTGGAAAATTTTAATTTAAAATTAATCCCATAGACGCGACGAGAAAGAGGGTTTTTAAAAACTAAATGTTCAAAAGTTTACAAAGATTCTTTATCATAAATCGATATGAAAATTATTCCAATGAACTAAATTGGATAAATAGATATATATTTTAATTGTTTTTACATTAAAACAAATTATAAATATAGTTTAACATTATACATTATTTAATTGAAAAGGTATTTTTTAATTAAAATTCAGTAATTTTCATTATTCATTGATAAATGAAACATTCCCGAAAATAAAAAAATTCATCCAATGATAATTTTGACATGATGATGACAAAAATTAAGTTAATTTTAAAAGATAAATTTTCTAAAAGTGGTAAAAATAAATTTTAAATGAATTTCACAATTCATGACTAATCCATATTATAGAAAAAACAATTTTTTAAAACATTTATTTTTCTTTTAAATGATTCTTATGTTATTTATAATAATTAGATAATATAAATTTTTGTAATTTATTTTAAACTATTAATACACACTAATTCTATTCCTAGGTTATAATGGTAATGTTTATGAAATATTTTATTAATGTATCGTGTTTCATTTAAACTCGGTCTTGTGTGCATCGTAAGTGTAAGAAACCGATCTTTTATGGATATGTGACAATATTTTTTTCATGTTATATTTTTTATAGTTATGAGTTCATCTTGTTTGGTTTGTATCATGGAGAGTTTTAGGGTGAAATTTTCAAATTTTTGAAGGAAGAGAAGTTGTGTATGGTTGGTGCACTGTTTTCCCAAACTGTGTGCCACATGCTAGAAAACCGTGCGAACCCAGGTAGAGGGGATTCACATGACTGGTGCACAGTTTTTCAAACCATTCACCCTATAAAGTGAAACTATACACCCCTCCCCC
This sequence comes from Viscum album, assembly GCA_963277665.1. Taxonomy (NCBI): domain Eukaryota; kingdom Viridiplantae; phylum Streptophyta; class Magnoliopsida; order Santalales; family Viscaceae; genus Viscum; species Viscum album. Next base: position 757,424,099 of record OY728130.1, on the reverse strand, counting down.
TAGAATAGGCACACATTAAAGACACACAGTTTGGAAAATGGTGCGCCCTTATACAACAAACCATGCATACAATTTTAAATAACCTGGAAATTAGATTTTAAAATAGTTGAACCCCTATATTAACCCCAAATCAACCCCACTCATCCACTGATGATTCATCTCAATTTTAGAGGCCCAGCCTTTATTCATAGCAATTTAAAGTTGGGATCGATGATCTACACCACCCGAGTATGTGGTTTACTCCCATTCAGATCTCTCTCTCTCTCCCTCTCCTCTTCCCAGATAAAAGTGGGATGATTATCCACTATTGGATCTAGATATAGATATAGGTTAGTTAAATGTTTATTTGTTTAAATCTTGTATATAATAATTTAATCAAGATCTCGTTCTTCATCATTGTTCCGCACAAATTAGGGATTTCTATTAGGGATCATTTATCATCAATCTTGAGGTATGTTGTCTATAATTCAAATCCCAAAGCCTAGATTTCGATTATGTGTATGTAATTTTAGAATTTCTACTGGATGATTATAAAATGAGTTTCCTAAATTGAATTAATTGTTTTGGTGAATTAATTAATTAATGGATTGTGAAAATAAAGATATTGTGATTGTAGACTTGGAATAATTAATTGTTGAACTAATTATGAGGATATCAAGATTGTGAATTTTATTAATTAACCATTGAATTAATTAATGTAGTTGAACGTGATTAATTAATTATTGAATTAATTAATTTAGTTCACTTGGGTTAGTTAACTGTTGAATTAATTAATGAGGTTGTATTTGATGAATTTATTATTGAATTAATTAATGGAGTTGACTGTGATTAATTAATTATTGAATTAATTAATGGATTTGACTTGGGTTAATTAATTAATGAATTAATTAATGGGGTTTTATTGGATAAAAATAATTGTTGAATTAATTAATGCAGTTGAATGTGATTAATTAAGATTTGAATTAATTAATGGATTTGACTTGGGTGAATTAATTGTTGAATTAATTAATGGGATTTATTTGATTAATTAATTTTTGAATTAATTAATGGAGTTTAATATGATTAATTAATTATTGAATTAAATAATGTAATTGATGTGAAAAATTAAATGGTGAATTAATTGAAGGGTATGAATGCGATTAATTAATTATGGAATTAATTAATGGAATTGATGTGAACAATTAATTGGTGAATTAATATAATGGATTGATATGATTAATTAATTTTGGATTAAATTAATGAAATTCACATGAACAATTAATTTGTTAATTAATTAATGGTAATGGATGTGATTAATTAATTTTGGAATTAATTAATGGAATAAAAGTGAACAATTAATTGGTGAATTAATTGAAGGTAATTATGTGATTAATTAATTATGTAATTAATTAATGTAATTGACATGAAAAATTAATTAGTAAAATAATTGAAGTTATTGAATGTGATTTATTTATTATGGAATTATTTAATAGAATTGACATGAACAATTAATCGGTAAAGTATTTGAAGGAGTTGAATGTGATTAATTAATTATTGAATTAATTAATGGAATTGACATGACCAATTAATTAGTGAATTAATTTAAGATATTGAATATGATTAATTAATTATAGAATTATTTAATGTAATTGACGTGATTAATTTATTGGTGAATTAATTGAAGGGATTGGATGTAATTAATTAATTGTGGAATTAATTAATGGAATTAATGTGAACAATTATTTAGTGAATTAGTTTAAGGATTTGAATGTGATTAATTAATTATGGAATTAATTAATGGAATTACATGAAAAATTAATTAGTGAATTAATTTAAGGAGTTGAAAGTGATTAATTAATTAATGGAACTAAAATGAAAAATTAATTTGTGAATGAATTGAAGGGATTGAATGTGATTAATTAATTATGGAATTAATTAATGGAATTGATGTGAACAATTATTTGGTGAATTAATTGAAGGGATTCAATGAGATTAATTAATTATTTAATTAATTAATGGAATTTATGTGGAAAATTAAAAATTGAATTAACTGATGGATGGAATGTTTTGATGGTTGATTTGCATTAAATAATTTTTGATTTTTTAATGGATCATTGTGATTATAGAAATTGTGAGTTAGATATAATTAATTATTGAATTAATAATTGAGATATTATGATTGTGGAATAAGGATAATAAATTATTGAATTAATTTTTCATATATTTTGATTATAAAATTGGGAAAATTAATTATTGAATTAATTATTGAGATATTTTGGTTGTGAAATTTGATTAATTACTTATAGAATTTATTAATGGGTAATGTTGTGATTTTTTAATTACTGAATTGGATTAATTAATTATTGAATTAATTAGTGGAGGTTTTGTGATTATAAAATTCATGATGTGATTAATTATTTGTTTAATTAATTAATGGAGTTGTTGCAACCAATTAATTGGTGAATTTATTAAAGGGATTGATGAAATTAATTAATTGATGAATTAATTAATAAGATTTATGTGATAAACTAATTGTTGAATTAGTAATAAAATTGATATGAAAAAGAAATTATTGAATTTAATTAATTAATTAGTGAATTAGTTAATGTCATAATCATGTGTGGTACATGGTTAGTTTCATCAAAACCTTTTGTGTGATAAGAAATGATGAATGGTAATAATGGAATTCACATGTGATAATCATGTGTGGGATAGGGTCAGGTGCATCAAAATCCCATACTGTGAATTGAAATGATGAATGGTAACATTGGCATTCATATGTGATAATCATGTATGAGACATGGTCTAATGCATCAAAATACCATTGTGTGAAATGAGATAATGATTGGTAATAGTGGCATTTAGACATGTATTATGAAATATGAATTTTAACAATGAAATTTAGATATATGATCTGGTTTGAGTGTCCTTGAGAACCTGAGCGTGTTATGTGGTAAAATAAAGAGTAATATAATAAATGTAAACTATTTATTTTATTGTTGGTATTTATTTTTATAAAACTACATACCCTATTTCTACTGGATATTGTTTTATACCCCATTGGTGGTGTCCTACTGAGTTGTATTGACACCCTACTCGGGCTTCCTAACTAGTATGATAATAGACTTCATGTTTACAGGATAAGATAAGGGCAAAGGCCCTAAGTTAGATGGATAATTTGGGATTGAGAATGGATAAAAGGACCATACATGGTTCAGAACCCTCTTGGGAGTTGTTAGTGTATTTACTTTTGGGTTTTAATTTTAACACTTAGCACGTACTTTAGAGAGGAAAATATATAGTTCAATTTTGATATTTTATTTCCAATTTTGGGTCATCTTGTGATATTGGTATTATTCTGGTTATGGTTATATCATATTATAATTCATGTTTATTTACATTGTTGTGATACTTTTACAAAGAGGTTATAGTCTCCCCTGATCAATATTAGACCCTCATTGCTAGTCAGTAGCCTCTGGCATACGGCGTGGTGCACCTGAGGTCATGTGGAGAACCACCTCAGGGAACCAACTTATGGAACCCGAGTTGGGATGTTACAGTAAGATATAAAATAAATTAAATTTATTCTAAAGGAAATACAATGTAATATATTAAGGTGTTATATTCTCTTCTAATCTTAGTGTTTCATATCATACACACTATTTAATACAATGTTCTTATTTCATAATTTCAGGGTGTTACATTCTCCCCACTATAAATTAATTATGTACTCATAATTGAAACATGATCTTGGTAATCAAGGGTTTGATATTTAAAAATTATTTTGTTGAAAACCCACATCGTAAAAAGAGTTAAAAAATGTCTTATTAGTAATATATAAAGGGAACTATAATGGTCAAATGAAATAACACATAAATAGGTTTCCAAGTATGAGAATTTTCAGGACCCAACCCCAAGGGGCCTGATCCGTGACTACACCAAGACCACCTCCAATAGGCCAATGGATAAAGACACGTGTTGAGAAGGAATATCACACAAAAGGGATACCTTATCCTATGGTACCTATATGAACACACAAACATTCATCTCCATGAAATATTACATAGATATTAATAACTAAAAATGAAAATTCATGTATACATGTATCCCACAATCAACATATGGAAAAGTAATAAAAATGTAAAAAAGAAAAAAGAAAATCCCACCAAAACTGTAGAAGAGTCCATACTACTCAAATGGGGGGATTTATATCAAATTCAATCACCAGAACACACCTCTATCAAGCAAAATTATACACATTGTTCGATCAAGTTCACTATGCTCCACCTGCTCTGGGACCTCCAAGGTATTTCTCAAAAGGCTCATCATTTAAAAAAAAGACATTTTTGGGAAGATCTTGTCTAGGGTGAGTATGATAATACATAGTAGGCACTTGAAAAACCCAAAATAAAAGGGATCAACTGAAAGACAACAGTCTACTTGACCCCTTCCAAAGGGAACCCAAGTAAAAGAGAACAAGAAACTACATCTCCTCCACTACTCGACTATACATGACTAATCATCTCATATCCACATGGTGTGTCAATCAACATATGTGAAATCACCACAATAAATCCTAGAATAACCCAGATTAGCTTGTCTTAGACACCAAGTATCATGAGGTACCAATCTCATTGATAGACCTTGGTTTCTACTATAGGATATAAGGCAACACTTGTCTAGAAGCTTACTCATTGATCCCTTCCATACTAGATGAAACTCATCTGATAGATCTCACTCATCAAGAATAAACCTTCGATCCATGAGGGAACATCCAAGAGATACCTCTCCATTACGAATTGATCAGCCATACCTAATGAAACATCCAAGAGAATATGCTCCATTGATTATCACTATGTTGATGACACATCACCACCATCCCACATGACATACACCAAAGATAACACACTCATCGGGTCTCACAACGAAGATAGTCATGCTATCAAATAATGGATCTCGATACTCAGATAGGGGATCTCACCCATCCTTGATGGTGGACTCCTCAAAATCCAACTAGAAAACACTGAATATCTCATCTCATAGATAGAGGATCACACCCAAGACCGCTGGGGGACACCACAAATCTAATGTGGAACTATGAAGATCTTATCGATTAGATTGGGGATCATACACAAGATCATTGGGGGGAACTACAAACACTACTGAGTCTCAAAGTCATGATAAATAGATAGGGGATCATGCCTTGGATTACTATGAGATACCAAAAAATCAAAATCTAGAACCAACCGCTGAGTAGGGGATCATACTCAAGAAAATACCATAAACCATACTAAAACCTCCCACTAGGTAGGAGATTATATAGCCAATAATTCCATAATACCTACTAGGATATCAATCTTATTAGGGGATCACCTCCCTGTATAATATGGTCATGATAATACCACGAACCCTACATAGTGAATATGATATGATAGAGTATATCACCCCAGTATCCTAGAGGGATACAAGAAACTATATCCACAGTAATCTAGTTGTGGGGATAAATAATTCTATGTTTAGGATGTAATTCCACACCATACCCACAAAGGTATAGACCAAGGGAAACCAGTCAACCAATATTGTTGTATATTTCTCTATCGAGTGACCCACTAAACTCACATCATGTGACATCTCTAACCCCAAACCCATGGACACCAACATGTATAATGCAGAAAACTACATAGTATAGGCAACTCAAGGGCCTCTATCCGAGTTCATAAAATAGAGATGCATGAGGGATAAGTCTCTAAGTGGAGTACATGGTGTCTACCCATAGTACATGACATATCTCTAGAAGTTATCCCCTAGACATCTTACCTCTTGATACTTGGCATGTGTATATATATATATATATTCATGGAATATACCTCAGGGCACACGTTGTGTGACACCATTTGATCTCCTGGGTGTTTTCTCAACCATACACAGCCGACTATCCATGTCACCCCACCCGACGTGTACCCTTGATACACATCTTGTGTTTTCTATCTAACTACTTGGCTATTTCCTCAGCCCATTCCCATGTCGGACACTCTGTTCCTGTATACTTTGATATAAACTTTCATACGAACCCGTCCCATGACATGACATGTTTTAACATGTCCCTCGGCCATATGACCGGGGCTCACTATACAATATATACCCTAGTACACAATTTGCAGTCATCAATAATTATCTTCCCCAATCAGGAGGATCACATAAATTTTTTTCCTGAACTACATGTCTTATGATTGTGAATTGTGAATGGGAATTCCTGGAGACCCACCGAAAACTCCCTAATCTCACCTATAACCACAGATATACCCCATTGGGTTCTCTAAAAAATGTAATTGGGATATAAAAACATAAAAAAAATCATCAAAGGGGATTAGAACATAAATCTCACAAATCTCCTAACCTTGTGAAAAAAATACTAATATTTGGGTCAAAAATAATGCTTGGAAGCTTCTACATCTCAATCAGGTGACGCTCAGTGTTAAAAAAAGAGATCAGCAACACCTCCTCTCCTCGTTTTAGTTTCGGGTCATCTATCACAAAAGGGGGTGTATCATCCTCTATACTATTTTGCGTGAACCAAATGGGGGGAGGGTATTAATTTAATTTTATTAAATTAATAACTATCTATTTAACACCTCACTATGTCTCCCTCAATCGAGCACCCAATGTAGTCAAACTTAATTTAATTCCTATGGTAAAAATAACATTCTGAACTCAACCATAGTTTTATATTTATGATCCAAAACTCTAATTAAGAGTTATTAAACCTTTATATAAAAACTATTCATGTGAGATAAAATATATTAAATATTTTAATATCACCAAATCGAGGATCTTCGGGCCCTAGAATCTCATACTGACTATGTTCTTAGTTCTAAAAATATTCTTTGAAATATTACAATGTCTTACATAGAAAAAACAGAGTCACTGAATTTTACCGACCTTGAATATTTTCATCCCTAAAAAGTGAAAGCCAGCATATAATTGAGAAAAGTGATCTCTAAGCTTGATCTCCCATGCTTATGAGCTCACTAGAGGGTTCTGGTTCATATTCCAGAGAGACACTTAGGGAAAACAAAAAATCCAAACTACAACCATGATCCATCTCAAACTATGTCGATATAGTTAAATAAATCATGGATGTGTATCCTCTATTTTGATAGGTGGAAAACTCCAACGACCCAATATAACAGTGGCTATAGATTCTAGCAGTACACCCCCTCACTAACCCGACAAAAATACTAACAAAACATGGAAGTCCTCATCCACCATTGGATGGAATTCAATGTCAACATCCATTTATAGAACAAACTATATGGACACAAATGATGTCTCCCAATGACTCCACCCATTCTAGTGGCGACCTAAAAGGCATCTTGAATATGGCCTCAACCGGTGCTGCACCGACGGTGAAGTGGCAACTGCACAATGCCAACATGAAACCCAAAGTATGTTTTCTTAGGCTTGAAGGTTTTGTTCTACTTGGAATAAAAACCACTATCTTGGGTAGAAAATCTATGGAAAGTAATAACTTCATCACCTTGTCTCACAGCATGACTGGTCTCAACATCAATCCTCAAAAGGACAATGTTCTCCCCACTATATGGAAACCCATCCTGAACATGTTCAGTGGATATCTGATCACATGAAAACCCACAAATAGAATATCCTAGTGGGCCTCCCTACCTCCCTGAAGAATATGGGGGGTAAAAACCATCAACTAGAACTGTATCATCCCATCCTCAAATTTATCATGTTCAATACTGAATCAAAGAACATGAGAGTTCCAATAAAAAACATAGGGATACCTAATCATACACACTATTTTTTAATAGGTCCTCCATTTACAAACCTCCTAATGTACCACATCTCACAGAGGTCCATGGGAGTCAACTAGTATGTTGATACCATATCAAGGAAATCTTCTAGGCACTATTCTATATAGAAAAAAAACTCTCAATGGGGAGGTAAACTCCGTATGCCCTTGGGTAGATTTCCTCAAACCCACCATTATAAAAGGACAAATAACTCTAATAGCACCACTTCTACAAGGGTCATACTATCCATACTATTAAAATTGATTGTATATTCCCACATGCAAGCTCATCCTACTCATCCTAGGTCACTCCTCAATAGAAGAAATCTCTATCCCACAAGACAGAAACACCACCCCACAAATTGGTGGAAAGCATCTAATCATGGATGGTAGGAAACCAATCCATAACCAGGAAGATCATTGTAGGTTCTACAAGACACTACAAAAAGAATTTATGTGAGAAAATTTCCTCCCATAGTCTCATCACAAAGTCAATAAAAGTTTTTAGTCACTGATCCTCTCTGTAGGAGACTTCATAACACAATTTGAGCATAAATTATCCATTGGTATCATTAGGGTATACTCAGAGACTCCAGCACAAACCTCCACCCAAACACACAAGTCAAACGAACTCGTCCGCCACACCTAAACACTATTCAATTTGGGTGGTACAAACTCAAATGTTCTATTTTGTATCATGTCACAAGAATTAATCCTTTTGGGGTATGAATCCCTCTTCCTCATGAGTCTGAATCTACATCATACATCTCATAGTGCCCTACTGATTCCCTGCGTCACCCTAGATAAGACTCAAGCAAGAAGTGGTAAGAATAGATTACCTCAAAATAGTTTCTAACAATACAACCTCAAAATTATAATGAACATAGATTGTTCCTTTAATCATACTCATAGCCTACCGGTTATATGCCTATATGGCTAGAAGATATCATCACCTTTATCCTATAACTCCTTAAGCCTAGTAAAGATCAAATAGTGTGGTGGTGGAAACATATCGAATCATACTAAACATCATACTGCTCTCCATGGCCCTCATAACTTCTGTCATCTAGAAAAAATCCATGTTCATGTCATTGTATCTTTCCTAGGGTAGTCTATTGACTATCTCCCTCTCAGTGGTATGATAGGTTGAATAATCTCGTGCAAGATGTCCATATATGTCATAAGTGAAGCATCAACTCTCCCAAGGCTAACTAGATCCATCTTCGGAACCCTAAACTATAGTCCCTCCGTCATTGAATAATATCCTAAAGCATCATTCATATCTGAATCCCTAAGACTTCTGTCGTCTATGAGGTGCTGAGGTTTCATATATTATGTGACCAACATTAACAATTGGAGTTTACTCAGCCAAAATTATATCCACCACCAATAATAGATCCAGCACTCCTATATAGGTGGAAGTGTATAGATATATCAACAAATCGCAAATATCCTATATTAATCCCTACTTTACGGTCCTTTATCTAAAAAATAGATCTCTAACCTCTCTGAATACTCCACCACGGTCATGTTATCTAGTCAAATATGTAGAATCTACTAGATACACACTGATCTAAATGTGGCTAGATAAAATTATTCCTATAAATAATCTAAAATTCTTTCTAAGTGAGAATCATCTCATCATTGTTTTACATCACGAGACTCAACAAATGCTTGGCAGATCCCTATAGAAGACTCACTACTGGGGCCCCCATTTGATCGGGAGGTTTCCTCGCAAGGTGGAAAACATGAGTGACTACCTCAATACAATCATCAATTGCTTGGGGATCTGGCTCACCCCGATACCTCAGATATCATTGCCTATGTAACTCATGTAGTTCACTAAACTTGGGATCATCCTTGACCAGGAAATTTGGTACAACCTACTACTCAAGGGGTGCTAGCTCGACTAGAAGAGAACTCATAGGTACCTCATCCTATGTTGTTCCCTACACTTAATCCTCTACACTGAATGGATCATCATCAGGATCTAGTTATGGAATCTTGTTAGGCTATCATCGTGGAGGCATCCTAAAAAAAATCAAGACATACCACGATCAAAGAGTATATCTAAGTAGCAGAATCAAAGTTCATATGTAACCAAAATCTGGTCTTATATGATGCATTTACCCAAATTTCCCTATCACCAATGAATAAATGTACCTAATTGAAAGGAATGTCATCAGAGTCCTAGTGTATGGATACGTCACCCACTACACCATCATGGGAGTCTCTACCTAAAATAAAAAATCAATACACTTAACACTATTTCTATAAAACCAAAAAAAATTCATAGAATCCAGCACTATGGAAGGACCTACTCTGACACCACTCTTTCATGAGCTGGCCCAATTGGTCTAAATCCATGAATTCCCCAAGACCACCTTCAATAGGCCAGGGGTAGGTGACCAGTGCCAAAAATACATATCAAGCACTTGGGAGGAATTATCATATGACACCTATTTGAAAGAACACACATCCACCTCTATGAAAAAATTTAGAGATAATAATAACTGAAAAAATGAATTCATACATCTATCCCAAAATAAGAATATAAAAAAGTACTGAAAATTTAAAAATGAAAATTGAAAGACCAAAAAAAAAATTCAAGAGTAAAACCTACTCAAATGGAGGGTATTGTTATCAAATGCAACCACCCAAACACACCTCTATCATGAACTAATATACACCTCAGTTTTTATAGATCACTAAGCTCTGTCTGCTCTGGAAATCCTAGTTCTGTATCAAAAGGCATGTCTTATGAACAAGACACAACATGTGTGAAAAAATACCATGTTGGGGTGAGTATAACAAATACTAATAGGTTCCTAAAAAACCTTTAGTATCAAGGAGAAAATGAAAGGAAATATTACACTCAAACCAATCTATAGGGAACCTAAGTGAGAGAAAAAAAATAAATTCCATATCTATGAATCCTTAGCTATAAATGACAGGTCATCTCATCTCTACATTATGTATTAATAAACATAAGTGACAACACCACAAGGAATCCTAGAATAAACCAAATAAAATCATCTCAGAATCTATGTCTCATGAGGTCCCAATGCCATTTCCAACCATAATATTATACTCAAGGATCTATGGTAAATATCATCCTGGAGTTAACTTCTTGATCCCTTCCATCCCATATGGATGTAGTTTAAGAGATATCTCTCATTTCAAATAACTATTCCATCCATGATGGAAAATTCAAGAGATATTTCTCCATCAGGAACAAATCCTATAACCTTGATGGAAAATTTGAGATAACACACTCCATTAGGTATCACTAATATGATCCCACATCACCACCATCCCACATTCCATTCACCTGAGTTAACATTTTCATCGAGTATCAATATGAAAAAATTCACACTGTTACTCAGTGTATCTTGATACTCAGATAGGGGATCTCACCCATCACTGATGGGTGAATCCTCACATACCTACTATAAATACTAAAATTCTCAACTCATAGATATGGTATCACACCAAGGACCACTAGGGGACACCACAAACCCAATATGGAATGGGGGAGATCATATCTCTCATATAGGGGATCAAACCCATGACTGACAGGGGATACCACAAACCCTACCGAGTCTCAAACCCATGTAACACAAATAGGGGATCATTCATATGATAGTTGGGAGATACCACAAACCCAAATTTGGATCCAACATCCATGTAGGGGATATTAATCATGATAATACCACAAACCCTACTAAAACCATCAAGTAAGTAGTGGGTTGTATACCCAACAATTCCACAAACCTAACTCGCAAGCCTTCCAGACAGGGGATCACCACCATGTACCTGAAAGTCACAGAAATAACACAAACCCTACCTAGGGAATATCATTTGATAGAGGATACCATCATGACCATCGGAATGGATACACCAACTCTATCTGAGCCCATCCTAATGAGATAATTAGGATCCTATACCGAGGACATAATTCTAGACTGTACCCTCCTAGGGATAGACCAAAGGAACCCACTCAACCAAAACTGGTCTATTCATCTCTATCAAATTATCTTATAACCCCACCTATCATATTATCTCTAATGAAAAAACCATGGACGCCATCACATGCAATATGGAAAACTACTCAAGATACAAAACTCACGGGCCTCCGTCCGATTCCTAAAAATGGAGATTATTGAGGGAGAATTCTCTAAATGGATAAAATGGGGCTTACCAATATTATATGGTGTGTATCTCAAATATATCTCTTGGCCATGTCCCATCACTATACTTGGTGTTATTTTTATTTATACATGGTTTGTACCTCATGTCGCACCGTGTGTGACCCCGCTCGATCTCTCGGGCGTGTCCTCAGCTATTCATGGTAGGCTAGCAATGTCACCCCCACATAGTGTGTACCATTGGTACATGGTGTGTCATGGACATCTTACCACTAGTTAATTTCCTCAAACTGAGTTCAACTTGGGCACCCCATTCCCATGTACTTAGCCATGTACTTTCAAATAGCCAATTCCCTTAACATGACATGTCTTTCCATGTCCCTTGTCTATATGACCTGGTCTAACTACATGGTGTGTACCCTCAATACATAACATGCAGTCCATAAATATCATCTTACCTAAATATAAAGAACACATGACATGTACTCCTACACTACACGCCATGTGATCGAGAATTCCAATTGGGAATTCCCTGTGAGCCACCCGAAACTCCACGATTTTCACACGATACCACAAACTTACCCCCAAGGGATCTCTAGATGATGTTATAGTTCTCCAGGACTTTAAAATAACAAATCAAAGGGGATATAGAAATATATTAAGTAAATCTACCTACCTCATGGGGAAATTCCAAAGAATCATGTCAATAATGATGCTTGAAATCCATTGCATATCAATTTGGTAATGATTAGTGTTAAAATGGGGATCAGTTTCACATCCTCTCCTTAGTTTGGTATCGCTCATCTTTCATGCAAGGAGGGGGGTCTCCTCCTCTACTATACTATTCATAAACCAAAAATGGGGATAGGTGTTATTAGTTTAATTTTATTAAATTAATAACTCTCCATTTTACACCCCACAGACTCACCCTCAACTGAGAACCAGATACTGTCAAATTTAATGTTGCGCTAAGGGTAAACACCAAGTTCTTAACTCAACCACGGTCTCAAAATTATAATCAATTAATCTAATTAGTAGTTATTCAATATTTATAGAAAACGTACACAAAAATTATAAAATATATTTAATATTCTAAATATCACCGTACCAAGGATCTCTCAGCCCTGAAATCCCACACCGACTCAACGCCTAAATTCAAATATTCTCCTATAAATATTCTAGTGTATTACACTAAAAAAACTGAGGCACTATAAGAAAATTTATGGAATGTTAAGACATGAACATGGAGGAAAAACATAAATAATTATAGAGAGTTATTAAGATTCTTGATCACAAGTAAGTAAATGATCAATGGAATGTCATGGGACTCAAAACCATAAATATGAGATTATTTGGAATTCCATCTGATTCATCAAATGTGAATGTAATAAAATAATTTTTTGTTTTAAGACCCTTTTCCTAATTTTAAGGAATTATTTTACTATCCATGAATATAAAAAATATACTTACTTGATAAGTTTCTATTTCATAAGAAAAAGTTTATCATTTGGTTATGATCCAATCAATTTTTAATTCATCTTTTACTCTAAGAAAAGAATATCCAAAAATGAATGTTTTATGCCTAAAGAACTAGACTTCTATTTTAATAGATTGTATAATACATAAAAGAGTTAAAAGACTTTCTATATATCTCTAACTATTTTCCAAAACCAATATAGTTATTACAAGTTATCTAATATAATAAATTAATCTATAAATGTAAAAATTAACACCAATCATTTAACTAAAAACAATTAAATATTTACCAAAACATCATCTATGTAACAAACCAAACCATTATAAATATAATTCCCCATGGATTTTTATGAAATGTATTATTATATAATATGGTTATAGAAATAAGACACACTTATTTTGTCTTATTATGACCATTTTATTTAAAATACATTTATGTATCATTACTACTGATAATATAGATATTAAATAGTGATCACATGATTAGTATAAATATTGGGTTTTAACAAATCCAATTCTCATAGAAAAAGGAATTAATGGCCACAAAGAGTACAATTACAACCTATGAAGACAATTTATTAGAGCTTCTGAGGGAGATAGAATTTCTGAGCCTTTCCCTCAAGGAATCCCAAGATGGGATCCAACAACTTAAGCATGAGAGAAACCATTTGTGAGATAAGTTCAAGATCATTGAGATCACGACCCAAACCATATTCGCCAAACCACCCCATGAAAGTCCCACCATCGCACACCTTAACCTTAAGATGTTTTCTAGTGTATTAAAAGAGATACGTAACAAGACCCTAGTAGTATGATTTTGTATATTATTTTCTATAGAATTATGAATATATTTCTATCCAATTATTATTACTTTATGAATTATTTTTATTTTGATTCAATAAAACACAAATACTATTTTTTTGGTTAATATTAAAATTCAATTAAGATATATATTTTCATGAATTAGTGAATTTTTAAAATAAATAATTTTTAATAAAATATTATTTTTAAATAATTTTTATCAAATATAAATGGTCATATAATTTTGATAAAGTCAAATGTAAATTTTATAATGGTTCAACAAAAACAATTATTTTAAAACACCTATTATTTTCAATAATTATCAGCTATCATTTTAAAAGTGAAAATTCACATATTTAGAAAAATAATTAGATAAAATAAATATAATTTTTTGAATCAAAATGTCGAAATTTTCCAATGGTGAGTTTTTTATAATTTTCTGAGATAGTCAAATTTTTTGGTAAAATATAAATTCTATATAAATATACTTTGTGTTTTATGACATCATAATGAACCATTTATGATGTAATAAGTAATATAAATGTAATACAAGACCAAATATATGTTTTCAATTTAATATAATGTGATTTTAAGTTTATTTTATAAATCCTTTGTGAATTCACCAAAACATATGATATATTTTAAGATTTTAAAATATTTTTTTAGAGTGTGACTCACCTCTACATCACCAGGTGTAAAATTTTAATAATTTCTACCTATGGACTCATTAAATAACAAAAAACGCTCTTATTTGGTGGAAACCATGGGCAAAACTATGGTAAGGTTTTTAGTTTTGGTTAAATTATTATATATATTTCAAAACCAAAAAAATAAAGAAATCCCCCTATTTTCCTATATAAACCCACCCAAGAACCCATTTATATTTAATCAAAATCTTTTGAGAATGTATTTACTCTCCCATACACTCCCTATAGTCCTCCCAAGGTTCCATAATCTTTTAATAAGTAATTCCCAATCCATTGTAGTCACACACTCAAGTAAGGGATCTTCCACTCCCCTCTTTTATCAAGCACTCCTTTTTTGTTATGTCTTTTACTTTTTCATTTAGTTATGATGGGAAATGATATTCCATATTCCCCTTACTTTTCATTTGATTTATAAATGATCAGATCTTATTTTCGCTCTTATTAGGACTCCTATGATCCTTTATGTACACCAGTTACCAAGCCAAAATTTTGCAAGGATTCTTTTCTATATTCAAGTTTCTTCATTACCTTAAGCCTTCTATTTTAAAATTTAGAATATTGGGATATAATTTTAAATGTAACCAATACTAACCATTTTATTTTCAAATAACTATAGACCCCTTTCTTTATCATTATCCATTTTTATGAATGTTTATGTAATGTTGTTATGCAGTCAAAATTTCACTGTGATTGTCCATGCCTAAACAATTGTGCAATTGAAACCATAGACATTATTCTATAATTTTTATTCATCTTTATAAACATATAATTATCAATTTTGTACTTACATGTATTTATTTCAAATTACTTAACAATGGAATAAATTATTATGATGAATAAGTCCATTTCATATGATCTATGTGGCACACTTAAGAATGGGAATGAAATGCTTATATTTGGTGTGCCAAGATAGCACTCCAATGCATTGGGTACTATATATTATCATGATACATTGTGATGGGAAAATGGTTTACCTAATTACTTTATGTTAATTTTTTCACCATTAATTATTGGTGGTTTATCCTCAACCTATGTTTATTATTCAGTGTTTTAGGTTGTTATCACACTTCCCATGTCATGATTATCTTTCTACATCATGCCTTGTTATTAATTTTTCTTTTGGTCCTTACTAATACACTTATTTTCTAACATTTATAACATATTACATGTTTATTACCTTACTGGTCTTTATAGATCACCCCTTTATTATATATTTCCCCAATAAATCCTTTGTCATTTTATGTTCAAAGGAGTAGTTTTAGCTTGTTAATGAAATTTTTAATAAAAGCACACTGAGAAAGTTTTTTATAATGTTGTTGTATCTCACATTCAAGATGTTATGTTTTTACCTAATTCCCATAAACAACATACTTATCTATATTTTGGGTTTTATTAAGTGTAATTTTATTTAATAAATCAAGTAGTAATGTGTAATAAAGATCATGGTTGTTATAGTTGTTATTAGAGGAAAAGTTTGGTTATTTTTTGGATTAGAATTAGAGAACTCTATAAAAATCCTTAGGGATAAGACTAATTATAAGAAATCATCCCTAAATTTTGTAAATTATAGAGTAAGTGGTTTATCCCGAAAATAAGTCCTTGGATGGATACTACAAGTGGATGTGGTTATGGAATAGATGTACATAGGAGTAACTCTGACAAGGTGTTCTAGCTCCGACTCATTGTAATATGGTACATAACAATGAGACTTACTGTGCACTTGGTTTTATACCCCCGATGGATATTCTTTGGTAAATTCAAAATATCATTATGAACCATTATTTAGGGAACAAAAACAAAAAATCCCATAAGAATATATGTTAGAAAAAAGATCATGGATAACATAGATTGATGCTTATAATATCATAAGTTAAGGAAATTAATGTAATTTATAAGTTATCTATTTAATTTCATTGGATTCTCCTTTTTGTGTTTAATTGTTTAAAATAATCACCCCTTATTTTTCTTTTATTCTAGCTAATGGTTAGAAATAAAAGAAATTGGGTGAACAATTAATGTGATAGGAAATGTGATGACTATCCTAATGATGTACCAAATATAATGGGAGCAAGAATTGATAACTTTGTCATGACACTCTCTCAACCAAATCAAGTTATGAATAGAAACCTGGACTAGGAGAATCACCCCAAACCCCTTAATGGATAAAAAGTTGCAATCAAGAGCTCTATGTGATAAATGACTCTTACTTTCAATGGATCATCTGATCCCTTAATCACAGAACAATGGATAAACTCTATTGAGAAAATATTCTCCATCCTTCAATGTTATGAGTAAGAGAATGTTCTACTAGCTATTTATCATATGGAGGGAAAAGTTAATAAGTGGTGGGCATTGATCAATAATATGAATCTTGAGGAAAAGATATAAGAGATGGAGTGGAAGTAATTCCCTAATTTCATTTCGATAAATATTTTAATCATAATATTCAACTTCAAATGGAAAGGGATTTCCTCTCCCTATAATGAAAAAAATATGATGAATATATTGGGGCGTTCGAGAAAAACTTCACAAGACTTGCACGATACACCTATGACATTGTTGTTACCCCCGAATGAAAGGTTTGCCGCTTATTTAGTGGGATAAAACCTACTCTACAAAAATATATAGTGATACATAACTTCTTTATCAATGAAGAAATTTTCTGATATTCCCTCAAAGTCAAAATAGAGATCAGAGAATACCAAGGGTATCATAGAGATAAGAAGTGGAATGTGGAGTTAATTTTGTTAGTCTGATAGAGATATATAATGGTTCCAATAAATTTTTGCATCCCACTTGTCATAGGTGTGAAAAGAATCACCCCAAAATATACTTAAGGTAGAAGAAGAAATGATTTAGTTGTGGGAAGTAAGTAAACATACCTAATAATTACCAAAAAGTGAAACCTGATAATTAGATGGAGGAAATAACTGCTCTAGAGAACCCTCAATGCATTTTTCATTGCTACAAATGTGAGTTACTAGGGAATATTTCAAACCAATTCCCTAAGACATGAGTCTTTGGAGGCAACCAACAACCTCTAAGGTAGCATGGGGAATCTTTTTCCATCACTACCGCTGAAGTGAATCTCAAAAATGTAGTTGTGATAATTATGGTATTTTTTCATTCAATAATAGTGAAAAATATTTTTAATTGTTGTTATATTCATTCCTTTATATCATTAAAGTTAAGTAAAAATATTCAAAAACCACTACAAATCATAGAAGTAGAGATGTTGGTGAAAACAACAAGTGGGATAATTATTTCATCCCACATATATGACTACTCCCCTATCACAATTTGTGGGATGAACTTCCCTGTGAACCGTTTCATACATCTGTTGGTGGATTTTGATGCAATTCTAGGCATGGATCATCTTTACCTATATAGTTCCAACATAAATTTCCATGAGAAGGAAATCACTCTCCATGTGATGAAACGACCCCCGATTCTTTATAAGTGTAAGGAGGAGGATGAATCTTCGTTAACACCATCTTCTTAAGTATAAATATTATTTCCTTATGTAAAAGTGTATCTATCTCAAATGATTGAGTCTAAGGAATGAATAATCCTCAAAGACATGCTAACTGTGAGAGAATACACTGTTGTGTTACCCATGGAATTTCTTAGCCTTCCTCCTAGAAGGGATGTTGAATTTTCAATTGATCTTATACTTGGGGAATTTTCAATATCCAAGACACCATATAGGATGGTTGTTTTGGAACTTGAGAAGCTAAATAAATGACTTGAGGAGAATTTGGATAAAAGTTTTATATGCCCAAGTGATTCAGCATGGGGTGTAAAAGTACTATTCATCAAGAAGAAGGATGGGTCAATGTTTCTTTGCATTAATTATTGTGATATCAACAAAATCATGATAAAGAAAAAGAATCACCTTCTAAAGAATGGGGGTTCAAAACCCATGGGGTGCAGGTACTGTAGCAGCACTGTAGTGCTACTGTAGCAGCTGAGATACTATTGCAATAGCGGCACTGTAGCGGCGACAGGGGAACTGTACCGGTGGCGGGTACTGTGCGGTACTGTAGCATCGCGGGTACTGTAGAAGTACTATTCATAGAATGGGTATTGGGCCTAAAATTTGGGCATATAAGCTATGTAATGGGATAAATGCCCATTGGGCCTACGGGCTATGTAATGGGTCTCCCTCTACCCAGTTAAAGAGGTATTTTCTTTGCATTAATAATAAAAATGAGGCTTCGGCCCCAACCTTTAAAAAAAATATATCAGTTATGTGGAGAACATTAATTCTCAAAGGTGGATCTTTGGTCAGGATATTATCAAGTAAGGGTAAAGAAGGAAGTTATCCCCAAGACTGCTTTTTGTACAAGGTATGGGCATTATGAGTTCATATTGATTCCATTTGGACTCTCTAATTATCTTCAAATATTCATGGGTTTTATAAATAGAGTGTTTAGATATTACATCAAAAAATTTGTGGCAATATTTATTGATGATATCATAATATACTAAAAAATAAATGATGATCATGAAAAACGTTTAAACATTGTGATAAAGACCTTACAAAAGAAGAAGATTCATTCCAAGTACAATAAGTGTGATTTCTAGTTGAGGTAAGTCTCATTCCTTGGGTATATCATCACAAAAAATGGGATATCTATGGATTCTTAAAATAAAAAATAAATAGAGAGATGGTTGAGGCCAACATATATAACAGATATCCATATTTTCCTTGGGTTACCAAGGTATTATTTCTAATTAGTGATAAATTTCTCACGTTTGTCAAACCATCTTACCAAGATAACAAGAAAGGGAGTCAAGTTTTCATGGAATTATGAATGTAAAGAAATCTTCTAGGAGTGAAAAAAGGAGTCTTATGACTACCCTTGTTATCACACCACCCATAAGTGGAGAAATTTTTATAGTATTCATTGATGATTTGGAGAAGGTGTTGGGATATTTGTTAATGCATAATGACAAAGTTATTACCTACGCCTCATGAAAGTTGAAAGTTCATGAGAAAAAGAAAATCCCTTATATGATCTGGAGTTGGATGCTATGATCTTTTCATTGAAAATCTTGCGACATTATCTCATTAGGGAGAAGTGTGAGATATATACCAATCATACGAGCCTTAAATATATATTCACATAAGAAGAGATTAATATGTTCCAATGAAGATGGTTAGAGCTGATCATGGACTATGACTGCTCAATTCACTACCATAATGGGAAAGAGAACAAAGTGGAAGATGATCTAAGAAGAAAGGATCCAATAATTTCATCATTGAGGATAATTGATATGGATCCAATCTTTATATAATTGAAGAGGATAAATATGGGATTCACTAAGGAAGAATCATCATTAATCCTTTCAAAAATGATTTCTCAATTATCTGTTCTTTAATGGTTAAAGGATGCTCAAAAAGATGATATAGGAATTTTGAAAAAGTAGAAGATATAAAAAAAGATAAATCCTCAGAGATCAATGTTAATGAAGAAGGAATTGTGAAATTGTGGTGAAGACTATGATTTTAATCAAATCACAAGTTAAAGAAGGAACTATTGGATGCTTCAAATAATTTGACTTTATCCATTAACCCAGGAAATAGAAAGATATATCGAGATCTCTGACATCACTATTGGTTGGACAACATGAATAAGGAGATCACCGATTATACAAAAAAATGACTAGTATATCATCAAGTGAATGATGAATGGTAGAAGTATAAGGGGATGATGAAACCATTACCCCTACCAAAAATGGAAATTGGAAAACATCACCATGGAATTTGACACCATATTTCTAAATACATACAAAGGAAACAATGTTATCAGGGTTGTTTGGATCTTCTTATAAGGATTTCACACATCATTTCTATTCGAGAAGATTTGTTGGTAGATCAAATTTCACAGATATACATCAGATAAGTGGTGAGACTACATGGAGTATCACTATTAATTTTTTCTTATTGAGATCCAAGATTCACCTCTATGTTTTAGAAAATTCTCTAACATGCTCTAAACACTAAGATAAACTTTAATATGGATTATAAAACTAAAACTGATGGAAAATATGAGTGTAGTATCCAAACACTAGAGGACATGTTGAGGGAATGCTCAATTGACTTCAATGGCAGATGAGACCAACATCTTCCTTTGGTTGGGTTATCTTACAACAAAAGTTTCCACTCGAGCATCCAAATGGTTCCCTATGATGCAATTTATTATAAGTGGTGTGAGATACCTTCATACTGGGATGAAGTAGGAGAATATAAACTACTAGGTCCTGAAATGGTTGAGGATATGTTGTAGAAGGTTAAAACCATTCAGTAGCACATCAATACTTTTAAGATATGACAGAAGAGCTATGTTCAAAATCATCAACAAGACCTAGAGTTTGATGTTGGAGACATATTATTCCTCCAAATATCTCTATGGAAGAAAGTGATGAGATTTGTGAATGAGGTAAAGCATAGTCCCAGTTACACTGGTCCTTTTGTGATCCTTAATCGCATTAGAGAAGAGGCAAATCAACTAAAACTACCACCAAACATATCTCAATTACATGATGTATTCCATGTATACCTACTAATAAAGTACATACTAGACCCCTCATGTGTACTCAATCTAGAGGTGGTACTATTGGAGAATGAACTTTCCTATGAGGATCACCGAATGCAGATCTTAGATTTCAGAAAAAAAAAATTCAATGAAATAAGATGATGCCCCTAGTAAAAGTGTTTTGGAGAAACCAAAAGTTAGAAGAAGCAACATGGAAATCATAGGATGCGATGAAGAAGAGTTACACTCATTTATTTTAATGTGTACTAATAAAAGTTTGATGGAAACATTTCTTAAGGGGGGAATATTTAACAACCCAAACTATTATAAATAAAATTCACATTGCATTTTTATTAAATGTATAACTATATAATATGGATATAGAAAACGCATGCAATTTTTTTGGACTTATTATGCCCATTGGATTTAAAATACCATTATGTATCATTACCATTGATAATATATCCATTGAATAGCGATCACATGATTAGTATAACTATAGGGTTTTAACAAACCCAATTGTCATAGAAAAAGGAAGTGATGGCCTCAAACAGTAGGATCATACCCTATGAGTCCCATTTATCAGAGCTTCTGAGAGATAAAACATTTATTATATTTTCCCTTGACCAATACCAATATGAGATCAAACAACTTAAACATTATCAAAACTATTTATGGGAGAATTTTATGGTCATCAGGATCATGACCCAAACCATGTTCACCGAACCACCCCATGAATGATCCACCAGCATACACCTTACCCTTAGGGTGTTTTCTGGGGTATTAAGGGGATATGTAACAATACCCTAGAAGTATGAGTAGGTCCATTATTTTTTATATAATAATGAATATATTTACATCCTATTATTGTTACCTTATAAATGATTTTTACTTTGATTCAATAAAACACTAATAGTATTTTTAGTTAATATTAATATTAAATTAAGATATTCATTTTGATGAATTTATGAAATTTTTTAATAATTAATATTTCAATAAAATATTATCATTAAATATTTTTTTATTAAATATAAATAAGCATATATTTTTTATGAAGTCAAATATAATTTTTATAAGGGTTCAGAAAAAAATGTTCTTGTCAAATAACCTATTATTTTTTAATAAATATAGGTTATTATTTTAGGTGAAAATTCACATATTTAGAAAATTATTTAGATAAAATAAATAATATTTTTGGAATCAGAACATTGAAATTATCCAACAGTGAATATTTCATAATTTTCTGAGACAGTCGAATTTTCGGGTAACAATTAAATACCAAATAAATATACTTTGTGTTTTCTGACATCATAATCACCCAAATATGATGTAATAAGTTATATAAATGGGATCCATGACCAAATATATTTATTTTACTTTAAAATAATTTTATTTTAAGTTTATTTTATAAATCCTTTGTGAGTCCTCCAAAACTTACGATATATTTTATGATTTTAAAATCATTTATTTAAGAGTTTTACTCACCCCCTCATCACCAAGGGTAATATTTTAATAAGTTAGGAAATTGGAATCATAAAATAATAAAAATCATTAACTTTTGGGAGAAACCATGGGAAAAAAACATGGTATGGTTTGTGGTTTTGGTTATTTTATTATGTAGAGTCCAAGACCAAAATAATAAAGAAATCCCCCTCATTTCCTATATAATCCCACCCAAGATCCCATTTATTTTCACTAAAACTCATTGGATTATGTCCTTAATATTCCCTAAACTCCCTATAGTCCTCCTAAGGTTCCCCTAGCTTTTAAGAATCCCCTCCCAATCTTTTGGAGTCACACACTCAAGTAAGGGATCTTCCACTCTCCCCTTTTATCGAGCACTCCTTTTTTATTTTCTTTAACTTTTCCTTTACTTATGATGGGATATGATATTTTATATTAACCTTAATAATTATTTTATGTATAAATAATTAGATATTCATTTCACTCTCATTAATCCTCCGATGATCCTTTATGTACACTTGTTACCATTCCAAAATTTCATAAGTATTCTTTTATCTATTCATGTTTTTTTATTACCTTGTGCCTTATATTTACTTATGTAAAAAGTTGGTATATGATTTTATATGTCCCTAATACTTACCATTTTATGTAAAAATAATGAGATACCACTTTATCACTCATATTCAATTTTTATGTAAAATCGTTATGCTGCCGAAATTTCACCGTGATTTTTCATGCCAAAGAAATTATGTTGTGGATACCATACACATTATTCTATCAAGGGTATTCAAATTTATGAAAATATAATTATTGATTTGGGAAATAAATTTATGTACTATAAATTCTATTATCATTTAATAAATTATTATGATGAATACATCCATTTCGTATGATCGATGTGGCACACTTAAGCATGAGAATTAAATGATTATGATGGGTGCACCTAGATAGTGCTCCAATGGATTCAGTAATGTTTAGTATAATGATATATCATGTTGGGATATGGTTGTACCCTATTAATTTATGGGATTTTTTCAACCATGAAGTCTTCGTGGTTTATCCTTGACCTATGTTTATGATTTATTGTTTTAGGTTGTTGCAACATTTCCCATGTTATGATTATTATGCTATATGATTCCTTATTATTAATGTTCTTTTTTTACTCATTGATATGCCTATTTTATAATATTTATTACTTATTCCAGGTTTATTACCTTAATGGGATTTATATGTCACCACTTTATTATGTATTTCCCTAGGTTATTCCATAAAGTTTTATGCTCAAAGGAGTATTTTGAGCGTGTTAAAGAAGTTTTTAATAATGTTGTTGTATCACATGTACATGATGTTATGTTGGGTACATAATTCCCAAATACACTAGACTTATAAATATTTTGGGCTGTATTAAGTGTAATTTTATGTAATAAATCATGCATTAATGTGTGATAAAGATAAGAGTTATTATAATATAGGGAAGTGGTAGGTGTTAAACCCTTATTGTCCTTCAGTCATGGGTTCAAGCCACGCACACTTATC
Source organism: Viscum album (assembly GCA_963277665.1). Taxonomy (NCBI): domain Eukaryota; kingdom Viridiplantae; phylum Streptophyta; class Magnoliopsida; order Santalales; family Viscaceae; genus Viscum; species Viscum album. The sequence continues at coordinate 757,399,633 of OY728130.1, read as the reverse complement.
AGATACGACTGGTTGTTACCCAAAATTTGGGTTGTAATATTCTAGAATATGTTAATATAATTCCTATAAAGTTCCCAAAAAAATATTATGGTCATCTTCAAAATAAATTTAATAATTAAATAACATTTTTAATAAGGTTTTCATTACAACTTATTTTTTTCCGACAAAGTCAAATAATATTATTACAATATTATTAATGATCCTATCAACCCTAAATGTTATCAATACTATTAAACTTATATCTATAAAATGTAAATTTAGTATTTCTCAAATATATTTTTCACTAAAACATATACTAAAACATAGGGTTGCATTGCAATAAATTTCTCCCAAAATATCCTTAATCTTGGTAGAGTCCCATAACATAAAACCTTAAAAAAATTTGTTTAAGAATTTTAACATATGATCAATATTAAAATCATAAACCCAAGATAGTATCAATAACTCTTTGGTTGAGGAATACACATATGATTCTAAAATATAACACAACCCTTATATGTTTTATAATTATTATCACCAAAATACCATGGTAAAAAACACTTCTACAATTAAATTATTATACCTCAAAGAATAAATACTTTAATAATTTTATTTTAAGATAGGTACTTCCTTATTCTTGGTTTTATCCTTTAGAAGAGGGAATTGAATCAAATAATTTCCTTGTTCACCACATTTAATACAAAAAAACTATAAATGGAACCCTAGGATGGATTTTTTTCCTACCAATGTACTATTAATTTTAATTGAAAATTATTTACATTATTCCCTTTCTTTACACACATAACTAATTTTCCAATTACATTGAGACACTTTATTGGGTGTACCCTTCCACATTTCTGACATGATGGAAATCAAATTGTCTTTCCTCTATAGTCTCCATCATCCAATCTCTAAGATAACTCCATCCCTCTCTTTTTTTGAGTCTAGGAGTTGGCCATGGTATTTGTTTTTAATCATATTATTCTAAAACTGATTAGGAATAGTCACAAAATCATTCACTCTAGTAATCATTCAATTTGGTTTCCAATAGTCACCACCTTATCTATCATATTAAATTTGAACATGATTCCTTCAAGTTCCCACTATTGACTAAAACTAAAAAACATAGTGCGAGCAATAATAATCATAGTGGTAAAACCATATAATAATTTATAGGGTGTTTAAATTAAGACACATTATTTTCAATATAAGACATATTAGGTTTTACCTAGGTCATTAATTTTCATTATCTATTCAAATAATTCATAATCTTTTATAAATAAAATTTGAATTATCATAGGCATATCCCCCAGGGGTGTCAAATTAGGTGTGCACTAAGGCCTGATTTCATGCACCAGGTGACGATTCGGTCAAGCCCAATTCACCCCTTTTAGATTGATTTCCTCTACTTACCCCTATGATATAACCAAATTAACTTGTATTATCAAAATAGTGATGTGTTTTTAGGAAACCCACATAATATATTCCTTACCAAAACATTATAATGTTCTTATATACTTTTCCTCAAATTCTATCATAGGTTTATGTTCCCTAATATATGATTTCCTAAACGTAGTTCATAGGTTGTCTACTAAACCCCTTATCATACCAACTGTAGTGACTCCAACCCCAATATCCCAGACCTGTTACCTATTTTAATACATTAGCATAAGATACAATGAATTGAATATTGAAGGAATGAATAGTTTAATTGTCTTTGTAAACAAGATACATATATTACTTCCAAATTACATTTGAATACACAAATGATAACATAACTTTTTTTATAATATTATTACTCCCTATAGAATATTCTTATATATATTTCATAGTAGACTTCATGGATTCCTGGGAAAGGAAACATAAATAATAGCGAGCTCAAATTATCATTAATGGATAAGTACAATAGAAGATGAACATACAATTCATTTAAATAACTAGATAATTCATAATAAATATGGAAAGGTAAATAAATAAAAATACATTATATTTAATTCATAACATGAATACCATAACTAGAAAATCTGTAATCAATATGGAGATGTAAATTACTGAAAACACATACTAATTACTTAACAAACTAAGAATTAAATGCATCCAGATATAAAATCATAGTGAAAATATCATGAATAATAATTACTAAATTATTATTTAAGGAAATGGTTAATTATTGAAATTCACATTTCTCATGAACATGATACATTTTCAATCAGAATTTATCCTCAAGATAGTTTAAAATTGATGGGTAAAAACCCATATAACTATGGCTAATAGAATTATTGATCCCATGAGACTACTAATGCATTGAGGGGATCTCAATAACCATACCCCACCCATGTATCACATGTAAAAATCATTCATAATATGTTTAATAATATATTTAGTTTATAATAAAAGTATTGTATCATCTAATATATGTATTGAGTAAAGAATTCGAATTTATCAATATTTCCCCAAATAAAAAAAATAACTTTCAATGTAGAACACCGTATGTATAAGTGATAGGTGATTTAAGCAATAACCATATCCATGATAAATAAAATGGATAATTATGTAAAATTTAATGTCTAATGATCATAGGAAAGTGAACATTACTATAGAATTTTATTGAGTACCAAAATGAATCAAGGAAGTGAATGTCAATACTATCCTTGGTCAAAATAATCATAAACCATCCAAAAGAAGAATAAGGATGTTATCAGTACAACATACCCCCTATGAAGTATGTGTAAAATTATTTTTTTGTATTTGATGAATATAAATACCATAAAAATATATTTAAAAACATTCTTGAGGAAAATATGCTTTAATTTTTAAGATAACATTTATAGAAACAAAATTTTCAAAATTATTTTATTTGAAAATCAATTTTAAATATAATGAATTTACAAAAAATTCAGAAACAAATTCTTTAAAAATATCCATGCAATCATAAAATGTAATCTTCAATGAAATGATGGTCATAATGGTGATTATTTTGTACATATCGTACAAGTAAAACAGAACATTCCCTTTACTCTATAAAAAGGTTAAAAATAATCATTGTTCGGGAAAAGATAAGAATACTATTGAAAACCATTTTGTAAAGAATTAAAATTGGTAAAAAAAATTAATTATTAAATAATTATTAAATGTCTAGAAACATTTTTAAAACATTTTATGAAAACATGGGTTTTGAAGAAAATAGATTTATGACTGAAGAATAAAAAGAAGTAAGATTTTGTTAAAAAAATCATCAAGTATTTTAATAAAAAAATAGTGGGAAAATAATAAAATTACTTGAAAATTTCATGAATAATCATAGGGGAATAAAATTACATGGGTTTATTATATAATTATCAAATAATTTCCTTCAAATAAAATTCAATAATAAAAAATCTCTATTACAAATAGATTGTGAAATAAACCCTTAAAATTACCATAACATTGATGTGAGAATTAATTAATGATAGAATATGTATATTAAGAGTGAATCAACATAAAATAAGTGTAAATATAACATAATATAAAAAACGTAATTATACACATAATCTTATAATATCAATGACAATGAATAAGTAATTTAACTCAATGAAAGGAAATTGAGTTATGAAAGTTTTTAACACTTGAAAAATTTCATGTCAAATCACCATGGATCAAATTAAAATAGAAAATAATATAAATTATTAACTCATAATGACATAACATTTCAAAGTGTAAGTATATAAACTATATAAAAAAATTAGGTGCATAATATTAAAATATGCCTCAATGAAATGAAATTTAGATAAAACCCCTTACATCATGCCTCGTTTTTGTTGAATGAGATTTAAAATAATTTATAATGTATTTAAACATGTTAGTAACTTATTAAATAATCATATTAATTTTTAAAATATCATATGTGATCATTTTATAACATATTATCACCTATTCGCTAAAAATATTTCACTGTTTTCATTGTTTTGGGTGTTAATTGCCTTGTTTTCTCATGCATGATTCATCATAAAAGATCCAGCTCTTGTATATATTATATATTTATATTATATATAGAATAATAATCTTAGAATAATTAAAATATTTATAAATCAATTATAATTTTAATACCAATAATGAAATATGGTTTTGAGAAATGAATTATATTAGGCTCATGGAGATGGTTGGTCGTAGGTAAGTTTGGGTAATGTTTCTACTTATCAGTGATCATTATGGAAATAAGATAAGTAAAATTTTATCATTAAAAAATTATCAAAATATTATATATATATATATATATATATAATATTATTTATTTAAATATACTTATATATATCATCATTGTGTTGTGGTGATTAAAAGAGTGCCACATCTTTACATGAAGGCTGTAGTCCACACACACACTAATAATGTTATCATCTTTCAATGTAAGAATAAAATGATATATTATCATTTCAGAATGAAAAAAAATTCTGTGATATCATATTTATTTCATTAATATCACATATATTCATCAAATTTGTCCTTATTACATTCCATGTAAAGAGGTACTAAAAAACTAATCACATCACGTCATAAGGCGGTAATAATCCATCTTACACATGAGAAACATTATTGTATCCCCCACATAATTGAAATTTTAAAAAGTTTATATATGATAAAATTAATCTAGTGGTATAATTATATAATTAATATCATATTTATACTTTAGATCCATCATAATACCCAACTGTTGGTGGTGGTAATGGAAGAATAAATGAAACCGGTTAGCGAGGCGGTAGTCCATCATACACAGTAATGATGAATTTGTAAACCATTTGATGGATGTGGGTATGGTTATAGGTCATGATATAACCATAAAAATATTATTATATGGAAGATACTTATTTTTTAAAAATAAAAATTTTTAATAAAAAATTTAAGAAGGTGGACAAAGAAATAAAATAAAATGCTTGTTAAATAATATTACCTATTATTTGGATATCCTCTCTATATTTTTCCCAAAAATACTTCATAGGTTGGATTTATTCCCAAAATAAGTATTATTAGAGTATAGAAGGAAATTTTTTAAGTTATTTGGGTAGTTCTTGGAAAAAAAATGGTCTGATGGTGTGGATAAGAGAGGAGGGGGTGGCCATTTATAAGTGGGTGAGTGGCACACTTATAATTTTTGAAAAGACTCAATTTCACCAACATTTGTATCATACCAACAGGCTAAAAAACGACCCATTATAAAATATATAAGATATAAGGTGAAAATATGGCCAAAAAATAGGTGATGAACAGGTTATTGGGTAATTTCTGACCCTGATCAGTTTTATTTAAACCCTAAAAAATCCATTTACCCTAACTCTGGTAATCAATTTGCTTTTTTTACTATTCATTTTAATAAAAAACTAATATTACATTATTATAAAATATATATTATAATTATTAAAAATATTTAATCCATTATGTAAAATTCCATTCATATTATTGGAAAGTTTTATTTTAAAATTAATCCCACAAGTGGGATGAGAAATCACATTTTTAAAGGGAAAATGTTTAAGAGTTTAAAATGTTTTTACATGAAAATTCAATATGAAAATGATTTCAATGACCCAAATTAGATTAATATATATAAATATTTTAACTAAATATACTTTAATACTAATTAATAATCAAATTTAACATTATAAATTATTTAAATTAAATGGTAGTTTTTAATTAAAATTCTTTATTTTTCACTATTCATCAAAAAATAAACATTTTAGAAAAATCCCAAAAAAACACACTAAGATTATTTTGATATAATGATATCCAAAATGAATTTGTTCACATTTGAATAATATTTTAACTAGGTATTGTTTTTTTAAACCCGGTGTTGCGTACATTGTTAGATATTGAATCAATTAAATTTATTCTAAAAGAAATATATTTTAAAGTATTCAGGTGTTGTATTCTCTTATAAGATTAGTGTTTCATGTCATATACACTATCAATTACAATGTTATTATTTTATAATTTTTGGGTGTTATATTGACTCATGTGACCTATTTATTATAGATATGGTACATTTTTATAAAATAAGTTAGACCATCTACATTAATTATGACTCATTTAGGTGTTTATTTCATTTATTCCATGTTCAGTTGGTCTTGTTATTTATAATAGTTTTTTATATATTCCTGTATGTCCAATGTATAGATTCATCATGAAATATTATCTATTTTATTCCACCACTTCTTTATTGTTTTTTATTTGGGGGTGTTACCAGATGCAATTTTCAATAGTGTAATGACCTCGTACCTTCCATCATCCCATAGTGATCGAGGATTATATTTGTCCCCATAATAGTGTGGTTTTGGTGACATGTCATGTTGACTCTATCCAGTTCATTATAAAATAGTATCATAGAATCATCGGGTTATTTTGGTGTGGCATGGTAGTATGATGGTATAATTTTTAGAAGTCGGTAGTTGGGTTATGAGTAGGTTCTTGAATACCACCTTTCATAACAAAACATAATTTTCTATGTGTAGTATAGATTTGAGTCTGGGATTTATTTTTGTTATTAGTGGGTTTCAATATATATTTCTCTAAAATAAAGTTATATTTATTTCCATTTTGTTATATCAAATTCATTATGGGTTTATAGATTTTTTAAATGGAAATAAAAAAGAAACACAACTGCATGGTTAGATTAGATGATCTAGAAAACCATGTGGTGCCTATATACATAGGTGTACAATATTTACTAGTGATACCAATTATTTGGTTCATGGTTTTTCAAACTATGTGGGCCACTCACACATAATTATACATCCCTCATTAACATTCATTAGCTGGTCATGAGGACTAGGCCATCCCTAGGCTGGGAAAAATTAATTCTTTTAAACCCTAATTAAAAAATATATATTCGTGTGTAAGGTTCAGTCTATAGGGATTTAATTCCATAGAAGGTTTTGTTTATGATACCAATTAAAAGATAAATAAAATTGAAACAAGAAACAAAGGGTTAAATGGTGATTGAAATGGTGGTGAATAAGTTGACGGGATATAGGCCATAGTAAGGAGGCTGTAAAAGGTTGAGAAATGAGGGAGAGGAAAACTGAGAATGCTAGTGGATTTAAAGAGATTTAACATGTAAATTTAGTTGGATTGATATCTTATTTTAATGTATATTTTTTAATTATTTTTTTCTTCAATCATGATCAGTCACTATAAAACATGGAATAAGTGGTTGTCCAGTTCTCTCAAATAGTCAACTTCGTTCACCCACTCACTAAAGAAAATTTGTGTTGTAACCTTTATAATATATTATATTGTTAGATTAAATTTTAGTTTAAATGTTAATAATGACCACAATAATCAAAATAACTCTCACTGAGTTCAGACACTTGAAGTTCAGAATTTACTCATTCGATGTGAAAAGTGAAAAATCTAGAAAATCCTAACAATTGAGTGAGTTAAATGAGCCTAATATCTCAAACTCATTCCTAAATTCAAGTTTAATCAACCATTATAAAAAAAAATTATTTAATAAAACTGATTTTCTTTGATATAAAGAGTTACAAAAGGAAAAATAATAAACAAATTATCCCTCAGTAAGGGCATTAAAAACATCTTCAAGAATGACCAGATTATATAGGTCCTAGTCTTCTAATCACCATTCACTAAAATTATTCTCAGTTTCATGACATGTTTCTCTAGAAAACTATACCTATCAAGCTCCCCCAATCTATCTAAATAAATTAGGGACTCTCATACTATCTTTCTGGATCCCCCGCTTCATGTAAGAACCTGCCCCCTGACAGAAGTACACCTACAGTGCTCCATTATTTCAGTCAAACAAATTGGGATTCATCAAAGCTCGATTATCCACCATATATAAGTCCAAATGATAGATATTTTAACTATAAATTGTATAGAAATCCCACCTAGAATTGAAACGTATCAAAATTTATCCGACGTAGCGATTTTGAATGATATAGCCAAGTGGATGATGTATGTATTTATTCATGTAGTTGATTCCATTAATGTAGTATATTTATATATATAAATGATTTACCACAGATATTATTGGGTTCGCTTATATGATTATGTATGTATCTGATTCAATTAAAATAGATTATTTGATCACACAACTGATTTAAAATGTAGCAGAATTGATCATGTGCGCATTTCCCACGTACCCGATTTCCCTGCTGTAGATTATTCCCCATGTAGTTAATTTAGTAGACATAGATGATTAGTGACAAAGGGATATCTACAATATATCCAAATAATCATGTATCTAATTATGTTTACCTATATAATTCCCTTTATGTAACCTTATGATTCACATATCTGATTTGACCCATCTAATTGACCAATATAACAAATTGGCTTCTTATCTGTGATTCCCAAGCCAACATACAATTGAATTCAAATAATAGAAAGCCAAAGTCACTAAATTCTTATCCAGATATATTCTAAGGAAGATTTTATTAGCTCAAAAATGAAAATTTTCCCTTCACATTCATCCATTTAAATAGTATTTTATAACCTTCAAAAAATAGTGTCCTGCAACCTTGGGAGGAGTAACATCGACCATTAATAAAGAATATTTCCACTACATCTTCTGCAGATACATAGCATGAGTTTCAATACAATTGATAAAAAAATATAGTTTTCTCAATTAGTGTCCATATTCTAATAGGGAATCCCACATTGATAAATATGGTAATAGATTTGACCTCATTCGCATCTATAGGCCCTTTATGGTTGGCCACATAAAAAAAGAATCTCCAAATCAAAAACAATAGAGAGTAGAAAAATATGAAACTACCAATGGTAGGGAATGCAAGGAGGAGATCTTCTAGATGTTCCATGATTATCTTCGAAATAAAATCAATCTAGATTATTGAATTTAAACATTAAATAAAGAAGTTTTACTATATTTTTTCTTATAAATTTGTATTTGTACCTTCTTTACTTTTGTGGTAGCTGACAAAAATAAATTTCTTTTAAAAAAACTTCCAATGATATATAGTAAAACATTCACTAGAAAAAAATATACAGCCTGAGTTTAAATCAATTGATCCCTAGAAAACCATTTTAATTAAAAAAATCAATGAAAACAATCCAAAATATTAATTATAGATCCAACAATTCTCTATTATAGTCTCAATACAACAAAAGAAAAACATTTAATTAATCAAAAGAGATGTGAAACAATGTAATAAAATGGTTCCACATAATTAAACTATTCTGATTCATAATTTTAATTAATCTGGTATTCAATGTTTGGAGTTGATTTAAATACGATTTTAATGAATTTTAGAATATATTAGAGTGTATTTTTTGTGATTTTTTGTATTATATATTTATTTATAGTAGTGTTTTAAATATTTATTTTGGGTTGAAACGGGGATCTCATCGAATGAAATGATTTCAAAAAATGTTTTTTATTTGAAAATTTATATTTATCCTCATATAATGTTTTCAAAATTTATATATTTCATAATGAAAATTTATAACTATTTTAAAATGAAATCTAGTTTTATGAAACCGATTAGAATTCCCCAGTAATGAATTGGGATTTTTTCATTCTATTAAATTCCTAAAATTTATTTTGTAATGATATATAATTGGAATTAAATGTTTTCATAGAAAATGTTTTTATTATGTGCATTTTTTTATAAAATTATTTTTAAAACCTTCAACTAATTTTTATTATTTGAAATGAAAAAAAATTGTTTTTAAATAATTTTATCTTTCTGAGTTCTATTTTGGATTTACATTGTTTTATATTTAAATAATTTTATTCAAACTTATCAATATTAAATGGGTTGGGTTCATATATTATGTTATTCAAAATATTCCACCTAAAATGTTCTTGAAAAAAGTATAAGGTTATTCTCTAATGAAGATCCTTATAGTGATTTCCCCAATTTTATGCATTTGAACCTTATGGTTTTTGGCCTAGCTCACACTCAAAATAGAGTGGTAGTGCCAGGACCTTCTATGTACTTAGAATTCTTGAATCAATATATTTATTTAGGTAATTTTTAAGGTCAACATAAGGTGGAGTGGTTAATTTTGATTTATGGAAACATCAATTCTATAGAAACTCCTAAAGACTTAAATGTGAATTCCATTGTGGTATTGATTCTTAGTTTCAATGTTTTTCACTCTATATCTTATCACCGATGGATTTTTTAAAAATAATACCATTGAAAGAGGTCATTTCTTAGACCATGGAGAATTCATATCAAATTCTATCCAAAAATAGTATTAAAAAGTAGTTAAAAGGGTTGGATAAACCTATGTATGGAAGTAATGTTGGGGTGGTTCAGTCTTCTCAAAGCCCTGTTGTTTTACATATGAAAAAGATATCTCTTATTTGTTTTAAGTGTTGAACCGAGGATCATTCTAAGACTTTTTTTCTTAAAAATATAAGGTTTATTTCATTGATGTTTTCATTTTAGAAAACATTAAAAATTATATAATTTGGGTCATTGAATGAAGTCTTGAGTGTAATATAGATTTGGGAAATGATCTATTATTGGAATTATGATCAATAAGTTTATATAATATTATAGTTTTGTGGAGACTGTTATTTAGTTTTTTAATTGGATAAATCCTTAATTTTTCTCAACAATATGTTGGTTATTTTCTTGTTACTCGAATGCATAAAAGGTTGTTTCTAACTTTTAGGTTTACTTTTGATATTAAACTTTTGATGAGGTTTGGACCTTTATGATTTTCATATATAAATACTTTGGAATGTTCTTGGGTAATTCTGATTAGTGTTACCTTATTAGAGATTATGCTCTGGCTGGTGCCTTATTTATATTTTTAGGTTCAATTTTATTTATTTTTTGATAAATAGGCCCTAGTTTACCATCAATTAAAGAGTTTGATCTAGGTTAGAGACCATATTTATTCACTATTAAATCATGTTTTCATTTATGTAATTTATCTATTCCCAATTTTATGGGATGTAGGTGGATGTTTTGACCTGGTTTCTTGGTCATTTGGGTGTTATTTTGGGTTGTAATTCATTTTTTAATTATTTATAAGATTTCATGGGTGGAGTTTTATGATTTTTGGAGGATTATTATTTCCAAGGGTATTTTATGAAGAACTGTTTATCAATTATTTCAAAATTTTAGATCAATTATATACTATGAGGTGACCTATTTAAAGTCTCTATAATATTTAGTATTTTTTCTTATTGATAGTGAGTTGGGTAATTCAAGGAGTTTTTTTATCATATTTGAATATTTTTTCCATTTATTTTTAGCACTTCCATGTCTGTTCAATGCTATTTTCTAATAAGAACCTTTATTTTTTTTCCTAAACCTAAAAAATCTCACATTTGGGTGTACATGTTTTTTATTTCCCAATGTTGTATACTTTTATCCATGAATTTCTATGTGATCAAAGTTTATTGGTTGAGAAGAACGTGACACCTACATGTCACTATTAAATAATATATTATTTAATTCCGAGTTATTTGGAATTTAAAGTTTTTTTTATATTTTGAGCTGAAGATTTTTGAATTTTTCCTTTATTCCATGGTTACCACATGGTTTGGAATAATTTTGCAGAAAACCATTTTAGTGGAACCCTTGTGAGTGGATTTTCCATAATGTAGAGACAATTTGATAAAACCAACATATAAATTTTTTCAATTAATTTTAGAGTGCACAATTATCCCATATTTTTTTTCAATGATACATTAGGTTACCCAAGTATAACATACATAAATATGGCATCATTTTATATGAATATATGACATATACACAATTATACATTCCAAAAAACTGAAATGGTTTAGTTTCATTGGAGACTATAAACATAAACATATTATTCCAAAAAGAATCTTCAACATATCAATCTAATTTGTTTATGTTCTTACCCTTTTAGTCATATCATACTTATAACCATCCATCAAACCCTAAGGAAGGAAAACAAAATAAAAGGTAATCATATATTTTCAGTTAGGTTAAACATGTGATATATCAATCAATGATTGTATGTGTGCTTAAGGGTATGAGAACACAATCATAATATAATAAATAATAATATAATCAATTTATGTATCATAAATCATGATTATTATCATATATATTTTTTATAAAAAAATAAAAAATTCATAGGAGTGTGGAATCAACAATAATCAATCATAATCCAAGAGGGAATAAGGTAAACAGGTAATTAGGCACAAGCATAAGCTTATAACATTTTGAAAATTTATAAATTGTAATGGGTTCACTCATTGAGTTAAATAAATGAAATCCAGACCTCACATAAACTTATGGACATGAAAACTAGGCCCCAAATTAAAATTATAGACATGAAACCAGGTATAGAAATATTGTTGATAACATGAAATTAGTTTCATGAAAAACATTTTTATCTCATGAGTTATCCATATTCAGTCAATGAATTGGAGGGATATAATGGAACCGCCATTCAAATAATGGTAACCATACATATATAAACCAAAATATGATAAAAAATCATCATTTCATCATAACATAACTATTAGAAAGGAAATGGGTCTTCACAAACATTTCTTCATCTCATAACCACAAGACATCCATAGAAATACAATGGATAGTATAATTACATATTACCCCTAGATGGGCCTAAAAAATGTCAAATGATATTGACATAGATGGAAAAAACTTTTAAAATATTATTAAATCATTTCTTTGAAAACATGATAAAATATCCTTTTCCATTTATAACATTTTCACTAAAAAATCCCCGAATATTAAAAATGTACTTTCCTTTGAAAATAATAATATACTATTATAAAGTAATGTTTAAAGAAAATAATATTCATGATTATGGGAAATTCATTTCATGTAAAATACATTAAATGAAAATATTATTTTCACAATTTTGTAAGAATTCAAAAATGACTTATTCAGAAAACTTTTAAAATTTTCCCATATAATTTTTTTTAATTAAATTCAATGGTAGTGAATATAAAATTTTTAAAACATTCAAACTGTATGTAATAACTTTTATAAAAAAATTTTAAAGATCATTGACATGGAAGAAATATATTCCTAACCAAGGAGGAAATAAATTCAGTTTTCCTTAACAAATTATTGATTCTTTTAATTACCATAGAGAGTAAAATGATAATATTACTTGAAAAATACATGAATTACCAAAGTAGAAAAAAATAGATGCGGTGTAAAGGAGAAGATTCATAAAATTTCCATCAAATGAAATTTATCATATAAAATTTTGATAATAAGTGAGATTATGATATAAACTATTACCTTAAGTTTTATCTTATTTAGTGCATGTTCGAACTACATCTTCATTTATAAATGACCTCTTGATTAGACATTAAGACTTGAAAGAATGGAATTTTAAAAATACCAGAAGCTCAAGGATGTATGAAAGGAATCTAGGATGGTATTAAAGCATGGATAATATAAACTAGAAATCTCAAACCATTTGAATCAGATAGAAGTGGAGGATCACTTTTATAAGTGAGGGGAGGTACCCCATGGAAATTTCATAAAGTATTAAATTAATATAAATTAATTTTATTGTTCATGCGGCAAAAAATATATAAATTTTATATCTAGTATGATATTGAGCCAAAATATTCTAATCCAATTATTTTTATACTCGTTTAAGTGATATTTTATCCCGTATCTCTTAGATTTATCACCTCATAAACCATTTTAACAATTATCGTTATATCAATTCTTTCTACTAATTAGGTTGATAAAAGTTACTATAAGAGGCTAAGTGACCAAAAAGTGGAAAATATTTGATATTTTTTACTATATTTCATTCAATTGGCCAAATATAAGATTTTTTTGAAATGTAATTCATTTAATAAAATATTATTTAACATAAGATACCATTATATTCATTCTCGGGTCAATTAACATAGTTTTTAAAGAAAACATGACATAAATGGAACTGAAATTCATAACCTTAACACATCACTAATATGTAATATTAATCTATAAAAAAATTATCTAAAATTATAATTCAACCCAATTTTATTAATTTAATATTTTAAAAATCATTTATTAAATGTTTTCATTATATTAACAGGAACTATGCCGATGTTGTGTAAGAATTTAAGGTAACTATTCCATTAGTAAAAATTTAAAAAATAAATAAACTTTTTAAAAAAATTAATAATTATAAAAATAACCAACTATAACTGAAAATAAAATTTCTTTATCCCTAAGAAAAAATTTTAGATGTATTAAAATAAATAAAGTGAAATTTGGTATTTATTCAGTACTTAAAATGATAAAAAGGTCATTATCAAAGTAAAGTGGCAAAAAATTTCCAAAAAATTGGAAAAAAATTAAGGTTATAAGGAACCTATATAATGAAACAATCACAACATTTTTGGATATTTTAAGACCATTTCATATAGGTTTAACCCCTTTAACCCCTTTTATCCTAACCAAGGCAAAAAATATTTAACATGGTTTTCATTACTACGAACAAAAAATAAAAGGGGATTATTTGAAAAATATTAACCTCTAGATTCTAAATTCTGAATCCATGTTTAATATTAAATTTTTAGAAGTAGAAAAAATCCATTTTAAAATAAATGTAGAAAACCCAATGAAAACCATTTTTAGAAAAAATATAGTTTTCACATAAAACTTGAATATTTACTATCACAATACTAGTAAAAAACAATTAGTTTAATTTTAATAAATTTTATTTAATATAAAATCCATGTATTCTATTAAAATCACTATTTTAATTTATTAAGATAAAAACACATTGCGGGTGTAAATACTATTTTTATGAAAAAACATATCTTTTTTCACTTTTAGATAATTTTATCTATTTATAACCAATTAATTTTCTTATATATAGGTGTAAACAATAATTTTTTGTACTTTGGTTAGTATTATTCATACCCAACAATCCAATGGATGGGGAATGACTATCATAGAATAATAATTCCAAAGTATGTTATGGTTCATTTAAACTAGGATTTTCATATAAATTAATTTATTAAAAAAATTAAATTTTTGTAAAGTGAAATATTTCATAAAATCTCACGGTGTCTCATTCTAGAAACCTTATAAGAATTTATCCCATAATGTTCCATTGCTCTGATACAAATAATTGAGGACAATTTAGCCTCATAACTTCCTTTGGATCACACATAGCTTCCTCAAATTTATGTTCTCACGCAAAAACATTGTCTAGGGGAGTGGTCTTATAAAACTTTATCTCTTAAATAAAAAATCTATACTTGTTTTTCTCATAAATATATATTCTTATACTATTATCACCTTTGAGTTTGTTATATGAAAAATATCAGGTTTGTAAAACCTTATGAGAGATATATGGAGCACATCATGAACTTGAGAGAGATTTGGTGGGATCACCAATCGATGAGCTACCATCTCCATATGATCAATAATTTTAAATTGAATGATATATATTTGGTTCATCTTTTAATTCTTTCTAAATATCATGACCTTATTCCATGGAGATATTAATTGGAAAACCACGTTAGTGACTATAAATATTAAATCTCACCAAACATTTCCATCATAACATTTCTTTTAACTATGGGCTACCCTAATGTGATAGGGATTGACTCTAACGTGATATGTCATCTCCTCAGCAAGATGAAGTCATAAAATATTTATTTCTCCAATTTTATCACAATATGTTAGATTAATAGACTTCTTTTCATAGATGGGTTTATAGGGATCCATCAGAATGCTTGAGTGAAATCTATTATTATAATAAAATCAAAAAAAATGAATGAATTTATACCAACCACCTTTTAAGTCCATAAATAAAGCTCTTAAACTATATTTTAGAGTATGAATATTCCTCTCAGACTGACCATTTGTATTAGGATGATATAAATTACTGAAACTCAACTCTATATATAGATCTAGTTAGAGATGTATCCAGAACATTGTGGAAATCATTGAATGATAATCATATACAACTGAAAGTTGTACTAAATGATATCTCACCACTTTAATAATTTATAAAAGAGTAAATTGATCAAGATATATATATATATATATTCTATAATTTCAATTAAATTGATTTTATTTCATATGGTTATTAACTACAACCCAAATAGAATTATAGACTTTTATTGTTTTGAGGATTCCAATGGTGAAATCTATAGTCATGTTTTCCAATTTCTATTCATGTATTGATAATGGTTGTAATCACCCCTTATAAATATGTCTCTTAGTCTTAAATTTATGACATATCAGGTATTATGATACATACTCTGAAATATCCATTTTCAGATTATATAAGTATAAATACACTTTTAGTTCTTTATATGTCATCATAATTATTGGATGAATAGAGAATGATGAATTATGAGCTTCATCCAATAGATAATTATTTAAGTCTATAATTGGTGAGACACACTCTAGGTTTTAGAACCATATCATACCATAGTGATCATGGCTGAAATTAGGAATATTCCTCACCTTCTTCTATAATTTCACATCTTCCTTTGAAATTTTTTTAATTCTATACCGGATGGATGGTTTAATATTCATCTAATAAATATAAGATATATCCTCTTTTCTCATGATTTCAATATCCTTCATTGGAAAAACAATAAATATTAAATCTCTTTAAATCACCATCATGGAAAAATTATCATGGTATTTCTGAATCATATTATCATCCACCATTCTCACAATCTCAAGGTGTTAATGTATAGAGTGATTATAATCATTGATCAAATCCAATAATCTTCTATCACTAATATTAAACTTTTTCTATGTAAATATATACAAAATGATTTAATAATCATTATCTATATCAATGATTCCTACTTATATATAATTTCTCCACCTCTTCAATGAAAAAAATACCACTACCATCTCTAAATTCAGAGTTAGGTAAAATTTCACTTAAATTTTCAATTGGTGAGAGGCATAAGATATATTCATATCATTATATTTGTGGACTCATTCCAATGATTTCTTTAATTCATCTATATAGTCCAAGAACCCTTCTCTATATAGGGGAGTGGAAGAATAGTCACACAAAACAAAATTTTCTTTTGTTCCTTGAAATTATAATCACATTTTTATGTACACATGAACATGGATTCCTTTCAGATTAAATTGGTTACTGTATTTCATATCTGTTAAAAATTTCTCCCAAAAAATGTTTACTATCCTTGTAACATTAGAAAAATATGTATTTTGTTCACTATGGTTGGTATAATACATTTTTCATTAAACTTAATTTTAAAGGATCAATATATATAGACTCAATAGAAATTATATAACCCAATAATGATACTTTCTATAGAAAAAAATTCACACTTAGAAAATTTGGAATACATTTTCTCCTTGATTCAGTTATTCAGAAAAACCACCAAAAGGTCTTCATGTTCTTCCATGATCATAAAATATAAAAAAATATCATATATAAAGACTACCACAAACTAATTAAAGTAATATATAAATAACATTCATTAAATTCAAGAAGGTAGCAAGAGCTTTTCTAAGTCCAATGTAAATACTATAAATTCACAATGACCAAACATCATACAGAAGGTTTTCCTGGGTATATCCTCCTTGTTGACCCTTAACTAAGGATATCTATATTGAAGATAAATCTTAGAAAAATATTGATACACTTTTAATTGATCAAATAGATCATCAATACAGTGTTGTGGAAACTTTCTATTAATAGTGATCACTTTAAGTTCCCAATAATCAATACAATGAGGCACTGACCCATCTTTATTCTTAAAAATTAATAGTTGCACCCCATGGTGAAGAACTAGATCAAATGAATCCCTTGTCTATATTCTTCCATAGTTTCTTATTCAATTCATAAATCTCAATTGATACAATTATATATTCATTCAATAAAATAGTTTTAGAACCAGGTATGCGGTTTATTGAAAACTCAAGATCATTATTCAGGGGAATAATTGGAATGTCCTCCTAAAATAAATCAACATATTCATGAACAGTAAGAAAACTTTCAATATTATGTTTTCCCCTTACCATTTGACATAAATACCCCTCATGAATTCATAAGTAAAACCCATATGATGGATGTAATTTTTATTGGGATTTCAGGTTCATCCTATCACTAATAGAAAAGCATAGGTTGATTTTAGAATATAAAATGTAACTTCCACTCCTAGATAATTGATATATACTCCCTACTGAGAGAGCCAATCAATGCCTAAAATATAATTAAATTATACTAGAGGATGAATAATATATTATCATAAAGTATATTCCCTTAAAAATATATCAGAGAGGATATATAGAATTAAAATGTAATAAACAAACCATTAGAGGATTTAACTTACTACTAAACCTATAATTATTATGGTGGTGATCTGATACCTGTAGATAATTATTTAGATATAAAAGAGTGGGTAGAACCTGAATCAATTAAAACATTTGAAATTTTATATTTAACAACATGTTTACATTTCACTACATCATTCTCTTTACCGACTTTTGTAGTTATGATTTTAGAATCCTTACCTATTTATTTAACTTCACAGATTATTGAGTATTGTTTTCTACATTATCCCTTAGATTTTGTAATTCATTTTC